>LR999965.1:56796688-59296688 GCA_905220375.1 Tachina fera
CCAAAAAGAAAATAAAACGCCAAAATGAAAAAAAACGCCAAACACTGAAAAAAATCGCTAAAACAAAAAAAAATTGCCTATGTGAAAAAAAATCGGAAAAAATTAAAAAAATCGCTTATATGAAAAAAAATCGACAAAATCAAAAGAAATGCCAAAACGAAAAAAAAATCGCCAAAATTAAAAAAACCGAAAAAAATCGCCAAAACGAGAAAAAAGTGTCAAAACAAAAAAAATTCCCGCAATGAAAAAATCCGCAATAATCGCCAAAACAAAAAAAAAATGCTATATGAACAAAAATCCCCAAAAATTAAAAAAAAATCGCTTATATGAAAAAAAAAATCGGCAAAATCAAAAAAATCGCCAAAACGAAATAAAATCGCAAAAACCGAAAAAAAACGCCAAAACGAGAAAAGTGTCAAAACTAAAAAAAAATGCATAAAAGAAATAAAAACACCAAAAACTGAAAAAATCGCCTATATGAAACAAAATCTCCAAAAAAATAAAAAAATCGCCTAAATGAAAAAAATTTTCAAAATCAAAAAAATTGCCAGAGGGAAAAAAGTCACCAAAATTAAAAAACGCCAAAAACAGAAAAAAATTTTCAAGGCCAAAAAAAAATTGCCTATATGAAAAAAAATCGCCAAAACTAAAAAAATCAGCAAAACAAAATAAATCGCCAAAATTTAAAAACCACCAAATTAAACATAGTGCCAAAAACCTAAAAATTGCACTAGAGAAAAAAGTATGAATTTTTTCACAAAATTAATATCTATGTACCTGCATATCTCTGTGCTTATGTATGTATCTCTATACTACATAAACGCACTTTGGTAAAGGGTATATAAGATTCGGCACAGCCGAATATAGCACTCTTACTTGTTTATTAATTTTTTGTCAAAGATGCAGTATTGCAGTTTTTCTACACAAGTCGGCACACATACATACATAAGAATTTACCTAGTATGTATGTATATAAATATGTATGTGTGTATATACATATGTATGTATGTATTAATGCAAGGATTTATGTACATATTGCTCATTTTCACTAAAATCTTATAACAGCATAAAATCAAAGGGAAAACAGACAGTGCAAGGAATAAATGCCACCCAAAACATGTTATTGCTGTAAGTGTTTTTTCACAGACACAAACACAAACGCATGTACGTATGCATGTGTGCATTGTAAATTGCTCGTTTATAAATATTGGTAATACGTCTAGGTTCACACACGACAACTTTTGTTGCGCAACTCTACTTCAATTCTCTTTTGAACTTGCTTTTACGTTCACACAGGAAAATTTTGTTTCGGCAATTTTTGGTTTATTTAGACTAGGTTCACACACAGCAACTTTTGTTGCGCAACTCTTGATTTTATGGACGAGGGAGGAAAAGAGAATAGAAAGGGGTGCATAATTGCCCGTGCTCCAGTTTTCTTTTGTTATCTCATCCGCAATTTTAATGGTGAAGCTAAAGAAACCAAAAATTGCCGAAACAAAATTTTCCTGTGTGAACGTAAAAGCAAGTTCAAAAGAGAATTGAAGTAGAGTTGCGCAACAAAAGTTGTCGTGTGTGAACCTAGACTTAGCTTCACCATTAAAATTGCGGATGAGATAACAAAAGAAAACTGGAGCACGGGCAATTATGCACCCCTTTCCATTCTCTTTTCCTCCCTCGTCCATAAAATCAAGAGTTGCGCAACAAAAGTTGCTGTGTGTGAACCTAGTCTAATCATCATTATTATCATCGTGATTATTACTCGTTCAATTTGTATCATAACGGTATATTCATACACTTTGCATGCGGCCTTCGTGCTGTTGTTGTAATTGTATGTTTTTTATTGCAGTAATACCTACATACATACATACGTACATAGGTATGTATGTATGCATGAAAAGAGAATGTTTTTCAAGTTATTGTAATAAGAGAGAAGGGGGTTGTTTTTTGATTTTGTTTGTTGGAAGAAGTTTGTGCAGTCAGTCTGTTTGTGGTGGCGCTGTTTGTTGTAGAAAAAACTTGAATTTTCGTTTGTTTTTTTTCTACCTATTGTTTTATTTATTGTTGTTAAATTTTGTTTGTTTTATTAAAACTTATTTTTAATGCAGTTTGCACGTTCCTCTTTTGCTCTTTATCGTGGGGTTTTTTCTTATTAGTTTTTTCTTCTTTTTTTTTTTTTTGTACACAATTGCTAAAATTTGTTGTTTCTGTGCGCCGAAAAAAAGAGTTAGTAAAAGGATTGCGCTTGTGAGCAGAACTAAAAAAAACGGTAATGCTTCAATAATCATATAAATTTGCATTAATTTAAGGTAGAAACTAAGAAATATAGTGGGCACTTGATAGGTTTCTTTGAAAAATAAACACTCGAAGTGAAATGTTAGTACATAACTATATATACATACATGTGTGTATATAAATATATACATGTATGTGCATATATACATATGTATGTATGTATGTATTAGGTACATATGCATGTATGTATGTGCATATGTAGATCGGCACATATGTACATAAAGATAATGTAAATAAAGGGTTGTTATCCATCCTCATTTTACCGGACACTGTCCTCTTTTTGGGATCTCCTATAAAAATTTGCGTCCGGGAAAGTCCTACTTCTTAAGGAAATTTTTTCGCTTTTACATTGTTTGAGAAAATCAAACTAGAAAAGGGAAATACTTGGTATCGGATGTCCATTTTATCTTATAAATAACACTGTCCAAAATTAATTAGGACTATCGTGAATAAAATTCCACGTGAAATTTTTCAACTTTCCAATTAGAGTTTTTTGGTTTCCCTATTATTTGCTATTACTTGGAAATAATTCCACGGAAAAATTTCACGTGGAATTTTATTCACGATAGCCCTAATTAATTTTTTTAAGTAATGAACTAGAAAAAAGTAAATTTAATTTAACATACCTATAAGAGTTTTTTTTTTTGCATACTCTGGCGATAAATTCAATTTTAAATCGGTTAATATAATTTTAACGCAAAAATTTCGTTTTCTACATTTTAAAAATAAAAATTAAAAAGTAACTGATATTTTGTGAGGAATAAATAAAAGTAACAAAATAACTCTTATTTTGTGAGGAATAAATAAAAATAAAAAATAACTATTATTTTCTAAGGAATAAATAAAAATCAAGAAATAATGATTGAAAAGTAACGTTTAAAATAAAAATTATAACCGTTACGGTCCCTGGTTATGACATTATGTGAGTGAATGAGCGATATGTAAATACTACTGATGCAGAGAATATTATTTTTCGTATTCGCCAATATGCACCTAGTCAAATATTTTCGTAAAAAAATTATACATATTAGCACTAAATAAATAATTATACCTATAACGTCCCTTTTCACAATATATGGCTCAAAAAATAGAATTTTTGAGTTAATGATGCAGAATTAATCCTCTTGTTGTTCTTCATGTGTGTAAAAAGTTTATACAAGTAGATATGTTGTTTACTCAATATTATAAATGTGAAAGTTTGAACCTTTGAAGTTTTGAAGCCAAAAGCGTCTTAATGGATTTTACAGAAACAATCTAATTTTCCCATTCAAACACTAAATTCTCTGAATCAAATATTAATTTGTCCAATTCAAGTCCTACAAATAAATTTGTCAATTCAATTCAAAAATTTGTAATTGTAATTTGTTTAAAAAAAAATTATTTTTTTCAATCAACAAATTGTTTAATTAACAAATTTTTTACTGAAATTAAAAAGAAAATGAAACAAATACTGTTTTATACAAAATGCAACTTGTATAGGTACTTTCAACAGAAATGTTGAAACTTTGTTCTCAATAACTTTGTTCAAATGTTACTTTATGTAGAATTAGATTTTTACACTCTTTCACTTTACACAATTGTTTTGTTTAAAACAAAATTGGACAAACTAGGATTTACTCTAGAAGAACATCTAATGTATCGAAAAATGCAAAATTCTCGATTTCGAAATAATACTGAGTTTAAGTAACCGTACATATATCAACATATTTCTCTGTATTTTTTAAGAACATTATTAAGTTTAATTAAACTTTTTGCTCCAAGTTTTCGTTCTCATTTCTCTCGACACTTATTTTGCTTTTCTTATAAGTCAATTTGATCATACCGATTTTAATTTAATTTTTAACTAGAAATTATAAGCGAAAATTACAAAAAAAAAAGTATTTGGACTATTATGTAATTAAAAAAAACTATTTTATTCACATCTTTTTCGCGTTTGGTAGGTAAACTTTTTTAACGATGGCGAAAAACTAAAAATTCAGTTCTTAATATATTTTTGAAGCCGTACAAGATTTTACCTTGAGGCGTTATTTGCAAAAAATAAATGCAAAAAAAAATTTCTTTTACGATGGTATAGGTATCGAGGACCTATTTAATAAATCAGTTAATCAAAAAGACTATTCAGTCAAAGCTATAGAAAATAAAATATTTAAAAAAAGTTTAAATTGGTGCAAAAAATATAATCTCAAAATATTCAGGGCAATTATGAATAAAATTCCGAGGGAAATTTCTCCCTTTTCCAATTAGAATTTTTTGTTTTCATATCATTTACTATTACTTGGAATTGATCCCCGGGAAAAATTTCTCGCAGAATTTTATTCATAATTGCCCTCATTATATCTGATTTTTTTAGAGGGTGGTTGAAATAAGCTGTGAGCCACTGTACGTACATAGCATACATATAATAGACACCAATGCTCTTATGCAAAAAACGATTGTTAAAGTTAAAGCATGCTTTAAAACCGGTTTTGCCATACAAAATTCGTTTGTTAAACCAACTTTAAATTTACCATTCGTTTTTGCATAAGGGGACAAAACTGTGTGTGTCCTGAGTTTTACCATATTTGTATACCTACAGGGCAATTATGAATAAAATTTCAAATGAGATTTCTCACTTTTCCAATTAAAATTTTTTGTTTTTCCTATTACTTGTTATTGCTTGAAAATTTTCCCCGGAAGAAATCTCACACGCAATTATATTCATAATTACATTACCACGGCATGTTTTTGGTTTTTATGGTATATTAGATATTTCAACATTCTATTACATATAGGTACCTATCACTTGAAACTTTTTTCCTTCTCATTAAGAATTATGAGGGCAATTATGAATAAAATTCCGCGAGAAATTTTTCGCGGGGAACGATTCCAATTAATAGCAAGTAATAAGGAAAACAAAATATTCCAATTGGAAAAGGGAGAAATTTCTCGGGAAATTTCATTCATAATTTCCCTGTATGCTTGCACATGATTTTTTCATTTAGTGAGACGATACCCTGTACTTTTTTAAATTTGTTTAGTTAATTTTCACATGAAAACAGAAAAACATATACATAAGTATGTATGTACCTACATACTGATGTGTATATACATATGTACATGTCTTTACACAAAAATAAATACATACATACATATGTATGTATGTATGTATGTATGTACTTAAGTAGTAAATCTATTTTTACATGACAATTTTAAGTTCACAAAAATATACATACATACACTTGCATGTGTGTATTATTTTTTTTTGCCGAGATAGACTGACAACTTTTTACAAGTGTAACAGCTATTTTTTTAATTCTGCAACATTGCCAATTAGATTAATTTTTGCTTTATGTATTTATTAAAAAAAATAAGAGTATTTCCACAAAATTACACTAATTTTCCTTTAATTTTTTTACATTTGCTTAAGTGCTGCTGGTCTCGTACCACTTTTTCACGTTTAAACACACAAAGTAGAAAGAAACTTTTACGAGTCCGTGAACTTCAAATGCAAGTGAATTTCACAGGGGTAGAGTAGTGTACGTGTGTTAGTGTTAGTGTGTGTGTTGGGCAAATTAAAAATGAGGAAGAAAGTAAGAATACTTAGCCGCCAATTATGCATGTGAAATAGGCTTCAAAAATATAATTTAATTTCTTTATGCCTTTTGAATAGTAATCCACAGAAACCAACTTATTATGTTGACGTTAAATAATCCATTATAAAACACAGTGTCAAATTATTTATGTATGTACATACATAAATACAACACAAATAACGAATGAATACAGATTCTTATTTTGCAATAATTATTTTTTTTTATTTTTTTTTTATCGTAATTATATTGCTTAAACTTTATTATCTGATCACTTTTCATTGTAAAATAAATTTTAATATTTTTATTTATAATTCTTGATATTTGCATATTTACGTATACTAAGTATGTATGCATGTACATCCATGTAGTATATATTCATGTACATAAGTACGTAATTATTACCGCTTTTTTGCTGCCTTAGATGGTAATTTTGCAAATGATGCTTTTCTTAAATGCACTTTTACACAACACTTGTTGTTGTAGTTGATTGTGTTTATTTTATGTAAAATACGTGTGAAAATACCGACTTTCAACAATTTACTTATTTTTTTTTACTGTTTTTCTTTTTTTATTCCGTTGATTTAGATATAAGAATATTTAATTTTATAATTTTGCTTGCAATTTGAACAAAAACTTAAGAAAAAACGTTATACGAGACATTTAGTGCACATACTGCGACAATCGAGCGAGCACCTCCGAAACCTAGGTCCGAATAGACGAACATGAAATTTGTGAATTGCGTTTCTGGCCCACCAACCACCAAAAACCACTGTTTGTTTCAGCAAATACAAAAACAACTATGACAAAACCGCAGTAGCAGCGCCAACGGAGCATTAAAGCAGCGCATTAGAGACATACATACATACAAAAAGCATTACTTGCTCAAACAAATACAATTCATTTCATACTACACTCGCAAACGCACACTCGCGCGAAAACATACATACTTACATACATACATATGTACATCAGCATACACGCGCACACACATGCACTACGTAGAGAATTCTTATCGAAATGCTATAGGAAGCTTGCTTTATTAAATAAAGTTTATTTACAACTTCCACTACTGCTTTAAAAAAGTTGGTTTATTCTTCTTCTTGCTGTTTGAATAAAAATTCAATAGCAGCTAAAACAACAACAAACTAAAATTCATTTTAAAAGCGCTTGCAGAGTCGTGAGAGCGCAGCAGGCGCAATTTCTTATACTGCTTTAAGCAACCAACACAACCATACACAGTGGCATTTACTACCACCACCACTACCTCCACCATAACAAGACAAAAAACATAAAGTGCAAATATTTTTTTTAAGCATAAAAAAGCCCATTATTTGGAAGGCATTTGCAAAAGCAATTTAAAAGCAACAACAAACAAAGTTACTCTCGCTAACTCACAATGAAATAACGTTGCCATAACGATGCGATTTAAAGGCGTACAAGAAATTCATGGAAAATGTCTGGAGATGGCTCAACATACCGTTTACACACTATAATAGGTCTGCAGATATATCTGTTTGCACCACTTTAGCGTTTATTATATCTGGTATGTACAGATAAATATGTTATTCAGCGTTTCTGTTTATAGTAAAGTATAAATAAAATAAAAAGTTTTCTTACATTAATCAAGATTTCTTATCTTATCTGAAATGTAGCTAATTAACACAACTTTTTAAGTAAATGCGTTTATTTGTTAGTATAATTTTGAAAAAAAATATTTATATAGATAGTTGCATGACAAAGTTCTGCAAGATTTTAATTAGATTTCGACAAAACTTAGTAATGAAGTAGATTTAATTTTGTGTGTGCTACTAGATTTTACTCACAGCTTCGTGAGTAATGGATTTTACTCAGATTTAAACGCACTATTAGCAAAAATGCATTTTGTTAGTTCATTTATTATAATATTATTAATGTATACTATTTATTAATGTTATTAGTTATTCAGGTGTGAATATAAAAATAGCATTTAGGATATAACTTTGCATCCTTTGGTTTGATTAGAAAGGAGGCAGCAAAGAGTATGCTCCTTTTTGTTTTATTACATTGTGGTACAAAAATAACCTCTCCACATTTGCAGATAAATGTGAAATGAATAATATTTCTCTAGAAATTCTTGAAATATCGAAAAACATCGCATCATTTACTTTATTTCTTACTTCTAATCCCGATCATTTTTGGCATGTAATATAATAGTGAAAATTTTTAATAGTACTTAATTAGTCATTGGGGTGCTACAGTACTTTTGACTTTTAAATGGTGCTAAAAAAGTACAATTGTACCAACTTTTCCATTAGGAAAATAACTAAGTGGACAAAAGCTTACAGGTTGTTTGCAAATACATGAAATCAACATTTCATTTCGTCAACATGGCAAAACGTCAACACTTTCTTATTTACATTATCTACCCTAAAAGGTTAACCAAACCGCAGAGCTCTACAGTGTCAACTCTAAATAAAGCTTAATATCAATTGAATTACATACATATGTAAGTGCATTTAAAAATACCCGAAAGTGCTTCCATTGCAAGAAAAATCAAGCATTTTTGACGACGATGTGTACGATTTTAGCCTTTATAAGTGCTATGATATACATACGTTATCTTCTTTCTAGAAGGAAAAAACGGGTCAAAAGGCTTTTTCTTTGTTTAATACTATAGAAGATGTGTGGAGTGTAAAAAAGGTACCAAAATACAGTTTCACTCTCTTTTAAACACTAAAATGACGAAAAAGTACCATGCACCCACTAAGTCAATCGGTCAATAACATTATTCTTTCTTAAAAACTGCTTTAAACTACACTATCAATAGTATTTTGTTCTTAAATTTGCACATTTATAAACGTCAATAATCTGACAAACATCAACACTCGTGGTTTTAATTAGTTGACGTTATCCCGAGCACTTAATTCACAACCCCATATAATAACAAAAAAAATTTGTAATATTGGTATTGTGGTCGATAATTTTAAAGCTATTAAGCAATTGTATTCTAACAAAAAAATTTTAAAGTAGTAAAAGAAAGAAAAAACGAATTATAAAATCATCTTATGTCAAAAGCTTCAATGCATATACAAAAGCAAGGTAACATTTTGAAAAAGGTTATTCCTGCCAACTCTTGTAAAATTCAATAAAATCACGCACTTCTGCTAAATTATTAATTTGAGCTCGAATTTTGAATTCGTGTGAATCGTTTTTTAAAACCAAAATTAAATTAGGTTGTACAACCTACTCCTAAATTTTACAAATGGTCTATAAAATTTACAAAAAATTAAATAATTTTTATCTTTCGTACAATCGAAATACAACTTTGTACGACGTTCTCACTCACCATAGAATCTCGTACATAACTTTATGTTGTGCCAGTGGTATACAAAATTGGTTTACGAGATTTGTAGTAAAATATGCAAAAACCAATTTTACAGCCTTGAAGTTTCCAGTCAGATATCCTAAGTTAAACTGGCAGAAGAACGTTTCCAGTTAAATAAATTAAAGGAATGCTTACTTGGATGCGTAAGCAGTCATTATTCACACTCAAATGGCTCAATAAATAACATGTTTATTGTCGCCTACAGCTTTCCATGTACTTAATAATGTGTGGTTGATTTCCCATTTGATGTATGTCAGCAACAATTATTTATACTTTACTCGAGGTTTGCAAGCGAGTGAAATGTCTACCTTTTCCAAATAGAATTTTTTTGGTTTCCCTATTACTTGCTCTTAATTTGAATTGTTGCCCTCAAAAAATTCCACGCGGAATCTTATTCATGATTACCCTATATAAATGAAATTTAAAACTCAAATATTATCACTTCAAGAATTTCAAATATTATCTAATTTCTCTTGCACAATGAAGAAAGAAATGTTAAAAGAAAGAAATGTTATAGAAATTTTTTTCTTCTACTGCAACGATATGTATGTAGTTATGCAAGTACAGTAAGGTTTCATATATTCAAGTGTTATTCAAAGCTACAGAAAAAGCTGTTTTCAGTTGATGTTGACTAGCTGGAAGTCTACTCTGTAATTTGATTTGAAAAGAAAGGAAACATTTCGAAATTTGTATCTCAATAACATATAAGCTTGAAAGCATTTTCTTTTGTTACGAAATTTCGTTGAGACAACCGAATTTGTTGCCAATCGGATTTTGGTGGTTGCACCAACTATCATAGAATTCTGGTATAACGACTGCAATTTTGTTGTGGTACCACCATATTTTAATTAAAACCATTAACCAAATAGTTGCAGCAACAGAAAAAATTGGTTAACGGTATGGAATTTAAAAAAAAAGTTATTCTTGCTACCGAAAATATTAACCATATTTATATATAACTAAAACAATATCATAATTGGTACTTGTGAAAGATAAATTGACCTTCCTTACTGAAATAAAAATAAGTAATAAACGCAAATTAAAATACACAATTTAAGAAATTATTATTTGACATATGGTCATAAGTTTATTTAAACTGAAATTTATTTCCTCTGGTGAAGCATGTTTATATGCATTTCTTCAACCACACATTTGGAACAGCCACAAACCTGTTGTCTTATGCACAGATTTTCATAAACCGTTTTAGAATTCATAAATCATAATACTTGTGAAAATCATAAAAATTTATGTTTAATTTGCTGCTATAAAAGTAAGCTCAACGTCCAGTTAGTTGCAGCATTTGATAGAAAGTGTTTTTTTTAACTTTAATATAGAACGACAATTTTTAAGTTGCCAATACCAAAAGTTGGTAGTAAAATTCAATTCATAACAGTTTATTCGGTTGTGTTAACCAATCAGTTAATCAGTCATGACAAAAGCATAAGATCGGTTGATGCAATCAATTTAAGAATCATATCTTTGTTACAATTATGCCCTTATGGCCATGAACATGGATTGTTTTTTGAATTATTAGCATATTGATAGCGTGAACTGAAATATAGTTCATGCAAATGATATTTTATTGGCCTAACCATTTTCCAACCAATCTTTTATCTGGGAGCACACACATATTCTTTTAATAACAGTAGTACCTTTATTAATTTTGATGTTAAAAACAAATATATAGAAGTCGAATATTCAGAGGATCAAACCAAAACCAACTGGTGTCAATTCGCCTTTACTGTGCAATTAAATGAAAAATGTAGCTTAACTGTGGCTGTGCTTCTGCGCCGTTCTTGAGGATCTCCATCTGCACTTCTTTGGCAGACTATCCTTGAGCAGCCTATATGAGTTATCGGAAATAGGATTCAAATATTTAGCCTTTATCTTACGAGCAGTAGCTGGTATAGCCGCTGACTCCGTCCCGCCCATCCAATTGATGACCCACTCTCACTTCCTCTATAACAATTATCTATCTCTTTTCTACATTTACTGATCTCACCCGACTACCTCTCTCTCTCTCTATCTTCTATTCAACTCCCAGGTAGCACAAAGGGATCATTGTATTGGACCCAAGTAAGCTGGACTCTTATTTAACCTAACCTAAGTTTGATAGGTTTTAATGGTTTTTTATTGAGTATTTTCCCAATATCTCTTATTAAGAGCGCACGAAATGCTGTAAGAGCATAAATGTATTTCAAAAACGGATTGGATCTATATTTATTGCCCCCTTAGTTGCAACAACCTAACCCAACTTAATATACACAGGCAATCTTATTGCACAATACCAATTACATATTGCATTGCAATAGTATTTTCATAGAACGGGTACTTTTATTTTTAATATCTTTTCTTTTCACTTGAATCCACACAATCCCTAGTGTTTATTATTTGGTATTAATAGGAATACTGCAAAAATGGAATGACAGGAAAACATTCCAAATTCAAGCAAACTTCGTTGGAAGAAGTATACAACAGTCATTTAGGGGGAGATAAAATAAATTTTTTTGGCGAATCCTGAATTATTCATTTCCACTATTTGTTCAAAGTTGTCTGGCAGCACTGAATGCAGAAAGTTTGAAACAAAAGCAAGAGATATGCTCTCTTAGTATAGTACTTTTAGCAGTTGTGCTCAAATGCGACTGTGTCAGTCGTGCGTGTATATGAATGGGTGCAAAACAGTTTGGTGGTTCGTTTTGTTTTTTCCAATTTGTTTTATGCTAAAAATTCGTTGTGTTCGTGCAAGCGTGTGCTATTCAAATGCAGATTTTTTTTTAAGTTTACTGTATCGATGTGTGCGTGTGCTTATTTGCATTTCCCATTCTCTCACTTGTAAGGCAAAAAAATAGTTTGGCTCTCTTACTCTCTGTTATTGACTCTATTAAATTAACAGAATTTTAAAAGTTCTCTTTATTAATACAATTGGAATTTTGTTTTGCTGTGTCAATACGTTCATGGGTTTGTACGGACTTGTACATATGTACATATGTATGTATGGTTGTGTGTACGGTGTACACACAAGTATGGATTTCTGTGTGTTTTATTGGATTTTACTTGTTCTTTCAACGCATTTGCAATATGCAGCATTTTTGCTGTATGTATCCCTTTTTCAATTGGATTTTCCTTTCATATCCTTTTTCGTATAAATATTTTTGATTGTGTACATTATATTAGTTTTTCCAATTTGTGAAATTTTTTTGAATCGTATTATTTAATATTTTAAAGGGTTAAATTGCATGTTTTCCCTGTCATTTGTCTGCAGTGCAATTACATATTATCCTTATGCCTTTTTTTATTTCAAACAAAATCTGTGCATTTGGGGTGAGCTTATCTAGGCGGAATAGGTATGTATGCATGTACATATGTATGTATGTATGTACATACATATGTACCTACATATGTACTATGTTCTGAAAGATATGCCTTTTGTTCTTGTTATACTAGTTACGCATACATACATATGTATGTAGGTATGCAAATTACCAGATTTCTATGTTAAAGAAATGGGTAGGTATAATTTTCAATAGAAAATTTATGCATTATGGATTTTTGTTGTATTTGCATATATGTATGTATGTAAGTATGTACATACTTATGTATCTATGTGCTAGGTACCCTATAGGAAGTCAAACACATTATTAAGTAACTTGAAACTGGTTATTCAATAACCACATCTACATAGTTGAGTGATTAAGTGACTTTTTTCCTTGCCACCGACTCATTATTTTAACATATTTAGATAGGTATGTCATAAGAGGTAGTCAATTGGACATCTCTGCATGAGTTTTTAATTGACTACTAAGTTTAAGTCATATGATTTTTTTCTTCGAAATATTACATTAATCTTAAAAAAGCTTCAATTTATAGGTATTTAATAAATATTAAAAAAATTATATTAATCGAGACTAGTTCAAGTCTAAATTAATATGTAGTATAAAATAAAAATATACCTATTTTAATTTGTTCAAATGTAATCTACTAAATACCTATGTACCTACATATATCGAGCAAAGAAATATATTACTTCGACCGCTTTTATAATTAAGGGCACCGTTGGAATTATCGATTGTGCGGATTTGCTAGTCACGATGTCGCAGGGGTCGAGTGAGATGTGGAGACATTTCTTAAGAGTAATTATTCTTAAGTAAATACTCGTCGACAATTTGTTCAAAGTTCGATATTCGGCAAATACGGGATGGACCGCTCAACTGATTCGGCTATGAATATCCCACGGAAGGGGTCCAGTCGATCTTCAAGGACTCCCGAAAACATTGAACTGGTTGAAAGCAGTTTACGTGAAAATCCACGACTTTCAATACGGACTTCACTGGGACTTCCAAGAGTGACTATTCATGAAATTTTAAAAAAGGATCTGAAGTTCCATCCTTCTAAAATTCAAATCATTCAAGCACTGAAAGAAAGTTACTTTGATTTAGGGAAAAAAAATTTGTGATATGATGTTGGAGCGTTTTTGCACTGTAAATCCAATATTTTGGAGCAACAACAACAACAAGCAATACTCTCCAAAAAACCCGCAAAAACAATTTTTAAATGGACGATTTCAAACTTTTAGTTATTTTCGTTTTCACTTTTTGTCATGTGTTTTAACATCCGATCCCAAAAGAAAACGATGTGGAAGCCAGAAAATAGACGAAAGTCTTTTTTTCAGTGAGTCGCTATAATATAAATATTAAAAAAAATAAATTTTTTTCATGACAATGGCTGCAAATTACATAATTAATTATAATCGTATATGTGTGTTCATAACATGCAAATTTGAAAGCCTCTTCTTCCATTTCGAATTACAGAGTTGATACCCCTTGTGTGGAGTAGAGTTATTTAAATGTATTAGTGAGTCTCTGTTGCTAATGTCTACATACCAATGATCAAAAAAACTGCCTAGTCAATGACAGGCAAATTTTAAAATTCTATAACAAAAATCATTGCCTGAGGTATAATTTGTCACTACTACTGGCTACAAAGTGAATAGTGTATTAGCCCCCGATCGCTAGAATGCTGCACAAATCTATATACTAATATGTATATAAATTAATCCCTTTTATTTGTCACGGTATCACACGTGAACGGCTGTATCGATACCCCCACTCCCATTAATTTTCTGTTTAGTTTGCCATTGTCTGGAAAACAAAGATATGAAAGAAAAATTTAATAAGGTAGCGCGGATAAAACAGGAAAAAATTTTGCTGTTGCTATTTTTTCCGATTTTGTAAGATTTGTATAAATACAATTTAAAGTCTACTCAGTTTCTTTCTGGATGAAACATCTTTGGTAATGATATAAAAAACTTAAAGTTCGGAGGATTGAATTTCGAATCAATTGTCCGATTTAGCCATACACGTTTGAAAACTGCATTCGTAGTTAAAAATCGATATATTGACTAGATAGATAGTGATAGAGATTTAGCTTAAGCGAGTGACACAATAAAGGGCAGTGCTGTTTTACTATTGACATTTCCCACAGGGCACTTACGTACAATCTGCATGCATGTGCATACTTATGTGTGAACATAATCTTAGCGCTTGAGAACAATTTCTGAAGGGCCTGTCCCATGATGTCGTATACGTTCGACTTGGAGCACACTTATGTAAATACATAAGTACATATGTAAATACATTTGAAACAAGAACAAAATTTTGGCACAGTTTTGCTTACACACATTTTCACGAAATGTAAATTCCCACATACATGTGTATGTATGTATGAACATACATGTGTATGATCGTATGTACATAAATATATACATATGTATGTATGTATGTTCATACAGAGCGTAACTACGAACATGACCCTGCAAATAATATTGGACTACGTGGTCCAATCTACATGAAACAGACTAGTTACATCATGGTCCCATGTAATGCAGTCATGGACCATGTCGTCTTAACACAAGCTTTGAATGCTGTACGATATGTGTTCGGGTTTAAACGATTATGATCGTTCTGCTTAGGCAATTACAAGTTGTAGGCGAGTAGTCTACAACTATTCCATATGGGGTAGTTTTTTGGTGGTGGTCCGATGTTGTGCAAATTTAGACCATGTGGTCCATCGCTAGGACATCGCAATGCTAAATCAACCATATTTTATTCATACATTTGTACTAGTTATGTAATAGTCCTGGTCTTTTATGGAATAGTCCTTACATGCATTTATGGACTAGTAGCTTTATTTGCAGGGAAGTAGGTGTACATTAGGACCAAACGATCTTGTCAGTGTGGGTTCGATGGTACTACAAAAAGGATAGTAAGACCATATGTATGTACATATGTACTCAGTTTGGCGATTTTAGTGACCAATTTTTTATGAGCCTTCAAAGATTTCGAAAATCAAAAAATTAAGTCATCTGTTTTTGGTCAACAGAACAGCTAATTCATACTTGGTGATAACCCTTAACTATATACCAATGTATGTATGTTTGTATGATAATAATGTAGCTAAGAGTTCACTTAATAAATCTTATTAACATTTTATGCCAATAAAATAGTTCCTACGTGCACTTTTTTCTGAAAAAAAATGTTTTAATTTTGATACGTATGAGAAATTATTTATAGAAAAATTTTCCTGTAAAATTTTAAAGCTTTGCTTAGAATGCTTTACTTGTAAGCATGTGTATCTGTTTCATGCTTGCTTAAAATAATTTTGGTGTTTTTGACGTTTATTAATTGTCAACTATTTGCGTAAAAGAAGTACACAATTTTTTTGGCTTTAATATTCGCTTTAAATATTCGCATATAATTTAGCGAATGCAAATAGCAAAAGTAAACGAATAATTTGCGAATGCGAAAGTGAACATTAGTTAAGGGCCACTCAGACTATAATACAAGTATTAATACTTTTGACGAAAATGCATCCCTGGTCTTATATTTGTTTCAAAAAATTCAAAAAAACAATAACAACTCAACATGTCAGAGCTGCATTTTCCACAAAAGTATTAATACTTGTATAATAGTCTAAACGGGGCTTTACTAACTAATATGAAAGGTTTAAATTGTAAAATTAAAACTTAAAACTTATTTTCTGCAAAACTATCTTTTTTGAATTACATATACATATGTATATACTTCTTTTGTAATAAATGAAGAAGGACGTATAAGTACGTATATAGTACATATACATATATATTTTTTTATTTAGTCTGTTTCTTTATTAATAATCCCCCTTATTGCGAATGGCGTCATCGACGTCACATCAAGACGACAGCAAAAGTTGTCTCTTGTCAACTCTTTTTCAACAAGAATTGACTAATATTAACATTCTACATTAACTTACAAAGCTTTAGAGATTACTAAGATATTGTCAATAAGATCCGATAAATAGCAGACAAGTGACTATATTTACTGTCGTCTTGATGTGACGTCGAGGACGCCATTCACAATAAGTGGGAATATTTCTACGTGAGCTGTAAAAATAATTGTTTTTTGCTTGTTAAAAAAAATGAAACTAATACATATGTACCTACTTAAGTATGTACATACGTGCGTGGTTTTCAGCTAAATTTTCTTAAATTATTTCAAGAAAATTATTTATTCTTTGTTCGTTCGAATAATCGAAACGAAACTTCAAAATTATTCATGAAATTTTATTCGAAAAAATATAAAAAACGAATAAATGACAACACTACTAGACATTCCAACAGGTCATACAGCCCACTTTTTACCTCAAAAAATTATCGATTTTCACAATTTTTAAAGGCTAAATTTTTGTTTTTAAAAATTGTTTATAATCCAGTGCTCACTTCTCTGTTGAGTATCAGTGACACTTTGTGCACTTTGTGACACTTTAATCATTTCCCGCACTTTTATTTGAAAAAAATAAATAGAGGAAAGAATATTTTGTTTTCACTTTTTTTGAGCATAATTTACATATGTATGTATGTAAGTATGTACATAATTATAAAGACTAATAATTCATCACTAACAAAATTTGCCAAAGCAACAACAAAATCTTAAAATAGTAAATATTAAAATATTTAACACAAGAAATGCAACAGTAACAAAGAAAGTAAAAAATGCAATAAAAGTACATAAGTATCTAACTACATACATATATGTACATACATACTAGGTACATATACATACTTATGTATAGCCTACATGAGCTACATATTTTGGGGTACTTAGCCATGTTCAGATTATAATATAATAGGTACCTATGTATGTAGGTATATGTATATAATAATTATATTGATGTGTTCACAGCTTTACCGAAGCTACAATTATGCCAAATATTGATAACCAAAAGTTAGGAAACTTTACAAGTTATTTTGGAAAAGTGGAAAAAAATTTTTGCCTTAATTTTTGCACAAAAAAAAGTGCTCGAAGAAACGGTGGAATACTGAAGCAGGGGTGCCGGGGCCAATATTGATAGTGCTAACAATAAAAAAGTGAGTAGGTACATAGTATGTATGTACATATTTTTGAATGTATTTACATATGTACATGTGTGTACATATGTGCGTAAATATGCATGTATGTATGCATATTTACATAAAAAAAATATTTTTTCCAAAACATATCCACTTAAAAAATTTAACTAAAATGGGTCTATGCTTAATACCTACTTTGCACTGTTATTAAGCTTTTGCCGTTTTCATATACATATATATATAAGTACATACACGCACGCATTTGTACATGCATATGTATATACATATGTACATACATATATGTACATATATTAGATACATATATGCACGTAGATATGTATGTATATTTATTTATTTATTTATCTACTTCTATTAAATTATGGCTGAAATGCTGCTTTCAATGATTGCTGCAAAAAGTTATACATAGTTATTGGGAATACAACTTTTTTTGTTCTTACATTTACTCTGCTGCAAAATCAGGAACAGAAACTACACAATCAAAAAAATCCAGAAACCAAAATATAATAATAATAAAGCTTTTGCATTTGCAATGAAAAAGCTTTTACTCACAGGGGAAACTTATAATACACATTTCGTGGTGAGTGTTTTTACGAGAGAGAATTAGCTGCTCTTTCACACATATAACACTGTGCATAAAAGTGTGTGAAACAAAAACAAACGAGCACACATCCATACACATATGCACTCCAAAGCATTTAACGTACAAACATACACACATCCATGCTTAATAAAAGATGTGAGCTTAAAAAATTGAGTAATAATTCTCAGTGCCATGGAAAAATTTACGCAATTTTGTGAACACGTGTAGCCAAAAAGCCAGTAAGAAAAACAAAACAAAGTGAAATAGAATATTATTTTCAAGAGCAATGCAGAGCCTAATAAATGCTGAATAAAATGAAATGGCAGCAGCAAGTGCCATAGAGCAGCGGAAGCAAAAAGTGTTGCCGCCTTCGTTATTAAAAAATTCTAGGGGACAGTAAATTCATACAAAATAATTACATACATATGTATGTACATTAGGGAATAACTTTTTAACAATTTTTTAATATCAGAAATTTTTAGATTTAATTGAACTGGAGTGAATTTTAATCATAAATAATTTCTTATTCGGGTTTAAGTTCAGTAATTTTAATTCTTAATAAATGAAATATTCTTACAGCCTTATTTATATGTAATTATTAAAAAAGCTTTGTAAAGGATTTTTAAGAAAATTTTTTTATGAAAATTTGTTTTAAAAAATCTTTATTAAGACTTTTTAAGTTTTATAAATATGGAAATTATTAATTAATGTATGTAATTAGATACTTACTTACGTAGAAGAGAAGAAAAATTAAACTAGACTTAATAATAAGCAACAATAGTTAAACATAATTAGGTAGAGTAATATAACTTCGTGCTAACCTAAATAGATGAATGAAATAATGGAGAAACAGAAAATGAATAGTGATACTTATAAATATATTTACCAAATTTAAATCAATTATACACACAACAATCATTTCTCATATTCCGTTTCACTAAAAATTTACGTTAAATAGCTGATGTTAATAACAATCTCTAACCAAGTAATAATAATAATAATTAATAAAAATATTTCATTCATATTGAAATTACTGAACTTAAGCCCGAATAATAAATTATTTCTGATTAAATTTTTGAAATATCAAAATCGGCATAACACAGTCCCATAGAGCATAAAAATATATAAGGGAACGTATGTACTATATTTATTTTTTCGCTAATGTAAAAAAAGTTCACACAGTTTTTGGTTATGAAAAATTAATAATAGGTATGTTTATTTAAAACAAAAATAAATTAAAAAAATTAATATTCAATATTGCATTAAGAAGGTCTCGAAATAGTTTTAGATTATGTAAAATAATATTTTTGTTATGGCTCGATTATGGATAGCAACCGAACTGTAGTTGCGTTGCTAGTTGCCGAAATGGTATTACGGATGGCAACTGGCAACTAACAGCTGGTAATTTCAGTTGTTATATTGGCAACCACAAATTTGTGGTTGCTGCGTAGTAAAAATTGAAAAAATTAAAAATTTAGTGCTATATTATTTTTATTTTTGAGTTTCTTCTTTGCATATTTAAAGAAAATATGATTTAGAGTTAAAAAAGAGATTGTTAAAACCTATTTTAGGCCGTTTAATAGATTTAAAATTTTGAATTTCCTTCTCTTTATCAGGATTTAATTCCACTTAATTAATAATTTTTAAAATAAGTATTGTTTTAAGCACTTTTACTTGATGATTTTGTCTTAAGCACTTGTATTTCTTATATATTGCATTTTTGTTCACATTACTTTCAGTTGCCAATCTGTCATAATCGCATTTTCGATAACTTTTTGGCAACTGTGGGAAGTTGCCATACATAATACCAATTTTAGTTTCAGTTGCGTTGCTAGTTAACTCGGCAACTGAAGTTCCGTTGCCATCCATAATCGAGCCATTAGTTCAAGTCCGTGCTTCAAGTGTTTAGGAAAACCAATAGGTGCGTGAACTTTTTGAAGAAAAATTATCAAAGATTATGATTTTCGTGGTTACTAGGACATGGTACTATGCCAAAAACTTGGTTATACCCCTAATGTACATACCTATCGTATTTTTTTCCAACATAGTAATAACCAGGAAAAGGGGTTTCATAGAAATATATTTTTCCCCTTAACCCTGATAATGCCGAGAACGAAATAATTATCTTTATGAAACAATGAATTTGCGTAAAAATGGCATCGATTTGGAAGTGCATATTTTTCTGAAAATTCATATTCATATAATATGCATATATTTGTCTCATATTTTGGTATAAATGCATCGTTTTGTGTCATATTTTGTCAAAAATTTAAATGTACATATATTGTGGACAAATTATTAATGCAAAACTGTTTTTTTTTTGTCAAATTTATTCGCTTAAATTATTCTAGAATTTCATAACAATTGTACAAGCACACACGTCTATCTAATTTAATGGAAATTGTAATTTTTAAGATTTCAGTAGAAAATTGTCTGCTATTAAAGCCGAATGTAGTGAATGTAGTGCAATGGTTGAGTTTAATAAATATATAACGTTATAAAAAAAGAATGATTAAAATTTGAGCCGATTACATGCACAGGCCTTTCAAGGCCTTTTTCAATGCATAAAAGCTTTCTAAGAAAAAATTTATTGAAGTTCACATTCAAAAATATAAAATTCTTAATTATATAACACTTTTCCTTTTCTATTTTGGAGTTAATAATGCAGAGGAAATAGTTATATCACATTTAATCTTTTGTAAACATTTCATGTAAAAGGCTTTCACACACCACCTCTTGAGAAAAGAAGATATTTTTTATCTTTATATAGTTGTATGTAAATTGAAAAATTTTCTTGTGAATAAATATATGTGCATATTTTATTGCTTTCAGTGCATATTTTGCATTTTTGATGTTATATTTTAGGCGCTTAAAATACCTTTTATAAATGCATAAAGTTCTTGTGCCCGATAAAAACTACACCCAGGGAAAAAACAGCTTAAAATCAATAAAAACCATATTGAATTAATAAAAAATATTAACAAACGTCTAGTCATGTTGAAATTTGTTATTTCAATATGGAAAAATATTAATTTATTAATTATTTTTAGTTTTAATTAATTTAATATACATTTTCTATTATATTGAAAAATTTTGAATTAATGTGACGCGTTCTTATTTTTAAGTCGCAGGTTTTCTCTGAGTGTAAGAAAATTCAATTTTGCAGAAAATCAATTTACAATATGGTCCGCATAAAGCAAATATTCAAAGATGTTCTTCATTCAATTGTTGTAAGTACAAGCCACACGTAGGAAATTTATGTACATACATACATACATATCGTCGCTGTTTTAACACAGAAAAAAGTAAAAACAAGATTCAATTAAAAAAACAAAGATTCAGTTAAAAAATTAATTAGTTTTCAACCAATCACGGAAATTGTAGTATTAACTCATCCATTTTAATTGAAATTTTTTTTGGTTTTTTCAATTAAAAAAATATTACATTCACTAAAAATTTAATTGATGGTTTTCTAAAGATTCAATTAAACATTAATTGAAATACTTTTTAGGATTCAATTAAATAACTTATTAACATTTTTTAAAGATTCAGTTAAAATATTAATTGAAATATAAAAAATCTAAGAGTATAAAAATATAAAAAATTTTAAAAATATAAAAAATATTGTGTACATATATATGTGTGTATATATCTCCATATAAAAAATGTACAAAAATGGAAACATTTGTGTATTGTACCAAAAACCTAACTGATGCATCGCATGGCTTTTGAAGTTTGAATGGAGGAAAAAAGTACAATGGCCGTATCCGGTCTTGCGTAAGTGTAAATGCAGAATATTTTATGATTGGATTTTAAAGAAAGGCTTCGATGTTTTCCATATGCACTTACGCAAGACGTCTTGCATCGAACCCCTAATACCGCTAATGTACTAACTTTACCATCCACATTTGGTCTATAAGCTTGCATTTTTTATCATAATTGTCTTGTTATTTCTCAACATAAGGGAACAAAATGAATTTCTGTTTTTTTATTTTCATATTTAATTTTTCATTCAACTTATGTCAAAATTACTAAGAATCAAAAAAAAAAAAATATTAAGCTGAGTAGTTTTTTCTCCCATGTAAAATATCAAAACCAATTAAAAGATTAATTGAGTATTTTAATTGAAAATATATTTTCAAAACAATGTGGCATACTACAAAAAAGCAGCTCGATTTTCATACATAAAAACAAAAGTTACATTATTTACATACAATTAATATGTAAAAATTGTTACCCATTTCAGAGTATTCTGAGTTAAGCTCTGTTGATAGCACTTTTTTTGTTAGAGCAGCAAAGTCAATTAAAATAAACATATATTCAATTAAAATTTTAATCAAAAGTATTATTTTTTCTAAGCAATCACTTAATTAAAAAAAATTCAACAATAATTTTTTCTGTGAACTAACCGACCTAATTGAACTTTTTTGAAAAATTAGTTAAGTCCACTACCAGACCTTATGAGTCATAATAGCCCTTGTCTATAATTTTTATGACTGTAAACATTACTGCTGGTAAAAATATTTCAGATGTTTCCATAGGAATACATGTAGAAAACAATCATAAAAGCTGCTCTCCTGTAAAATTTTTAAATTTTTAAAATTCTTAGGCCAGTTACATAAAACAGCGATGACATGTATGATGACATTGTACATTGTGGACGTCAAAAAAACATAGTTGGATGTCATTCTCCCGAAGTTCTATCTTACGGACAATACCTATTATTTCGATAGTAAAAAACTTTTTGTAGTTCAATTTGAAAAAAAAAAAATTTAGGCACCAAAAGTGATTTCTAAAATGCATTTAATGTTATTCAGATAATTTTTTTATGTATGGTAAAAATTAGGGATATAACCGATACCGATATATACTTTTGATTTGCCGATAAATCGATATCGGCGATATTTTACTGTCTTAAATTTTTAGGGCTGTTTTAAACAAACAATTAAATTTTCAACGCTTTGCACCATAGTAGTGAAATGTTTTCTCAATGCTAAATCAAGTATGTATTTTGTTAAAAAATATAATTTATTTTTTGTTGATTTTAGAATGAATTCAAATATCTCTTATACTATAATTTTGTATAATAAAAGAATTACTCTACTTGAATTTTGTTAATTTTAATTTGAGTTCAATTTCAATATGGGTATCGATATCGCAATCGGTATCGACCATATTTCTTTTTGAGTATCGGTATCGAATCGACAAAAAGGCGTATCGTTACTTCCCTAATAATTTTTATACCTCACATAACATAAATAAATATGTATGTATGTATGTGTGTATACATGTTCCCATCGTTCCAATAAGGAGCATAGGGCCACAACGCAAATAAAATCAAACGCAGTTTCGTTTTAGTTTTGGCGTGTTCCATGTGTCCTGAATGTTAAACTTTAATATTTACAGCATAGGGGGCGCTATATATCAGTGGAAATCCGAAACAAGATATAATATGTATCGGCTACTAACGAGCAAATACATTATAGATTTGAAACGAAAGAGATTATTTCGGAATATATCAAGAGTAATGCTAGGAACACAACTGGGACGAACGACGAAGTTTTCGGTGCGAACTTTCGTCATAAAAAATAAAACACATTTGTGCATATGAAAATGAACACAACACCGCCGTACAACGAAATTAATCGTGCGTGACGAACTCTGAGACACCGCCGTACAACGAAATTCGTCGTGCGTGACGAACTTTGAGATAGATTTATTTCTATTTTGTATGCCGACGAACGACGAAAAAACAAAATTGAGAGAAGATTCTCTCCATCTCTCTATGTTTGTACACACAACAACCAACTTTATAAAATATGAGAGAAGAATTCGGTGAGTAAATTCGTCGTTATTGTGCTTCACACGACGAATTTACGCAGCGAATGGTTATCGACGAATTCGTCGACGTGGACGAAATTCGTCGTTCGTCCCAATTGTGTTCCTAGCATAAATCTATCTCAGAGTTCGTCACGCACGATTAATTTCGTTGTACGTCGGTGTTGTGTTCATTTTCATATGCACAAATGTGTTTTATCTTTTATGACGAAAGTTCGCACCGAAAAATTCGTCGTTCGTCCCAGTTGTGTTCCTAGCATTATTTCTATTTTGTACACCGACGAACGACGAAAAAACAAAACTGAGAGAAAATTCTCTCCCTCTCTCTCTGTTTTTGTACACACAACCAGTGCTGCCACAACCAAAAAATTTTTACAACCAAAATTCGCTTTAAAAGTTACCAAATGAAAAAAAATATAACCAAATTTCCATATGTAGTATTTTTATTAAATAACATCACTCCAAAAAAGTCATGAAAATGTAGAGTTTGCAGAGCTCTGTTAGCGTGTTAACAGAGCTCTGTTAAGCTATAAAAATTCGGCTAATGCCTTTCCAAAAGACTTTTCCATTAAATGATGCAACCGAGACGGGAAAAATTAGTGCAAATTTATAGATAAAGTTTTCCTTTATTAAAACCCATGAATCTGTTTCTGAAAAACATGAATTTGAACCAAATATCGTCAAGTTTTCAACTTGGAATTTTCTGAGGGTTACGCACTTTTCTTGGGAAGGAGGCGATGCTGGCGGACAAAAGTAGTCACCTACCACATGGTACTCTAAAAACGTGCATACTCAGAATTACTGGAAGTTGGAGTTTTCAGGAGATTTTCGAAAAACTTTAAATTTGTCCAACTAATTAACATTTTCCAAGATGTGACCAATTTTTTTTGGAAGGAGGTTATACGGGCAGATAAACAAACTCACCTCCTATGGACTACATAGTGGTCTGTAGTACAGAGTTGCGACTATTTAGCTAAATTAAAAGTTGTTGACAGTGTTGTAAAAGAAAAGTATTGTAAACAAGTGAGTAGCAATCAAGGCGGATTCATAACAGGTGGCAGCACTAGCGATTTAAGCCACAGCTGTTTTGTTTTCAGTTGCCTTGGTAGCAATACTAAAAATTGAAGAACATAAAAGCTTAAAAAGTATAACATAAAAAATATGCGCATGTGTATCATTATTTTGGCAAAAAAATAACCAAAATGAGAAAAAATATTCACTTCTCCACATAAAGAAAAAAATAACCACTTTTGGTTAAAAATAACCAAAAACGGCAGCCCTGCACACAACAACCAACTTGATCAAATATTAGAGACGAATTCGGTGAGTAAATTCGTCGCATAAAAGTGATGATAAGTTTTACTATCATGGTGTATATTCATCTTAAGGTTTTGTGTGTGCAACTCTATGATTTTCCTGCACAGATATACTCACTTTTATTGTCTTGTCGATAATCGCCTCTAAATATTATCTCTATAAAACCTTTTGAGTCTAATATCACTCCCAGGTACTTGACCTCAGATGAGCTCTCTAAAAGCACGCTATCTACTGGGATGGTTTGCCAGAGTAGGAGTGGCTTCCTACTGGTGAAGCGAACAATGACGGCCTTTACCGAGTTGATATTAAACTCTACGATTAAGGAAATTTCCTTGGCTATCCTTAGTCCGTTCTGTAAAATGTCACAGAAAGTCTGTTCAAAGTGGTCATATTTACAATCATATAATTTTCTGTTATTGCATGAAATAATTACCTCTTCTGAATTATAAAATTGAAACCTTTCAGGAATCCTCAGTTCAATAAACTCATAATAAAAGTTCATACCGACCTTAGGAAACTGTATGCCTGGTATAGAGTATGTAGTATGTATACTCCATACATATTGCTATGCCGACTACTGTGTAAACTCATTTTAAACAATTTTTTTTTAATAGCAGTGACAAGAGAGATGATTACTATACAAGTTAGCAATTTTTGTGCTTAATATGAGAAAATACTAATTTTCCTATAGTCGGCACAACCCTGCCGACAATTGGAAATCATGAAAAATTTTGTTCCTAATGTCGGCACCCATTAAAATAAGCAAAATAAATATATTTTATTACAATTTTCACATTAATATCAATCTTTTAGTTGATTTGAATCCATAGAAACCGCCACTTTTAAGAAATTTCTTCACTCTTCTTCTTGTTTAAGTTGGGCTTACCAGCAGTGCTGCCACAACCAAAAAATTTTTACAACCAAAATTCGCTTTAAAATTTACCAAATGAGAAAAAATATAACCAAATTTCAATATGTAGTATTTTTATTAAATAACATCCCACCAAAAAAATAGACTCCAAACAAGTCATGAAAATGTAGAGTTTGCGATCTGGAAGTAGTGAAAATTTCGATCCGATCTAATGATTTTTACATAGGGTTGTCATTGCAAGAAGTTCTCTTTTTCGATGCCTGGTCACTGAATTGGAAGCGATATTAAAAAAAATTCCCTTTTTTGTGTTCTATGATAATATTTTCATCAAGGAAAAGTGGTAAGTAGTTACCTAATTTAACAATTCGTTTCTTTTTATACGAATTTAAGCCCGAAACAGTGATTTTATGTAAATTTAAGCAAATAACTTTTAAATTGTAGACTAAAATTAGTTCATAAATTTCTTTAAAGAAATAAATTTTTTTTAAATTCTGGTGAGTATTTTCTAACACTATGGATGAGTTACAAGGTTTTGTATGACTAAAATAATACATGGCTTTTGCCGGCAAATTAAAAATATCGATTTTTCGAAAGCAATGAAAATGTAGTTCGACTAGAATGACTTCCGTTTTTTTTACTGGGATTTAAAATGCATACATATTTATAATGTAACGCATGTTAATATATATTAATAATACAGTTAATAATAATAACAAATCAAATATATATATATGTATATATATGTATTAGTGATGTAGCGAATGTCAATTTTTGATATTCGCGAATACAAATACGAATATTATATGCAATATGAAATATAAAAAAATTGTATGAAAAAGGACATCACACTCTTGTTGGCGTACTTTTAAGTTAATAATAAGAACCCAAAAATTTTCATGATCGTCATTGAATAATATTTTAAAATGATACAAAGCACAAATTTCTATAAAAATATTAATGTATTTGTACAAACTAAGATTTTTAGTAATTTATTTAAATTTCGTTTAGGATTTATGCATTTATTTATTTAATTTCTTTGGAAAAATATTCGTATTCGTCTGAATTCGGCGAATACGAATACAAAAGTGGACCTCATAGTACTCTAAAAACGTGCATACTCAGAATTACTGGAAGTTCGAGTTTTGAGGAGATTTTTGAAAAACTTTAAATTTGTCCAACTAATTAATATTTTCCAAGATGTGGAAACGTGGTCACCTCTGTAGTACAGAGTTGCGACCATTTAGTTAAAAATGTATAACATAAAAAATATGTACATGTGTATCATTATTTTGGCAAAAAAAATAACCAAAATGAGAAAAATATTCACATCTCCACATTAAAGAAAACAAGTAAGAGTGCTATATTCGGCTGTGCCGAATCTTATATACCCTTTACCAAAGTGCGTTTATGTAGTATAGAGATACATACATAAGCACAGAGATATGTAGGTACATATTCATTTTGTAAAAAAATTCATACTTTTTTTCTAGTGCAATTTTTAGGTTTTTGGCATTATGTTTAATTTGGTGCTTTTTAAATTTTGGCGATTTTTTTTTATATAGGCAATTTTTTTTTTGTTTTTGGCGATTTTTTTCGGTTTTTGGCGTTTTTTTAATTTGGCGATTTTTTCGTTCCGGCGATTTTTTTCATTTTGACGATTTTTTTTATTTAGGCGATTTTTTTATTTTTTATATATTTATTTTTTTTTTTTGTTTTTTTAGTTTTGACACTTTTTTCTCGTTTTAGCGTTTTTTCGAATTTTGTCGTTTTTTTATTTTGGCGATTTTTTTTCTTTCTGGCAATTTTTTTGATTTTGAAAATTTTTTTTCATTTAGGCGATTTTTTTATTTTTTGCGATTTTTTTCATATAAGCTATTTGTTTTTTTTTTTGTGATTTTTTCGTTTTTTGGCGTTTTTTATTTCTTTTTGGCAATTTTTTAGTTTTGACAGTTTTTCCTCGTTTTGGCGATTTTTTCGGTTTTTGGCGCGTTTTAATTTTGGCGATTTTTTTTTGTTCTGGCGATTTTTTTGATTTTGACTTTTTATATTTAAGCGATTTTTTTATTTTTTGCCGATTTTTTTCATATACGCAATTTTTTTTTTGTTTCGGCGATTTTGTTCGCTTTTTGGCGTTTTTTTATTTTTGGCGATTTATTTTCGATATGGCGATTTTTTTTTGCATTTAGGCGATTTTTTTTAATTTTTGACGATTTTTGTTCATACAAGCATTTTTTTTGGCGATTTTTGCGGATTCTTGTCATTGTGGGGATTTTGTTTTTTTGTTTTGACACTTTTTTCTCAGTTTGGCGATTTTTTTCGGTTTTTGGCGCTTTTTTAATTTTGGTAATTTTTTTTCGTTCTTGCGATTTTTTTGATTTTGCCGATTTTTTTCATATAAGCGATTTTTTGAATTTTTGCCGATTTTTTTCATATATGCAATTTTTTTTGATTTGGCGATTTTTTTCGGTTTTTGGCGTTTTTTTTTAATTTTGGCCATTTATTTTCGTTTTGGCGATTTTTTTTCATTTAGGCGATTTTTTTTTAATTTTGGCGATTTTTGTTCACATATGTAAGCATTTTTTTTTTGTTTTATAGATTTTTTTCGGTTTTTGACGTTTTTTTTCAATTTTAGCGTTTTTTTTAATTTTGGCGATTTTTTTTTCGTTTTGGCGATTTTTGAAAATTTTTGGCGATTTTACAATTTTCGGATTTTTTAGTTTGACCGTTTTTTTTTAAATTTCAAGAGTTTAACTCTTACGGTTTCCAAGATATAGCAATTTTTCAAAATTACATAGTCAAAATTGCATTAACTGATGGACCACCCTTTAATATAAATTTTTTTAATTTTTGTGTTAATTGATGTAATCTATACAAAAATACACTAATTTTACAAATTTCAAGTGTCAATATACATATGTACACATACATACAATTGTATGTATATTACATAGGATTTTAAAAGTTTTCGTCACTCATTTTGGAACACCCTTTAATTTTTAGGTTTTATATATTTGTTGTTGTAGCGACCAAAGTTCTACATATACTGTTCAAATTTCAGACCCGTAGCTTTTACCGTTCCTGAGAAAATAGCCTTCTTCCTAAAACATCAAATATGTTTAATTATTAGGAAAAAAGTTAAAGCTTTCCAACCCTGGAAATGTGTTTTAATTTGTTAAATTTTTAAAATTTTTTTTAATTATAAATAGCAATTTTAGTCATACCGAAGTATAAAATAAGATAATTTAATAAAAAAGTAATAAAAACTTGTTTTCGGTAGTTATTTTGTATGGGAAAATAGAGTTTGAGTTTTCCAGCTCTGAAACCGTCTGTCCGATTTTGCTGATTTTCAATAGCATTTTAGCGTTTTTGTGTCATTGTGGAAATTTATTTTTAGTTTTGACACGTTTTTCTCGTTTTGGCGACTTTTTTCGGTTTTTGGCGTTTTTTTTTAATTTTAGCGTTTTTTCATTTTGGCGATTTTTTTGGTTTTGGCGATTTTTTTAAATTTTTGGCGATTTTATAATTTTCGGATTTTTTAGTTAGACCGTTTTTGTAAATTTCAAGAGTTTAACTCTTACGGTTTCCAAGATATAGCAATTTGTCAAAATTACATAGTCAAAATTGCATTAACTGATGGACCACCCTTTATTTTAAATTTTTTTAATTTTAGTGTTAATTGTTGTAGCCTATATAAAAATACACTAATTTTACAAATTTCAAGTGTCAATATACATATGTACATTGGTACATACAATTGTATGTATATTAGATGGATTTTAACATTTTTCGTTGCTCGTTTTGGAACACCCTTTAAGTTTTAATTCTCATGTATTTGTTGTTGTAGCGATCAAAGTTCTACATACTTTGTCCAAATTTCAGACCCGTAGCTCTTACCGTTCCTGAGAAAATAGCCTTCTTCCTAAAACATGAAATATGTTTAATTATTATGAAAAAAGTTAAAGTTTTCCAACCCTGGAAACGTTTTTTTAATTTTTTAAATTATTAAATTTTTTTTTTAATTATAAATACCAATTTTATTCATACCGAAGTATAAAATAAGTTAATTTAATAAAAAAGTAATAAAAACTTGTTTTCGGTAGTTATTTTCTATGGGTAAATTGAGTTTGAGTTTTCCAGCTCTGAAACCGTCTGCTCGATTTTGCTGATTTTCAATAGCAAAATTTTTCGGAAAATTTCTGAAACACCAGTCCAAGAACGAAGTCTCTAGCTCTTCTGGGAGCTTGGGAAAACCGATTTCACGTACAGACAGACGGACAGACGGACAGACGGACATCGCTTGTTCGTCTTCCCTATGCATAAGGATCCAGAATATATATACTTTATGTGTCGCTTATTAATATTCTTGAAATTACAAACGGAATGACAAACCTATATATACCCTTTTACCATTTTTTGGTAAAGGGTATAAAAATAACCACTTTTGGTTAGAAATAACCAAAAACGGCAGCCCTGCTTACCATTCAAATTTACTCAATGTTTAGAGAGAAGTAAGTATATTTCTAATATCCGCTATTCTTATTTATATACATTTTGATTTAAAAGTGCCGACTACTGGTGCATGCCGACTTTAGGGGCTTTTACCCTATAACATAAATTTCCTTAGTTGCGGCAACACTGGAGGCAAAAAGCAATTCCTGTTTGCATGGCTTTTTTAATGTTTCTAAAAATTTTCAGTTAAAATGCGTAAGTGTGCAGATATGTACATACATATGTATGTATTTATGTATGTGCTTACCAATGTGTGTTTGGTTTAGGGCAGCCAGATATTGAATTGGCAAAAAAAGTACACCAAAGAAGAAATACCCGTACAATTAATAAAAAAAAGTACAAATGTGTTTTTATTGAAAACGTCCTTAAATTCATTCAATAACATATTCCTTACTAAATAACATAAAAATGAGATCGTAAATATTATTTACAACAAATTAATAACATAAAATTAGTTATGTTTCTAATTGTGTTTAGAAAACAAAGTTAATTTGAACAAGTTTATATTAATATTTTTAATACTGACATCATAATTCACCAAGTTATTTAAATATCAATTCAAGTAATTTTTCCTCACAAAAGTTAATTAAAATAGACATTTATGTCACTGGCTTTTTATGCATTTCGGTTTGGTTGTTTATATAATTGTTTAATAATTACATTAAACTTTTTTAATGATTCAAAAATTTTACAAATATTTATTGGCAAACAATTCCATTTTTCCCATTTTCACCCCCATATTCATAGAAAAATAAAAAAATTTGAAATCTATTTTAGGAAAATTTTGTATGAAAAATTTGAAATAAAGTAAATACATTTAAAATTAATTTAAAATTTTATGAATATGGGGGTCAGATTTTAAGAAATTAAAAAACTCTGTAATTTAAAAAGGAAAGCCGCCTCAACTGGCGATATTTTGATTCTAATATAAAATAGATGGAAAAATACTTCGAGTCGTTGCCACATGCATATGTTCACATTGGATAAACATTTTAACAAGGCGCTTCTTTCTGCACAAAAAAAGTTTCTGAAGATTCTAAACAGAGAAAAGTACAAATAAAAGCACAAAAGGAAAAAAAGTACTTTAGCATACTTTTTTAGGGGTAATGCAGATAACAGTAGATTGACTAAAAAAAAGTACGCGTACTGCTGAAAAAAGTACGTCTGGCTAGCCTAGTTTGGTTGTACATCTGTTTTAGGGATGTGTGTAATCGTATGCAGAATTAGATGATAATGATGTTTGGCAAGACAATTTAGAAACAAAATTATGAACGAGATTTTGTTTGTTTATTTCTACTTTCAAAAATTGCTTTCTATTGTAGGTATGTATGGATGTAGCTTCTTATTATTTGAAGAACGTTTCAGAATCAGCGTTGCCACAACCAAAATATATTTGTAACCAAATTATGAAAAAAAAGTAACCAACGGCGAAAAAAGTAACAAAAATTTGTATGTATTTAATATATTGACTTATTTGTACTTCAGTTGAGAAATATATCTGAGACAGTATTGCATATATTATAAATTAACTTATACATTTAGATTTGTACTTCCGTAATTGTATTGAGCCTTATTTTCTATGTTACTGTAAGCGACATGCAATCGAAAATAAACTTTTTTATTGGAATTAAAATTATATTGGCCTACCCATAGTTTAGAATTATTAAAATGCCAATATTTTGAAAGCTTTTAAGATAAGGAGTGTTAAATTTTATCGTAAGCGACAATTTACGTATGTAAAAAACAAATAAGTTCTTTGCAATAAAAAAACGTAATTTTATTACATTCGTTATTCAAACAAATGAATTTATAGATAAAGTATTAAAATATACTCATGCATTATAGAGTTGGCATTAAAATCCAGCCATGCTGCATTAATTTCGATTAAACTAAGCTACGAAAATATCCTTTCAGAAGCCGATGAGCTCTGTGGTAATCAATTCATTTATATGTGTGGAACCTTTGTCTCAAAATACATCCATATCAATACTTTTTATTTCAAATTGGGAAAATCTGGGATACGAATTCTTCTTCTTTATCATATACTAACTTTGGAAACCACATCCGCATTTGTTTTTAAGCTACGAAATTCATTTAAAAATGTGATAGTGCATCACCATATGCAAATTTAAGTACCTTATAAAAATGATTATTTTTGTGCTTAAAAAAAGTAACCAAAATGGAAAAAAAGTACACAAGTACACATTGGAAAAAAAAGTAACCAATTTTGGTTAAAAGTAACCAAAACGGCAACGCTGTTCACTATATGGTAACCAGCGTTGCCACAACCAAAATATTTTTTAACCAAAATATGATAAAAAAGTAACCAAAGGCGAAAAAAGTAACCAAAATTTTTTTGTATTTAAGGCTCAATCAGACGTGACATAACTATAGCCATAGAAAACAGCCGTTCAAACCAAACTAATGAGCAACACGTCTAATTTAAGCTTTAATATACTGACTTATTTGTACTTCAGTTGATAAATACATGTATCTGTGATAGTATGGAATAATCGCTTAAGTCCTCTTAAACAATTGTTTTTCGGACGTTTTACGGACTTTAAACTGGTGCGTAATATAACGTAATAAAGCTTAATTTGCTCAAGCAATTATTTCATATTGCCACCGATATAATCATTATAAAATTATATAATATATATTAAATTAGTACATTTACATTTGAGATTTCCTAATTTTATTGAGCCCTATTTTCGATTTTGCCGTAAGCGACATATAAATATAATATAATTTTTATATTATAATATAATATATAATATAATTTTTTATTTCAATTAAAATTTTATTGACCTCCCCATAGTTTAGAATTATCAAAAAGCCAAAATGTTGATAACTTTTAAGATAATAGCCGGAAAATTTTATCTTAAGTGACAATTTACGTATGTAAAACAAATTTGAATATTATAAAAAACCTTCTCCTGAAAACTCTAATTTACGAATAAATATAAAAATAAATAACATAAATTAAAAAATTAAAAACCCCCGAAGAAGATGCGATATCTTCTAAGCGGCTGGACCGATTTTCTTAAAACATGGCTAAGAACCATCTCGATCAAGTCACCTTTCAAAATCGGTCCAGCTGTCCAGATACGCAGACACACAATACAAACTTATAACACCCCTTTTTTAGTCGGGGGTTAAAAATAATATCAAATAAAACGCAATAATAAAAGAAATAAAGTTCTTTGCAATAAAAAATGTTCATTTTATTACATTCGTTGTCCAAATACATGAATGAATAGATAAAGTATTAAAAAATACATGTGCATTATAGAGTTGGTTTTAACATCCAGCTCCCTGCATTAGTTTAGATTAAGCTTAGCTACGAAAATGTCCTTTCAGAAACCTAAGATCTGTATGGCAATCAATTCATTTGTATGTTTGGAAACTTAGTTTCAAAATATATCCACATCAATACTTTTTATTTCTCATTGGGAAAATCTGAGCAATTGTACTAAATTTTGAAAACACATCCACGTTAGTTTTTTAGTTATGAAATTCATTTAAAAATGTGGCAGTGAATCATGATATGCAAATTTAAATGCCACATAAAAATGGTTATTTTGTGCTACAAAAAAGTAACCAAAATAGAAAAAAAGTACACAAGTACACATTGAAAAAAAAGTAACCAATTTTGGTTAAAAGTAACCAAACCGGCAACGCTGTTCAGAATTTCAAATGATGCTGAAGTGGTATTACTTTACATATGTACATACATACATACATAGGGAGTAACGAATACCGATTCCGATATATCGGCGATATTTCTGATTTACTGATACTTCTTAAATTTTTTTAGAGCTGTTTTGAACAAACAATTAAATTTTCAACGATTTTTTTGCATAAAAACTAAGAGAAATAACATATTACAAGCAGAACATAAAGTATAAACAAATAAATTCAGTGAAGTGCGACTTTGACCCGCGCACGAAGGGTTCCGTACGGACACGAGATATGTAATTCAATACGAACAATATAAACTATAGTTTTGGCATTTTTTTCGTTTTTTGGTTTTTCGGTTTTAAGCGTATGTATTTTTTTTAGTTTGGGGGTTTTTTGAATTTATTAGCGCTTTCTGAGTTTTGGCACTTTTTTCACGTTTTGGCGATTTTTTTTTTGGTTTTTGAAGTTTTTTTAATTTTGGCAATTTTTATTATTTTTTGGGGATTTTTTTATTTTAGCAATTATTTTTAATTTTGGCGTTTTTTTCATATAGGTGTTTTTTTTGGTTTTGGCGATTTTTTTAAGTTTTGGCACTTTTTTTCGTTTTGAGGATTTTTTTCGGTTTTTGGCGTTTATTTTAAATTTTGGCGATTTTTTTCGTTTTGGCGATTTTGTTTTAAATTTGGCAATTTTTTTTTAATTTTGGCGATTTTTTTTCATTTTGGCAACTTTTTTTCACATAAACAATTATTTTGGTCTTGGCGCATTTTTATTTGCGTTTTTTTCATATTGGCAATTTTTTTTCATTTAAACGATTTTTTCGAATTTGGCGATTTATTTTAGTGCTAGAATTTTTTTTATAGTTTTGTCGATTTTTTTCGATTTGGCGATTTTTTTTTAAATTTTTGGCGATTTTTTTCAGGTTTTGGCGATTTTATAATTTTCAGATTTTTTAGTTTTACCGTTTTTGAAAATTTCAAGAGTTTACCTCTTACGGTCTCCAAGATATAGCAATTTGTCAAAATTACATAGTCAAAATTGCATTAACTGATGGACCACCCTTTAATTGAAATTTTTTAATATTTTAATGTTTATTGTTGTAGTCTATATAAAAATACACTAATTTTACAAATTTCAAGTGTCAATATACATATGTACATACAATTGTATGTATATTACATGAGATTTTAACATTTTTCGTCGCTCGTTTTGGAGCACCCTTTAATTTTTAATTCTCATGTATTTATTGTTGTAGTGGCTAAGGTTCTACATACTCTGTCCAAATTTCAGGTCCGTAGCTCTTACGGTTCCTGAGAAAATACCGTGTGACGGACAGACGGACAGCGTAGCGAAAACAATAGGGATCCTTTTTTCACCTTTGGTTACGGAACCCTAAAAAATTAAACCTTTCTTTTGTTTTGCTTTGTATCATAGTAATGATATGTTCTCTCAATGCTAAATCATGTACATGTGTATTTAACAAAAATAATTTGTTTTATTCGTTAATTTCAGAATGAATTCAAATACCTATCAATTTGAAATATTAATAATCTCTTACACTATAATTTTGTATAATAAAAGGTTTTGTTAATTTTAACTTAAGTTCAGTATCAATATGCGTGTTGGTATCGGAATCGGTATCGGCGATATTTCTTTTTGAGTATCGGTATCGTTATAGGATCGGCAAAACGGCGTATCGTTACGTACCTAATACATACATATGTATGGATGCATGTTCATAAACTGCAGAAAATGGGAATAGTGAAATTGCAGTGTATGGGGCTAACAATAAAAGTGGTGGATAACGCCCACGAATCTCCTATTATGCATAAACATTATCTATGCTAACTTTTACTTTGATATACATACATACATGCACACATAAGTATGTACATACTTATGTATATTCCAGAACGACATTTATTAACTTCGACAAACTAAAATTGCGAAAAGTCACATTGTGCAGTTTAAGGAATTTTCAGTAAATTACAATTTTACAAAATCTGTCGTGGGGAAGATATGAAACAAAATTGAGGGGACCATTTTGAACCAACCAAAAAAAATTTGAGAAAATAATATTTGAATTAAATTTTTTTTATGCATGTTTTTTATTTATTGTATCTTCATAGATGAACTAACAATAAGTATTCAAATCTTAAATCTAACATATAATTAATAGGCCCGACCAATGCCAGACATAACTAAGTGATAGTTGTAAATAATACATAAGTAGTGATAAGCAAAAAAAAATCTAAAAAAATTCAAGCAACTTCATTCGGAGTGTTTAGTATTAGAGCCCTAGTATCTCTCTTTTTTAGGCGGATGTGTCCAGTAAAGTTCAAAATATTACGAGCAAGCGCATTAGGATGTGACTCGAGTTTTATTAGGTATTTGCCTGCGTATTTAGCAATTTCTTCAATCACTAGTGGCATATTTAAATCACGATGTATATTTGAATTCTTAATGTACCATGGAGCAGATGTTATTAACCTTAAAATTGTGTTTTGTCTTCGTTGAATTCTCTCTACATTGGAAGCAGAAGCAGTGCCCCATAACTGGATACCGTAACACCATATTGGTTTTAAAAGCGACTTGTATATTAAAAGTTTGCAGTCTAGGCTGAGTGTTGAATTTCTGCCAATCAGCCAATGTACCTGAGTTAATTTTAGTTTCATTTGAGTTAACTTATATTCAATGTGATGTTTCCATGTAAGCAGTCGATCGAGGTGTATACCAAGATATTTCACATGTGGATGTTGAGGAACAACTTGATTATTAATCCGAATGGGGGAACAAGTATCTCTTCGTAAGGTAAATGTCACTTGAACACACTTTTGTTCATTTACCTTGATTCTCCATAAGTTCAACCACAGTTCCATCTGGCTAATGTGTTCCTGGAGTTTGCGGGATGCCTTTTCGTGCATACTTAGGCAAACTGTATCATCGGCAAGCGTAGATGTATGGATATTGCTGCTCACAGGCATATCACAAGTATAAATCAAATATAAAAATGGCCCCAGTATACTCCCCTGTGGCACACCGGATGAGATAGTTTCAGGTATACTCATAAAGTGTCCTTCCACAACTGTAAATTTTCGTGCATTTTTTAGAAAAAATTTTCTTAAAATAACGTTCAATCACATTGTATTTTTTATGAATATAAACCTTTAATGTTCGAAAAAAGTGAATTTCGTTTTTGCTTAAAAAACTGATCAGCAGCCTTCAACCAGAATTTTTTTAAACATGGTAAAAAATTTCATGTTTATAGAACGACTATCAATATGTTATTAAGAATTACGTACACAAATATAATGGGTAATATTTATAAAATTTATTTTGGGTTACAAAATGGTTAACAAACAAATTTCCATACAAAGTTTGTTTAATAAACCTTTTGTAAAAGAATTAAGCAAAAATCTTTACAGTCTAACAACTTCGATTTTGAATCCACTATTATTTTCTCATAACTTTTTTTACAATGAGATGCCAAATTAGTTGAAGTCTGCTGATGAGTATAGTGGCTTTTCCACACGCAAAGTTTTCTTTGCAGTCTTGAGTTTGTTGAAGAAAAAAGAATATAGAATAAGATATATTTTTTCTTCTCTCCTACAAACTAAAGCCTTTGCGTGTGGAAAACCCGTCTTTCTTTAGAAGAAACGAAATGCATACAACCAAGAAACATATATAAATTATTTATAGTTATGTGCAAAAAATATAAAATTAATGAGAAAAGAAATCGGATATAAAAAATTATACAAAAAATTCATTTAATTTGTTGCATAAATATCAAAAAGGAGTTCGAAGTTTTGATTTATTCAAGTTTACTTGATTGAAAATCCTTTCAACATTCGCAAATGAATGTCGCAAAGACATTACATTTTGACCAAACTTAGGGCTGCAAAATCTTAATCTAAATATTGTTTTATATCAGATATTATATTCCAGAAGCTTGCCAAAGTTACTTCTTCTTTTTCTTTAATGATGTATTCTAAGTTAAAAAATTGTAACTCTCTAAATTATGAGTTGTTCACACATAATAGAAACAAAAAGTAGTAGCACTAATAGGAAAAATTTAAAAAAATTCACTATAATTGTTGTTGAAAGAAAAATCTGCGTTTTTAGGACAAAAATCTTCAAATCTGGATTTCGTCTTTTTGGAGACTAAAAATCTGTAAACTCCAGATAAATCTGCATTTCTGGCAACAGTGGTTGAAGCTGGTTGCCAACCACAAAATCACTCTCTTTGCCTCTCTCACCTACAAACTTGCATGTTATGTCAGCACAATTACGCACGTGTAAATCAGCGCATTCAGATCACTGTACCATTTCGACCTTCTTTTCGTTCTCAACACTTCATAGTGTTTCACCTGCAGCTACGAAACGACTAAAATACATCTACGAAAAGGCTCGTTGGGCTCAGCTCAACGAATTTTTTCGGCATTTTAATTGGAAGCTATGTTTCCTAGACATTGATGTCAATGCCATAACCAAAATGGTTGAAAGTATAATTTGATGGGCATGAAAGCTTTCATACCATCAAAACAAATTCCAATTAAGCCCAAAGACAAGGTAATCAAAATGGCGAAGTAATCAAAATGCTGATACTGATTTGCTACGCAAAAGGGCGAAGTATTCCTGTGCCAAAGTACTGAGGCGTGAAAAAGCTCTTTACGAGAATCGTCTCAGAGCTAAAGTTCTTGTTGTTGCCCCTCAGGGTAGTAAGAGCTTCTAGTCATTCGTTAAAAGAGTGAAAAATAATGCTATTTCTTCAATTCCGACTCTTTCAAAGGATGACCTAATATTCACTAATCCGACTGATAAAGCTAATCTGAATCTGAATTATTTGCAAGTAATTCCTACTTGCCGGAAAACAATCAGCCTCTGCCTATGCTAGAGAGAGTATCCACTACTATGCCTAAGATATTCTTTCCAGCTCAAGCAGTAAAAAGGGGTTTGTCGGAACTCAACATAAACAAGTCTTTTGGGCCGGATGATATTCTAGTACTGGTCTTGAAGCAGTGTTCCTCGACGCACAGTGGGGCCTTTTGACGTTTTGCGTTGCAAAAATCATAACTTTTGAACTGATAAAGATATTTAAAAATTTTAAAAAGCATTTGAAAGGAAACTCCTTTAGCTTTAATATACATACATGATTTGCACGGTCATAGGTTAGGCGAAGCACTGTGCACAGTGTCTGCTTTCGGCTGTTTTTATTACAAACATCATAACTTTCAAGGTAAGAAAGATATTTTATTAAAAATAAGTATCATTATTGGCCATAGCTTTGTGGAGGCACTACACAGTGGTTTTGTTTGTTGAAAACATCATAATTTTTGAAGTTACAAGAAATTTGTAATGGGGAAAAAACACTTGATCTTAAAATCTTTAAGGATCAAAATAAGTACTCCCTTATTGTGATAGGCATTGGACACGATGACACCTTTGACCTTTCTTGTCGCAAAAATCATATATTAAGTAATGATATTTGAAGTAACGATATTTTTAAAATTTCTCAAACATTTAAAATACAACTTTTTGTGCTTTAAATGACATTCTCATAGGGAAGTCTAGAAAAAAATGCTACTCTACTCGTAATATAACATGTTATATTAATATAACTCTTTTTATTTACATATATTACAGATAAAAATTATTGAAATATTTTTAATACTAATGTTAATTTATAATATTATTTTATGGTATGATATATTATAATATGATATTGAGTTTTTTTTATTAATTTTTTTAATAGTTAGTTTTCTTCAAAATAGTCAGTTTAATTTAGATGTATGATCCATTAAGTCTTGCAGTTCAACTTCTGCTGATACTGCAGTACTTTTTACATTAGATGGTACTGCTTCTTTTTATATCCAGGAAGAAAATTTACATTATGATTCTTTAAAGAGCTTCGTAAAATATTATATTTCTCCTTTGACATTCCAAAGTCCATAAATAACGATAAGGCGGAGGAGGAGTTGGAATACTTTCTTTAATCCTTCGTAGTCGATCTGGGCTGGTAAGCCCTACAGCTTTTGTAATATCAGACCTTGATTTATTTTTATCTTTTACGTACTTAAGACATAATGCTTCTCACAGATTCGATGTAGATATATCTTTTGTAGCATTTTGAAGTTTACGTTTTTTTGTGTACTCCGAACACTCGTTTATAGTTTTAGCAGGCTTTCCTTTTCGGCTGTCCAAGGATGTATGCGGTTCTTCGATGTTTTCAAAAGTTGTTACTCCATTTAGCCAGTCTGAGTACTTTTCTATAAAGGTTTTTGTCGTACGGTTTGAGGCAAGCCATTTTCTACGAATATCCAAGAAAACGAAGTGAAATTCGTTTTTAACATCCTTTTCGTGGTATCCTGTTAAACCGTGCAATTTTTCCACAATAGCCAAATTAAATACATTATCATTATGTGATTTTCTAAATAACTCGAACAATTCCGAATTTTGAAATGACATTATGAGTTCTGGTACTGATCACTACTTTTGCAAAGTAAAACATTAACTGATTACACTACACAATTGCAGATTAATTTATACCCAAAAATAAAAAGCTTCAAACTACCTGATTTGCGAAACATATATCTAGGCCATAATTAACTGGATTATATACAACAGCAGTTTTTATTTTACTTAGTATAAGAACCAAGTTTTAAAACTACCTGACTATTTTCATAATGTGTTCTTAAATTTAAATAAATTGTAATAATTATGCCTACTTGATTGACGCAGCAAAATATTGTTTATCATTTATATGGGATTCATACTATGACTTTTTATGGTGACTTTTGAAGACTTTATTGACGAATGGTGTACAAAGGCTATCAACTTAAAAGACAATTAAAGAAAAATGTAGGGAAAAAGTCTCTTCGAAAATTTCGTATTAACGAGAAGCAATAAATATTAGTAACAAGTGATGCAGTGAAAACAATTTTATAGAGAGAATATATTCTTTTCATATTTGGAACGCATCTTTGTTACATATATTAAATAATTTTTTTATTTTTTAGTAATAAAATACATTTTATAACATAAAGTACAAGTTATTTTTATCTTATTTTTGTAAAAAAAAAGAAAACTAAGATTTGATCTCTCTATATGATTATGTATATTTCAATGAAATAAGCTACATACATATTTATAAGTAGGCACATATGCATACATTAACAAAAATATGTCAATCAGTTCCACTTATACATATTTACATTTTTGTGCTGTAAGATAACATAATATATAAAAAATATTAAAATTTTGGTAGCTTTTTTCCTTATTTGGCAATTTTTTTTAATTTTGGTTGCAAAAATATCTTGGCTGTGGCAGCTTAATTATTTAAAGTACTATGTAGTAAATATGCTAAGAAAATATGAGTGTGACCATTTTTGCCCATTTTTAGATATTCTCTATTTTATTTGTAAAAAGTACCTAAATATAGGGTGTCTGAAAAACGGCAACCACAGTAGCAAGCCGGGCAAAAAATTTCGGCAGCGGCTGAAAGACAAATATTTAAAAAAAAAAATTTAACCCAGTCTGTTTTTAGAAAAATGCGTGAATTATTGAATCACCACGTTGTAACATTATTTATTTTTCAATAGTTTGAATATTGCAGTAATTGATGTCCTAAAAAATAGCTTCGTAAATTATTTGTTAAACCATAGAAACATATTCTAGACTATCAGGGCAATTATGAATAAAATTTCGCGAGAAATTTCTCATTTTTCATATTAGGTGGCTAGCCGCCAGCCGCGCCGGTACGGCTTGCTACTCTGACGGCAACTGCCGAAAAAGTAGACTTTCTGGTGGAAATTTTCTTACTTTTTTTAATAAACAATAAAAATACCTTTAAAACAATACCAAAAAAGTAGTGATCACATGGCAATATTTCTGACACTTCAATTCTAAAATGTTTTTTTCTCAAAATCAAATTTTTTGGTCTTTCTAAAAAACTGTCGACTTTAAGCAGCTCCCCCAGCTATAATTCTTATCCAATTAAGAAAACCGTTTTTGAATTCTGATCAGTAAAATGGTCTTTATACCATGTGTTCATTCATTTTACAAAATTTTGTCATAAAATTTTTTTATTTGCCACGGTTTTTGGGAAAAGGCGCCACAGTGCGACGCTAGCACGTCTATTAGCTAATCTCTTTAGCACGTTGTACCAATGGTGAGTTTTCAGTGTGTTGTAAGATTGGTAATGTTACGCCAATCCCTAAAAAAAAGGAGAAACTACTAACCCTGAAAATTATCGCCCAATCGCAATATATTCTGCACTTGCCAAAGAGATGCAAGGTATGGTGAAATTCCATCTTGTAAGCACTGTTGCCAGAAATTCTAGAGGTGAAATCGTCAAAAACTACAGATTTCTGTGAAAAAAATCGTCAAAATCGTCAAGTCATTTTAGAAAATCGTCAAAAAAACGTCAAATCAAAAATATAAAATTTTTTTGTATTTTAATTGTTTAATTACAAAAATTATTACAATGGTTCAAACTTATTAATTATGCTTCCAACAAATATACACATATACATTAATATACACATACGTATGTATATAATCTAAACATGAAAACAATTAAAATTAAAAATAAAAGTTAAAAAAACTTAAAATGAAATCAGAATTCACATACGTACATACATATATATTTATTTTTAAAACAGATAATTTATAAAAAAAAATAATTAGCATTTTTGTTATAGAGACATTTTATGTATAAATATCAGAATTTAATATTTTTAACAAATTTGAACTGATCTCAGTGTCATAGCATGTTGACTTTTTAAGTTTTAAATAGTCCTTTGTGTATAGGATGACTTCTAAAGAATCGTTTTGTAAACGATTAGGAACTTTGGTTTTATTTAAATTCAACTAAATATCCTTTAGACATTTGCCGATGAATGTGGTAAAATCATTATATTGTAAATAAAATTTGTTAAAATTGGGAAAGCCAGACTTGAATCACATCTTTTCATTTCGGATATTTTTTTCCAAAATTCTGTAAAGTTTGTTTCCTTTCCTTCAAAAATAGTTTTAAAATATAAAAATTGCAATTCCCTATCATTTTCGTTTAAGAAATTTGGAAAAGTCCTTGCAATGTCCACAATAAAGTTGGATTCGCCATTTAATATTAGGTTTGGATGAATTATGTTTAAAGATTTATATTGACTTTCAAAATCAAATCTTTTAAGTATCTCGTCACATAGTTCAATGTAAAATTGTAGGTATACAATTATTCATTATTTCTTCTACATCACTTTTGCAAAGATTGGAATTTGAAAGAACTTCTTTTTTATTATTCTCGAAATTAAATTTAGAAAAATCGTCATTTCTGGACCTAAAATCGTCACTAGTGCAGTTTGATAGGTAAAAATCGTCAAAATGCAGAGAAATCGTCAATTCTGGCAACAGTGCTTGTAAGGTATCTGGAGCCCAACAGCTTACTCAACAACCAGTAGTATAGATTTCGTACAGTCACAAACCTCTTAATTTATGCATGGACTTTCAAAAACTATATGAGAACTCATAAAATAAACGCCAATGAAATACGTATACAGACATGCTAAACTACCAGCAAATAAATTTCAATTATTATAGTATTTACACTTCTGACAATATGTCAAATAAAGAAATTTCATTAAAGTTCAATTAATGTTTTATTTTTCATTTAGCCTAGCAAATACTTTTATAGTTATCCGATGGATTTCTAATTGTATAAGGATGTAGAAAAATAAAATGAGTTCACCTGAATATAAATTATTTGCTGGGTTTTGTATCAGTTTCCAAGCCTACTAAGCTTATTTTTTCTTTGTGATTTTCAAAAATATTATTATTTTGTGAATTCTCATATAGTTTTTGAAAGTCTGTGCATAAAGTAAGAGGTTTGTGACTGTTCAAAATTTGTGGTTGAAGTCTACTGATGATTTGGTTCAAGCGCCAATGAAATACGTATATAGACCAAGCTAAACCACCAGCAAATAAATTTCAATTATTGTAGTATTTACACTTCTGACAATATGTCAATTAAATAAATTTCATTAAAGACCCAGTGAAAAAAAATGGAAGTCATTCTAGCGGAATTACATTTTCATTGCTTCCAAAAAATCGATATTTTTAATTTGCCGAGAGTGAGCAAAAAACCATGTCGAAGCTTCTTTTAGTCACACAAAACCTTGTAACTCCTCCATAGTGTTAGAAAATACTCACCAGAATTTAAAAAAAATTATTTTTTAAGGAAATTTATGAACTATTTTTAGTCTAAAATTTAAAAGTTATTTGCTTAAATTTACATGAAAACACTGTTTCGGGCTTAAATTCGTATAAAAAGAAATGAATTGTTAAAAAAGGCAACTATCTACCCTTTTTCATAGATGAAAATATTATCATAGAACACCAAAAATGCAATTTTTCTTAATATCGCTTCCAATTCAGTGACCAGGCATCGAAAAAAAAAACTTCTTGCAATGACAACCCTATGTAAAAATCATTAGATCGGATCGAAATTTTCACTACTTCCGCATCGCAAACTCTACATTTTCATGACTTTTTTGGAGTCTCTTTTTTTACTGGGGATAACTAAATTCTATTAATTTTTAAGTATTATTTGATTTGAGTAATTGTTGACTTATTTCTGTTGTTAGTTCTAGCAAAAGCTCTAGCATAACTACCCAGCATAACTACCCAACTTAATGATATTAAAAAGGCGTGAGACTAAAATAATCTATTCTTGAGAAGTACTTACTTATTTTTTTTATTTTGCAACCAACCTGTTAACGTAATCTATTTAATCTAAAAAAATCATTATCCTCATTTGGCAACTAGTACATAATTTTTTTTTTTAAATTTTAGGTAATGTGATTTGTAAGCGAGTAATGAAATTTTGTAATCATAAAAGTAAGTCATTATATGGCAAGTAGTTCTAATGGTAATGTGTAATTTTTTGCTTTTCCGATTTATGCCTCTGGTGCGATATAGCAGCGATATGTAAAATGTGTTTGTTACACAGAAAAATTTATTTCAAAAATGTTTCAAACAAACGTGTGTTTTGAAATAAAATTGAGTTTCAGTAAATATTTTTCACTGTTTCAGTAAATAATTTGCTCCAATTTCATTTTATGTAAAAAAACAACTGTACAGAATGAAAATTATCTATATAAATTAAATTTGTAACAAATTTTTTATATTTATTTTTTTCATATTTAAATTTGCTATTTTTAGTTAAATTTATTTAGATATACTGTAAAAAAATTTGTCTGATTATTTTTAATTACAAATTATTTTGTAGATATAAAAAACATTTTATTTAGTAAATAAAAAAAATAAAAATTTTATTTATTTTGTAAAGATTTTTGTTTGCGGTTTTCAAACTTATTATGTTTGTATTAGGGATGCCAAACGGGAAATCCCGAATCCCGGGATTTGTAAAATTTAATCCCGGAATTTCTTTTTCGGGATTTCATTGCAATTTTTATAAAAAGTTATTTATAAATTAAAATTTTCGTTAATTTTATGGTATTTTTTATAATATTTAAAAGTCCCATACAATTTTATTTATTTTTTTTTTGAATTATTTTGAAAACAAAAAGAATAATATGAGCTTTGGAAGGGAAATAACATTTGGAGAATTCATAAGTTTGACAAATTTATTCCGTCTTACTCTATATTATGAGAGCAATTATGAATAAAATTCCACCAGAAATTTTTGCCAGGGAATAATTTCAAACAGTAGCAAATAATAGGAAAAACAAAAAAAATCTAATTGGAGAAGGGAGAAATTTATAGCGGAAATTTATTCATAATTGCATTGTATCACTAACTGAATGTCGACTCCTCAACGCTATAAAAAAATTGGCACTTATCTACTTCTGGGTAACAATTCAGTAGCATTGACAGCTCCTTACAATTGAAGTAGAATACAATACAAGGCAACTGCAAACTTTTTGTTGTCGGGTTAACGTAAACGTAAGAAATATTTACCGGATAATGCGTTTCGTCTTTCAAAAGTCCATAGATATGTAAGTATGTTCGTGTTGGTTAAGATTATATAAAAAATTTTCATATGTATATTGAAAACTAAAACAAATTATCATATTAGTTATGGTTTTCGGTATAAATTCTCTAACATCAAATGTGATTAATCAACTTAAAAATAGATGAGAACAATTCTTTTGATTTTTATTTTTTCTCCTATTAGAAAATTGTTAACTTTAAAGACAATTGTATTATGATATATTATCAATATAAAAACTTTTAAATGCATAAAATTTGTTATTAAAGTAATATTTATTAAAAAAACTAATTTATTTTACCAACAAATTGTAGATCCCGAAATCTTGATAATCCCGAATCCCGGGATTTCCAAAAATCAATCCCGATTGGCATCCCTAGTTTGTATATTGTGATTCTCAATATAGTATTAAGAGTCTTACTAGAAACATACGGAGTTTGTTAGCTAAATTCAAAATTTTTTTGGGTTGAAGTGTACTGACTAGTTCCAAAAGCGGGAACGTAATGCTTAACCATAAAAACAAGCTAATTTTTGAAAGTAAAAACAAATAGTTGAACCTTTTATTTGATTCAGTTATTTTTTCTAAAAATTCTTAAAGTAATTTTTGCGAATTTTTTTTTGCAGTGTCAAATAAAATGCTTACGAATATTTTTTAGAAAAATTGGTAAGAATTGTTATTGATTCAGTTAATTTATTTGTAATACACAGAAAAAATTATTGTAAAAAAATTTTCAAACAAAATTTTGTTTGAAATAAAATTTTGATTCAGGAAATAGTTTTTACTATTCCGGTAAATAGTTTGATCCAATTTTGTTTTAAGCAAAACAAAAAACATAATGGAGTGAAAAATTCTAGTTGATACAATTAATATAAAGTAATATTTGTAACAAATTTGTTAAGAGAACATTTCTGTTCCAATATAGAAATTGCATACTGTAGTATACATCAGTTATTTATTTTAATTACTTTTTATTTTCATTAAAAAATTTTGTTGAATCAGACAATCTATTGATTGAAAAAATCGGTGTGTTTTTCCAAACAAATTATTACAAAATTTTGCATTTGAATTTACAAATTTATTTGTAGGACCTAAATTGAAAAAATTAGTATTTGATTCAGAGAATTTTGTGTTTGAAATTGAAAATTAGTTTTTTCTGTGTATGTGTGTAAATTAAAAAAAAAATTGCTGAGTAACACACAAAAAATCTGTAAAAATATTTTGCTGTTCCTATTAATATATTTGACTGAAAATATTTTCAGTTTCAGTTAACTTTTTTCTCTAATGCCATAATAAGTTAACTAAAAATAAAATTTTTTATCACTTAAATTTTTACAAAATTGTTATCAGAATCAACAAATTTCTTTGTAGGTCCGCATTCACACAAAATATTTACTGATTCCATGAATTTGGTTACTGAAAAAGAAATTTAGTTTTTCCTGTGTAGAGAAGGAACATGAGTGTATGCGAATTATTGTCTCTACTGTATTTTCTATGTTGACATTCAATTTGTCATTGTGCATGCAATTTGCTCAAATTGTATGCTCCACTTTCTAAGCGCCTTCATGCCCTTCAAAACTATTACTTTGTTTCGTTGGTTTTAATTTTTGTATTAGCCACTCGTTTCAATATGACTTCATGTTATTATTGTATGTACAGCAAATATGTACATATGTATGTATGTAGATGAAGAAGTAACTTTTTGAGCTTGACTGGAATTTTTGTTGGCTTATAGCCATACATACATACATGCACATATACATACATATGTACATATTTTTAGTTTTTGCTATTATTTCTGCCTTGCCGAATGTAATTTTTACTGAGTGGAAACGCACTTCTGCACACACATATAAAAATACATACACATGGTCTCCCAACCAACATTTGGGTGATAATATTTTGCAGAAATCTCTTATACGATTCTCCTCAGATCACTTTTGATTATTAAAAACTAGGGTTTGGGAAACGGGAATTCCCGGGCGGGAAATCCCGGGAAATGTCTGCCTGATATTAGCGGGAAAACGGAAAATTAAAAGTACACGTTGTTTCATAAATATATAGACTTTTGTGAAGCACATATTTATAAATTGGCCTAAGAGACAATCAAATTTATTTTCATTTATATAAAAAATTTGTTTTATAATCCTGTTTTAATTTAATATAAAAATTTTTATTGTTTAAGTTATCTTTTAAAGTTGAGACAGTTGTAACAATTTCATTTAAAACAAAAACAAATTTTAAAATTTATACTGTTTAATTGTAACTGTAAGAAAGAAATTATTTCTTCGACACCGATAAACAAGCAGTAAAATATTCATTAAATTTTTTTTAATTTAAAATAAAATGTATACGAAAATTTTATAAATTTGAAGTCATACCATATATCTTAATTCGTCTAACTACGATAACAATGATTGTTCTATACGAAAACTACATGCAAGATGCATTTAGTAACACAGAGAAAAAACTGCCTAATAGAATCAAAAAGATTTTCTCTATGAAACGGTTTTAGGCTAAGGGGTATCCCAGCAGAAAGAAGCGAATATTTTTTCATAGAGATTCCTTATTGTTTTTAAGTGGTAAATCTTATTAATTTTATCAAGAAGAAAACCACATAAAATCAATAAGAAATCTTATTATTCACAACTTTTTTACTCAATTTCCGTTAGTTTTGGCACCAAAAAAAAAAGAATTCATCGAGAAAATCTTCTTGATTCTATTAGGTTTTCTTATAAATTGTAAACTATAGGGATTTCTTATTGATTTCATTAGGTTGCCTTATTGATTTTTTCAATAAGGTTTCCCTTATTGTTTTCATTAGGTTCCTATATGATTATGTGTAAAGCATCTTATTAATTTTTTTAATAAGGAAGTCTTCTTGGTTTTATTAGGTTTCTTGTTATTTCATATCTATAAATAAACATAGAGACAATTTTTTTCATTATCTTTTTAGTTCTTGTATAAGCATATTGGTTAGAGTTCTTGTCTATCAGTCAGAAGGTTGCTGGTTCAATACTTGTCTCCTCCCAAGTAATAAATATGTATGAACTGTGAGCTAGTTAATTAAGAATATAATATAATATGTATTTATGTATGTAAGTATGTATAAATAAATAACATCTAAATATACTACATAGATACATATGTCGTACAGACTTTAAATGAAAATACATAAGTACAATTTTTTTTTATTTTCTTATTATTCAAGCAGAAAACTCTTTAAAAAAATCAATAACATAACCTAATAAAAACTACAAGATTTCTTCTTGATTTTTTCAAAAAGGTTTTCTTTATGAAATTAATAAGATTTCCTTATTGAAAAAAAAAATCATAGAGATATCTCATTAATTTTGTTTTTTCTTGTGAGGTATTTATTAGGGACTGTTTTCTCTGTGAAAAGACGTTTGAAACTATAATACAAGTATTAATGATTTTGTGGAATATGAAACTCTGACATGTGGAGTTGATTTTTGATAAGATTTTTGAAAGAAAAATTAAATCAGGAAGATATTTTCGTCAAAAGTATTATTACTTGTATTAGAGTCTGAAACAGTCTTAATGACTATCTTTTAATCACTATAACATAGGAAAGTTGAATACTTTGTATAAATATCAATCATTGCAATGATAAAATCGTTTCTTTAAGTAAATAATTAGATGTTAAACAAACTTAACGTGATTTTGCGAGGATTGGTGAACAAATGTTGGAAAGTGTAGTGAAAGTTCTAAGCTCATAGAAGCTGTAAGAATTATAAATTGACAATACTTAGATTTATTTTAAGTGTATGCTATTATTAAAACTCTGAAGGAAATATCTTAAGAGAAATAATATTATTTAAATTAAAAACATTTAGACAGACTGTGGCTGTGACTGTGTGGGTATTTAAAATTCAGTGCAGCTGAGTATAGTGCTGTAACTTGCTTGTATAGTACTTAACGGAAAGAATCCTCCTGGAAGGTTTTCAAGAATAATGAGAAACCAGCAAGGACAATTCTTAATAAAATGATATGGAAGCCTTATTATAAATTTTTTTACTAATTGCGGTAATAATGTGTAATAGCTACATAAGTATATTCTATTTGCTTGAATTCACTTAAAAATTCTTAAAAATTTATCTTAGAAGTGCTTTTTAATTAACTTTTATTTAAAAAGAATCCTTACACCAATAAAACAATCGAAATTTTAACAACTTTCATTTAATAAATGTATTTAATTTAGAAAATTAGCCTTTCCCGAGCGATTTTTTCATTCCCGTTTCCCGGAAAGTGCAAACATCCGGGAAATCCCAAACTTTATTAAAAACTGATTCATTACTTAAGGCAGAATTAGTTTGTACTTGCTGTTCTGTTCTGAATCAGCTGTTTAGTTTCTGTTTAGTTGAAAATTTGTATGTGTGGTTAGTTTTTCCTTTGTCGTTCTGTTCTGTTGCAGACAGATCTGTAGAAAATAGAATTCAACGTTAAGTGACAGCCAAAAGTGTGTATGTATTAGTGTGTTGTGATACTTTGTGTACAAGTGTAATCAATTCTATAGGTTGCCAGCTGATTTTTTTCACAGAAAAAGCAATTGCAAAATATTTTATATGGAAAAGAACGGCACAGAACAGCAACAGAAAGTAAAGACTAATGAAGCCTTTAGACGATTGGAAAAATGATTTAGTTATGAACAAAATGCAAGGAAACCGCAAAAAGGTGATTTAATGATGTAATACTACCAGAAAAATGCTCCAAAATGAACCAGAAAATCGTATCATAAATTATTCTTTTCAATGATTCATCTGTAGGGTACCATTTTCTTATAACGGGAGCATCATTTATGATCGAAAAATGAGCTTATATGCGGTTATTTATCCCGTCAAGCTGATTCGGAACAGATTTGATTATGATATAAAATGCTCGCTGGGTTCGCTACCGAGAAAGTGTGTGCGTGCGGATGCAAGTGCTGTTGTGTGTGTCATATTGATATTCTCCCCTTTTGCATTCGTCTTGTTTGTATTATTGGTATCCTCCCAGCGGGAAAAAGAAGGATTACGGATGCCTTCTAAAAGGCCTCGGTACTCCTTCTTTTGGATGTACAAGGCCTGCTCGCCCCATCCCATCTTCATACATATCTTTTTTACACACGTTGTCATTGCGAGGTAGGCATTCCGTTCTCGCTTTTTTCGAAGATATTCTAAAAGGCCTTCCAGATAATGGCTGTTAAAAGGCCTTCCATAGAAGGGCTGTCAAATGGCCTTTCAGAGAATGTCTGTAAAAAGGCCTTCAAATAAAGATCATATTGAAAGGGGTTGAAAGGGAAATGAAATCGAAAATATTCCTGAGAAGGCCTTTAATAAGGCCTGAACTAAGAAGGTCTTCTAAGTTTTACCGCTGGGCTCCTGCTTTCGTAGATGTTTTTGTTGCTGGAGCCTAAACTTTATTGTATCTGTGTCTCTCATTTTTCTTTTTTAAGTGCGTTGTTACTTCATTTGGGTTGGCCTGAGTTGGGTTGGGTTTTTTGCACTTGCATACATTTATACATACATACATACATATGTATGTTCATACGTACAATCGTACATACTTTAATTTCTTCTTTATGACCGTTTGTTACTTTCAAAAAGTTTGCTTTTGTTGCAGTTTTTTCTTTCGTGTGTATTTTCTTCATTTTGTTTGAAGGTACATAAGTATGTATGTATGTAGTTTATTTATTCCCTTGCTCTTGTTTCATAGCAATTTTCTGCTGGCTTTACTTTTTTCTCTTATTATTTCCCCATTCTTTATCTTTATTGCTAAATTGCACATTCATCACTGCGCTAACTACACTATGCCTGAATGTATGTAAGTACATATACAGTCAATCACAGTCAAAGTAAGCCAATCTCTTCCCTGCAGAAAATGCGAATAGTGAAATTGTAGTGATTTACTAGTGGCATTGTCAGTAGTACTACTGACCAGGTGTACCCCAGCCAATGGAATCATCTATTGACATTTAACATAAGCTTGTCATTGAAAATCTACCACTAGACTGTAGCCCTGCTGAGTAAGTAGTTCTAGTAGACCATATCGATATATCGATATTTACTCGATGTCAATAGTAAAATAGTAGTGAATTACTATTGTACTAGAAGTAGAAGTACTATTGACACTGTCAATAGTACTTCTGACTAGGTGTACCGAGCCAATAAAAATCTACCAGTAGACTTTACCACTATTCTTTTACGACCATGTTGAGACATTTGAACCAAAGATTCACTAATACATTTTAGTGACACTCGTCTACAATTTTATAAGGGTTGGAGTAACGAACTTAAACACATACATACATATGTAATTTTTTAACATTATTGAAAGTATCTATCTCTACTCGCGCATAAAAGGAAAGTTGTCGAAATTTCAACTAGTGCAATTGTCGCTAGAAAACGAGTGTTAACATAGAGACTAGAGTTGAGCGATATTTCGAAACTTGTTACTTTGATTGAAAAATCACTAATCACAACTGTGGCTGAATTTATCAAGTAACAGGTTTTGAAAATATAGTTCTTTCATCCAAACTGTGCTTGTTCTTGTATGTTTACTTTACAGTAAATAAAGTTACCAAATTTTAATTTTTTTGTACCTTCATCTTTTGTCAAGAAAAAATCGTCAAATCGCGTTTTCTGGTAACTATGTACAGGTCTCACTTTTTTGTTTTTGCAATTTTCTTGTCTTTCTACCTCTTATACGACAATTCTCAATATTTGGATGGGGTTGATTGCTAATTGTTTGTTCTTGTCACTATTATTTTTAGTATTTCAAAACACTAATATTAGTACACACTTTTACAGCAGAAGAGTTGAAATGTGTTAAACTGCGATCACAGTCACTGTTTAATTTCACTGCTGCCCTTCTTATTAGTTTTCTCAAAATAACAGAACTGCTACAAACAAAATATTGCTAAATTGTGATCACAGTCACAGTTTAAAAGAACAGCAATTTAAAAATCACGTTCACAAGGAGCAGCATTCTTAAGAAATCACAGTTTCGATCATCTCTAATTGTCACCACAATGATGATATGGCGACATGTTGTTGAAACCATAATTGTTGACATTTATATCATTTTTAATAAATGGATGATGATATTTTTGGTAGGTGACAATCCACACAAATATGTTTATTTTTCTCTATGCAACGGCATTAATTTAATTTAATCGATTGTTTAATTGTCTTCTATAGTCAATAAAATGAAAGCCTTTCGTAGTGGAAGTTCTAGGTTTGACCAGTGGTTTATTATCTGCCTCTGTGGTTTTAAGGGATGATAATGCAATTGGACTTTGTTCTGACCCCATGGGACTTAATAGCCTTTCTGCTTGCTAGCTTCGAACCCATATCATGCTCTAAGAGGACTAACAATGCACTGAGTGCTTGTTGAGGTCTTCTTTTGGGAAAGACGTAGTGGGTGTGAGTAACCTTAGACCGGTGGTTTCTCAGGATCACACGTAGTCACTGTAATTACTACCAAAATCTTTGGAAAAAGGGCCTTGAATTGTAGTAGTATAAGTGAAACCGATTATTGCCATCTTGGATGAATATATGAAATTAAAATGAATGTTTAGTGTTTGACCACTGCTAATAATATGCGCTCCACCACACGCCTGTTTACATGTTTTTGTTAGTGCCAGATGGTCGCGGTGTTTGAGGATCACTTTTAACGTTTGTCTGAGTTTTCTGTTGTATGCAAGACTTCCTTTTGTTTTGCTAATACATACCTCGCATTGGCACTTTCTGCCGATATCCTTTTAATCAATGCGAGGTAAGATGACTCAAAATAGCTCAATGATATAATTGCTCATAGTTAGTCCTAATTTACACTATGCAAGTCTTATTGCTAATCTGATTAGTTTGTGGAAAAGAGAGACGAGGGGAACAAAACCGTTTCTATTTCCCTCGTCGCTCTCTCCTAACAACCTAATCAGCTAAGCTGTAAGACTTGCATAGTGTAAATTAGGACTTAGGAATAATTTTCTTACTTAATTTTTTAATAAATTTTCGTAAAACACAAAGTCCAAAAAAATGTGTCTGTTAAGTTTTTTTTCGCGGTTATGGCTCGAATTGTATGTACATATATCATATTGTTCCCTTGGTATGCATTAAGTTTGTTTCAAAAACTGATAAATATTTCCAAACACAGCTGGATTTTGGTTTCATTCTGATACTTATGCCAACTTATTTATAGAAAAATTTTCCTGCTTTCTTAAAGCTTTGTTTATAATCGTAAGCTACATATTTTCGTAAAAGAAGTACAAATTTGGTTGTCTTTAGTATTCGCTTGAACTATTCGCATACATTTTAGCGAATGCAAGTAGCAAAATTAAGCGAATAATTTGCGAAGGCGAACATTCGTTACTTCCCTAGTATTTATGTTAATAACGAAGTTGGAACGGCAAGCGTGATTTTTTTTCATCCAAGATAGTACATATTAGTGATGTAAAGAATGTCAATTTTTGAATACGAATATTTGAAACGATATTCGCGAATACTAATACGAATATTATATGTGAAATCTATAGACATTAAATTGGGGCCTGCAATACCTATGAAATATTAAAAAATTGTTATTAAAAAGGATTTCACACTCTTGTTGGCGTACTTTAAAGTTAATAAAAATTACCAAAAATTTTAATGGTCTTCATTAAATAATATTTGAAAATGATAAAAAGCACAAATTTCTATAGAAACATTAATGTATTTGCATAAACTAAAATTTTTAGTCATTTACTTAAATTTCGTTTAGGATTTATGCATTTATTTATTTAATTTCTTTGGAAAAATATTCGTATTCGTATTCGCCTGAAAATGGCCGAATATTCGACAATTAGAATACGAAGACGAATATTCGTGCATCATGTACAATATGGGATGTAGCGAAGGACACAGAGTTTTGGCTAGTTAAACAATAAGTACACTCAAAAAAAAATATTTTGAATGAATTTGTATCAGTTATGTTTTGATAAAAATCTAGTCAAATATTAAAAATTTCAAAACTCTAAAAAGCTACATAAAGCGGGTAAAAATTTGAGGCGAGATCGTTATATGTATGAAAAGCGGGATAATCTCGGCTTAGGAGGAATGTCTGGTCAGGTTATTCATATTATAACTTTCCAGCGCATTGCTATTAAAAAAAAGCATTTTTAATGCGTCCATGCAGCGAACACATACATACACATGGATGTATGTATGTACATATCGCTCATTTACTTCAATAGTGGCATAACTCAAAAAATGGGTTTTTTGAGTTAATAATGCAATAAGATTTAGCATTTTGTATTTTATCTTGTGTAAAAATTTCATACAAATAGCTTGTACCATCACCTCCTGAGAAAAGATTTTTTTTTCATTTCTCCATTGAGTTGTATGCAAATTGAAAACTTAAAATGCGTTTTCTGCAAAACTGTTTTTTTTGAGTTGTGCCACTATTGAAGTAAATGAGCGATATGTGTTTACATACACGCATATTCTGCCAAACGCATATTTTTACACACAAAATTATAGTGAATTGGGGCACCGCATGTTGGGGGTTCAGAAATTAGGTCACGCAACATTCATACATTCGAGTACAACAGAAGTGGCGACAAAAGTTTCTACAACAACAGCGCACAAATGTACTAACATATCAAAATATATGTATGTATGTACATACATATGTATGTATATATGTATACACATATGAATCCCTGTAGTAAATAAAATAGTCTGTTGACAAAAAACACTAGGTATAAATTTATTATTTTGCAAGTGACTACAAATTGGTTTAAATCTCGTGCAGATATCAACCAAACATGTCGCATAGAAGCACACGTAAGAAATAAATAAAAGTAAAATAAGGAAATGAAAAGAAAATAAAAATTAAAAAACAAAAGAAGCATGACTTGCAGTCAAATGCCAAATGTTTGTGTTGAAAAAAAAACTAAATAATTTCAATATTAATATGTGTAATATTTTCTATGAGCAGGACATACTTTCGTATATCAGTACATATACATTATATATGGTATATACATATGTATGTAGATATACATATACATATGTATATGTATATATTTATTTAACTATAATATTAATTGACTTCAGAGTGGTTGAAAAATAAGTAGTTAAGCTTCGGTCACACTTATAAAACATTTGCCCAAAAAAGCGTAATCAACACACGGTAACGAAAAAAAATTTGATCCAGACACTTGTTTATCAAACTAAACAGTTTCGAGAACAACTAATAGAAAATATCATAGAATGCAACATTATTGGCTACCCTTTAACTTGACATACTTTTGTCTGAATTGAAATTTTTCTTATTAGCATTTAGTGGTCACGCTTTCTTGGGCAAATGTTTGACAAGTGTGACCATAGTAGTCAATTTAAAAGTCATGCAGAGATGGACAATTGACTACCTCCTATGACATGCTTATGTTAAAATAGTGAGTCGGCGACAAGGAAAAAAGTCACTTAATCAACTCGAAGATGTGGTTATTAAAAAACCAGTTTGAAGTTACTTTGAGTTTGGGTTAGAGTTCCTATAGGGTATGTACATTGTACATAAAGCGCATTTCTTTCTTTAGTTTTCGTTTGTGCGTTCAAATTGAATCCAAGCCCTCATTATGCGTAAGAGGGGATACGAATATGTTCAGTGAGAAGCCAAAGATGTTAAACACACAAACACACGCCCGTAGTTCCATACGCATACATATATGTACATACTTATGTACATACATATCTACATACATGTGTGTGTGTGGATGCATGTAAGGATGTATGCATGTACATATGTACATACATATTTATGCGTGTACTCATTTTAACAACAATTTTATGCGAAATGAATTAATTGTTCACTCTGGTCTTTTTAGACAATAAATAAATTGAATATTACGCATTCAATGAATATGAATTTTAATGTGAAATTTTCTCTGTCAAAAGTGCATGTATGTATGTACATACATATGTATGTATGTATCTAAATACATAACGAACCTTTGCTGCAAAATAGTCATATCCTAAGAAACACTTGTTTTACAAAAAACGAATTTAAAGTTTTTAATTTAATAACAAAATCAATTTTCTCACAACACAGAAAAAAGTATTCACCAATTAATGTTTTCAATTTAAGGCCTGTGCAAGGCCCATCAATCAGGTAACCGTATTACTACAACAAATATTACAACAGCAATAACCACATGTACTTTGTTGGTATAAATTACCTTCTTTCTTTTCAAAACAGGGTAGCATTATCAGATTGTATGTGTCGTATTGGAAATGTCAAACACCATACAAAACTGAATATTCGTTAGGTGTTTATGGATACCCAAATGAAAGTATGTTTTTAGGCTTATACCTACACAATCCAAATTTGACATTTGAATTGGTATAATGACATTAGTCACCTGGCTTAGTACTGCCACCTAATAAATGCGCCTTGCCCCAGGGCCTAGTATAATTTTTGACACAACGGATACATTTTTGACAAAAGCAAATAAGAAGCATGATAGCATATAATGTAAAACCACCGCCGTCGCTTCGAGCCGTCGCCCATTACATAAATTTTTACGGCCCTTGAATGTTGTTAGACTGTGAAAAATGCATTGTTTATTTTAATTTGAGAAAAATTTTGCATCATATATGTATATAAAGTAATATAATTTTATGCTAAAAGAATATTGTTTTATAATAAAAAGTTCTTTTAAAAAATTGATGGTAGCCGGAGGCTTGTAGTATATTTTTGTGCTTTGACGCCGCAGCAATTTTTTCATCAGCTTTTTTCTATGCTAAAACGAATTTGTCAAAATCTTACATTGTCAAAAAAGATATCATTTGGCACAGCAGAAAAATTAAATATTTTCCCCACAGGCAAATATTTTCTTACCATAGTACTTTTCTACCATTTGGCACACGCACAAAAAATTAATTTTTTTAAAGAAATTTATGAACTAATTTTAGTCTAAAATTTAAAATTTATTTGCTTAAATTTACATGAAACACTGTTTCGGGCTTAAATTCGTATAAAAAGAAACTTTTAAAATAGCTAACTATTTAAAATTTTTCCTAGATGAAAATATTATCAGAGAACACAAAAAAGGAAATTTTTCTTAATATCGCTTCCAATTCGGTGACCAGGCATCGAAAAAGAGAACTTCCTGCAATGACAACCCTATGTAAAAATCATTAAATCGGATCGAAATTTTCACTACTTCCAGATCGTAAACTCTACATTTTCATGACTTTTTTGGAGTCTCTATTTTTGCTGGGATTTAATATTATAAAATTGGTTATAAATAGGTGAAAATATAATTAATCTTTTAATTTACATTGCAAAATTATTCATATTACTTCTTTGTTTAAAGAGGTTAGTATACAAAATACACACACATATATGTGTGTATATATGTATATATATGTATAATTTAATATGTATTTCCGCGATTTTTGATGTATGTAATATGTATGTATGTATTACTGACCTGCACAAGACAATTTATAAGACATTTCAAGACATCAGCGATTTTTCAAATGCTTTACTGCAGCGAAGTATTCTAAGACAAACGCTAAATAACACTATTGGCAAGACATTTGTTGCAGTTGTTTGTCTTGCCAACAGTATTGTTTAGCGTCTTGAAAGGTCTTGTAAATGTATATACATATGTACGTAAATTCATAAATACATATGTATGTACATACATATGCATGTAGTATACATATATGTGCTTACAAACTTATCGTGCCATAACCGAGTTTAAGCGATATAATTTTTAAACTTAGACCCTTATTATGAGTTGCATTCTTTGCTGGTTATCCAACATCGAAAACTTAATGTTCAATTCATATTAAGGCAGTGATACACTATCATACAAAGTCGTGAGATCTACGAAAAAGTACATCCCTGGTATGATGGAGTTTATGAAAATTATCAAAAGACAATAAGTCCTAATTTACACTATGCAAGTCTTGTTGCTAAGCTGATTAGTTTGTGGGAAAGAGAGACGAGGGCAACATAACCGTTTCTTTTCCGCTCGTCTCTCTCTCTCCTAACAAATTAATAAGCTTAGCAATAAGACTTGAATAATGTAAATTAGTACTAAAAACTCATCACACCAGGGTTGTTGTTTTTCGTAGATCGCACGACTTTGTATGATAGTGTATCACATCCTTTATGAGCATCGAAAATTTCGTTGAGCAACGAATTTTCTATCGAACAGAATTCAGCTTTCGATGAAGTATTTTTGTATAAAAATTATTATAAACGATTGTTTTTTATTTTTAGGTAAAGTTTTTGCAAATTTTAAAAATCACTTTGAGTGATATTCACAATAATAATTCGCAAAGAATGTCGAATGCTCTTCATAATAACAAATGAAAATTCGTCCGATCCGTACTTTTGACTACAGTCGAAGATAGAAAGTTGCTCACAATAAGAGCCTTATTTTTTTGACCAAAATCGATTATTTACGTTCGTAAATAATCGATTTGCATAAAAAAACGACGTCCAAAATATGTGTAGATTAAGATTTTGTGGCGATTATATATGTATGTATATATGTATGTACATATGTATTAAATAGTTTTTTGTTTATGCTTGGTTTGTTATTTATTATATAAGTATGTATGTATGTATAATATATACAAACAGCAAATGAAACTTTTTAATGATGTGTAATTTATGAAAAATGCATGATGCTTCCATGAAAAATATATATGTAAGTATATATATATATATGTATTAACATAGACTCATATGTACATATGTATGTTTGTAATACAAACTTTGTATGTATGATACATTGCAACAGCAGAATTTTACTTCAAACATCTGTTATATTTGCTTTACAAGAATGGCACAAGTTTGAATGTAGGAGAACGTTGTGAAATTGAATTTTGTTAAAAGTACGTGTGAATGATATCAGAGCTTTTGCTTTTTTAGAAACAATAACAGAAAGAATAACACAGCCTATAATACGCGATATGTGAAAATACAATAGATATAAATTGAGAAATTTATATCACTACTCATGTGCTGTCTCTGGAAACGCATGTGGATTTTTACATGCCGTGTACTGTAAGCTTTAGTTGCATTTTTGTGAATAAGTAGTAGTGGGCACATGACTTAAAATTATTATAGAATGTATTTTTGTAGCTTCACAGGTGTGAAGCCAATGACTGGGCGAGAATGACCACCTCTCCACTGGCACCACTATTTATTTTGTCGTCTTCTGCCTCATTATCATCTACACCGTCTCTGTCTTCGTTTGATGATTCGTCCACCTCTTTTCTCTATCTTCTGCAAAAATACAAATAACATTCGCCATTTTCCTTTGATGTCACAGGAAATATTCTGGCCAAATAATGCGAGAGCAACAGGTCCATCACTAAGGTAACATAGATGTCCACAAAATATCTTCACCAAACGCTGCGAGATTGTGTTATTAATTGCATCATAATGAGCAATAACTTTTAAAAAGCTCAAATCGTTATTTGGAGCTGCGATTGCTTTAGTCACACTAAACCAAGGGCTTACATAAGGTAACGACGTCTATACTGACATCGCGGATTCCATTAAATTAATTTTTAGTTAAATCAAGATATTCTCGAAATAAGAAAATTTTAAGGCAATATACATATATCCCCTTCGCCATCCAAAGAGCATGACAGTATCAAAAGAAGACAGCGCAGCGTAGATGATAATAAAAAAATAATAACACTGCACAACACTGATTTGGACGTTTTTGAATAAAAATGGCCGTTCCTTATGTATTTTTGTCTCCTGATTAAAGGCCCAACTATAATATGAATAAGCTGGCTTAAGCTAATGCCAGAATCGAACGATAAGTCTTTCAAATACTTAAGCAATTCATATTTGACTTTTAGGTGGCCACAATGTACTTACATGTATTCGTTTTTATCGAATCTCAGGTTAAGTGGGATATTAAATATTGTTTTCATTGGATAGTTTTGATATAACGGCGTTATTTGTTTGTTTAGCTATAATGCATTAAACACATTCACCACAGCAGGCTACACGAACACACGACTTCAAATGCCGCTAGCAGCATTTGTCGCCTCGTAATAACAAACAAAAATTTAAGTTATAATAATGCAAAGCTTTTTATTGGGCAGACAAAATCCTGCCTTTAACTATCAGCTTGGTGTAATAATGGCCCTAAGACAAATTTAATGTGATAGTTTTGATAGAACAATAGGACATTTATTTCCATAATTTTGAAAGTGGTGTAAGTGTTACTTTTATTATTTCGAGATATTTAGTTGGCTCCATTTGAATAAATCAAAAAAACATTAATTTAAAGTTATACTAGTCTCGATTAATACAAGTTTATGTAATATTTATTAAATAACACTGTCCAACAGACAAAAAAAATAACAATGTTCTGCCAACTGCTTCTTGTAGAGGGGACTAAAAAAGCTTTACGTGTATCAGCGTTCTAAAATTTTGCGTCTGAAACTCATTTTACGGCCGTTTTAAAGTTGCACCTTTGTGTAATAAAAAATATAGAAAATCGTGTGGTGTTTATGTTTTTGGTATATAGTGTCTTAAAAAATTTATTTCGGACATAACAAGCATAATTTTTTTTGGTATGCATTAACCCTCTAACTCTTCTAGGAATGGGTCTTTTTGCAATAAAAAAAATCACAAAAATCACCTTTAAAACTATATATGGTAGAAATATTCTGTGAAAATATTAGTCATAAAATTCTGGTATAGATCTCAGAACATACTTGAGCCGAAAATTCAACTTTAGTACCCGAAATAACCAAAAACTTAAAAGGTGATTTAAGAGTTAATATAGTTAAAGTGTTGGCAGCAAAGCGTTGACAACTTAAAAAAACAATGCGAACAATTATACAATAATTTTTTATTTAAGCATTAAACACATTCACCACAGCAAGCTACCGGCTACAAAATGTCAAATATAGAATACATATGTTTATATGAGAATGATTATTTTGAATGCAACAAGGCAACAGGCTGCAGGTTGTTGTTCATGCATTAAACACATTCACCACAGCAGGCTACACGAACACACGACTTCAAATGCCGTTAGCAGCATTTGTCGCCTCGTAACCAGCTACTTCATTATTTTGGAGACGGCAGCAGTACCATCTGCACCTCATATTTGAGTATAAATACATACTTCAGTATTGCCACCTTCAAATATTTCGCATATATAAAAATTATATTACTCCTTCAAAATGTACTTACATGACGTAAAAATATAAAAATTAATCAATTTATTCGTTACATCAACTTTTGGATATTGTTTCTGTTAAATAAAATGAAATAGTTGTACGATATCACTCATTCAACATTTTGTATTATACTGGTAGCACTGAATTTTCTCATTGCAGCCAAAGAAATAGAAATTAGTTTAATTGGACTACAACGAAAAAATCAGCATACCCAGCTAAAAAAATTATATATGGTCCATATATTTTTAATATATTAATGTATGTAACTATATATGAATATATATGAATTCATGTATGGATATATATGGAATTATACATGGCTATTACTATTATATATGAAATAATATATGTATGGACTAATATATGAAATGTATTATAAAATATGAGCTCATATATGAAAATTTAATTATGAAGGTCTTTATATGTGGATCCATATATAAATATAAGATTTTATATATGGAGCCATATAAGAATGTATACATACATGATATCTCACATAAGATCGTTTTTGTAATCAAAAAAGATTGGAATTTTATCACTGCTGAATTGAAAATCCATTAGAAAATACATACGGTATGCAAAGTTTATATGCGTTTAAAAAAAACTTTTTGTTACAAAAAAACCATTCCCCCATTTAATATATAAAATAATCAAAAGGATAATCCAGTCATTAATTTTATAGAAAATAACAAAATTCTCTAGATAAGAAACAAAGTTCATATAACTGTATTGAAAACTATTGTTAGACGGATTATTTTTTCTTTTATAATTAATTGCATTAGTTTTTAATCTGATTTCTTAAGCTAAATGTTATGTACGATGAATGAAATGACTTTTAGTTCGTTTTGAATTATTTGTCCAAACAAATGTTTCATTAAATACAACCTCTCCCTCAAGTCTAAAAAAATTTAATTTTAGTAATTTAATTTATTGTAAAGCAGTTCGCTTTTGTGAATCAAGAGTGTATGAATATGAACTTTGCATACTGGGGAGGGAATTTACACATATATGTATGAAAATGTATGAATACATGTAATCATATATGCCCATATACCATCATTTTTCGGATCCGAACCATATATGGGATATCATATATGCTCCATACATATTTTTTTAGCTGGGTAGGCAACAATCTGCCGTCATGTTGCTTTGCTGTCTTCAAAATAATCAAAGGTATAGCTTGCTGTGGTGAATGTGTTTAATGCTTAAGTGCAACAAACGAGTAACTCATTCATCAAGTATCAAGAATTTATGCAGCAAACTCGTATCTCAATAAGCGCGTTTCATAATTAAACTAAAAAAGATTAGTGTATTATTACTACTAATATATATACATAGATGTAATCAATTCCGTAATTATTGCATATGAACTTTTATCCAAACACCGAAGTATAAAGAGATGAACCGTTTCTTTTTTGCTCTCCTGAAAACATTTTTTTTAAGAAAGTAAAAGCATGGATATTCAACTCATTGCTAATATCAAAAAAATAAAATATTTAATCGAAAAATACCGATTTTTTTAAAAAAATAAATGTGTATGTACATATATGCTTATGTGTGTATCTCTATACTACATAAACGCACTTTGGTGAAGGGTATACTTATAAGATTCGGCACAGCACTTTTACTTGTTTATATTACATTCGTCCATTTACAAGTTATAAGTGCAATTATTACGCAAAAAATTTTGTATGGGCCAGTCCAGAAAATTTTTTGTGTTATTGGTTGTTTTAGTTTTCGAAATAAAAAAATATGTATATCAAATTTAAAGGAAATATTTAATTTTTAATAAAAAATTATTAGAATATAATAACAACATATCAAAAAAGAGGCTGAATTTAAAATCAGCGGCGTCATATTCACGTGAACTATTTTCAGTGAACGAAAAATGGTGTACAAACTTACGGCCCTATGTATAAGCAAAAATTGGGATAAAGTTAGCATAAGTGGCGAAATTGAACATGATCTTAAAGAGTTTTGCGATGAAACTTCACATTAAAAATCATGCTAAGACTTAGAGGTGTGTTTTTAATGTCAAATTGTATGGAGGAACTCGTTAACACCTATTTAAATTTCGTCACTTATGCTAACTTCGTGCCAATTTTTGCTTATACAAAGGGCCGTTCGAATATAGTATGTATAATATACAGTATTGTCACAATAGCAACGCAAACATTGGCGACCACAATTTAAGGGAAAGGATGATTATAGAAAATATTTTTTTTTATTGCTACACAACAGTGTTTCTGATGATTGAGTTATGTTAAATGATATTAGTCCAATTTTTCAATTCCATGGTTGAAATTTCTGTATCAGCTCTAGTTAAAAATATGACACTGGTAGTTTTTTTTTAAATAAAATAATAAATTAACTACCAATAGCACAAATATATTCTGGACTGGCCCATACAACATTTTTTTGTTGCGTAATAATTGCACTAATAACTTGTAAATGGACGACTGTAATCTACAAAAACAATTTTTTTGATGGCTTTCGAAAAGAAAGATTTAAATTTTTTTTAATGTAACACGAAATATCTCTGAATTTAGAGGAGATAGAAAAGAAATAAACCTGGGGGCAAATTACGGCACTCGTTATCGAACGAAATTACAAAATATTTCAATAGAGTTTATATGGAAATATTTTGTAATTTCGTTCGATAACGAATGCCATAATTTGCCCCCTGTTTTTGTAATCAGCGAACAAAAATACAAATGAATTAATTATATTTGATAAAAAAAATTAAAATCCTAAAATTTTCAAGGACTAAGCTAAAAACACACGATTTTAATTATCCTTGCAATAATGGTCAGATACCCTGATATACTCATCAATGTGAACCTATTTAAATGAAAGAGATTTTTGTGTAAATTAATAATCCAGAAAGTATTTCTAAGTTTGGAGTACCATTCGTGATATACCCTGCAGGAAATCGAACTGACACAATACTAGTCACGTGACCGGTCCCCAAGTGATAGGGACTAGTCCGAGTTCTAACACTTGCTATGAAGCGGACCAGTCACTTTTACATGGGGATGGCCTAGGGTGGGGTTAATTGACGCTTTGTATGCACCTTGTGACTTGACACTGAACTATACCATGGGGACCTATTCTGTGTAGAATAATATAAATAAATTATATATAAATGCCATTCCTGCATTTAACTGAAACAATGAAAACTTATAATATTTTTTATTGTTACAAATGCAATTATAATTTATTTTTATTGCCAAGTTAGCAGATTATCTAGAAATTATATGACAAACTTACGATTAAAAATTTATATAGTGCAAAGCATATTGTAGTGATAGGTAGTGTGCTAAACAATAACTTGGTCAAACATTTTATCTCACTTATTTTTTTGATGGTCGAAATTTTGAAAAGGAAATTGGCCTTTTTTACATTTATGTTTTTGTAAGGATCTGACTAGTTTTTGAAAAGTTTTATGTAATAAAAAAAGAGTTACATAAAATAATTGGTTAGAGTGTAATGGGTGTAGAATTGTATACCTTGAAAATGCACTATTGTGTCATTACAAGGACCCCAATAAGTACGACATTTGGTAAGAGTTATCTGAGTAGTAGAAATATGCAAAATATAGCGTAAATTTTAGTGGAAGTGACTCCGCCCACTTTCCTAAAATCTGCTTATGCGAAGTACTTTTGAAAACGGTAAATTATAGCCTTGCGTGAGTGCGTTTCCGATTTTGGTAACTTATTAGCTTATTTGACTAAAACAGTTTAGCTCTCTACTGTATAATATTACGTTAAATTGTTATGGGCGTGGCCCCACATCCCTAATGTAACAATCAGTGTTTTCGGATTTTCCCAGTTCATATCTCATGGCTTTATTTAAATTCTTAATATCGAGTTTAAAGTGCATGTCAATGCCCCCTGATTTTCTTGGCGATCTCTGATTTAGATTTATTTGTGTATCAAATTTCAAATATCTCTAGCGAATTTGAGCTTTCAGGGTATGTCTCCATACCCTAGACAAAACTTCGGGGCTTAATGATTTTTCGAGTTACTCACTCATCTACACTTACTTGTGTGTACAATTTTAGCGCTAGTTATAGATTTTAGTTTTATGGTCGTTACCAAACCAACTTCTTTAAACTCAAGATTTTATTGCGAGCAGCAGTAGTAAGCGGCTGATACGAAATACGTAATAGACTTGACTGCGGAAAGTCTTGCATACATACGTTCAAAGTGTATGCAAGGTTTCAGCAAAAGGGTACATGAAGTTTTTAATGAGGAACTATGTTATCGTTGACCCGCCACCATTGGTTAACATTTTTAGGTTATTTAATTTTTCTAGTTCTTTTCTCACATTGACCTACTTACGTATATTTTTATGGAAAATTTAATTTTTCTTTTTATTGCTGCAACCCGCCTAATTTTGAAATAGAAATTTTTTTGGCCAGTGCTTGTCGTTCTTGTCAAGTTTTTTTTTTTTGGGAACGGATAATAATAAATACATAAATAGTAAATTTGAATGTGCTGAGCCGATGTATATACATACATACATATGTATGTAAATAAAAAAGTAGGCTTCCATTTTATGGGCATGTTAAGGTGCACTTTTTCAACGGATATTACAACTTACAACTTGCATTATCGCAACATATATGCCAAATTTCTATCAAATCGCTGGAGGTAAATTTTTTAGATTTGCGTTTTTAATTCCGAGATTTATGGGCGTAGCCCTGCCTCCTAGCTGTAATTTCTGGGTTTTCAGATTTTCTTTAGTTAGTTACTTACCTAGAACTATTTATGTAGCTCACTAGCTAAAGGTTTAATTTTTAATTTTTATGGGCGTGATCCCGCCCATTATTTTTGCCTAGTTCTTATCATTCGTGTCAAATTTTGTTGGAAACGTATAATTACAAGTACATAAATAGTATATTTGCTTAATTTGGTTTAAATTTTATAGGCGTGCTAACGCCCACTTTTTGAAATGAAAATATATAGCCTTGCATTATCGCAACATGTATGCCGAATTTCAATGAAATCGCTTTCATTTAACGCTTTAGATTTTCTTTTTTAATTCTGAACTTTATGAGCGTAGCCCCGCCCTACTAGATAAAATTTATGGCTTTTCAGATTTTCCCAGTCAATTTCTCATCTAGACCTTCTTGTGCATTAAATTTCAGCTCACTAGCGCAAAGTTTAATTTTTATAGTTAATTGCTCACTTAGGTCTACTTGTGTACCAAATTTAAGTTCTGTAGCTATAGCGGAAGTGCTTCATAATATTGATGAGTTAGTCAGTGAGTATGTCTTAAAATATGCACTTTTCATACCCTCATATCTCAGATTCCCTTGATTGTAAAACTTTCAAACTTCGCATATGAAGTTACATGAATTTATTATAATTATGAATAAAATTTTGGAATTATACGATAACGGTGAACAAAGTTACCAGGTGGTAAGACACGACGAATGGCTTCCTGTAAATATACACACTGCGCGCATTGGCCGGAACTTTGCCTGGCGCACTACCGTGCGCCTAGATATATAAAAAAATTATTTTTTGTATGGGGACAACCTTAATGGTTGAATGGTTTGACTTCGATAGTGAGTAAATTTTTTTACAAATTTCGGTTTTCTAAGAGAGCCCTCTTAAGGAGAGGAGCTAGGTGGTCGGTGTATTTGAAAAATATGTGGGTGCTGATCATACATTTGACCCTTGTAGCGGTGAACCCTTGAAAGTTATATGTTTTTTTGTAAATTTTTTTTTTACCCTCAACTTTCAGCACGATGAGGCGAAATATTCCCCATCTGAACGCCACCATTTTTTGGCTTAATATATTTTCTCCGAACCTTACAAAATTTATTTGCTGAGCCATCAGCAAATAAATTTCAAATTAAAATAACAAAAATTTAAAATTTAAACAACCCCCGATATATCCAGAATAGATGTTCTAAGCAGCTGGACCGATTTTTTCAGACATAACTAAGAACACTCTCGATTAAGTCACCTTTCAAACAGAAAAAAAAAACAGAAAAAATCTAAATCGGTCCAGCCGTTTGGTCTGTACGAGTACTTGTACAGGCTGGTGGTTAATAAACTTCTGACGATATGTCGAATAATAAATTTCTTAAATATAACTTTTTTTGTGTAAGCAGCGAATTTAAAAGGAAAAACTCTGAACAAATATTTAAGCTTTAAACGGAAATCTTTTAATGATACATAAATTGAAATAGTGGCACCCTAAAATAAACTGATGATAATAGAAGGAGAAATTTTATGCATTCCAGCATTTTGAAATAAGAAAAAATATTTGTAGACTCTTGCCGGTACTCGTAAGCAAGTAAGGAATATCTTGCCAGGAAGTCAATAAGATCCTGAAATTTTGCTGCAGATACAAATTGGCACTACCTACATTTGGATAATTTCTAAGGAGTTTTTCCTTGCAAGAAGTTCTCTTTTTTTATCCATATTAAGTGAATCCGAAATAATGATGTTGACTAAATCTGATGTTTCGTATGTGCTTATTTTCTTTTCCTAAATTTCATTTATCGTAAGTATTTGCGAAAACTAGAAATGATATCTTATTTTGCATAAGTGAAATAGTTTCTTTATTAACAAAAACTAATGAAGTCGAAATAACAGGGATAGACGTTGTCGAGTATAACAAAAATATATCTTTAAAATTTTACAAACAACTCCATATCGTGAGTTAGGGATAAAAACCGGTTTTTCGTACCTGTTCGCACTTATCAACCTTTAACTAAGTTGAATATTAACCGATTTTGAGACTTAGACCTTTTGAACGATATAAATTCTATTTCAGTAAACTTCAGATTCACGTGAGTATTTTTTTACCAACTTTATTTATTCAGATTTTTTTTGAAGATTTTTTCCATTGGATTCGTTCTTACACAGTATTTTATTAAGTTTTGTCACACATTTATATCTGGATATTCTTAATAATCGTTTTCTGAAAATTCAAAAATACACACATATTGATATTTTTTAAGCAGAGAACAAAGTAGTTCCTCAATAATTAATTACTTCAATTTTTTTCATTGGGTAATGCTGCCTTAAGAATGCTTGAACGTTAACAATTGTTTATGAATACCACCCAGGCAGAAATTGTGACTTTGCCCAAAAAATATGTACCACCACAACACTGTAAATACAAATTTACCACTCTTCCAAAATTTTTGTACCACCACAGTACTGTAAACACAAAAATATGACTTAACGTTTACAAATACCGCGCTTTTAGTAATGTTGTACCACTACAACACTGTATTTACAAAAATCTGACGTTAGTTTCCCAATACCCCGTTTACAATAATTCTATACCGCTACAACACCGTAAATACAAAAATTTGACTTTAGTTCCCCAAATACCCCGTTTACAATAATTCTATACCGCTTCAACACCGTAAATACAAAAATTTTACTTATGTTGGGAAATTTACATTGTGACGACCTTATAAAGTTGTATTTAGAGTATTGTGACAACATTGAAAACAAGAGTCAGAGGACGGTCATTCGGCGTTATCATTTTAATGTTATGAATACATTAAAATTTTGGTAAATGAATGTTGTACTGATGTTAGTTGTACCCGCAGACAATCGTAGTAACGTCGTGCTGATTGTCTTTTTCTGCCTGGGCAGTGCTTATGTTGAGCGATCAGGTTGTCATAACGAAATTACTTAGAATGTTTATTCAGTCTGATGTGTATTCGATTCCAAGGAGGAAATGTACATAAAAATTTTTTTTTCTAAGAAAATACAAATTTTGGTAAGTCACATGACTGACTACATTCTGACTTAAGCATCATTTCTTTTTAATTTGTTGTCATGTTTTTCTTATAATATCATTAAGATTTTACAAACGTTTTAATATCCTTTTTATTGTTTCTTATTTTCTTCTTTAATATTTTTTTTTCCTGCAAAATTAGGTCGTTTACCCCAATAATTGTTATCGTGACACAATAACTAGGTATTTGTGTCTTGTGAGCCACAACGTTGAGGACAACAAAGTAAATAATAAGAAATTATACTTTACTTTCATAATAAAAGTTCATATTTTCAGTAAAAAGGAAAAATTAGATAGGTATGATGTATTTTGTTCATCCACGTGTTATTTACATTATTTGGCATTTCCTTTCTCTCTCTCTCTCTCTCTCTTGCGTTCTTTGTTCTGTTTATTCAGATAAACAAGTAATCCTTTCGTTTATTTTTTCCTGTATGCGTCTATCTGTCCTTTTGTTCATTCACTATTACGTATGAATTTTTTTGATTGTGCAACATTTTCGAAAAGGGATGTTGCTCTTATATTGAAAGTAAATTGTATATCGTTACCTTAATATAAAAAGGACCCGTTATTTAATTAAAATTTAATATTTTGTATATTTCGATAGAAGAACATCTAATGTATCGAAAAATTGCAAAAAATCTCGATTAAAAAAATTAATTCGGGCCTTTCAAATATTAAGGTAACGATATGTAACTTTTGCAGTTTTTGCTCATTACTTGTAATGTTTTCGCCTTAAGAAAATCTAAGGAGTAGAAGAATTTATAAATAAATTTTAATAGCTGTTGCACGAATAGATCATGGACTATTACTATTTATTACTTTTTATTTCAATATTGTTTATTACTTTTGGTTGTTCTTTTCTTTTTCCATTATTTACTTTATTTTTATTTACTTTTGCAAGGTAAAAAAATTATTACATTTTTTTCAAGTGTCCTTGAACCCTTTTCGACAATATTTCTTGCATAACTTTTGGGAGAAGAAAATTTTATTCTTATGATTGTTGACATTTTCCGGTAGATTTAATTTGACAACGAAAATAACTTTAAGCTGGTTGGAATATTTAATATTTTCACTTTGAGTGATTCAACACGTACAATTGTTGGAAATGTGCCCCGTAATAAGCAAATCTTAACTATTTGTATTCGTAACTTCCAGTTCAGATGATGAAATATTTCTTGCAGAAAGTTTCACACCCTTTGGGAGAGGGAAAAGAGGAATAGACATACATTTGTATGAAAAATACGCTCTTACAAACAACGCCATAACTAAAAAAACTAGTTTGCTAGAAAACGAGTTTAAGGTTTTCAGTTTGAACACAACTTAAAGGAAAAGGAATATTTTATTTTGCTTTTAAGAGTTGTTTAAACAAGATATTGAAGTAAAATTTTTACACAATATGAAGAACGATTTGAGGATTTAATCCGCATCATGTTCTTTGAGTAAATGAACGATATGTATACATCTAATTAATTTCAGTCGCCTTGAAGCCACTATTGATAATCTACGAATGCAGAATACACTGCTTCAAGCATTAATTAACATGCTATGAACACGTTCAAAATATGTTTCTGGAACGCAAACGGTATTGGCCAACATAAAAATGAACTTAAACCTCACGCGAAAAATATCGATATAAGATTGGTCTTTAAGATTCATTTGACTTTGAGAAGCCTTTCTAAAATAAATGGTTATACCCTATATGATTGAAAGGACCCCGAGAGGAAGATCATGCGGTCGATCAGCAGTTCTAATAAAGTCAAGAGTCAATCAAGCAGTATATTCTTGACATCATTTGTGAAAGAATGTGTATAAGCAACTAATATTGGCGTCGAAAACTTCTGTACAAATTTCGTAATATCTTTAATTCTCAATTAGTGAGAATCAATACGAGAATTTCTACAAATCGCTTGGATCTTGTTGCATAGCAGCTGATGAACTATAATGCTAAACATACGTTCTGGTGTTCATATTTTATTACACCCTCAGGTGGTGCGTTGTTCAACACAATTTAAAAAATGGACTAGAATGTCATTTCGAGTGGGGAGCCAGCCCACTTACTGGCCCACTATCATACAAAAAATGCCACGTGTTGTAGATTTTGGCATCATGAAAAATATCTTTAGGGATTTAATTCATGTTGAAACTTCTCTAGATCTCTCATCCGATCACTCTACCACTATCGTTACAATCTGTAACCCACTAAGAAGTGATTTACCTCAGTAATATGTAAAGATGATCAATCTGGGATTCAAGCAATATCTTAGTAGTCAGTGCACGGACAACACTACGCTAAGAACATCCAATGTTATTGAGTTTAACATTGCCAACCTAAACGGAAATATTAAACTGGCTGCTGAACATGCTAATAGCTCCCTTCCGCAGACTGGGTTTAATCGAATTCATTCTATGGACATTGGACGCCTCGTGTGTCAAAAAAGAAGAACTGGAAAGGATTGACAACTGCACACACGCTAAGAAAAAATATGGTTGAGGTAACCATAATCAAACAGCAACATACTATGATTGAATTATATGGTTGTAGTTAAATAATATTATTATCTGAGTTAATAATAATATTATCAACAAAAACAATGACATTTTTTTTATCTCATTATTGTAAATATGACAACACTATTGTTAGATGTGACTAAAATATAATTGAGACTCACCATACCATGTTCTTATATTATAATAATATTTTTAAATGTGACAATAGTATTATTTAATATAATAATAATATTTTGTTTTTCAATAATATATTTATTGGTAGATCTCTTGTTTAAAACAGCAGTGCGTTTAATTCGAAATAAAATTAAATTAATATTGTTTAAATAAAATATGTATATAGAAATGTATACTTACATATGTGTGTATACTCAAAATACAGACACGTCTGTATAAAGAGATAAACATGTGCACGTATGTATATGTTTTTATTTATCTCCCCTTTTGTTTGAACTTTATTTATTTATTTAACACGACGTGTGCAATACCGATATCTTACAAACGAAACACTGAACTGACAGAAGATGTTTCTGAAAGAGAGTTTTTTAAAAACAAACATAGTATGGTTTTGGAAAACATTACATTGTTATTTATATTATATTATTTTTAAATAATAACAAAAGTTATGTTGCAGTAATAAATTCTTAACAAAACTTTATTGTTAAACTCTAACCATATCACACTTTTTTATGAATATAATAATGTAATTATTAAATTCAAATATAACTTTGCTTACCGTAACCAAATTAATGTTTAAAATAACAATAACGGCCACACATTTGCTTCTGAGAAAATAATATTGTTTTCTCAACCATGCTACAACCATATCTTTTCTTTGCGTGCAGGTTACCTCAACATAAAATAAGACCTAAAAAGTGCACTAAACGACTCCAAGAGATGCTTGCATCTAAAAAACCTGCATCTCTTAAAAATGATCTGGAAGGTCTCAATGTCACACCAGCATTTAATTACTCCTTGTTGCGCGCTACTAGAAAGCTTAAAAGACCGTTGGGGTTAAATGGCCTCTGCGGAGATTGGAGAGGCGATACTGAAAATTGTAAAATACTTGCTGAGCATTTAAAATTCATATTTACCCAAAATACATGTCTGGCGTTGCTAATTTACCGGATGTAGTTGCTTTACCCCCTCGACCTTTCAGATTTTATATGCGTGATGTACAAAAATTAATTGCTGAACTAAAGCCGAAGAAAGCTCCAGGTATTCATGGAATTAGTAACCAGATGCTGATGAAGTTGCCTTGTATTGCAATTAGAATTCTGTTATTCATTCCAAGATAAAAATGATTCAAAAATCGGACAAAAATATTACCAAGGCTGAGCCATACAGGCTAATAAGTCTCCTATCAAAGATGTCAAAGCTTTTCAAAAATATGCTCATGACAAAATTTTCCCCAATTCTAATTGGTTTTAGAAGTCAGCATAGCACCATTGAGCAAACGCATAGATTGGTTTAGTTTATAAGATGAACATTTGAAGAAAAGAAATATTGTTCTGCTCCTCAGGTATTTGATAAAGTGTGTAACGATGGCCAAATTTTAAAATTGAAGACATATCTACCGATAAACATTCTTTTGGAAAGTTACATTATTGCTCGGAAATTCACTGCTGTGGAAGGAGACTTCATTAATGTGCTCGAATTTGTATCTTACGGTGTGCTACAGTGGAGTATACTGAGATAAGTTTTGTATTTTATTTATACTTGTGATATGCCTTTGAGCAGTTATATCCACACATCTACCTTTTCGGATGATACATCCTGCCTTAGCATGCAAGAAAACCCTCACGAGGCATCCCGATATCTTCTGAAATATATTACCCAGCTGGAACTATGGTTAAACTTATGTAGAATGAAGGTAAACGAAGAGAAGTATGTTCAGGTAACATTTACCCTGCTAAGAGAGAGGTACTTGTTCCCACATTCGAATCAACAATCAAGTTGTTAATCAACATTGACTCTAAGCTTACTCAAATGAAACTTAAATTAACTCAGATACGTTTGTTGATTGGTAGAAATTCAACGCTCAGTCTAAATTGTAAACTTTTAATAAAAAAGTCACTTTTAAAACCTATATTTCGCAACCAAATTCAGATGTGGGAAATTTCATCAACTTCATCAAATGTTGAGAAAATCCAACGAAGGCAAAACAAAATTTTACGATTGGTAACATCGGCTCCATGGTACATCAAAAATTCAAATATACATCGTCCCAGCAAAAAATTTCAAAAAAGGGTTTAGAATTAAGCATTTTTAGTGGAAGCTCTTTTCACACTGGATTACCAACTTAATGATTTTAACAAGGCTTGAGACTAAAATAATCGATTCTTGAGAAGTATCCACTTTTTTTATTTGGCAACTTGTTCACGTAATCTGTTTAATCTAAAAAAATCATTCTCCTCATTTAGCAACTTTTACATAATTTTTTTTTAAATTTCAGGTAATGTGATTTGTAAGCGAGTAATGAAATTTGGTAATCCGAAAAGTAAGTAGTTCTGATACTAATGTGTAATTTTTTTTGTCAGGTGTTTTAAATATACCACTAGTGATGAAGAAATTGTAAAATATGCAGGCAACTACGAGTGTCTAACAAAACTCTAGTCAGATCCTAATCCGCTTGCTCGTAATATTTTGAACTTTACTGGACACATCCGCTTAAAAAAGAGGGTCAGAAGGACTATATTACTCAACACTTCAAATGATACTTCTTGAAAATATTTTTTTCTTGCTTAGCACGACGTATGTATTATTAATTACAAACACTAATTTTATGTCCGGCAGTGGTCGGGTATAATAATTACATTTAGATTTAAGCTTTGAATACTTATTGTTAGTTCATTTTGAAGATAAATAAATATAAGAGTTAAAAAAAATATCCTGGATAGATAAATAAATTCATGCATGTACATACATAGATAAATTTAAAATCTTCTGAGGAATATCTTCAAGAATAAGTTGGGCAAAAAACTCGTAGAATAGTTGCAAATAGAGGTGAACCTTCATATCTGGAGAACTGTAGTAATAGTGGCTTTTAAGTTGCCTAAAGATTGTAAAAGGCGTGTTACGTGTGCAATCCTCCAAATAACTAAATATGTACAGTAATTCCCACTTAATTGATTTGTTTAAAAAATACATGGATTGTGATGCAATTAACAGGGAAAATCATCATGCTCTGGTAATCAGTAATCAATTTTCTATTTTTTGAATTAATCAAGTGGATAAACCAATTAGCCGTAGATCAGTTAAGTGGAAACTACTGAAGTTTTTAACAAGTAAGAGTGATATATATATTATATACCCTTTACCAAAGTAGTATAGAGATACATACATAAGCACATACTTAGATATGCAGGTACATATTTATTTTTTGAAAAAATTTATCGTTTTTTCTCTAGTGTAATTTTTAGTAAGTGACCTCTCGGTATTTTTCGATTAAATATATTTTTTTCGATATTAGCAATAAGTTCAATATTTTATTCTACGCTCTGTATTTAAGAAATATGTTACATTCACCCTTATTCCGGTTGTCAAAAACGACGTCACTTCATACAATACCAAACAATCGGTGCTTGTTCACTGACACTCGATATGTTCTAGTATCGTGCTACTATTTAATAACCCTAGAAAATAGTCCTATTATTTTACCTCCTTACCAAGTAAACTAACTTGTTTTATTTAAATATCTTTGAATTTGAAAAATGTTTAAGGTTCTCAATTTAAAAATCCCATTGCAAAAGGTATATATCGCGGTATTATGTAAACGTTTATTCCTAAAGAATTTTTCGAATTTATTTAGCACAATTTTTGGATATTTTTTTTTGAATTTGGCGTTTTTTAGTGTTGGTGCTTTTTTCTCGTTTTAGCGATTTTTTTTTAAGTTTTTGGCGTTTACTTTTATTTTGGCGATTTTTTGACATTTTAGTGATATTTTTCATATTGGTGATTTATGTTAGTGGTAGATATTTTTTAATTTGGTGCTTGTTTCGTTTTGGATTTTTTTAATTTGGTGCTTTTTTTTTGTTTTGGTGCTTATTTTGTTTTGGTGCTTTTTTCTTGTTTTAGCGATTTTTTAGGTTTTTGGCGTTTTTTTTTTAATTGGTTCTGCTTTTAGTTTTAGTGCTTTTTTCTCGTTTTAGCAAATTGATTTAGGTTTTTTGCACTTTTTTATTTTGGCATTTTTTTTCGTTTTAGAGTTTTTTTTAGGTTTTAGGTGTTTTTTTTGGCGATTTTTTTTTTCATTTGGAGATTTTTTTTATTTTGGCAACTTCTTTTAGTGCTAGATTTTTTTTCCAATTTGGTGCTTATTTCGTTTTGGAGAGTTTTTTAGGTTTTCCGTTTTTTTTTTAATTTAGTGCTTTTTTCTCGTTTTAGCGATTTTTAAAGCTCTTGGAGTTTGCGATTTGTTTTTAATTAGGAAATTTTTTTCATTTTAGCGATAGTTTTAATTTTTGCAATTTATTTTAGTGCTAGATTTTTTTTAACTTGGTGCTTTTTTTCGTTTTGGCAATTTTTTTGGTTTGGCAATTTTTTTTTAGGTTTGGCGATTTTATAATTTTTTTGTTTTGCTGTTTTTGAAAATTTTAAGGCTTTATCTTTTACGGTTTCCAATTTTACAGCAAGTTCTCAAAATTACATAGTCAAAATTACATAAACTGTTAATTGTTGTAGTCTGTACAAAAATACGCTAATTTTACAAATTTCAAGTTTCTATATGTATATACAATCGTATATATGTATATTACATGGGATTTTAAAATTTTTGTCATTCGTTTTGGAACACCCTTTAATTTTTAGCTTTCATATTTTTGCTGTTGTATCGACTAAAGTTCTACACATTCTGTCCAAATTTCAGATCTGTAGCTCTTACGGTTCCTGACAAAATACTCTTCTTCCTAAAACATGCAATATGTTTAATTATAAGAAAAAAATTTAAGTTTTCCAACACTGGAAACGTGTTTTTAATTTGTTAAAATTTCTTTAATTTTTATTTTTAAATTAGAAATACCAATTTTATTCATACCGAAGTATAAAATAAGTTAATTTAAGAAAAAAGTAATAAAAACAAGTTTTCGGTAGTTATTTTGGATGGTAAAAAGAGTGAGTTTTCCAGCTCTGAAACCGTCTGCTCGATTTTGATGATTTTCAATTTCTGACACACCAGTCCAAGAACGAAGTACGAACATCGCTTGTTCGTATTCCCTATGCATAAGGATCCAGAATATATGTATGTACATATGTACATATGTATATACTTTATGTTTCGCTTATTAATTTTGTGGAAATTACACACGTAATGACAAACCTATGTATATATGTATGTATGTATATCCTTTTACCATTTTTTGGTAAAGGGTATAAAAAGAATTGATTAGATTTGTATCGAACTCTTTCAATACCTCGTTTTAGACACAACCAAGTCTAGTTAAGACTTGCTCGCGATCCCCTCCCTAGCATATGTGTCTGTACTTACATACATATGTACATACATATTACATACATACATATGTATGTATTCAGTTTTTATACGAAACTTATTTTATCTGCGCAATACAGACTATTTTCAAACACTTAAGATCTTCGTTGTCTATTAAAAGCACATTGATTGTTATTATGGTTGTTTGGTGCGTATGACCTACGATACACAATTTTACATTTGATGGTCTCCATACAACTTACATTGTATGTATGTATGTACATATGTGTGTTTGCATGTGTGTGTGTATGGACGTATTCGCTTAATTTGTAAGCTTGTATGAACACTTCAACATACATACATACATATGTACATATACTATACATAATTACATACCTATTTGTACATATGTACATATGTATATTCTTCTTTGAGGGAACATTAATTAAAATGTTGTCATACGAGTTGTGCCGCTGTACCTCCACTTCACTCCCCTTCCAGAACAATTCACTAGAACACTAATGATGTTTAATAAAATAAAATGAAAAATAAAATTAAAAACGAAGAAAAGACAACAAAATCTTTAGGAACATTTACATCCATTCATATTAAAGACCTGCAAAAGACGTCTTATAAAAACTTTTAAGACATGAGGGCAATTTCAAATGCTTTACTACAGTGAAATCTTCTGAAACAAACGCTAAACAACGTGTTCGGCAATACATTTGTTTAACTTATTGCAGGTATAAGAGTAAAGAAGAAAATAGCTCGTGACTGCAGAATTTGCGGTGCGTGTGCTTTTTTCTCTCATTGACGCGTATACTAACGTACATGTAATGTACATGCATGACATACATATGTACATACCTACATAATTTTTGTGCGCTCTCTTATTTTTCTGCGCACATACAGGCGCTTGCGTGCGCTTGCTTTAAAAAACCTCTCTTAAACACAAACATAAAAGCTTGCCATCTAAGTCTTAAGGCCGAACTATAATATGAATAAGCGAACTTAAGCAACTGTGTGGTTACATATAAAACGTATGTGGCAAACTATAATGTACTTATGGAACTTTTCGTCAAGTTTCGTCAAATGTCATTTGCTTAAGTTAAGTGCCAAACTGAACGCACATTCCGTACGGAAAACACTGTGTGCATTTTTTTTAACTCAAGCAAACAGCATCGGACTCATTGATATTAAATATTTTTTATTGTTTGTTATTTTAAACTCAGAAAAGAAAGCGCAACTTTTATTTTAATTCTTTGTTTTACAATACACCTATACATACATACACATGAGTTTATTTACATATGTACGTTCATTGTTGTACTTTTTAGTAGGCAAAACAAATAAAACCAGTAATAAAGTAGTGGATATGGAATGACATTCCAACAGGTTAATTTGATTGAATTGCATTCATTTAGTAGTTATAAGAAGAAACAAAATTACTAAAAAAATTTTAACAATACCTATATGTGCAGCTGTGGCGAAAGAATACTTTAGTGCATGTAAGTACATTGTGGCCACCTAAAAGTCACATCTGAATTGCTTAAGTATTTGACTTATCGTTGAATTCTGGCATTAGCTTAAGCCGGCTTATTCATATTATAGTTGGGCCTTTACACACACCCAAAAGTACAATATGCAAAATAACAAGCATACATGTAATTATAAACAGTACTTATTTTCATTGTTTATTTATTTATTTATTTAGGTCTATAGAACAATGTTCCTTACACACTATAATAACTTAATTAATATGTTATATTAATTATATGCGTTAATAAAACTAATTTAATCTATTAATAAGGTATAAAATAGAGTTTTTAAAGTTTTGTTTGGATGCATTAAATTCAACCATTTGAATACTATTCAATTTATTAAAATCAGCAAAAGCTCTTATTAGAGTATTATTTAGAGTATAATTTCTACGATGAAGGCAATTATAAAATAAGTTATAATGTCGAAGACATCTATTCGGTACATTAAAGGGAACTTTCTCCCGTAGGATAGAACAATCTATATTAGTATTAATAATGTCAAATATAAATAATAAGGATTGCATTTTTCGACGATATTCTAAGGTTTCGAGACCCAAATGAAGACAGCGCGATTCATATGAAGGCTGAGGTTACAGAAAATTCAAATGCAGCAAAGCAAACTTAATAAATTTCCGCTGTATTCTTTCGATATCTGCAATAGGATTTTTACAATAAGGACTCCAAATTAAAGCCCTATATTCCAGTTTAGATCTTACGTAAGATGTATATAAAGATTTAATTGTATAAGGATCCGAAAAATCAGAGCAGTTTCTCCTAATAAACGCTAATGTAGAATACGCATTCGGAATTAACCTTTCCAGATGCGGTTTAAATGTTAACTTTGAATCAAAAATTATTCCCAAATCATCAATTTAACTACAATATTTTAAAATAACAGATTTTATATTATAAGATGACGGAATTATTGTACGAGATCTTGAATAAGACACATAGGCACATTTATCAATGTTGAATTTTAGAAAATTATTGTCACACCAATTACTAAGGCTATAAAGATCCTTCTGCAACAACTCTACATCATGAATATTACGTATCTTAGAATAAACTTAGAAAACTTGCATGTATAAAACAAGTCTGTATATCATTTATGTATAAAAATATTAAAGAGCAGAGGACCTAAAATGCTGCCGTGAGGTACTCCAGACATCTGGAAGTATGGGCTTGACTCAAAATCTTCTATTTTAACTACACATTTTCTATCTGTCAAATAAGAATAAAACCATTCATACAAGTTTGCATGTATTCCAAATGTGCTTAATTTATGTAGTAAGATCGAATGTGGTATTTTGTCAAATGCCTTTGAAACAAAACGTCTTGGCGACATCGCTTGTTAACAGTCATATACACGTACCCCAATACATCCATCGTGCTTCGTTTACAGTACGGCAGCATTTATTATTGGCTTAGTATAATGCATGCCGCGAGAATACATTTAAAAAACATGACGTACTTACATTTCAAGACTGCTTACGCAGGCCACTAATTCAAATTTATAGTACATACATACATAGATATATACAATGTATGTATGTGCGTACAAAAATATGAAAAGATGCGTACTAGAGGCTTGTGTAAACAGTCTTGAAATGTAAATACGTTCGTCTTGTTTTTTAAATGAATTCTAGTGGCATGTATTATACTAAACTGTATTATAAACGAAGCACGATTGATGCATTGGTGTTCGTCTATATGAGTGTGAACAAGCGATGTAGCGAAGACTTCTTGTTCGTAACAAAAAACCAAAAGAGATATTGTTGATGCGTGTGTGCTTGTTGTTTTGCATATTGTACGTTTGAGTGTTTGTGTAAGATGTAGATGGTAAGCTATTAAGTGTTTAAGGGTGGTTTCTTAAAGCAAGCGCACACGACTAATGTTAGTGCATGTGTGCGTTTGTATGTGCTCGGAAAAATAAAGGAGCATATACAATATGTGTGTGTAAGCACATGCATGAAATTTGTATACGCGCCCATGCGTAGAAAGCATCACAAATTCTTCCATCACGAAGTATTTTCCTTTTGACTCCTATACCTGCAATAGCTTAAACCATAGCTGTTCACAGAGAAAGAACCGAGAGAAATGTATAAGCTTATGTGTATTCATTTGTATAAAAAGCCGATTGAGGTTCAGCGCCCTGGCGCTTCTCTGGGCAGCCTGGGCTTAAACAAATGTATTGTCAACAGTGTTGTTTAGCGTTTGTTTTATAAGATTTCGCTGTGGTAAAGCATTTGAAAAATCCCGCATGTCTTAAAAGTTCTTGTAGATGGTATTGCGCAGGACTTTAATGCGTATGCCATACAGTCAGCCAAACAACCATCCAGATACATTAGAAACAAACATTAGAAGAGAACGATGGAATAGAAAATATAAAAACTTATGAATTATACACAAACACAAGCAAATGCATCATGTACCTATTATAAATTTATTTATTTTTTTATAATAGAAAACAGCTTTGCCGATTTTGTTGTTTGCTTTGTTGTTCTTTTTCTTTACAATTCCCAAGAAAATAAGCTTCAAAATAGACACAAGCACAACAAAAATATACTGAGACGGCAAAAAAATTATTCTTGTTTTTGTTTCAGTCGACTGAAGGCGGTAATGATTTTCTTTGTTGTTGTAGTTGCTGCTAGTGATCGGCAAAATGTTAAGTAGATCCAGTAATATTACACGCAGTTTTTTGTTGTGCGATTGCGTGCTTTTAACAGTGCGTTTTATTGAATCGATCGTTAGTTGCTTGTTCGTGTGCGTTTTGTATCTATGAACAGCAAAAACATGAATCGTATTAATGCTAGAATAGAAGATGATTATCATGATTACAACTGCTGTTTGTTGTTAGTTCGTTTTTTTACATTTAGAAAAAAAAAACACAACAACAACAAATTATTCTAGCGATGAGGTAATCAGCTCACGCATTTTTTTTGTATTTAGAAAATATGTATAATATATTAAAAAAAGATACAACAGCAACATTAATAACAAACAATATTTATTCATACGCATATAAACGCATGAAATCATTTCGATTTTTTTTTAATTTTTCTATTATGTACGAGTATTATGGAATTTACAAGTCATGCGTGTTTTAGCTTTAACTTGATTTATGCAATAATTTTATGGATTTTCTTTGATTTTAAAGCTTTTACGAATCTACCTGTAGGAATCTCAGCCATGTTTTTACACAGAGCTAATATGACGTTGATGTCCATGCACTTGTCTGTCTACATCAGAGCCAGCCACGACATAAAATGAGGTTGTGTTAGTGAGAAAACACCCTGCATCCCAACAAACATTATGCATTATTAGGGAATAATTAATGAATTGCGAACTCATGATTTTTGTATTCACTGTGTAAATCGTAACTACGAATACGGAACTGATCACATTTTAAAGTTTTGCAGTAAGATTTTCGGTGTTAATACTCTTGTGGCAATTCCTTATCATTAAAATATGCTTCAAATGCGAAGAACTTAGGCTATTGCGTTGCTTTGAACAAATTAGTTTGAGGTCAGAAAAAATTTGCTCACACAAGTAAGTAGATGGAAAAAACGATAAACATTTCATAGCATTTTTTTGAGTTCGGGATATACCAATGTATCCAAATTTTTCCAGAAGTCTGTAACATTCGTTTTCTCTGCCGCATTTAATTCACTTCGAAGTATAATCAGTTCGCTTTGTGTATCAAAATTGTAGTTGGTTACGTCACAAGTGAATGGACTTTAAAAAATTTCAAGCAATGGTTGTATTTTTTCGAAGTCTTTAAACTTGTCTTGAAAGTTATATAAAAGTGTTTCAAATAGTGTTATGTATTCAAATTTAGTTACGTTCTTCTGTTTGTCATATATGAGATAAGTTTTTGGAAAACTAGAAAAATCATTTGATTGAATTTCGGAAAGGAGTAAAAATATCTTTGTCTTAAAGTTAAAAAGAATTCGATACAAATCGCACAAATTCTTTTCCTTACCTTGCAGCTCTAAATTGAATTCATTTAAAAAACTAGTGGTATCGGCCAAAAAAGCTAGATCCAAAATAAATTCTTTGTCTTGTAAGGCCTGCACTCCACAATCATCTATCTTTTCCTTTTCTAAAAACTGTAGCACTTCTTCTTTTAAATCAAACAATCTATTTAAGCAATCACCACGGCTTAGCCAACGAACTTCCGTGAACATTTTTAGATCATTATATGCTGCGTTTTTGTTTTTCAAAAAGTTTACAAACTTTCTATGTGTGAGGGCTTGATGACCTCCTCGTATTTTATTAATAATGCGTTCCGCAGTTTTCATGGCAGGATAATTAGTGATAAATTTGGATGCAAGAGCGGCCTGATGAATGATGCAATGAAAGCTATGAATTGAAATTCCATTTTTATTCATTTGCCCAATGAAACCTTCACATTTGCCTGCCATTACATTTGGTCCATCTGTACAGACACCAACAATTTTTTTTGTATCTGTAACAGAAAAAAGCTTATCGCTAACTACATCGAATAAAAGTTTGCCACTTACGTTTCCGTGAAATGTTTCCAAGGAAAACATAGTTTCAAAAACTTCGTAGTTGCGACTTACACAACGAATACATATAACGAGTTGACAAAGGTCATTTATGTCTGTGCTTTCATCCAGACAAAAGGACATGAATTCGCAATTCATTAATTTTTCCCTAATAATACATTCTAATGAATCTCCTATTTGGGAAATACGCCGTACCACCGTCTGAGGAGACAAGGGAAGAGATTGTATTAACGTAGTTTTGTAATTAAGTCTTTGTAAAACTTTATCAAACATATTTTTTACAAATATACCATCAGAAAATGGCCTTCCATGTTTGACAATGTCCAAGCTTATTAAGCTCGATATCTCCACGAGGAGTTTTTTATTTTCAAAATGTGCTTCATTTTGCTCCACTGCAAGCAACCATTCTTTCATTTTTTTAATGTAAATGCCTTTGTTTTTATTAAAAAGCATTTCTTTTTCTTTACTTTCAAAAACATTCATTTCGCTATGAAACGTCTCATAATGTCTTTTAATAACATATTCAGTGTCGTTCTTAAATGTTTTATAACATAATATACATTGCACGTTACCAAATGCACTTTGAATAGCGAAATATTTTTCGCATGCCATTATTTATACAAAATGTTTGCTGGTTACCTAAAAAAATAAAACCACAACAACAAAAGCATCAACAAAAACTGTAAGCATCCGCGCATGTGTAATCGTCGCTTGTTCATTGACGACTAAATTAATGAGCATAAGAATATGTGTGAAGTGCTCTCTGCACAATTGTTGAATGAAATGGTTGGCCCTGGTCTACATTATTAGGGCTTTGCTTTGTTTGTACCTAACTAGAAAGAAGGAAAAATCTTAACAAAATCCTTCTATACATATTGACAGGAGCTCCCTTGAATTGTATGTTAAATAATTTTAGCTATAATTACAACAAAATATGTAAGTACATACATACTTATGTACATACATATATTTTATGAGAATACGTTTCTTATTATACGAATTTACCAATTTTTGGAAATGAACAGTGACCCCCATTGGCTAGTATCGGCGGTATGGTTAGTTGGTGGCTGCCCACAGCACGCCGGCATTCTAGATGATTCCTTTTTCACTGACCACTCCACTCGTCGGTATCCACCTATGGAGAACCAATTACTTGGATTACGGTGACTGATACTAGATCCGTAGATCCAACCCTTCGCAGTGAGATATCTGATAAGGTCACTGTTTAAAGCAGTTTAAACTTTTTAATTTGTTTCATTGAATTACTGTAAGTCAAATATTTTCATGCACTTTCTCCTTTTGTTAATACATATACATACATATATATTCAATGTTCTTCAAATAACGTGATAAGTAATCCCATACCTGAATTTAAAAAAAATCTATTGTGAATTGCTTAATTAAGGAACAGAAATATGTCCAATGTAATGGTAGCGATTTTTTGACGAAGGACTGAGAATGAAATGTTTGAGGTGGGTTGAAGTCGTATCATTTTTCCGTTTTTATTCTTTGGTCAACTCGGCGATAAGAACCACGTATCTCACCTTGTATCGGCATCAATCACTCAACCGTACTCAAAAAATCGCCATCTTGGAAACCCAAATTTAATAAGTATAATCACTGAATAAAATTTGTAATTAATGTAAGTACAAAACGAATTAAAATAAGAGATTTTATTTCATAAGGAACGAATAAAGGCAGGTATCCCAACCTGTACTCAGTTTAGGCAGGTATCCCATCCTGTATCCATTTTGCCTGAAATCCAAGTCACTTATGTTCACATCTCTTGAAAGTGAACTAACTCTCAACTCGCAGTTTCTCAAATTTTTCACAATTTGTATTCAGTCACTCACTTTTTAAACCATACGTACTTAATTTCGCTAAAATTCCATGCAAAATTAAACAGTCACTGAAACCAATCTCTGATAACTTTAAAATGTCGTCTAATGCCTAAAAACCTGCTTCTCGAGAGATTCAAAGTTGAATATTTGCTTTCTTCACAACATATGCAGCAGAACTCATTATAGGACAGGCCTATCCAATTTGGCTTTAGCCAGCTCTTCTGTTGTTTTATTAGCTGAAAAGTTGCTGTGTGCTGGAACCAGATGGTAGTAAAATAAGCCTGGCCACGTATTCTAGTTAGCAATTTCGTGCACTGCCCAAATAGAATAGAGAGTGTGTTATATGATCTTTAGGACAATAGTGCTCTCTGCACAGAAAAGTTTATTTTGTATTCAATTAGTAAATTCAAAAAATAGGAATTACCACAGAATTTGTTAAACCAAATATCAAAACTCGTAAAAATTTAATAAAATGAATAACGCATTTTTTTTATTAAAATAATATGTTATAAATTCATCGAAGCAAATATTGAAAATAATAAAACTTAAAATCTTTGTGTTCTTTTCTGAAAAATATGTGTTATTGGAAAAATGTAACTCGTTCTTTTCTCATGATGTTAGCCTTAAAAAGAAGAAAAATGCAACATGTTCAACATTCATTTTCATTATAGGGGCATGAGTGCAGCATTATATTAACGGCTGGTTTTGCTATTGTTTATGAAAAAATAAATTATTTTCTAGTTCGTCATTGTTTTATGCCGAAACTTGTTTGAAACTTGTTCTTTTGTAAACGTAAAATATGCAATACTTCCTAAAAATCAAGTGAGCATCATTTAAAAATGTTGTCTAATCACATGTAAAATATGTATATGTTACACTTTTCTTTTTGGAAAGGAAAGCGTCATAAAGCTCATTCATCATTAGGGAAACCTCAAATATGCAATTTCATGTTTTTCTTATGCTGAGATAAGATATTTATGCGTATCAAAACTTTTTATGTATTTTGGCATCGATTTGTTGCTGTATATTTTTGCATATTTTGTTCTTTAAAGCATGTTTTTGCATATTTCCGCCTAACACGCTTATTTTTGGTATATTTTCTTATCTTTAGATCATAATTCACGCTCTTAAAGCATATTTTGATGCTCCATAGAATTTTGTTTAATTGTTAAATTGTTGAAGGAACATTGTCAGTGTATAAAAGTTTAGTTAGATGTGACAGGCAACAATATTTATTTAAATATTTAGGTCAATAATTTGTTGTTTATTGCAATAAAAATTATAAATAAAAAGTTTGTCTTATATATCCATATAAGTTTAGATTATCAAAAAAATGTTAATTTGTATTATTTGCTTTGGTCAAAGGTTGTGTAGAAAGTTCGTTTTAAAGTACACTTTAAAATCCAAACTATTTTTTTTAATACAGCAGATATTTCTTGTTAATTTTTTTTGTTTCCTTTTTTTGTTTGTTTTATTTTAGTCTTGTTTGATATGCAAATGTTATTAAATTTTTGAATTAAAAATACATATATTTTCATTTACAAATAAACAAATTTATTTTAGTTTTAAAAGCATATTTATTGAGTTTTTAGTGCATATTGAATGCGCATAAAAAAACTTTTTCAGAGAATATTTCCGGTTTCCCTGCTTATCATAATTTTTTTTGTTTGACTGTCACATAATTACTGTTTTTATCTTCCTGTCCATTGCAGCTCCGGTCACTTCCCTTGCATCCAATATTTCAGCCTGAAGTAAACCGTCTCCGTTAGCGATATGGATGAAGCATTTTATGCCAAGCTCATCTGAGAAGGCTACAGAGCCGACACCGTGAACCATTCTTGTGTGTACTCTGACGTCATAGTCTCATCCTATATTGCCGACCTTCCATTCCCACCTAGATGGAATTTAAGCTATTTACCAAAGTCCAGATGAAGTATCATGTGAGCATTTCCTCAGTGTAGGGGTAATTGATCCAGGATTCATTATGCGTGACCATAAGACCTTGATCTTCACCACCCACATGCCACTAATATTTTCATAATACTTGAGAATACCGTCAGTACACGAAGGTCTATCGGAATAAGTAAGGCTAGCATTCAGAGCATTCAGAGCATTCAAAGGACTAGTATTTTTCAAACTATATTTGTTTCTGTAGTCAGCATTTAGACACAATAGCATTTGGAAGGGAAACATTTAGTTTAGTGGGGAAGAACAAATCGTTCTTTTGTCGTTGTCGACGACACGCTTTATTGAAAAATTCCTTGATAAATTCAATTAAACTATTTTTTTGAGCTTTAGGTCTGGTATTATTTGTATTTTATTTGATTAATATTTCGCGAACCTTCGGACCTAAAGCTCAAAAAAATAGTTTAATTAAGTTCCAAAAATTAGATAAAAGAATTCCTTGTTAAATATACATATACCCTTGCATATACAACCATATGTATGTACGTATGTAAATGCTTTGTGTTATCCAATATTGATGGAATATTGCCGGCAACAGTTTTGTCTGTATGAAAGCGAATTAAAAAAAAACAAAACAGAAAAAAAATCAAATGTTCACCGGTCTAAGATCGGACATATTTATGATTCGACTAGGCTAAAGTTCGTATCGCTCTATAAGCCAAATTACATGTGATAATTTTTAAGGATATAAATATATATATATATATATATATATATATATATATATATATATATATATATATATATATATATATATATATATAATATATATAAATATCATTTGATGTTGTATTACTGTTTACAAATATTCCAATATACTTAGCGATAAAAAACATACTTAATAGCTGGGAAACTGTTGAAAAACACACTAATATATCCAATCAAAATTTTTTGAAAATATTACAATTCTGCTTAAACGACAACAACTACTTTACATATAATGAGAAATTTTACCAGCAGACATATGGTATGCCAATGGGTAATCCCTTATCATCGACTATTGCAGATATAGTACTTGATTGACACCCTTCTTGACGAAGTGATTGACGAACTAACAAAAAATAACATAAAAATAAAACATATATCAAAATACGTTGATGATCTGTTTGCAGTAATAAATAAAAAGGATGAAGAAATACTAACCCTACTAAATAAATATCATAATAAACTGCAATTTACTATGGAGAAGGAAGCAAACATGGAATTACCTTACTTGGAGATAAAAATTATAAAGGATAATAATAAATTAATTACAAACTGGTACACAAAATCTTTATCTTCAGGACGCATAATAAACTACTACTTGACACAACCCCCACGAATGAAAATAAACACAGCGAATAACTTAATAGAAAAAGTAATGAACTTAAGCCATGAAGAGTTCAAAAAAGAAATTATAAAAAACTCAAAACACTACTGACCAATAATAACTTTCCTATAAGCCTAACAAATAAATTGATAAAAACAGCTCTAACAAACAATAGAAAAATAAATCAACAAAAGGCTGAAGCTATTTTTTACAGTGTACCATATGTACCGAAACTCACTGAAAGCAAACTTTTGAAAAAGATCATAAAGGATGACAAAACAAAAATAGCACACAAATCCAAAAACACTATTAGACATCTATTCACGCGCAAAAAAACAAAAATAAACAAAATGAAAATGGACAATGTAGTTTACGAAATAAAATGTGAAGGAAATAAAAATCAACAATGCAATAAGATATAAGTATAAAGGGACAACAAAGAGAAGACTAGAAACAAGAATAGCTGAACATGCAGCAGATATTGAAAAAGGTAGAGAAAGCACAGCTCTATCACAACATATAAAAGAGAGTGGGCACAATATATGTTTTAAAAACCTCAAAATATTGGATAGATAAAATAAACATAATTAAAGATACACTAATTTGAAATTTATTTGCTTGTGGTTTAGCTTGGTCTATATACGTATTTCATTGGCGCTTAAACCAAATCATCAGTAGACTTCAACCACAAATTTTGAACAGTCACAAACCTCTTATGAAATACGTATATAGACCAAGCTAAACCACAAGCAAATAAATTTCAAATTAAAATATAATTATGACAATATGTCGAATAATAAACTTCTTAAATGTTAAATTTTAGATTTTATTTTTCATTTTGCCTTGTAATTACTTTTATTGTTATCCAATGGATTTCTGATTGTATGAAGGTGTAGAAAAATAAAATAGATTCATATCGAATATAAATTATTTGCTGGGTTTTGTATGAGTTTCAAAGCCTACTAAACTTATTTTGTCTTTGTGATTTTCAAAAATATTATTATTCTATGAATTCTCATATAGTTTTTGAAAGTCTGTGCATAAAGTAAGAGGTTTGTGACTGTTCAAAATTTGTGGTTGAAGTCTACTGATGATTTGGTTTAACCGCCAATGAAATACGTATATAGACCAAGCTAAACCACAAGCAAATAAATTTCAAATTAAAATATAATTATGACAATATGTCGAATAATAAACTTCTTAAATGTTAAAGATACACTCTGGAAAGCTTAAGAATATAGGAACGGATCAATAAAACGATGAACAACAAAGAAGACAATGACAACATTAAATTGCAATATTCAATTGCAATACAGTCTGATTAATCTGTGATAGAAAACTAAACTGTGATAATTTGTGTTTGTGCCGTGATTATATCTTATTTATACAATTTAATTATATTAATTTCCCAGCTAAAAAAATTATATATGGTCCATATATTTTTAATATATGAATGTATATAACTATATATGAATATGTATGAATTCATGTATGGAAATATATGGGATTATACATGGCAAAACTATTATATATGATCTAATATATAGACTAATATATGAAATGTATTATAACATATGAGCTCATATATGAAAATTTAATTATGAAGCTCTTCATATGTATATCCATATATAAATATAAGATTTTATAAGAATGTATGCATACATGATATCTCACATAATATCGTTTTTGCAATCAAAAAACTTGGAATTTTATCACTTCTGAATTGGAAATCCATTAGAAAATACATACGGTATGCAAAGATTATATGCGTACCCTCAGCGTTTAAAAAAGAAAAACTTTTTGTTAAAAAAAAAGCATTCCTGTATGATTTTATATATTGTGGGCCTATTTAATATATCAAATAATTAAAAGGATAATCCAGTCATTAATTTTATAGAAAATAACAAAATTCTCTACATAAGAAACAAAGTTCATATTACATAAAGCTATTGTTAGAGGGATTATTCTTTCTTTTATAATTAATTGCATTAGTTTTTAAAGCTAAATGCTATGTACGAATATGATTTATGTGTTTTTTAAATAATTGATTCACCTTTTGATGAATGAAATGACTTTTAGTTTAGCTTTCGTTTTGAATTATTTGTCCAAACAAATGTTTCATTAAATACAACCTCTCTCTCAAGTCTAAAAAAATTTAATTTTAGTAATTGAATTTATTGCACCGCAGTGCGCTTTTGTGAATCAAGATTGTATGAATATGAACTTTGGATACTGTGGACGTAATTTACACATACATACAGGTATGAAAATGTATGAATATATATAATCATATATGCCCATATACCCTCATTTTTCGGATCCGAACCATATATGGGATATTATATATGCTCCATACATATTTTTTAGCTGGGTTTTAAGTTTTAATTTTATTAAATGACAATTTTTTATATTAAACAACACATTGATCAAACAACAATATAAAACCTAAGTTAGTTGTAAATATTCAGACAAACACTGTTTGTGGTGTCAGCCTTATTAATTTGTTTTTCAGAGCAAATCGAATATGTGAATTGTTTTGATTTATCGTATTATAATATTTTGAAAACTTTTTTGAAATGAAATTTTACCATATGTTAATTTAGAACAGTCTTGCCATTGTCGTTTGTTCTGTACTAATTGTAAAAATGTCAGTTAATTTGCTTACTTTTGTTCTACTTAAAACAATCTTTTTTGGTTTGTTCTTGTAATTCCAATGCCAGCAGATCTCTCTATTCTGTGATGTTGAAAGAGCTTTTCTCTGTTAAGTTCTCCTTAAAATTTTTTTTCATATATATATTTTTTATTTTTTTTAAATGCGGAGTGCAGAATAAATGATTCAACAATTGTTAAAATCGAAAATAAAAATTTTGAATCAAATTCTTTAATCGAAAAATACTTAAGAGGTCACAACAAATTGCAATAGAACATTTAACTCGATCCTGTATTGATTGTCCGTTGCTAAGGCCTCTGAGGGATACGAGTCTTGCCAACCTTGCGTTGGCGGCATTGCGTTTTCATTACAATGACTTGAAGAAAATAAAGAGAAGTTAAAAAATATCTTCTTTGCGGGATTTATATGATTGTGCAATGCGTAACTACTGGACCATTTCGAAAAACTTTCAAAAATGTCAGATATGTTTTATTGATGGCAATCAAACTTCATTTGGCTGGAAGCCAATAAAAAATTTGTGATTGCCATAAAAATGCTGTTCAGTAACTGCAAACGTGTCAAGTTTTGCAGACAACAGACAGATTTCATCCATAATATAATTTTATAGCCTCGGTCGACATAATTAAGATTTGGTTGCTACCCAATCGGCCCATAAATGGTTTTGCATAAAGACAGTATACCAGAGAATATATCACTTGTTTTATTATGCGCCCAATATAGTTTTTTTCGTAAATCTTGTCATATTTAATATTATTGTTATAAATTTTTGTTTTCCTAGAATAAATTAGAAAAAATATACAAATGTTTTGCATTTTAATTTTTGAATTGTAAAAACTTAATGTAAAAATTCTTACACACCAAACAAGTTTTCTAATTTTATTTAGTTCGAAATTCTGCTTTTTGTTCTAGCCTGCCTAAGAAAAAATTCTTACTTTTGTTTAGACTGAGAAAAGAATTATTAAGTGTTTATGAAATAAATATAGAAAAAGAATTAATTGAAATTTTTTAACAAGTTTTTTTTTTTAAATTAATCTCGCCAGATTAGAACAAGGCCTTTTAATATTAAAAAGTATTTTATGTTTATGTTAATTGTATTTTACAACTATTCAAATGACTTCAATTAGATGTTGTAAAACGAGTTAAATAATGTAGGAAAAAAATTGAATTATTAAGGAAAAAAACATAACATGCTTTCAAGGGCGCGAAATCAAGAAAAATTGCACAATGGGTTTGATAATAAAAATGACCTAAAACAACTTTCAATATTTTGATCATAATTATGTAGTAAAATTTTCAAAACAGGTTTCGTGTAGAATCGAGTACTAATGGTGCAAGGGTTTATCTAAATTGAAATTAAACTTTCGTCAGAAAACTGCTTTCAAAGAAGTTTCGTGGGGACAAATGAGAGACTGAGACTTTGACTTGTGCAAATACCGATTATTGCAAACCCCCAATCAGTGCGTTTTTGCGTTTTATTAATTAAGCTGCAGTTTTCTTGATGCATTAAAAACAATCACGACAACAGGTTACCGATACTTATGTGCTTATAAAAATGTTTACGCATATTTAGGACAGCACGTCAACGAGACTACATAATCACAGTTACTGCTCTGTCCAAATCAGACCAATTTCTATTTTTGTTGGCGCAATGCGCAAATAATGTACTGCCAATATAATTTAAATTTTGAATTGAATGATAACTTAAAATTATTGCAAATCATTTAACGGAACAAAAATTAGAAAATGAATATAAGTCCTCGTTTACACTATGCAAGTCTTATTGTTAAGCTGATTAGTTTGACGGAGAGATAGACGAGGGGAAAATAAACGAGTCCTAACCGTCATGTACTGTCAATACGTTTTGTTTTCTAATTCGTTATGTTAAAAAATTCAGTAAAGAGCGACTTGGACTTGCGCACGAAGGGTTCCGCACGGACACTAGATATGTACGAGTAATACTATACGAACTTTAGCCTATATAATATATAGTTTTGACATTTTTTTAGTTTTTGGGATGTTTTCGGTTTTCAGGGTTTTTTAATATGGTGTTTTTTTAGTATTGGAGCTTTTTTGCGTTTTTGGCGATTTTTCGGTTTTGATGATTTTTATAATTTTGGTGCTTTTTTCTCGCTTTGTCGATTTTTTTTCGGTTTTTGGCGTTATTTTGATTTTTGCGATTTTATTTTATTTTGGTGATTTTTTTCATTTGGCGCTTTTTTCATATTGGCGATTTATTTTATTTTTAGAGTTTTTTAATCATTTTTTTCGGTTTGGTGATTTTATAATTTTGGAATTTTTTAGTTTTACCATTTCTGAAAATTTCAAGAGTTTGCCTCTTACGGTTTCCAAGATACAACATTAAGTTGTTAAAATAACATAGTAAAAATTGCACTAACTGATAGAACATCCTTAAATTTTAGTGTGAATTGTTTTAGTCTGTATAAAAATACACAAACTTTACAAATTTCAAGTGTCAATATACATACAATTATATGTATGTATGTATATTACATGGGATTTTAAAATTTTTCGTTGGTCGTTTTGGAACACCCTTTAAGTTTTAACTCTCATGTATACTGTAGCGGCCGAATTTCTACATACCCTGAACAAATTTCAGGTCAGTAGCTCTTATGGTTCTCGAGAAATTGGCCTGTGACGGACAGACAGACAGACTAACAGACTAGCAGACGGACAGCGTAGCAAAAACAATATGGTTTCTTTTCACCTTTGGTGTACGGAACCCTAAAAAGCATACATGCCCACACAAAAATATGCATAAAAAATATGAGCTGAAAAATAAGACTTGTACTGTGTGAACGCCGATGAAAGTTCAAAGAAGAAAAAGTGAGAGGCTTAGCAATAAGATTTGACTAGGGTGAAAAGAGACTAAGGAAATGCATTGATTAATTTTTATATATTTACCTGACATAAGCATATTTTAGATAAGTAATTTTATTTTTGTAAATGTGAAATATTTGAAAGTGGCACCACTGAAATACGTATTTATAAGTGTCTAAATACACGTCGACATCTGCTGCTAGTGAGTGACATTTGTAGTCGTGAATCGGCGTTAATACAAAGTCATGGGTTGGATAACTTGATCTGCTTCCAAGAAACAGTGAAAGTATGCGCCATATTGCCAAAGTTGAAAATTTTTATAGAGCCTGAATTGTATGTTGACAGCGCAACTATAATTCGGTTGCCATCCATAACGAGCCATTAAATTAATTTTATTTTATATCAAATTAAAATTTTTTATGAATGAAAAAAATATATATAAAATATAAAAAAATTATTCCAGAAATGGTATTTTTTATCACATTATTTAAACAATTCGTTCACACAGCGAAGACATACTCGTATCAAATGAGATACATTGACAACAGTGTTCGAAAAATGACGCAACCACACTTCACATATTTGAAGTTTCAAAATCAAATTTACCACACCGAAATGATTCTTAAAGTCTTATTAAAAACTTCTTCGTTATATTTCAAATTTATATTAACATATTAAATACTTACATACATACGTACATACATACATAAATATGAGTAATTCTATATTAATTAATTAGCTTCAGAAGAAAGGACAAGAAATCAAAATTAGTGGTAATTACTTTTCATTTATATTAGGTTTAATAAATAAATGTTCTAGAGGCAAAAACTTTCAACATATAAAGCACGATTTGAGGAGTGTACGAGTACGGGTATGTGCGTTTTAAGTTTTTTAATCAAAATATTATTGTAATTTGCATTATTTTTTTCTCTATTCCACACGCACAAATAAATATTCTTAATAACCATATGAAATATTTTGTTAATTACTCTCTTAATAAGAAAATAAATGTATTTCATATGTTCGGTTATATTCGTCTACTTATGTAATGTAGAAATAGTTTTTTTTCAATACGAAAACTATTTTAATAATAAATCCAGAAAGCGCACAAAACTTCGGGCGACCAAATCAAACAGCAAAATTTCAGTGAACGCACAGTGGGGTGCTTCATGGCAAAATAAAATGTTAATAATAATTTTCATTGAAGAATGACATGATAAGTAAGAGAATACGAAAGGAGTTTATAAACATTTTAAAGCAAGTTTTGTAATGATTGTACATGTTTTTTCGAAACATATTAATTTTGTTCAATGTCTAATCAATTAATGATAATCGTATTTTCATATAAGTTAAGCTCCATACTTCATGTCTTTTATGCTGCACTTGACGGAAAAATGGAATATATTCCTCAATGTGTTCATAAAATTGGAAAAAATATTGCCATTTGAAAATAAGTTCCGAGTTCGAAAAATCACTTGGGAATGAAACATTAAGATGAAATAAAATTCACTGTTGTCAGCTTAGCGTCTTTGAGGTAACATTTACATTTCGAAATTTGCGGGCTGTTCAATTAATTTTTTACTTTAATTTTAGCTTCACAAAGGCTAAATACATTTAGAATTATTTTTCAGTTTTTACATTCAACGAAAAAGTTAAAATTTGATTTTGATAATCAAATTGCTTGAATTGATAAAAAGTTGTTTCCATTTGCCACCTTTTACCACAATGATGATATCAATAATAATATAAAACGAATAATATGAAAACGTAATTATTTTGCAATTGAGAGAATTTTTTATATAAATACCAGCTGAGCCCGGATATCGTTGTGTTACCCTCATTATTTTTTTAACTACAACTAACTCCATACAGTGGTTAGTTCTTGGATCAAAAACAAAACAAGAGCCTACCGTGTATTGAACCGAACCTGTGCTGAAAATTCCAGCTCCACAGATCAGAGATCATGCGTTATGTAGGTGTATCATTTAAACTAAATACTTATATTGTATTGAATAAATTAAGCAGTTTGATTAAGCTGGTCTATATTATGCATTTTGATAGTGCCAATGCCAGCACGCACTATAGCATTTTGTGACGTCGCAACAGGGTGTACTAGTGGCAACATTTTTGATTTCCGATAGTTTTCGCTGTGTGACATAGCTTTCCATATAAAAAACATAGTGTAAATGGCGTTGCACACATTTTGGGAATGACACAACAAAATGATAACACAAGAAATGCGAGATGTAGTATATTCAGCATTACAATAAAATTTAAAATAAAAACTCTGAAAACATAATGAGATAAAAACCTTAAAAAAATTCAAAATGTGCTGTTCTAATTCACCGAACGATTGAATCAATTAGTATTATACAACTATTGTAAAAAATTTGGTTTTTTGCAACTCATAAGTAGGCTTCAACCAGTGATGAGTTGCCTAAGCATCAAGGGAATATATCCTGACGTGGCTAAGCATAAATATTTTTAAATTTGCATTTATTTTAAAATACATTCAATAAATATAAAAACTTATAATTCTGCTCAAATGGTAAATTATAATTATTGCTAAGCTGCATTATTAAAATAAAACGTGAAAAGTGCATGCATGGTTACTATCCAGTTGATGATGTAATCTTTAACATCAGTATACCGGAGAGCATTTTGGATGGCTGCTACTGATACAATATTGAAGGTGCCCTCTATGTCTAGGAAGGCAGCCAGGGATTTGAACCTTTGAATCTTACCACTTCATGTAGTACTGTTTCTATAGAGCTCCCCTTAAGGTAGGCATGCTGGCTATTTGTGAGTCTTGACAATCCTAATAGCCGTTGGCTGATATGATAGTGTATTAGTCTTTCCAAGGTATTGGAAGTCTTTTGCGTCTTCATGACATCTTTTTCCAATATTCAGAACGAAGACAACTCTGACTTTTCTCCAGCTGGTTGGAACGTAGGAGAGGCATAGTTTATAGAATTTAGAAGCCAGGGGATGATGGAGTTTTTCACGCTCGGTACCATCTTGACATGATGCCATCCAGACCTGGTGATTCAAACGGTGAGAAACTGTTAATTGCCCAAGAGATTTTTGTACAGATAGTATCTCATTATAAACAGGGTGTTGTTGCGCACTGATAAAGCTGTTGACACTATGCCTATCCTTATTGTCATGAAAGTGGGTGTTGAGTAGTATGTCTTTAGTATGCCCATAAAAAATTATTTTGATATTTGAATACGAAAATCGTTGATTCAATAAAAAAATCTTTTGAATTTTCTGTGATGACGAGTTTTGCATTATTGATAAATAAAATTGTAATTACGTTTATTTGAAATAAATTCAATAAAGAAATTTAAAGAATCATAGAAAAAAGTTGTTGACTGAAATTTTATTTTCAGTGATAATTATTATTGGGTGTATGTTTGTGGATGAATGTCACATCATTTCATTTTCAACACCTTTTTGTTTGGTTGCTTTTGCTTGGCTGCTGTTAAAACTAACAGACCAACCTAAATTACGACGCAAAGCGCAACGTAATTTAGCGCTTGGATTTTACGCTGACATGAGTAACCTAAATTAGAGCGTTAACGTTGCGCCAGAAACAGTAATATTTACTCACTTTGATTAATAAAAACCTCTAAATAGAAATAAGATATAAAATAAAACGCTAAATTTACCTGAAAGTAGCTAAAATTACATTACTTAACAACAACAACAGTAATTTTGCAGCCAACTTCGCTTCTTTACGCGCTGTAAAAATTGGATTTTCCAATTGCATAGCGTTGACGCTGCGTTATTTCGGTTGGTTTCACACATTTTGTATGGACGTGAGAAATTTTAACAGCCCGACAACGCTTTGCGTCGTAATTTAGGTGGGTCTATAAATGTGTTTGGGATGAGTCGAACCGGCAATCTCTCGACTAATAAACTAAAGTACAGGGTGGCCCAGAAAGACCGAGGTGGTGTGAATTCCTTATAACTTTTTATTTAAGACATATTTTTTTAATTTTTTGTTTTTTAAATGCAGTAAATTTATAGGGAATATTTTTAAATTAGTTATTAAAAATGATATCCCGCAAGTGGTGGACATTTTCTGCTTCGCACAAATGTGTTCTTTCCATTTCCATTATTCATAACTTAGTTATGAGTGACGAAGCCTCGTTAACAAACAAAACTTTAGGATATGGGATATTGAAAACCCGAGAGTACTTCATCAACGACAATTACACCCAGTTAAGTATACTGTTTGATGCGGTGTTTCTTCAGAAAGGATCATTGGCCCATATTTTTTTTTGAAAATGAACGAGGTGTCGCCATTTCCATCAATGGTGATCGATATCAGGCCATGTTGGAAAATTTGGTAAAGCCAACCGTGGAAAACCATCCGCAAATATGGTTCCAACAGGATGGACCCACAGCGCACACTTCCAGGGCCACAATGGCTCTTTTACGCGACATCTTTGGTGAAAAAATAATTTCGCGTAGAAGCAATTTTAATTGGCCTCCGCGTTCCCCGGATTTAACTGCTCCAGACTGTTTCCTTTGGAGTTATTTAAAAGGGAAAGTTTATCTTAATAAGCCTAGGACTATTGAGGAATTAAAAACCAATATTCGAGACGAAATTAACAACATAACACCGGAAGTTTTGCGAAAGGTCATTGAAAATGTGTTGGAAAGAGCACATTTGTGCGAAGCAGAAAATGGCCACCACTTGCGGGATATAATTTTTAATAACTAATCTTAAAATATTCCCTATAAATTTAATGTATTTAAAAAACAAAAAACTAAAAAAATATGTCTTAAATAAAAAGTTATAAGGATTTCACAACACTTCGGTCTTTCTGGGCCACCCTGTACCTACCACTCAGCTAAAGAGCAAATCGTGTTGGATACGCAAATAATAAATACACACAAAACATGATTTCTTTTGTTTCTTCTAATCTAAAAATAACTTTATTGAGTAAAAAAAACAAGCCACGACTTCTTGTCCGAATTCACACGTATACAACACGAACAATCAAAAAAAAAAAAAAAAACAACAATATCAGCACATGACCACGTTGAGTCAATCAACACGCAAGGAAAATACCAACACTAACAAATGAAATTAAATGATATTTTAAAATGTGCAGAATTAATAAATTGTACAATATTCAAGTTAATGACAAATTTTATTGAAATTAAAAATTTAATTCAATAACATGGTTTTATTGAAAATAATTCTTGTCTATTTTTTTCTGTGCACAGAAAAAAAAGATTTGTAAATACAAATAATTTATTTGTGAATACAATTAAAATATTTTTTAAAAAGGCACCTACAACGGGTTTTGTAAATACAAACACACATTTGTAAGATAAGAAAACAAAATCAACTCAATTATTTCCAATTAAAATTATTGTGTTATTAACAATTGAGTTGTTAACAGAAAAAAAAATTTTTTTCTAATGTGTTGTTTCTTTGTTTGTATTTTTTTATATTTTTTTTAAATTGTGTTTTTTGTTAAATTTTAAAGATGTATGGATGAGTCGAACCGGCAAACTCTTGATTAATAGACTAATGTACTTACCACTCAGGTAAAGAGCAAATCGTTATTAGGTAAGCAAATAATGAATACACACAAAATGCGAGTTCTTCTGTTTCTTCTACATGTGCGTATTCCGTTATGATATAATTTAACAAATAATTTTGTTGAGTAATTTAAATGACTAGAAAAATTTTAATTTGTCATATCAACAATGAATTTCTTGAGTTTTTGCGCCATGTATAAGATAAAATTTGGTTAGTTCAGTTTATTGAAAAAAATTTCTGTGTTTGTCATATCAACAACTTAATTTTTTATATTAACTAAATATATATTTCAATTTAAATTAACTATTAACAATTTGTTTTGATGGTTGCATTTTGATGATATTTTTTTCTGTGCAGGAGATCTCAAAGGCACTATAGTAATAAGCTTGTTGAATATCTCTACATTTTGTGTAAGTCTTGTCGTGTTCTCGATTTCTGGTGGTACTCGTTTTAGTTTTTGCCTCAGATTACTGTTGAACTTATTCCAATCAGTTCTCTTTGGGTTTCTAAAGCAATATTTTTGTTTGTTTTGTAGGCTGAGTTGGAAAAGTATCCAATTATGATCCGAAAAGGATATCTTATTGGAAACCCTCTATTTGTCAATCAGGAATGTAAATTTGTCTTTCGTGAGGGCAATGCAAAGAACCTCTTTCCACTTGCTAAATCTACCAGAGCTCGAAAAAACAAAGGTTGGTAAGTTGCCGGAGTTACAAGTAGTTAAATTATTAGAGTTAATGGAATCTAGGATGTACTCGTTGGCATCACAGCATAGATTGCTGTCTTCATATAAGAGGTTACATTTTAATTTGTAAGAGAGAGAGAGAGAGAGAGTTTTTATGCAATACCATGGGATATTTATTTGATTGTAAGGACGAGAGGGTGGGATTAGTAATGGAAAACAATATCTGGCCAATGGCATCCAACGATGTGCTTGTATGACCATCCTTTTCTTAAAAAATTCCATAATCAGTTCACACATTGGCGGCTGTATGTCTTCGATAGTTTAAGGAATTTCATCAATTTAAGATCTTGGATCGTTTGTGGGACATTAGCATGTGCCTTAATTTTCACGCAGCCCTAAAGAAAAAAATTTTAAAATTGTTAAATATCATGATTTCGGAAGCCAATTCTTATTGCATCTTCGAGATATGGCACGGTTGTGCATTGGCGGAGCTAAAAAGTTTTTGTGTGTGGAGGGGCGGAGAAAGTGGGATGCATTAGGACTTGTGACTGTCATAAGTAGTATTAAAATATATACAGGGTGGGCCAAAAGAAACCAAGGGGTGTAAAAGTTTAATAAATTTTTTGGTTATTAACTTTTTTTTATTTTTTCCAGATTATATAATATACAAAAAGGAAATTTTTTTACACTAAGTATAAAAAATGATGTCTCTTAAATGACCACCGTTTTCAGCTTCGCACTGATGGGCTCTTTTTAGAGCATTTTCCATAACATCTTTCAAAAGTTGTGGCTGTAGCGTTCGAATTTCTGCAACAATGTTTGCTTTGAGTTCAAGGATTGTCTCTGGCTTGTTCACATACACTCGCTCCTTCAAAAAACTTCAAAGAAAATAGTCGAGTGCTGTCAAATTTGGCGATCGCGCTGGCCAAATAATTTCCGAATTTCGAGAAATTATTCGCTCTCCAAAAATTTTACTTAAAAGTGCCATTGTGTCTCGGGCAGTATGGGCAGTGGCTCCGTCCTGCTGAAACCACATACCAGGTCGGTTTTCAATAGCAGGACGTAAAAACTTTTCTATCATAAACCGATACCGCTTTCCATTTATGGTTACAGCACTTCCATCTTCATTCTCCCAATGACATTTTCAGATGTGATCCCACACCATACTGTACACCTGATGGGGTGCAATTGGCGTTGATGAATGGCTCTTGAGAACCCCAGAACGTACAGTTCTGCTTATTAACAAAGCCATTCAAATGAAAATGAGATTCATCACTCATAATCAAATTTTCAATAAAGTTGATTTCATATCTGGCCAACTCTTGAAATTTAACTGCAAATTTTAGACGTTGCCGATAATCTGCGGGTTTTAATTCTTTCACCAATTGCACCTTATATGGGTATAACTGTAAATCTTTTTTTAAACTGCGCCGTAGTGACGTACGAGACATTTTCAGCTGAGCAGAACGCCTTCTGCCAGATGTTTCTGGTGCTTCGTTAACACTTTGCTGTACTCGTTCAATATTTTCCGCAGTGCGACTTAAACGTGGTCTACCGGTTCGAGGCAAATCTCTTACGCTGCCATGTTGGTGATGACGATTAATTAAGCAACGAATCATCGCTTCAGAGGGCAAAATTCTGACGTTAAAATGTCGACGATATGCTCTTTGCGTTAAAATAATTGATCTCTAGTTTAAATAATAAAATTCTATTGTTCTGGTTCTCTGTTGAGTTGTGAACCTCTCCATTATAAATTCTCCCAGTGTTGTCTATATAATCTGAAAGAAAAAATAAAAAAAAGTTAATAAACAAAAAAGTTATTAAACTTTTACACCCCTTGGTTTCTTTTGGCCCACCCTGTAGTTACAGTTCTGCTTGTTAACTTAACCACCGAGGTAAAGATGAGTATCTTCACTCAAGATGATTATGAAATTTCGCATTAGTTTGATGCATTTCAAGGACCCAATCAGCAAAGAGGCAATATTGATGATAGTAGACAGGCGTGAGTTCTTATGTACTGAACTTTAAAGGACTTAAATCCTAAATATTTTCGCAAAATATTGTATAATGTCATTTATGGAGTGCCCAATTCCAAAAATCGACGAGAAATGGACAACGCTGGGTTTTTCTCAACACTATAAGTTTTCAACGGTAATATTCTTAGTTGCTCTTAAGCGACGTGTACGAGTTCGATTGTTCACATCACTAACTTATCTCAAGAGCTAAAATTTTTTTATCACTTTCAGAACTGCTGGTCTTGAGTGTGCTTCAAGAGAAAATTTTAAATATTTTTGTAGTAAATTTGAATATTTCCAGCGAATTTTTGAAGCATATATCGTTCCAATTTTTATTAATAGCGAGCTTTAACTCATCATCTGTCAAGTAGTTAATGGTTGAGTTTTGACAACTGATATTTAAAATGAAACGTGTTAGTGGAACATCCTGTATTGCTTAAATTGCTTTTGGTAATAGAAAAGCAGACGATTTACGAGCGAAAACGATAAATTGGTTTAGCATTTCAAAGACTGTTGGAATATTTTCCTTCCGAGTTAATTGTTTCAAATATTATATTATTATATTATATTATTAAATAGAAATCCCACCAATAGCCACTGTAATTTCAAAAGACTTGAGCATGCATATATATATATGTATACATATGTACATATCATCAGCTGAAATGCAGAAGCATGTAACTAACAAAAAATACAAATTCGCATTTTTAATAAACTATTGGTTATTATCTACATGGAAACACATGTCCCTTCAAGTTTTCAAACCTTTATCATAACAATCAGCCTAATTAAAAATTAAAGTAAAGAAACTTTACTTCAGTCACTTGAATAAATTGGTTTAGTTTTTTCTATCTTCTCCAAAATTAAAAAAAAAATTAGTTTGTGATTTTGCATTTCACCTAACGATATATAAATATTTAAGCACATGTGAGTATATGTACTAAAGATATAAATTAAGCATAAATATTCCATGTTAAAAACTTGCACTGCGGCCGTTTAAAGGAGAAGGGAATATGATCAGGCCACCAAAAAAAGTCTCGGCAGTACCTACTAAAGTCCTGCACAAGACCATTTGCAAGACAGGCGAGATTTTTCAAATGCTTTATTTACTACAGCGAAATATTCTAAAACAAACGCTAAAAACCACTGTTGGCAAGACATTTGTTTCAGTTGTTTGTCTTGCCAACAGTGTTGCTTAGCATTTGTTTTATAATATTTCGCTGTAGTAAAGCATTTTAAAAATCGCTCATGTCTTGAAAGGTCTTATAAATGGTATTGTGCAGGACACTAGCACCCACATCTAATTATAAATCTAAATTTAAATACAAACGTATACCTAAGCATATACATACATACGTATGTGAGAGTATTTACACACGTACAATAATACACTTACTCCAATTAATTATATTTTACATCATTCTACTTTACTTATTCAGGTCACAAATATCCTTTTTTTAACCTGAATTCCAAAGAAACGCACTTAAAGAATGAAAGTAATAATTGTAATAATACGTAATACGTTTTATTGCAATTTAATGTTAATATACGACGATGTGTGCATAAATTTAATTTTTCCAACATTTACGGCAGACATAATCTTTTGCCACTTCTAAGAGTCACTTTTTTTTGGCAGGTCAAGACCACCTCGAGCGCGTTAAATGTGATTTTTATGTAATTTGTTTTCTTTCCATTTTGTTAGCAAATATTTTAACTATTTGAACTACTTATTGAGATTTATATTCATAGAAATTTATTTAAGGTGAGCCTTTTTTGTTTACAAATTTTTCTTTTTGGCTTGATGCCTGATGTCTGTGCAACGAACGGGTGTGTTACTGTTGTTGTATTCATTTTATTGGTAATTAAATGCTAATTATTTTTGATTACCTCAATGCTGGCTGTTATTTTTATGTAATTAAATAATGACTGTGTTTTATTGCAAAATATCATGTATTTGGTTCTTCTGCTTCTGCTTCTGCTTCTTATTGTTATTGTTATTACTATTTTTATTTTGTAAATTTTCTAGGCGTAGTTCTTATTCATTTATACATGCTATGGGCATATTTTAGAAAATTAATAATATTTAAAACATTCCTGTGCGTATGTTTATAGTTTCATTAATCATGCCATTTGCGTTTTTACTCCTTTTACATACTCGTACATCATGTGTATTAGTTTTTGTGAACTTTATGTTAAAAATATTAAACGAAATGAATTTCTTAATTAAATTTTCTTTTAGTAGCAACCAATTCTATTAAAAAGATACATACATATCGCTCACTTACTTCAATATTTTCACAGCTCAATAAATAATAAAAAATAAAGTTCGAAAAATAACAATTAAACCAACTAAAAATAATAGCTATGGGCTAGTGCAAAAATTAAATAAAATATACTTAGTAGTAACAAACCAGAAAAGTTTGTCTAATGTAAAACATAAAATAAGCAAATAAATGTGCATAATTACTGAAGAACAAACGACAATTACAACACTGTTGTAAATTTAGAGATGGCTAAATTAAGCTTTCATTACAAAAAATCTTTCAGTAAATTGTAATACGATGAATCAAATTAATTCACATATTCCAGTTGCACTGAAAAATGAGTTTATAAGACTGACACCACGCACAATGGGTCAAACACAAAGAACGTCGATGATGAAGGTCCAACGACCTACGAAAACAGCTAATTGTTCCGTTCTGTCACTGTTTGTCTGAATATTTTCAATTAATTTTGGTTTTATTTGTTCCTTAAAAATTATCACATGTTATTTGGCTTACAGAACGATACGAATTTTAGCCAAATTTTTTTTATTAAGAACAAACACAACCCGCAAAGCGATTAGCTTGTCTGCAGAAAACACCCAGAGTCTATGGTGGGAATCGAACCCACGACTTCTGGACTGAGAGGATACCATCGCTACTACTCAGCCACAAGGGCACTCATAAAATCACAAGTAGAGAAACAACTGAAGTTCAAACAATAATAATAAAACTAATTAAACTATTTTCACTTTTTGGAAGTGAACAATATACAGTGGTCGTATCTGATCACTTTAAAAATCTTACATCACTTTCTCTACAAAAAGGACAGTTTTATGCCTCTTCGCGATATAAGAATATATTAAAAAAAAACAATATCTTGTCTCTACTCAGAATTTGTAAATTTTGCATTGACTCCAGTGTGACATATGTACATACATACGATGTCTGATCAAAAAATAACCGTTATTTGAATTTTTTTTCCAAAAGTATTTATTTATTCATCAATAACAACTTACTTGTTATCCTCAAAACACTTCTGAAATGCGCTTTTTGGTATTACCAACAGCTGCTGTTTCGATTTTTTTTATCTTCTCAATCGTGGAAAAACGCTTTCCTTTCATCGGTGTCTTCAGTTTTAGGAAGATTAAAAAGTCAGCGGGGGCCTAGTCTGGAGAATACGGTGGTTGAGGCATGATAACGGTTTTGTTTTTGGCTAAAAACTCACGCAAAAGCATCGATGTGACAGCTGGTGCGTTATCATGGTGCAAAATCCATGATTGTTCTTTCCACAATTCTGTGCGTTTCTGACGAACTGCTTCGCGCAAATGGCGCATAACTTCAAGGCAGTATTCTTTATTGACAGTACGACCTTGTTGTGGCAATAATTTATGATGCACCACGAAATTGCAGTCGAAGAAAACAGTGAGCAAAACCTTCACATTTGACCGAACTTGACGTGATTTTTTCGGTCTTGGCTCTTCTGGACGCTTTCATTGGGATGATTGTGCTTCGGTTTCAATGTCATAGCTATACACCCATGATTCATCACCAAACGCCACACTCAACATTTTAAATGTCTTTGCCCATTTTATTTAATTTTTTACACAAAACTTAAAACAGTTTCCTTGATCCATTTTTTCGAATAGTAGCAAATCGAAGAGCACACCAAAACACGACTAACCTTTTTATCTGTCAAAAACAAACTGACAGTCCAAAATGGCTGATATTGCCAACATATATAACAGACATGTGTACCAACATAACAGAAAAAAAATGCGAAAATCGAACATACTTAACTCACGAAATTTGAAAATAACGGTTATTTTTTGATCAGACCTCGTATATTAACAAAATGTTTACAAATATTCATTTTGTTCTTCTCTTCCAACATTAAAATCGATGTTGAATGAAAGATTAGTAAGGTATAGATATAAAACATAAATCAATAATAATCGTAACGAAATTACGTTCAAGACAGATACCCTGATATAACTAAGAATATTTTAAAATTATGAGAAATATTTTTTTGTTCTCTTTATATCCAACATGGTTAAGGCATAGCAAACAAATTAGACGATTCGCGTTGACAAATTCCAAAGATCGATGTTTAATGAACAAACCTGGACTTTCCTAATTGTTCTGGGCCACAACAGCAACATTTTCAGCAAAAATGCTTTAGTTATGCGTATTGTGAAGTGAAGTTTAATAATCTCAATGCCCTGTTGAAGTGTATATCGTTCCATTTTTATTAATGGCGTAGTTTTTACTTGTCATCTATTAAATGATTAATGATGAAGTCATTTTAATTCTTAGAATGCCGTTCTATTCAAAATTAAACGTCTTATTGGAACACCATATATGTAGAAGTGTTTACCTTGAGGTTTTTTGATATCAGTGCATTGAATCTTTTTTAAAAACTGTACATGTTCAAGATCAGTTGCTGTAATAACACTGCAGAAAATGCGAATAGTGAAATTGTACCGATTTACTAGTGACGTTGTCAGTAGCACTACACAGAAAAAATTATTCTTGAATTTTTTTCAATTAAGTTATTGCTTAGAAAAAATAATATTTTTTATTATTATTTTAATTGAATATATGTTTATTTTAATTGAATTTACTGCTCTATCAAAAAAGTGTTATCAACAGAGTTTAACTCAGAATAGTATGATATGGTTAACAATTATTGTATGTAAATATTATAATTTTTCTGTAGTTTTATAGATATTGTAATAATAGATAGTGTAATTCCAACTGTGATATTAGAAGTTAAGAAAAGGCTGTGATATTTTATTTTTTTATTTTATTTATATTTGCGATTATATTTTTCGTTATGTGTTTTATGTTGTACATGTTATGTCTCTTTAAAATACATCCTAAAGAACTTAAAAGTAAATTGGAATAAAAGATAAAATATGTAAGTCAATGTTTATACTCTATTATCATCAATTGTAATTGCATACATAAATATGTACATATATTAAAGTCGTTCTTTTTATATATTACCAATGTTACCAGATTTCAATAAAAATAATTATCCCTGAAGATGTTGGAAAATCCCAACGAAACGTCGGATACATTAAGAATGAAATAGAAAACGTCTTTTATTTACATTTTGAAGAAGTTGAATGACCTTGAAAGCCTGAATAGATACAATATCTATAAAACTTCATTAATTGTTATTAAAAATCAGGTCGAGAAATTACATACAAATACATTATAATTTTTCTTTTTATGTGTAAAAATCGAGCTGTTTTTTATACTATGCCACATTGTTTTGAAAAAATATTTTCAATTAAATTACCCAATTAATCTTTTAATTGGTTTTAAACTAAAAACTAAAAAACTACTCAGCTTATATATTTTTTTTGATTCATAGTAATTTTGACATGCGTGGAATAAAAATAAAATATTAAAAAAAAAACAGAAATTCATTTTGTTCCCTTATTTCAAAGTCGTCGTCCATACAGTGAAACATTTGCTGCAAAACATTTGAGTTTGTTTACGAGAGGGGAAAGAGGAATGGCAAAGGGTACTTTGTTTCATGTACACGAAGTTCTTGTTAAATACGTCATTCTCGCCTCATTCTTATGAAAAATATATGAGAAAATGTATTAACCTGCAAAACAAAAACTTCACAATGTTGACACGAATGCAGTTTCAAAAGAGAAAACAAAAATGTTTTGCAGCAAATGTTTCACTGTATGGACGGCGACTTAACAATCAGATCATAATAAGAAACACAAGCTTATAGAGTCCATAGAGTCTATAATATAGACCAAATGTGAATGGTAATCTTAGTATATTGCCGATATTTGGGGTCCGATGCAAATGGTCTTGCGTAAGTATGTATGTATGTATATGTAGTATATGGAAAATATTGTAGCCTTTCTTTAAAATCCAATCACAAAATACACACACAATTCAAAGTACGGCTACAATATTCTGCATTTACCTTTACGCAAGACTCTCAAACAACGAATATGGCCATTGTACTTTTGTGCACCATTCGAAATTCAAAAGCCAGTTAGGTTTTTGGTACAATACACAAATACTTAAATTTTTTATACATACATACATATTTACATAACATAATTTTTTATACATTTTTTTATACTATTTGATTTTTTCTAAATGTCAATTACTATTTTAATAGAATCTTTAAAAAATTTTAAGTAGGTTTTTAATTCAATTTTAAAAATATTTCAATTAATTTTTTAATTAAATATTTAAAAATATCTCAATTAAATTTTAATTGATTATTTAAAAAACTATCAGTTAAATTTTTAGTTAATATAATATTTTTTTAATTGAAAAAATCAAAAAAAATTTTAATTAAAATGGATGAGTTAATATTACAATTTCCGTGATTGGTTGAAAACTAATTAATTTTTTAACTGAATCTTTGTTTTTTTTTTAATTGAATCTTATTTTTACTCTTTTCTGTGTACTGACAAGGCGTCCCATGAAAATGGAATCATCGATTGATAGTTAACATTAACATGCCATTGAAAATCTACCTCTAGACTGTAGCACTGCTGAGTAAGTAGTTCTTTTGGGACCACATGGAGACATTGGCACCAAAGGTTCACTAGTAAATCTTAGGAGCTCTAGTCTACAATATCGATATTTACTCGCTCGATGTCAATAGTAAAATAGTAGTGATTTACTAATGACAGTGTCAATAGTAATGCCAATGTAATCCCGTATTGAAATATAACATAGGGTTGTCATTGAAAATCTACTACCAGTAGACTTCAGCACTATTTTACGACCATATGGAGACATTTGAGCCAAAGATTCCCTAATACATTTTAGTGACCCTCGTCTACAATTTTATAAGGGTTGGGGCAACAAACTTAAACACATACATACATATGTAATTTTTTAACATTATTGCACAGCATAAATACACTACAACTGTTGTCTCTAACGTATCCTTACTCGCGCATCAAAGGAAAGTTGTCGACATTTCAACTATGTAATTGTAGCTATAAAAATAGTTTTGACATACAGACATATGGTTCTAGGGCGGCTAGAGGGATTTTAAGACATATAATACATAAACATACATACATACATACATATCGCACTTAATCAACAAAAGGGTATTAACTCAAAATTTTAAAGTTTTGAGTAGAGACGAAAAACTATTTGTGGTTACATTTTAAAAGAATTTGAAAATCCGAATATATATATATGTATCATTGTAGGCAAATTGCATTTGAAAATACATTTACGCTGATTTTATTGTAAAAACTTGCAATTATTGGGAGTGAATAGGATCTTTGTTTTGAAGAGAGTCAGAACTCCAAAAATTTTTTTGCAATTTTATCATAAAAACAGTCACATTTCGAATTAAAATCATAAAGTAAAATAACAATTTATTAACCAAAAGAGCAATCGTGTGATTTGAAAATTTTACAGTATTTATACATACATTGGTCGCATTCATAAGACGTAACAGTTGAGTAATTTTGCATCATAAAATTTTTTTGCTACCTATAGTCAACACGTTATGCTAAAGCTGAACAGCTGGTCAAATAGAGCTATTTCTTTTATATGCTTTGTTAGGTAGCAGCAACAAATATTTGTTGTTTTACGTTACAAATGCGATGAAGTATCGAAATAAAGATATACATTTACATTATATACATCAAGCCGTTTCTAAGAAGTAGCTGTTGGGGCCAACAGTTGCCAGCAGTTTCACAACTGTTGAGCTCACCAGCTACGTCTTATGAATGCGCCCATTGATATTGATTATAGTGCGATATTAGCAAAGTACATACTTAGGTAGATATGTAGTTAATTAATTAGTTCTTGCTTTTCTCCAAAACAAATGTGATGTTTCCGTGAATGCATATGAAACGAAAATCAACAACATTTCATTAATTTATTACAGATTAAAACGAGTTTATGTTGTTGCTATCTGCCATTTTGGAAAATAAGCCAACTATAGTGGGGCTCTATATTGTTGGGATTTGGTTCCAACACATCATGCACGCACTCGTTATGTGCAAAAGCAAAAATTAATCAGAATGACTGTGCTTGCATATTTTTTATGTGTGTGCGTGTTTGCGTGTGTGCATGTGGCATATTGCAGTTATTTGCTGTTGTTGTGTAGTGTTTTAAGTTCTTGTTGTTGTTGTTTTGAATGAAGGCGTGTGCTTTTTAGTTTTGTTGGATGCAAAAAAATGGCGAAAAAATGGTGCCTGCTTAATGTAGCGAGCGTGCCATTTAATTCATTGATTGGAATTATTTAATAGAATATTAAATGTTAAATATTTAGATTAAAAAATAAGTTTTTCATTTAAAAAAATTAATGTTCATAAATATTTGGTAGCTAAATATTTTTTTCAAGTCATTCGCTAAAAGGAAATTGAAAAATATTATGAAAAATAAATAATATATAAAAGTTACTGCTGAAATAAATAAAATTCATATTTTATTTGTTACCACAACAAAATAAAGATTTTTTATGACTTTGTTTGAACCTACTCAAGTATGCGTCAATATGCTCGCTGGCTCCCTGCTCCTGTTTAATGAAATTAACTAAAAAGTGACATTAAATTGCATGTCATCTACGAGTACGGGATAACAAGGGTGTTTGTTACCATTTTTAGTATTTTTTTTTACATTTTTATTAAATAAATTGATTTTGAAAATGGGTGTAGTAGTAATAACTAGCGAACTTCAAAGTAGTGGCGTCTTTTTAACATTAATATTATATTAAAGAGATGATGTGAAGAAAAGAAGCAAAAAATAAAAAATAAATAAAAAATAGGCAACAAACAAAACTTATCAGTTTAATGGCCAAGTGGCGTCTTTTGATGACGTTTAAGAAATTAAATAAATGAAATCAAAAGGAACAAATATAAAAAAATTAAATAAAGAAATCTCATGAAATGTGACAAAAACACAAGACGACAGCTCAAGAAATACACATAGAGACACTTATTGTTTAACTAACAAACATATACACGCACAAGTATGTTGTTTTGTTATGAAACAAGGAAGTCAATACATACAAAGTAAATAAACAAATAACCAAGTATACTACATATAAATATACAGTCATACAACCTGAAAGGTCCTTTTGAAGTATTATAAAGTGCCCAAATGCATACGTATGTATGTATATATATATATATATAATAGGGTGATCAGGTCGGCTTTTCAACTAGTTTTAAAGTCCGATATTTTCACAATACGGTTGTCGGTTTTTTCAAAATGTTGATTTTTCGAATGTCGAATAGTTCGTTTTTGTTATAATTAAAAACCGACTGACGAATGTTTCTCGATTTATAGATTTTGCAATAATATTAGTGTTCGCTATATTAAAATTTAAAATAGTCACCGCTTGTAATTTGAATATAGGTTGCACGTCAGTATAAATTTTTCAGTATATTTTTTGACATTAAAACTATAAATTTCCGAATGTGAATTTAGCTGAGTATATCTTATATGAATTTGGCTGGGATGTTAATAAAAAGTGTTCAGATGTTCAGAAGTGGCAAAAAAATGTTGATACTGTACAAATGAAGCAAGTCTGTAACATGAAAACAGGTACATATAAAGGTATTGTTTTAGTACAATGTGCAAGAAGACTGTGTTGCAAAAGAAATTTTTGCGGTTGTTAGAGATCTCTTCAGTCAACCGGTTTATGAAAGAACAAAACATTTTTGATCATTTTCAGATGTGGCTGCTTATGATTTAGTGTGCAATATGTACTTTACATATCGTTACATTAATATAGAAATGCTCTAACTCATTATTTTTTGAAATCGATTTTTTATATTCATATACATATATATAAAGTAACGATATGTATATTTCTATATATTTGAAGTTATATTTTATGTTTTACCTTTAATTTTTGTATTATTTCATAGTATTTACACGAACTGTTAACTCTTTGTTGAATAAAGCAATTTAAAATCAAAACTTTTTTGTCTCATATTTTTCAAACATTTGAAACCCGGTTTGTGGAGAGTGTCGAATAATTGATCACCCTAATATATATATATATATATATATATATATATATATATATATATATATATATATGAATGTATGTGTAAACATATGTATCTACACACAGTCATATTTGCCAAAAGAGGACTAATTAATTAATTTTGTAAACGAAATGCTCTTTGCGTAAAAAATAATTAAAATGGTTTTGTACATTAAAAAGTTTTTTCTAAAATTGTTTATTTTCAACAATTCAACTGTTAAATATACAGTTACATACATAGAAACATACCTACATACACAAACATGTGAGTAAAACCGCTGCATTTTCCCCCGAATCCTGTATTAATTTTTAAAGCACCCACTCTACATTTGTACTTAATTTGCACAAAATTGTTTATGTCTGACAGAACTTAAAAGGTTGACTGTCAAATGAACTGTCATACTGCTCATATTTTGGCATCTATCATCAGCATACTAGAGATAACTTCTGGATTTTAATGGTCATATAATCGTCCATCTGAGAAAGCTTTCCGTCGAACTGTGGATAAATTGCATACCACATGCTCTCAACATGATAGAATATCAAAATGTATGGTTTGTTGGAAAATATTCCGCAAACATATTGGCCTACACCCGTTTAAGATCCACGAATTAAAGCCATGAAACCATCATATTCCTTGTTCCCTCGCCGATTAGACTCTACATCAGTTGAAAACTGATTCGATGTTTTATAGCAAGCTTACGGAGCTTGCGTTACGGTCACTGGAGATCAATCAATGATTTCTTGTTTGAAAGTATGGATGACATTGATACGAGCAGGACGTGCTTTCAACAGGATGATTGATTTCGACATTGATTTTAAGAAATTAAACTGTCAATAGGCCTTCAGAGAAGTGCTATTTAACAGCTCTCGATTATTTCCTATTGAGAAATGAGAAGTCAAGTGTTTTTTTAATCAAAATCTTTGCGTAAATAAATAAATTTCACAAGTTAAATGAAGGGAAAAATAATTTAAAGTATGAAGAAGACTAATTTAATTAAATAAATTAAATAGCAAGCTTACGGAGCTTGCGTTACGGTCACTGGAGATCAATCAATGATTTCTTGTTTGAAAGTATGGATGACATTGATACGAGCAGGACGTGCTTTCAACAGGATGATTGATTTCGACATTAATTTTAAGAAATTAAACTGTCAATAGGCCTTCAGAGAAGTGCTATTTAACAGCTCTCGATTATTTCCTATTGAGAAATGAGAAGTCAAGTGTTTTTTTAATCAAAATCTTTGCGTAAATAAATAAATTTCACAAGTTAAATGAAGGGAAAAATAATTTAAAGTATGAAGAAGACTAATTTAATTAAATAAATTAAATAATTACATTATCGATCTGTTTCATTAATACAATGAAGTAACTTAATTCACAATTGAAAATAAAATTAATAATTACTCGATAAAGTCCATAAATACAATTTTTAGTTGGTCCAACACAGAGAAAAAACTGCCTAATAAAATCAAAAAGATTTTCTCTATGAAACGTTTTTAGGCTAAGGGGTACCCCAGCAGAAAGAAGCGACGATTTTTTCATAGAGATTCCTTATTGTTTTTATGTGGTAAATCTTATTAATTTTATCAAGAAAAAAAAAACACATAAAATCAAGAAGAAATCTTATTATTCACAACTTTTTTTACTAAATTTTCGTTATTTTTGGCACCAAAAAAACAATTCATAGAGAAAATCTTCTTGATTCTATTAGGTTTTCTTATAAATTGTAAACTATAGGGATTTCTTATTGATTTCATTAGGTAGCCTTATTGATTTTTTCAATAAGGTTTCCCTTATTGTTTTCATTAGGTTGCCTTACTGATTTTTTCAATAAATTTTTTTTCTTGATTTTATTAGGTTCCTATAAGATTATGTGTAAAGCATCTTATTAATTTTTTAATAAGGAAATCTTCTTGTTTTTATTAGGTTTCTTGTTATTTCATATCTATAAATAAACATAGAGACAATTTTTTTCATGATCTTTTTAGTTCTTGTCTAAGCATGTTTGTACAATAATTTCAGTGCGGATTCAGGCTGCTTATTAGCATATTGGTTAGAGTTCTTGTTTATCAGTCAGAAGGTTGCTGGTTCAATACTTGTCTCCTCCCAAGTAATAAATATGTATGTATGGTGAGTTAGTTAATTAAGAATATATTATAATATTTATGTATGTATGCATAAATAATTAACATCTAAATATACTACATACATACATACATACATATATCGCTTAGAATTTAAATGAAAATAATAAGTACAAAAAATAAAGATATAAAATTTTTTTTCATTTTTTATTAGGTTGCCTAATAAAATTAAGAAGAAAACCTTTTTGAAAAAATCAATAAGATAACCTAATAAAAACTACAAGATTTCAAAAAGGTTTTCTCTATGAAATTAATAAGATTTCCTTATTGGAAAAAAAACCATAGAGATTTCTTTTTAATTTTGTTCTATTTTATGAGGTATTTATTAGGAACTATTTTCTCTGTGAATGTAGGATCTCATTATAACAATTCCGACGAAAAATTTTAGTGCTCCAATGGAAAAATCAGCAAATTGAAATACGATGAATCAAAACAATTCACATATTCCATTTGCAAGAAAGTTTCTTATATAAGGCAGAAATCTACTTCAACTTCAACACCACACACAGTGGACCAACACAGAAGAACGCTGATGATGAAGGTTTAGTGGCCTTCGAAAACGGCTGGCTGTGCCGTTCAACTACAACTAACTTTGATGTTATTTGTTCATTAATAATTATCACATGTAATTTGGCTTAAAAAGCGATACGAACTTTGGCCCATTCAAATTATAAATATAGAAACAAATTAAGTTCGAAAAATAATAATTAAAATTAACTAAAAGGAAAAATTTATTGTGTGAATGAGAAAAGTAAGGACATTAAAGAAAGAGTGCCATTGAAAAGAAATTTAAAAATTAAAAAAAAGTTACAAAATCTAGGCGCACGGTAGTGCGCTAGGCCAAGTTTCCGCCAATGCACGCAGTGTGTATATTTGCAGGAAGCCATTCAAGCTGTTTTTACCCCCCTCATAACTTTGTTCGCCGCAATCGTAAAATTATAAAAATTATAAAATATTGTCAAGTTCGCAGATTATCTACAAATTATATGACACTCTTACAGTAACAAATTTATATAATGCATAGTATATCACAGTGATAGGTATTGTGCCAAAGAAGAACTTGGTCAAGATTTTTATCTCACTACTTTTAATGGCCGAAATTTTGGAAAGGAAGTTGGCCTCTTTTCACATTTATGTTTTTGTGAGGATATATATTTATATATGTAAACTAAGGCGGATGGGACAGTGGAAAAATTTCCGAATCTGGACAAATGTGAAGAATTTTATTTTCATTTACTGCAATACATTAACAAAATGAAATCAAGAGTTATTGAAGTGTTTATATATTTTTTTGTGACAGTGAATACCCAGTTGTCCTGAGATTTGATAAAAACGAATGGTCACTAAAGCCAAGAAATTTCGAAACTAAATTCTTCGATATGTGTTAGCAAGTCTAAGAAAATTTGTCACGATAGGCTAGTGGATATATGCTAGCCTGTTAGAATGGATGTAGCATGTTTAAATCCTGCAGCGTAAGAAAAAAATAAAATAACATAAAACAAAATAAGTAAGTTAAAATAAAAAAAAAAATTAAATTACTTTTTTAATTTTTCTGCTGCCTTTTGCGATATCGAAATTAGTTCGATATTCTCTCACTCTTAATATTAATAAAACTGAGTGACAGGTGAACTTTTTTCGATTCATTAGTGATTGTTATTGGGAATTGTTACAACTTAAGTTTAACATTTATTAACGCACTAATAATCCCAAGTTATTATTTTACTTATTTAGTAAAATATTTTTTGATTAAAAATACATTGAAATTGATTATTGAGGGGCTTAGCTGGATCCTATGCAAATTTTTCTGTTGATAATGTAGATCATCAGCTAACCTTTACCCAAAGTTTATTAGAACAACTACAGTTTTTATATTATAAACTTTCATTTAAAAAAATGAGAAGCTCAATAAATAACTTTCATTCACTCAAATTTAGTTTTGAGTGTCATTCTTGATAGTTTTGCACCATACATTTTCGAGATATATTCGAAATCGACATTAACAACGAAAGTCTTGGTCAATTGGGATGTGTTAAAATTTCTTGTCCTTTTTGCTTACAGTATGTATGTATGCTTATATAAGTGTGCATATTTCTGTCCAGTTATATATCTGGCGGTGAGCGGTTAGAGCTTGAGTTACTTAAAAAGGGATATGTAAGATCAGCTGGAACTTGCGACCTATTTGCATAATTTTATTTCTTCTTTAAAATAACGGTAGTACAATGAATGGGTTATTTGAAGGTGATTGTGCCAGTGATGCACGTTTCAGCGTAAATGAAAGAATATTTATAAATCGAGCGTGTTTGCCCCATACCAGTGTTGCCACAGTAAAAAATTTAAATTTTTTGCAGAAGAAAAATAAAAAAAACCGCATTCTTTAAATTTGTTTTTTTAAAAAGTACATATTTATATTTATTAACTTATTCAAAAGTCACTTTTTGTTGTTTCTTAATCTTGTTCCTGGATTAACCAGCATCAAATTGTTCATTCGTATGTTTGTTTAGTTATTTATTCATTTCTTTGTTAATATGTTTACTTAAGAGGCGAACAACAAATTTTTATTGACTTTCAGATTTGTTTTTTGGCGCCAAAAGTCTCCTAAAATCGACTTTTACGTTAAAATTTTTATTTTATCCAATACAATCTGCACAAGTAACAAAGTTTTTTTTCGTCTTTTTAAAAACAACTAGAGGAGCCTAAAAGATAAAATAAATTTACAAATTGAAACTAACATAAACATTTTACAGATATGGGCAAACTAATAGCAGACTTTTAGCATTATGTATGCTCGAAAGCTCTGCTCTTAAGGCATATTCATACATTTTTGTTACTATGCAATATTCATTGTTCTCAATAGAAAAATGGATACTAGTGGGCTGCGTAAGCAGTCTTGAAATGTAAATACGTCATGTTTTTTTAATGTATTCTCTTGGCATGTATTATACTAAGCCAATAATAAATGCTGTCGTACTGTAGACGAAGCACGATGGATTTATTAGTGTACGTGTATATGACTGTTAACAAGCGATTTCGCCAAGACGTCTTGTTTATAACAAACAATGCAAAGAAGTACTGTTAATACATGTATGTTTGTTATTTTGCATATTGTATGTTTAGGTGTGTGTGTAGGATTTAGATGGTAAGCTATTATGTTTTTGTTTAACTCATGTAAATAGATGTGTGCGTTTATATACGTTTGTATACGCGCCAATGAAAGAAAAAGAAAGCACAAGCACCACAAATTCTTCAGTCACGAACTATTTTCTTCTTTACTCTTATACCTGCAATAAGTTAAACAAATGTATTGCCGAACATGTTGTTTAGCGTTTGTTTCAGAAGATTTCACTGTAGTAAAGCATTTGAAATTGCCCTCATGTCTTAAAAGTTCTTAAGACATGAGGGAGTCCACTTGAAGTTTTTTTCCCTCTATCAGTGAATGTAACAAAAAGAAAAAAAGATATATTAAGCTTAAAAAATTATTAGAAAAATTCTTTACAACTTAAAAAAAATATTGTTAGCTAAAAATTATTTGAAGCAGTAACTATTACCTACAGTAAAGGCAGTGAATATAAAGGATTTCATTTGTCCCTTAAGTGCCGTTTAATACAAGTATATGAGAGAGAGAGAGAGAGATAGAGAGAGAGTAGAGAAATAGTTCCAATGAACTCGTCATCTTTATTATAAGTAATTTGTTAAGCATTTTTCCATACATTGTCAATCTGTCGTAATCGATTTTCGAAATATTTTTAGGTAAATAAAATGGATTTTTATTTTGACAATAAATGTAACTTATAGCTCTAAATTGGTCCTAGAATTTGTGCTAAGTTTGTTTTTGGCCAAACAATCAAACATACAAATAAACAAAGAACTATAAAAAGCCAACGGCCAACGATTAAAACACTGATTTAAGCAAAACCTGAAGCCATAATGTGACTACTTTTAAAAAATTGCGTAGTGATATGTCTTTAAAATGATTTTGATTTTACCCAAAAATGATTTACACACATATATATTTTTCAAATCAATTTTAATTACAGTCACAGGTAACACGTCGCATATGACTTTTTACCATCATGATTTTAATATTATTTCCTCAAGTACTCCAGTACTTTTAATTGTTTCTTCATTCTCCACTTATGTTTACAGCTTTTGCAAAATTTTTCTTGCATTTGCGATTGTTCGTCATTTCGCATTTCAGCGAGCTTCTGCCGACTTTGTCTCTTGCGCATGCGGTCAATCCGAATTTTCTCTTCAATTATTTAATTTTTTCCTTCTGCCAACACTTTCTTCTTTTCCCAAAAATTTCGCATTTTTCCTTGTTTTTAAATTTATGGTTTTGTAATAATAAATCATCTTCCTTCAATTTTTCTATTCAACGTTTGCAGCTTTCCTTATTTTTGCTCATCTAAATTTAATTAATTTTAAAGTCGCGCACGATATCAACCTTTTATAGGTACCACGACCACAAATCTTTATATTTTACAGATTTTTTTTAATTCCAATTGTTTTAAATATCTCTATATTTACAGAATACATGACGAAGTTTCTCCACGTACTTTCGGCACATTCATAAGAAATATTATTTTTCTATGCCACACGAGTATGTCAAATGCAATCGCATATTTTATAATGCACCCTTTTTGGACTTTTTCTATCATCAGAAAGTCTGTGAATAATGCTTCTCTTTAAGAACGATTACATTGTTCTGCAAAAAATTGTTTTAATTAAAAATATGTGTTATATACTAATTAATCCCTTTTCAGTTTTTATCTAAAACATACATATTTATTTTAATTGGCTTAGCTAAAATATTAACCCCTAAACAAAGCAGGCGGTCAAGCTAACTTATTTCAATATAACTCGATAACGGTTTGTTCGATTTTAATAAATTAAACACCGAAAACTATAAAACAAAATTGCCTTTAAATCAAATTTATAAAACTTTTTACATTTGCCACGGCTTCAGAGTTATTCAGAAATTATTGGCGAAAAAAATATTTGTCATGCAAAATGAAATTTTCGATTTTCTTCAAAAATTCACCAAAAAAATCAAAATAATGAAAATTTGTGCCCAACTAAGGCAGATAGCCTTAATTTTTTTTAAGAAAGCAACACTGCCTACTACTATTACTAGGTGTGACCTTCTTAAGGAAAAGGATAATGATTCAGAAGAGATAGAGAGGCGACTCTGCACGCAAAGAAAAAATATGGTTGAGGTAACCATAATTAAACAGCAACATACTATGATTTAATTATATGGTTGGAGTTAAATCATATTATTCTCAATAGAAAACCAAACTTTTAATAATATTATTATCTGAGTTAATAATAATATTATCAACGAAAACAATAAACTTTTTTACACCTTATCTTATTATTGTAAATATAACAACAATTTTGTTAGATGTGACGAAAATATTATTGAGACTCACTATACCATGTTCTTATCTTATAATAATATTGTTAAATACGACAACAGTATTATTTAATATAATATTAATATTTTGTTTTTCAATCATATATTTATTGATTAAAACAGCTGTGCGTTAAATTCGAAATAAAAATAAATTAATATTATTGAAATAAAATATATGTATAAATAGAAATGTATACTTACAAATGTGTGTATGCAGGAAATACAGCCAATCTGTATAAAGAGATAAGCATATATAGTATGTATTACATACATATGTACGTATATGTTTTAATTATCTACCCTTTTGTTTGTTGGTACTTTATTTATTTATTAACACGACGCGCAATACCGATAGCTAACAAACGAAACACTGAACTGACAGAAGAGGTGTCTGAAAAAGATTTTTTTCAAAAGTTAACATAGTATGGTTCTGGATAACATTATATTGTTATTTACATTATACCATTTTTAAAAAATAACAAAAATTATGTTGCAGTCATAAATTTTTAACAAAACTATATTGTTAAACTCTAACCATACCACACTTTTTATGAATATAACAATGTAATTATTAAATTCGAACATTGCTTTGCTTACCGTAACAAAATTAGTGTTTAAAATAACAATAACTTGTTTTCAACGACCACACATTTGTTTCTGAGAACATAATATTGTTTTCTCAACCATTCTACAACCATATCTTTTCTTTGCGTGTGGTGTCAATGAGGCATATTAAATTTCCAAAGCTGTGCTTAGTAGCCATTTTATTGGTTATTTTACTTGGCGGATGATTCTTCTACACAATACCGATGAAGGAGGAAACCCTGACGTTACATTAGGATTAGTATGTGCTGAAATCGGAATAGTTCAGTGTGACAAAGTGATACTAATGCATATCAGAAAAATGTGTGGCGTTTGATACTTAATTACTGTCAGATACCGGGCTCGAACTCATGACCTTCGGTTTTGTAGTCAACGTGCCAACTACTTCAGCCAACGCCGCCATTAAGATTAATAATGTAAGATTTTAAACATAGAAATTTTAAATATAATTCGTATTTAGGTTATCGGAACAACTAGATTGAGTTAATTCCAGCTGTATTAAATAAATATTATATTAATTAAAGTTTTTTTTTTTAAATTAATTTTCGATGCCCTAAATTTTGATTTTGCATCTTTTTTTTGCTCTCTACTGCTTGGTCATAAATAAATGCAAAAACACTCAACAAAATACATAATAAAAAATTATCCTTAAAAAATTTTAAATGTGTGCACGTGTGTGCATGTGTGTGGTTGTGTACTTGCTACAGTTTATGAATCAAGAAACCCACAACTTTTTTATTTCATCTTTTTACAATAATTGTTTTTATTTCTTATTTAGGTTTCCCCAAGTTTATATCTTTTGTTGTTTTTGTGTTTCTTCTTCTTATAGTTGTAATTGCTATGGAAGTTGTTGGTGTAGAGGTTGCTATTCCTTTTCTTGCCGCTTGTTATTGTTAATTCTTTTTCTTTTCTTTTTGCTGTTATTGCTCTTGTTTTCAAAGTCACAAGTTGACACACATATTTCTTTTTCAGTTCAATTCCTTTCACTTGGTGTCTTATTTCTTATTTTTTATTTTTATTCCATTTTATTTTATTTTGTTAACGTTTAAGTGACATTGTTGTTGTTACCAGATACTTACTTTCTTCGTACTGAAGTAATTTTATTGTTGTTGTTGTTGTTGTTGTTGTCGCTGTTCTTGCTATTTTGTGGTGAATGTATTCTTGCGGAAACAATTTATGTAACCATTGGGCTTAGTTAAGCAGCATACAACTCCATAAATATCCTTGTTTTTTGTTTTCGCTTTTTGATGTTATTGCTGTATTCTTCTTGTTGTTCTCAGCATACATTTGTTACTATATATGTATGTATGTATGAGTCGTGATTGTGTGTGTGTAGGCTGGAGTTTGGGTGTGTATGAGCGCATGAAGAGTTGTCTTATTGAAAATATACGTAAGGATGTACGTATGTAAGAAATGTTTTCCTGTGCAGTTAGTTATCTATTTCGTTTTATAGATTTTGGTCGTTTGATAAATTGTCATAAATTGATTTAAATTACTGAAATTTTTCCTTGTTTTATTGCTGTTGCAATTGCAGGATTATCATATACAAAACAATAATATACTAGATACATATACCAAAGGACGACACAATCGTCCGTATGCTAAATGTGGCTAAATGTAAATAATTTTATTAATATTCAAAGACATATATACATTACATACATACATACATATGCATAATTAAATAATACATGAAAATAAAAACACAAACGAAATCCCTTTAACTAAACTAATTCAATAACATTGAATTCTCTTCCTTTAAGTATTATGGATTTCATACAATAACAAATAAGAGAAAAAAATTTTAGATCAAGAGAAATACTACAAACACACACACAATCTCATGTTTTATTTCTTGTTTACTTGTAAGATAATAAATGCGTGCGTAATATGTGTGAATGTAGTAGTAGCACCTTTGAACGCTTATAGCTCCCAAAATACTAAAATAGATTTCAATAAAATATAGATTCTGACGTCTGTACTGAAAACCCTTTATATATATAAATCTTTTTAAAATCGGTGTAGTAGTACCAGCGTAAAAGGGATTACAAAAAACATGTTTTCCTATTAATTATTCTTTTTTTATGGAATAGTTAATTATATTTCTCTTTACCAGGGCGAATGAGTAATGGTAAAACAAGTTTTATTAATAATACGGCCTGCAGTTCAAACATACATAACCCTCATTTACTGAAACAATGTCATAACTCATAAATATTTGTTACCAGTGCCCCGTTTCTGTGAGAACTTGTGAGAAGTTCTCGCATCGAGAAAAATTAAAAAAGTTAAATAATTATATTGGTTGTCCTTACACTGGGTTACTCACATAAAAACTCATACAAACTTACAAAAAATATCAAAAAATTAAGATTTTTTCTTACTTAACCTGTGTTTCACAGGATGATAAAAATTTTCCCCTTACAGAAACGAGGCACATGCAACGATTTTAAGGTTTTCAATTTAAGCACAACTTAATGAAAAAGTAAATTTTATTTTGTTTTCAAGAGTTGAATAAACAAGATATTTGTGTGAAATTTTTACACAAGATAAATAAGGACATGAGTACTAATTCTGCAGCATTAATTCAAAAATTCCATTTTTTGAGTTATGGTTTTCTTGAGTAAACCTTAAACGCTAAAACTAAAAAGTCCCAAAATAGAAAAAAAAACGCCAAACACAAAAAACAAAAATTGCCAAATCGAAAAACCTCAAAAAAAATTTCAAAACTAAAAAAAATTAACAAATAATAATAACATACATAAATAACAAATAATATTGGTCATTTGAATTGCACAAGTTTTAACTTGAAACCAAATCCATCTAAGTTTTCGGAAATTAAACATTTATTGGATGATGAGACTTTTATGTGTGTGTTTGGCGTTAGTAAGACTTGGTTAGAGGAAACAGTTTCTAATGGTGCTATTGACATTGCTGGCTATATATCTCATAGAAACAATCGCCCGTGTAGTAGAGGTGGTGGTGTAGCTCTATATGTTTCCAGAACTTTTAAGCATAGAGTAGTATATAGGGGAAGCGGTTTTGGAGTGGTTGAGTCCTTGTTTGTGGAACTTTGTATTGGTTGTGACAAAATTTTGGTTGGAGTTGTGTATCTATCTCATGGGAATTTTAATTCTTTTGAGAGTGAAGTATCGGACTTGCTTGTTCATTATGCTAACATTGTTATTGTTGGTGATTTTAACAATAATTTGTTTAATACTGCTAAGTCTTCATTGGTGCGCAGTAGTTGTAATAGAATGGGTCTTTCTATTGTCCATAATTCAATGCCAAAGCATTTTGATGTTCAACACAGTTCAACATGGATTATTTTCTTGTCTCTTTACCCAAGATGGTGGTTAAAAGCGATTAATTTCAGTGTCAAATTCAAATTCAAATTCAGAGCTTTACGATCAGTTACGGCACAAATGTTTGAATATTATGATTATAATGCTATTAATAATGAATTGATTCAGATTAAATTGCATAAATGTTGGCTTGATAATATGTACTTCACTGATGATGTGGCTGAGCAGTTAGGAATACTAAATAATAATATGAAGTTTTTACATTCGTTTGTGCCTTTATAGAGGAGGATTATTAAAATTTGTGGGGATCGTTGGATAAACTCACCAGAGATTAATTATCAAAAATCACTTAGAGATATTGCCTATAATGTGTATTTGTTGAGAGCTGGAAAGTCTTTTGTAAGCATAGAAATACGGTTAAGTCAGTTATTAGGAAATTTAAGAGAATATCCCATAGTTCAACAAGGATGATGAAGAACAAGGATGGTAGGGGATCTGTACGATTCTGAATAAAATTGGAGTTGGTGGCACTTCTGATGATTTTGTTATGTTTGATGCGAATACTTTGAATGATAATTTTTCTACGCATCAAATTGCGTGCGATGGTGACTTTGTTGATTTTTCTAGTATTCCTTGCGTTGGACTTTCTTTTCGGAGGGTTGATATTTTTGAAAATGTACATATGCTGTGGAAGGTTGCTAAAATTGTTCCTATTAAGAAGAAGAATAATAGTATTATTTCCGTTGATGATTTGAGACCCATTTCAATATTACCTATTTTGTCGAAAATTATTGAACATCTTATTAAAAATGTTGATGGAAATAACTTTTTAGATGATTGGCAATCTGGATTCAGGTGCAATAGGAGTACTACTACCTTTTTGTTCATTGGCTTAACTGATAATATCAGAAAGAATATAACTGGAAGGAATGTTTGCGTTTTACTTTCGTTGGATTTGGCAAAGGCTTTTGATAGAGTTAGTCATTCTCGTCTGGTGTATAAGTTGTATAAATTGTATGGATTTTCTAGATCTGCTTGTAAACTGATTTATTCTTATCTTGCCAACAGGAAACCTTATGTATTTAGTAATGGGTGTAGCTCTGGAATACTTCCTATTATTAGTGGTGTACCGCAAGGATCTGTCTTAGGTCCCCTATTATTTATATTATTCATTAATGATCTTTTTAGGAATCTAACCAGCAATATGTGCCAGCCATTTTCCTTTACAGATGATATACAACTGTTGTTTAAGGGTAGTTGTGATTTTCCTGATGTGCTGCATACATATGATTAATTATACAGTCGGTAAGCTTAGTGGATGGATGATAATCAACTGTATATTAATGCTTCTAAGACCAAAGCGATGCTTTTTGGTGGTTGTGGATATCGTCGTAACATTTCTATTATATTGGGAGGTGTTTCAATTGAATTTGTTGACAAGATTAAATGTCTTGGATTTATTATTGATGTTAACTTGAATTTTCAGAGTCATATTAATTCCGTATTTTCAAGGGTTAACTTTGTGTTACGTAAACTATATAGCTTGGATTTGCTCCACATTAAGAAATGTGTTGTTTATGGGTTAATTATGCCTTTGTATTTATATGCTTTGGAAGTTAGGGTTATATGTATATTCAGAAGATTCGGTCAGTTTTTAATAGAGTTATCAGGTATCTTTATTCACTTAGACTGAATCAACATGTTTCATCGTATGTTTTAGATTTTTTAGGTTTGTCATTTGCGGATTTTGTTAGATTTCGTATTTTATTACACTTCTATAAGACATTTAAGCTGCAAGTACCTTTATTCCATATTGACTTATTTGACTTCTGTAGATCACGTACAAATGGGCAAATCAGGATACCTTGGAGCGATATGTTATATACATAAAACGTGATTTTAAATGCATGAAAATCCTTTCCCTAATAATAACATTAAAATCAAGTAAAACCATAACTCAAATAAAATCGCCAATTAAATGTTACCAATAAATGTTCTAGTAATTAGAATTAATCTAAGTTTTTTTTTTAATTTACATTCTTAAATGTAAATTAAGGTTCTTAGAATCTATTTTTAATTAAGAGATTGAAATTTTCTTAGAATAAATATTGTCTGTCTATATATTACATTATTGAATTATGAAAATCTTATGCCTCTTAAGAACTCAATTAAAATAAGTATTTAATTTTTGAAAACCACATTTGAGATCTATCTGGTTACGCATGTTAATTGGATTTGAAATATGATTTCGTTATAGAACGTTGTGATAAAAACTTGTTTAGGCTAAGAAAATTTAGAAACATTTTAAGAACTTAGAGTAATCATGAAGTAAAATAGATTTTGAGGAAGTTAATGGAAACATATGTAAATGTTATTCAAGAGGAGTAAACAAAACAAAACTTGCTTTAGTTTATTTTTAATGGATTATGGAGAGTTTTTGTAAAACTCACCTCACGATACCCACAACTGGATGAAGTTGCCTTATCGATGTGGAATTTCATGATTCTAATTGTCGCCTAAGCCAAGCATTCAAACCTTTGGGCAGCTGTTTTCTTTTTCTATGTAGTAAAAACAATGAGCAGCATAGCTAAAAATTGAAACTTTACTTACAAACACTAGCCTATTTCACTTCACGTCTAAATCTTATAACTTTCCAACTGAAACATATTCTGCAGCGATCCTAAAAAAGAATAGTACTTTGCAACTCTACAATCTTCTACAGAATTTCTATTACGGATTATCAATATTAGAAATTATGAAATATCTTACGAACGTTAGCCTTTATAATCGAATATCTTAGGGGTCATCTAGGCGCACCGTAGAGCGCCAGGCAAAGTTCCGGCCAATGCACGCAGTGTGTATATTTGCAGGAAGCCATTCGAGCTGTTTTTACCCCCCTCATAACTTTGTTCCACGCAATCATAAAATCATAAAATTTAAATAACTAACAATGAAATGTTCCGGAGATATGGAGCGGCAAAAAGTGCATATTTTAAGACATACTCATTGACCACTGACCATTGACAACTGACTACTGACAACTGACCACTGACCACTGACCACTGACCACTGACCACTGACCACTGACCACTGACCACTGACCACTGACCACTGACCACTGACCACTGACCACTGACCACTGACCACTGACCACTGACCACTGACCACTGACACACTCATCAAATTGATGAAGCACTTCCGCTATAGCTAGAAAGCTGAAATTTGTTACACGAGTAGATCTAGGTGAGCAATGAACTAGAAAAATCGTAAAACCTAAAAATTTTAACCAGGGGGGCGGGGTTACGCCCATAAAAATTTTAATTTGCGCTAGTGAGCTGAAATTTGGTACACAAGTAGAACTAAGTGAGTACTCACCTAAAAAAAATCTGAAAACCCGAAAATTTTAACCAAGGGTTAGGGGCTACGCCCATAATGTTAAGAATTACAAAAATACTTCTAAGGCGTTTAACTCAAGCGATTTTATTGAAATTTGGCATACATGTTGCAATAATACAAGGCTCTAAATTTTTATTGAAAAAAGTGGGCGTTAACACGCCCATACAATTTAAGCCTCCTATTTCATGTGTTTCGGGTCGGCACATTTAAATGTACTATTTATGTATTTACTATTATCCGTTTCCAACGAAACTAAGCAGGAAAGATAACTGTTAGCCAAATCAAAATATGGTATTAAAAAAGTAGGAGGGAACACGCCCATAAGATTAAAAAATTTAAATTTGCGCTAGTGAGCTGAAATTTGATAAACGAGTAGTTATAATTAGGCAAATTCCCACGAAAAAACCCAAAAATTTTACCTAGGAGGGCGGGGCTGCGCCCATAAGGCTCCGAATTTAAAAAACAAATCGAAGACGTTAAACTCAAGCGATTTTATTGAAATTTGGCATACATGTTGCAATAGTGCAAGGCTATAAATTTTCGTTGAAAAAGTGGGCACACGCCCATACGATTTAAGCCTCCTATTTCATGTATTTCGGGTCAGCATATTTGAATATACTACATGTTTATATATTTATTACTAGTCGTTTTCAACGAAACTCGACTAATGGCTACAGCAGATATTGAGATTGAAAAAGTGGGCGACATCACGTCCATAACAAGAAAATAAATAAAATATACGCTAAATAGCTAAAATTTAAAAAACAAGTAGGTGTAGATTAGCAACTAACTAGAAAAATCTGAAAACCCGGATATTTTGAACAGGGGGGCGGGGCTATTCCAATAAAGCACACAATTAAAAGCGCAAATTTATAATGTTTATCTCAAGCAATTTTATTGAAATTTGGCACAAATTTTGAAATAATGTAAAATTATAAAATTTCTTTGAAAAAAGTGGAAGTTAATACGCCCATACAATTTAAACCTCATATATTTCATGTACTTCGGATCAGCAGATTTAAATATACTATTTATTTAAATATTAATATTCGTTTCCAACGAAACTTGACATGTATGATTGGTACTGGCAAAAAAAATTAATTAAAAAAAAATGGGTGGGAATACACCCACAAAAATTTTATTATTATATTTGCGCTAGAGAGCTGAAGTTTAATACGCAAGTAGTTCAAGATGAGGAACCAAATAGAAATCTCTATAAGCCCAAATATTTTAACCAGGAGTGACAAAAGCCACGACAATTTTGTACTGAAGCTTTTAACTGAAGCTTTAACTAAAAGCTATCATCTTAAAAAGGGTACGATGATAATTGAGCGCTGCTCATAACAGAATCTTGAGTTTAAAAAAGTGACTGAGACTGGGGGTAACGGTCATAACATTTCCAGCTAGAATTTGCACTAGAGAGCTTAAATTCAATACACAAATAAATCTAAATTACAGATCACCAAGAAAGATTTAAAATCCTGGAAGTTTCAATTGGGGGCATGGACATGCACCTTAAGCCCAAAAATAAGAATTTAAGTTAAAGGATTTACAAACAGGAAAAATCTGAAAGCACTGATTGTTAAATTAGGGAAGTAGGGCCAAGTTTATAAAATTTTTATCGAAATATTATACGGTAGAGAACTAAAATTTTTAAAAAAAGGCTTAGGTAAGTTACCAACTAGATAAATTTACAACACAAGCTACTGTGTTGAAACTACACACATTCCACATTTCACTCATGCTAGCATTTAATTTTGCGTTTTCTAAAGGACTTCGTCTGAGTAGACTTTACTACACTAAAATTTTTTTTATATTTTACATATTTCTGCTCAGATGACTCTTAAAAAATTAATCAAATTGTTCGGTCCTTATTATGACACAATGGTGCACATATCACCCTATAACCCATTATTTTATGTAACTCTGCATTCTGAACTGGCGCAGACATTATGCATAGAACTATAACAGACTAGAAATTTAAGTTTTAAAAAGCTTTATTAAGAAAACCTTAAAAAAACAAGTCAGATCCTCACAAAAACATAAATGTGAGAAAAGGCCAAGTTCCATTCCAAAATTTCGGTCATCAAAAGTGGTGAGATAAAAATGTTGACCAAGTTCGTGTTTGGTATCACTGCAATTGGTATGCATTATATAAATTTGTAATCGTAAGGGTGTTATATAATTTCTAGATAATGTGCTAACTTGGCAATATTTTTACTCATCTAAGAAAGGAGAAAATAATGTATATTTGTTTATTTCTTTATATCGGGAAAAATGTTGTCAAGTAAGCAGATTATCAAGAAATTATATAAAATCCTTACGATTACAAATTTATATAATGCATACCTGTTGCAATGATAGGTATTGTACCAAACACGAACTTGGTCAAAATTTTTATCTTATCTTGGCCTTTTTTCACATTTATGCTATTTTCGGACTTTTTATCCTTCTCCTCTTACCCCTGGATCGTTACTTAATATGTGAATGTCCCCTTAGAAAATGTAAAAGCTTACAAAAAAATTTTAAGTAACCGGTAAACTCTCTTGTTCGATTTTTGGATATATTTTTAGTTTTTGGCGCTTTTCTCGTTTTCGGGATTTTGTCTTCGGTTTGTGTCTTTTTTAGTTTTGACATTTTTTTCGTGTTCGGCTATTTTTTCGGTGATTTTTTTTTCATTTTGGATCTTTTTAAAATTTTGGCGATTTCTTGGTTTTTGGAAAATTTTTCGGTTTGGCGATTTTTTTCCAACATAAAGCAAATTGTCATATTTACATTATCTGATAGAATATTTCTTAATTTTGATGTTTTAAATTTCAGCGTTAATTGTAAGTTTGAAAATTTCAAGTGTCTATATATTATTATGTACCTGTTACGACATTAGGATTTCAACATTTTTCGTTGATCGCTTTCACCCTTTTATTTTTAAAAGTCATTTTAATTTAATGTTGCAGCTGACAAAATTTTGAATTTTCTGTGAAAGCTACAGGTCCGTAGTTCTAACGGTTCCCGAGAAAACAACATGTGACACACAGATGGACATCAAAGTGAAAAAAATAGATTTCCTTTTCACTTCAGTGTACGGAACCTTAAAAACCAACACATCTCTTTTATACCCGATTCCCAAGGTGTCTACTGTGTAATTCGAAACATAAGAAAGTGCTTTGGTATATGTGCGTTAATTGCATATAAATTCGAAAGTATTTTTTCGTTTCGGATTACATCAAATTTAAATTCGAATCAAGCTTAAAATCTAGTCGGCACTTAAACTCAAAAAAATGATAATTACTTAAAAACACTTTGACTAAAATCGGATGATTCGTTCCAGAGATATCTTTGACGGAAATTTAAAAAAAAATTTTTATTTTCTGATAACTTCGAAAGTTTTCGCCAAAATTAAAATATGTATCGGTTGCAGTAAATTCTCTTAACGAAAAGTTTCAGTTTTAAATGAAAGCAGATTATTCAGTATCCCACTCTTTTAGGTTTTTTTTTTGAGCGAGCAGTATTCTGCTCCAGCAAATATTTAAAATGTCCTTTCTTTGTATACGCACTCCCACTGTGCAATGCGTTTTACACATAAGCAAAAAAAGTTTTTGAAAATAAGCCTACACTAACATGTTTTCAAAAATTATTTGCTGTTTTGCTAAATACATACATACATAGAATCATGAGTGTCTTTATATAAATAAAATGAAATAAATTAACTATTTAAAAATAATTATTTAAAATATTCTAGGCAAAATTTATTACAGATAGACTGTAAAGCAGGCAGACAGACAGATGGTTTTATGCGTGAATAATTTGTCACTTTCAGTTTTATTTGTGTATTTTTCATTTTCCCCAATCAAGTTGATGTTATAATTATACGAGTGTAATAGCGAATGATTTTCTGTTAAAGAGTTTTTGCTTTTACAATAGGAATAATTAGAAATTATTCGTCTCTATTTGCCATCTCCATTATTCGTATTTTGACAACAAAATTAGTAAAAATTCTAAATTAAGCTCACGCACTTTTGTTTCATTATTAAATTTTGTCTAGCATTATTATCAAAACAAATAAAAAATTATCAAAAAAAAAATAAAAAAAAAATACATGTGCCGGCAGCATATACAGTTACTTACATAAATATTTTGCCTGTAGAAAATAAAGTGAGTTTAAAAAAAATGCTTTTATAAATATGCATACCATATAATTTATATATTTTCTCTATTACATTTTGTTGTAATCAAACTTAAGATCCATTTAAAATAGTGGAGATATCTAAGACGAAATAAAATGTTTGGTAGTAAATAAAATTAGGTATATGTGTATGTTAAATCCACAAAAATTGCCATCCATTTCGAAGATATTCATCACAAATGTTACCCAATAACAGTGATGCCAACTTTTTTAGCTCTAAAAGCACATCAGAATTTTAAAAAAGTTTTCAAATCTAAAAAGCATAAAAAGCACTAACGTAAAAAACGTGTGAAGCTTAATAAGATATTTTCTAAGATATTCTATATTTCGGCAACAATATCAACAACTTTAATGAAATATATCAGACGAAAACTTTATCCTTTACACGGAACAAATAAATACAACAAGTTTTTATTAAAGTAATTTTACGAAATACAGCAATTTCTTAAAAGTACTACTTAGTGCTTTTTCTAAGTTTAGCACTACCGCTAAAAATTCGGCGTTTTGAGTATTCAAAAAGCACTAAAAATGGTGGCAAAAGCAAATTTTCAAGTTTTAAAACTACAAAATAAAAAAGCTTTATTTATTATAGTTATATTATTTTACAGGCTTAAGGAGTTTTAAGGTCATTTGTGGAGATCGTGGATATAAAAACGGGGTTTTTAGAAACTTTAAAAAAATATATGTTGGTTCTTAGTACACTTTCTTATATAAAATCAGAGAATTTCAAGCCGGTTCCGCTATTGGTTTTGGTATTGTATTTTCTTTAAATTAATTTTTAACATTGTTGTATAAACATTATGGCTCTTTGTGCCATCGTTAACAAAAACACAGTGTGAATGGCATTGCAATCATTTAGAAAATGACACCACGAAATGACAACAGCACACATCGTTCTTTATGGTAATTTATCTTCAGCTCCTGATTCATATCAATTTTGTACCAGTCTAGGACTAAGTGAATGACACAAATTTTTCCTAGATGTGAACTGCGAAAAGCTAAGTTCTTGTAAAGGACGCACAGTGGGGGATTTCGTTAAAAAAAAGGAAATTTCGAAACTTTTAATTAACCCTAGGTTGCGCACTTTGGGGCCTTATGGCTCTTTAAAGATATACTGTCCAAATTCCAGACTTAAGCTCTATGACACCTCCTCAAATGCTGCAAGAAATGTTACAACAAGGCGTACGGCTCGCTTAGAAACTTCAGAATTATTTAAATTTTCTTAAACAAAATTCCTGCACATTCTCACGGGCAGCGGCAATTTTAAATATCGTCAACGTACGGGGTTTTATTGATTGCTAAGTGAACCAGTGCACTGAAGGTTACATATTCAGCTAAATGTGAATAATCCTCTCGGTAGAAAGATTGTGGCTACCGTAGAATGGCCGAAGCTCGAGCAGAATACTCATCTCTATCAAAACAATTTCATCATTTCCATGCTAATTCAAAAATAAAGATTAGTTATTTGATAGTCAAATTGACAGATGTAAATGGAAAACCTTTCAGTACCATTGTATTTGTGCGCTTCCACAAAGTGTGGAATGCCCTGAAGCTTGCAAAGCAATAATTTGTTTTACTTTATACTTTCGCAACACGCTAAGAAAAGATATGGTTGTAGAATGGCTGAGAAAACCATATTATGTTCTCAGAAACAAACCTGAGGTCGTTAATTAATTAATTTTGTTACGGTAAGCAAAGCAATGTTTGAATTTAATAATTACATTATTATATTCATAAAAAAGTGTGATATGGTTAGAGTTTAACAATATAGTTTTGTTAAATATTTATGACTGCAACATAATTTTTATTATTATTTAAAAATAATATAATGTAAATAACCATATAATGTTATCCAAAACCATACTATTTTAAGTTTTAAAAAAAATCTTTTTCAGAAACATCTTCTGTCAGTTCAGTGTTTCGTTTGTAAGCTATCCGTATTGCACGCGTCGTGTTAAATAAATAAATAAAGTACAAACAAACAAAAGGGTAGATAAATTAAAACATATACATAAGTACATATGTTTACCTCTTTATACAGACGTGTCTGTATTTCGAGTATGCACACATATGTAAGTATACATTTCTAAATATACATTTAATTTCAACAATATTAATTTATTTTTATTTCGGATTTAACGCACAGCTGTTTTAAACAAGAGATCCACCAATAAATATATGATTGAAAAACAAAATATTAATATTATATTAAATAATACTGTTGTCTTATTTAACAATATTATTATAAGATAAGAACATGGTTACTGAGTCTCAATAATATTTTCGTCACATCTAACAATAGTGTTGTCATATTTACAATAATAAGATAAGGTGTAACAAAGTTTATTGTTTTCGTTGATAATATTATTATTAACTCAGATAATAATATTATTAAATGTTTGCTTTTCTATTGACAATAATATGATTTAACTACAACCATATAATTCAATCATAGTATGTTGCTGTTTAATTATGGTTACCTTAACCATATTTTTTCATTTGCGTGAAGGGTCGTTATAAGTGACGTGCAAGGAAATCAGCAGGTTTTGACGCACAGTGAAGCCAAACTTACTTTATTTTCAATACTATCGAGCTTGATATTACCATGATTGATGACCCACCAAGCGTTCATTTTGGTTTTGTACTGTTCGTTTGGTAAAACAATAAATAAAAATGTCTTTAAATAAAGAAATTTTAATAAAAATAATGGCAGCACTGCTCTAAATCTTCTTTTTTTCATCAATAATTTGTCTGCTTTTCTCTTTCAATTCCGATTTTTTTTGGGAACTGCTCACAATGAAAATATAACTATAATGAAAATTTGTTCAGGCTTGATGGGTTAACACTATACATACATACATACATTAGCAAGTGACAGCAAGCATGCCAAAAATCAAAATTTTTTGATTTTCAATCAAGCATCGTTGGTGTCACATTTACTAACAAATTTTCATCCTATAACCAAGCCTAGCAAGCATTTTAACCGCGTCTAGACCCTTAAGAAACGTGGTATGTATGTATGTAACTCGAGTTGAAGAATGCGTAGAATGTTGGAAATACGTAGAATGAATGAGTTAAATACGTTTAGCTAATATGCGGTGACTATTGTAAATGATTTGATTATTTCCAATATTTTTTTTGAAAAAAAGGAAAAATGTTTGACAAGGTTTTGCATACTGCTGCATGGTTACTATTTATTTTCTAGTTAAGTTAAAATCTACTCACGATATCGTCTCAATGGGAAACCGTTCAAACATTAACCAAAAATGACTTTTTGAAATTTCAGCGCATAAAGTAGCTTTTTGTTTAGCAGAGTGTTAAACAAATAATATTGCTTAATGTTATGCACAAACCCTACATACACACATATGTACATACTTGACTTCATTAAGAGCACAATGTATGCATGTGTAAAATGCACGCCCATGCAGCAGATTACGATCACTGAAAGAGCAAATGTGTATGCATAGAATTTATTTCTACATGTTCGTTGAGTCAAGACACCACAGTTTCGTTAAGTGTTTGTAGAAATTAAGCAAGAGGTTTGCAACTTTAATTTAGGTCATTGTATGCGTCATATATACATTAGTGGCCTGCGTAAGCAGTCTTGAAATGTAAATACGTAATTTTTTTTAAATGTATTCTCGTGGCATGTATTATAGTAAAGCCAATAATAAATGCTGTCGTACTATAAACGAAGCACGATGGTTGTATTGGTGTACGTGTATATGACTGTTAACGATGTTAGCGATGTCGCCAAGACGTCTTGTTTAAACAAACAATGAAAATAAGTACTGTTTCTACATGTATGCTTGTTATTTTGCATATTATACGTTTGGGTGTGTGTGTAAGATTTAGATGGTAAGCTATTATGTTTGTGTTTAAGGGAGGTTTTTTAACGCAAGCGCACACAACTCATGTAAATGCATGTGTGCGTTTCTATGTGCGCAGAAAAATAAGAGAGCATACAAAAAGTATGTAGGTATGTATGTATGTACATGCATGATGTTAGTATACGCGTCAATGAGAGAAAAAAGCACAAGCACCACAAATTCTTCAGTCACGAACTATTTTCTTCTTTACTCTTATTTATACCTGCAATAAGTTAAACAAATGTATTGCCGAACATGTTGTTTAGCGTTTGTTTCAGAAGATTTCACTGTAGTAAAGCATTTGAAATTGCCCTTATATCTTAAAAGTTCTTAAAAGACGTCTTTTGCAGGTCTTTAATATACATATGTACATATCGCTCATTTACTTCAATAGTGTCATAACTCAAAAAGTGAGTTTTTTGAGTTATTAATGCAGAATAACATGACTTTTCGTATTTTATCTTGTGTAAAAATTTCATTTAAACAAGCTTGTAGCATCACCTCCTGAGAGAAGAATATTTTTTGATGTCTTCGTTGATTTGTATGCAAATTGAAAATTTCTGAATTCTGAAAAACTGGTTTTTTGAGTTGTGACACTGTTGAAGTAAATGAGCGATATGTATGTATGTATATATCGCTCGTTTACTCATAGAACGCCATAACTCAAAAAATGTTAATTTTGTTTTGATGATGCAAATTTAATTCTCATATCGCTCTGCAAATTTCATACAAATTTCTTGTTAACTCTACTCTTGAAAAGAGAGAAAAAAAGTAAAATTTTTCCATTAATTTATGTGCAAATTGAAAAATGTAAACTTGATTTCTGGCAAACTGGTTTCTTTTTAGTTAAGTATGGCTCTTTTACTTGAACAACGTCATAACTCAAAACAAAGAAGTTTTACAGAAAACGAATTGAAATTTTACAAGAGTTAAGTATACAAGATACAAGTATTATATGAAATTTCTACACAATTTGAATAACGATACGAGGTTTAATTCCATTTACTAATATATAACTTTTTGAGTAATGACGTTGCTCAAGTAAATGAGTGATATATATATGTTACATATAAAGAAAAATAAGCATTCAGTTGCACATTTAAAGAAATTAATACAAACATTTTTTATTTACTTAAAAGAAAGGAAAATCGTGTTAAATATGCATAAATTAATTAATTAAGCGATAAGTAAGTACGTATTAGTGTTGTTAATTATTTGTGTTTTATATTTGTTCGAATAAAATTTTATAATTTTTGTTGTTGTTCGAAAAGAAAATAATTTTGAACTTTTGATCGAATATTCGAACAAACAAAGAATAAAAACATTTTTTCGAATAATTTTAAAAAAGTTTGCAAAAAAATAATTCATTTCACAAGAATAACAAAATAACAAACTTAGAAATATTATTGAAAACTGAAAGGAAATTAATTAAAAAGTATACGTTTTTATACACAATTGCAAACTTTCTTTAATATGTCATTGATTTCTTTAAAAAAATCATTTAAAAACGAACAAGTAGAAAACTTTCCTTCGCAAATTGTTAATGTTGGTGATACAGTTTGTATAATTCAGCAAAAAATTACACATTACCATCAGAACTACTTGGCATATAATGACTTACTTTTCTGATTATCAAATTTCATTACTCGCTTACAAATCACATTTCCTAAAATTTAAAAATATTATGTACAAGTTGCTAAATGAGGAGAATGATTTTTTTTAGATTAAACAGATTACGTGAACAAGTAGCTAATTAAAAAAAGTAAGTACTTCTCAAGAATCGATTATTTTAATCTCACCATGAGGTAATCCAGTACGGAAGAGCTTCCACAAAAATGCTTAATTCCAAACCCAATTACCTTTTTTAAAATTTTTCGCTGGGTTAATACAACATTATCAGTTGCTTCAGAAATGTCATATAATACTTCATCGTACTTGAGACTATTTGTGTTATTTTGATTACAAAATAATCGTGAAAGCAAAATATTTGCGTACTATTTTTTTACTCTTTTTTGGGATATTTTAAAAAGTTAGGAAAGCTCGGGAATAATATTAAATCATTTAAAGATGTTTCATTAATTCGATTCTTAATGCTTTTGATTAAATCTGTAGAAACTCTCTGTCAGGAAAGAAAGAAGAAACCTTCTTATTCCGTTCAGCGAACATATGCAAATAAGCTTACACAAGTGTTTATAATTTGGAGTAATTTGTTTACTTAACATTCTATTTTTAAAATATATAAAATATTTTTTATACAAAGTAATTGAGGAAATCGACGAATATTGGATAAAAATTACTCGAGTAAATTTTTAATGTAAATTAAAAATTTTTGTTCATGCGAACAGAATTTAAAAAAGGTTGCTCGTATGTTAAAGTAATTTTTATTCGAATGATAACACTAGCATGCATGTATGTTTACATTGATTTTCTAAATTTACTTCATAATACATAAAAGATTAATGCACTCATATTAATGTGACCTTAAGCGTTATTATTATGTTTATTACTTGAACGAATTTTATGTATATTTTTCGCTTAGTTTCCGAGTTAGAAATTATTATCAAATTATCTCCACAAACACAATAAAAAGTTTTTAACAAAACAACAGGGGCAATAAAAAGTGGCAACATTTTTTCCCATAAAAATTTATTGCTTCTTCTATTCAACGTGTCTATTTTTAGGCCTCAGAGTCCCACTTTATCAAAAAAAGTTAAACTAAATTGCAAAGTCAAAAGTTTATAGTTGTTGGCGACACAAAAAAAAAACATGAAAACAAAATTTAGCAAAACTTAAAATGTATTATGTATTTGTATTTAACGTGTCCATACATTTCGGCCCATAAACAAACTTATGAGCAAAAAATTATTGTTATCTCTACCTGAAATAAATTATAAAAAAACTTCAATAAAAACTATTAGGCTGCATACTGCTAAAGCTTTAAAGTGTTTTGCTTAACGCATTTTTATTTGCTTTTATGTATCTCTTCGTGCGTTACGTATGAATTCATTTAAAAATATAACACAACTACACAAAATGTATTTATTTTACGCACATGTAAGAAACTTTTTAAACTTTCGTTTCGATATACATACATACTTATTTGAAAATACTGAAGAGCTTTACTATTACGGGGCATTAACGAATAGACTGATACCGTACATTTAGTGAAAATAAGAGTATGGGAATCGGTTGATATTGTAGGCCATCCCTGAAACTTGCTTCAAATTTTTAAGTCCAAGTAAATTAATGTGTATCGAAAATCTATTTGACAAGAAATTCTGAATTAATAAAATACAAACACTTTTTTTCCAAAACTTCGACAGAGACATCCGATACATTTTTGAGTCTATAAAAATTATTGAATATCTAGAATTAATTTGCGAAGATTTTTGAAGTTATTAGAAAACAATTTTTAGATATTTCTTTTTTAGCAACGATATCTCTCGAAGGCCAAAACTTTAATATTCATATTCTTGCTAATCGAATCCATTCATTATCTTATGATATCTAAGCAACATCCTTTTAATACTCCAGATCCGTTGACCACTTCTTAAGTTATGAGAAGTGACAATCTGCAAGTTCCTTTAGCGGGCAGTTAAATATAATGACTGACACATTTTACATCATTTCAAAATTTGCAAAAATAATTTAGAAATTAATTAAATTTATACCACCAAGCAAAATAATATTAATTTAAATAATTAAAAGTTTCATTTCAATTAGCGCATACATTTACATTAACACATATATATAGTTATAATTACAGTACAAGCTTGATTTGGGAAATAGAATCTTAATCAGGATTGTTGCTTTGACCACTCATAAAAACTTGATATTAAATTCATTTATTTTTCTCTGCTTGTTTTAATTAGGTTTTAGTTTGCAAGCCAAATTACATGTGGTTATTTTTTATTATTCTGACAAGCACTCGAACAACGGAACAACATGCTGTTTTCGAAGCCCGCTACACCTTCGTCATTGGTTCTCATGTGTTTTGTCCACTGGGCATGATGCCACTTAATGCGTGCTTGATCCTCATACATAGAATTTTTCAGAGCAAATACAATACGTGAATTATTTTATGACAATTTCAAGTCTTGTCAAAATTTCTTGTTATTGTTATTTGTTCTTTAGTAATCAGGCACAGGCGTATTAATATGCTTATTTTTATTGAATGTAAGATAAACTTCAATTCCGTGCAAATTTTTACAGGCCAAAATTAAAATTTAATTTAAATTATCCAACCCTAGAACCATCTTTTTTATCTTATTTTTCATAAAATATAAAATAGGTTTAGTTATCAAAAAAAAACAAAAATTAGTTTTAGCAAGTTACTTTTATATAAACAAACATTAAATTTTCGATTTCGAATACCAATCTAGACTTTTTTGGAACTTCGCAAACTGATTTAGCGCACAGACGGACGGATGGACATTGTTTATTGACTTCCCTATTTATAACCAACCTGAATGTATGTATATGTATACTTTATAGGGTTGCTTATGAATATTGTAGAAATTACACACGGAATAACAAACCTATGTACCATTTTTGGTGAATAATATAATAATAAAAATCAACGATTTGCAAGCGTTGTTATTACTGAGGATTTTTCTGCACTGTCAATGTGTGATATTTGAAACTGGAAAATAAGAAAGCATAATAAAAAACATGTAACAATACCTTGTGAAACTATAAAATAAAAACATCTTGAGTAAAAATATTTCTTAGACATAAATTATGTTTAATTAATAAAGAAGAATAAATTCCTTTTAGTTATTTATTTTTATTTAACATAAAAATCTCGATTTTCTAGCCGTCTTATATATTACTGATTTTCAATATCAATTTAAAATCTAAAATATGTTTAACTAAAACACCATTTATACTTGAAATTAATTGCAAAAACTTAGCAATACAATCAAATATTTTTACTAACACACTCATATCGTTTTTAATTTCCAGTCAGCTTTCAATGATTTTTTCAAGAAAGTAAATGTTTGATCTTTTGAAGAAAGTAAAATGAAAAAAAGCTTAACAGTGTTACCCCATTTAAAGATTTGTACAAATATACAGGGTTGTAGTAAATAGTTTTTATAAAATCTGATTATTTTTAATAAATATTTAAAGAATTATAATATCTTATGCTTAAATATAATAAAGAAGACAATTCATGCCTTTCGAAAACAATAATATTATTAAAATATTAACAATAATACTTATTCCCAACTTATTGCCTTATAAATTTGTGTATGTGAATATTCTGGGTAACTCTAATTAAGTAGTAAGCAAACCAATATTTTCCGACTTTACTTTTCAACGACATTTTTAAAATAAACTTTCACTTTCCCATTAAAACGAAAAAATAATTGTCATGAAAGTCATTTATTTCATTAGATTTTTTATTCATAATACGTATACAGAAATTTTAAGAAAGTACACTTTCATGTGTAAATGTAGAGTAAAATTTTTTTTTATTTAGATACTGAAGTATATTTACTTGTCATTCACTCCAAATTATTGACTAGATATTTTCATATACAAACAAGTAAAAATTAAAAAAATCAAAAAACAGGACTGCCAGCAACCTTAAACCAATAAAGAACCTAAATAGCCATTCGAAATGAAATATCATAAGAGCAATCTTAAAATGATTTTGAAATACCTGTCGAATGATACTTATTTTGATATAGTTCACCGACTTTTTATTTTTTTCGTACTGAATTTTGAATTCTGTCATATCTTAAGAGACTCTCCCGGGATTAAGACAAATCGATTGCCGTAATCATAAAAATCGCCACATGCGCTCGGTTAATATAATAACACAGGGCCACAAAAGAGCACACACATGCATGGGCTGAAAAACAAAATGAATGGTATTTCCGCAAATTTAAATTTTTTCAGCCTTTGAATCGTCCTTTTGATTCTGCTGGAAGTGGCAACACTGAAATATATTTATTATTTATATATGCCTATGGAAACGTAATATGATACTAAATATTAAGTATACGCCATGGTGTCCATGATCAATTGTCAGGGCAGGTGAATATATTTACATAAGTATGAGTTTTTGCTTATGAGTCCATTATTTTTTATTTATATTTAAAAGAGAAAGATAATTATATCACATATCAAAATTATATGTATGAAGTTTTTAATAGCGTATTTATATTTGAATAACTTTTTGCAATAAAAGGGAAAATTCTATGTGGTGTCTTAGGTATGTACATATATTATATTTTTTCCTAATTCTATAAAACCGTTGATTATTGATATTTTCGAGTGAAATTTATGTATTAAATGTTATACAAAAAACAAAACAGTACTGTTCATTAATAATTATCACATGCAATTTGGCTTAAAAAAGCGATACGAACTTTAGCCCGTTCAAATAAATCAATCATAGACACAAATTAAGTTCGAAAAATAATAATTAAATATTAACTTAAATTAATAGCCAGGGGCCTGTGGCAAAAATTAAACAAATATACTTAATAGTAATAAACCAAAAAAAAAGTTTGTCTTAAGTAGAACAAAAAATAAGCAACTTAACTAACATGTGAATAATTAGTAAAGAATAAACGACAATGCTAAGTCTGTTGTAAATTAGAGATGGTAAATTTGGGCTTTCATTATAAAACACGTTTTCAGCATTTTGAAATACGATGAATCAAAACAATTCACGTATTCCATTTGCAAGAAAGTTTCGTATATAAGGCAGAAATCTACATCAACTGACACCACACACAGTGGACCAACACAGAAGAACGCTGATGATGAAGGTTTAGTGGCCTTCGAAAACGGCTGGCTGTTCCGTTCAACTATGTGTTGTCAGAATATCTACAACTAACTTTGATGTTATTTGTTCATTAATAATTATTATCACATGTAATTTGGCTTAAAAAAGCGATACGAACTTTAGCCCGTTCAAATAAATCATAAATATACAAACAAATTAAGTTCGAAAAATAATAATTAAATATTAACTTAAAGTACTAGGACTTGTTTCTGGGACTAAAAATTGAGCAAAAGTTCACACAAATTAAAAAAAATTAGATTTTGAACAATTTTACTCATAGCAGGCATACATGGTCCAATACCCATTTAGGGCTTTGGCTAATAAATACATGCAAATCAAAGTCTTATTAACTAACAAATTTTTTAGTAGTCGGGAGTACCCTGGATGAACAAAAATATAAAATTTAACTATTTATTTACTGTTGGCTTATGGATCTTGAGATATTTATAAATTTAAATTTCAATCTCAGTATAACTCACTATTTTATCAAGAGCTATTACGTGAAAAACAATTTTTTCAAATCGCATGAGAAACTACACTCAAAAAAAAAGACATGTTCTATTATTAAGAAATTTTTTTTCCTAAATTCAAGTAAAAAAAATTTCTAATTTTAAGTAATTTTTTGTAAGTTTAAGTAAATTTTTACAAAAATCTAGTAAAAATTACTTAATATGAGTAAAAAATAAAAAGTTCATATCCTTAAAAATAGTTCATAAAAATACACAATAAATTTCTCAAATTTCAGGAAATGTTTACTGACTTAAAGGAAATATTTACTAAAAGTAAGAAAATAGTTATAAACTGAAGGAAATTTTATATTAAGGTCTAGTCAATTTCGTCTTAAATCAAAAAATAAACTTTAGGAAATGAATTACTCCTAATTAGTTCATAAAATTTGACTTACTTGAAAGATGTAAAAGGTATACTGAATTTCAGGGAAATATTTCCCAGTTTTAAGTATTTTTTTTGAATTATAGAATTTATTATTAATTTAGAAAAAATCTAAGTAAATTTTTCATATTTTCGAAGAATATTTGAACTTGAAATTTATTTTTTTGTAAGTAAAATAAAATTTTAAAACTCAATAATTTCAATGTTTATTCAGGCTGCATTGTTGGCAATTGGTTAGAGTGCTTTCTTATCAATCAGAAGGTTGCTGGTTCAATACTTGTCTCCTCTCAAGGAATTTATATGTATGTATGGTGAGTTATAATTAAGAATATAACATTATAATATAAAAAAACATACCATGTGGTATAGAATTTAATTAAAAATAAAAATAAGTACCAGAATTAAAGACAAAAAAAATGGGAAAATTTACTAAATTTGAGATCAAAGACGAAAATTTTTTTTGCAAAGCTCCGAATTTTATTGGAAAATTTTACTTAATTTTAGGAAAATTTTACTAAAATATGAAAATATAATTACTATAAACTAGTTCATTAATGAACTAGAAATTTAGTAAATATTTTATTGGTTTCGAGTAAAAACAGCTTTGGCGCCATACGACAACTTTTTTTTATTCAAAATTAAGGAAATGTTCCTAACTTTTAGTTAATTTTTTTTTGAGTGTAAGAAAATGGTGAACGGTAAGAAATGGTATATATTATAAGATTTTAAAACTCCATACTTCCGTACCTGAACAGGTTGGACAGCTAGTATTTAAAACATAAACGCGAGTACTCTTCTGCTATGTCCATAATTTTGATGAGACTATACGTTTGGAAATGACTGATTTATTTAAAAAAAAAATTGTTATTCTGCCCCACCGTCTGATGTTGTTGTTGTTATTAATTCAAATACGTATGTAAGTAGCTGAGCCGTTGCAGTCTAGCTGTTGTGTAGCCTAATGTGTTCTATATGTTTAATGCAATATACTACACTTTTTGAAGCAAATGCTCATGTAGAAATTAACAAAAATAGTTGTATAGTTATTGCAGTATGCATCGAGTTACAACTTTTACAATACATTTTAAATTAAACAAACATTCTGTTTACCTCTTCCAAACAAAATATTTCATTGGGAATCATAAATGAAATATTTAATTTAAATAGAAATTGAAAAAAATTACAACACTCTTAACAAAAGTCACAGGCACATTGAAAAAAAAGCAAATTCAAGGTTATGTTCACGGCCATACGCATCGAACTTAATCAGTGCGTTCGTTGTCTCTTGCTATTGGTTGTTAGAGCGGCTTTTTTAAGTTTGTGTGAACTTTTTCAACGATTTTGTTAAGCTTGATTATTAACGTGAATTTTTTTTGTGTAAGTTTTTAATTTTATGCATTTTTTAATTTGCTAAAAGACATCGTTTTAGGCAGTTTTTTTTTGCAATTATAACCTATTTGAGTTTCTATTATATGATAGCAAATATTTGCATGCATATGAACATACATATATATGTAAATACAAATTGTATAACTATTTGTACTATTTAGTTAGTTTGGCGGTTACGAATTAGCAAGTGGAAATGCATACCTACATATGTACATACATACACATACATACATATATATTTTAAATAAAATTTCCGTTACGCTTTGGTTGGGCAACTGCTTTTGAAATAATGTATTTACATTAGGGTGGTCGTTATTTGACTTTTTTTGATTTCTTCTACTCTCACCCCCCAAATCGGTTGAGTTTTATGTAAACAAAAATACAAAAAAAATTCATATCCATAAGTTGTGTTTTAGGGGGTGCGTCCGGCCCTCAAAGTTGGCCCTTGAGCCCATATATTCAATGTAATTTTTTTATATTTTTTTTAGATTTATTTTGACTATATACAGTATTTTTCGTTTATAGCGAACCCGTTTAAAACGAACTTTCGCCTAAAACGAACCATTTTCGAAAGTAAAAATTTTTATGTCTATAAAATCATGAAAACTTTTTCACTTATAACGAACCCGCTTAAAGCGAACTTTCGGTTATAACAAACTTTTTTTGCATGTAAATTTTTTGTTTTTTTCGCTTAAAACGAACCAAGAAGTGTGTTGCCATAAAAAAAAATTATATTTATATATTAATGTGTAGCGTAAGCTGTGTAAGAAATTTTCCTCAGTCTCGCGACACTCCACAACAAATTCTTGACCACTTGGCCCAAATGGAAGTGTATATAAATGAAGCCAATTTTGATTGATTTTTAAAAAACTAAATAAACTTATTTTTTAAAGACTACAATGTTCTAAAATTGTTTTAATAAGTAAATAAATAGCCAAAGTGTTAAAAAAAGACATGTGCACACACAATAATGGTTTCTTGATGTCTTCACTTAAAACGAACTTCGCTTAAAACGAACAAATTTGATCAGTCCCTTGAAGTTCGCTTTAAGCGAAAAGCACTGTATACTGTATATGGATGAAATAATTTAATAAATATAAGATCTTATTATCTTAGCTTACATGTTTAAAATAAAAAATTTCCAAATATATATAATTTTGTTACATAAAATTTATGGTACTTTGTTGGTAATTTTCCTCATTATTTTCTAAAATATTAATTTTAGCAAAAAAGAGCTAAAATATTGTCATATGTTATATTCTTGTTAAATGGTTTTTTAAAAAGATAGTCATATGCAAAAAATTACATTGAAAAATGGGCTTGAAGGCCAACTTTGAGGGCCGGACGCACCCACTAAAACGCAACTTATCGGTATGAAATTTTTTTGTATTTTTTTTACATAAAACTGAACTGATTTGGGGGGTGAGAGTAGAAGAAATCAAAAAACAAAAAGTCTCCATACAATTTACGGCCACTCTAATGTACATACCTATATGAGCCGTTTATTTTGAAGCAAATAAAAGTCGTAATGAGTTTAATCTATAAAACTTTTATCGTAATTTTTTCAAAAATCGACTTGTTTAACTTTATAAACGAACGGCTCGATCGTATGTACAAACATATGTATACGTGGGTATGTGTATTAGAGTATTTTAATTAAAACTACTTAATATGCTTACACGTGCCATCATTTAGAGTTATAATCGTATCATGTATCATATTTTTTACAATTAAGCAAATACCTGCATACATCGAGAACCTGTGTATGTTCAATATATGCCAACTCAAAAAACCTAACTGCTCAGTAGAGCGAAAAAACTAAACTAATTCGCTCATTATAGTAAAAATAAATTATGTGCCTTCCATAAGTTGGTTTATAGTTTATAAAATTATTTTGCACTGGTTTGCTTATTTCTTGAAGATAACATATTTTTTTAGTCTATTAAAAAAAAATATTTTTTAGAGTTAGCATATACCAGATTTTTTTTTAAATATATTTATTATTTATGCCCTAATTCTGTTCGACGATTGTATAGTCTTGTCTGTGGACGACAAAATGCCGCAGTTTTGATTCTTTAAAACAATTATTATTTATTGTCTATGCTAGAAGGTTCGTATATTTGCGTTATGACTTTGTTCCAAACATAATATCCAACACATATTTCTCCATAATTATTCAAACTGTTGGTATAATACAGTAATTTAATTTTAATGTTTAAAAAAACGGCAATATTATTTTTATTTTGTATTATCAAATTGTAAAATATGCAGGCAAATACTTAACAAAACTCGAGTCCCATCCTAATCCCCTTGCTCGTAACATTTTGAATTTTACTGGACACATCCGCTTAAAAAAGAGGTACACTACGGCTCTAATACGCAACACTCCAGATGAGACTTCTTGAAAATATTTTTTTGCTTAATACGACATTTATGTATTATTGATTACTATCACAAAGTTTATGTCCGACACTGGTTGTGGGCCTAATTAATTATATTTATACTTAAGATTTGAATACCTATTGTTAGTTAATTTTTGAAGATATAGGGTCTTATTCAAAAAAACTTAACAAAGCTTTGGCAAGCAATATTAAGTAAAGTTGTATTCAAAAAAAAATATTATATCAAAATTCTAAAGTAGGCATCCACGTTTGTTAAGAGTACTTTAAGTTGATATTTCCAAAATGTGTATTTTTTACCTAAAATATTTTTGTTAATATAGCACATATTGATTCATGTTACATCTGAAAATGAAGCTAGAAGTGCTAGCTCTTAGCTTAGGTTTATTATTTCTGTCATCTAATGGAAAACATCACCAAATTATCCAATTGATTCGAAATACATAGCAAAATCCATAAAAAAATATTAAAATAAATACAATTATACAAAAATGTTTTAGTGATGTACATTCAAACAAAACGAATCGAAAAAAGCTGGATATTCAAATACTCATTTCGTTCGAATAAAATAAATTGAGATAATTTTTCTATGTTCATCATATTTTTTTACTTTTACTTCATAAAAATGTTTATCTGTTTTGCTTCCATGTCAGAAGCTCATATTGTTTAAATTAGGTTGCTTTACTTCAACAAAATAAAAATTTATTTAATAAAATAAAAAATTATTTGAATGCTCGAATACTTGCACTCGATGTTGTACATCATAAGCTGTGAATTGGTTGTTGAACACGGTGGTGTTACCAGAATTTATTGTTAAATCAAACAATAATTAAAGTTGTCTTTTGAATACAATTTCTTAATAAAGCAATGTTAGCCTTAAAGTGCTTGGTAACTACTATGAACTTTAAAGCTCAAATAAAAAAATTTTTTGAATAAGAGGGATAATAAATAATTATTAGCAAATACAAAAAAAAACTATCAAAGACAACAACCATTTTTGAGAGAAATAATTTAGAAAATTCAAAAACAAGAACTCAAAAGTATTTTCAAACAAGAACGTCCTAAAGCATCTTACTGAATTAGGGCATTAATCAATTTGTGAAATCTTTTACTCAATATTAGATATGGGTGATTCCAATCTGGCGTTACGTGACATTTGTACTACAAAATGTTGGGGAAAAAATTGAAAATCATGTTTGATAAAAGTTTTTTTCTTACATTTGAGGAGCGCTTAAATAGCTTTATATTCAGTGAAAAAATAATAAAAATCAAACTAAAGGATTTCAAGATATACCCAAAATATGACCTGGCGTTACGTTACAAAAAACAGAAGTGGGGTTTGACTTGACTAACAAAATTGCTAAATTCTGCGAACTGGGCAAGTCTTCTTAGGCAAAAATTTTTTTGTTAGGATTTGGACTAATATACATTTATTTTCCAGGCATCTAGATTAAAAAAACTTTTCCCCTTTTTTTCTATCACCCTTAGTATCTGGCGTTACGTTATATGGCGTTACGTTACTTAAATTTCCACTTGATATTTTTTTCGTTAAAAATTAAGAAAAAGATTCACAAAGTGTAATGAAACTATATTTGTTATTTATATATACTTATTAGCTTTATCCGCAGCTCCGCTCACATTGTATTTTGGAAAATATAATAAAAATTTATGAATGTATTGTTAATTGTTAGTCGCTGATAAAGCCGATAAAATAAAATTATAAAACAGAATAAAAACCGGTTTTAAGGCTAGTTAAACTATCCAAACCGAATCGAAAACTACCCTTACCAGCCGAAAAATTTATTTTTCGGAAAAAATCCGTACCATATACAAAAAAACCGGTTCCGAACCGGGTACAAAAAATATGATTTGTTTGACGCTGGTAATGTAGCTTTCCATTGGTGAAATAATTTAAAAACCGGCTTAGCGGTTTGGTCGTGAATGCGAAGAAAACAAACGAACAAACTCAAAACCAAAACTTCAAGTAAATTGTAAACAAACATTGTTCTAATACTCACAATCTGGCGTTACGTTACACACTTTTGAATATTAATATTATATTAAATATTTGTTATATAAACGATTTTTTTATTATTATCACTTAAGCTAATAACAATTTGTTAACATGCACAATTTCACGCACTTCCGATCGTCAGCGTAGAGATAATGAAAATAATTGCTACTTTTCCTGGCGTTACGTTACATTGAAATATCATTTTAAGTTAACCTAAATTTTACAGTTAATTGATATATAATGGCTTTCTCTTCAATTGTCTATGATTAGTTGTTGTTGTAGCAATAGTTTTGCAATAAAAGTATTACTGTGAAATTGCTCCTAGAACTATAAAAAGTAGAGAGAAAATGCTCATGAAATTAAGTAAAACTTACAAAAATCAGAAGCCTAACCTTGTAGCCCATTATTTCGCCATCACAACTAAGGAAAGCTTCGAATTCTTAAATTTATTTGATTTCAAATATTTCTAATTTATAATACAAGAAACCAAATCTGTTGGTAAACTTTAATTTTTTTCGTCATGGTGGACTTTTTTCTGGAACTGCCCATATAAGAATTAAAAGCTATAATAAAAAATTTAATAGAAAAAAATACCATAAGAAAATAACTTAATCCTAAAATAACTCTAGGCTTTTCCATCTCGCTTTTGTAACAGGCCATTCCAAACTTTCGATTTCGAAAGCTTATATCATTGACTATAATCGGCCCATATAACAGTTTAAAACTTTTATATTACCAATTTTAGATTTTTTATATCAGGACTACATTTTTCTCTTATTTTTTTTTTTTTGATTATCACTACTTATGTATTATTTATAACTATCACTAAGTTTATGTCCGACAGTGGTCGGGCCTAATACTTTTATTTTAGATTTAAGATTTGAATACTTATTGTTAGTTCATAATTGAAGATACAATAAATAAATAAATGTATTAAAAAAAATATCAGGACTACATAGATGGGCGTTCTAATGTGTTAAAAGTGACCATATCTCTAAAACTAACCATAGGACATTAAAATCCTTACCTGATTCGTCTTCAGCATGCCAAATGTAATAATATGTCCTAATTTACACTATGCAAGTCTTATTGCTATGCTGCTTAGTTTGTGAGGAGAGAGAGCGAGAGAGAGACGAGGGGAAAAGAAACAGTTATGTTCCCCTCGTCTCTCTTCCCCACAAACTAATCAGCTTAGCAATAAGACTTGCATAATGCAAATTAGGACTATATGAGGTAGATTTATAATAAATTAATATTTTTTTACAATTTTGGAAATTTACATGGGCATTTAATAAAAAAAAAAATTTTACAAGTACCTTGAGATACGAGTAGCAGAATAAAAAATATTGATAGGTACAAAACGAGAAAAATCTTCTTTTCTTTTTATTTGAAATTTATATTACAGATGAATATTGCATAGAGGAGCTATATATTTGTCATCGGAAACTGATTTTGATCAAATTTGAGTTGACATATTCAACATACATACATGCATGTATGTATGCATGTATATTAAATTGATTGATAAAACAATTTTTTTTATAAAAGGGAGCCGCTGGTGAGAATTTAAGCTGAATGCTAGATTAGATTCTTTCGCTTAAAACAGAACAATTTGTAAATAGGTTTCTTATACGTACATACATACATACAAACACATTTAAGTATGTACATATGTATGTATGTATGTATGTATGTATTTCTTAAAAATTTAGACATTTGTTCTATTATATTTTATGGCAACAACAAAATTAAATAGAATTTTACATTTATATCTTAAATGCGTGTGTGTGTATGTACATACATATGTAAGTACATACTACATATATACGCGCTTAAACAAATGTTTACAATAATAATTAAATTTGGTTTTATAGGCCCATAAATGTGACCTTCAATCGAAAAATCAAACTAAAAACTTAACAACCGAAATGCTTTTAAGCCCTTCAACCAAAGAAAAAAAAAACTTGACTACATAGAGTCGTTGAAACTTGAATGAGGCAAAAGATCTAAAACAACATAAATTTAATAAATATTTTTTTTATTATCAGCACAATGCGTTCATAAATACATATGTACATGGAAGTTGATATGCATACAGACACAGTGCGTAAAAAAATTTGTTTTCTATCCATTATACATACTTACATACAAACATACATGCATACATCAAATTAATGTGAATATTGTTTGAAATATATTCACATTAATATATCAATAACAAATAATTCTATGAAATTTTTCGAAGAATCTTTATCATATACGTAAATTTAATACATATTAGTAAATGTTCTACCCACATGAATGTGTTGATTGGGTAACTACCATCCCAGCTAACCAAAGCATTGCTAAATAATATTGCATTAGAATATTTCGTAAACATTTCTCGGAAAAAACAACTCGAGAACGGTTATCGCAAACGGAAAGAGAAGGTGCTGCTACAGCTCACTCGTCGCTTAGTTTGTGGCAGCAAATCTTTCGATTTCGATGTTTCGCTCACGAATCAGTAGCGAACCTTAGCAATATCATTATGTAATCAAAAACAATATCATTAATAGTTCGATTTCATTGCTTCTAAATAGCAAAAAACGTTATTCTTCTTATGTTGTACATACAAAAAAAATAAAAAATTAAGGGAAGAAAATTGTTTCCTATTGCTTAACTTTTTTTAAAGAGAATGTTTTGAGAATGGTTCGCTACTGCGAGCATTCGTTTGTTTTCGAATATCAGGTTGGCTGGGATACGCAATGTGCGTATGTTTGTTTGAATGTATTTTTTGTTTGTTTGTATGATTGTGAGTATATACATATGTATATATGTAAAAATGCGTACAAGTTTAAGGCAACGCAGTGAGGCGAAACAGCTACAAATACAACAACAACAACTATTCGACGCTTAGCTGACCTTGATAAATAGCTATTAGTGGCCTGCATAAGCAGTCTTGAAATGTAATGGAATTTCTTGAAAATACTTTTTTTATACTTTTTTATAAATTTTTTTCTTTTTTGGATTATCACTACTTATGTATTATTTATAACTATTAACGAGTTTATGTCCGACAGTGATCGGTCCTAATAATTATATTTTAGATTTAAGATTTGAATACTTATTGTTAGTTCATATTTGAAGATACAATAAATAAGTACATGTATTAAAAAAAAATGTTTTTTAAATGTACTCTCGTGGCATGCATTATACTAAGCCTATAATAAATGCTGTGGCAGTATAAACGAAGCACGATGGATGTATTGGTGTACGTGTATATGACTGTTAACAAGCGATTTCACCAAGACGTCTTGTTTAAACAAATAATGCAAAGAAGTACTATTGATACATGTGTGTTTTATTATTTTGCATATTGTACGTTTGGGTGTGTGTGTAAGATTTATATGGTAAGCTACAGGGTGACCGATGACATTTTTCAAAAAGTGGCACCAAAAAGGGGATTTATCAAAAAAAGGGGCAAAATTAAAAAAATACGAGAAAACTACACAAAACCTTTTATTTTTAATGTATTTTTTTATAATTCACTATAAAAAAGGGAGACAAAAAGTGGCAAAAGCACTCGAAAAAGTGGCACTTTGCCACTTTAGTCGGTCTAACGGTCACGCTGGTAAGCTATTATGCTTGTGTTTAAGGGAGGTTTTTAACGCAAGCGCACACATCTCATGTAAATGCATGTGGGCGTTTGCATGTGCGCAAAAAAATAAGAGAGCATACAAAAAGTATGTAGGTATGTATGTATGTACATGCATGACGTTAGTATACGCGTCAATGAGAGAAAAAAGCACAATCACCACAAATTCTTCAGTCACGAACTATTTTCTTCTTTACTCTTATACCTGCAATAAGTTAAACAAATGTATTGCCGAACACGTTGTTTAGTGTTTGTTTCAGAAGATTTCACTGTAGTAAAGCAATTGAAATTGTCCTCATGTCTTAAAAGTTCTTATAAGACGTCTTTTGCAGGTCTTTAATAGGTATGTGTATAGAATAGAACGACAATAGGAAAAGAATTAATAAACTATTTTAAGAATTATGTGAAATTATATATTTTTCTTTATCGTACACTTCACCAGCCATGACATGAGTACAATCTATAAGTTTTACATTCCGCTGGTAAATGCCGTAATATACATACATACATACATACACATATACATAAGTACATACATACATATGCACATGCGTATCTAATTTATGAGCCCATCGAAGGTGCATACATATGTAGATACATACATATGTATATATGTATGTGCTTTTCAGGGACCCACGTAACCCAAAATTCTATTTCTACAAAAATCGGTGCACAAGTGGCTGCAATGTGGTCAAAACCTATTTGTATTTAGTTTTCGACATCGTTTAAAAAAAACTGACTTCATACATGCAAATTGGTATGCTGACAGAAACCACCAAAGACACTTCGCTTGTTTTCTATACTTGCCTTCCAATAGGGACTTCCGAACTTTGGCAGTTAACAGCGAGCCATACATACTGTTGAAGCTAGACGAAAAGAAAACATTTTTTCTTGAAAAAATTTTAAAAGTGTTGAATGCACAACTTTTTTATAAAATTTAAAAATGTAATTATGCAGTTTTGAGGAAAATCGATTCAGTATGAAGAATCCATAAATTGTATCCAAAAAAACGTTTATTTGTCTTTGAAGTAATAAAGTAAGGTCACATGTAAATTTTGGTCATCTAGGTAAAATAATTAATACAATTTTGCTATTCACTTTTAGCTAATGTGCTCACTTCACAACATTTAAAAAAAGTGAAATCTATGACTTAATTTCATACCTATGTCTACCGGCATTATTTAATTCTTTGAATGAAAGACTTTCACAAAATCAATAAAGCTTTTTATATAAAACTTTATGAAACATTTTCATTAATACAATGAAATCTTACGTTAGCTCGTTATTATTAACAGAATTCATCGATTCAATGAAAAAATTTATAGCTGACACGAAGATTTTAATTTCAATGTACGAGTATATCTGTCATTTATTTAAATTTTTCCCAATTCAACGAGATGCGCAAAAGATAAAATTGTTTTTATCAAAATGGTCAAGATTCCAAACGCTACACCCATTTTATCGTTGCGAGCCCTACAGCCCGATGGTTATTAATTTCTTTCGGTCAGAGGTGGGTGGTATGAACACCAACTACGTGCCACACACATCTCCTGCAACATTCTACACACTGAAGGGAAAATCATTCATTCAGTGAAAATTAAATGGTTTCATTAAATGTTCTGCATTATATTAATGAAACTTTTCATTAATACAATGAAGAATTACATAATATACATGAAATCTTTCAATCTCTGCTCTTCGTGTGTTTATCATAGTTCATTTTATTAATGAAAATCGTTACATTATTTAAACGAATTTTCTTTTTAGCAAATTTTGGGTAAATATAAGTGAGTTCCACAAATTTTATCTACTTACTGCATACAGTTTGCAAACATAAATAAATTAAAAGTTATTTTGTTATAAAATATTTTCTATTTCTTACTTTTCTAATCCCTTTTAATTTCAAAGCAGTATGGTCGTCATAAATGCAATGACATCATTTCATTTTTATAAAGTAATATTCTTTATTGTATGCCAGATATCTCTCTTTCTCTTTTTTTATCCATTCACGTGCCTCACCAGTTTACAAACACAAAAAGTTTGTGCCAACATCCAATAAAGATGCCCGTTTTGTTACGATTTTTGTTTTGTTCTTTTAAACTTATGTTTGTGTATTGTAATTCTCAACAACATATTAAAAGTTTTACTATAAACATGTTAGTTTTTCGGCTTAATGATGAGTTCCTTAAATTTTAAATGTTTTACTTTAATAAATACATACATATGTACATATATTAAGTACATATGTATTTGTATATATTTAATAAAATCAAAAAATCTATATATTTTTTATTAAGTAGGTCGTTTGGAAGGGAATGATTTCATGTTTTTAATAGAAAATTGTCATTATGTGCTGTTTATATTTCATTATATATATGAAAATCTCATTATTGTTTTAATGAAATTTTCTTGATATTAATGAATAAACTTCATTAATAGTATGTAAAAACTTCATTAAATCAATGAAACAACTACATTATATATATGAAAAAGTTTCATGGAAGTAATGAAATAGTTTCATTCTATTTATGACATAGCCGCCAAAAATTAACTTCATATATACAATGAATCATTCTTTATTGATCCAATAAAGGGCTTCATTAGCTGACTTTTAATGAAAAAATTTCATTAATACACTGAAGAACTTCATTGTCTGAATGAAGAGTTTCCTTTCAGTGCACGAGCAGCGTTGTCAACTTTTAAATTTCAAAACGCACCAAAATGGAAAATAAAAGACGCCATTTACAAAAAAAAAACGCACCAACCTTAGAATTTCTTTTTTTAGTTTAAAATGTTTATTCAATAAATTTTGCATAAAAAGTATAATATATTTTTTTTAACAAAAAACTAAATAAATTTGTATATGTGACCTAATGTTCACTTATTTTTTATTTATTTTTTGATGTGTGTGTGTTTTTTTATATTTTTTCATTACAAATTTATAAAATCCTTCGTTAAATGCGATTTGAATATATTTTATTTCAAAATAAAAAACTACCTATGTATATAAAAAATACTCGAGTGCCCGTTCTCGGACCAATGTATTTATGTAAATAATATGTAAATATGTATACTATTGTTTATTATGGTGTAAGCATATTATAAGTGGTAAATAAATAGACGAACTTAAAAAAAAGGATTCAAAAATAACAAAAGATCAGTATTTATCATTTTATTCAAATATTTTCAAACATATTTTTTATCAGAAGTTTAATATTTTCATATTATAAAATAACAATAAAAACAGACAGCCTTTTGCAATATAATTTCCAGATATGGGTGTACTCCAGTAAAATTAAAATTCCAGTCAAAATAAATTTTACTGATTACTGGAAAAACTTCAGTATCCAGTAAAAATTTACTGGTTACAAGATGATATATCAATTTTAAAAATTCTTTTTAAAACTTTTTAAAAAGAGATCAAAAATTAATTATTCCAAACTAATAAAGCTAATATTTTCATCATTACTATTATCATCGGGCCATAAAACAGAGGGCAAATCGTCGCACTTGTTATCGAACGAATTTTCGAAATATTTCAATAGAGTTTATAAGGAAGTATTTCATAATTTCGTTCGATTTGCCCCCAGATTTCGTTTCAAATTGTGATGTTTTGTAAACATCATTACTATTAATATAGTAATTAACGCTATCAGGAAGTTGGTAAGCTTCACAACAATAATTTCCGCGTTTTAACCCATTGTTGTGTTAAATTTGCGTTGGTGCCACCAAAAATTAAAAAACTCAGTGACATTTAAAAAAAAGCGCATCATGCACCAACTAAGGAATTTTTCGCACATAAAATTTCAAAAAGCACCCAAAATGGTGCGAAACGCACCAAGTTGACAACGCTGTACACGAGCGAGTTGATATCCTGGTCATATCACTTAAAGGTGATGTGACCTGAATACTTTGAATGCGCGTCATGGTGTTACATTCCATACGTAATGGCCTTTCAAGTTAATAAGCAACTTTTATAACATCTCACACACACTTTATTTTATATAAACTTAAATTAGGAAACGCTTCATGAAAGACCCTGTACATAAACATGTATTTTAAATTTTGGCGCAGCTATATTAATTCTGTATAATGAGGATATATAAAAAAAAATTAAAAGCACTGTGCTAGTTTAAATCCAATGGTGCTAACAATTTTTTAAATTAGCTCTCGTTTAAAAAATAATTCAGATTGAAAACTTGGTTAAAAGCACCTAAAACCCGTAGCTTTTCCCACTTTTCATTTTTATATCAATTAAAAGAACATATTATGGATAAACATGCGTCCGAAAGACATTTATGAAAAAAAATTGCCAAAAAATATTAAAAATTGCCCCAAAAAATTGACGCAAAAAATTCGAAAAAACATTTTAATATTTTTCTCAGGACGCTACTTCATCATTACATGTCTTTTCAGGCGATATATATCGACATAAAGGTTAATAAATGGTAGAAAACTAGGACAAACTGTGACTTTTAGCTGATTTTAAAAAAGTTTTCAATCTTAATTATTTTTTAGACAAGAGCTAACCTAAAAAAAGGGTTAGCATCATTGGATTAAGCGTACTCAAATTAGGTTTACCCACAGGGTCCTCGGCTTGTTAAAAAAAAAGATTCGTATTCAAGCACAGTGAAATCGTAAAAAATCTGTACTAAGCCTATAAGAACTAAAACTTTGGTGAGTCGGTTTTCATGCATTAAAAAAATTATAAAATATTTGCATTAAACATGCGCAATAAAATCTGCAATATGCATTAGAACATACACCAATAACCCTTCCTTTGCCATAGTAAGGCAAAAAAAAAATTAAAAAAAGGTAGATAATAAATTTATTTTGGTTCCATCATATGTATGTATTTATTAAAGTTTTTGTAATATATAATTTATATATAATATCATTGGAAAAACGTACATATAAAAAGGGCCAAGTTTCTATCAAAATTTGCGGCAGCAAAAAAAAGGAAGTTAGAATTTCGAACACTACACTCTACTATGTATTTCATTATGTCATCGTTAGGGTGCCATCTCATTGCATTCTGAATGCACGGTTTCAATAGAATCGCTTGTGCTGAAACCCGTTAAATTTAATTTATAGTTCTGAGCTAAAAAGTTAATAAAATTTTCAAGTATTCCGATTTTTTAAGTTAATAGCTCACCTAGGCCTAAATGGTTACCAAATTTCAACTCCTTAGCGTAAAATAGAACATTTACGTCTTAGGGGCGTTGGTTGACTCGCATCCCTGGTACATATAATCATCCGTGTAGAAAATTTCAACTCTCAACTTTTTAGTGCAGAATATTTGTCTGAGATCCGACTTTTTTAAGCACAAGATAATAAAAAGAAATAGAAATAATAGACTAAAATTTGCTGAGTCGATGTACATAGGTACGAGAACATCAAACAGAAGGTGAAACCTTTTGGGACGCGGCCACGTCTACTTTTAAAAATGCAAAATTATGCCCCTCAAATAAATACAATGTGCATGCAAATTTTCAATAGAATCGCTTCTGCACAGAAAAAATTATTCACAAATTAATATTTTCAATTAAGAATTTCATTGTATTAATTAAATTTTTAATTGTATTAATCAATTTGAGTGGAAAAACTGAATTAATATTCTCAAATTGCTTATAAGTGAAAATTTAATTAATTGTTTTATTGATACTACAAATATTTAAATTAAGATTACAAAATCATTCATACTACTTTTCTGTATGTGGAATCAATTTTATTAAATTTTAGTTTCAAATTATGAAATTTTTTAAATCTTTTTTTATACCCTTTACCAAAAAATGTTAAAAGGATGTATATAGGTTTGTCGTTCCGTGTGTAATTTCCACAATATTAATAAGCGACACGTAAAGCATATATATATATATATATATACATATATATGGATCCTTATGCATAGGGAAGACGAATAAGCGATATCCGTCTGTCTGTACGTGAAATCGGTTTTCCGAAGCTCCCACAGCAGCTAGAGACTTGGTTCTTGGACTGGTGTGTCAGAAATTTTCCGAAAAATTTTGCTATTGAAAATCAGCAAAATCGAGCAGAGGGTTTCAGAGCTGGAAAACTCAAGCTCTATTTTCCCATACAAAATAACTACCGAAAGCTAGTTTTTATTACTTTTTTTTTTATTAAATTAACCTATTTTATACATCAGTATGAACAAAATTAATGTTTCTAATTTAAAAAAAATTTAAAAAAATAAAAACATTAAAAAGACGTTTCCAGGGTTGGAAAACTTTAATATTTTTTCTTATAATTAAACATATTTTATGTTTTAGGAAAAAGGTTATTTTCTCAGGAACTGTAAGAGCTACAGATCTGAAATTTGGACAGGGTGTGTAGAACTTTAGTCACTACAACAACAAAAATATAAAAGTTAAAAATTAAAGGATGTTCTAAAACGATCATCGAAAAATATTAAATATCCAAACACCGAAGTATAAAGAGATAAACCGTTTCTTTTTTTCTCTCCTCAATGAAATGGGCCTAAGAGAATAACGTAAATATATTTATACATATATATGATATGATCAGGCTAAACTTTGTATCGTTTTGCAAGCCAAATTACGTGTGATAATTGTTAATGAACAAATAATACCAAAGGTATTACACGTAGTAAAACGGAACAACTATATAGCTGTTTTCGAAGACCACTACACCTTAATCATCAGCGTTATTTGTGCTTGGTCCACTGTAAGTGGTGTCAGTTGATCTAAATTTCTGCTTTATATACGTAACTTTTATGCAACTGGAATATGCGAATTGTTTTGATTCATCGTATTTCAATTTGCTAAAACCTTTATTGTAATGTAAGCTCAATTTGAGCTTGCTTAGATATACTTGTATAACTTTCTAAAAAGATTTTTAAAACTGTTTAAAAATAGGCCTAAAATATAGAAAAGAGCTGACATTTGGAAAAAAAATCTTTTTCGAGTGGAAACCTTGAAGAGGCCTGAAAAATGTTGATGCAATAAATAAGCTTAATATAGTTGAAAAATAACTGAAATGATAACTAAGAGTCATAGCTAACAAAAACAAATACTTAAAATCCAAACAAAAAACCACTTTAGGAAACTTTCAAGATCACTTACCCGAAAAGTTGCTCAAAATATTTAAAAATTTACCAAACTCAGAAAAATTCTGCAATAGAAATTAAATATCGCTAGAGTTGTAAATAACCGTCGAAAAATTAAACAGTTTTAAGATATTCTAACTTTTATATATATATATAGGTTCCCGTCGTTCCTACAAGGAGCATAGGGCCTTTTATACAGTCGGTAAACTTTCAAATAAAAATAAAATCTCAGAAAGAAGTAACATTAAAAAAAAAATCTACAACAAAATAAATCATTAAAATTCCAATTTTTTTAGAATATTGTAATTGCTAGTGCAGATTATTTTATATTCGTCATAAGCGAACATATAAATAATCTTGCGTTTTTGTTTGTAAGAGTTATGCTGTTTATTACAGCGATTACAAAGGGGTTCACAGCACGACATTACACACGCATGGTGTTGATTTATTCGCTTAAGGTGTATGAAATAGCAATAGTAGATTATTTCTAAGCACTAACTACAGTGGTAGAACTAATGCTAGAGTTGTATTTTTTTTTCCTAACCAAAATTATATATTAAAAGTTAGGCTGTGGATTTGCATTTAATTGTTGTAGTTAGGTTAGGTTGAGGAGAGGAGTCATAACGCTCTCGATTGAATGCGCTCTCGATTGAAATTAAAAACAAACTCAGTATCATTGAAGTAGTTACTCGAACTTTTATAGTCAATTTGTGGTAAGGTGTCATTCCTAAAAAACGGGATCTCGGCTAAATGTAAGCTGGACAATGACAAAGAGAGTTGCTCCACTATTGCAATACCCTCTTTGCACGACCTGCATTCATTATTATCTGTGGCTCTAAGCCGGTACGAGTGCCCTCGTAGTTTAGAGTGCTCCCAGCTCTGGATTGTATAGTTTGAACAGGCTCCCTTGTTGGCCTTTCCCGGATCTACACAAAGAAGCTTGGTTGGATTACACACAGCATGCGTGTTCTGTGAGCCATCTTCGCCAAATTTGTGCGGTGCCTTGAACATTTGCACATTCGGTATCAATTATGATGTAGTCTATACAAGACAAATTTTTCCTTGTACTGCGTAAGCGTTAATCATATTCTTGCAACCTTAAACGGTCCTAGAGCTTACTCCTTCGCTTGTGATTGTCTTATTTGATGATTTTCTGTAAGTAAATATGCTGATATCTGTGTCCATAACGTTCACACTGCTCTATTTTAAAGCCTCTGTGATAGCACAAATTTCCGCCTGGAAGACTATATTATAGTCTTCTATGACAAAACTTAGGCCCATAGCTTTGAGCCATTCACGTAAAAGGAAACTCGAATGGGTATGTGTTCCAGAGTTTGATTGACCCAGGAGTGTTTTTCCGATATAAGTGTCTCGCATTTCAGTTATAACCCTAGTCTGGCGTACCCTCTCTGTCATTTCTAATATCTGGTCATATCCGTCCAGTAACGTCCATATTTTTTCATAGCATCACTAGTACCAAGGCAGCACATTCGTTGAACATTCTCCAAAATTTTAGTGTTGCACTTTCTTCCTATTGATCATGGTGGAGATCAATTGATGCGTATATATGTTGGCCTGATTGTTGCAGTACTTTTAAGTAAAATATTGCAACTTTGTACTCATTTACTAGTTTTAAAATTTACCCAACTATAGATGCCGATAGTAGCTTGAAAAAAATTAATATGGTAAAAAGTCTTTTAAGTTTCAAGACGCCACATTGTTTGGTATTTTTGAGTAACCATCAAAAACAAACGATTTCAGTTATTTGTAAACAGGGAAAAAATTGGTCACCGTAATGCAATTGAATACTTTCAGTTGAAAGTTCTCAATGAAACATATATTAAGGCCGAGCTAGATTCTGCTGTGTCGGAGTCTGCTTCTTCATTTAGGGCTGAGTTTGATCGAGACCGTAAGAGCTGTCAGGTCGAACACCGCAGTGGTCAACTACTTGATGTGTCTACGCCAAAAACAGTACAGAAAATAGTATTGGATGATATTATAGTTTCTAGAGATTTGTCCGCAACAGAACACAACGAAATAGAAAAAACAAACCACAAAATATGTATATTTCAATTGAACAAAAAAAAACTGATTCAGAAGTGAACATACTTTTAAACTTGGATGAGAAATGGGTCGCCCACTTCACATCTGAAATAAATAAACAATCAAAGCAATGGAGTGAAATGGGAGAATAGTGTCCAGAGAATAGTGTGAAAAGAAAGCGACTACGATTCCAATTAAGTGATGAAATTAAGTGAATTGGTGAAAAAGAAAGACAATGAATTGAAGTTGAAATTGCTTGATCCTTCGGTAAAAATATTTGCCAACAATGAAGAGGTAGAGTCTGCTTTTGCTGGCTATTTTAAGGAGCTGTAAGAATAGTTTTAACTATAAACAGAGCAAAGCTATTGAATGATGCTGAGAAGTGTGTATACACGCAAAGAAAAAATATGGTTGAGGTAACCATAATCAAACAGCAACATAATATGATTGAATTATATGGTTGTAGTTAAATCATATTATTGTCACTAGAAAAGCAAACTTTTAATAATCTCATTATCTGAGTTAATAATAATATTATCAAAAAAAAAACAATAAACTTTGTTACACCTAATCTTATTATTGTAAATATGACAACACTATTGTTAGATGTGACTAAAATATAATTGAGACTCACCATACCATGTTCTTATATTATAATAATATTGTTAAATTCGACAAAATTATTACTTAATATAATAATAATGTTTTGTTTTTCAATCATATATTTATTGGTAGATCTTTAGTTTGAAACAGCTGTGCGTTAAGTCCGAAATAAAAATAAATTAATATTGTTGAAATAAAATGTATATATAGAAATGTATACTTACATATTTGTGTATACTCGAAATAAACATACGTCTGTATAGAGATAAACATATTTACGTATGGATATGTTTTTATTTATCTACCCTTTTATTTGTTTGTACTTTATTTATTTATTTAAAACACGACGCGCGCAATACCGATAGCTAACAAACGAAACACTGAACTGACAGAAGAGGTTTCTGAAAAAGATTTTTTTAAAACTTAATATGGTATGGTTTTGAATAACATTATATTGTTATTTACATTATATAATTTTTAAATAATAACAAAAATTATGTTGCAGTCATAAATTTTTAACAAAACTATATTGTTAAAGTCTAACCATATCTCACTTTTTTATGAATATAATAATGTAATTATTAAATTCACACATTACTTTGCTTACCGCAACAAAATTAATATTTAAAATAACAATAACTTGTTTTCAACGGCCACACATTTGTTTCTGAGAACATAATATTTTTTTCTCAACCATTCTACAACCATATCTTTTCTTTGCATGAAGAGTTAAAGATAAATTATGTTGTGTTTGTATTTTCTTTGTTAGATTATCTATTTTTATGAGCGCCCTCGTAACTTATAATAAGTGCATTAAATTTTTTTTGTCATCAGGCGTCTAGCAAAAACGAAATCTACACAGTATATTAAGAATATTATCCTAAGAAGGTAGGGGTCTAAGATCAAAACCGCCGAGAGGCATCAGAATTCAAGCTTTTCGTTGGGTAAAAAAATCTATAGCCAAAGAACAAAAGTAACATATTCAAAATTTTCGCTTCCGATTTTTATGAAATTTTCTACGAATGATGTTTCTGGCATAATCACCGTTAGTGTGAAATCTTGAATCATTATACGTCTAGTTTGCGAATTAAAGCGACATCAAAATGAGATAATTTAGCAAACACGGACTTTAAAAAATTATGTACAAATATTTATATTCAAAATTACTAAACTTACATGTTCCATTGAGATGTCATGTTAAAGACCAAAAATGGTCTTTCAAATAGTATTTGTTCTAGTTGGGCTTACGATCTTTAGAGGTCAAACTTTACTGACCCAATGCTCTCGAGTAATTTTCACGAAAAATTCTATTTTTAAAAATCTTAAAAAATATATATTGTTTAATAACTTCTTATCTTTACTTTGGCCAAGTTTTAATTTTTAACTCACAATAGTTCATGAATCATGAATAATTGAGAAAAATGTAAAAGAGTTATAGTACGAACATTAAAAACAACTCATTTAAAAAAATTCCTGTTGTTTTTTTTTAATTTTTATAATAATTCTTTCAAATTTATCTCAATTATTCATGAACTATTGCGAGTTCAAAATTTAAACTTGGCCAGAGTGAAGATAAGAAGTTGCTGATCAACATACATGTGCATGAATACTTTTCGGAATTTTAACAATAACATTTTTCGAGAAAGTTGCCCGGGAACATAGGGTCATTAAAGTTTGACATTTAAAGATTGTAAGCCTAACTCACAACATATACGATTTGAAAGGTCATTTTCCGTTCTTTAACATGACACCTCAATGGAACATCTAAGTTAACTAGTTTTGAATATATACATAATTTTTTAAAGTCAGTGTTTGCTAAATTTTCTAATTTCGAAGTGGCTATTATTCCACAAACTCAAGATTTTGCACTAACGGTAGTTATGCCAAAAACATCATTCGAACAAAATTTAATGAAAATCGGAAGCGAAAATTTTAAATATTTTACTTTTCTTATTTGGCTATAAATTTTTTAACCCAACGAAAAGCTTGAATTTTGATGCCTCTCAGCGGGAGCAAAGTTTTGATTTTAAACCTATAGTTTTTTAGGGTAATATTCTTATAATTTTGTGTAGACTTCATTGTTGCTAGACGCCTGTTGTATTTTTTCTCACACGAACAAATCGACCCACTCTAATTTTTATGTACATAAAAACAAATTTGAATTATAAAACAAACAAAAAACAAATAATAGACTGTGAATATTCAATAACATTTTGTCATTTCGCCTAGAAAAAACTATTATTTATTTAATGCAATTATGTAATTGATACTTACTGCAAGTTTCAACTACTTGATGCCACTGTGCGGCCTTCAAACATTACAAGTGACTGTATTACAATAAAATGTATTACATAGTACAAGATTAGAAACTTTTATAGTTGTATTTTTATTTCACACAACACGAACATGAGCATAAGCGACGTATTCGTGATAGTTAATGAATTCGTTTATTCAACTTTCAAGTCAAAGATATTTTTGATTATACGAGTGCCATTGAAATAGTTACAAGTCTATTGATTTCCACGTTTTCTGTTCTAAGCTAAAAATATACATACATATGTACGTACATACATACCGTTCTGTAATAATTTGAATATGAGGAAATACATGCATAGACTTTTTTTATATTAATCATAACAAATTTATATTTTATTTAATATTTATTGAAAACAAAAAAAAACATCAAATTAACTTGTTGAAATTGCCAATAGAATTTTTCGTATTATACACTTACATACATAGTAGTAATGCATTAATATTCGTATTCGAATTGTCGAATGTTCGGCCATTTTTAGATATTCGTATCTGTATTCGTATTCGCCAAATTCAGGCGTATACGAATACAATAATTTTTTCAAACAAATTAAATAAATAAATAAATGCCCGTTATTTCTACCAATAGATATCTATTAGTGTACAGATATCTATCATGTAGGTAAAATTGTATAAGGCAAACGTGTATGCGACAATTTTAGGTAGATTACCTGTTTTAGAAATAAGGGGCATAAATCCTAAAAGAAATTAAAATAAATGGCTAAAAATATTTGTTTGTACAAATCCATTAAATTTTTTATAGACATTTGTGCTTTGCATCATTTTAAAATATTATTTAATAACGATCATTAAAATTTCGGGTAGTTTTTATTAACTTTAAAGTACGCGAAAAGGGTTGTGAAGTCCTGTTTTATAAAAAATTTTTTAATATTTCATATTGTAGGCGTAAAAAAAACCCAAATTTAATGTCTATAAATTTCACATATGATATTCGTATTCGCGAATATCGTTTCAAATATTCGTATTCGTATTCGCGAATATCAAAAATTGATATTCGTTACATCACTAATACATACATACAAGCAAAAAGTAATATGAATGATTTTGTAATATTAATTAAAATATTTGTAATATCAATTAAAAAATTAATTAAATTTTCACCTATAAACAATTTGATAATATCAATTAAGTGTTCCAACTCAAATCAATAAATACAATTAAAAATTTAATTGCATCAATAAAATTCTTAATTGAAAACGTTAATTGGTGAATACTTTTTTCTGCACAGAAAAAATTATTCCCAAAAAAATTTCAAACAAAAGTTTGTTTGAAATAAAATTTTGATTCAGGAAATATTTTTTACAATTCCAAATAGTTTGATCCAATTTTGTTTTAAGCAAAACAAAAAAAAATATGGAGTGAAAAATTATAGTTGACACAATTAATATAAAGTAATACTTGTAACAAAATTGTTAAGAGAACATTTCTGTTCCAATATAAAAATTGCATACTGTACACAACAGTTATTTATTTTATTTACTTTTTATTTTCATTAAAAAAATTTTATTGAATCAGACAATCTGTTGATTGAAAAAATCGGGGTTTTTTTCCAAACAAAAATTATTACAAAATCTTGCATTTGAATTTACAAATTTCTTTGTAGGACCTAAATTAAAAAAATTAGTATTTGATTCAGAGAATTTTGTGTTTGAAATGGAAAATTAGTTTTTTCTGTGTGTATAGCTAACTTGAATAGAATTTTGCAGAAAATACCGCCACAGAGTGGGACTTTAAAATAAAAATATATATTAGAAAGCGGTATGTGTAATATGCGTATACACAGTTTCGTATGTACACAGAAAAAATTACGCACAAAAGATTTTCAAAAAAATTTTTGTTTGAAATAAAATTTAGTTTCAGTAAATACTTTTTATTGATCCAGTAAATTGTTTGTTTAAATTTTATTTGTGGTTTGTCGGCTACTTTTCGGCAATTGCATGTATACAACACGATCAATCAAAATAAACAACAACAATAGCACAGCAGCATATTGGACCTATCGACAAGCAAGATAAACACCAACACACTTAAACAACAAATTCTCTCAGCCGAACTCTCAGCTAGATTTGAATTTTTATAAAATTGTTATTAGAATTTACAAAATTGTTTGTAGGACCGTATTCATACAAAACTTTTACTGATTCAATGAATTTGGTTACTGAAAAAGAAATTTAGTTTTTTCTGTGTACTTAGTAAACAAAGTTTTCAACTCAAAAGAAATGCTATTAAAAAACGTTATTAAAAAATATTTATCTACACAGAAAATAGTAATATAAAAATTTTGTAATATCAAAAAAAATTAATTAATGCTCACCTCTTATAAAATTAATTTAGTTTTCCACTTGCATCAATTACCAATTAAAAATTTAGTTTAATCAATAAAATTTTCAAAAAGTTTTTGGTTGGTAATCACATCAATGAAGACCGGCTGCACCGATTTCGCAAATTTTTATAATATGCGTTGGTTACAAGAATAGTTAGAATTGGACATGTTTGTGTAGCACCTCCTATTAAGAGAAAATATTTACTTTGAGATCTCTAGAAAACTAGTTTAGGGTGAACATTTTAGGGAAAATTCGGTTGACAACGTGTCTCTGGAAATAATTTAAGAATTGAAAAATTAATCAAGGTGCCTCTTTTAAATTCAAATTTTTGTTTGTCTTCAAAAATAATACCAGTGTACTGATCTTGCTGATTAGGCAAAATGTACTCGCATTACTAATGATCTAGAATAGAGCAATAGGTTATTAATTTTTTTAATATCTAAGGTTGGCAAGGGGCTTCCTATATAGAAGCAACATTTATTTCAAAATATCTTGAAAGCCAAATCAGTAAATGCTTTGAATTTTTGCGTAAGCAGTAACGCCAATAACGAGAAATGTCACACCTCCCAAGTACATTAAATATTAATTTTTTAATATCTTGGTATCTGCTACAAACACAAACTTCAAATTCCTCTAATTCTTCCGATCATAAAATATAATCGGGATTTGACAACTGAGCGTGGCTCATCACAAATATCGAAAATGTTTACTTAAAAAAATATCTTTAAAACTAATGCAGTGAGGATTTTGAGACTCTTCATGACTAATTACGATAATAATGAGAAATGAATTACAAGCGTGTTATTTCTAATAAAAAAAATTCTTTTCATCTCAAAACATGCACACATGGTTTTAGTAAGTTAAGCAACAACTGCACTTAAAAAATTTTTGGGACGAATTTTCATCAGTTGTAATGTACATTTTAATAAGTATCGAATAATTGATTAAAAATTTAAAAATTAAATAAATTCAGTAAAGTGCGACTTTGACTCACGTACGAAAGGTTCCGTAGGGATACTAGATGTGTAATATTATATGAACCACAGCCTAAATAATATATAGATTTGGCATTTTTTCGCTTTTAAGATTTTTCGGCTTTGAGCTTTTTTAGTTTTGGCATTCTTTTTGAGTTTTTTCTCGTTTTGGTGATTTTTTTCGGTTTTTGGCGATTTTTAATTTGGGAATTTTTCTTAATTTTGGCGATTTTTTTCATATTGGCTGTTTTTTTTTCATTTAAAAAATTTTTTTAGTTTCGGCGCCTTTCGCGTTTTGGCGTTTTTTTCGGTTCTTGGCGTTTTTTTCATTTAGGCGATTTTTTTATTTGGGTGGTTTTTTCTAATTTGGGGATTTATTTTAGTGTTAGTAATTTTTTAATTTTGACAATTTTTTTCGTTGTGGCGATTTTTTTTTCATTTTTGGCAATTTTTTTCGGTTTGGCGATTTTTTTCGGTTTGGCGATTTTAGAATTTTGGAATTTTTTAGTTTTACCGTTTTTGAAAATTTTAAGACTTTGCCTCTCACGGGTTCCAAGAAACAGCAAGTTGTAAAAATTACATAGTCAATATTACATTAACTGATGGAACACCATTTAATTTAAATTTTTTACATTTCAGTGTTAATTGTTTTAGTCTGTGTAAAAATACACTAACCTTACAAATTTCAAGTGTCTATTTACATACAATTGTATATATAATACATGGGATTTTAAAATTTCTCGTTGCTCGTTTTGGAAAACTCTTTAATTTTTAACTCTCATGTACTTGTTGTTGTAGCGGCCAAGGTTCCTGAGAAAATAGCCTTTGACGAACAGACGGATAGCGTAGCAAAAAACCATAGGGTTCCTTTTAACTTTTGGTGTTCGAATCCCTAAAGAGCGGGATAGAGAGGAATAGAAATTTAGGCGGGACCGACCTATGAACCCGCCTAAGGCTGGATGTCCGGTCAGGTTAGTTATACTGGGTTCACGCACGACAATTTTAGTTGGTCAAGTTTCGACTCAATGAAAGAAAGTGGAGAAGATAATTAAGAGGGAAGCCATCTGCCGTTTGTGAACCGGGACTAATGTATGATTTTCATATTTACCGCTTCTCCGATTTCAGGCCTAAGAACTTTCTTATCAGCGAATACTTGCTGTTATAATCGATACTGCAAGTGTGTAATATATAATAAGGCGTTAAGTTTAGTAAGAATTTTGGGTCTAATGTGTGTGTTAGGCAGCCTCCAATTCGCGGAAAGTCTGGCGGAAACTTTTTTTAGAGCAAGGAAATTTTTTGCGGTAACGCAGGTTACACAAGTTAATAGCAAAGAAAGCTTTTGGCTTTTGCTGACATAACATGTAATCAAGCAAAACAAAGGCAACTGCAGAAAAGCAGTGCGCTGATAACGCTCGCACTTGCGTTAGATATTTTTGTGACAGGTTTCAAATACAAACACACAAACACACACAAGTTAATTGCCGTTGAATTGCTGGCATGTGTTTATAATTATATTTTTTTGTTGTTGTTGGCTTTTATGTACCATGGAATATGAAAAGCTTTATTTTTCAGTTTTATTTCAGTTTGTTGTATTTCTCTAATTCTCTTACTGAAGATCTTTCAAATGTGTATTTACTATGATTGTTTATTTCTCTATTTTATATTTTCATTCTAGTCTGTTTTCAAATTTTATTTTATTTCTAGCAATAAGGTACGCATGTTTCCATACATATTTATTTAGATATAAACACCCGGTCGGAGAATGTGTGATTGACTACAAAAATAATCAAAATATAGTTAACTTTTCGTGGACCAATGTCATCCACAACTGATCCGAAATTTATTTTTAAGTTGAGTACGTAATCGGATTTGGTGGGAGCCAACGAATTTACTTTCAGCTACTTTGATATTAATTTCAATTTTATATTAACATTTTGTTATTATTATTTTAGATGACACCTTAGTTGGTAAAGTAGCGCGTTAGCTATAGAACGATACATAGTTCGAACCTCAGCAAAATTTTTTTTTAATTTACTGACTACCAGGTGACTTAAATAAAATCAACTTTAAGTTAGTTGAAAGATAATGCAGAGTGAGACAAGTGTCTAGGACATAGCAATGTTAAAATAGTTAGTTGTATCCATTGGAAAGTAATCCAAGTGCCAGTCAGCTTTAGTTGCGAAATAGCTTCAATTTAGTTTAAATTTAACTTAGTTTCCAACGGGGTACATATGGATGTATATACAGCTAAGCAAGATAATGATAAAAATGTTTGCTGTTTTGAAATGTGTGTCCGTCTGTCTGCCTGCTTGTTCGTTCTATTAAGGCGGTGTCACATACAACTTCAACGCTTTGCGTGACGTTTCTAACTTTGGGGAAAAAGCGTGAAGCAAAATGTGTATGACACAATAAAAACTTTGACAACACTTACTGTTTGTTTCACTGTTTTGTTTTATGAACAAAACTCAGAACAATTCGATTACTCTGATGCAACTAACTAATTTTTTATGTAAATTTATTGACATTTTAATAAAAATTTCATATTTACATGCGAGTTGGGTCAAACAAACTAAGAAAAGTATACCAACTAATTGTCAAAGCACGCAAAAAGTTGAGACTTACCTAACTTTTCGCTTCGCTTTGCGTTAAAAATACTTTATGTGACATGTTTCATATAAGCATGTACATTTTATCTTATATGTCAAAGCAGCAAAAGTTTTATCTGACATAGCCCTTAGAGTGTATTGCAGGCTGTGGCTGTGGCTGTGTTTTATTTCATTATGCACATGCTTATAAATATTCACATATATGTTTGCATGTGTGTATGAACATACATACGTATCTACCCTGAAGGAAGCGTCAGGTTAAGTGTCCCAAGTCACTGCTTTTGTCGAGTATTTTGGTAACATTAATTAATATTGTTTTTGATGCGTAGAAAACATTTAATCAGATACATACAACAAAAAACACCAAATCTGAACAAAATCTGCAGTTTCATTATAAAAACTGTAGACTATAATTACTAAAATGCACTAGTGACTGTCTATTTCCAATGTCTCCATGTGGCTCCGATAATGAAAAAATTAATTAAAATTCAACCAACGTCACGCTTTGTTGGATTAATGAAACCATTTTCGTTAAAATTATTTTAATTAAAACTACGCCAAATTTCAAACGAAATAATTTCATTAAAATATCGAAATAATTTCATTAAAACAATAAAATAACTTCACAAAAACAATGAAATAACTCTATTATAACAACGATATAACTGTATTTATAAATAAGCATACAAATAGTACGAGAACAATCATACATCATCATACCTTTGATGCAAGCTTTTGGTTTACAACTGTTGAAATACATTTAATTTATCAGACTTTCATGACTGCAATGAAATTTTCATTGGTACAATGAATACATTTCATAGTTATAATGAAATTCTGAATTGCTGTATATTCTATTATTTTAGTTTTAAAGAATTTAATCTTTAACTTAACTGCTTTAAGGTATGTACTTTTCTATATATGTTTATTTCAAGCAACAACTGTAAATGTTTCTTAAATATAAAAGAGTTTCTTAATAATTAGAAAATATTGTTGTCATAAGTCCAATGAAATATTGTTACGAAACTAGAATACCAACGAAGCAATTCCAATGAAATTCTTTCACAATATTCGTGAAACTTTTATTAGATTTGTGAAATTATCATTAGATTTTTGAAAAAAATCTAATGAAATTGTTCAATTGGAGTTAGAAAGCAAAAATCTTTCGGTGTAGTTGTTTTTCAATGATACGGAAATGTTAACTGTCTATAGCAAAAAGCATTGAATGGGGTAAAACTTGTCAGTAGTACTGATAGTGAATCAGGGGTCTAATCGTCGCTTTCGATAAAGAGTTCATACGAATACATTTTTTCAGTTTGAGATTATGGCATTCAATATCAAACCATATTATTACATTGTTCAATAGCGAATGCCATAATCTCAAACTGAAAAACGTGATCGTATCAGCTCGTTATCGTTATCCTACAGGGTATGTATGTCTGTAAGCTTGTATACTGTATTCGCTTAGTTATTTATAGTTGCGATAGTCTGGACATTTTGTGAATAGTTTTTTTGTTCTATTTTGTCTATTTCTGTTCTATTTTTTTTGTAGTGACTACATATATTTTTATTTTTAGTTGATCATACCTTGAACTTCACAGTAGTTTTTATTTTTATTGCAAAAAATAGATGTTTTTATTTTTTGCGACGGCAAACGATTTTTATGCTGAGCAGAGGAAGATATCAATGATTTTTGTTGTTTTTTTTTTGATTCATGTTGATATGAAACTAAAAGTTTTTGCAAAAAAATTAAGTTGTCTGATTTATGGAATGGACTAATAACATAGTTTTTCAAATATTTGCGGAATTAAGTTCGAATGAAATGAGTTGTGGTAGTCACAAAAAGTTTTATATATGTATGTACAAACATTCATATGTGCATACAAACATACATATGTACAAATGTATATACTTATATGTATATTGGCCTACATAAGAATAGTTTGCCAAGAAAATTAATCATTTGCTCTCCGATCGTTTAATACGTGTATCAGACCAATACTCATCACCATCTTAATTTAGAAAGACCCCAACTAATTATTTTTCAAAATCTTTTTTTTGTGCATATTTCCATTGATTGAGAGATGATTTCCATGGGCATGCAAAAAACTCAGGTTTGAAAATATGTGTTTACATATATAAGTTAGGGCATTGTACATACATACATAAATACATACATACCTCTGTACACGATCTGTGAAAGTATCAACCCCTGCAAGTTTTAAGAATTATTCATCATTATTTTTTGTAATGTTAAACTTGAGCTGCCAAAATGTCACTGACATAAAATTTTCTTCTATTAAAAACTAACGCTAGCACGTATTAGATTCTAATGGGGCTTATATTTAAATGAAATGCTAATTGCAAATGAATTAGTTTGCTAACCAGATGGCGGCAGACAAAAGTTGAAAATTCTAAAGGCTCCTCCAATGGGGAGTTCCAAATTTTGTTTAATGATATTGGTCATAATTCTTGAAGCTACTTCTGTCGTATTGCCTACATTTACTCATGATGTTTTGGCAAAATACCATGGACGGACTAAATATTTATCAACAAGTGCATATGACGAACTTTTGTTGAGGAACAAAATATCTGGGGGCAACTTACGGCACTCGTTATCGAACGAAATTATGAAATATTTCAATAGAGTATGCAAATATTTTTAAATTTCGAATCGTATAGAATGCCGGCCGTAATTGGACCTTTGTTTTGTTTGGTTAACGTTACAAGGGCTTCGCCAATTTTATTGTCACGAGCGCCATAGGTCGATGACTATCAACTTCTTTTGCCCACAATTGGATGATATGGACATGTGACCTCAAGGCCATGGTGTTACGTGCTACATAGTTCATTCCATTCTATACGAGCGATTTGCCTGCACATTTAGGATGTGCGTCATCCATCGAAGCCTCTCATGTTAAATTCCATTCATAGTGTTATTTATAGGCCCTTTCCAACGACTAAAAAACTTCGATGATATTTCATACATACATATGTAGACAATTTGTTTTAATAAAATTTTAAGATAGGGAGCGCTTAATCATATACCCTTTAATAGTAAAAAGTTTGCTATTAAGAACTTATTGACCCTGAAAAGATTTATTACTCTATGCAAATTAAAGTAAAATAACCAAAAATTGCCTAAAACTTGTATGTAATATATGTATTTATGCAAACAAAAAAATTGCAAAAACATTTTTGTTTATAAATGTTTTTGTTTATATAAAGGCGTTTCTTTTGAAACATATTTATTTTGAAATCCCGCTTTTTGGCGGCACTTTCTTCAAAATCCTGATTTTTGATCGATCATGTCCAGCTTTTTGCAAAAATCATCTGGTGACGTTGGGTGTGAGTTCGATTTGAATTCAAAATTTTCTACTAGCAATGAAACTACTGTCTGTTAATTAATCTTTTTTTTATATTTATTTTATTTATTTAATAAAAGTGTCTATGGAGTAATATCCTTACAGACCAACAAAAAGTTACAATTAATTAAACAATTTTTACATAATAAAAACTAATTATTAACATTTAAGAACAAAATAATGTTACGTTTTATAATATTAACGTTTATAGAATAATCAATGAAAATAATTAATAATCATTAAAGTTTCTGCATAATCTCCTCAAAGGGTTAGCGTTCTCATACCTTGTCTGATGACATTTGAGAAACAGGGGTGTAAAGTTCCTTGTTGTTCTAGCCGGAATATTGAAATTGATTTTAGTTAACATAAATTCTGAACAGACAGATCCATTTAATAAATTTACTACGAATATCACATTAAGCATTAATCTTCTACTTTCCAGAGTCGGTAAGTTAATAGTAGAGAGTCTTGCAGAATAAGGTAGAATATTGCAATTTGGGTTCCATGTTGTGTTTCCCAGGCAAAATAATAGAAACTGTTTCTGAACTGATTCAATGCGATTTTTCTGATAATCAGTGTAAGGGTCCCAGATTATGCATCCGTATTCAAGGATAGACCTTACTAATGATGTGAATAATTGTTTAGTAATCATGCGATCAGTAAATTCTTTAGCCCAACGCTTAATATATGCTAGTACACCACGAGCTTTGTTAGTCAACATGATGATATGATTATTGAAATTTAATTTTGAATCAAGGAGAACACCTAAATCCAAAAATTCAGTAACGGTTTCAAGCTGATATCCTCCCTCCAAGCGAAAAAAGGCACTCAGAAAATCTTATACAGGTTGTCTCAAAACAAATTTTATGCTTAGTAGATCGATTAAAAAATAAGTAATTGAGCTCATTATTGAAATAATGATTATTACACTATGCAACAAATAAGTAATACATACAAAGTAAACCCCTATACTCTGTTTGGCGATTTTGGTGTCATCAGTTTTTGGTCAACAGCTAATACAGACTTCATGATAGCTCTCACTACATGAGGCAATAATGTAGTTAAGAAGAGTCTACCAAACAAATCTTGTTAAAATTTTGTGTCAGAAAAATAATTTGGGAGTTCACAGCAACTTTTTAAAATATGTCTTAATGTTGCAGTGTTTAAATTTTAATACTCTAAAATTCATTTTGATAAATTTCTAATTATAATGGTACAATGTTGCCACATTAAAGTTTTCATATAAGAGTACTTATTGCGAATTCCCTAAATATCTTCGTGCACTTTTTTTTGCAAAACTTAAGGAAAAACTTCCAGGGACTCTTAGAGCCTTTCCCAAGATTTCAACAACATTCGACTTGTCGCACAATAACATTCAAAAGAAAAACAAATTTTAATATTTTTTTGTTGTTTCAAATATAAGCGTGCGACAAGCCGAACGTTATCGACATCGTGGGAATGGCCCTTAATTTTTTTCTAACCGCATATGTAAAATTTGTAGCTACGGTAAAGATAAACATGTTTTATGAACATATCAATGTAATCTGAACGTGTCTAAGCAACCTAATACCTCTTATAGATCATATAGATTTTTACCTCAAAAATTATTTTAGGAATTTTGCTTAAAAAACGAACATAACATCAGATTTATAAATTAAGGCCACAGTCTTTCCTTTTACTGGGATTGACTATAATTGTTATATTGCCTATTTAATATAACAATATCCCAAGGCGTGAGGGTAGACTTCATGGCCACTTTTTAATAGATTTAGACATTAGCATTCAAGAGCACCGATATACTTATATTTTTTTGTCTCCTTAAGTTTAATTTTTTCTCGAGGGTAATTCAAATACTGAAGATGGTATCAATAGGGAAGACCTTATGCAATTTTTTTCGTGTAAAAAAACATTTAAAAAAAATTTAAGGTAAAGTCGTATGCCTATGGCGCAATAATCAGGCTAAATTTCTACTTATAGAAATAAGGTTTGAGAGTGAGATGTGTCTAACACTGAAAGAAAACAAGAAACAAACGATGCAAGTAGTACACACTATTATTTTTGCTTGCGATATGACAGAATGCCATAATGTGTACTCGACATTAGATTATCTAAAATCGACAGATATGGATCAGCACAACACTCAATCATGTGTATGTAATGCAAGATTTGTCAAATTAATTATTGAATTATTAAGGAATTCGGTGTTATTTCTAATAAATTATATATGTACATATGCATTATATACAATGCAGATATACATACATACATACATATTATATGTATGTATGTATAAATGTTTGTATGTACATAATATTATACACACTTATTGCTAGTTTGCTGGCATATCAGTTCATAACCCAAACCTGCACATTTTTAGTATGAAATCATAAATACTTAGCAAACTTCATCATACATACAAGGTATGTACATACACACATACATATGTAAATATGTATGTATGGATGTACATGCATATTTTATTAAGCAGAATAATTTGTTTGCGAAATTTTATGTATTTGGGAGTGAATGCGATAAGATAGAATTGTGTGTTCTAAATTGTTGTTGTTCTAAACACAAAAAAAAATATGACCGCACAGTGTAGAATTAGAAAAATAAAGAAACTTGTTGCTATTTCTCGAATTATTTTTAAAATGCTCGAAAGCAGTCATTGCACTCACACTCTGCATATGTTTGTTTCTGTTTGAATGTATTTAATCTGCTGTTTGCTCAAAAGTATTTAGCACTAAAGAGTTCATCGACTTTTGAACGTCAAATAAACGAAGCGAAAAAAGCGCACGTTTCTAAGACTCCTCGAAATTGTTCTTGTCTTTCTAATTTTGTTGTTCTATAGATCATTTTTTATTGCTTATTTCCAAAAAGAGGTTGTTTTTGTTTTCCAATGCTTGACAAACAAAGTTCGCCTGCAAATAGCAAATCAACATACATATTTATACACATATATGTATGCATGTATGCCCGTGCAGGGGCCAACACAGCACTTTCAATCATTTATTCAATCGCTCAATCATTTTACTGCGCAAAAACAAAGAATCTTTAGCATTTAAAAAATACCCAATCATAATCGTGATATTATAAATCATTTATCATATTTGATTGTTTCTTATAGAAAGCGTTAATAGCATTAAGTTCAACTGCAAGATTATGAAATTTTCATTGAAATAGAAATACCTATTTTATGAAATCATTTCTAACAATGCTTCAAGTTACAGATCAGACAAATTTATAGACATTAACTTTTAACTTGCATATGTACCCACATATGAGTAGATACACTGCATGTACATCTGTAGATACATACATATATACTTACCCTGCAAAAAAAGTGTCCAAGGAAGTAAATAATATCCTGAAATTGCGAACCGGAAGTAGTGCAAAATTTTTAGTGGAGAATTATTTCAATTTTTCAACAAAATCATAACTCAAAAAAACTAGTTTGCCAGAAAACTAGTTAAAAGTTTTCAATTTACACACAAAGTAATGGAAAAAGAAAATTTTAATTTGCTTTCAAGAGTTGAGTAAACAAGATATTTATATGAAATCTTAATACAAAATGAAGACATTCAATTTTTTGAGTTATCACTTTGTTTGTGTAAATAAGCGATGCGGCCAGATGTTAAATGATTATGAATATTATAATTCTATCATGAATCTCTTATAAATTGCAAAGTTCTACTAAATTACACACAGTACTGTACCAGTGTGTGTGTATAAGAGGTTTGCAGCATAATCGGCAAATTGAAAAATCCTGAACAGACATAAACAAACATGGTCGACATAGTCTACGACATTCAAACTAAATTACAACGACCTGAACCAACAATGTCCAGTTTTCTACCTCAACCAGGTCCTGATATCGGGTATCAATATATCCATAAGTCCATCATCTCATTTCAGTGGTTGACCAATATTCTTGCCACTATCTTAACACAACATCTTCCTTTCCTATGGCTTCTAAATCGATGCAATGCTAAAAGCGGCCTCGCCAGGCACAGTTCGAAATGCGCTAAACATTATCAAAGCAGGCACCCACATATGTAGAGTATCTCAGTGAATCTGACTCTACTCTGTATATGTGCAGAGAAAACTGATTTCTTGTGACAACCAAATTTGTAGCCAATCGAATTTTATCGGTTTCAACAACTAACACAAAATTTTGTTGCAATTAATGCATATAGCTTTTGTAAACACAATTTTTTCAATAACGATATATGAATTTTTAGAATGATCAGTTATTGCAAGAGAAAATTTCAATTGTTAATATAGAAATAATTAATTGATACAACCAAAATCCGAACATCCCAATTGGATTCATTGATTGATTATATAAAAATAGTTTGTGCAGAATAAAAAAGATAAGTATATTATTATCAGCCCAGCTCTAAACATTCCCCGGGAAAGAACTCGCACAGAATTAATTTTTTCTAAAAATAAAATCCAACTATACTATACGCTTTAAAAAAAGTATTTTTATGACCATTCAATATGCACTAAAAACTAAAAAAATATGCTCCTAAAAATAAAATATTTGTATGAAAATATATTTTTAATTAAAAAATTCAACAATATTTTTATATAAAATAAGAAAAAAATATAATAAACAAAAATTAACAAAGAATAAGTGCCGTATAAAAAAAAATTATTTGGGGTTGAAGTTGACCGGAAAAAAATATTACCATACAAATTTTTACTAAAGCAAATAATATAAATTATTTGTTTTGAAAATTATCCAAATCAGAATTAAAAGTTTAAAACTGGTTGTTGGAAAAATAAAACAAGATTTTTATTTATAATTTTATTGCAATAAACAATGAAATATTGACCTAGATTCTGTTACATCTAAGCAAACTTTTATAACTGCGTAATAAAAATATAAGAAATATATATGTATATCCGATTTAATGTACTTCGGGTCAACATATTTGAATATACTACATTTTTATATATTTATTACTATCCATTTTCAACGAAACTCGACAAGAAATTTAACTAATGGCTACAGCAGGTATTGAGATTGAAAAAGTGGGCGGTATAACGCCCATAAAAAAGAAAATAAATAAAATGTAAGCTAGTAAGCTGAAATTTAAAAACAAGTAGGTATAGATTAGCAACTAACTTAAAAAATCTGAAAACCCGGATATTTTGACCGGGTTGGGGGGGGGGGTGGGGCGGGGCTATTCCAATAAAGCACACAATTAAAAGCGCAAATTTAAAATGTTTATCTCAAGCGATTTTATTGAAATTTGGCACAAATTTTGGAATAATGCAAAATTTTAAAATTTCGTTGAAAAAAGTGGAAGTTAATACGCCCATACAATTTAAACCTCCTATTTCATGTACTTCGGATCAGCAGATTTAAATATACTATTTATTTCAATATTAACATCCGTTTCCAACGAAACTTGATACGTATGATTGGCACTGGCAAAAAAAATTTATTTAAAAAAAGTGGAAAGGAATACGACCATAAAAATTAAATAATTGAATTTGCGCTAGAGAGCTGAAGTTTGATACGCAAGTAGGTCAAGATGAGAAACCAAATAGAAAAATCTATAAACCCAAATATTTTAACCAGGAGTGGCAAAAGCCACGACAATTTTGTACATAAGCTTTAAACTAAAAGCTATCATCTCAAAAAGCATACGATGATACTTGAACGCTGCTCATAACAAAATCTTGAGTTTAAAAAGTGACGGAGACTGGAGGTAACGGTCATAACATTTCAAGCTAGAATTTGCACTAGAGAGCTTAAATTCAATACACACATAAATCTAAATTACAGATCACCAAGAAAGATTTAAAGTCCTGGAAGTTTCAATTGTGGGCATGGACACGCACTTTAAGCTAAAAATTAAGAATTTAAGTTATAGGATTTAAGAACAGAAAAATCTAAAAACACCGATTGTTAAATTAGGGAAGTAGGGCCATGTTTATAAAATTTTTATCGAAATATTATACTCATGAGAACTGAAAATTTGCAAAAAACGGCTTAGGTAAGTTACCAACTAGATAAATTTAAAACACAAGTTACTGTATTGAAACCTTGCATACACATTTCACTCATGCTATCATTTAATTTTGCGTTTTCTAAAAAAACATCGCTACCATATGAATTGATACTTTTTCCCATTCGTCCACCCATCTTTAAATCGAACCAACCTTTTTGGCTAACAATAGTTAGCTAAAATAGATTGCAATCAGGGTGACCGCTAGGAATTTTAGAAAAGTCGCACAAAAGGTCGTTTTGAGAAAATAAAAGTCGAACCCCTTTTTTAACGTTTTTTATTAATGAAAATCATAACAAAATAAAAACACAATTGAATCTGAACAAAAAGTTTATTGCAGAATCCATTTTTGTCATATCTCATAACATATACAGTTGCGTTATAATGCATAATGTATAATTATACATGCTTATACATATACATATGTATCTACATGTTTTTATATACACTGAAAAAATTTACTTAAGTCGTATGCTGCCAAGGTGAAAAGAGTAGTTAAGTTAAAGTTAAGATATTTTTATTATATATTTTTTTATTCTACATAAATTCGTTTGATCTTCCCACCATATTTCATATTTTTTAAGTGAAATTATTTATACTTCAAAAATTTTGTTAACATACATTTCTGCATTTAAAAGTAAGTTCATCACAGGGAATCTGCTATATCTTTGTCTATTAAATTTAAAGCTGACAGCATTGAGTTGCATGTTTTTACTTTTAATTTATTAGTTAATTCCTTTTTTGTAGCTAATAGTGTTTTCACACTGACATGGTTTTAATAAAAGTTGGTTTTAACGCTAAAACCAACTGTTAAAATCTGGTTTTACCATTCAAATTGTTTTTGTAAAAACCAACTTAAAACCATTTTTGAATGAATGGTTTCAAGTTGGTTTTATGAAATGCAACCTTGTTTTCGCTGTGCTAAAATTCAGTGCTGCCAAGTCAAAATGCCCGAAAGCAGCTGATAATGTATATGCCAGTGAATAACAATAGATTTCGCTTGAAAGATTTTCAACCTAAAAATTAATGCAGCAGCAACAATAATCAAAAAACTATGGGGAAAAGAGTTTTTTTTAAGGAAAAAAAACGCAATTATTTTCATTGACCTCTGGGAAGTGAAAATAGACGATATGTTTAACATTGATCTGCCGATAAAAAAGTTTTATTATGTGATGTATTTGTGCAATTTTTATGTGCAATAACTTGTTTCATAATTTTAAAATATTTATTTACAAAATATAAAATTATTTTCATTTTACGATGCATTATAAAATTTCCGAGTTTTTCATACAAACCACAACAGTTGTTGTACAGCTTGTCAAATAAGTGTTATAAATATCAGATAAAAATACAACAACAAATACACGTATTTTTGCAGGAGATTAATTTTATTTTTGAGCAAAGTTATTAGACAGTCTGTGAATTAAAACCTGAAATTAACAAACTTGCAGCGTGAATGCAAAATCAGGTGTTTATAGTTTTAACGTTAAAACCAGGGTTTAACTTTCAGTAAGAAAACACTATAAGAACACAAAATGAGAAAGTAAAGTGACAGTTCTTGACTGAGCGTTATGCAAATTTTTTCTGCAAAAATTTATCGTACTAAAGTTTAGTAAGATAAAAACATATGATTCAAAAAGTGAACAGATGAAAGAAGAGTTAATACGTATACGGCCAATTTGTACAAATAAGGAAACACTGGTTTGTACAGCGATTTCTTTAAATTACCAATCATATGCCAAATTTGTTTAACATTTTTAACTTAAAAAATTTGTTCATAATATTTATTATTCTCTTTTCTTTCTAATAATTTGTACTCACTTATGAAGTCTTCAGGCTAACTTGTAATAAAACTAAATTCTAAATTGAGGTCATTGTAGTTAACGTCTTCATAAGTGGTAAAAAAATCAGGTTGCAAATATCTTAAAATATTTAGTTTTTTAACATCAAAATTTATCTTTTCAATATTTTATCGCAAAGCCTTTGATAAAAATTTCAAATATGTCGTTTAATATACATAAATGCAATAATTTTCAGATATATTTCGATCACTTATTGCAGTATCCGTCCGCTACATGGTCTATATAAACATTTTTAACATCTTTAATAATGATTTCATCTTTATAACCCGCCACAATAATTTCTTTGCAACTTCTACTAAAAATTTGTGAAAAATTTCTTGAATTACATTTGCATGGTTGCAAATACATTTGCAAATGAACACAATAACCTGTGAACTGCTTTTAAATTTTGCCGGCGTTATTTTGACGATTTTTTTGATAAAAATAATCAGAAAATTTATAATTTACTGCAAGTTAACTGTTTTTTGAGAAACTTTACAAAAGAGGGTAAAAACTCGTAAACAAATTAAGAAAAGTCGGCGAAAAAAAAATTGCACAAAAAGTCGCAGACCGCTAAAAAAGGGTTAAATTGCGACTTTAGTCGGGTGAACGGTAACCCTGATTGCAATCTATTTGGTTATATACATAAATACTTGCATACATATGTACATAGTTGACATACCTTAGAAATTAAAGGGTGCTCCAAAACGAGCGACGAAAAATGTTAAAATCTCATGTAATATACATACAATTGTATGTACATATTTATATTGACACTTGAAATTTGTAAAATTAGTGTATTTTTATATAGACTACAACAATAAACATTAAAATATTAAAAAATTTAAATTAAAGGGTGGTCCATCAGTTAATACAATTTTGACTATGTAATTTTGACAACTTGCTATATCTTGGAAACCGTAAGAGGTAAACTCTTCAAATTTTCAAAAACGGTAAAACTAAAAAAATCCAAAATTATAAAATTTCCAAATACGGCGTCAATAAAAAAATAATTGTAAGTATGAAAAAATCGCCAAAAAGAAAAAAATCACCAAAATTAAAAAAATCGCCAAAAAAAAGTGTCAAAACTAAAAAAAGCGCCTTAATGAAAAAAAGTCGCCAAAATGAAGAAATGCCAGAGACCGAAAATCGCCAAAATTAAAAAAAATACCAAAAAGGAAAATATCGCCAAAAAATAAAAAAAACGCCAAAAACCGAAAAAAATCACCAAAACGAGAAACAAGTGTCAAAACTAAATAAATTGCCAAAATGAAAAAAACTCCAAAACCCAAAAAAATCGACAAAACCAAAAAAAAAAAATCGCCTATATGAAAAAAATCGCCAAAATTAAAAAAATCGCCAAAATAAAAGAAAATCGCAAAAATTAAGAAAAACGTCAAAAACGAAAAAAATGCCAAACCTATATTTTATATAGGCTAAAATTCGTATTTAGTTACATATCTCGTGTCAGTACGGAACCCTTCGTGCGCGGGTCAAACTCGCACTTCACTGAATTTATTTTATTTTCCGAATACTTTTAGTAAGTATGATTCTGATATCGATTACATACAACGTAACTTCTAACTAATAATAATAAAGAATCAATTATTTATAATTTTGTATTTATTGACAACACAATTTCTCATAATACCTAATGTGACCATCCGTCCCGATTTCGTCGGGACAGTCCCGATTTCCAGTTCACCGTCCCGGTGTCCCGGAAGGTAGCTTTAAAATGGGAATTTGTCCCGGTTTCCTGTAGCATAATAAACATGTTTAAAAATTTAAAAATTTTTATTCCGTACGTTTTTTCCAAAATAGGGCAATAGATTAAACAAGAAATAAGAAAGCAAACTTTTTTTAAATTGCTCGTGTAGATCAAAAAGTGTAAACGACAAAATCTAGCAGCCGTCGCCTGAGTCAACGGCGACCTTAACTATTAATCGGCTTATTTGTTTTTCTTCAAATGTAACTATGAAGAAAAAAAATTTGTTTCCTTAAAAAAAAACAAAGTACAAATTAAATGGACTAATTTTTATTTTAGCAAAAAAATTAATAGAAGGTACAAAATTGAAAGTAGGAAAATTTGTATAATTTAAACTTGAATTAATTTTTTTTTGCTAAGTTTTTTTTAACATGTATGCTATGAAAAAGGTTTTTTAATTCTTTAAAAAGTAACGAATGTTTGAGATTAAAATAAGATTTTAATTTAAATAAATTTGTTTTAACAAGAACTTTTTTCTTCCAATACTGTGAAATGCGTTTAATTTAATAAATGCAACTTGATTAAAATTTATACTTATATCTTGTTCGTCACTTGAAGATTTCAAAACTGGTTGTGTAAAAAACTGGTTAAAAATTATTTTGCGGTGTCCCGGTTTGAGTTACAAAAAAAAAAATGGTCACGTTATTAATACGTAACAAGTCTAGGTTCAAATCTTTGGAAGTTAAGGCTTTTCTGATCGAAATATTTGCATCTTATGGACTTCTTTGAAAGTTTGTTTTTCATGTCTGTAGTATAACTATTACATTTTGATTCTCATAAATTTTTTTTATTTCTAACTATGTATAAAGCCATAGAAAGTTAATAAAATTCGTATGTATGTATGTATGTACATAAAAACATAAGTATATATATGCGTGTATGTACATATGTATGTATGTACTTATGTACATATTTGCATTGTTTATGATTGAAGGTAATAAAAGAAATTCGTAGTTCATAGTTTTTTTTTTAGTTTTGTCTTCTAATCATTCGAAATGTTGTTTGTTATTTTTATTTCACGCTCATACATTTGCTGGCAAGGCGCGTTTTTTGCTCTTTTGCATTTGCCAGTATAAAATTTTTATCAAAACATGTTGAACTTAGAATAGTGTACCCACATACATATGTACATACATACATATGCACGGAACATGCATACGTATTTTTACGTGTACCTACATCTACTTCCACACATATTATTGTTGTTTCTTATTTTGTATTATTTCATGCATATTTTTTTATTTAATAGTTTACTAATTCAAAAGCTTAGCACTAATACCAGCGTATACTCTCAGTGTTGGCCATCGTATGCATGTGTGCGGATGAATGTGAGAAAATGCCAATTTAAAAAGAGAATGACTTGTCTGATATATGAATTTTTTCATACTGTTCGCAGCAATGGCGCTATTGTTGTTGGTAGTGTTGCCACCATTGTTGTCTGTTGTTGTTGCTATTTTAATGCGAATGTGTTGGTGCGTGTGCGTTTCGCTAGTTCTATTCTATGGCAAGCAAACCAAAAAAAAATAATAATAATAAAACAGCAATGGTGGGCATATCAGCAAGTTGTTTCGGTCGGGTGTGCCGTTGCTGAAGGGGTACATACATATGTATGGATATGTGTGTGGAGCTTGTTTGTGCGTCGACTTTTTTTTATATTTTTGATGTCTTTCGGCTTGTTGTTATTATATTTTGGTGGGAACATGCGTTTTTGTTATGACTTGGCGTGAATGAACTTTTCAAGGTGAAATATATAAAACAACAATAGGAAACAAACAGGCAGCAGATTTTTCTGCTGCCACTCTACTATACTCATACAGATAAACATTTATTTGTAGGTATTGTAGGAAATAGGTACATACATACATACATATGTATATGCATTCATACATGCATACATACTTATGCACGCAAATGGAATAGGCAACTACATTCATTACAATATAGAAAACAGGAGGAAGAGCAGAAATGAAAGAAACCAAAAAACACAATAACAACAAATTTATCATCAATCGAATAACAACAGGCTGCTCTTTTTTTGCTTCTGGAATACATACTCATGTATAAGTATACTTACAAACATACTTACATACATATCTATGAATATATATTTATTGCTTGTTGCCGATAAATAAACATTCGCATTTTCATTCCCACAATTAAATTCATGCCAACAAGACAACCAAAGATTAATTTGGGATGTCCGAAGTTTCATATTTTTGTACACCTTGCACAAAATTTTTAGAAATTTTATAGGTACTAAGTACAAAAGTCTAACTAATGAAGGTTATATCAAAAGTCACCAAAGTGGATTAAAGATATGAATGCTGTAGCAGCAGTTTATTAACTACACCACAAAACTTTATTCTAAATTCATGTACATGCGTACATAAATTTTTCGTTATATGTATGTACATACCTACGTATACACGAGTGCATACATACTATCTGCATTAGGCTGTATACATGTAGGGTCTTATGCAAAAAAATTTAATAAAGCTTTGCAAAGCAATGTTAAGCAAAGTTGTATTCTAAAAAAATTATTATATCAAATTTCTAAAGTAGGTCCCCACGTTTGTTAAGACTACTTTAAGTTGATATTTTCAAAATGTGTATTTTGTACCTCAAATATTTTTGTTAATATAACACATATTGATTCATGTTGCATCTGAAAATAAAGCTAAAAGTGCTAGCTCTTATCTTAAATATATTATTACTGTAATGTGATGGAAAACATCACCAAATTGTCCAACTGATTCAAAATACATCGCAAAATCCATAAAAAAATATTAAAATAAATACAATTGTACAAAAATGTTTTAGTGATGTACATACAATCAAAACAAATCGAAAAAAGCTGGATATTCAAATACTCATTTCATTCGAATAAAATAAATTGTGATAAAAATCATCTTTGTTCCTCATATTTTATTTACTTTTACTTCATAGAAATGTTTATCTGGTTTCCTTCGATGTCAGAAGCTCATATTGTTTAAATTAGGTTGCTTTACTTCAAGAAAATAAAAATTTATTTAATAAAATAAAAAAATATTTGAATACCCGAATGGAATTTTATTCAATTTTGTACATCATAAGCTGAGAAGTGGTTGTTGAACACGGTGGTGTTACCAGTATTTATTATTAAATAAGAAAATATTTAAAGTTGTGTTTTGAATACAATTTCTTAACAAAGCAATGTTAGCCTTAAAGTGCTTGTCAACTAATATGAACTTTAAAGCTATAGTAAAATATTTTTTTGCATAAGGGGGGTAGTATTTCTTGACCGACTTTTTAATTAAATAATCACCCCATAACTTTTAGGTTCTTCAGTATACGAATCTTAGATACTAAAAATAAATATCCAATTTCAAATAGAGTGTAGTAGAATATTGGTGTTAGTATTCTGCATTTTGTGACATATTGATATAGGTATGTACTTATGTATGTACTAGTGATGTAACGAATGTCAATTTTTGGTATTCGCGAATACGAATACGAATACTTCAAACGATATTCGCTAATACGAATACGAATACGAGTATTTGAAACGATATTCGCGAATACAGATACGAATACGAATATTATATGCAATATGAAATATTAAAAAATTGTTATGAAAAAGGACTTCGTTTAGGATTTATGCATTTATTTATTTAATTTCTTTGGAAAAATATTCGTATTCGCATTCGCCTGAATTTGACGAATACGAATACATTCATAGCTTAAAAATTGATTTTTGAGTCAATAATAAAAAATTAATCCTAACATTGTTATTCATATTGTGTAAAATTTTTTTACAAAAATGTTGCTTGCTTTGTGTGTAAATTGAAAATAAATAATAAATAAACGCGCATTAATTATTAATATATAAATACGTTATGATGCAGAATTAGTCCTCACATCGTTATTCATGTTTTGCAAAAATTTCATACAAATATCTTGTTAACTTAGATTTTGAAAGCAAAATAAAATTTTCTTTTTCCATTAAGTTTTGTTTAAATTGAAAACTTTAAACTCGTTTTCTGGCAAACTACTTTTTTTAAGTTATGACTTTGAGGAAATGAGAGATACATATTTTGATTTTATTTTCACCTACATATACCTACGTTTATTTGTTACCCAATGAGCAACTACTTAATTTTAAAAAGGTAATAGAAAAATAAAATTGATGCAGAATCGAATAAAGCTGCTTGTAAAGATTTTTGTTTGAGGCTTTAAAACTTATTATCTTTGTATATTTTGTGATTCTCTTTAACATATTAAGAGTCTTAATATATATGTATGTATGTAAGTAGATATGAAGATTTTTATTAGCTTATTTCGAAAGCTTTTGGGTTGAAGTCTACTACAAAAATAAAAAATCAGCAGTCAGCAAATACATATTAACGAAAAACATTTTGTTTCATGATGAATTTGAATCTGAATTAAATTATTTGTCAAATGTTTGCCAAGTGTGACTGGAAATTAATAATGTAAAACTATAAATGCTTTCCATGTTATAACGACATATGTACATATGTATGTATATATCTCAAAGAATGTAGTTGTAGTTAATAATGCAGAAAAAAATAGTTACATCATATTTAATCTTGTGTAAGCTGTATATATAAAAATCGTGTACACGAATCTCTTGAGAATATTATAAATTTTCATATCTTCATTGAGCTGTACGTGAATTGAAAACTCATCACTTATTTTCTGCAAAACTAGCTTTTTGAGTTATGCTTCGCTGGAAATAAAAGAGCGACATATACATTTACATTTCATTTACAAAAATGGCAACCAGTTCAAATAATGATAATATCTTTGCGCCTCCTTGTAGTAGAGATCTGCACTAGCTCTTCTATAAGTCATACTTCAATGATGTACAGTATTTCCAAACGGTGTAGCTTTTGTATTAAATTGTATACTAAGCTTTAAATTCATATATCGTTTCTGTTGGAAAGTAAATTATATAAACAAATCATTATAGAGAATATAATAATAATAAATTACAAAAAAATAATAACCCCAAATACACGTATGTATGTATGTGTAAGTCAATTTTATCAAACATTCCACGGATTCCTTTCGACGTATGAGTATTATGAAATTAAAATAGTACAACACTAATACTCCTTGCAAGGAAAAACGAGTGAGAGGTCGGTCAGTCAATAAGTACCACTCATTACTTTACTTTATAATCAATTAAAAGCAAAATCTTGAGAATTTTTTAGTGGATTTTTTAGGATTTAGCTATGGAAAATTTTTTTACAGAAAAAGTTATTTTAATTTTTCTGGAACGCATTTTTTATAATTTTTTTTAAGAGAATTAACACTCAGGCAATGACTGCCTGCTTCTACTTCCAGGTGTTACATTCTTTAGGAAATGGATATTGAAAGAGAAGATAGGCGGTGAAAGAAAAGACAGAGAAAAGCTTCATTATTTTACAACTCTGCTTTTTGCACGTGTTGCAGCGCAGCGCCTCTTGTGTTAAATGAGGTGTATTAAATTTTTTAAAGCTGTGGTTATAGCCATTTTATCGGTTATTTTACTTCGCCGATGATTCTGCTATACAACGATAGAGGGCGCTCTGATGTTACATTACCATTAGTATCTGCTGAAGTCGGTATAATTCAATGACCAGTGATTATGCCTTCATCACTTAAACTTTCCTACAACAACTAACACAAACCGACACTAGTGCACATCAGAAAAATGCATGTTGATGTTATTTAATTACTGTTGGATACAGGGATTGAAGCCAGTATCTTCGATTTTATGGCCAACATGCTAACTACTTCAGCCAACGCAACCCTCTTGTTTTCTTTTTCCTCTCGAATAAGTCTAACATCTTCAAAGTCAGCTTACGCTTATAAGACTAAGAAACTTGGAAATAAGTTTACAACCCAAAGTGATCAACTTTGATACCCTTAAGCTCAGCTTGTATTATAACAAGGTATCACTAAGCTCACCTCTTTCTTGTAGGTCATACGGTTTATATTTATTAGCTTGTGTCTATTTGTGTTTCAAAATTATCGGCCTGTCGTTCGATCGAATACTTATATTAAAAACAACAACAAATTTTCAAATGCTATTGTTGTTAGCAATACAAGTTGTTGATCGAACTATTTCTGGTGACATCGTGGGACAAGCCATATATATTTTTGGCATTCCGATCTCCGATCAGCTGGGGTTATGTTTAAAAAGAGAGGAGCTGAGAGAATGAGTATAGAAATCATATTTTTGATTTTACATCTGATATGTCCATAGAAATTGTTGTTTTGCATAAAGTGGAAAATATTCGGTCACAGACGTACATGGTAATTGTTTGTGACATAGTTCCTATTTCTTTTTCTCTTTCACTTTCACACAGATTTTGCATAAACCAATGTCAACCTTCTTTTCAAAATGGCGTATTGCCGCCACATAAATGTTTTTTTGCGCCATAAAATAGTTGAACCATTTTCAAGATGTTTTCTTTAAATTCGAAGCATAAAATAATGCAACAGTGTTTATATTGTATGTAAATATATAATTGCATAAAGTACATGCATTCAATGGGTGCATTCATAAGACGTATGTAGCTGTTGAGCTCAAATGTTATAAAACTCTTCCAAACTGTTGAGCTCAATAGTTACGTCTTATAAACAGCTTGATAGATGTACTGCAAATGAACTGCTGATGTATATAAAAATGTTGGCTGTAAGAAGCGAAAAAATTGTACGACTGTTGACTGCACTCAGAAAAAAGATTGGTTGGAAAATGGATTTTACTACCAACTTTTGGTATTGGCAACTAAACAATTGTCGTCCTATATTAATGTTAAAATAAACACTTTCTTTCAGCTTATATCAGCAAATTCAAAAATTAACTTTTGTGATTTTCAAAGATATTATGATTTGTGAACTCTCAAATGGTTTTTGAAAGTCTGTGCATAACATAACAGGTTTGTGGCTGTTTAAAATGTGTAGTTGAAGAAATGCATATAGACATGCTTCACCACCAGAAAATAAATTTCAATTAAAATAAACTTATGACAATATGTCTAATAATAGATTTCTTAAATTTTTTATTTTATTTGCGTTTATTGTTTATTTTTGTTTCAGCAAGGAAGACCAATTTTTCTTTCACATGTACCAATTATGATATTCTTTTTTTAGTTCTATTAACCATACTTTCGGTGGCAAGAATAATTTTTATTTCAAATCCCATACTGTTAACCAATTTTATCTGTTGTTGCAAATATTGAGTTAATGGTTATAATTAAATATATTGTGGTACCACAAGAAAATTGATAGTTGGTGCAACCGCCAAAATTCGATTGACAACAAATTCGGTTGTCTCAACGAATCTGTTTTCTCTGTGTGAAACGGAAGTAATCAACTTTACGTTTCTAAGACAAACCCTCAACGCTTTCTCAACACTTACGACTTACGAATGCGCCCAATGGTTCCAAAGGTTGGTTAAATGTAAAAGTTAGTAGAAAAACAAAGCGCTGAATAATATGAATTCCTTATTGCATTTTGAAAAAGTTTGTTGGCCTACTATTTTTGTAGTTTTGCAATTCTCAATAATATACTTATATTGGGACGTTTACGAAATAAGTACATCTAGACGTGCTTAACCAACAATAAACGAACTTTTTTATGCCCTTTAACGGTATATATAGGTTTGTCATTCCGTGTGTAATTTCCACAATATTAATAAGCGACACATAAAGTATATATATTCTGGATCCTTATGCATAGGGAAGACGAACAAGCGATGTCCGTCTGTCTGTACGTGAAATCGGTTTTCCGAAGCTCTCAGAAAAACCGAAAAAAATCCCTAAACCCGAAAAAAATCGCCTAAACGAAAATAGCATTAAGTTAAAAAATTCTAGCACTAAAATAAATTGCAAAAAAAATCGACAACATAAAAAAAGTCAAAAACCTTAAAAAATCGCTAAAACGAGAAAAAAGCACCAAACTAAAACAATCGCAAAAATCTAGCAATAAAATATATTGCAAAAATAAAAAAATCGCTAAAATGAAAAAAAATTACCAAAATCAAAAAATCGCCAACATGAAAAAAATCGCCAAAACAAAAAAAAAATCGCCAAAACAAAAAACAAACTTACAAAAATCGGTAAAACCAGAAAAAAGTACCAAATCTAAAAAACACCAAATAAAAAAATGCCAAAATCATAAAAAAATCGCTAAAACGAGAAAAAATTACCAAAACTAACAAATAGGAACCAAATTAACGGACACGAAATATGTAATTCAATACGAGCTTTGTAAAATATAGCCTATATAAAATATAGTTTTGGCATTTTTTTTTTCGTTTTTTATTTCGGCGATTTTTTTAATTTTTGGGATTTTTGTTTTGGTTTTGGTGATTTTTTCGGTTTTTGAGCTTTTTCCATTTAAGCAATTTTTTTAGTTCTGAAATTTTTTCTCGTTTAACGATTTTTTATTTTTTTGGCGATTAATTCGTTTCGGCGATTTTTTTTAATTTTGGATATTTTTGGTTATTGGCGTTTCTTCATTTTTGCGACTTTTTTCATTTAGGCGCTTTTTTTAGTTTTGACACTTTTTTTCCTCATTTTGGCGATTTTTTTCGGTTTCTGGCGATTTTTTTTAATTTTGGCGATTTTTTTCATTTTGGCGATTTTTCCATATTAACAAATATTTTGTTACTGGAGCCTTTTCGCGTTTGGCGATTTTTTTATTTTTGGCGCTTTTTTTCATTTTAGCACTTTTTTTTGACGGTTTTTTCGAATTTTGCGACTTATTTTATTTAGTGTTAGATTTTTTTTAATTTTGGCGATTTTTTCTGTTTTGGCGATTTTTTTTTAATTTTTGGCGATTTTATAATTTTCAGAATTTTTAGTTTTACCGTTTTTGAAAATTTCAAGAGTTTATCTGTTACGGTTTCCAAGATATAGCAAGTTGTCAAAATTACATAGTCAAAATTGCATTAACTGATGGACAACCCTGTAATTTAAATTTTTTAATATTTTAATGTTTATTGTTGTAGTCTATATAAAAATACACTAATTTTACAAATTTCAAGTGTCAATATACACATGTACATACAATTGTATGCATACTACTTTGGATATTAGCATTTTTCGTTGTGCGTTTTGGAACACCGTTTAATTTTTAATTCTCATGTATTTGTTGTTGTAGCGGCCAAGGTTCTACATACTCTGTTCAAACTTCAGGTCCGTAGCTCTTACAGTTCCTAAGGAAATAACGTGTGACGGACAAACGGACAGCGTAGCGAAAACAATAGGGTTCCTATTTTCACCTTTTGTGTACGGAACCCTAAAAATTACCAAACCCGAAAAAAATCACAAAAACGAAAATCACCAAATTGAAAAAAATTTACAAAATGAAAAAATCGCTAAAATGTAAAAAAACACCAAAACTAAAACGGAACCAAAGTAAAAAACGCAAAAACCTAAACAACCCTAAAACTAGAAAAAAGCATTCAAACTAAAAAAAAAACGCAAAAAAACGCTAAAACCACAAAAAAAAACACCAAATTTAAATAAAAAGTAACACTAAAATAAATTGCCAAAATGAAAAAAAATCCCTTAAATTAAAAATTCGCCAAATAGAATAACACCAAAAAACTAAAAAAATCGCTTAAACAAAAAAAGAGCACTAAAACTAAAAAAATCGCCAAATTAAAGAAAATGCCCCAAAACCAAAAAAAAATCATTAAAACGAGAAAAAATCACCAAAACAAAAAAAAGCACCAAATAAAAAACGAAGCTAAAAAACGAAAAAAATGCCAAAACTATATTTTATATAAAATACTAAATATTGTGTTCATTGGATAGTATTGATATAACGACGTTATTTTTTTATACAGCTATGAATGCAACAAAGGAGTAACTTATTCATCAAATATCAAGAATTAAAATTACTCGTAGTGCAGCAAACTCCTATCTTAATACGATTAGTGTATTATTACTACTAATGTATATATATGTAATCAATTCCTTAATAATTGCCAGCGTTGTCAACTTTGAAATTTCAAAACGAACCAAAATGGAGAAAAAAGCGCGCCATTTACAAAAAAAACGCACCAAGCTTAGAATTTCTTTTTTTGTTTCAATATGTTTAATTAGTTAATTAATTCAATAATAATTTTGCATAAAAAGTATAATATTATTTTTTTGCAAATAAGAAATTTTTTTAGATTAATTGAACTGTCGGATAATTAAAAAATACTTTTGGATTTGTTCATATGTAATATACTGAATACGTCGACCAAAGAAATATATGACTCATACAAGTTTCATAATTAAGTCCACACACATTAATATAAAAAAAATTATACATTTTTTAACATTAATTTTATAAATTCTGCTTAAAACTTTTAAAAAAGAGATCAAAAATTAATTATTCCAAATTAATAAAGCTAATATTTTCATCATTATTGTTATCATAGGGTCATAAAAAAGATTTGATTTCAAATTGTGATGTTTTGTAAACATCATTACTATTAATATGGTAATTAATATGGCAATTTAAAAACGCACCAAAATTTAAAAAAAAGCGCACCACGCACCAACTAAGGAATTTTTCGCACAAAAAATTTCCAAAAGCACCCAAAATGGTGCGAAACCAAGTTGACAACACTGATAATTGCATATGAACTTTTATCCAAACACCGAAGTATAAAGAGATGAACCGTTTCTTTTTTGCTCTCCTGAAAACTTTTATTTTTTAAAAAAGTAAGACATCGATATTCAACTTATTGCTAACATCAAAAAAAATATTTAACCGAAAAGTACGGAGAGGCCACTTACTAAAAATTGCACTAGAGCAAAAATTATGATATTTCTCACAAACTAAATATGTATGTACCTACATGCATATCTATGAGCTTAAATACCATGTACTTCTATACTACATAAACAGCACTTTGGTAAAGGGTACATACGATTCGGCACAGTTACTTACTTAGGGTCTCTTTCGCCAAAAATATTTAAACACAATTTAATTTAATTAAAGATCTCTATTTAAAGTCTGTTTAAAAAATTTTTATTTTCACCAACTTAAATAATGAAACACAAGAAAAAATGGTAACCCTTTGCTATATAACATGACAGCAGCAACTTCCAGCTGTTTATTAAAATAAAAACAAACAAAAATGGAAGCGCGTACAAAAAATTTTTCTGCAGGAGAAATTGAATTATTATTAAATACCGTGGAATCGTGGGCTTCCGTAATAGAAAATAAAAAAACGGATAGCGTTAGTAGCGTAGAAAAAGATAAAGCTTGGAAAGAAGTGGAAATGCAGTTCAATTCTACGACCGAAGGCCCTAGCCGAAATTTGAAAGTCTTGAAGACAAAATATTTAAATTTAAAAAGCAACTTGAAGAAACGTACATCTATCGAAAAGCGTGCGCTTTATAGAACTGGTGGAGGACCACCAATAAAACAGGAAAACAATACCTATGATAATCTTTTAAAAAATATTATTCCACCAAAACAGATTGATGGACTCGCATCACAATATGACAGTGATTGATTTATCATCGAAGTAGAAGATGTTCCTGTTGAAGGTATTTACTTTAACTGATAATTTTCTTAAGTAATATTTCCTTTACAAAAGCTGAATGTGCCATAAAGGACTCAGTCCCATGGGAAAGCTATACTCCAGGTTTGCTGAAATCTAAAAAAAGCGAAAAGCTAAATTCGTCAAAGCAACCAAGTGATAAGCAAAGTAGCTGGACGAAACCCGCCGATGTTTAAGCTAAATGGACGGAAGTGAAGCTAAAGAAAGAAATCGAAATAATAGAAAGTGAGCACAAACTTCGTGTTGTGCAAATGAAGGAAATGTATGAGCTTCAAATGTGCCTATTGGCCGAGAAGCATGAAGCAGAACTCGCAACATCAACAAAATGTGCATAAATACTCATTTCAATTTTAGGTTATAGGAAACAGATCTCAGTGCTTTAAAATAATGTATACATACATACATATAATGACATGAAGTCCCTTTTTTTATTTTATTAGAAATAGTTAAATAAATATATTTTTTTGTGATATACATACATACATTGTATGTGTATATACATTTACAAGTTTTGAAAATGATTATTTATAATATCTTGCCGATGAACGCTTTTGTTTTGAGAATATTGTGAGACAGGAAGATTAAGTGGAGCCCGAATTTCGTTCTCTACTCCATCTGGCAATGGCGGAGAGTTTTTATCATTAGATAAATTACACACATTGTGCAAAACAGCAGTTGATATGATGATTGCTTCCACTGCCCTCACATTCATACGAATTCCAAGAGATAGTACAGGGAAGCGATTTTTCCAAACACCATATGTTCGTTCTGCACAATTGCGTGTTCTTATAAAAGACTCATTATAAAGTGACTCAGATTCCGCATTTATTTTCGAAAGAGGTGTCATCAAATGCTTATTACATGGGTATCCGCCATCGGCTACAATGACTGCACTTCCAAATTCGTCTGACTCAAACTTGCTGCATATACGGGAATTACGAAAAATTGTAGCATCATGGGTGGAGCCTGGCCAACGAGCAACAATATCCATTATATCTAGTTGACTATCGCATAATGTTTGAACATTAAAGGAAAAAATCCCTTTCTGTTTCTATAAATTTCTGCATCTTCACCACCTAAATTTTACATTTTAGTTTAAAACGATAATTGCATTCAACTTACTGTACTAGCCTGGAGACTTTATTTTAATATGCGTGCAATCAATGGCAGCCAATACACGTGGGAATTTGGCTATTTTATAAAAAAAATTTTTGAACATCAAGTCGCTTTTCTGGCTTTGAAGGAATGTTAATAAATTTTTCTCTAAGCCGTGCAATGTTATGAGAAACTCTTCTTATAACCCTTGACGCAGAGCTGCTCGAAGCGCCTCATAAATCACCACTTGTTCTCTGCATGCATCCAGTTGCATAAAATCGCAAGGTCAATAAAAACATTTCTTCTGGCGACATAGGACGGGTTTTACAATTGTGAAACATTTTACTAAGGATTCATATCCAAGGGAATAAAAAGTACCTATTGCTGTTATGTTTTACTTTATCACGTATTAGTTCCAAAATTGTCCATGCTGCTTTCTTGGATACACGGAATCTACATCTGAAGTCCTCTTCATCATAAAATGTGAAAAAATCACGCCGATCTCTTATGATTCGCGGTCTTCGTTCGATAAAAACTTTAACAATAATATCGTAATCGCTATCACTTTCTGCACTTTCCATTTTAGTTCTTTGTTAAATTAAATACTTATAACTTTTATTGACAAAACTAATTTTTTTCTTTGGTTAGAAACAGCTGTTGCAAAGTCAATATTTAAATGGAGATTGCTGACTATTTAAACAGTATTTAAATATTCAATGAGTAAATGTTGATGAAAATGAAAAACTACTTTTAAATATGAATTGATATTTAAATAGGATTGGTGAAAGAGGCCCTTACTTGTTAAATTTAAATTCTTATAATATAGGTACTTCACTCACTATTGACTTCGTTTAGTCGTTCTGCTGCGTAATTAATATAAGAAATATACGAGTACATACTTTGTAAATAAGAGATGGCATTTTTTTGAATGCTCCTTATTATTTATATAGAATGAACTAATCTGTTTTAACCAAAAAAGTATTCACTCATACATCCTACATACATATGTATGTACATATGCATATGCATACATATTCTTCATATGTATGTATTAGAAACTTGATAAAACGCTTCAAAATATGTGTATCTAATATTCTTTTTATTCTAATTCTTGTAGGTTATTGCACCGAATTATACAATCGTCATTATGCAAAAAAATAAAATAATAATAATACAAAAAAAAGTTCAAAGAAGTAAACAACCAAAAAGAAAAAAAAGAGGAATAAAAAACAAAAACTGCCATCATAAAATGAACTTGAAAACAAATTCACACATTATGCGCGCATATACGAGTATATTTGTGTTTAGAATTAATCATACAACAAAAAGTTCAGTAGAATGGAAAAAAAATAAAAACTTGGATGATGCGGCACTAGCAAAATGAAAGAAAAATAATAACTACCTACATACAACAATTTAAGCTTTTGCTTATTTTAATGGAGCAGTGGCTACATTTTAAGCTTTTGCTTGATTAGAAAGTTTAGTCAGACAAACCCGACTTTTTGGTACCACACAAGAACCTAGTATTTAAGTTTATCTGTTTAATTTTAACATTAAGTTAATAGGCAACGCTGCCATATCTTAACTTACATATATCCAGTCTAATGTAGTAAGTATCTTTCGAAACAGCATAACTCCCTAAACTGTGACTCATTTCAATCTAAGCAGAAGAATGTGAAGAACACACAGGGAACACAAAAACATTGAGAAAAATTTTATCATCATAAACCAATCAGCCATGACATACCTACATATGTAGGTATTTAAATTAATTTATGGTAAGATGAAATATATATAATAGGACCTTTTGTATTCTAGGTGATGAAATTGTCAAATACTATAATACATACATACATATGTACATAAATAAAAGCTATTAAAAGTTCTAAACTTTTCAACAAATAAATACACTATGTCCGATGACATGGAAAATAGGACATTAAGATACGAGGAATATCTACTATTTATATTTCGGGAATAGCAAATAATAATAAATATTTTTAAATGAAAATGGTAGTATTGTTTTTCGAAATATCCCCCTTGATGATCAATACACTTTTGCATTCGTTCCAACCATTTGTTATGGCACCTCCAAAACACCACCTCTTGAGACACCACCAAAACATGTCCTTTGAAAGTCTCAACTGCTTCTTCAGCGCTCATAAATGCTTGACTAAGCAGTTTAGCTTTGATATTCGAGAGCAAGAAGAATTCGTTGGGTGCCAAGTGAGGACTGTACTGAGGATGAGTCATCAATTCTATATTTTGATTGCTCAAAAATTCAGGTATTTGACGAGATGTGTGAGAGCTCGCTCGTTGTCATGGTGAAGAATGACTCGTCTTCGGGAGTTAGTTTTACGAATTTCTCCAAAGACTTCCGGCTGACAAATGATCGTGTGCCACTCAGAATTGACAGTTATACTTTGCTCAAGCTAAACAGTGGGCACATGACCAATTCGGCTGAAGAAATAGGCGACCATTTGCTTCGCTGTGCTTCTGTCTTGGAATACCCATACAGCCAATTGCGGCTTTGTTTCCGGCTCATAAGCATATATCCGTGATTCGTCACCTGTCACGATTTTATAGACTTGTTTTGAAGCACAACGGTTTAACTTTTTAATCATTTCCTTACACCACTTGACGCGAGCTGTTTTTTTTTGAGCGATTGATAAATTATGGGGTATCCGACGAAAAAACATTTTTTTTTACAACTAAGTGTTCATGTAAAATCGAATGTATTGAAGTGAAACTAATATGCAAGGATGCCTTTATCTAACAATATTTTACATTGAATTATCAGTTCACGCACTGCATCGATGTTTTGAGGCACAACAACCGATTTTCAACAACCTTTACGAAATTCTTCGGCGCCGGAACTACGACCACGATTGATTCATTATAGCAGCCATATACTGTGGTTGTTGATGGTACTTTATCGGCACATTCTTGTTGAGATAACCGACGTCGAAAATTGTAAAAAATAATCAAACGAAAACCTTCTCTTGAAATTTTGATTTGTTTGTCAAATTGATTTTCTGAAATCACTGTAAGCAAAACAAATATCAATTTTGCATCAAAACGTTGTGATTACGCTTACGTAAAAAAATGTCCAACTTTATTATTGTGTTGCCCAATTTTAGCTATTGACAATATTGACATTAGTGTTGCCAGTTCCCGCAATATCAACAGTAGCCCTAGTAATGTAAAGGGCACCATAATTTAAAGTTAAAAATATGTAAGTACGTCCAAGCCATACGCATAACGTGCAAACTTTTACAAAAGAGGTTTTGTGCTTTCACACCGTTGATAGTACAACAGTCACAACAACAACCAACCAGACAATAATTCAAAGAAACTAGAACTAATTTTAGGAGCTTTCAAAGCTGTTTACCTCAAATGCAAATAACTGCATTCGCATTCGCTAAACTGGTATTCGTTAAATCCCTACATTGTACCATTTCATTCATAAACGTTACAGCACTGTAGTCATTAGTCTTTAGTTTCTGTTTATGTTCTGTGCTGTGCCGTTCTGCTTCTAAATTTGAGTACTTACTTTTTCTGTAGTAATTTATCAGCTGTTTCTGACCAGAAGGGTCGCAGTTTCCCACTAAAGCGATGAGTTTTGCATCGTTCATTGTTAATTTTCAATATAATCTATTTTTTTCTTTTAAAAATTATTTTTTCTTAATTCTTTAAATACAATCAGAACTTATTTCAAAATATTTTTATTTAATTTATGCTGTCACTTACAATAACTTAACAATTTTTTGATTTTCACAGGTTGAACCGAAACACAACAGAACGAAATAGAAAAACTAACGACTTGTATTATATTTCTATAAACAAAAAAGATTCAGCTGATTCGTAACAGAATAGAAAGTAAAAACTAATTCTGGCTTAAGTCTAGTGTAGGGTATAAAACGCACAATTTGGGTACAAGCAGCGAACGCATAAACACATTCAAAACAAATTCTCTGGCATAAAAGCAGAAACAACAAAGAACTAAAAATAAATAAGTTCCCACATTCCCTCTCATACTCGTACCATCAGAAAGCATTTATTTACACTGTACGACGAAGATAGTTGCTGGTAAAATGCTATCGGGTGGGGCTGTTGTTATTGTTTTCCAAAATGACGGTCCAAATGGCAACAAAAAAAAGAAGAAGCGTGAATAAAAATGTACCATGATGACGATGATGCAATACTTTATCAGTGTTGCCAGGATGAGATTTCATGTTTACACAAGCAAAACTTCAATAAATTAAAAAAAAATTATGGAAGTTCTAAGCTTCTAAGCAATAAGCATTATTTTTGAATTTCTTTAAAGAAAACGCAAAATAGTTTGGTAATTGCAAATATACTTGACAATTAACTGAGCAGAAAATATGCAAAAAAAAATTTCTGCTCGAATTTTTCCAAGTCTAAAAACCATGTTTTTGCCATTCATAATTAAATTTTTTATTGCAAAAATTGACAAAAGAAAAATCTTCAACCGCAAAGCAACAAAACCCATGCATACTGGTCACAAGTATACCATCATTTAAGTGGAAGCGATCTGCAATTTGGCTTGTAGACTTTTTTTTAAGAATTAAAAAAATAATGGTACCACTTACAACTGTTTTAAATTAAATTAAAATATTTTTTGTTTTTGAATAAACTTTTGGTAGAATAAGTTTTAGGAAATGTGGCGCATATTCATGGCCACAACAAACTATACTTTAAAAATTTAAAACCAGTATTACCATACAAAATACTGGTTTTAAGGTCTTAAAATATACTTTGTTTTTTCTATGAATATGCGCCTATTTATTCAGGATCGTACCCTTGGTTTAGACGTTGTTAATAGTGTTATCGATGAATATCGGTTTAATCATAAATTACTTTAATTTATTTAGAAATTTAATTTGCAGTTCATTAACTATATTATCTTTTAACGGAAAACTTATGATCTGTTTCAACCCGTATGTTTTAATAAGGAACTAAGTATTTGTTATGGTGCTGATGGGGATATAAAACATCAAAAAATGGGTTTAATTGGGTTTAACTCGGCAAAGTCCAGACCATATCTTGGTGCTTTTATATCTTAAGACGTACACACATTTCTTCTGGTGGTACCACTCGGTAGCTCTCCCGGACGCTCGTCTGGGGAGTGAACTAACATGTGATGCCTAAAGTCAAGTCCAATTCCTAAGGACTTTAAACCTTTTGATTGGTGCGTCGGGCTTGTAACCAACCTCTGTAAAAGAACTACTCACAATGAAAAAGGAAAAGAATAAGTTAAAAAGGACCCCTCTTAGTGTTGATGACCCCCGTAAACGTATAAAGAACAACGATTTAAGGTTTTGCACCTGTAATGTGCGAACATTGTACAGACCAGGGCATCAGCCCAATTATTGGATGTACTGGAGAAATTAAAATCCCATGTAACTGCAATCCAGGAAATACGATGGAATGGGCATGGTGTCACCAAAACATCTAAAGGTGACATTTATTACAGCTGCCATGAAACAAAGCACGAGTTTGGATGTGGTTTCGTTGTTAGTAAGAAAGTTAGTTATTTAGTTTCCCGTTTTACACCAGTTGATGAACGTAGCTACGATCCGCATAAAGGCAAAATTTTTTAACATCAGCCCGATATGTGCACATGCCCTTCCGGAAGATAAGGATGAACAGATTAAACATACATTCTACGAGCACCTAGAGGAAGTGTATGACCGTTGTCCCAGCCATGACATTAAAATTATTCTAAGTGACTTCAATTCCAAAATAGGTAGGGAAAGTATCTTTAGTCCAACAGTAGGAAAATTCAGCTTTCATGTGCAAACGACCGACAACGGTATGAGACTGATATCTTTCGCAGCGACACGTAATATGGTGGCTAGCAGCACCAGATTTCAGCATCCCGATATCCATAAAGCGACATGAATATCTCCAGATCAGGTCACAAAAAACCAGATCGACCTCGATGTGATTGATGGAAGGCACGCATCCAATGTCGTGGACGTACGTTCGATTCGCGGAGCCAACATTGATTCCGATCATTACCTTGTCGCAGACAAGATACGTACAAGATTGAATATGGCAGGAAACGTGCGTGCTCCGATCCGCCGAAGGTTCAACATCAAAATGCTGCGAACACAACAAATTTCCACCGCTTATTCCACTCGACTGACCCAACTGCTCCACGAGAGCACTCCTTGTCCCAATGATGTTAGTGCTTAATGGCATCATATCGGCCATTTAATGGAGAAAGCTGCACAGGTCGTACTAGGGCATCAACTAGCAGTACCAAAAAATGCATGGTACGACAATAATGTCGCAACGCAATTGCATAGAAAAATGCAGCATATTTGGCAACGCTCTACACAGTAGCAATGAGAAGTATGCAAAAGAAATATCGGGAGAAAAGGAGTGAAGAAAAACGCCTATTTCGACTTAAAAAAAGCGAATTCTAAAGGAGCGAGTGTGAGGAAATCGAGATGAAAAGGATGCGAAATGAAGCCCGATAGTTCTATCAGAAAGTCAAATGGCAGACTGAGGTTTTTTCTAATGGTATTTTCTCCTGTAAGGATCAAGAAGGCAATCTGGTGACTGATGAAGAAAGCATGCTGAGCTTATGGAAAGAACATTTCGGTAATTTGTTGGTATCTCGGCGGAGCAGCAATGAAGATACCATTGATCCAATCGATGTGTTGAATGTACACTGCCCAGCGAGATTGAGGTAGGAATAGCTATATCCAGACTGAAAAATAAATGAGAATAAATTTCACATCGTTCCAATAAAACGTGGTAACATTGATGAAACCAAAATTCAAATTTATGAAGAAAAAGATTTTCGCAAACTGATTACTGAATTTGAAAAAGGTAAGAAAAGTTTCTACACATATCAGCTTAAAAGTGCTAAAGGCCTGCAGATCGTATTGAAGGGCATCGATTCCTATGTTGCTCCCGAAGAAATAAAAGATGCACTCGTCCTCCAGGGATTTAAGGTAAAAAATGTATCTAACATAATAAATAGGGAGAAGATTCCTCAACCTCTATTTCGCGTCGAACTTGAGCCAAACGATATAAAATTGAAAAAAAGCGAGACTCATCCAATTTTTAACTTGAAATATCTCTTATATCGAAAAATAACAGTTGAAGAACCACACAAGCGTTCTGGACCCGTACAGTGCCATAATTGTCAAGAATATGGTCACACCAAAACTTACTGCAAGTTACCTTCAGTTTGTGTTATCTGCGGTGAATTGCACGGTACTGCTGGTTGTACTAAGCCTAAAGATCTAGCAGAAAAAAAATGTAGTAATTGTGGAGGTAATCACACCGCTAACTACAGAGGATGTCCTGTATATTCTTTCGTTAAGCAGACTATGGGGCAAAAACCTAAATTAGCTCCAACACAAACAGCAAACGCTTACTCCGCCACTTTTACTCAAATGAGCCAACCTGTCACTTCACGTGTATCGTATGCCGATGCAGCTAAGACTAGTCATATTCCCACACAAAATATTCCGCCTCAAAATAATTCAACGAATGCAAACTCAAGCTTTAATTTTAGTCGCCTTGAAGCTACTATTGAGAATCTAGTGCTAACTATAAATAATTTTACAACAAATATGACTAGCATGATGCAAGAAATGCTACGAATGCAGTCCTCACTGCTTCAAGCATTAGTTAACAAGCCATGAACACGTTAAAAATATGTTTCTGGAACGCAAACGGCATTCGCCAACATAAAAATGAACTTGAGCACTTCCTCACGGAAAAAAATATTGATATAATGTTGGTTTCTGAGACTCACTTGACTTCAAGAAGCCTATTCAAAATTAATGGCTACATTTTATATGATTCAAAGGACCCAAGAGGAAGAGCTTGCGGGGGATCAGCAATTTTAATAAAGTCAAGACTCAAGCATTATATTCTTGACAACATTTGTGAAGAACATCTACAAGCAACAAATATTTGTATCGAAAACTTTTGCACAAATTTTGTCATATCATCAATTTACTCCCCTCCTAGATTCGCAATTACTGAGGATCAATACGAGGATTTCTACAAATCTCTTGGCCCTTGTTTCGTAGCAGCTGGAGACTATAATGCAAAACATACTTTCTGGGGTTCGCGTCTTATCACACCTAGAGGACGAGCGTTGTTCAATACAGTTTCAAAAATGGGCTTGGACGTCATTTCGAGTGGGGAGCCCACTTACTGGCCTACTGACATACATAAAATTCCGGATATTATAGATTTTGGCGTCATGAAAAATATTTCTAGGGAATTAATTCACGTCGAAGCTTCCCTAGATCTATCGTCCGATCACTCTCCCACGATCGTTACAATCTGTAGCCCACTGAGAAGTGCTCTACCTCACCCATATGTGAAAATGGTCAGTCGTGTTAATTGGCTGCGATTCAAAAAATATCTTAGTAGTCATTGCACTGAAAACATTAAGCTAAGAACTCATGATGATATTGAATCTAATATTGCTAATCTTAACGAAAATATTAAGCAGGCAGCTGAACATGCAACTTCCTCCCATCCGCAGACTGGGTTTAACAGAATATATTCTACAGATATTGAACATCTCGTATGTGCAAAAAGAAGAGCTAGAAGAGAATGGCAACAGCACAGATCACCCCAAAATAAAATTAAATTAAAAGAGTGCACTAAAAGACTCCAAGAACTGCTTGCATATGAAAAAACTGCATCTCTTAAAAACTATCTGGAAAATCTCGACGTAACACCAGCATCTAATTACTCCTTGTGGCGCGCTGCGAAAAAAATTAAAACACCGGTTGAGTTTAAACCACCTCTGCGCACTTCTACCGGAGTTTGGGCCAGGAGTGATATTGAAAAAGGTAACTTGTTTGCAAAGCATTTAAAATCCGTATTTACCCCAAACACATGTACTGGTGTTGTTGATTTCCCGAGTGTAGTTGCGCTACCCCCTCGACCCATAAAATTTAAAATGTGTGATGTACAAAAACTAATTGCTGAACTCAACCCGAAGAAAGCACCGGGTAATGATGGAATTAGTAACCAAATGCTAATAAAATTGCCTCGTATTGTAATTAGAATCATGTTATTCATTTTTAATGCCATTTTACGACTGGAGTATTACCCCCACAGCTGGAAGCTTGCCAAAGTTAAAATGATTCCAAAGCCGGGCAAAGATCTTACCAAGGCAGAATCATACAGGCCAATAAGTCTGCTATCAACAATGTCAAAACTTTTCGAAAAACTGCTCATGTCAAAATTGTCCCCAATTCTAATTGGTAGTGGGTGTATCCCAGACCATCAGTTTGGTTTTAGAAGTCAGCATAGCAGTATTGAATAAACGCATAGATTGGTTCAATGTATAAGAAGAACATTTGAAGAAAAGAAGTACTGTTCTGCACTGTTTATTGACGTTTCGCAGGCATTTGATAAAGTGTGGCATGAAGGCCTAATTTTAAAATTAAAATCATATCTACCAATAAATTTGGTGAATTTATTAGAAAGTTACATTACTTCCCGGAAGTTCACGGTTGTGGAAGGAGAATTCATGAGTGTGCCCGAAACTATATCATCCGGTGTGCCACAGGGGAGCATACTGGGGCCAGTTTTGTATTTAATTTATACTTGTGATATGCCTTTGAGCAGCAATATCCATACATCTACGTTTGCCGATGATACAGCCTGCCTAAGTATGCACGAAAATCCTCATGAGGCTTCCCGATATCTACAAGAACATATAACACAACTGGAACTATGGTTAAAATTATGGAGAATTAAGGTAAACGAGCAAAAGTGTGTTCAGGTAACATTTACCCTGCGAAGAGATACTTGTTCCCCAATTCGAATCAACAATCAAGTTGTTCCTCAGCATTCACATGTAAAATACCTTGGTATACACCTTGATCGACGACTTACATGGAAACACCATATTGACTCAAAGCTAGTACAAATGAAACTTAAACTAACTCAGATATATTGGCTGATTGGTAGAAACTCAGCACTCAGCCTTGACTGCAAACTTTTATTATACAAGTCGCTCTTGAAGCCAATATGGTGCTACGGAATTCAGTTATGGGGCACTGCTTCAGCTTCTAACGTCGAGAGAATCCAACGAAGGTAAAATAAAATTTTACGTTTGATAACATCGGCTCCATGGTACATAAAAAACTCAAATATACATCGTGATTTGAATATGCCACTAGTGATTGAAGAAATAGAAAAAAACTGAGGCAAATATTTAAAAAAACTCGAGTCACATCCTAATCCGCTTGCTCGTAACATCTTGAATTTTACTGGCCACATTCGCTTGAAAAAGAAGGACACAAGGGCTCTTTTACTCAACACTCCAGATGGGATTGCTTGAAAATATTTTTTTATTATCACTACTTATGTATTATTTATAACTATCACTAAGTTTATGTCCGACAGTGGTCGGGCCTAATACTTATATTTTAGATTTAAGATTTGAATACTTATTGTTAGTTCATAATTGAAGATACAATAAATAAATAAATGTATTAAAAAAAAAAAAAAAAAAAAAACAACAAGGCAGCTGGAGCTTATGGTTTGCCAGCAGAGCTATTTAAAGCCGGAGGCAATGAATTGATTAGGTGTATGCATCAACTTGTTTGTACAATTTGGATGATTGGAAACTCAGCGTGCTACTCGATGTTCACAAAAAGGTGACAAATCACTCTGTGGCAATTAAAGAGGCATAAGTATGCTTCCCATTGTTTATAAGATCTTGGCTACGATATTGTGTGAATGATTAAAATCAAAGGCAAATGAAATAATTGGCCCCTACCAATGCGGTTTTAGACCTGGAAAATATACCTGACCAGATATTCAAACTACATCACATCCTTGAAAAAACCAATGAAAGGCAAATCGACACATACCATCTATTCGTTGATGCTCCTTGCATATACTGATGATATCGACATCATAGGTAGGACATTGCGAGATGTAACTGCCGTCTTTGCAGGCAAAACATAAGTGATGGTTTCAACGAACAGAAAATCTACTAGATTAGGTGAAACTGTGAACGTTGGCAACTATAACTTTGGTGTTGTAGAGGAATTTGTATACCTTGGATCATCCGTTGACAAGAGCAATAACATCAGCGTGGAAATACCGCGAAGAGTAATACTAGAAAATAGGTGCTACTTTGGGCTAAAGAGGCAGTTTAGAAGTAAATCCATCTCTCGAATAACGAAAATAACACTCTACAAGACACTCATATTACCGGTGCTTCTGTATGGTGCAGAGGCATGGGTACTTGCGCAAGCATATGAAGCTGTACTTGGCCTTTTTGAGAAAAAAATACTTCGGTTTGTGTAAGCGGAGACTGTCGGCATCGTATGAACCACCGTTGGGATTTGTGGTACAATTGTACCAAATTTGGTACAATTACATTTGCATTGGTACACTGATACACTTTATACTTCAGTGGTACAATTTGAAAAAATTTGTGCTTTTCATTACAGTAATAATAATTCGTCCTAATATAGTTGCCTAACACTGATCATAAGTACCAAAATTTGCAACATTGATAGTTTATTCTCATATTTTTCATTTGTTTTGGTAGCACTTGTCCCAGTTATTTAAGCCTGGTACTCTACTCATAATTTCGTGCGAAATGATGTCAAACTATGTACATATAAAAGTATTTGGTATGAAATATTTGCGAAATAAATTCGTAAGAGTAGTACACACAGAAAAAAACAATGTAAAATCGTTAAAAACAGGGTAAATTTTAAATTTTTTGGCAATGATATTGCCAAAAATTTGTGTTTCATGTTAATTTAACATGATTTATAGTAATTGTCTAAAAAAATTGTTCCACTTGAAATAACATTATTTCACGTTGAATTAATATTTAAGTACTTTTAAAATCAAAATGAAGAATCATGTTGAATCAAAGTTATTTCAAGTTAGATCAACATTTAATTTAATGTATTAATTGTATTTTATTGATTATTTAACTTACGTTAACCAAAAACCAAAATAATTGTTTATGTGAAAAAAAATCGCCAAAATGAAAAAAAAATCGCCAAAATTAAAAAAAAATCGCCAAATTTAAAAAAAAATCGCCAAAACCAAAAAAAAATCGCCAAAATTTAAAATAAACGCCAAAAACCGAAAAAATCCCCAAAACGAAAAAAAAGCGTCAAAACAAAAAAAATCGCCAAAACCAAAAAAAAATCACCGATATGAAAAAAACGCCAAAATTAAAAAAAATCGCCAAAATAAAATAATCGCCAAAATAAAAACACGCCAAAATAATAAAAATTGCCAAAATTAAAATAACTTCAAAAACCAAAATAACTTCAAAAAAACGCCAAAACGTGAAAAAAGTGCCAAAACTCAGAAAGCGCCAATAAATTAAAAAAACCCCAAACAAAAAAAAACGCTTAAAACAGAAAAACGCCAAAAACGAAAAAAATGTTAATATTATAGTTTATATTGTTCGTATTGAATTACATATCTCGTACCCGTACGGAACCCTTCGCGCGCGGGTCAAAGTCGCACTTCACTGAATTTTTTTGAGTTATTCCTGAAATTGAAAAATTCCTAAAGTTTTCGCCAGTTAATTAAATTAATGCAATTTGTCATCACACACATAGTGTGTTTAACTATTGTGTACAATTACCTCAGAAAAGAAATTTCTAAAATTTTTATATATTTCAATTTATCACATTTTGAATCTAGTAAAGTAAATATACAGATTTTTCTATCTCTAATCCAATTTAATTTTACCTATTTGGCAAATATCTATTTTACAACTAATAATTTCATATTTTGCAAGTATTTTTTGCATTACTATTTAATTTACTCTATTTCTTATTTTTTTATACTGCTCTTCAGGAATCAATAAATCAATCCAGTGAGCAGCATATCCTGCCCTTTACACTTTACTTAATTTTAGTATTTATATATATATATATATATATATATATATATATATATATATATATATATATATATATATATATATATATATATATATATATCACTACATGTGCTTACGTGTATTTCGACAATTCGCTAATAAAATTTATTCAAATGAGTCAAATTTTTTTTCAGTTGTGACATTAAATATATTTAAATTAATAAATAATTCATATTTAGTTAAAATGGCTTAAGTAAAATTCTTCAATTTTGTATTGCAAACTATCAGGGACGGCTTGGATAAGAAAAGCAAATTTTGAGCCAGAATTACATGAACAAAACTTAGAATATGTATGTATGTCTGTTTTGCTAATTATAACCGAAACTTGATAAAATTTTAATTATAAATTCCTATTTTAGAAGTGGGCTCATACATTTAATATTTTTTTAAGTTCAAAAAAATTTTCAAGTAATACCGTACATAAGAAATATCATAGTGACGGGTGTGACCATGATGCTCACATTAGTTGTTATAATTCAAATATTCAAAGTTTGTAATTAAAAAGAAGGCGCGGTTTCCAAGGATGTTAACCTTAAAAAAAAATAATAACAAGTAGACGTTGGAAGAACATGATTTTTGCTGCTATTTTTGTGACCTTACACATCTCAGTTTTTACAGAATTATTACTTTGAGGATATATTTTGTAAGATCTTCGATAGAACGCATACAATAATTTTGGTGTAGGAAATTGTTCAAAGTCTTTTTGATTGTATTAAATACGTATTGCCTGAAAAAGAAACATTTAAAAAACTTTTTCGAAAGTATGAAATTAATGCCTTTGCGACCTACGTAGTTTCTGCTGATGTTCGGAGAATAGCAGATTATATCCTGCCAAAAACTGTAAAATTTCTGCAAAATACATTAGAAGTCTATATGTGCAATAAAGGGCAATAGCAGGAAGTGTACAACCAATAACAAACAAATTAAAATTTAATTAAACTCATTCGAAAAAATTTAAAAAAAAAAAATCGATGTAGCTGAAATACCCGAAGGTACAGTGAAGGCAACTTATCTTATTTCCGTAAATTATATTATATTTTCCTCTAATTTCCTATTGCTATGGAGGTAGAGTTTGCAGGATTCGCCACTGCTGAATACACAATTTTCGTATTTGAACCCGTCCTTTAAGTGTCATTGTGTAAAGTTTTCGTTGGTGGGAGGTTTTAATAAATCTTATCAGGTTTATGAAAAATCCTCACATTTTATCAGCAGATTAAAAACACGCAATCCAAAATAATAAAAGTAATAATTAGAAATATGCACATAAAAATTGAGCAAGTACGTGTTTGTAAAAATTATATTAATTTGAATATTTTAGCTGACCCAATCTCGAAACAAAAGATTAACAAAAATGTCAACTACTGGTAAGTATTACAATGTTTTATCTAATGCAATCGAAACAGCAGAAATAAAAGGGCAACTACAGTGAAAATCAAAATACTCAGCCTGATTGCGTGAGGCGTTGGCCATGTAATATAAAATATTAAAATAGTCGTGTACAGTGATGCAAAAGAAACCAAGAGGAGGAACATGACTATTGCTTGTTCTTTTTAAGCTGAGGCGTAAAAAAATGTTTTATAGGAAAATAAGCAAAATGCTACAGTTTTGCTTCAATCTCTTGAACGAACTTCACACCGGAAATCTAAGAATTATATGATGTCTTATTCCAATTCATCGGAGAACTTTAACTGCCTTTTGTGCAAGACTCGGACGTTTACTTTCAAAACGCTGAAACAGGTATATTTTTTGAGTAATTGTTGGCGTTTTTGAAAAACATAATAACAGCTTTCTAGATCAGTTCCCAAAATACCGGAACTAACAAAGCATATATAACAATTTTTTTTTTCTATATTTTTCAATATAATCTTCGTTTAGCTCGATAGACTTTTCCTTACATTGTTCAAATGCTACGATACCCTGTTTTTAGTAAGAACTGTCGAGCTCCATTAATTAGTCATTAAATGTAGACTCCACTTCTTCAATTTCCATTTGAAAATTAAAATAATCCAATTAAGGAAAATCTTAAAATAAAGTACGTGATTAAGAAATTGGAACTTTATTTTTATTACCGAATTAGAAACTCAACATTTTTTTTTCGAAGAATGGAAAGGGGTAAGAAAATATCGAAATGTTTCTATTAAAATCGTATAATCGGACTTTATAAAGAAGAAAAAGAACCTGAAAGATGCAGAAAAATATTACTTCAATAAAACTCATACTTATGTTAATAAACAAAACAATTTTTGCAAACAAACATACCAACCTAAATTAGACCGGCGTCAAGCGTTGCGTTAGCAGCAGGGTAAGTATTTTCAGTACCTTTCAACTTATAAAATATTACTTGAATATACTGAAAATACGTGCCCTGCTGCTAATGCAACGCTTGGCGCAGTAATTTATGTTGGACTCTGACGTTTTTCTCAAAACTTAACTTTCACACAGTAGGTCCCTTTTCTAGGAGAAGGTCACATATAATTTATAACTATACATATATATATATATATATATATTTAATGTCTCGCAATTTTTATTTAAATTTTTGTAAAATGTTTACGTCTTTCGTTTGCTTACTTTTCGTTTGTTAAATTTTGAATCTTATTAACTTTACTGCGAAAAATTTGTCTTAAACTGTCACTTTACTCTATCAATTTTTGTTTTCATTTACTGCATTTGCAGTAAGGCTCAGTAAAAATATTTTTATAACTTTTAAGTCCTCGAACACAACTAATATGATTGAATAACAGAATTATATAGTTTTACTCCCCGTTACCACATGCAAATGAAAAAAACTCAATATACTAAAATTTTTTTACTAATACAGCCACAGTTTTGTCTCTTTCGAGTGAGCTTGCAATGGATTTTTGAAGCAAGTAAATTTTTACACTTGTCGCAAGTAAAGTGACAAAATGAAAAACAGTGTTGCCGTGTACAGAGTTATTTCATTAATTTGATTAATATTATAGCTGATTTTCGGTATATATAAAAAGGATATTGATAAATGACACTATTGCTCATTTTAGAGCTAAGTTTGACTATAAATTTTAGTGGAATGAAAAGGTATTAGAATTCGAGCGACTACCTTTTTCGCTGAGTTTATCGTTCGACATAGTGGAAGTGGCAGTAAAACCTTTGAGTGCTTTTCATATAAATTTTCTACTCAAATCAGTAGTCTGGGTTTTACGTAACAGGGGAATTAAATGAAAATAAGCAATTAGAACATTTAGTTATTGGGGGACATTGAAGGTAATTATTCATCATTCCAGGGGGAGTTGAGGGGAAGCAAAAGCGATTTTTGGGAACCAACGCCCTTCCCCCCAAAATGGGGTTTCTACGCCTATGCTTTTCATTGAGTCAATTAAACTTGTGTTTAACAAATAAGGGTGACTTTTTGAGTTCAATATTAGAGATTAAATTAACCTTAATCTTCAATTGAGATATTTGGATAGTCGATTATATGGTTTTACTTGCTAATTTAAGCGATCAATCGTGGTGGTTTAAGCTTATATTAATACTGGGAACATATACTTGTGAACCATATAACTTTTTGTAAAAATTAGATTAGATTATATATATATATATATATATATATATATATATATATATATATATATATATATATATATATATATATATATATATACATTTTATATAATCTGTAAATAAGGAAATATGGCAATTCTTCCTCCCACAAAAAATCAAAGCGTTTTGATAACATGTATGATTTTTTTTCCAGAGATATTGACACCATTTTTTTCCTCAGTATGTATACTACACATAATAAGAAGTTTAAAGCATCAAACTCAATTAATGTGAGATTAACCCGCTGTTTGTGTAAGACGTTTGAGTTAGAAATCTTAGCATTTTTGTAATAGATTAAAGGAAACTTGTACAACTTTTCTTTAAAATTTCACTAAACGCCAAGATTTATAACTCAAACGTCTTACACAAACGGGGTAAGTTAATTTCCGGATTAATTAATTAGAGAAGTAAACTAATCTTAATTTCGAACCCAAAAAGTCGCTATAATTGATACAATTAAATTTTTTAATTGATTCGTAATTTTTTTAACCAAAATTACTGATTGGAGATTTTTTTGTGCACGTGAATCAAATAGTTTACTAATAACCATACCTCTAACAAATAAAAACGTCTTACACAACTCTTTTTTATTAAAAATTTCATAATGTATTTTTAGTCCTATTGAATAATAATTTTTAAGGAAAAACGACTTCTGAAAACGGTTAACTAAATACAGATATCAGTAGTTTGAAAAATAAAAAACCAATTCTCGTATTCCACTTCATTTTTAAAACTTCATATTAAATATCTGATGTTAATAACCAATCTACGATGATCACACGGGTGCTGATGAAGTGATCATAGGCAGAGAAAATTCAACATTTCTCCAACTAGTCTCCATAATCATTTCTTGTCTTCTAAAAGGTCTCGTTAATTAAAAAAAAATTATAATTTCTAATGAAAAAATAAAAATTTTTTATTGGCGTATCGGTGTTAGTCATATCGTGTATTTTCACTTCCCAGAGGTTAATGAAAATATTTTCGTTGTTTTCTTTTCAAAAAACTTTGTTTTCCATATTTGCTTGATTATTGTTGCTGCTGCATCCATTTTTAAGTAGAAAATCTTTCACGCGACATCTATTGTTATTCACTGGCATATACATTATCGGCTGCTTTCGGGCACTTTGACTTGGCAGCACTGAATTTAACACAGCGAAAACAAGGTTGCATTTCATAAAACCAACTTTAAACCATTCATTCAAAAATGGTTTTAATTTGGTTTTAACAAAAACAATTTGTATGGTAAAACCAGGTTTTAGCAGTTGGTTTTAATGTTAAAACCAACTTTTATTAAAACCATGTCAGAGTGAAAACACTATTAAATAGCTAAAAATATTCTTCATACGTTCCTACAATAAAGAAAAGGTACTCCGAAATTCAATAAGAATTGAGTAACTATTCTTGAAATCTATGATTTTTAAGCTTCGTTATAACTCTCGCGCAATAATTTAAAGCCTCTTCTTATGAGAATAGAAAAAAGCTTTAAATTTTAACATCATTGGAAAATAGAAATTTAAACAAAACAAACGACACTTGCGAAACAACCAAATGCCTCCTGCTTTAACCACAATTGGTGCTGTGATTTATGATTCCAAAATTCTTAGATGTCGTTTCTGTTGTGACCATTAAATTAATTGCAATTTATCGATTTCCAAATTGCACAACAAGGCTCTCATATATTTCACGCTCGAAACGAAAGCATACCCACACACAAACTTCACATGTGTGCAGGCTATAGATTTGTATGTTTTATACAAATTCATAAAAATGATGACTCTGATGATGATGATGAGGGTCATAAATGTTGTTAGAAATGCATAAAAACACACTTCATTCACTTGCTCCGTTTTATTTTCAATCCAAAAGGAACCAAAATTTTTTATATTGTAACCATTCAAAACGACATTCAAATGAAATTTTGGAGTTAGAAAAAAATTTAAATAAAAGTATGTATGTACATATGTGTTGCGACCGGTGTAGTCGAATTTTGAATACTTTTTCTTGCTTTGGATTTTCATTATTAATTTCTGTGAAGAATATTCTTACTGAGGAAACTCTGATGTATATTTTATAGTAGACAGATTTTCAACAATCATTAGTTTCTTTAAAATATCTTGTTGCGTGTTGCTTCGGTTGGGCTAGCTCAAGTGTTTAGTTTTATTAAATAGGCTACAGAATTTTCCCCATATTTTCCCGACTAAGAAATACCGTTAAAATAGAATATGTATGTGCATACTAATAAGTGACTTTTGCTAAATAGAATTTTTACCTTTTCTAAATTCTACATACCTCCAAATTAATAAATAATCCCTTACGACAATCTGAACATATAATTTTAATAAATTGTGTAGGGTGCATAATAGGTTGCATATAACATTTGCTGCTGTTGTAAAAGAAGGAGAAAATTTGTATTTTACATGCCGCGTCACGAATCACGATAATTCAAACTTTACATACATATGATGAGAAAAAAATCTCTTTATATTTGTTGTTATTTTGCACAAATAATAATAACAACAAAGTGATATTAAACGAAAACATTTTCCCTTTTGGCTAAACGGTTTGTTGCAGTCCGTCTTTAAGCTGAGTTGTACCGAGTTCAGTCAGTTGAGTTCAAGCATGTTACATTTCAGTCAGTGTATTTTACACATTCAAACCATTTATTAACGCGTGTATGTTGTATTTTTAACTTAAAACGTAATAAAAAGGCAAAAGTATTCTAAAGAATTATAGATCTTTTACAATGTTTGCCACATGACATTTGGTATTTTGGCGTCCACAATATACTCATTCTTAGATTTATTCCCGACCCTCAAACTATACTCATTCTTAGATCTTTTTTTAAATTTCAAACGTCAGTATGTATAGATAGAAATACACATGTACATGGTTTGGGACTCAAAGATTACCCTTCATGCAAACAAAATTTCACTTTAGATTTAAAGTTCATACATAGTAGTTGCCAAGCACTTTAAGGTTAACATTGCTTTGTTAAGAAATTATATGCAAAAGACAACTTTAATTATATTGTGATTTAATAATAAATACTGGTAACACCACCCTGTTCAACAACCACTTAACAGCTTATGATGTACAAAATCGAACACGATTTCATTCGAATATTAAAATAATTTTTGATATTATTAAATAAAATTTTATTATCTTGAAGTAAAGCAACCTAATTTAAAAAAATTTGATCTTCTGACTTGGTAGGAAAACATATAAACATTTCTATGAATTGAATTTAAAAAAAAAATGACGAATAAAAAAAACAAAGTCTTGCGCGGTAGGTTTAAAAAATCACCCTTAAACACATAATTACCATCTACATCTTACACACATACTCAAACGTACAATATGCAAAATAAGAAGCATACACGCAACAACACTACTTCTTTTGATTCTTGGTTACGAACAAGAAGTATTCGCGACTCGCTTGTTAACACTCATGTACATTAGACTTGTCATTATTTTCTGACCTCAAAATTTTTAATGCAGCGCACTCTCAAAATTTAGTTTTTTGCAAAAAAATCCTTATGTAAACGTTTCAAATTGATATTTTGATATTAACACGTGCCGCCTTAGGATTTAAAGTTATGTACTAGTGATGTAACGAATCTCACTTTTTAATATTCGCAAATACGAATACGAATATTTCAAAGAATATTCGCAAATACGAATACGAATATTTGAAACGATACTCGTGAATACGAATATTAATGCAATATGAAATATTAAAAAATTGTTATGAAAAAGGACTTCACTCTTGTTGGCGTAGTTTAAAGTAAATAAAAAGTACCCACAATTTTAATGATCGTCATTGAATAATATTTGAAAATGATACAAAGCACAAATTTCTATAAAAAAAATAATGTATTTATACAAACTAAAATTTTTAGTCATATATTTAAATTTCGTTTAGGAGTTATGCATTTATTTATTTAATTTCTTTGGAAAAATATTTTTATTCGTATTTGCATTCGCCTGAATTTAGCGAATACGAATAGATTCGTATATATGTGTGTTATATATATCGTACTTAATCAACAAGAGGGTATTAACTCAAAATCTTAAAATTTTCAGTGGAAACGAAAAACTGTTTGTGATTACATTTTAAGAGAATTTGAAAATCCGAATACATCATAGTAAGCAAATTTCATTTGAAAATACATACTTATATGCTTTGAAAAGAGTCACAACTAGAGTTTTTTTATTCCCGGACTTTTTCACTTCCCGGGAAAGCGGGAAATTTTTTTATATATCCCGGAATTCCGGGAGCCCGCATTAAATTTTCCAGGCATTAAACAAATTTGATTAGAAAGCTTAAAACACTCACTAAAACACATCTCATCACACATAAATATTCGAATGTTATTTCAAATTGGGTTTTAGAACAAGAACTTTATTTTGTTTTTAACTTTTAGTTTTTAAATTCCTTAAAGGTTTTTTCCAATACGAAAAACTATAACATAGTTTAAAGCAAGGTTGGAAACCGAAACAAATAACGGTATCGGTATTTTTTAAATTTCGGTATGGGTAACGCTATCGCTATTTTTTTTGTTTCTGCATGGGTATTACCGGTACATACCGTTACCGAGGTTATAATACCGGTATACCGATATAACTACTAAATTTATTAGTTTAGACGGTGGACATAGGAAAAAATCTTTTTTTTTATTAAATTACTTCCAAAAGGGAGTCTTTTTACATTAACATATAAAAACATTTAAACTTATCTGTTTCTATATACGTTTTTATACTTTTATCAAAAAATAATGTATTAAAAAAGTAAAATAAGCAAACTGCAGTTGAAACTTTGCATGTATAAAGTATACATATTGAATATACATATGTACATGTAGAATTGTATGCACTTAGTAATGTGCGAATATTCGTATTTGAATTCCCGAATATTCGGCCGTTTTTAGATATTCGTATTCGTACTCGTCAAATTAAGACGAAACGAATATTTGAATATTTCTATTCAAATAATTAACGACATTCTTGTAGAAAACTTAAAACAAATCAAATTTCTTGTACAATTAATAATAAAGAAGTTAAAGTAAGTAAGTAATTTTCTTCACCTCAAGAGAGCAATCTGTAACTTCAGATATACGAGTTTAGAAAATTTTTCTCATCATCTCTATCAACCCATTAAGCATATATTTGAATTAGACTTATTTTTGTTATAAAAAATTTGTTATGCCAACTTAAGACAAGATATGTTATTAAATATTTCCAATAATGAGACATTTTTTAAATTTTAGTTTAACTATAGTGAATTTTAATTTGAAATTTATTTGCTGGTGGTTCAGCTTGGTCTATATGCATTTAAAAAAATTTTTTGGACTATACCATCGTCAATTTTTCAAATTTTTATGAAAAATTTAATGAACTATAATCGTCCATCGTCGTCATACATCGTTTTTTTTTTTCATGCAAAAAAATTAAATGGGCTATATATACAAAATATAATGGGCTATACATGGTTCATTTTCTAAATTTTTATGAAAAATATTAATGGGCTATAAATTGTCTATTTCGTATACAACAACTTAAATGGATTATACACGTCGTCTATATTTCGTACAAAGAATTTAATGAAATATACATCATCCATTTTTAATGCAAAAAAATTTTTTATGAAAAAATTTAATGGACTATATATACATCGTCAATTTTTCAAATTTTTATGAAAAAATTTAATGAACTATAATCGTCCATCGTCGTCATACATCGTCTATTTTTATTGCAAAAAAATTAAATGGGCTATAGATACAAAATATAATGGGCTATACATGGTTCATTTTCTAAATTTTTATGAAAAACATTAATGGGCTATAAATTGTCCATTTCGTATACAAAAACTTAAATGGATTATATACGTGGTCTATATTTCGTGCAAAGAATTTAATGAAATATACATCATCCATTTTTATAGCCAAAAATTTTTTTATAAAAAATATTTAATGGACTATTTTTTCAAATTTGTATGAAAAAATTTAATGAACTATAAATCGTCCATTTAATATGCAACAAACTAAAAACACTATTCATCGTCTATTTTTCTTGCAACAAAATAAAATGGGGTATACATACAAAATATAATGGGCTATACATGATTCATTTTTAGGGTTCCGTAAACCAAAGGTGAAAAAAGGAACCCTATTGTTTTCGCTACGCTGTCCTTCTGTCCGTCTGTCCGTCACACGGTATTTTCTCAGAAACCGTAAGAGCTACGGACCTGAAATTTGGACAGAGTATGTAGAACCTTGGCCACTACAACAGCAAATACATGAGAATTAGAAATTAAAGGGTGCTCCAAAACGAGCGACGAAAAATGTTAAAATCTCATGTAATATACATACAATTGTATGTACATATGTATATTGACACTTGAAATTTGTAAAATTAAGGTATTTTTATATAGACTACAACAGCGTTGGCTGAAGTAGTTAGCACGTTGACTACAAAACCGAAGGTCCTGGGTTCTATCCCGGACTATCGGAGATAGTCATTAAAAATAACAACACCACGCTCTTTTCTGGTGTGCATTAGTGGCCTTTGTATCATTTGTTGTAGGAAAAGTTCTAGTGATGCAGGCATAAGGCACTGGTTACTAAACACTATACCGACTTCATCAGATACTAATCCTAATGTAATATCAGAGCGCCCTCCTTCGTTGTGCAGCAGAATCATCGGCGAAGTAAAATAACTAATAAAAAAGGCTACTAAAGGGCCACTCAGACTATAATACAAGTATTAATACTTTTGACGAAAATGCATCCCTGGTCTTATATTTATTTTAAAAATTTAAAAAAACAATAACAACTCAACATGTCAGAGCTGCATTTTCCACAAAAGTATTAATACTTGTATAATAGTCTGAACGGGGCTTAAGCAAAGCTTCAAAATTATTTAATTCGCCTCATTTGACACCAGAAGGCGCTGCAACACTGCATTATCAAAAAGCGTGCAAAGAGCAGAGTTGTAAAATAATGAAGCTTTCGTCTATCTCTTCATTCAAAAACCTGTCTTCTCTATCTCTATTCCTTCCCTATCACTATCTTCTCTTCAACTAACAGGTAGCACAAAGGGACCATTGTATTGGACTCAAGTGAGCTGGACTCTAAATTTCACCCTTCCTTACTATCAGCCTGCTAGCCTAACCTATCTACCTTGCCTAACCTACCTTAATTATTTCATAAATTTAAGGCTTAATTAAGCCTAGTACTCTGCTCGAAGTTGTGAAAAAGTTCGAGCAACATTGATTATTTCGCGTGAAAAATTTGACATGTACTAAATGTAGCCCAAGTCACTGTTTTTCTTATAAATTTATCGTTTTTATTGCTTGAAACTATGCAACATTGGCCGCATTCATAAGACGCAGCCTTTAGGTCAACAGTTGAAAGTGAAATTATTGGCCATAACAGTTACGTCTTAGAAACGACTTGATGGATATAATTTAATTGTATATCTTTATTTCGTTACTTCATCGTACTTGTAATGTAAAATTTAACAAATATTTCCTCCTGCCACCTAAAAAAGCATATAAAAGACATAGCCCTATTCGAGCAGCTGTTCAGGCTGAGCACATGTTGACTATAGGTAGCGAAAAAATTTAAAATTTCTTAAATGTTGAGTTGAGTGGAACTACTCAACTATACGTTTCTAAGACAAACACTCAACGGCTGCGCAGCAGCTACGTCTTATAAATGCACCCATTGTTGAAATTCCACGCAAAAAAAAATTGTAAATACAATTAATTTATTTGTGAATGCCATTAATATATTATTTAAAAACGCACCTACAACGATTTTTGTAAATACAAACACGCAATTGTAACATAAAAAACAAAATCAACTGAATTAAAATGATTGTGTTATTTACATTTTGAGCTGTTAACAGAAAACAAAAATTTTTTATGAATTTGTTTTTCAAATTCTAACGTGTTGTTGTTTCCTTGTTTTTTAATTCTTTTTTAGAATTTAGTTTCTTGTTAAATTTTAAAGTTGCTTAGTATAAGTCGAACTCGGCAACCTCTTAACTAATAGACTAACGCGCTTACCACTTAGCTAAAGTGGAAATCATTATGGGATACGCAAATAATGAAAACATTTTTACTTACATATGTGTCTTCTGCATGTGCACATTGCTTTGATATAATTTAAAAATAACTTTTTCGAGTAAAAATAAAATAAGCCACGGCGTTTTTCAGGCTTCTCGTCGAAACTCACACGTATACAACACGAGCAATCAAAATAAACAACAACAACAGCACATGACCGCGTTGAGTCAATCAACAAGCAAGATAAACACCAAAACAAACAAATTTAATTAAATGATTTTTCAAAATGCGTGGTAATGATAAATACAATGTTTAAGTTAATGACAAATGTTATTGAAATTAAAAATTTTATTCAATAACATAGTTTTGTTGAAAATTATTATTATCTATTTTTTCTGTGCATGTTGTTTTGCAGCTGAAACTAAAATGATGCCAGAGAGTTTTTACACGGAAAATCATGCTGCCAGATAAATTTTACTTGTTTTTCGCAATAAAAACAGAGTATGTATGTATATACTAATTTTGCAAGTTTATTTCGCAAATACATACATATTTCATACCAAATACTTTTACTTGCAGTTTGACAGCATTTCGCACGAAATTTTGAACTGAGTACCAGGGAGCAAATTACGGCACTCTTTATTGGACGAAATTACGAAATATTTCAACAGAGTTTATGTGGAAATATTTCGTAATTTCGTTCGATACCGAATGCCGTAATTTACCTCCAGGCCTTAGGAGAAATCCCACGATGTCGAAAACGTTCGTTTAAAACAAATTTTAATATATTGTTGTTGTTTCAAATGTATGTAAGTGTGCGACAAGTTGAACGTTATCGACATTGTGGGATTGCCAGTTTAATTTTAATTAGAAAATATTCTGAATGGATCGTATTGTATGTGCGTGTGTATGTTATGGCATGTGTATGAAGCAGTTTTTTCTATTCTCCCTGCTCTTAAAGCATACTTTCAGGCTAGTTTTTAAATCTTGATTTACAGTTGCTGTTGCACAGCATACAGTGTCATATATTTTGGATATGATGGTTGGTTTAAACGTTTGACTTCGGCATCGGTCAAAAATGGTTCATCGGCCAATAAACGGGTTTCGAAGTTGACGTTGCTGAGTTTTTTAACATAATTCTTTGCAAGTCCATGAAAACCTATATCGCTTATTTACTTGAGCACCGTCGTAACTCAAAAAATTGGATTTTTAATTAATACTGCAGAATTAATCCTCATATCAGTATTTACTTTGTAAAGATTTTCTTTAAATATCTGACACATTGAACTCTTGAGAGAAAAAATAAATCTTTTTCGGCTTTAAGTTGTGCGTAAACTAAAATCTTTAAATTAGTTTTCTATTTTTTTAGTTGGTCAAGTAATTGAGCGATATGTAAAAAAAAAAATTGTGAGAATAAGCTTAAAAGACGAAATGTAATAAAATTCCTACAAAATTATTCAATTTAAATTATACATATGAAAAAAAAATACAAAACCAAATTCTATTTTTCTGTTGAGATCATTGTTTCTTTTAGTAAGTTACTTTTGTAAAAGAAAAAAAGTTAAAGTTTTCCAACCCTGGAAAAGTCTTTTTAATTTTTTTAATTTGAATTACCAAATAAGTTTATTTAATGAAAATAATAAAAACTAGTTTTCGGCAGTTACTTTTACATGGCAAAATAAAGTTTGAGTTTGACAGCTCCGTGTGCTCTATTTTTCTGATTTTCTATACCAACTTATTTCGGACCATTTCTGACACACGCAGTATAAGAACGAAGTCTAGCTTTTCTGTGAGCTTCGGAAAACCGATTTCACGTACACACAGACGGACAGATGGACAGACTGACATCGCTTGTTCGTCTTCCCTATGCATAAGGATCCAGAATATATATACTTTATGGGCCGCTTACTAATATTGTGGAAATTACAAACGGAATAACAAACATATATATACCCTTTTACCATTTTTTGGTAAAGGGTATACAAATTATTTTTTGCTCAAACTTTTACAATATCGGCAAAACTGCTGTGTAGATTTAGAAATAATATTTCAACGACTTAAACATAATTTGTTTGTCCACTTTTGAATTTTTACTTAGCTGAATACAGCATGGCCTTCTTAACTTATGATAGTATATGTCCTGCATATAAAAAATTTTAATTATATAAGATTAAATTGTATATGTTTTTAAATAGTTGTACCCACATCTTGTAATTATTTTCAATTTAATTTTCAAACTAATTTAATCAAATTGGTTATAGCGATCAGCTTGTAATTATTACGCATCAAATTAATACGAGTATTCCAAAACCTGGTGTACTTTCATGCTATCAAAAGTAATCAATGTCAACTTCAATTTCTGAAATTTAGGAATACATGTCAGGTGATTAATTATTTCTCGCTTGGAGAAAACGAATTGCTGACAAAATTGTTGAAATAGAAAACGAAAAAACAGAAAACGAATAGTGATACTTACATATCAATGGCTTAATATAACTAAAGCGGAACTCGATTTTTTCATAATTTTAGAGGAGAAGCAAAAACTAAAGAAAAATAAAGCATTTACATGCAGAAATAATTTTTTTAAGTTGCCATAAGTCCTTGATTTTGAACTGTAACGTACTAAGATCTTCAAGGAGGATGCCATTACGTTGTCTGCCAGAAAATGTTAAAAACGCGATTTCGAATAAAATTGAGACACGCAATTTTGATATTAAGCCATCGATATGTATTTACCAAATATAGATCAATAATTGGATACACAATATAATCATTTATCATATTCTATTTCATTAAAAATGTATGTTAAATAGCTGATGTTAATACGAGTAACAATCTCTACCCTAATAAGGTCTAGTTTAATTGACTTGCAAAGAATTATGTTAAAAAACTCAGCAACGTCAACTTCGAAATCCGTTTATTGGCCGATGAACCATTTTTGACCGACGCCGAAGTCAAACGTTTAAACAAACCATCATATCCAAAATATATGACACTGTATGCTGTGCAACCGCAACTGTAAATCAAGATTTAAAAACTAGCCTGAAAGTATGCTTTAAGAGCAGGGAGAATAGAAAAAAATGGTTCATACACATGCCATTACATACACACGGATTACTAACATTCCGGATTACTAACATTCATTTGAAACTAATGAATTTTTCAGTTATTTTTGAATGTTAATTTTTTAACATAAAATTTCAGTAAAAACTAATGCTTTTTTCTTTTATTTTAAACTACAAAAACAACCTACATATCATTTAAAACGACTGTTTTATAATTTTTTTAACTACCAGAAAATAACTCACAAAATCAGTAAAAACGCCCGTATTTTTCAATTGTTTTAGCCTACATAAATTAACTACCCAAAACAATAAAACTCTATCAATGTCAGCCTCCTCCAAGCTCTTGTAGATGGTTACCGATGAAAATATTTTTCTATAAAAAAAATGCATTGAAATATTAAAAGTTTATATACTACAGATGATTTTAAAAATTAATATTGGAAGGTGCAAAATACATATTTGGGGTATTTAAACGGTAATCTTAAGTGTCATAAACTCATATGCCCTATATTAATATAATTCTTCACTCTATGTTTATGTTACTGTCATAACTAATTATACAGTGCAACACATGATTTTGGGACTCAGTTCTGACTATTTCACGTGAAAGTAGGCCCAAAATGAAGAACTTGTGTATCATTCGTTTTGTCTTCTTACCTCCTAAAATATTTTTAATATCGATTTCAAGTTAGTTACTATCGTATAGGAGAATTTTTCACGTTTTAGGCTCTTTTGTTTGACATAACTCGAGAACCACTAGTCCGATTTAGCTGAAAAAATTAAAATAAAAATAAAACTTACAATTCCTCTAACCTGTACCGTTTTACTATGTGTGCAACACTTTCGAAGTTAAAAATTAATGTATGAAGGAAAAAAAGTATTTTTGGCCTAAAAATTTAATTTTTTTTTAAATTCATAAAAAATCAAAAATTCAAAAAAGTGTTAAATCTAATTACTTTCGCATAAAGCCACGCAACCTGTGAGTAAAGTGAGACTTTTTTGAGAAAAGCGATTAATAAATTTATTCCAATAATGTTATGAATGAATATACACAAAACTTAAAATAAAAATTCCAATTTGTATTGAAGCTATTCTTACACAGAAAATATGGAATTTATGGAATCTATGCATAAAAACAATATTTAAAATATTTCCAATTATAATTATAATTATTGTCAATATCCATTCTCGTTGAAGTTGACGCTTGTGGTTCTGTTGATCTGCTTTTCTTCGTAGGTTGTTGATATTCGTGGTCTAAGTTTAAGTCGTCATCCAAAGAATCCATAATATTCAAGGGCTCGTTTTTTCCCATGAGTCCACCAATTTCAGTGTCATCTTCTTCTTCGGTGCTTTTATCTTCATACTGCATAATTTTAGAACTCCACCAACAAACCTCCGCCAGCATCTCATCTAATTTTTTTTTCCTTTGAATCGCTCTTCCATTGGGATGGTCACCTGCTGGAACCTCTCTCTTTGTTCGTCTGATTCCTGAGGTAATTGTGCCAAAAAGGTATTAAGGTGGAAATGCAGGAAATGTAATTTTAATGTCATGGATGCATTGATTTTTTCAAAATAATGCCGCAACTTGTCCACTCGTTTATGTATGTCATCTCGCTGTCCTAGGTTCTTTCCTAAAACGCCTTCGATGACATCTTTCAGTGCGTTCCATGCATGTAGGTGGTTACTATGGTCGAAAGCACATTTGTGAAAGCTTCGCTTTTCATTAATTTCCTTATATCTGGTCCATTGAGAATACCTGTTTTAAATATAAAAAAGCGAAAAAATTATTGGTAATGCGAATATATCGAAGTCAACAAATTTAGATATGACAATGTTTAAATACAGACGATACGATACGTACCGTTTCTAATTTTAGCTTCACTGAGTTTTGGAAAGGTGGATTTGAAACAGTCATAGGCGTCCCCAATATACTTGACAACCACTGCAATGAATTTCCCTAATTTTATGTGGAGCGGTGGCAACAAAATATCATCCAGGTCCTTTATCATAGGTTCATTGCGTAATTGTAATTGTTTGTTGACCTCGGGAGTTCTTGCTTCCCAATCTTCACGTTGATATTGATTCAAACTGGAAACTGAACCATCGATGAATAAACGCCAGTTGCCAGCGATATAATCCATTCTCAATTTTTTCACTAAACCTGGGATATCATGGGAGTACGTGAACGTGTTTGCTTTGTCAACGGAATAAAATTTCTGGAGATCAGCTTGGCGTTGTCGGTATGATATTGCGCTGACATTTTGCTGTGTGGGTTTTCTTGTCTTCAAAAATGATGTCAACCATTCGGAGTTTAGTTGTGATATTCCGAGCTTGGCCACAATGTAATCCATTTCGGTTTGTGTTAGCGGTTGTCCTGTATTATTTTCAATATCGGGTCTCCAATGCGCATCATTCACATTGGTCGGATTGGTGAAAACGGTTTCGGCTTGCAAGGACACAGTATCCAGACTTGGAGGTTTAGGTGCATCGACATCAGCAGGGCGGTTAACTGGAAGTGTGGCAGTAAATGCAGCAGTGTATAATTTTGTTTTCAATTGTTGTCTGTTTAATCCAGGACGAAAATTTACGCATGCGTAGCACCTGGATTCATCATGTCCAGTTGTGTCTTCCACCCAAATTACTGGCTTCATAAAAGACAACGTTGCATCTCCTCCATGTATACAATTTACAAGGGTATTATAACAACATTTGCACACTATGTTCGGCGTAAAATTTGAACCACTTAAGTCTGCTTCATGAAAATAATTACAATACGTTTTTTTGAGTTCCTCAATACACAAATTTTGTCGATAGTTTTTGTTTTTTTTAGGACGATTTGACCACATAATTCGAATATCTTTAAAAAATTTGCAAAACAGCAAGAACTGTAAACGAATAAACTGAGTTGAGATTTTAAAATTCAAAAACATTCTGATGTTCAAAAAATTTTTAAAAATTCGCGAATAGTTTTTTAATTGAAAAAACCTTAAAATTTATTTAAAAAAACACTAATATTGTAAGGAATGCCAAAACATTTGCGAAAATTCTTAAAAACTTGATAACATAAAAAAACAAAGAATTGTGAAATTAGTGTAAATTCGCGATAGATTGTAAATCGCTTAAAAATAGCTAAAATTGTAAGGAATGCCAAAAGATTGCTATCATCAAAAAGATTGAAAAGTATGATATTAATTAAAAGTCGGCAGAACTGTAATTAAGCTTAAATTTTTTTTCTGGTAAGTTGTTGCTAGTGTAAAACTTTTGGTGAAAAGAGTTCAGTTTAAGGTTATTATTATATTATTAAGCAGCTTATTGTTGCATTATTTCATATAGAATCATATGGATTCTACTTGATATAGGCAGTCAAGGAGGCAGGCACGTAAAGAGTATAGTTATTTGACAGAGTGTCTATCATAATGTATACAATGGGCCTAATTACGAGTGTCGCATTTCGACTACGACGATTTTGTACAAGATTAAAGACAAAATGTTGCAATGTTACTTAGTCTTCTACAAAATCGTCGTAGTCGAAGTCGTAATACGACACTCGTAATAAGGCCCATTAATTCTTTACTTTTTTTGAGTTCGGTGAATGGTAAACGAAGAAAGAAGTACAGCGGCTAGGAAAATATGTAATACACCTGAATGAAATTTTAAAAAATATACAATTTTGTATTCAAAAATATACTTACTTATGTGTATGAAAATGCAATGAATTAGATAAGTCCCTCAGTAATTCAAAAATTTCATCTGGAAACATCATGACACACGCTAAATCATAAACAATCACAACTCAAAAGTTTTAGATGCTGAGTGATGGCAAACAACTGTTGATACTGAACAAATGATACAAAACAAGCATAACCATATTTTTTATTCTTCAAGAAGACTGTATAGCAAAAGAAATTAACGCGGCCGTTAGAGATTTCTTCAATTAACTAAACAAAACCACTTTGAGCATTTTATGTTGTAACTGCCCTGTAGTAAATAAAATAGTCGATTGACAAACAACACTAGCTATAAATTAATTATGTTGCAAGTGACTACAAACTGGTTTAAATCACATGCAGATATCAACCAAACATATTGAATAGAAGCACACGTAAGAAATAAATAAAAGCAAAATAAGTAAATGAAAAGAAAATAAAAAAAAATTAAGAGAAGCATGCCATGATATCAAATGCCAAATGTTTGTGTTGAAAAAAAATAATAATTTCAATATTTAATATGTATAATATTTGCTATGAGCAGGACAAACTTTCGTATGAATGTATGTATGTATTTTTGTTTTAAATATAAAAATACTAATTATTTCTATATATCAATATGCATGTATACTTAATATATGTAGTATAAACATATGTATGTATGTATATGATATACAAACGTGTATGAAGATTTATATAAATATTTATTTAACTATAATAGATATTAATTGACTTCAGAGTGGTTAAAAAATAAGTAGTTAGTAGTCAATTTAAAAGTCATGGAGAGATGGCCAATTGACTACTGCCTATGACATGCCTATGTTAAAATAGTGAGTCGGCGACAAGGAAAAAAGTCACTTAATCAACCAGTTGTGGTTATTAAAAAACCAGTTTGAAGGTACTTACAAATGAGTTTGAGTTCCTATAGGGTGTTTATGATTTACAGTGCGATATGTATGTATATGTATATATGTATGTATGGATGCGTACATACTATGTAACACAATGATACATATTAATTGCATGCACTTAACTTACCAATTAAAATTTTCTTTCATGTTTTGTGTATTCGCAAATATATAAGATTTTTTTAATTATTTAAGAGTTTTTTTTATTTATTTTTAAAATATTTTTGAAGTTAGTTTTGAAAGAAAATAACCTGAATATATACATACATACATACATATGTAAATGTGCATATGTATGTATGTATATTTTTAAATAATTGATTATATTGACTGCACAGAAAATCATTATTATATTGTAGTTTGTTTATTAAACAACACAATACGCAAAAATTAAAACAAACATGGCTTGGTAAAATAACTAAGTTTTCCTTAAATTTAAACTACACAGAAAACTTCTCAAATAAACCACATTCAGTTAATGTAAAATTTTTTTGAGTGTAAGTATAGGGTGTTTTTTTAGAGGTATAGAACTTCGAATTGAAATAGAACACAAGAAAATCGTTTTAATGTCCATCAATTTGGCTTTATTGGAAGGATAATTTTATGGCATTAATGTTTAAATATGATTTCGGGCATGTGGCCGCCGCGGCTGGCTCGAATAAAGCCAATTCTACAGGTCCAATTTTCAACCACTTTTTCGAGCATATGTTGTTGTATGTTGGCAATAACGTCACGAATGTTGGCTTCCAAGTCCCCTAACGTTTCTGGTTTGTTGGCGTAGACGAGCGACTTCACATATCCCCAAAGAAAATAATCCAATGGTGTCAAATCACACGATCTTGGTGGCCAATTGACAGGTCCATTCCGCGAAATTATGCACTCATCGAATGTTTCCTTCAATAAATCGATTGTGACGTGCCCTGTGTGGCATGTAGCGCCGCCTTGTTGGAACCACAACTCATCCACATTCATGCCATCCAATTCGGGAACAAAATAGTCGGTTATCATGGCTCTATACCGGTCTCCGGTGGCGTATCGATTCATTCGGGTCCTTTTCAACACTTTGCTCTACAGCGGCAATTGTTTCTTCGGTGCGGACTGTTCGACGTCTCTGCGGATGCGTATTATCACATAGAGTAAACGTAGTGCGAAAACGATCCATGGTTAACCGAATTAATTGCTCTGATGGACGATTATGTCGACCATAAAATGGACGGAGCTTGCGGTAAACTTCGCGAACTGAACCATTATTTTCGAAATAAATTTGCACGATTTGCAAGCGTTGTTCTTTTGTCAACCTGTTCATGATGAAATGGCAAACCAAACTAAATATTAATCACTTGACAGCTGACAAAATGGCCGCCAGTTAAAAAAGTGATGCCAACTTAAAGTTCTATACCTCAATAAATAACACCCAATATAAAGGAAAATTTGTGCCATATTGCTTATTATAATCTCAGCACAGTTATGTTTCAAATCGATAGTCTTTCGTTGACAGTTTGTAACGAGTTCTTATTAATTTTTAGTACATAGAGATAAAAATAAAATATATCGCTAAAGAACAGTCCTAACTATAAAATTTATTAAAGAACATGATCAGTTTCATTTATCTGAAAACGTTCCTTTGTGCTGAACAAATTTGATAAAATTCCTTAAGAATAAACGTTTACATAATACATAACGCGATATATAACTTTTGCAATGGTATGTTTAAATTGAGACACTTAACAATTTTGCAAAAAAAGGTTAGTTTACTTGGTATGGAGGTAAAAACATTTCAACGAAAAATACCGAGAGGTTACTCACTAAAATATGCACTAAAGCAAAATATTATAAATTTTTTCACAAAAAAAATATGTGTGTATATCTCTACTACATATAAGCACTTTGGTGAAGGGTATATAAGATTCGGCACAGTCGAATATAGCACTCTTAGGCAAAAAATTTTTTGCGAGCTTTAATTTTCTGAAATTAGGGTGTTACATTAGGTTGGTTGAAATTAAGATCTGGTAGCTAAATACTAGAACAAGATATTTGAAGTCAATTACTATTAAAGCAAAGCATCAATATATCACACTTTAAGATCAGACTGTAAATGCCGATGATATATTGAAAAAAAAAATATTTTTTTGCGACCCATACGTTCGGCAAATTTTTTTTTTCGAAACTGCTTTGCAATAATGCTTTATAGTCAATGATGTACGGCGAACTTTTTTTGAGATACACAAAACTGTTCATATAATCACACGAATAGACTGGTTTATAACAAATTAAAATTTTCAGGCAAATCTATTCATTACTGTAGAAATTCCATACTTATTACTAAAGTTTTATGTTACATAACTGCGCATAGTCTAGGACTTCTAGTTTTAGCATCTAAAGCGCCAAGGCATACAACGCATAGTGTTCTGTAACTTGCAAAATACAAATGCACTAATTTTACTTTTCTGGCGGATATGTAAAATGCGGCAAGCATTTAACGCGTGGCATGGCATTTCAACTTTAGTCCTTTAGATTTGTTGGCTCTAGAGTCTAGGTCTGAAATTAAGTCAGACAAGGTCTGATGCAAACAGACACAGAGATAACAGATTGGTTAAAAATCTGTTGGAGCAACAAATATTTAATTATGTACTCCAATGTTACATATTTCCTATCAATTATCAATCAAATGTACGATTTTTTCATACTTATAAACAAAAAACTATAATTAAAATACAAACAGAAGTCTCAGAATATTTAATTAGTAGTAAGAAATGATTCTGTTCATTTCTAATAACCATTTAAGAGTATTGGTAGAGACAACTGAGTTAAATATAAGTTAGAAAGTAACGTGACTGAATATTGGCTTTTGAAATTAAAAAACTATTCTTGTAAACAATATTTAATTTGAAACCAAAAATTCGGTTATTGTAAGTAACTAATCATTTGTCACGATACTGAAATTGTATTGTAATATAAAAGAAAAGAAAATGATATACAATATTGATATTTCTAACCGAATAAAATGTTAATCCAAAAAATTTTTTATTCTGATTACATTTGTGGAATGTTATAAAGAAAAAATAAAAATTAAATAGAAATATCATAAACATATGTACATACATACATAGAAATATCTTTTGCAGAATAATTACAAAAATTCCGGATTTAACAAAGAAAGGTAAGGACATTATTATATATGTTAATCGCAAAATATTGTGTTACTAGATATACCAACGGACGACACAATCGCCCGTATTCTAGAATATAAATGTAAATAATTTTATTAAGATTCAAAGAAAATATATCTAAACGTAATAAAAAATGCATTAAAACACAGCCACCCACATACTTATATACATATGAATAATTAAATAATACATGAAATGAAAAATACAAACGTAATCCCTTTAATTAATCTAATTCAATTTATTGAACTCTCTTCCTTTAAGTATTATGGCTTTCATACAATAACAAATAAGCAGTGTTGTCAACTTTTAAATTTCAAAAAGCACTGAAACTATGAAAAAACGCGTAATTTAATTAAAAAAATTGTTATAAATAAATATGTATATAAGACTTATAGGGATCGGTTGACCTTACATTTTATACCTAAAAGTTCAAATTTGAGGCATCCGATACACGTTTTAATTCTAATTAATTATTAGTAAAATAAAATGATAACTATTGTTTAACTAATACTTTTTGATTACATATATTATATTCTATCTTAAAATAAGTGCTCGCTCATCTAAGTTTATCGCGAAAGATATTAACTTAGTGCAGAAATTGGTTCGGGAAAACCAAAAACCTAATAGAAAATAAAAAAAAGAATGTATTACAGCTAAACACAAAGAAGATACTTTGCACGTACATATGTATGAAATGTATCCAAAATTGTTCACCACAAGATATTATGTTGTTCACAAAACATCAATACTGATAAAGTTTACAACGAAGCAGCTGTTGTATAAAACTATTTCTTAACCAATGACGTTTGGCGGTTTAACTAATGTTAAACCAAAAGCTGTGAATCAAATATTATTGGTTAAACTATTGCTGTTAGCTAACTTAATGACTGTGAATTTGGGCCTAAGAAAATAAAACGATCTAAATTTAAGAACAAAATTCTTCAATTTAGATTGCAGAGATCTTAATATTTCAATCTTGAAATTTGGTCAGTAAGATTGAAGTTCTCAAATTTAACATAAATTCTTAATTTATAGAATGAATTCTTAAAATCAAAAACGTGGTCTTAAATTTTTAATAGCGCAGTCTTAAAATCAAGAACGTAATATTAATTTTAAGATTATATCCTTAAATTGTTAAGAATATGATCTTAATTTAAGATTTTTATTAAGAAAAAAATCTTTAATTTGATCTTAAAAAAATTAACATTTTATTCTTGAATCAAGAATTTTCATATTTAACAGACTATAAATATTAAAATGAATTTGAATTTTGAGCGTAAAATCTTGATTTTAGCACGTTTTGCCCCTTAGTGTATAAAAAAGTATATTCACAACTCACTTTTCTCGTTTCAGACCTTTTTTATTATGAAGCGAAGTGTTAAAAAAATTTAAGGATATATTATTACGTTTGTTAGAGTTAAATAAAGTCGTAGAGGTAAAAAATCTACTTCTGCGCGCTTAAACATTGAAGTGACAAAAGATTGATGGAAATGCAGTTTTTTATAATGCCTCAAGCGAGTTTAAATCCATTAACTTAACATAAACTTATTACATTTAACTTCTGCCCAAAACTCGACATTGGACTCAAAGTTTCTCCATTCCCCATCCATTGTTATAGTAACTAGTCAAGATGATGTTATTAAACTATATTTGGGTACCTACTTGCTTAATGTCTTCTTTACATTAATTATGCTTAAAATGTTAAAGTTTGACGGTATTTCTTCAACCAAGCATTGTACAACCTTATTCGAATTTTTTGAAATGTTCTGCTTTTGATCGATAGCCTTCCTCGAAAAAAAAATAGATATGGAAACTTATTTTTTGAATTTTGGGTCTAGTGCCACCGCCACGAAACAAAAAGCACTAAAAATTAATTTAAAAAGCACTGAGCACTAACTTCAAAATTTCTCGCGTCGAAAATTTCAAAAAGCACTAGAAACGGTGCGAAAGCACCGAGTTGACAACGCTGCAAATAAGAGAAAAAAATTTTAGATCAAGAGAAATAATACAAACAAACACCCAGTCTCATGTTTTGTTTCTTGTTTACTTGCAAGCTAATAAATGCGTGTGTAATATGTGTGCATGTAGTAGTAGCAACTATAAACGATTATAAACCGATTTCAATAAAATATAGATTCTGCACATCTGTACTGAAAACCGTTTAAAACCATATAAATCTTTTTAAATCGGTGCAGTAGTGCCAGCGTAAAAGGGATTACAAAAAACATGTTTGCTTATTATTCGGAAGTGAAATTATTTGTGAAAATAATTGGTGGTTTCTTGATAAGAAAATGTATCCGTGTAATAAAGCCGAATACCGGCAAGGGATGTTACTTTGCACCACATCGATTAAACATTTGCACATTTCACTTCAGAATATAAGCAAAAACTTAAGAATAATTTGCGATAAAGATAGTAATGTACTTAGCTTTTTATTCTGCACATATTATTTTTATGTACATATGTATGTACTTATGAATATGATCCATGCCTACCAATGATTCCTTTAGAAATACCAATTATATTGGTTGTATCAATTAATAGTCAGAACTATAATTTACTATTGCAATAACCAAGTCATTCTAAAAATTCACACATCGCTACTGAAAAATTGATGCTTACAAAAGCTTTTATTCGTTCATTACAACAGAATTGTGTGTTAGGTTTTGGAACTTTGTGCAACTTTAAAATGAAACCTAATTTTGATTTATTATTAAAAAAAAATTTGATTTATAAAAGTTTTATAAAACAAATTTATGTTTTATAAATTATCCAGCTGATCTCTATTTCTCTCAATATATAATAACGCTTGTAATATTTTAGTTATAAATAACATTTATTTGTTGCACAAAGAAAGAGAATGTATTTTACAATTGTTAGATATTTATAATGAGAGCTTTTCTAATTTTAGTTGGATCTCTTGGAGTGGCTGTTTGTGAACTGAGCAATAGTATTATTTCCAACTGAAATCCATGACCCATATGTATTAAGATACTCTATTATGATGCCATTGGTCCAACCGAAACCAGTCTGAACTTCATATTCTCCGCCGCTTCCATTTCCTCCAAAAGTTTGAGCATCATACTGCAAATTTATAAAAGTATTTGCAAAACTGAATTCATATCATATTTCATGGTCTTACCTTTTCGAACATGACTTTTTTATCGGCATAGGCCTTAAATTTGATAAAACCCAGCGTTGACCCCATTTGTGTGAAAGCTTTTTGGCTCCTTTGGTGCCTAATTTGTATAATCCTTCGACAAGTAGATATTGCATGGGAGGCCAGACATTGGGAAAGTCCCATTGCTGACCAGAGGCATGTATGCTGTTGGGAACTCCTCCCGGATATTTGTCTAGATTTACTTTGGCCAGATACCTCAATACAGATGATGATATTTTTTTTGATAATCGCGGATTGTAAGCTTTCGTCCACAGAGGAGCTAAATTTGTTGGAGCGAAATAATCTCTTTGGTTGTTATTTAAAAGATCATAATCAAACCATACGCCTGCTTTTTGATTCCAATGAACAGCTTGTATGGCCTAAAAATTAGAGTCAAAAGATTAATTGATTTGCTTACGGTGACTAGAAATTAATGCAATTATGTGCTGGAAATGGAATTTGTAGCAAAAAAAAAAACAATTTAAATTAAATTTGGATTAAAATTTTTTAGTATCTATAAATTCGAAAGCATTTTCTTTCATTTCGAATCACAGAGTAGAGGGTAGAGAGTAGAGAGTAGTTGAGGTTAATTAATAACACTATGCAAAAAATGAGGACTTTTGGAAAAACACACTGACTGGACAGTATAGGTACGATAGTACTACCAAAGACTAGTAGTCAGTTTTAAGCTAATTCATGCTTGGTGATAGTTCTAAGCTATATGTAGCAATAATGTAGATACAAGTCTACCGGAAAGATCTTGTCAACATCTTATGCCAAAAAATAGTTTCTTCGTGCACATGTTTGTTGCAAAAATTTAGGAAAACAATTTGGTTTTCATTGTTCTCAGAATAACTTCCAGGGACTCCTGATTTTTTTATATCAATATTTGCAAAGTTGTATCTACGGTAAAGCTGAACCACTTTTGTAAGGATATTGATACAATTTGAATGTGTTAAGGTACCCTTATAGCTCATACACACCACTTTTTGCCCTAAAACTGTTCGTATTTCACAATTTTTCGACGCTCTTTAATATTTTTTTTTTCGAAAGTCATATAATCAAATGCTAACTTATCTGTTAAGTTACAGTCAGACTTAAAAGTGTAGTCTAGCTAGAAAAAATTAAAATTTTTGTGGTACGAAATGGTCTTAATGAGTTGTTTAAGGTGAATGAATACGTTCAGTGTTCACAAAATTTGTTCAGCTTGAGAGAAGTGCAAAAAGATCTAAAGCATTTTTATATAGAAACATAATTTAACCATCATAGTTGTACGTGTTCAGAAAAATTTAAATTCAAGTATCGATGTACATACTACTCCCAAGAGTGCATGTAAAATACTAGAAAATATTTACCTTTGAGATATAAAGTGATTTCTTTTTATATTTCTTTTGTATGACCTTATCGCCAGCAAGCCTAGCAAATTTTGCAATAATTTTTGCATTCCAGTACAATATCGAGTTTAATTCTACAGGAACTATAGAGCGAGTCTTCAGATTTGTTAAGTTACAGTAATGTTCACCATTTTTGTTCATAAACCAACGGGAACTAAAGTCCATACCGGACTCGGCCGCTGCTTTCAGTTCATTGTAAAATTCACCTTTTTCTTCCTCAGTAGAAAATGCTGCAGCTGTTTCAATATCTTCACGATAGGATTCGGGACGAGGACCAGGTGCTGAGTTACTGTAGTGGAAAACATTATAATTGTTTACTCGAACAGTGTGATTATTTGTCCAGTAATCGAACTCTTTTATCAAAACGTCTAAAGAATTTATAGCAAATTCCGTGTCTCCAGTAAAGTCTAGGTAAGAATCGATCATAGCTGCCAAAAGCGGTGGCTGAGAACGTCCGGCGTAATATACTCGTCCACCATTGGGAATATACCCAAATTTATTTATCATGGACATGAAATTTTCCAACATGCCTTTTGCAGTATTAGGCATTTCAGAATATAAAAGACCCCTGATAACCCAGTATGAGTCCCAATAATAGGACTCAGCAAAACGTCCACCAGGTACAATAACTGGATTATCCACTGGTATAATGGAATAGAAATTTTGATTTTCGTGGACATCATCCATCATTTTACGTCCCAGTTCTTTCCATAAACCGTTTAATTTTACACCCCACTGCCTCAAGTTTGGATCGCGGATTGCACTGATAAAAGCAGGTTCTTCCTTCCAATCATCGGGTATCCAGGGTACAAGCTCTTTTCCGCTGTCTTCGAAATAGTCCTACAATAAATAAGCATACATAAATCTATTCTTCCTTTTCGCTTTAGTAATAAATATATGTAAATAAGTTTTTAAGGTGCAGAAAGGCACTCGATGAATTTACATAAGTACATATACCATGATGAAATTAAAATTAAATATGAAGAAACATTAATAAGTTTTACATTGTTCTGTAACTGTTTACATTAAAATAAAAAAAAACTGTTAAAAAGCCTTAAACAAAAATTTCACTACAAACATCGTTATCCGATTCCAGTTTAGTTTTTTGTGAACTTTTTGATTAAATCATTTTAACTTATTTTTACATTTTGATAGCTTTTCCTTAAACATACGAAGTTTGTTAGCTTTTCTCAAGCATTTTTTCCGATACGACACGGCACGACCCGAATACGAACACCAAGATGTCCAGCAAGTACAAAACATGCACACGAAAATTTTTCTCATCACGATAGTGTAAAACACATACGAAATCAAATTGATTAGCAAATAATTTTTTCTGCCAAAAAACCGACTTCAATGCAAAAATCTGATAAAAGAAGACAAGAAGAAGGACGTGAAATATAAAATTAAACTTTAATGGGCGTGCCTTCACCCTTTTTTAAATGCAAGATTGTGTATTTTTCAGAACTCGGGGTACGTTTTAAGTCTTGTAAAAATCGGTAAGGTAGAACCACTTAAAATAAAATATTAAATTTTAATGGGCGTGACTCCGTCAATTTTTTTATGGTGGATTGTGTCGATTTTAGAGCTCAAGGTGTGTGGTAAGTTTTATAAAAATCCGTTAAGTAGAACCGCGTAAAATATTATAATAAATTTTAATGGACGTAACCCCGCCCAACCAAGAACCAAAGATGTTTATAGGTTTCGCTGCAATCAAATAAGTAGAATGTCATAAAATTAAAAAAAAATTGTGGGCGTTACTCAGTGAACTTTTTTTATAATGGGACCAATGAGAGGCTATATCCTCTCAGACAATGGGTCTAAAAGGTACCGAAATATGAAGTAACAACCTCAAAAAAGGAAGAATAGAGACTAATTGTTAACTCCTCCTTTTTTGAAGTCGGTTAAAAATCATTTATTTTTATATGCAAAACATACTTAATTTTGTTTAATGTCAGAGTTTTTATCTTAAAAAACCCCTACACTATACACAAATTTGATAGTTTTGTATGTTTAACGATACAAAAGATACTTTTTTTTACTGAATCCATGCGTACATATTTTACTACTAAAATCGTTTCGTGTTTTATCATGTCAATTTTGCTTAACATACCACGCACGAAATCGCGGGGTTATTATGTAATCCGAATCGAACGGAAATGTGTTCTGTCACGAACACTTCGCGTCAGAAACGTCGGTACTTGTTCTGTTCAGAACACACTTAAGTCGAAAATTCAAGTTGAATACCAGAAATAAGCATAATGCATTAAACACATAGACCACAGCAGGCCACATGGCTAAACGACTACAAGTGCCGCTGGCAGCAAATGTTGCCTGGTAGCCAGCTACTTTAGTATTTTGAAAACGGCAGCAACACCATTAATAAATATTTCAGTGGTGCCGCTTTCAAATATTTCACATTTATAAAAATAAAATGTTTTATTCAAAAATATAAAAACAAGTTCGCAATAAAAGTGATCTTTTGCATGTTTTTAGTTTCCGGTTTTTAAACAATATTAGACTTTTTTTTATCATCCCGCTGTTAATAAGTCTTTGCGAATTTCCGTCGTTTTCGCGATTTTTGCCGAATTTTTTGAATCTCTTAAGTTTTAGCTATTTTTAATCAATATTATGAATTATTTAGAATTTTGCAAATCCTCGTGATTTTTTGCAAAGTTTGCGATAAAAGCGGCTTTTGCGTGCCTTTTAGCTTCCTAACAGCTTTGAAGATTTTTAAACATCATTACACTTTGTCATCATGCCGCTGTTAGAAACTTTTTTGCCAATTTTCTCCATTTTCGCGAATTTTTTGGATTCTTACAGTTTTATCGGTTCTTAATCAATATTATGGCTTTTTTTAAATTTTGCAATTTTTTAGCGAATTGTCATTTTTTCGCTTTGCTAAAAAAGTTAATTTTTTGTTAATTTTACAATTAACATTAAAATTATGTAACTTTATTTTTTATTAGCCAATAAAAAATATTTCCTGGCAATAATTTGTGTAACATATTTTGCTATATTGCCAACACTGTTTTTGTCTTGTAGCCATAAAAAATAGAAATTAGTTTAATTTGACAACAACGACAAATGTAGCATGAAGCATTAAACACATTCACCACAGCAAGCTACCGACTACGAAATATCAAAAATAGAATACATATGTTTATATGAGAATAATTATTTTGAAGACAGCAAGGCAACATGGCAGTAGGTTGTTGCCTATCAGCGTTGCTTTTTGAAATTTTCGACGCGAGAAATTTTGAAGTTAGTGCTCAGTGCTTTTTAAATTAATTTTTAGTGCTTTTTGTTTCGTGGCGGTGGCACTAGACGCAAAATTCAAAAATAAATTTCCATATCTATTTTTTTTTCGAGGAAGGCTATCGTTCAAAAAGCAGAACATTTCAAAAAATTCGAATGAGGTTGTACAATGCTTGGTTGCAGAAATACCCTCAAACTTCAACATTTTAATCATAATTAATGTAAAGAAGATATTAAGCAAGTAGGTACACAAATATAGTTTAATAGCATCATTTTGTCTAGTTACTATAACAATGGATGGAGAATGGAGAAACTTTGAGTCCAATGTCGAGTTTTGAGCAGAAGTAAAATCTAATAAGTTTATGTCAAGTTAATGGATATAAATTCGTTTGAGGCATTATAAAAAACTGCATTTCCATCAATCTTTTGTCACTTCAATGTTTAAGCGCGCAGATGTAGATTTTTTAACTCTACGACTTTATTTAAGTCTAACAAACGTAACAATATATCCTTACACTTTGTTTTATAACTTCGCTTCATAATAAAAAATGTCTGAAACGAGAAAATTGAATTGTGAATATACTTTTTTATAGACTAAGGGGAAAAACGTGCTAAAATCAAGATTTTACGCTCAAAACTCAAATCATTTTAATATTTATAGTCTGTTAAATACGAAAATTCTTGATTCAAGAATAAAATGTTGATTTTTATACCCTTTACCAAAAAATGGTAAAAGGGTATATATAGGTTTGTCATTCCGTTTGTAATTTCTACAATATTAATAAGCGACACATAAAGTATATATATTCTGGATCCTTATGCATAGGGAAGACGAACAAGCGATGTCCGTCTGTCCGTCTGTCCGTCTGTCTGTACGTGAAATCGGTTTTCCCAAGCTCCCAGAAGAGCTAGCGACTTCGTTCTTGGACTGGTGTGTCAGAAATTTTCCGAAAAATTTTGCTATTGAAATTCAGCAAAATCGAGCAGACGGTTTCAGAGCTGGAAAACTCAAACTCAATTTACCCATAGAAAATAACTACCGAAAACAAGTTTTTATTACTTTTTTATTAAATTAACTTATTTTATACTTCGGTATGAATAAAATTGGTATTTATAATAAAAAAAAAAATTTTAAAAACTTAACAGATTAAAAAACGTTTCCAGGGTTGGAAAACTTTAACTTTTTTCCTAATAATTAAACATATTTCATGTTTTAGGAAGAAGGCTATTTTCTCAGGAACGGTAAAAGCTACGGGTCTGAAATTTGGACTGTGTGTGTAGAAATTTGGTCGCTACAACAACAAATATATAAAAGCTAAAAATTAAAGGGTGTTCCAAAATGAGTAACGAAAACTTTTAAAATCCCATGTAATATACATACTATTGTATGTATGTGTGTACATATGTATATTGACACTTGAAATTTGTAAAATTAGTGTATTTTTATATAGGCTACAACAATTAACACTAAAATTAAAAAAATTTTAATTAAAGGTTGGTCCATCAGTTAATGCAATTTTGACTATGTAATTTTGACAAAATTGGAAATCGTAAGAGTAAAACTCTTGAAATTTTCAAAAACGGTCAAACTAAAAAATCCAAAAATTATAAAATCGCCAAAAATTTAAAAAAATCGCCAAAACAAAAAAAAATCGCCAAAATGAAAAAAAACGCTAAAATTAAAAAAAAAGCCAAAAACCGAAAAAAATCGCCGAAACAAAAATAAATGATTATGTGAACAAAAATCGCCAAAAATTAAAAAAAAAATCGCCTAAATGAAAAAGAATCGCAAAAATCAAAAAAAAATCGCCAAAACGAAAATAAATCGCTAAAATTAAAAAAACGCCATAAACCGAAATAAAATCGCCAAATCAAAAAAAAAAATTTCCTATATGAAAAAAATCGCCAAAAATTAAAAAAAAATCGCTTAAATGAAAAAAAATCGCCAAAACGAAAAAAAATCGCCAAAATTAAAAAAACGCTAAAAACCGAAAAAAATCGCCAAAACGAGAAAAAAGTGTCAAAACAAAAAAAAATCCCACAATGACAAAAATCGCCAAAACAAAAAAAAACATTTTTATATGAACAAAAATCGTCAAAAATTAAAAAAAATCGCCTAAATGAAAAAAAATCGCCAAAATAAAAAAAAATTGCCAAAACGAAAATAAATCGCCAAAATTAAAAAATAAAACGCCAAAACCGGAAAAAATCGCCAAAACAAAAAAATTGCCTATATGCCAAAAATTAAAAAAATCGCTTAAATGAAAAAAAAATCGGCAAAATCAAAAAAATCGCCAAAACGAAAAAAAATCGCCAAAATTAAAAAACGCCAAAAACCGAAAAAAATCGCCAAAACGAGAAAAAACTGTCAAAACTAAAAAAATTAAATATATAAAAAATAAAAAAATCGCCTAAATGAAAAAATCGTCAAAATCAAAAAAATCGCCAGCACGAAAAAAATCGCCAAAATTAAAAAAAAGCCAAAGACCGAAAAAAATCGCCAAAACCAAAAAAAATTGCCTATATGAAACAAATCGCCAAAATTTAAAAAGCACCAAATTAAACATAATGCCAAAAAATTAAAAATTGTACTAGAAAAAAAGTATGAATTTTTTCACGAAATGAATATGCACCTACATATCTCTGTGCTTATGTTTGTATCTCTATACTACATAAACGCACTTTGGTAAAGGGTATATAAGATTCGGCACAGCCGAATATAGCACTCTGACTTGTTTTAAGATCAAATTCAAGATTTTTTTCTTAATAAAAATCTTAAATTAAGATCATATTCTTAACAATTTAAGGATATAATCTTAAAACTAATATTACGTTCTTGATTTTAAGACTGCGCTATTGAAGTTTACGACCACGTTTTTGATTTTAAGAATTCATTCTATAAATTAAGAATTTATGTTAAATTTGAGAACTTCAATCTTACTGACCAAATTTCAAGATTGAAATATTAAGATCTCTGCAATCTAAATTGAAGAATTTTGTTCTTAAATTTAGATCGTTTTATTTTCTTAGGCCCAAATTCACAGTCATTAAGTTAGCTAACAGCAATAGTTTAACCAATAATATTTGATTCACAGCTTTTGGTTTAACATTAGTTAAACCGCCAAACGTCATTGGTTAAGAAATAGTTTTATACAACAGCTGCTTCGTTGTAAACTTTATCAGTATTGATGTTTTGTGAACAACATAATATCTTCTGGTGAACAATTTTGAATACATTTCATACAATTGTACGTTGAAAAGCATCTTCTTTGTGTTTAGCTGTAATACATTCTTTTTTCTATTTTCTATTATGTTTTTGGTTTTCCCGAACCAATTTCTGCACTAAGCTAATACCTTTCACGATAAACTTAGATGAGCGAGAACTTAGTTTTATAAATTTTTAAGAAATAATATAATAAATGTAATCAAAAAGTATTAGTTAAAAAATAGTTATCATTTTATTTTACTAATAATTAATTAGAATTAAAAGGTGTATCGGATGCCTCAAATTTGAAGTTTTAGGTATAAAATGTAAGGTCAACCGATCCCTATAGATCTTCTATACATATTTATTTAAACCTATTTTTTTATTTTAATAAAATAATTAAATTTGGTGCTTTTTTACTTAAATTACGCGTTTTTTTCATAGTTTCAGTGCTTTTTGAAATTTAAAAGTTGACAACACTGTTGCCTATGCTGATTTTTTCGTTGTAGTCGAATTAAACTAATTTCTATTTCTTTGGCTGCCATGAGAAAATTCAGTGTTACCAGTAAAATACAAAATGTTGAATGAGTGATATCGTACAATTATTTTATATTATTTAACAGAAACAATATGTCAAAGTTGATGTAAAGAACAAATTGATTCATTTTTATACTTTTACGTCATATAAGTACATTTTGAAAGAGTAATTTAATTTTTATAAATGCGAAATATTTGAAGGTGGCAATAGTGAACTATGTAGTTATACTTAAATATGATTAAGTAGCTGGCTACGAGGCGACAAATGCTACTAGCGGCATTTGAAGTCGTTTGTTCGTGTAGCCTGCTGTGTTGAATGTGTTTAATGCATGAACAACAACTTGTAGCCTGTTGCCTTGTTGCCTTCAAAATAATCATTCTCATATAAACATATGTATTCTGTGGTGAATGTGTTTAATGCTTAAATAAACAATTATTGCAAAATTGTTCGCATTGTTTTTTTTTAAGTTGTCAACGCTTTGCTGCCAACACTTTAACTATATTAACTCTTAAACCACCTTTTAAGGTTTTGGTTATTTCGGGTATTAAAGTTGAATTTTCGGCTCAAGTATGTTCTGAGATCTATACCAGAATTTTATGACTTATATTTTCATAGAATATTTCTACCACACATATTCCAGTTTTAAAGGTGTTTTTTGTGATTTTTTTTATTGCAAAAAGACCAATTCCTAGAAGTGTTAGAGTGTTAATGCATACCAAAAAAATTATGCTTGTTATGTCCGAAATAAATTTTTTAAGACACTATATACCAAAAACCTAAATACCACACGATTTTCTATATTTTTTATTACACAAAGGAGCAACTTTAAAACGGCCGTAAAATGAGTTTCAGACGCAAAATTTTAAAACGCTGATACACGTAAAGCTTTTTTAGTCCCCTCTACAAGAAGCAGTTGGCAGAACATTGTTATTTTTTTTTGTCTGTTGGACAGTGTTATTTAATAAGTATTACATAAACTTGTATTATTCGAGACTAGATAACTTTAAATTAATGTTTTTTTGGATTTATTCAAATGGAACCTACTAAATATCTCGAAACAATAAAAGTAAGACTTACACCACTTTCAAAATTATGGAAATAAATGTCCTATTGTTCTATCAAAACTATCACATTAAATTTGTCTTAGTGCCATTATTACAACTTGCTGATAGTTAAAGGCATCCTGCCCGATGTCTGCCCGATAAACAGCTTTGCATTATTATAACTTAAAATTTTGTTTGTTATTATTAGTAATGATACTAATATTTAATGGATTAAAAATCAATAAATGAAGGTTTTATAATGCTTAGCCATTTATCCGTCCGAGAAAATCTTGCCTTTAACTATCGGCAAGTTGTAATAATGGCCCTTAGAGAGATAATAACTTTAGTCTAATGGAATCATAAACTGACAAAAATTCTTTATGTTACATAATACATTACAGACTTAGCATCAAATATACATATACAAATATATCGAACTTAACCAAAAAGAGGGTATTAACTCAAAATTTTAAAATTTTCAGTAGAGACGAAAAACTGTTTATGGTTACATTTTAAGAGAATTTGAAAATCGAAATACATCATGGTAAGCAAATTCCATTTAAAAACATATACATATATACATTGTTTTTATTATTATTAAAACCTTGCAATTATTGGAGAAGAATATTTATGTTTCGAAAAAAGTCAAAAATCCAAAAAAAGTTTGATCAATATTATCATAAAAACAGTCACAGTTCGAATTAAAATTACGTTGAAATTTTTACAGTAGATAGATATTGATGTTGTTAATTTATTTCTTGCAAAAACTTAATATAAAAAAATTTTACTTAATACTCTCTTGTTGATTGTGTGCGATATATACTTAGGTATTTTTTGTATAAAAAACTTACCTTTACAAATTGTTGTATTTGTTCCTTAGATGGATTATTAAGTCTGCACTCTTTGAAGGCCTTAAAATCCTTAAGTGTTTTTTCTGGCGAATACCTTAGTTTCATGTCAACGAAAGTCTTGGAATCATTAAATATATGGGCCATTTGTACGGTACGCAATAGATCTCCATAACAATAAACTTGGCTAAATTAAATAATCAAAAAATAATAGTTTTACACACGTTTTGTTTTACGAGATTTGTAACAAAAATTAATTTATTTGACATTTTTGAGTAGTAGATAAAACAGAAGGATATGCCCAAAGCACAAAATTATAGAGATGCGTAAGTGGCAATGCGCGTTGTGCATAAATTTTTGGGTTTTCTGATTTTTCTGGTTGGTGAGTCAATTAGGACTATTTGTGTTATTTTAAGTTAAATTTGTATTGGCGAGTAATAGACTAAAAATTGTTAAAGTTTAAAATTTGTAAACGCACTAATAATCCCAAAATTATATTTTACTTATTCAGTAAAATATTTTTTTAATAAAATACATTGAAATTGATTATTGAGGGGTTTAGCTGGATCCTATGCGCATTTCACTGTTGCTAATGCAGATCATCAGGGAACCTTTACCCAAAGTTTCTTAGAACAACTCGAGTCATTATGTTATAAACTTTCATTTAAATAAATGAGAAGCTCAACAACAAATAACAAAGTTGAAACAAGAACTCAATAATCAACATGTTTTTTATTTTCTTACTTTACCATTACTACAATGGCTGACTTTTTTTCAGCATCAAATTGTAGATATAAAGAGTATGTAAAAAGAAAATAAATGTAAATAACAACAACAGCTATTCAAGATAGAGTGTTGCCACACAAGTATTTTTTTGACCGGGTGCCGTCAAATTAATAATTAGTAATTAGTGTTTTTATAGGAATTTTTACAATTTAAGTTTAAAATTTGTAAACGCACTAATAATCCCAAAATTATATTTTACTTATTCAGTAAAATATTTTTTTAATAAAATACATTGAAATTGATTATTGAGGGGTTTAGCTGGATCCTATGCGCATTTCACTGTTGCTAATGCAGATCATCAGGGAACCTTTACCCAAAGTTTCGTAGAACAACTAGAGTCATTATGTTATAAACTTTCATTTAAATAAATGAGAAGCTCAACAACAAATAACAAAGTCAATAATCAATTTCAATGTATTTTATTAAAAAAATATTTTACTGAATAAGTAAAATATAATTTTGGGATTATTAGTGCGTTTACAAATTTTAAACTTAAATTGTAAAAATTCCCATAAAAACACTAATTACTAATTATTAATTTGACGGCACCCGGTCAAAAAAATACTTGTGTGGCAACACTCTATCTTGAATAGCTGTTGTTGTTATTTACATTTATTTTCTTTTTACATACTCTTTATATCTACAATTTGATGCTGAAAAAAAGTCAGCCATTGTAGTAATGGTAAAGTAAGAAAATAAAAAACATGTTGATTATTGAGTTCTTGTTTCAACTTTGTTATTTGTTGTTGAGCTTCTCATTTATTTAAATGAAAGTTTATAACATAATGACTCTAGTTGTTCTAAGAAACTTTGGGTAAAGGTTCCCTGATGATCTGCATTAGCAACAGTGAAATGCGCATAGGATCCAGCTAAACCCCTCAATAATCAATTTCAATGTATTTTATTAAAAAAATATTTTACTGAATAAGTAAAATATAATTTTGGGATTATTAGTGCGTTTACAAATTTTAAACTTAAATTGTAAAAGTTCCCATAAAAACACTAATTACTAATTAAAAATTGTTAAGTCAAAGTACCTGAAAGAGAAAGCTTAGATTTATGGGTGTAGTCACGGCTACTTTTCAAAACAGGAAATTTCAATAAAATCTATATTAATTTTGAGATTACTGGCTCAATGAAATACAAACAAAATATCTCTATGGATTTTATTCACGCTGAAATTTTTCTACATCTCTCCAACTCCTGACTTTCCTCCTATCATTACAATATGTAACCCTCCTTGAAATGATTTACCTCACTCATATGTGAAGATGATCAATCGTCTTAATTGGCTGGGGTTGAAAAAATATCTTAGTAGTTATTGTACAGAAAACATTAAGCTGAGAACTCCCAAGGATATTGAATCTAATATTGCCAACCTTAATGAAAATATTAAACATACTAAATACGTTAAACAGAACTTTTTCTACTGATATTGAACGTCTCATATGTAAAAAACGAAGAGCTAGTACGAAATGGCAACAGCACAAATCATACCAACATTAAATCAGATTTAAAGAGTGCACTTAGTTACTCCAAAATGTGCTGACATCTGATAAAATGGCATCTCTTAAAAATTATCTGGAAGGTCTCGATGTCGCACCAGCATCTAATTAATCTTTATGGCGCACTGCTAAACATCTTAAAAGACTCGTTGAGTTTGAACCACCTCATTTAAAATCCTTATTTAGACCAAACACAGATACTGGTGTTGCTGGTTTACCGAGTCTAGTTGCCCTTACACTCCAATCCTCCTCAAAGTTTACGATACGTGAAGTACAACAACTAATTGCTGAACTCAACCCGAAGAAAGTCTCGGGTATTGATGGAATTAGTAATAGAAAAAGCTGCTCATGATAAAATTTTTCCCAATTTTAACTGATAATGGATGCAGCCCGGACTATCAATTTGGCTTTAGGAGTCAGCATAGCACCATTGAACAAACGCATAGATTGGTTTGAGTTATAACCAGAACATTTGAAGAAAAGATGTATTGTTCTGTCCTCTTTATTGATGTTTCTCAAGCATTTGATTAAGTGTGAAGGAAGCAGTAATTTTAAAATTGAAGACATACGTATCTACCAAAAAACATTCTAAAGCTTATGAAAAGTTATATTCCAGCTCGAAAGTTCACTGCTGTAGAAGTTCTTCCGCCGGGGAATGTACTGGGGTTAGTTTTGTATTTGATTTATATTTGTGATATGGATGTGAGGAGTGCTATCTACACTTCTATATTTGCCGATGATACAGCTTGCCTTAAGATGAATGAAAACCCACACAGAGCATCCCGATATCGCGTTTGAGATCCGTATGGTGCTACGGAATTCACCTATGGGGCACTGATTCCCCCTAAAGTGTAGATAAAATCTAACGAAGGTAAAAGAAAATTTATGATTAATAACATCGGCTTCATGGTGCATGAAAAATTCAAATTTGCATCGTGATTTAAATATGCCACTATTGACTGACTAAATTGCAAATACGCAGGTAAATATTCAACAAAACTCAAGTGCAATCCTAATCCGCTTGCTCGTAACATCTTGAACTTTACTGAGCATATCCGCTTAAAAAATAGGGGCACTAGGTCTGTAATACCCAACACTTTAAATGAAACTTCTTGAAAATATTTTTGTGCTTAATACGACATTTATATATTATTAATTACTATCAGTAAGTTTATGCACGACACTGGTCGTGCCTAATAATTATATTTATATTTAAGATTGGAATACTTAGGGCAAATAATTCAGTCAATGATTACATGTATTTTATTTTTAAATCTGATTTAAACACAAAATTTTGTTTTTCACCACAAAATTAAATGAATCTTAAATAGCCAACATTGTGCATTTAAGCGTTGTTTAAGTTTTACAAACATACCATATGTTTTGTGCATGTGTGTGTTTTTTAAATGCATGTACATAAACATCATGAGGTCATATTAAAAATAATTTCGTTTAGTTTTCGGAAATATACAACAAATGTAACACATCTTTTCATTTCATGAAATATATAAATAGAAAAATGCATTCCGATGCTCTTTTTGTATCATAAAATGTGTTTTTTGCTATTTCATTTTTCTGCAATTTGATAAATCAACTTTCTTATTTATATTAAACAGCTGTTCTTTGGAAAGTTTTAAATAATATTTGGAAATATTGTAGTGCTACCATACTTTCAACGTAATTTGATATTAACTTTAATTAGCCACTGAAAAAATGAAAGTGTATTTAAATCAATTTTAATTTTTTGTGAAAATTAACTTAAACTATGTTTAAACATTCAGTGATTTATTAGCTATTATTGTTAGTTTAATTTTAAAGATACAGCAAATAAATTTATGTATAAAAAAACTTACTTCGTAAATGAAAACAAAATATTTGGGTACTCTTTTTTATGTCTTTTTGTGGCATATTTTAAAAAGATAGTAGTGGATAGGAAAACTCAGGAACAATATCAAAGTATTTAATAATTTTTACGTCATTAATTAATTATTATGGCTTTGGATTAGATCTGTAGAAAGCAGTTATTTCTTTTTCTAAACTCTTCCTTATCGGAAAAAAAGTGAACAGTTTGTTCAAGTGAAATAAACTAAAAATGGTGAACAAATTTGAAAATAATATAATAATATATATAATATATATCAACAACGCAAATATTGGCGATAACCATTTAAGGGAAAGAGAACACATTTCACGTGAACTTTTTTTATTGCCGATAATGGTGATTATCTTTTACCAGCAATGACAGAACTAATGATTACATACATACTAGGGATGCCCGATCCCGAGAATCCCGGCATTTTCGGGGTCTTGGGATTTTCGGGATCCCAGGACTTTTCGGGATTTTCAGCGTCTCGGGATTTTCGGCGTCTCGGGATTTTCGGGATTTTCGAGATTTCGGAATCTTAAATTTTTTGGTAAAATAAATAATTTTTTTTAATAAATATTACTTTAATAACAAATTTTGTGCATTTTAAAACTTTAAGTTGATTAATCACATTTGATATTAGAGAATTTACACTGAAAACCATAACTACATAAATATGAAAATTTGTTTTTGTTTTCAATACATGTATGTATATTTTTCTATAATCGTAACAAAAACGAACATACATACATATCTATGGACTTTTTTTAACGTTTACGTTAACTCGACAACAAAAAGTTTGCACTTGCCTTGTATTGTATTCTACTTCAGTTGTAAGGAGCTGTAATTGTACTCAATTGTTACCGAAAAGTAGATAACTGGTAATTTTTTATAGCGTTGAGTAGTCGACATACAGATAGTTATTCACTGCAATTATGAATGAATTTCCGCAAGAAACTTCTCCCTTTTCGAAATAGATTTTTTTGTTTTCTCCAATTATTTTCTACTGTTTGAAATTATTCCCCGTGGAAAATTTTTCGTGGACTTTTATTCCTAATTGCAATCATAATATAGAATAAGACGGAATAAATTTGTAAAACTTGTGAATTTTCCAAATGTGATTTTCCTTCTAAAGCTCATTTGCTTTTTTTTGTTTTCAAAATAATTCTTAGTTGTATATTGTAGCCCCTTTGATGAAAATAACAGTGAAAAAGTAGTCAATTTATTTTGATCTTGTTGTTAATAAGAAATACGTCACGAATAGTCATTAAATGGTTAAAAAATTGTATGGGACTTTTATATTTTATAAAAAAATACCATAAAATCAACGAAAATTTCTATTTAGAAATGGTTTTTATATAAAAATTACTAAAAAATCCCGAAATTGAAATCCCGGCGTTGAATATTAAAAGTCCCGGGAACCGGGATTTGCCAAATCCCGGGGATTTCGGGATTTCCTGTTTGGCATCCCTAATACATACATGCATGCATAATTATAAAAAACCCCCTATATGCTTAAAATAACGTGTGATTGAAGTGTACGTTAAAACTATGGAAATTTTGTTTTAATGTGCAGTTTAAGCACCCGTTATTTTTTTTTTGCACATGGGGAGCAAACTTGAATAAAACGCTGAGGCATGGCGGTTTAATGTCTTGGTATGGGATAAAATGGTGTAGGAAATATGGTTTTTATTGAAAGTACAATGAATAGAAAGCATAATTTGGAAATGCTGAAATATAATTAAGCACAATCAGCTTTCATACTAAATATAACTGCAAATGAAATATTTTTAGAAGACTTACTTTAACAATATTTCTATGGCTTGGAAATGAAAGTGACAACCTGTACAAAATTATCTTAATTTTTAATATTTCTGGAGCTTATCTCAAGATGCCAAAGGCTACTGTAAGAAAGATATCCTCACAAAAACTAAAATGAGAAAAAAGTCCAAGTTCCTTTCCAAAATTTCGGCCATTAAAAATAGTGAGATAAAAATTTTGACCAAGTTCTTGTTTGGCATAATACCTATCACTATCACATAGCGGAAGTGCTTCATAATATTGATGAGTGAGTCAGTGAGTATGTCTTAAAATATGCACTTTTTGCACCTCCATATCTCCGGAACCTTTCATTGTAAAACTTCACATATGAGGCTGCATGAATTTACTCTAAATATGGTTTAAATTTTATGATTTTACGATTGCGGGCAACAAAGTTATGAGGGGGGTAAAAACAGCTTGAATGGCTTCCTGTAAATATACACACTGCACACCGTGCGGCTAGAAAAATATACTTTTCTTAGTTTTATTCTTATAAATGTTTCTGCATTCCAACAACATACGATAAGCTGGACATTTGAGTTCATACACTAAGAAATATTCAAAAAATTTCCTTTAACAACTTTAAGAAATTTTTGCAAGATTACTTCAGATTCTTAAAATTTAATTAGAGGTACATTTTTGGGGAGTTATATTTTAATATGAAAATATTTTCAATTAAAGCTTAAAATTGCGCATCTCATGATTTGCAAACTATCCCACAGCTAAGATCCATACTTATAAATCTGTAGCTTTGAATTAAATATATCAAAATCTATATTGTTGATGTAATCGTTGCATTAGGTTTCTTTTCTTACTCCTTTTCTTTTACTGGAAACAGCCAATGTCTAGTTTAACTCAGAACAGCTTTATATGTATGTAATAGTGATGCACGAATATTCGTATTCGTATTCGAATTGTCGAATATTCGGCCATTTTCAGTCGAATACGAATGTATTCGTATTCGCTAAATTCAGGCGGATGCGAATACGAATGTATTCGACTGAATACGAATACGAGTATTTTTCCAAAGAAATTAAATGAATAAATGCATAAATCCTAAACGAAATTTAAATAAATGACTAAAAATAGTTAGTTTGTACAAAGATATAAATTTTTTTTTATAGAAATATGTGCTTTGTATCATTTCCAAATATTATTCAATGACGATCATTAAAATTAAATTTTGGGTACTTTTTATTAACTTTAAAGTACGCCAATAAGAGTGTGAAGTCCTTTTTCATAAACATTTTTTAATACTTCAGATTGCATTAATATTCGTAATCGTATTCGTATTCGGGAATATAGTTTCAAATATTAGTATTCGTATTCGAGAATATCGTTTCAAATATTCGTATTCGTATTCGTGAATATCAAAAATTTACATTCGTTACATCACTAGTATGTAAGTATGTGAGTGTTTATCTAGCAAATGTCACTACGCATATGTACAATATGCTTACACAAGTTTACCTGTGTTACACCAGTGCTTGTTTAAATTAATGCCAGATTAAAACACCAGAAGCTTAAACTATCAAGCAGAATTATGTATATAGCCAATCGGCTACCCAAAAACCAAAAAAAATAAATCAAGGCTTTAAAGAGTTTCCATCACTTTAAGCATATAATCACTTACCACATTGGGGTTTCCAAAAGATTTACTACCTTCTGTGTTGTGCCGACGACAGTGCTGTCATCACTGGCAGCGATATTTCGAACCCAAACGGCGTTTAACAACAATAAAGTTAGAAGTTTTACACAGCATGTTCCTGTTATATGCATCATGTTGTACATCATTGAAACTTCAACCTGCAATTTAAAACTAAAGTTTAATAATACGAATCTTGATATTACAGTTTCTATGAGAACAGTACAAAAAATCGATGACATTGGAAATTTTCAATTATAACTTAAATTTCTATAGTTTAATGATCTCAGAAAACTTTACCTAGCATAAACAAAAAGCGCTTAAGTCGATATGAGCTAATTTTGAATTCAATGACACCACTGTAATACATATTCATATTCGAAACTAGCCCCGGCCAAAAACTCTATTGTTTTGTGCGATTTTTTTATGAAGTTGTAGCGCAAACACTACTTGCAGTATATCTTTTTTTTGGACTTATAATCCAACATAGAATAATAACTTAATTTAGCTTTAACTTTGGCATTTTTTAAATTGAATATATGTATTAGCTATAGTATGTAGAACGATAAAATAAAAGTTAATTCCGAATTTCCCAATTTAACTGCAAACGAAATACATTTCTTAAAATCGAATTGACTAATTTAAAAGTGCTCTCCTACAAAACAGTAAAATATGAATTAAGCACTTTTTCCTTATTGATATTGATACCATGAACAAAGGAAGTCCCCAATAAGAAACAAAACCTAACAATTGTTTCAAAAAGTCAATAGAAAATATGTGTCAATTGGTGCGATATACAATTGATTTGAAACAAATAACGGACAGTAACAAAAAAACATGACATAGATAAAATATCAAAGAAAGCTTCATGTGTTTAATTCATCCGTAAGCAATTAAAACTAAGCATACAATACATATGTATGTATGTGGTATGTGGTATGTATGTATATACCAAGAAAGAAAATATTTAGCAAACTGAATTGGTCTGTACATATTTGCTTATTATACCCTTTAACAAAAATGGTGAATGGTGAATGGTGAATGGTATGGATTTGTCATTCCATTTGTAATTTCCACAATATTCATAAGCGACCCATAAAGTATATACGTGTGTCAAAAATGGTGCGAAGAAGATTGGTATTGAAAATCAGCAAAATCGAGCAGACGGTTTCAGAGCAGGAAAACTCAAATTTTATTTTGCCATACAAAAGTAACTACCGAAAACTAATTTTTATTATTTTTTTATTAAATAAACTTATTTTATACTTCAGTATGTATAAAATTTGTATATATACAAATTTGATATATCAAATTAAAAAAAAATTAAAAATCAAAAAGACGTTTCCAGCTTTGGAAAACTTTAACTTTTTTCTTATTCAAAAGTAACTTCCTAAAACAAATTTTTTTCTTTTTCTCTATAAATTAGACATATCTTATATTCTTAAAAAAAATACATTAGCGTACGAAATGAGAAAAATTAAAAATGATCAGTTTTCAATTGCATCGACCTCAATAACGGGCAGTGAAGCACATAATTAATTATGTTCAATTAACTGAAATTGCATCATATAAAATCAAAATGTAAATTTTTATATAACTATGGGCTTAATTCTATTGGCACTGACCTCTTATAGCATTGTGGGTAACACATAGTATGTATGCTCGTGCTACAGTTTTACTTAACTGAATCTAAATAGTTTTGAGCTTTGTGGTAGCTATTATTGAAGTTGTTGCAATTTTAATTAGAAAACTTATGGTTTTATACCAGTAATGCTCGTTTATTGCAATAGAAAACGAAATTTGGTAACACTGTTTACATATGCATATAACAACAAATACTTCATTTATTATACCCTTTACCAAAAAATGGTAAAAGGGTATATGTAGGTTTGTCATTCCGTTTGTAATTTCTACAACATTAATAAGCGGCACATAAAGTATATATATTTTGGATCCTTATGCATAGGGAAGACGAACAAGCGATGTCCGTGTGTCCGTCTGTCTGTTCGTGAAATCGGTTAGCCGAAGCTCCCAGAACAGCTAGAGACTTCGTTCTTAGACCGGTGTGTCAGGAATTTTCCGAAAACTTTTGCTATTGAAATCGAGCAGGCGGTGTCAGAGCTGGAAAACTCAAACTCTATTTTCCCATACAAAATAACTGCCGAAAAGTAGTTTTTATTACTTTTTTTTATTAAATTAACTTATTTTATACTTCAGTATGAATAAAAATGCTAATTATAATTAAAAAAAAAATTTTAAAATTTTACAAATTAAAAAGACGTTTCCAGGGTTGGAAAACTTTAACTTGTTTCCTAATAATTAAACATATTTCATGTTTTAGGAAGAAGGCTATTTTCTCAGAAACAGTAACCGCTACGGGTCTGAAATTTGGACAGACTATGTAGAAATTTGGTCGCTACAACAGCAAATATATACAAGTTAAATATTAAAGGGTGGTCCAAAACGAGTGACGAAAACTTTTAAAATCCCATGTAATATACATACAATTGTATGTATGTGTGTACATATGTATAATGACACTTGAAATTTGTAAAATTAGTGTATTTTTATATAGGCTACAACAATTAACACTAAAATTAAAAAAATTTTAATTAAAGGTTGGTCCATCAGTTAATGCAATTTTGACTATGTAATTTTGACAAAATTGGAAATCGTAAGAGTTAAACTCTTGAAATTTTCAAAAACGGTCAAACTAAAAAATTCGAAAATTATAAATTCGCCAAAAATTGCAACAAAAAAATCGCCAAAACGAAAAAAATCGCCAAAATGAGAACAAAATCGCCAAATTCCAAAAAATCTAAAAAATTTAAAGAAAGCCAAGAACCGAACTAAAAAATCGTTAATCGTAATCGTTAGGGTGTTATATAATTTCTAGATAATGTGCTAACTTGGAAGTATTTTGACTCTTCTAAGAAAGAAGAAAATAATTTATATTTGTTCATTTCTTTATATAGAGAAAAAATGTTGTCAAGTAAGCAGATTATCTAGAAATTATATAACACCCTAACGATTACAAATTTATATAATGCATACCATGTTGCAGTGATAGGTATTGTACCAAACACGAATTTGGTCAACATTCTTATCTCACTACTTTTGATGACCGAAATTTTGGAAAGGAACTTGGCCTGTTTTCACATTTATGTTTTTGTGAGGATCTGACTACATTTTGGAAGATTTTCTTAGTAAAGCTTTTTAAACTTTAAATTTCTAGTCTGTTATAGTTCTATTCATAATGTCTGCGCCAGTTCAAGAGGGCAGAGTTACATAAAATAATGGGTTATAGGGTGATATGTGCACCATTGTCTCATGATAAGGACCGAATAATTTGTTTAATTTTTTAAGAGTAATCTGAGTAGAAGTATATAAAATATAGTGTACGTTTTAGTGGGAGTGACTCCGCCTATTTTTCTAAAGTCTGCTCAGACGAAATACTTTTGAAAACGCAAAATTATCTAGTTGGTAACTTACCTAAGTCTAGTTTTTTGCAAAATTTCATTTCTCTACCGTATAATATTTCGATAAAAATTTTATAGACGTGGCCATACTTCCCTTATTTAACAATCTGTGCTTTCAGATTTTTTCCAGTTCGTAAATCCTTTAACTTAAATTCTTAATTTTGAGCTTAACGTGAGTGTCTATGCCCCCCAATTGAAACTTCCAGGATTTAAAATCTTTCTTGGTGATCTCTAATTTAGATTTATTTGTGTATTGTATTTAAGCTCTCTAGTGCAAATTCTAGCTTTTTATATTAATATTATGGCCGTAGCCCCCCCCCTCTCCATCAATTTTTTAAATTCAAGATTTTGTTATGAGCAGCGCTCAAATATCATCGTATCCTTTTTAAGATTATAGCTTTTAGTTAAAGCTTCAGTTAAAAGCTTCAGTTCAACACTATCGTCACCCCTGCCACTCCTGCTTAACATATTTGGGTTTTAAAATTTTTCTATTTGGTTTCTCATCTTGACCTACTTGCGTATCAAATTTCATCTCTCTAGTGCAAATTTAATTATTTAATTCTTATGGGCGTATTCCCGCCCACTTATTTTAAATAAATTTTTTTTGCCAGTGCCAATCACACTTGTCAAGTTTTGTTGGAAGTGGATATTAATATTTAAATAAATAGTATATTTAAATCTGCTTATCCGAATTACATGAAATAGGATGTTTAAATTGTATGGGCGTGTTAACATTCACCCTTTTCAACGAAATCTTATAACTTTGCATTATTCCAACATTTGTGCCAAATTTCAGTAATATCGCTTGGGATAAAAATTTTAAATTTGCTCTTTTAATTGTGCGCTTAATTGGAATAGCCCGTCGCCCTGGTCAAAATCTGCGGGTTTTCAGATTTTTCTAGTTAGTTGCTAATCTAGACCTACTTGCTTATCAAATTTCTGCTCACTATCGTTTATTTTATATTTTTTTTCTTATGGGCGTGATACCACCCACTTTTTTAATCGCAATACCTGCTGTAGCCATTAGTTATCTATCCTGTCGAGTTTCGTTGAAAACGGATAGTAATAAATATATAAATATGTAGTACATTCAAATGTGCTGACCCGAAGTACATGAAATAGGAGGCTTAAATTGTATGGGCGTATTAACGCCTACTTTTTCAATGAAAATGTATAGCCTTGTATTATTGCAACATGTGTGGCAAATTTCAATAAAATCGCTTGAGTTTAACGCCATTGATTTGCATTTTAAATTCTGAGCCTAATGGGCGCCGCCCTTCTAGGTCAAATTTTTGGTTTTTAAGATTTTTCTAGCAATTTGTTAATCTGTAACTGCTCATTTACCAAATTTCAGCTCACTAGCGAAAATTTTAATTTTAATTTTTATGGGCCCACCTACTTTTTTAACCCCAAATATTTTTTTGGGTAGTAGTTTTCTTTCCTGTTTAGATTCGTTTGAAACGGATAATAGTTAATACATAAATAGTACATTTAAATGTGATGACCCGAAACACATGATATAGGAGGCTTAAATTGTATGGGCGTGTTAACGCCCACTTTTTTCAATATAAATTTAGAGCCTTTTCTTATTGCAACATGTGTGCCAAATTTCAATAAAATCGCTTAAGTTGAACGCCTTAGAAATGTTTTTTCAATTCTGAGCTTTATGGACGTAGCCCCGCACCCTTGGTTAAAATTTTCGGGTTTTCAAATTTTTTCTAGTGGAGTACTCACTTAGTTCAACTTGTGTACCAAATTTCAGCTCACTAGTGCAAATTTAAAATTTTATGGGCGTAAACCCGCCCCCTGGTTAAAATTTGCGGGTTTTCAGATTTTTCTGGTTTATTGCTCACCTAGATCTACTGGTGTAACAAATTTCAGCTTTCTAGATATAGCGGATGAGTGTGTCAGTGGTCAGTGGTCAGTGAGTATGTCTTAAAATATGAACTTTTTGCACCTCCATATCTCCGGAACCTTTCGTTGTAAAACTTTTAAACTTCGCATATGAGATTACATGAATTTATTCTAATTATGTTTTAAAATTTTATAGTTTTACAATTACGGTGAACAAAGTTATGAGGGGGTAAAAACAGCTCGAATGGCTTCCTGTAAATATACACACTGCGTGCATTGGCCGGAACTTGGCCTGGCGCACTGCCGTGCGCCCAGATATAAGATTCGGCACAGCCGAATATAGCAATCTTACTTGTTTTATTAACAGTTTGTATCATTGCAAAATGCAAATACATTTCCCAAGCTTTATAGCAATCAGTTGAACACAACTACATACATAACTTTGATGTTACATTTTAATGGGTGTGGCCAGCCCAATTTTCTTTGAGCGAAATTTTGTTGTCTTAAGAGTCTAAAGTGTTTGGCAAGTCCTTGTAGGAATAGAGTGCGAAAAAGTATATTAATAATATAATATTAAATTGTAATAGACGTAACCTGCTCACTTTTTATTTATTGTTATTGTGTCATATTAAAAGCATTAGGTGTACTTTGTTTGCGAATCTGACGTGATAGTTATTACATAAAAAGCTAATAAGAACCCTTTCGCATACGCAAAGTTTGCTTTGACAAAGCCTTTTAAATTTTCTATTTAACTTTGTTTCACTTTTGCACAAGCAAAGCTTACTATGACAAATTTTCAGTATACCACGAAGTAACTATAGGTTTTTAGTCATATAATTTGTAAATAATTCTCTAAATAAAAACATCTTTTGGCAATCTGTGGCATAAGTGTAGTAAGAACAAAAAAAGTCAGATGCGTTGTGCTGCCACCTTGTTAAATATACTTTTATCCTTATTTTTGAAAACAAAGAGAGAATGGCAGTACAGAATCTTTAAATGTCTTGTTTGAGTAAAATGTTGTTAAAAGAACATATGTTAATCGGTTGGCCTCGCAGACCATCCCTGAAACTTCCCGCTAAGCTACAGATTTTTGTAAATTTGCTTTTAAATGAAAAAAAAATAAAAACCGATTTTCCGAAATTTTTCGTCAACGATATCTTTGGAACGAATCACCCTATTTTAGTCGAGCCTGCATCCATTGACGTGTCTTTTTGAACTTGATCAGATTAGTAGTTTAAAAAACAGTTTCATGAATTTTTTTTTTTGAAACTCCCGAAATCTGTTAAACCGAATTGAGCGCAACATATTTGATATGTGGCAGATTTGATTAAGATCTAATTATCCGTTTTTATACACATACACACACACTTACACACACATACACACACATACCTACTTCCTTACGGACATCATCGCGAAAATATTCAGGATTGACTCCCAAGACCTCAAAACGTTGATATATGATAAGAACTCAACTTTCGGAAATTTGCATAAAATCAGTTAATTCCTATTGCGGGAAGTTAAAAAAGGTAAGGGATTGCTGATAGAGAGTGTTCCTTAACTTTGCTTTAATTATTTCACTTAGTTTTTTTAAGAAACTATTTATTATAAAAAAAACTATTTGCTCACCTTTTCAACTGAAATGCTAGACTGATTCTATGCCCTCAGACGAAACACATATTTATACTCAAATACGAAATAATTATCTTTTAGAAGTTTTATATAAATACGTACGTACATACGTCAATACGTTAGTAAATGACAATTTTTTGTTTTAAACATAAGTACAAGTACGTATATACATACGTACTTATGTATGTATATACAATAAATGTTTGCATATGTCTGAAAAAAGCTGTTTAATTTGATCTAGTTCTAACGTCTACAAATGTACAATATACAAACGATATTTAAAATATAAAAACGAGGCCAATAACGTCAAGTGTTTAGGTTTCTGTTCCCTCCTTGAAGGGTCAATAAAAGCGTGTTAATAACCACATACGTATATGTATAGTCGCTATTCTTCTATTAATTTTTAAATTCTGCATAAACAATTTTTGTTTCTTTTTTAAATTTTTATCATGGTTAACTAACGTATGCTAACATTCCTTATAATTGTGAGTTTAGTTGTTTAACTCTTAAATTAACCAATAAAATACTCGTAGTAATTTTATTGAGTTGCGAAAAAAATATGGTTAACAGTTACTTGCTTTATTTAACGAAAATAATTGTTCCTTAGCAACAAATATTTATTTTACATGATTCCGTAACCGTTTTTAATTATTTATTTCAACAACCGAAATAAAAATTTGAATTCGAAGCACAAAGTAGTGCGCTAAGGCTATATCTATATTGGTAAAAGTCTATAAAATTGATTTAGCAATTGATTCTGTAACGTGCGTTGCTAAATTTGGCAATACCATAAGAACTGAATTTTAGTATTTAACGCCATCGCCAAATGTTTCAATTATGTATTCTCTAACGCCAAATACTTAAGTAGTTGTTATTCTCGAAAACACTAAATTTTTAGCAACGAAAATTTTAAGGTGCTAAAAAGTAAGTACAATACAATGTTATAAGATTTGATTTTTCTTGTAAAATAAAATCCTCACAAAAACATAAATGTGAATAAAGGCCAAGTTCCTTTCCAAAATTTCAGCCATTAAAAGTAGTGAGATACAAATTTTGACCAAGTTCTCGTTTGGCACAACACCTATAACTGTAATATGCTATGCATTATATAAATTTGTAATCGTAAGAGTGTCATATAATTTCCAGATAATCTGCTAACTTGGCAATATTTTTCCCGATATAAAGAAATAAACAAGTGTGCATTATTCTCTTCTTTTTTAAAAAGGTAGTTCCTAATCTAGACCTACTTTTCTTCATAAAATTTCATCTTACTAGCGCAAATTTTAATTTTTTTCTAATGGGCGTGATACCGCCCACTTTTTCAATCTTAAGATTTTCTTTGGCCAGTAGTTATTTTTCTTGTCGAGTTTCGTTGGAAACGGATAGTAATAAATTTATAAATATGTAGTATATTCAAATGTATATGAAATAGTAGGCTTAAAATGTATGGGCGTATTAACGCCCACTTTTTTCAACGTTAATTTATAGCCTTGCAATATTGCCAATAAAATCGCTTCAGTTAAAGGCCCTAGATTTGTGTTTAAATTCTGACCCTTATGGGCGCAGCCGCGCCTACCTTGGTAAAATTTTTGAGTTTTCAGATTTTTCTAGTAATTTTCTAATCTATAACTACTCGTTTATCAAATTTGAATTCACTAGCTCAAATTTTAACTTTTTATTCTTATGGGCGTTTCTCCGCCTACTTTTTTGAATCCAAAATTTTCTTTAGCTAGTGTTTATCTTTCCTGTTAAGTTTCGTTTCAAACGGATAATAGTAGTTACATAAATAGTACATTTAAATGTGCTGACCGGAAGTACATGAAATGGGAGGTTGAAATTGTATGGGCATGAGAACGCCCACTTTTTTTTAACAAAAACTTATAGCCTTGCATTATTGTAACATGTGTGCCGAATAAAATCGCTTGAGTTAAATGCTTTAGATATGTGTTTTTAATTCTGAGCTTTATGGGCGTAGCCCCGGACCCTTGGTAAAAATTTTCAGGTTTTCAGATTTTTCTACGTAACTACTGACATAGTTCTACTTGTGTACCAAATTTCAGCTCACTAGCACAAAGTTTAATTTTTATGGGCGTAGCGCCGCCCTCCTGGTTTAATTTTTCGGCTTTTCAGATTTTTCTAACTCATTGCTCACCTATATCTACTTGTGTACGAAATTTCAGATGTCTAGCTATAGCGGAAGTGCTTCATAATATTGATGAGTGAGTCAGTGAGTATGTCTTAAAATATGCACTTTTTGCACCTCCATATCTCCGGAATTACATTATTTATATTATTATTACATTTATTCTAATTATGTTTTAAATTTTATAATTTTACAATTGCGAGGAAAAAAGTTATGAGGGGGGTAAAAACAGCTCGAATGGCTTCCTGTAAATATACACACTGCGTGCATTGGCCCAATCTTGCCCTGGCGCACTGCCGTGCACCTATGTCGCGGTATTATGTAAACGTTTATTTCTAAAGAATTTTTTCAAATTTGCTCAGCACAAAGGAACGGGAAATGAAACGGAACATGTGATTTAATTAATTTTATAGTTAGGACTGTACTTTAGCGATAAATTTTATTTCCATTTCAATTTACTAAAAATAAATTCAGTAAAGTGCGACTGTGACTTGAGCACGAAGTGTGCCGTACGGACACTAAATATATAATACTATATGAACTTTAGCCTATATAAAATATATTTTTGGAATTTTTTTCGGGCTTAAGCGTTTTTTAGGTTCGGTGTTTTTTCTGCGTTTTTGGCGTTTATTTTTTGGTGTTTTTTTAGTTTTGGTGCTTTTTTTCGTTTTAGCGATTTTTTTAGGTTTTTGGCATTTTTTTAATATGGCCATTCGTATATTTTTTATGCTATTTCTCGTTTTAGCGTTTTTTTTAATTTCATGCTTTTTTTGTGTTTTTTTTCATTTTAGCTATTTTTTTATTTTGTTGGTTTATTTGAGTGCTAGATTTTTTTCCAATTTGGTGCTTTTTTCGTTTTTGTGATTTTTTCGGGTTTGAGCATTTTTTTTAATTCGGTGCTTTTTATCGTTTTGGTGCTTTTTATCGTCTAAGTGATATTTTTAATCTGGCGATATTTTAGTTGTGGTTCTTGTTCTCGTTGTAGCGATTATTTTTAAGTTTTTGGCGCTTAGTTTTAATTTGGCGATTTTTTTTAAATTTTGGTGATATTTTTCATTTCTCGTGGTACCTTCAAAGTGAACAGTCGATTCTTACATACCAAACAAACAAAAAATTGTACAAAAAAATATTCGTAGTACATATTATTCGTAATAGATACATACTGACTTTAATAAATAAGCTTTATTGCTTTGATAATATTTTTTACATAGTGGAAATAACAAACACAAAAAAAAAAACCGCAAACAAAAAACATGAACAGCGACATTGAGGAATACTCTATACGAGTACCTCAAAAACAGACAAACAATCATAAATTACAAAAACAAAAAAAAAACCGCAAACAAAAAAACTCAAAAAGTGTCCTTGAGGAATACTCTATATGAGTGCCTCAAAAAATTATGAAGTTAGTTCTAACGGCAGAAATACCTATTTTACTATGAGTTAATGAAAAAAATAGAAATAATAAATCTAATGAAAGCGTTTTTTAACGGCAAAGCCAATTTTTCGTCAGTGATCTACTTCGCTTTGTCCAATGCCAAATACTAGTGATTCATTAACATTACAGTTGCCTAGTACTTCTTCATATAAGTCATTAATATCATCCCCTTCAGGCTCGTATTCATCACTTAAGAAAGTTATCACTACAGATAATAGTAGCTAAAAAACCCCAGGGTCCAAGTCGGTATGGACAGATATACAACCGTGGTAAAGTGTGGGCGAAGCCCGAATTCTTCAAGAATTTCATCCGCTCCAAAGATGTCTAGGGATAACTGGGCATCCTCAACTAATCGCCAAAACCGTTTTAAAATTTTGCAAGATGAGAACGAGAAACCCGATGTATCCTCGAATAAAACATCCAAGCCGCCACCTTGAGAGACAAAAATTCAAATGCCCTTATTAAAAAATTAATTTCGGTCATTGGTGAGAATAAACTCCACATTGTCCCAATAAAACGTGGCAACATCGATGAAAGGAAAATTCAAATTTATGACGAAAAGGATTTCCGCAAAATGGTTTCTAAATTTGAAACAAATAAAACAAGCTTCTACAGCTTAAGAGCGCTAAAGGCCTGCAGATCGTATTGAAGGGCATAGATTCTTATGTTGTCCCTGAAGAAATAAAAGATGCACTCGTCCTACAGGGATTTAAGGTAAAGAATGTATCTAACATAATGAACAGAGAAAAGGTACCCGAACCCCTATTTGGTGTTGAACTGGAGCCGAAATACCTAAAATACCTTTTATACAGAAAAATAACAGTTGAAGAGCCACATAAGCGTTCAGGTCCCGTGTAGTGTCATAATTGCCAAGAATATGGCCATACAAAAGCTTACTGTAATTTACCTACAGTGTGTGTTATCTGCGGTGAATTGCACGGAACTGCAAGTTGTAACAAACCCAAAATTCAAGCGGAAAAAAATGCAGTAATTATGGAGGCAATCACACCGCTAACTACAGAGGATGTCCTGTGTACTCTTTCGTCAAGCAGGCTATGGTGCAAAAACCTAAATTAACTCCATCTCAATCAGCAAACGCTTACTTCGCCACTTTTGCGCAAATGAGCCAACCAATTACTTCACGTGTATCGTATGCCGATGCTGCTAAGGCTAGTTCTATTCCCACACAAAATGTTTCACCGCCAAATAATTCAACGAATGCAAACTCAAGCTTTAACTTTAGTCGCCTTGAAGCTACTATTGAGAATCTGGTACTAACTATAAACAACTTTACAACAAATATGACTAGCATGATGCAAGAAATGCTGCAAATGCAGAATATACTGCTTCAAGCATTAGTGAACAAGCCATGAGCACCTTAAAAATATGTTTCTGGAACGCAAACGGCATTCGCCAACATAAAAATGAACTTGAGCACTTCCTTAAGGAAAAAAATATTGATATAATGTTGGTCTCTGAGACTCATTTGACTTCTAGAAGCCTCTTCAAAATGAATGGCTACACTTTATATGATACAAAGGACCCTAGAGGGATAGCATGCGGTGGATCAGCAATTCTAATAAAGTCAAGACTCCAGCACTATATACTTGACAACATTTGTGAAGAACATCTACAAGCAACAAATATCTGCATTGAAAATTTTTGTACAAATTTCGTGATATCTTCAATTTACTCCCCTCCCAGATTTTCAATCACTGAGGACCAATACGAGAAACTCTACAAATCTCTTGGACCTTGTTTCGTTGCAGCTGGCGACTACAATGCTAAGCATACGTTCTGGGGTTCGCGTCTTATTACGCCTAGAGGTAGGGCGTTGTTCATCACAATTTCAAAAATGGGTTTGGATGTTATTTCAAGTGGGGAGCCTACTTACTGGCCTACTGACGTGAGAAAAATTCCGGATGTTATAGATTTCGGCGTCATAAAAAGTATTTCTAGGGAATTAATTCACGTTGAAGCTTCCCTAGATCTGTCGTCTGATCACTCTCCCACGATCGTTACAATCTGTAGTCCACTGAGAAGCGCTTTACCTCACCCATATGTCAAGATGATAAATCGTGTTAATTGGCTGGGATTCAAAAAATATCTTAGTAGTCATTGCACGGAAAATATTACGCTAAGAACATCCAATGATATTGAATCGAACATTGCAAATCTTAACGAGAATATTAAACAAGCTTCTGAACATGCCACTACCTCCCATCCGTATACTGGGTTCAATAAAATTTATTCTACAGACGTTGAACATCTCGTACGTGAAAAAAGGAGAGCTAGAAGGGAATGGCAACAGCACAGATCACCTCAACACAAAATTAGATTTAAAGAGTGCACTAGACGACTCCAAGAGCTGCTTGCATCTGAAAAAACTGCATCTTTCAAAAATTATCTGGAAGGCCTTGATGTCACACCAGCATCTAATTACTCTTTGTGGCGCGCTGCTAAAAAGCTTAAAACACCCGTTGAGTTTAAGCCACCTCTGCGCACCTCTACCGGAGGTTGGGCAAGAAGCGATACTTAAAAAGGTAACATATTTGCTGAGCATTTAAAATCCGTATTTACACCAAATACATGTACCGGTGTTGCTGATTTGCCGAGTGCAGTTGCTCTACCCCCTCGACCCTTAAAATTTACGATGTGTGATGTACAAAAACTAATTCCCGAACTCAACTCGAAAAAAGCTCCCGGTATGGATGGAATTAGTAACCAGATGCTGATTAAGTTACCTCGTACTGCAATTAGAATCCTGTTATTCATTTTTAATGCCATTTTACGACTGGAGTATTATCCAGACTGCTGGAAGCTTGCCAAGGTTAAAATGATTCCAAAGCCAGGTAAAGACCTTTCCAAGGCTGAGTCATATAGGCCAATAAGTTTACTGTCAACAATGTCAAAGCTTTTTGAAAAGCTAGTCATGACAAAATTGTCTTCAATTTTAACTGATAATGGGTGCATCCCGGACCATCAATTTGGTTTTAGAAGCCAGCATAGCACCATTGAGCAAACGCATAGATTGGTTCAATTTATCAGAAAAACATTTGAGGAAAAGAAGTATTGTTCTGCCGTGTTTATTGATGTTTCTCAGGCATTTGATAAAGTGTGGCATGAAGGCCTAATTTTGAAATTGAAGACATACTTACCAATAAACATTCTAAATCTTTTGGAAAGTTACATTGTTGCACGAAAATTTACAGTTGTGGAAGGACACTTTATGAGTATGCCTGAAACTATCTCATCCGGTGTGCCACAAGGGAGTATACTTGGGCCATTTTTATATTTGATTTATACTTGTGATATGCCTGTGAGCAGTAGTATCCACACTTCTACATTTGCCGACGATACCGCCTGCCTTAGTATGCACGAAAACCCTCACGAGGCATCCCGAAAACTCCAGGAACACATTAGCCAGATGGAACTATGGTTAAACTTATGGAGAATTAAGGTAAATGAACAAAAGTGTGTCCATATTACATTTACCTTACGAAGAGATACTTGTTCCCCCATTCGGATTAATAATCAAGTTGTTCCTCAACATTCACATGTGAAATATCTTGGTATACCTCTCGATCCACGGCTTACATGGAAACATCACAATGACTATAAGTTAACTCAAATGAAACTAAAATTAACTCAGGTACATTGGCTGATTGGCAGAAATTCAACACTCAGCCTAGACTGCAAACTTTTAATATACAAGTCGCTTTTAAAGCCAATATGGTGTTACGGTATCCAGTTATGGGGCACTGCTTCAGCTTGCAATGTAGAGAGAATTTAACGAAGACAAAACAAAATTTTAAGGTTAATAACATCTGATCCATGGTACATTAAGAATTCAAATATACATTGTGATTTAAATATGCCACTAGTCATTGAAGAAATTGCAAAATACGCAGGCAAATATCTAACAAAACTCGAGTCACATCCTAATCCGCTTGCTCGTAATATTTTGAACTTTACTGGACACATCCGCTTAAAAAAGAGAGATACAAGGGCTCTAATACTAAACACTCCGAATGAAGTTGCTTGAAAATACTTTTTTTTTAATTATCACTACTTATGTATTATTTACAACTATCACTTAGTTATGTCTGGCATTGGTCGGGCCTATTAATTATATGTTAGATTTAAGATTTGAATACTTATTGTTAGTTCATATATGAAGAAACAATAAATAAAAAACATGCATTAAAAATACGCGATTTTTTTAATTTTGGAGATTTATTTTAGTACTAGACATTTTTCCAGTTTTTGGTTTTTGGCATTTATTTTTATTTTGGTGCTTTTATTTTATTTTCGTGTTTTTTCTCGTTTTAGCGATTTTTTAAGTTTTTGGCGTTTATATTAATTTTGTGACTTTTTTTCATTTACGTGATTTTTTTCAATTAAACTTTTTTTTCAGTTTGGCGATTTATTTTACTACTAGATTTTTTTTTACAATTTGATGCTATTTTGGTTTTGTGATTTATAGGGTTCCGTACACCAAAGGTGAAAAAAGGAACCCTATTGTTTTCGCTACGCTGTCCGTCTGTCCGTCACACGGTATTTTCTCAGGAACCGTAAGAGCTACGGACCTGAAATTTGGACAGAATATGTAGAACCTTGGCCACTACAACAACAAATACATGAGAATCAGAAATTAAAGGGTGCTCCAAAACGAGCGACGAAAAATGTTAAAATCTCATGTAATATACATACAATTGTATGTACATATGTATATTGACACTAGAAATATGTAAAATTAGTGTGTTTTTATATAGACTACAACAATTAACATTAAAATATTAAAAAATTTAAATTAAAGGGTGGTCCATCAGTTAATGCAATTTTGACTATGTAATTTTGACAAATTGCTATATCTTGGAGACCGTAAGAGGTAAACTCTTGAAATTTTCAAAAACGCTAAAACTAAAAAATCCGAAAATTATAAAATCGCCAAACCGAAAAAAATCGCCAAACCTGAAAAAAATCGCCAAAAATTAAAAAAAAAATCGCCAAGTCGAAAAAAACGACAAAATTAAAAAAAAATTCTAGCACTAAAATAAATCGCCAAATTCGAAAAAATCGGTTAAATGAAAAAAAATCGCCAATATGAAAAAATCGTCAAAAGCCGAAAAAAATCGCCAAAACGCGAAAAATGCGCCAAAACCAAAAAAATTGTTTATGTGAAAAAAATCGCCAAAATGAAAAAAAATCGCCAAAATTAAAAAATATCAAACCAAAAAAAAATCACCTATATGAAAAAAACGCCAAAATTAAAAAAAATCGCCAAAATAAAAAAATTGCCAAAATAAAAAAACGCCAAAATAATAAAAATTGCCAAAATTAAAAAAACTTCAAAAACAAACAAAAAATTGCCAAAACGTGAAAAAAGTGCCAAAACTCCGAAAGCGCCAATAAATTCAAAAAACCCCCAAACTAAAAAACGCTTAAAACCGAAAAAAAACCCAAAAACGAAAAAAATGCCAAAACTATAGTTTATATTGTTCGTATTGAATTACATATCTCGTGTCCGTACGGTACCCTTCGTGCGCGGGCCAAAGTCGCACTTCACTGAATTTTTTTCAGATTGTAGCGGTTTTTTAATTTGGTGCTTTTTTAGTGTAAGTGTTTTTTTATCTCGTTTTAGCGATTTTTTAGGTCCTTGGCACTTTTTTTTAATTTGGTGCTTTTTTAGTTTTGGTGCTATTTTCTGGCTTAAGCGATTTTTTATTTTGGCGATCTTTTTTCATTTTGGCGATTTTTTTTGCTAGAATTTTTTTAATTTGTTGATTTTTTCTATGGGAAATTAGTGTTTGAGTTTTCTAGCTCTCAAACCATCTGCTCGTTTTTGCTGATTTTCAATATTAATTATATTCGGAAAATTTCTGACACACCAGTCCAAGAACGAACTCTCTAGCTGTTCTGGGAGCATCGGAAAACCGATTTAACGTACAGACAGACGGACAGACGGACAGATGGACATCGCTTGTTTGTCTTCCCTATGCATAAGGATCCAGAATATATTTACTTTATGTGTCGCTTATTAATATTGTAGAAATTACATACGGAATGACAAACCTATGTATACCCTTTTACCATTTTTTGGTAAAGGGTATAATAAAATTATAACATGTCGAATAACAATTTTCTCAAATTTTTTAAGTAATCAGCGACCCCAACAACCCCCATACACCAATTTGTGAATTACTTTCTACATTTTTCGACTTTTGGCCGAATAAAAGAGGTTTTGGCCGCTGCGGCCAGTGTTGCCAGTTTTTTCTAGAGCTTATCTCCAATTTTTGATTTCTCATCCCAAAAAATCCCCAAATTGATATTTTTATACAAATTTCTTCTTTTGTGAAAAAAATAAAATTTTTTTAATTGTTTTTTAAATTTTATTTGAGAAATAATGACAAAAATATCATATTTATTCAATAAAATTCATTTATACCGATAGATACGAGCATGATACAATAATATAAAGGTAAAACCACATTTGACGTTTAAAATTAATTATGACTTTTACCCAAATTATTTGAATACTGTTTTTTTGTAAACAGAGAGGAAAACGTTGCCACATACATATAATGGTAACTTTTATTTAGGAATGCTTTTTGAAATGTGTAATTTGAGTTTAGAAATTGTAGTTTAACACATATTTTGTTTTAATGTTGGTTGTTTTAATTGGACATGAGGATAACGAAATATGTGTGTTATAATACTTACAAAAGCAAGTGTTGGATTTATTGTTTAATTCATTAGATAATAAAAAAGCCTCACGGCTAGAGATGCAACATATTTCTTAAAAAGAAGCGCCGTAAATAGAAGCGATATATCGATGTTTTATTTTGTTATCATTAGATGATTTAAATGTCTTGCAGTGGATAATAAATTTACAAGCATTTTGTTTTAAAGAAGTAACTAATATATTCTAATTAAAAATAAAATATAATTGTTAGCACAACAGATAATGCATGAGCGTATGTTTCATACACATAATACACATTCGCATACACTTCGTGTGCAAATTTATTGCACAAACACACATACTGTGATACTTGCATTTAGGTAAACAGCTTTGAAAGCTCTTAAATTTGTTCGTGTTTCTTTGCAAGGATCTCGGCGACATCAATGCTTGATGTTAGCTTGCTCTCTTTATAAGAGGTTGCACATTGTGCATATGACTTGGACGTTGCTGAATAAGAGTTAATGCTTTGTTGATAGGTACAACAACTGTTCTCCTTTTTTTCGCTAGGACATGGACCATGTTGTTATTATCCCATTTCTCCTAAAAATGGACCATGTAGTCCAATAATATTCGTAAGGACGCTACAACCCGAGCAACAATTTCATCCGAATAATGTAAGGCAGCTACGTTAAGCACACAAACTCGAATATTTGCATTTCAGCTCTTAAATTTCTTGGTTTTTTTGCAAAGAGCAAGCAATTTTGTCGCCGATATCTGCTTAGAAAGGTCTTTTGTAAAAGTTTGCAGTTAATGTAAGGCAATAAACCAGAGAGCATAGACAAAGTTCCGCCTTGATTCAGTTGGAAATTTCCTTGCAGTCCATTTTCCTTGTTGTATCTTTTTTGCTACAGTTGTTGGTGCTGCTATAACTTTTTATTGTTTATTTTATTTTTCATAAATATATGAAATATGAAATAATATGAAATATTTTAAATTATTTTTAATTAAATAAACAAGAATGTCAAAAAATTAATGAAAAACTCGGATTTCATAAATTAGTAAGGTAGCATTAATTTTGAGAGTGAAAAATAATTGGGGTAAACGTCAGAAGGTTAATATGGCGACGAAAAGAGAGAACGGTTTTACCTTTATATTATTGTATCATGGATACGAGTATATTTACGTTCATATAAATTTAATTTGTACTTATAAAAAACTTGTAAAGAAAAAATTACACATAGTTTAATATACACCAGTATAAAAAATTTTTAAACAAAGTTTACCGTTTCAAAGCTTTAGAATCAAAATCTTCTGATTCACCAGTCTCAGAAACTTTGTTGTTCATAGTACATACTTATATTAAAAAGTTTTAGCATTTCAGCAGAAGGAATACATTTGTCACAACAAATTGAATTATTTTTAAAGTGTGTGTTTGTTCTAAGAAGTGCTTTCAAAAGGTTGTTTTGCATTTTGTTGCGTATTTTTGTTTTGGTAGCGTTCATAATTCGTTAGTCTCCCTTGCTGCTTGTTCTTTATTAGAAACCATACACTATAAATAGTAACACACATTTTTAGACTTGCCAGACGCATATTTCTTAGTTCAAAAATCTTTCTTGCTTGACCATCACTTATACAAAAAAATCCCCCTAAATTTGGTTACATCCTCATCAAATCCCCAGATCCCCAATACGAAATTTTCATCCCTAATCGCGAAAATAATCCCCAATTTGGGGACAAATCCATTAAACTGGGAACACTGGCTGCGGCCGTACTTAAAGAGTATTCTAGAGATTTAGTTCTTTAGAACAAAAGAGAAAAATCCGCAAAAAGAAAACTTGTGTATTTAAGGCCATTGTTGTGAGCAACTTTAGGTATTCGACTGTAGTTGAAGGTATGCATTTTCATTTTGTATTATCATGCGCATTCGGCTATTTGGAATATCACTCACAGTGATACATGAAATACCGAAGTATACTTAGTTGACATAAAGTCTGTATTTATTTAATTTGGAAATTTGGCTTGTTTTTATGGTTAAGCAATTGTCTATTAAAGACCTGCACAAGACGTCTTGTAAGAACTTTTAAGACATGAGGGCAATTTCAAATGCTTTACTACAGGGAAATCTTCTGAAACGAACGCTAACCAACCTTGTTGGCAATACATTTGTTTAACTTATTGCAGGTATAAGAGTAAAGAAGAAAATATTTCGTGACTGAAGAATTTGCGGTGCTTGTGCTTTTTTCTCTTATTGACGCGTATACTAACGTCATGCATGTACATACATACATACCTACAAAATTTTTGTATGTTCTCTTATTTTTCTGCGCACATACAAACGCAGACATGCATTTACATGAGTTGTGTGCGCTTGCTTTAAAAAACCTCACCTTAAACATAAAAATAATAGCTTACCATCTGAATCTTACACACACACCCAAAAGTACAATATGCAAAATAACAAGCATACACGTATAAACAGTACTTCTTTTCATTGTTTGTTTAAAGAAGACGTCTTGGCGATATCGCTTGTTAACAGTCATATACACGTACACGAATACATCCATCGTGTTTTGTTTATAGTATGACAGCTTTATTATTGGCTTAGTATAAGACATGCCACGAAAATACATTTAAAAAATATTACGTACTTACATTTCAAGACTGCTTACGCAGGTCACTATTGTCTATATGCATTTCGTTCCGGCTTTTGGAACTCATCAGTAGACTTCAACCAAAAAAATTTTTGTATTTAGCTAACAAACTTTGTATGCTTATAGTAAGATTATGAACAAAACAGCGGTGTTATAATTTTGTAGTATGTCAGTCGTTAAGCAGCTCTGGGTCGGGGAACATCTCTCGCGTCATCGTAATTATTTCTTAAGTGCGGTCAGGCTTGCGTGTGTTGTTTGGCCTTCGAGAGTTTTTCGTCTCGCTCGCACTGGTTGACTGATCTGCCACGGATAACCGTATAATCTTGCGGTTTTTTTTGGAATTTCTTTAAGAACCACGTTGCCTACTTCCTATGTGAAGGCATAGGTCGTGTACAGTCAGTCACAAAACCTTTTAAAATACTGTTAATACCATCTTGGGCATATGGTCTACGTTACTCATCCCATATTTGTGCAACAACATATTATGCAAATTTACTTTGCATTAATATGTTTAATAAATAAATAAATAAATAAAAATTTTGTAGTATGTATCTGTGCATCTGTGTATGTGTGTGTGTGTGTGTACGAGTCCACGTACAGAGCAAATAGCTGAACCTATTTTGAATTAGTTTATTTTGTTTTAAAGGTGTCTTGATCGAGAGTATTCTTAGCTATGCTGTTCTATGTAAATCGGTCCAACCGCTTAGACCGCATTTAGCCACGAAAACATTTTGAAGGGGAACATATAGTTTGGTAGCAATTTAGGGGTGGGGAATGGAGAATAATTTTTGTGTTCTGTAATGGGCGAAACGCCTTGTTTTCGTATTCTTTGCTACATATACACGCATACATGTACAAATCTTATTGCTTTTATCCAATAATATTGGAATATTGCCGGCAACATTTTCGCCTGAGCGGACGCGATGGAAACAACAAAAGAGAATTCCAGATGTTTTCCTTCCAAATGTTCGCTCGTCTAAACTAGGACATAGCAAATTGAGGATTTCATTCCATAAGTGAAACATTTCAAATTGTTTATTCTCTACGACCTTAGGTCTAGATAAAATCGACAAAAATAGTTGAAAGTTTGCGTTTGGGGACCTAAAAATAAAAAATCGGTTAACAATAAGATTTTTAATGAATTTTCATATTAAAATAAAGCATCAACGAAAATGTCGATGCTGATATGTAGTTGACGTTCGATCAGCGTTTCCACTTTCTGTATAATAGTGTAAGATCTGTTCTATTTAAAATTCTTTGCACTATGTTTGCACCATACATTTTTTGTGTTATTTTGCACTATCTATATATCCTTAACGACATTTATATATCTGTGCTTAAAAGCGACAACAGCATAAGATGACCAACAAAATCTGCAAACGAAACTTCATACTTGCGAGAAATCTCAATGTCTCTAACGAAGTTTATTATAATGATACATGTGTTCCCCTAATTATGAAAGTGGTCTAAGTCATGTGCATTTTTGCTTCGAAATATCAAATAAATCTTTCAAAAACTTCAATAAATATTTAGACATTATTCAATAAATTTATATAAATCGATACTACACCTTTTTAACTTGTAATTGAATTCAATTTGATATCGAGAAATGTAAATTGATATTGAGAAAATACTAATTTATATCGAGAAATTCAAGTTGCTATTGCGAATTTGATAATGAGAAATCCAAATTGATATTAAGAGAATTCCAATTGATAACGAGAAATCAAAACTGATATTGAGAGAATACAAATTGATAATGAGAATTTCAAATTAATATTCAGAAATCCAAATGAATATTGAGAAATGCAAATTGATTTTGAGAGAATTCAAATTGATAATGAGATATCCAAATTGATATTGGGATTAATCAAATTGATATTGAGAAATAAAAATTTATATTGAGAGAATTGAAATTGATAACGAGAAATATAAATTGAGAAAATATAAATTGATATTGAGAATTCCAAATTCGTATTGAGAACATACAACCTGATATTGAGAAATCTAAATTGATATTGAGAGAACACAAATTGATATCGAGAGATAAAAATTTATATTGAGAAAAACCAAAATGAAATTGAGAAAATCCAAATTTATATTGAGAAATCCCAATTTTAAAATAAGACATTCATTAATATATACTTTTATTGCGGAACATAGTGAGTTTTACAGCCAGGAAGCATTAAAAACCATATCTTCAAATCTTCTTAATAGTGGATCCCGATGTAAAAGTCACTATGTTCCGCACTACTGAACTTGTTTTTTCCTTTTCAGCTGTTTTTGTGAGTCGGATTTTTTGATCTTTTAAATTTATTTGTTACTTTAAGAACACTTGAGTGCGCTAAAATACAACCATTTATGGCAGGTGGTTAAAAACTTATGCATTGCAATTTCCTTTTAATTCTCTTTATTTTGATACCCCACTCGATAGTTTTGATGAAAAAGTTTTTTGATGTGTTGCCATTTCTCTCGAAAAATACAACCCTTGTATGTTATATGCTGTACTGCGAAAAATAACTATGTATAACATACATAATACTAAAGGATCGAAAAAATAGCAAATTTTACATAATTCAAATTTTTTCGTTTTAATGTACATTGTCCCAAAAATTCTGAATATGAATTTGGATTTTATCAATTTTATTTTGGTTTTTCTCAATATCAATTTGGATCTCTCGATATCAATTTGTGTTCTCTCAATATGAAACTAGATTTCTCAATATCAATTTGTATGTTCTCAATATCAATTTGGAATTCTCAATATCAATTTGTATTTTCTCAATGTCAATTTGGATTTCCCATTATCAATTTCAATTCTCTCAATATCAATTTGAATTCGCTCAATATCAATTTTAATTTCCCAATATCAATTTGAATATCTCATTATCAATTTGAATTCTCTTAATACCAATTTGGATTTCTCAATATTAATTTGGATTTCGCACTATCAAATAGTATTTTCTCAATATCAATTTGGATTTCTCAATATTAATTTGAAATTCTCATTATCAATTTGTATTCTCTCAATATCAGTTTTGATTTCTCGTTATCAATTTGAATTTTCTCAATATCAATTTGGATTTCTCATAATAATTTGTTTTTTCTCAATGGCAATTTGGATTTCCCGATATAAATTAGTACTTTCGCAATATCAATTTGGTTTTCTTGATATCAATTTGAATTCTCTCAATATAAATTTGTATTTTCTCAATTTCAACTTAAAAAGGTGTAGTATATCTCTAAATTAAAATGCTGCTTTATATTAGCACTTTTTGATTTGTTCAAATGTAATCTACTAAATATCTCGATCAGAGCAATATATGACTTAGACCACTTTCATAATTGAGCGCACATATAATCAAAACAATATAGACCTACATAAGTTTTAATAAAATATCAATAAAATTTGTAATAAGGGTCAAATTATACTAAAAATATTTAGAATCATTGCTAAGAAATATTGGATTCCATTTTTACCGTAGTTTTTACAACGATATTTCCAAATAGGGAGCCATAATATTTTATCACCAATAGTATTGAGATAAAATATAAGATAACAAGTTTTTGAAGATCCTTCAAAAATAACTAAATCAATGTTTTCTGCATTGAAATTCATATACTCTTGGACTTTTAACTAATTTTAATTTTAATTAAAGTCTAGTCACATAAAAGTTCATTTTTTAAACAAAATTAATTATTTTTGGATCACAATAAAAATGAGGAACTTTTTATGCAACAAAATTAAATTTATTGTAGTAGAGCCAAAATTTGCTCAACCATTGAGCTAGATTATCAAAAATTAGACAATAAAAGGGTATGTTAGGTTAGGTTGAAAGAGGGGCAGTAAAAATTGATTCGGACTACTCCTATATAGCATGGTTTGCGCGCTTAATTTGTATTACTGTTGAGATATCCAATAAACACCATTAAAACCTATTAAGCTTAATGAGAATAGTAACCTTTTCCTCTCAATATATCTACTTTCTCAGGTCTCTCTAGTCTGAACCCCTAAGATGTTCTATATCTGGTATATTTTTCAGATAAAAGATTTGTCTTCTAACTTGAATGAATACTGCACAGTGACATAAATATGTAAGTAGTGTTCGAGTGACGTTAACATGCACTCTATGATCACAAAGACCTTAATGATTAAGGCTTAATCTGTGTGATGAACTAGATAGTGAATTTTAATAATGAAAAATCTTTCAAATTAAAAACTGTGCTTGCGATAATCTCTTTTTATATATAAATTTTGTAATAAAATGTCTCTTAATACTCGTAGTACATAAACTGAACTTAATTAAAACTGATACAAGAAATAAATTACCAATTAATATGGTACAGTTGCATCGATTTTATTTCTAAATTTTTCTCTTAATATTCTTGAAATGATAAAAAGAAATTGGAAAAAATAATTTGGTCTATATATGTACATATGTATGTATGTATGTTTTCAAAAACTTAAGAATGTATAAGTACATATATTAACTCTCTTACTTCTAGTTAAATGAATTTAAATTAAGAAAAAAAAAGGACTTGAGGACTTTCGTCTCTAACGCCTGGTTTAAATAATATTTTGTGAACTTTTTACACAATTTAAAGAGGAAGGTGCATGTGACGTTTTTTCTTTTCGAATACCTCTCCACCCGTGATGACAGTAATTCATGCTTCATAGATGTAGTCAATAAATTAATTTACATCTCTACCCGTTAATTCATAAGATGGGACATTGCCTTTGGCAGTCACTCGCCGTTTTCAATGAACAAAAGCGCACATAATTGCAATCATTTGTTCATATCTTGTATTTTTTTATTAGTCAATTCCGAAACAGGACAGAAAATTAGGGCTGCTATGGTGTGACGTGAGTGACAACAGTTCAAAACATTCTTTCGTTTTTACTACAAAATCAATCCATTACCGAATAACAGCGATTGTGAGCGAACGCTTTGCATTAGACTTTTTAATGCGAGTCTTCATGAACTTGTTTCAAGAATTCCAATGAGTTTTTTGTCTTTATGTAAAAATGAATTAGAAAATCATTTCAGGACTTGCGTACTAATGTACATACATATTTATATTATTGAAAAGTGAAAATAAACAAGGAAACAACTGGATAATACTGTATAATAATCGTATGAACGAAAGTATTTAATGTTCCCAAAAACAGTCGAAAAAATATGCAGAGTGGGTGTTGCTTTTGTAGATCAGGATAATTTTATTTTTCATATTCATATGTATATTCACATTTGCGTATGCTGATGTAAGTGAGTCTGTTTTTTTCAGCACTTTTAGATGTGTGAGCGGAATTTAGTTTTAGTAACCATGGGAAATGACGAGTGTGTAATGAATTTCGTTAATTGGAATGGAGAAAGGCGTGTATTAATGACTGCTGCTGTATGTATCCAAACGTAGATACTTTTAAATTAATGTTTGTGTTGTTTAACTAATGCTAATTAGCGAAATTCTCACAAAATCAAAAAAAAAACCATTCATCCCTGCCTTATTAGAATTTGACATAAAATTATACCGGTAAGATTGACGTTATTTTTCATGAGTAAGACTACAAAAAAGATAAATATTTAGTATCAAATTTAGGCGAAATATTCATCCATAGGAGAACAATTGCAGGAAATTTTGTATTTACGCGTAACTCCGATTTTACCTTTTTAATCTCAATTGCATAAGCAGAAGAACGTTTCATTACTTTAAACACAATCACCATAGCAAGCTACTGACTGCAAAACGTCGATGATATAATAACCATCGCTCACTTACTAAAACAACTTCATATATATAAGTCGGGTTTTCCTTCGTGACGCTAAAAACTCCATAAAATTCAGGGAAAATTTCAAGAGAAGAGCAAGAAAACAAGGAAAATCATTTTTCACATACAGCGCCATCTCTGATATATAGCATGTATTACAATGGCGCAAGTACATATAAGTACGTTTCATTTTGTTTAATTTTAAGTAGATGGTGCCGGTGCGTGATACATTGTTTGACAACTACTCATTGTACTCTGCTGAGTTAATTTCATATGACATTTATTATGTGCACGTTCTTTCAAACGCTAACTTAAAACCGGTATTGTGTTCACTGTGAAATTATGAAATTGAGGTTAAGGTTATTCGTTTCCTAACAGTTCAATTGGAAACCATCATAATTGGCTAATTAGACCGTCCATAACCATAATTGGCTAATTAGACCGTCCCTGTCTGTGCTTTTCGCTGCGGTGCTTATTACTTTTTGTCTGGCCGGTTTCTGGTCACAGCCTGCTTGACTCTCTCTGACCAGGTAACAGAACCATAAGTGATGATAAGTCTCACTATCATAGTGTATATCCAGCTCAAGATTTTGGGGGCTGCACACCCATGTTCTTCCTGCAACAGATCTACAAACCATTAGTGCTTTTGTTGCCCTGTCAATAGCCGCTTCTAAATGCTCTTTCCATAACAGTTTTGAGTTTTATATCACTCACAGATACTTGACCTCCGATGAGCTTCCTATTTGCACGTTGTCCACCTGGATGCTTTTCCAACATAGAAGTATTCTCCGCGTTGTGAAAGGACCAATGGTAGTCTTTGCAGGGTTAATATTCAGTCCTACAGATATGCAACATTCCTTCAGTAATCTTAAACTGTTCTGTATTATATCACACAGCGTCTCCTCAAATTTTCCTGTTGCAATGATAACAATGTCATTGGCTTATCATACTATGCCATTGCTCGTTAGTACATGCAAGAGTTCATTAACCACTAACGGTGAAGTGCTCTATGTTGTCGAAGCACCTTCAACATCAAGAAACGCACGGACCGTGACTTCCTGAGCATCTAGACAGCTACGTATTTTGTTCGTCAGTTGATACAGCGCAGTGTCTGTTGAACGACCCGCCCTGTATGCATGCTGCCATGGATGTAAAGGCTCCCTACATAAGGTAGTTGATCGTATATAGTTTTCAATAATTTTCTCCATCAGTTTAAGTATGAAGGAGGTTAAACTTATAGGTCGGAATGACTTTGGAAGTGTAATATTCTTCCTACCTATCTTAGGTATGAAAATCACTCTTGCCCTGCATCGTGCTAGTGGTATGTTGTCTAGAGCTAAGCTGCTTCTGGTTAACCTTATTAGGTGGGGCATAAGCTCCTTTTTCCCCTGCTGGAGTAATATAGGTAGAATACCATCTACCCCTGGAGACTTGTATGATTGAAAGGTTCCCATAGCCCATCCTATGCGTTGTTCAGTGCAAAGTTTCCATGCAACGACCCAGGATTCTTTGTTCCCCCTAAATCCTGCAGATGGTTCTGGTGTTAGCCCCTCTATACTTCCCGGGAAATGAGTCGAGATTAGGACAGCGCCTTCTCTCTTTCATTCCTGGTGTAGGTCCTATTCGCCCTTTTTATTGCTAGTAGGTATCCACAAATACATCGAGCCTTATGCATCTACCATGATTAAAAAGAATCTGATTGTTCGAAACCTACCAAGTGGCATATCCCATACAATAATTATGTAATCTGCAAGCATTTCGTTAAGCAAGCTCTTTCACCCTTATAAATATGCCACCAGTAGCCGGTATTTTTTTCTGGAATATATATAATAGATGGATTGCTGTCTTCATGATAATTTTCACTGTCATCATTATTTTCACTTTTAGTGGACTACAATTTAAAGTAATAAAATTAATCAGTCAGGAACCTTACAAAAGTATTTTTATATATAGAAAAAATTACCAGGGAACTAATTTTACTCGATTTGATATAAATTATTCGAGTTAATCATTAATACAAACCACCTACTTTCAATATTAAATCAAACAATATGTCGCAAAAAATATTTCCATTTATCGAGCAACGATTAATCGAGTGGATAATTTTCTAAGTTTTTTTTAAATACATGTTTTGATTTATTGTATCTTCAAAAATTAACTAACAATAAATAATCTTAAATCCAAAATATAATTCATTTTTGCGTAGGCTATTTTTGGTCAGTTTTCTTAGTTATTAAGATGCAAATAAAACAAATCTATTTCATCTTTTTTCTCAAATCTATTTCATATTTTTTCGTCAGCTTTTTTCCGACGTCTTCAAGAGAATTTTCTTTATTAAGCTCTATCAACAAATTACAAAATTTTTATTATTTATAGTTTTATGTATGTTATATTAGTTTTTATGCTGTACTCACGATTCGTGAGTTACATTACTAAATAAATTATAAAACTGGACATCACGAACAATTAAGTGTATAATTTAAATAATAATAAATAAAAGAAAATATCACAGGCGAACTTAAAAACTAATATCACAGAACTTAACTTGTCAGGTTATTTCAATGGCATATTGTAGTTTAGGATTGTCTTTGTCTTCTTTGGTGTTTATAGATTTCTTTATGCGTTGTTGTATCTTTAGGCTTTCCAGTGTATATCTTTCGTTTGTTTTCTTTTCTCTGTCTAGTATTTTCACTCCTTTAAAATCTATTTTATGTTTCGTTTCTTTCGCGTGTTGGGCTAGAGCTGTTGTGTCCTTTCCTTTATTTATATCTGCTTCGTGTCATGATATTCTAGTCCCAAACTTCCGTTTTGTTGTTCCTACATATACTTTGTTACACCTTTCCATTTCATTTCCTTGAGAAGTGATCTCATATACAATTTTGTTCTTTCCCGCGTAAATAGATGCCTCAGTGTTTTGTTGGATCTGTGTGTGACTATTGTTGTTGCATCATTTACCATATGTTGTAATGTTTTGTTTTCAGTAAACTTAGGAACATATGGTACACTGTGAAAAACTTTTTCTAGTTCCTTATTAGTAGTGTTACCAGTTTGTTTTTTATTACTTAAGTATTTATTTATTAAGTTGTTCGTGATGTATATTGGGAAGTTGTTTTTCGTCATTATATTTCTTATTTTGCTGATGTTGCTATTTCTAAATCGTTTTTAGTTAATGTTGAGAATTTTGGTAATGAGATTCATTGCCGTGCTTATTTTCGTGTTCATTGGCTGGGTAGAGTGGTAATTAATTAATCTTCCAGATGCGGGTTTCTTGGCCAGCCACCAGTTTGTTATTAATTTATTGCTGAATTTTATTATTTTCATGTCTAAATAAGCTATTTCATCGTTTTCTTCAAGTTCAACTGTAAATTGCAGATTCTTGTGGTATGAATTTAATGTTTTCAATATAATTTCCAAGTAATTTTTCTTTATAACCGCAAATAAATCGTCAACGTATTTAGATATAAATTTTATGTTTATGTTTTTAGTCTTCAATTCTTCAATAACGTAGTCCAACAATGTGTCCAAAACAATATCCGCTATCGTCGGGGATAATGGATTTCCCATTGGCTTACCATATGTTTGATGGTAATACTGTCCGTCGTATCTAAAATAGTTGTTATCCGTTATGCAGAATTGGAGTATTTTTAGAAATTGTCTCTTACTAATAGTAGTGTGTTCCTTAAGGGTTCCCCATTTGTCAAGTATATTCATAATGGCTAAGTGTGTAGATATATTTGTAAATAACAATACCACGTCAAAAGATACAATAATGTCGTTCTCATCTAAAATAATATCACAGATTTTATCTTTTAGTTGCGTTGAGTTCTTAATGTTGTAATTTTGAGAAATTATATTTTTTAATATGTCCTCAATATATTTTGATAGGTAGTAACACGGTACTTACGCTCAACTAAAGGTACATATATCACATGCATATCACATGTATATATTCAATACAAGACTGGCCCCAGAATACTACCCTGTGGTACACCGGAAGATATAGATTCGGGCACACTCTTGAAGTCTCCTTCCAGAACATTGAACTTCCTATCAATAATATAACTTTCCAAAACTTTTTGTATGTTTATTGGCAGATATGTCTTCAATTTTAAAAATAGGCATTCGTGCCATAATTTATCAAATGCCTGAGAAAGATCAATAAAAAGGCCAGAACAATACTTATTTTCTTCAAATGGCCTCCTTATAACTTGAACCAATCTCTGCGTTTACTCAATAGTGCTATGCTGACTTCTAAAGCCAAATTGATGGTCCGGGATGCACCCATTATCAGCTAAAACTCTGGACAATTTATTCATGAGCAGCTTTTCGAAAAGCTTTCAGATTGTTGATAGTAAGCTTAAAGTCAGATAAGAATCAGCCTTGGTAAATCAACATCACAATACATGTGTTTGTGGTAAATACGTATTTTAAATAATCAGCAAATGTGTTACCTTTTTTAGTAACACTTCTTGCCCAACCTCCTGTAGATGTGCGCAGAGGTGGTTTAAACTCAGCGGGGGTTTTAAGCTTTCTAGCAGCACGCGACAAAAAATAATTTGACGCTGGTGTGACATCAAGATCTTCCAGATAATTTTTAAGAGATGCAGTTTTTTCAGATGCAAACAACTGCTTGAGTCGTTTAGTGCACTCTTTAAATCTGAATTTATGTTGAGGTGATCTGTGCTGTTGCCATTCCCTTCCAGCTCTTCTTTTTTTCACGTACGAGATGTTCAACGTCTGTAGAATAAATTCTATTAAACCCAGTCTGCGGATGGGAGGTAGTAGCATGTTCAGCAGCCTGTGTAATAATTTCGTTAAGTTTGGCAATGTTAGCTTTTCTTAGCGCAATTTTTTCCGTTCAATGGCTACTAAGATATATTTTGAATCTCACCCAATTAAGACGACTTATCATCTTCACATATGAGTGAGATAAGTCGCTTCGATCGTAGATCCGAAATTTTATGTATCAGTATGTATCAGAGTAGGCCAGTAAGTGGGGAGCCCACTTATATATATATATATATATATATATATATATACATATTTTCTAGGTACAACTCATTACATTGCAACAAATTGAAATATGTATGTATTATTATCCAAAATTATTAAAGTTCTTTCTGGATAGTTAGTAAGTTTTACAGCTACTACCTTGTTGCAACAATTATTATAGAGCTCGAATAATAAACCATTTCATACAAGTGTTCATTTCATATTACTATTCGTATATACATGATACATACTTACATACATATGTCGATACACACCTAATTACATACATATCTATGTATGTATGTATATACATAGGACACATTTTACTGTGAACTACTTACTCAATAAAATGGTAAATAAGTAAAAAACTTTTTAGGCTCTCTTTTTTCAAGCACACTTCAAAAGTAATACCAAATCAGCAAAAACTATACGACATCGTTCAAAGATTGATGGAAATTTTGCTAGCATGATATTGAAGAAAAGAAAAATATGATTACACGCACTTCCATAGCTCATTACTTGATACACTTGCACCCTTCTCCCCCTCCCGGCTGACACATGCCCCACTTATTTATAATACGACGAACAACTCAACCAGGCAGTTGTTAACTCACACTCCACTGCAAGAATTATTGTATTGTTTTTTTTAACAGGGCCTCTACAGAAAATTGCCATTTTCTTCTAGTATAGTTGAAATGTTGTGACAAGCCATCTGCAGCATGCTACAAAATACACACTCACATACATACAAACACGTAATAGCAAATATCCGTAAACACATCAAATACTATTTTACTCAGCTACCATAAGACGCAGCAAACAGACACAAGAGCAATACGCGCAGCACAGCACAACACAAAATAGAAAAGATGAATAGAAAAAGCATTCAACATTTGTACAACTTAAACATCAAGTGCAAGTGTACCATCATCATCCTCATCATCATCATCGCCTTTATCATTATCATCATAGCCAGCAGCAGTGGCAGCAACATCATCGTCATCGTCATCATCAACATCATTTTTATTTAAGGATACGGCATAAAGCACCATGAACATAACACGCGCCAAAGTTAAAACTTCACAACCATTCCATTCCTCTTTTTCATTTAATTCAACAACATTTTCGTTACTTGAAAAAAAAACAAATAACAAAAAATATTCAGCAATACAATGGAGATAAGAAACAGGCATACATACAGGAACATATACACACGCACACACATACACATCCTAACACATTGTATATTGTACGTAAAAAAGCACAAACAGGACGTAATAACACAAATACTGTAGAACATTACACTCGCAAAAGTGTAACTGAATAATTATTCGGCGCTAGATTAATCGTACTATAGAAATGCGTAGACACTGAAAAAAATTATAACTATTATTATTCAAGTGAAAACATTTGTTTGTTTGTCGCAGGGACCGTAACGGTTATAATTTTTATTTTAAAAATTACTTTTTAATCGTTATTTCTTGATTTTTATTTATTCCTCACAAAATAAGAGTTATTTTGTGACTTTTATTTATTCCTCTCAAAATAAAAAACAGTTACCTTTTGATTTTTATTTTTTGGCTTAATTTTTAAAATTTAGAAAGTGTAATTTTTGCGTTAAAATTAGTATTACCCATTTTAAAATTGAATTTATCGCCAGAGTCTGTAAAAAAGATTATTATATGTTATATGTTATTATATGATATCCAATATATGGGTTGGATCCGAAAAATGAGGGTATATGGGCATATATGATTATATATATTCATACATTTTCATGCATGTACAGCGTGTTTTTTTAGAGGTATAGAACTTCGGATTGAAATAAAACACAAGAAAATCGTTTTAATGTCCATCAATTTGGCTTTATTGGAAGGATAATTTTATGCCATTAATGTTTAAATATGATTTCGGGCATGTGGCCGCCGCGGCTGGCTTGAATAAAGCCAATTCTACAGGTCCAATTTTCAATCACTTTTTCGAGCATATGGGGCCGTATGTTGGCAATAACGCCACGAATGTTGGCTTCCAAGTCCATCAACGTTTCTGGTTTGTTGGCGTAGACGAGCGACTTCACATATTCCCAAAGAAAATAATCCAATGGTGTCAAATCACACGATCTTGGTGGCCAATTGACAGGTCCATTCCGCGAAATTATGCGCTCATCGAATGTTTCCTTCAATAAATCGATTGTGACGTGCGATGTGTGGCATGTAGCGTCTTGTTGGAACCACAACTCATCCACATTCATGCCATCCAATTCGGGAACAAAAGTTGATGGACAAAGCTCCAATTGCTGTGCACGGTGGCGAATCGATTCATTCGGGTCCTCTTCAACACTTTGCTCTACAGCGGCAATTGTTTCTTCGGTGCGCACTGTTCGACGTCTCTGCGGATGCGTATTATCACATAGAGTAAACGTAGTGCGAAAACGATCCATGGTTAACCGAATTAATTGCTCTGATGGACGATTATGTCGACCATAAAATGGACGGAGCTTGCGGTAAACTTCGCGAACTGAACCATTATTTTCGAAATAAATTTGCACGATTTGCAAGCGTTGTTCTTTTGTCAACCTGTTCATGATGAAATGGCAAACCAAACTAAATATTAATCACTTGACAGCTTACAAAATGGCCGCCAGTTAAAAAAGTGATGCCAACTTAAAGTTCTATACCTCAATAAAAAACAACCAATATGTGTAAATTCCCTCCACAGTATGCAAAGTTCATATTCATACACTCTTGGTTCACAAGAGCGCACTGCTGTGCAATAAATTAAATTACTAAAATTAAATTTTTTTAGACTTGAAAGAGAGGTTGTATTTAATGAAACATTTGTTTGGACAAATAATGCAAAACGAACTAAAAGTAATTTCATTCATCAAAAGGTGAATCAATTATTTAAAAAACACATAAATCATATTCGTACATAACATTTAGCTTAAGAAATCAGATTAAAAACTATCCTTATCCTTTTGATTATTTGATATATTAAATGAGGCTCACAATGTATAAAATCATACAAGAATGGTTTTTTTTTAACAAAAAGTTTTTCTTTTTTAAAACGTTGAGGGTACGCATATAAACTTTGCATACCGTATGTATTTTCTAATGGATTTCCAATTCAGCAGTGATAAAATTCCAAGCTTTTTTGATTGCAAAAGCGAGATATCATGTATGCATACATTCTTATATGGCATAGAATAGCTTCATAATTAAATTTTCTTATATGAGCTCATATGTTATAATAAATTTCATATATTAGTCCATATATTAGTTCATATATAATAGTTTTGCCATGTATAATCCCATATATTTCCATACATGAATTCATACATATTCATATATAGTTATATGCATTCATATATTAAAAATATATGGACCATATATAATTTTTTTAGCTGGGAAGTCAAATTTACTTTTTTAGTGTTCCGTACACCAAAGGTGAAAAAAGGAACCCTATTGTTTTCGCTACGCTGTCCGTCTGTCCGTAACACGGTATTTTCTCAGGAACCGTAAGAGCTACGGACCTGAAATTCGGACAGAGTATGTAGAACCTTGGCCACTACAACAACAAATACATGAGAATTAAAAATTAAAGGGTGCTCCAAAACGAGCGACGAAAAATGTTAAAATCTCATGTAATATACATACAATTGTATGTACATATGTATATTGACACTTGAAATTTGTAAAATTAGTGTATTTTTATATAGACTACAACAATAAACATTAAAATATTAAAAAATTTAAATTAAAGGGTGGTCCATCAGTTAATGCAATTTTGACTATGTAATTTTGACAAATTGCTATATCTTGGAGAAGAAATTTTCTAAAACGGTAAAACTAAAAAAGCCGAAAATTATAAAATCGCCAAACCGAAAAAAATTGCCAAAACCTGAAAAAAATCGCCAAAAATTTAAAAAAATCGCCAAATCAAAAAAAATCGACAAAATTAAAAAAAATTCTAGCACTAAAATAAATCGCCAAATTCGAAAAAATCGTTTAAATGAAAAAAAATCACCAATATGAAAAAAACGCCAAAAACCGAAAAAAATTTCCAAAATGCGAAAAATGCGCCAAAACCAAAATAATTGTTTATGTGAAAAAAAATCGCCAACATGAAAAAAAAATCGCCAAAATTCAAAAAAAAATCGCCAAATTTAAAAAAAATCGCAAAAACGAAAAAAATGGCCAAAACGAAAATAATCGCCAAAATTTAAAATAAACGCCAAAAACCGAAAATAGTCCTCAAAACGAAAAAAAAGTGCCAAAACTAAAAAAATCGCCAAAATTAAAAAAATCGCCAAAATAAAAAAATCGCCAAAATAAAAAAAAAAACGCCAAAATAATAAAAATCGCCAAAATTAAAAAAATTTCAAAAACCAAAAAAAATCGCCAAAACGTGAAAAAGTGCCAAAACTCAGAAAGCGCCAATAAATTCAAAAAACCCCCAAACTAAAAAAAAACGCTTAAAACCGAAAAAAAACCCAAAAACGAAAAAATGCCAAAACTGTAGTTAATATTGTTTGTATTGAATTACATATATCGTGCCCGTACGGAACCCTTCGTGCGCGGGTCAAAGTCGCACTTCACTGAATTGATTATATTATAATTACCATCAACAAATTTTACATTATTACATTTATGTAATACGATAATACAAAGATACAAACGATTTTATGAATTCAGAAATTATATTTTGTATGTTCCTGAATTGTTGCTTTTATTTTTCAATCAACTTTGTTTGTTTTATTCAAATGAACTAAAATATTTGTTCGTAGTTATAACGATATAATTAGTAAAAAACCATTCCAAAATTTTAGTAATTTATTTTAGCATTTTTAACATTATTTTAAGCCCCATTCAGCATTCAATTGTTTGAAAACCTAAATTAATTTTCATGACTGTGGCAGTAAGGGTTCCAAATTCAAAAAATCCATTAGCTATGGAAATTTCTTAACAAGCGTAACGCACTTAAAAACCGGAAGTAAACATTTTGAAATCCAATTATTCTAACTTTGTCCGAACTTTAATTTTTATGGTTCCGTACACCAAGGGTGAAAATGAACCCTATTGTTTTCGCTACGCTGTCCATCTGTCTGTCACAGGCTGTTTTCTCGAGAATTAAGGGTGTTCCAAAACGAGCAACGAAAAATTTTAAAATCCTATGTAATGTACATACAATTATATATATATGCCTGCCACAGAAATCGATCAAAATTGGTTTGATTACGAATTTTCATTTCGATCGATTTTGTTTTACTTTCTCCAGAAATTTAAATGTGGCAAAAAAACATTTTAGTAAATAAGTAATATAATAATTTGGGATTATTAGTGCGTTAACAAATGTTAAAGTTAAATTGTAAAAATTCCCATTAAAAAACAATAATTATTAACTTGATTACACCCGATCAAAAATACTTGTGTGGCAACTAGGGATGCGGATCCCGAATCCCGAGATTTCAATTTTTTAATCCAAGGATTTTCGGGATTCAGTCAATCTCGAAATTTTTTACTAACTTTTGTTTGTTTTTTAAAAATAAATTAATCATGACTTTCCTCCATTGATAGATAGATAGCAACACAATATTGATCTCTTATATTTGTTTGCTTCATCCTGTTAATAATGTCAATGAAAATGTGTTTCCAAATCATGTTTTTTCTCATTTTCTTCATTAATTGCAATCTATTTGGATGATAGTAAACAATAATTTAACAGCTTTAATAATAATATATTACATAACAAAGGTATTTAGGTCAACTCTTGCAACTGTGTAAAAACCATAATTGCACTTTCTGTCGAGATAAACTCATTTTGTTTAGTTGTCGATAAAGTCAAACACAATATGTAAATACATATATAGTATACATACAAATACTATACTCGTATGTTTCTTTATTATTAAATAATTTTGTTAAAATGATGAAACAAACTGTTCGTACTTCGCTGGATTTTGTAATCAAAGTATAAATATGAATAACATTCGTATTCTTTAACAAAATTCTAATAAAATATTTGAGCCATAGGTTTTGGAAAAATAATAAAATTACGTGCTTGTTATCCTAAAATCGAATTTGAAAGTTAATTCATGTGCTCTCACTAGTAAAGAATTTTTAAAATTTTATAAATTTTATAGTTTTTATTTAAATTTATTTGTACACATCTTGCACTTACTCAAAAAACCCAAAGCCCCAAAAAAATCCTGAATCTCAAGAAATTTCGGGATCTCGAAAAATCCCGAAATCTCGGGATTTGATTTTATTGAATCCTGAAATCCAGGATAGTAAACACCAGTGCCGATTGGCATCCCTAGTGGCAACACTCTATTCTTATTTCTTATTTATCTCCTTTAAATACTTTTACAACTACAAATTTTAAAAAATTTTTCAGATTTTGAAGTTTTTTTAAAATGGCGATTTTCTTATATTCCCGCTTTTTTGAGTTTTTGGGGCTTTATTTTATTTTCAGAATTTTTCTATTGTTTTTATGGGCATTTTTACAATTTAAGCTTAACATTTGTTAATCACAAATTATTATTTTACTTATTAAGTAAAATATTTTCTTCTACATTTTTTATTTTGTTTCACCTGTCCCGTTATCTGTCTGTAATCAAATCTTGAAAATTAATTTTGATCCACTTCCCGGTTTCCGATTGAGCTGAAATTTTGCACGCATGTATAAATCATAGAGCTGATATGATGATGGCGGATATTTTTTTTTTTTGGTATTTACCTTTTTAGGTAATTTTATTAGCAAATAATAAAAGCTCGTTTTTAAATAAAAAAAGTTAAAAAAATATTTTACGTTAAATGGTTTTATTGTAAACAGATATAGTTATTGTGACAGATAAATGTACTAAAAACTAAAAAATAATTAAATAGGTAAAGTCATGGGTATCAATATGTATACATTGTTACATTTTTGAAATAAAGTAAGTCATAACATACTCACTTTGTGAAAATATTTATCCTCACAAGAACATAAATGTGAAAAAAGGCCAAGTTCCTTTCCAAAATTTCGGTCATCAAAAGTAGTGAGATAAAAATTTTGACCAAGTTCATGTTTGGTACAATACCTATCACTGCAACATGATATGCATTATATAAATTTGTATCCGTTAGGGTGTTATATAATTTCTAGATAATCTGCTTACTTGACAACATTTTTTCTCTATATAAAGAAATGAACAAATATAAATAATTTTCTTCTTTCTTGGAATAGTAAAAATATTGCAAATTTGTAATCGTAAGGGTGTTATAGAATTTCTAGATAATGTGCTAATATCTAGAAATTCTATAACACCCTTACGATTACAAATTTATATAATGCATACCATGTTGCAGTGATAGGTATTGTACTAAACACGAACTTGGTCAACATTTTTATCTCACTACTTTTGATGACCGAAATTTTGGAAAGGAACTTGGCCTTTTTGCACATTTATGTTTTTGTGAGGATCTGACTACTTTTTGGAAGGTTTTCTTAATAAGGCTTTTTAAACTTTAAATTTTTAGCGTGTTATAGTTCTATTCATAATGTCTGCGCCAGTTCAAGAGGGCAGAGTTGCATAAAATAATGGGTTATAGGGTGATATGTGCACCATTGTCTCATGATAAGGACCGAATAATTTGCTTAATTTTTTAAGAGTCATCTGAGTAGAAATATATAAAATATAGTGTACATTTTACATTGTACATTATTGCACATTTTAGTGGGAGTGACTCCGCCTATTTTTCTAAAGTCTGCTTAGACGAAGTACTTTTGAAAACGAAAAATTATCTAGTTGGTAACTTACCTAAGTCTAGTTTTTTGCAAAATTTCATTTCTCTACCGTATAACATTTCGATAAAAATGTTATAGACATGGCCATACTTCCCTTATTTAACAATCTGTGCTTTCAGATTTTTTCCAGTTCGTAAATCCTTTAACTTAAATTCTTAATTTTGAGCTTAACGTGAGTGTCTATGCCCCCCAATTGAAACTTCCAGGATTTTAAATCTTTCTTGGTGATCTCTAATTTAGATTTATTTGTATATTGAATTTAAGCTTTCTAGTGCAAATTCTAGCTTGTTATGTTAATATTATGGCCGTTGCCAACCCCCCCTCGCCAACAATTTTTTAAATTCAAGATTTTGTTATGAGCAGCGCTCAAATATCATCGTATCCTTTTTAAGATGATAGCTTTTAGTTAAAGCTTCAGTTAAAAGCTTCAGTACAACATTATCATCACCCCTGTCACTCCTGCTTAATATATTTGGGTTTTTATACTTTTCTATTTGGTTTCTCATCTTGACCTATTTGCGTATCAAATTTCAGCTCTCTAGCGCAAATTTAATTATTTAATTCTTATGGGCGTATTCCCGCCCACTTATTTTAAATAAATTTTTTTTGCCAGTGCCAATCATACGTCTCAAGTTTCGCTGGAAGCGGATATTAATATTTAAATAAATATTATATTTAAATCTGCTTATCCGAAATACATGAAATATGAGGTTTAAATTGTATGTGCGTGTTAACTTCCACTTTTTTCAACGAAATTTTATAACTTTGGATTATTTCAACATTTGTGCCAAATTTTAATACAATCGCTTGAGATAAACGTTTTAAATTTGCTCTTTTAATTGTGTTTTAACGTCGTGTATTATACAATTAGAAATTGTGTTCCGAACACGTTTATGGTTGCACAAAGAATGCTCAAAACTTTATTTTATTTTATTACTTCACCTATGTATGTATGTTAGTATTTGGTCGTGCTTACATAAAAGATATTAGTATTATAAATCTATTACAAAAGATAGGGTGTCCCATTACTTTTCAGGGATGGCACTATACCTCCCTTTTATTAAAAAGTTTAATAACAAAGTTATTTCATTAAATTATAAAGTTTATATAATAAAGTTTATATAATAAAGTTTATATAATAAGGTTTATATAAATAAAGTTTATATAAATATTATTTGATTAAAATATGAAGTTTGTAAAATTTTAATTTTTTTTAAAATGTGGGAATATTCTACCTTCCCTTTTCAAAAAAAAAACAAATCAAATTTATACAAATTTTATTTTAATTAATTTTAATTTTTTTTTTGATTCAATATGTTCTTAACTCAAAAGCAAACAGCCTGAAACACTCGGGATGAAGGAGGGAGTGTCCTGTGTGACCAAGACACTACCCCTTCGACTGGTGGTCATTGACCCGCCAGGAATTGCCTTCACCCTAGTGCTTTGCCTGTCTGCCCCTGGGAAGATTAAGTTTTAATTTTTCAAGCAAATAATCAAAATTGTTACAAAAGATGATGAAATAATCAAGGTGATCAAACTTGGTTATTTGATGATCTTTATGTTATTACATAAAACTTCAAAGTAAATATGATTTCTTATTTTGGATATGTAATTTACTTAAATAAATTTAACATATTAATACATGTTATAAATTTTTATATATGCAATTAAAAGTATTTAGATATTTAAAATTTGGTTTTTTTTTTTGTGTAATGTAAATTTAAAAAAAAGAATTTTACCAATAAAATAAATGAAAATTAATTTATAATATACAAATTTTTATCAATATTTTCGTACTCTGTTTTTATGTACAGTTTTTTCTTTTTTTGTTTCTTTATTATAAATTGTTACATTAGTATCATCAATTTTTGTTACTATATATGGACCATCATAAACACTCTTGTGTTTATCGTATGGTTCTTTTTTTAATACAACGTTGTCATTAATACATATAGATATTGGTTTGGCATGCTTGTCGTAAAACTTTTTATTTCTTTCTTTGTGTTTTTCTATAAGCGTTTTTGCTAATAAATGAGTTTTTTGTAGTCTATGTTTGACTTCTTGACTATAATTTTCAACATTGTAAATTGGATCTAAGTTTGTATGGTCTTCATTGATCAATGTTGCTTTTCTACCAAAAACTACTTCGAATGGTGTTAATTTATAATCAAAAACAGTGCTTACTGCAGTGTTATGGTAAAAAGTGAAATACTTTAGGTAAGTATCCCAATCTGACAAGTTTTCGCTAAGAAAAGATCGAATATATTCATTAAACACTCTATGATTACGTTCGACTGTCCCTAAGGTTTCATGATGGTAACTAGTTGAAAGTTTGGTGTTTATTTTAAGCAATTTGAAAAGTTCAGTGGCAATTTCATTTCTAAATTCGGTTCCCAAATCTGATTTTAAAATATTCATTTTTCCATAAACAAGGATAAAATTTTCAAATATTGCGCGAGCTACCGTTTGAGCCGATTTATCTGGTAAAGCTACTGTTACTAGATATTTGGATAAGTCACACATTAATGTTAATGCATACTTGTTTCCATAGTTGGACTGTGGTAGAGGACCTATAGTGTCTATTACAACAATGTCAAAAGCCTTAGTGGGTGTTGGTGTCAAAACGAGTTTTTCAATGTTTGAGGTTTTTACTTTATTTAAATTGCACTTTGGACAATTCTTAACAAACTTTGCTACATCTTTTGTCATTCTTCGCCAGTAATATTTCGTCCGAATTTTAGCATATAATTTTTTCTGACCGCAATGACCTCCAAGGATTGGGTCATTGTGATGGACTTGCATTATTTTTTCTTTTTTCTCGTCTTCTGTTACTGTTTCAACCGGTTCTGTTAGAATAATTTCGAAATTCATTAATGTTTTTCTACCGTGATCTTTTAATTTCTGAATTGTACATAATGTGAAAAATTTGTCGTCTTTAGGCCATTCTGCTCTAAAAATTTTAACATTGTTGGCTTCTTTTTCCAGCCTCGAAAGCAAGTAATCTAAATTAATTGTTTCGTTAACAATTTCAAATTTAATAGAAAGCAGTTTCTTAAATTTTTTATAAATTCTAATAATTAATTCTTGACGATTTTCATTGTAATCAATAATTTGGGTTTTGATTTTTGCATTGTTTTTATTAAATTCGTATGAAAATTTGTCATAGATTTTCAATTTTATGTTATCATTATTCGGCGATTGGTTTAAAACAGCGTTATTTTTATTTGTCTCTTTTAACATAGCTCGAGTTGTTACAGCGAGTATTTGGTTTTTATCTTTCAGGTCATTTACTGAAATTCGTGAGAGTGCATCTGCCCCAACATTCAGTTTACCTTTGATATACTCAACGACGAAATTGTACTCTGAAAGTTCCAGCCTAATACGTGTTAGTTTTGACGAAGGATCCTTAATGTTGAATAAATAAACTAAAGGGCGATGATCTGATCTTACAATGAAATTTGTACCAAAAATATATGGTCGGAAATGCGTTATGGCAAAATGAATTGCAAGAAGTTCCAATTCAATTATTGGTTTTTTCTGCTCCGCGGCCTTAAACGATTTTGATGCGTAGTATATAGGAAGGTCATTACCGTCGAAAAATTGACTCAATATGGCTCCACAACCTGTTTTAGACGCATCAACTGTAATTATAAACTGTTTGTTGAAGTCTGGGTATTGCAAAATGTTAGGTGAAATTAAAGCCGATTTCAATTTTTCAAAAGAATTTTGACATTGTTCATTCCAACTGAAAGTAACCTTTTTCCTGGTCATATAATTTAACGGTGCTGCAATAGTAGCGAAATTAGGAATGAAACGTCGATAATAATTGGCGAAAGCCACAAAACGTCTCACGGCATCTTTATCGGAAGGTGTTGTGTAATTTTTAATAGCGTTTACTTTTGAATCGTCTGGCATAAGACCATTGGCTGTGCATTTATGCCCAAGGAAAGTTACTTCTGGGCGGAAAAATTCACATTTGTAAGGATTTACTTTTAAATTTCGTGTTCGAAGTATCTTAAAAACGTCTTCTAAATTCTTAAGGTGATGTTTCTTACTACATCCAACGATAATAATGTCATCGACATATAAAAAAGCTTTATTTGGAGCTAGTCCAGAAAACGCGATTGCCATCATTCTGGAAAATGAATTTGGAGCGACGTTAAGTCCAAATGGTAACACTTTCCATCTAAACGAACCTTTGTCGGTGCTAAATGCAGTTATATCACGAGAATCAGGATGTAATGGTATTTGGTGGAAACCAGAGAACAAATCTATTATTGAGAAGTGTTTTGCGCGACCAAGATTGTCTAAAATGTCGTCAATGCGCGGTAACGGATATTTATCGGCGATTAATTTTTTATTTACGGAACGATAGTCTACGCACATACGATAGGCTTTTTGGTTTTTATAACTTTTTTTGGGTACCAATATCAATGGGCTGTTGAAATTTGAAGTGCTGGGTTCAATTAAATCATTTTGTAGTAAGTTTTCAACCTGTCTATTGATCTCATCTTTTTGCGAATGTGCTAACCTATAGTTCTTTATATAAACTGGAGATGTGTCAGCTAACCTAAGTTTCTGTTCATAAAAATTATTTAACGTCATTTTGTCTTCATCCAGAGCAAAAATATCTGCATATTTTTCACAGAGCTGTAACAAACAATCTTGTACGTCTATTGGAATTTGATTGCATAGTATACTTTTTAGTTTATCAAGCCGATTGCTATTTGTTTCGTTATTATTAATCGAATAAACATTGTAATTTGCTAGTTTTTCCATTCTAATTTTGTCGTTTGTTATATATTTAACCTCATGTGTTGTATTCACAATCTGTAAAATTGGATTGTTGTTATCAATAATTCCCTTTGCTACAAAAACACCATTAGAAATTTCCTGGGAATCGACAAACATAGGCTCAGTAACATTACGCAACCGAAAAGTACGGAAAACTTCACACCTCGGTGGGACTATACAAGTAAAACTATTTGTTCCTTGGTGAATAGGTATTTTTATAATGGAGTTTAAAGTAGAAATGGAGATTGTCATATCTGCGTAATTGATTTTACATTTGTTTTCTTTTAAAAAATCTTTTCCTAATATTCCGTTCGCTGGGATATTGAAATCATCACGCACTACATGAAAAACTTGACTGATTATATTATTTGAAATAACTAAGCTTGTACAGATTGATCCTATTGTGGAATTTGTATTGGAAGTTATACCAGAAATATTTATAATTTCATTTTTATTTAAAAAAGTTTGAGGATTTAAACAAGACATTTTTATAAGCGATACATCTGCTTGCGTATCGACAAGAAAAGTGCATGATTTTATGGTATCAGCGCAACCTATTTTGATGAAATCAGCATAATTGAGGTTAAAACTGTAGACTGATTTCTCACTAATCTGTTTTTCTACTGTTGTGTTTCTTCTTCTTCTTCCCTCAACAGCCCTTGTTGAGGGACTTCCGAGTTTAAAAACCTGACTGAAGTCCTTTGATTGTATCGGTTTCGATGAGAGTTATTTCCGTTATTATTACCGTAATTTGATTGATTTCGATTATTAAAACTTTGATTACCTCTATGCCAGTTTCTGCCACGCGAATTCCTGTGATTGTTTCCTCTAAAAAAATTGCTTCGAGCATGATTGAAAGTATTATTTTGCCGAAAGCTGTTATTATTTCTACTATCCTGAGGGCGAATTGCCAAAACTTGCTTTTCTTTTGCCTCATTTGCCTGTTCGACCAAAAGCTTAGCTACTACTTCCTTTGAATCGGAAAAAGTAGATGAAGCTAAAATGGATTTAACTAAATCCGTTTTGGAGTTTAAACGACAAACTGCTACAGTTTGTTCTACTGCCATTTCATGAGCTTTGCTACGGGTTATACCCTCAATGACCAAAGAACGTTTTAAAGCGTCAGTAAGCTCTTCAGCTTGTTTGGCAAATTCCTTGTAGTTGTTATCCTTAACATTCAAAGCTGCTATTCTGCTGGCTATGATTTTCGAATTTTCGGGCTTTATTGCGGTTTTCAAGGCTGACTTAACGTCTTCTATTGTTCTAACATCATCTGGCAATGCTTCACGGGCCTTTCCTTCTAGTTTAGATTTTATAAAATTTAAAAATGTTGTTTGTAAATTTGGCTCTGTAAGATCCTCAATCAAGGCTATTTTGTCAAGAAATGAGGGCAAAGTCAAAAAATTTCCATCGAAATTTTCTCGAATTATTGACGCACACATACTGACGTAGGTCCTTTTCTGTTCTATGGTGGCCATTATGCAATTTGTTTCTACACTTTCTACAATAACACTCTCCTTGTTCGGCAATATTAACAGTTTGCAATCTTCCCCACTTTCTGTCATTAATCGCTCCTCACTAAACTCAACTTCTATAATATTATCAGGTACCTTTATTTTGCAATCAATTTTATCAAAACACTGTACTAATTGTTGCCTGCATTGACTAATCTTAAAAGTAATTGGTTCCTGATCAGGATTTGTGTCACTTTTTAAACTTGTTTTCGCATAGGCTATAATCAAATTATAATGTGATGCTAAAAGGTGTACGTACTCATTTCTTTTGGTTAAATTTGTTGAAACAGGTCGTTTTTGCAATACTCTTTTGACAACTTTATTGTAATTTGCAATTAGTTCTTTTAATTTTGTATCGTCAAAATCCGGCATTTAAGACATTTAAATTTTAACATTATGTCTTTTATTCCATACGATACCACTGTAGTGGTTACATTGGATACTTATAAAAAAAAAAAAAAAAAAAAAAACACGTGAAGGGAATTTCAAAATTCATAAAAAAAATACAGTCTCGGCGAATAAGCAAAAACACAAAAAAAATTTAACCAATATTGCTTAGCAAATTATGAGCAGGAGTGATATTTTGCAAAAGTTGAGGTAATATTTGAAATGGCTTTAGACTTTATCATTCAATAAATTTAAATTTTTTTTTTTTTTTTTTTTATTATAAATTTTTATTTGTTGATAAAGATTTAAAGAAAAGTAAAGAAATCATCAAAATTGTGAATAAAGAAATTTATAATTTATCAAAAGTTTTCTGCATATGTGGTAACACTGTTTGAAAGTTATCTATTTTGTTATGAAAGCAAAAGTGAAATAAAAGAGAATACGATTTTTTTTCCAACGCTTTTTTTTTAAATATTTCTCTTATTTTAATATAAGAAATGCGAAAGAGAAAAAAAACAACCCCAAAACTATAGTTGGTGGATTTTGTCCGCTCGACAAGCATGTAAACGTAGAGTTTTGCAATGTGTATATATAACAACGAAGTATGTGTATAAAGACAATTTCTATATATTTTTTTTAACTTTGATCATATTTCTGTATTTGAAATTTGGATTTTAAATGTTTTAAAATATGTTCTATTAGAAATATACATGTTTTAAATTTATAAATTTTTGATCAAAACAAGTTTTTATAAAAATGGGATTAATATATATAGAAATTTATATGTAGATATATACTAAAATACAATTTAAATGAAATACCTATATCTTATTATTTCAACTTACGATAATTAGGTACAAAATAAACATTATATTTTTGATAATATCATGTATTCTCCTGTTGTTGATTTCGCTGTGTTTATGTCTCAGATGTCATCGTGGTTGTGTTGTTTTCTGGATTCATCGTTTTTTTTTTGTTTTAGATGTCATCGTGGTTGTGTTGTTTTCTGCATTCATCGTTTTTTTTATTTTAGATGTTATCGTGGTTGTGTTGTTTTTCTTTTTGCTTTATTTGTCTCCTTTTTTTTTGTTTTGTCTGAAGTATGGATTGTTTCTTTTTCTGCTGTTTTTTCACTCTTTTTGTTAAGTTTTTGTTTGTTTTCACGTTGTTGTGTCGTGCTGTTTTTTTTCATACTCTTTAGTTATTATTTCTCTCTTTTTTTTCACTGTTGCGCAATGCGTTATTTTTATTTCTTTATAGGTATTATGATGATTTGCTGATCGCAACATCCCGTTACTTTTTCTGGCATTTTCTTTGACGAGTTTCGGTTTTTTTTTTTATTTCTTTATACTGTTCGGCACAACGGGAATCTTTAATTTTCGTTATGTTTAACTACGCACGTTTCAACGTTTTTGACTAGTGAACCTAGCGCTACTGTACTTATTTTTTTCAGTGTTTAGTTTTTTTTCAGGAATTTATTTTAACTGTTTCTTATATCTTTGTCAAAGATGTGAAACTGTACTTTAACACATTTTATCAATTTTGTATTTTTTGTATATACTTAGTTTTTATTTCATTTTTGTATTTTTACGAAACAATCTGTTGAATTTTGTATATATGTATATATATATTTTTTATTTTAATGCATTTTATCTCATTAATTTAATTTAATTTTAAGTTAACTAATAACTTTCATTCCTTTTCTTTTTGTAAACATTTTATTTTAAATCACTTTTCACTGTTGATCGTATATTGTTTTATCAATTTATTTTATTCTTATAGACATTGTGCTTTTAATTCATTTTATATACATGTATGTACATGCATACATAAGTATATGTATGTATGTCACGGTCGCCATTTAACGTCGTGTATTATACAATTAGAAATTGTGTTCCGAACACGTTTATGGTTGCACAAAGAATGCTCAAAACTTTATTTTATTTTATTACTTCACCTATGTATGTATGTTAGTATTTGGTCGTGCTTACATAAAAGATATTAGTATTATAAATCTATTACAAAAGATAGGGTGTCCCATTACTTTTCAGGGATGGCACTATAGTGTGCTTTATTGGAATAGCCCGCCCCTGGCCAAAATCTCTCGGTTTTCAGATTTTTCTAGTTAGTTGCTAATCTAGACCGACTTGCTTATAAAATTTCTGCTTACTAGCGTTTATTTTCTATATTTTGTTCTGATGGGCGTGATACCACCCACTTTTTTAATCGCGATACCTGCTGTAGCCATTAGTTATCTATCCTGTCGAGTTTCGTTGAAAACGGATAGTAATAAATATATAAATATGTAGTATATTCAAATGTGCTGACCAGAAGTACATGCAATAGGAGGCTTAAATTGTATTGGCGTGTTAACGCCCACTTTTTCAACGAAAATTTATAGCCTTGTATTATTGCAACATGTATGCCAAATTTCAATAAAATCGCTTGAGTTTAACGCCATAGATTTAAATTTTCAATTCTGAGCGTAATGGGCGCAGCCCTTCCCTTCTAGGTCAAATTTTTGGGTTTTAAGATTTTTCTAGCAATTTGTTAATCTGTAACTGCTCGTTTATCAAATTTCAGCTCACTAGCGAAAATTTAGATTTTTATTATTATGGGCGTGTTCCCACCTACTTTTTTAACCCCAAATACATTTTTGGGTAGTAGTTTTCTTTCCTGTTTAGATTCGTTTGAAACGGATAATAGTTAATATATAAATAGTACATTTAAATGTGATGACCCGAAACACATGATATAGGAGGCTTATATTGTATGGGCGTGTTACAAATGGGCCTTAGAAATGTGTTTTAAATTCAGAGCTTTATGGGCGTAGCCCCGCAGCCTTGGTAAAAATTTTCGGTTTCAAATTTTTTTAGGTGAGTACTCAATTAGTTCTACTTGTGTGCCAAATTTCAGCTCAATAGTGCAAATTTAAAATTTAATGGGCGTAACCCCGCCACCTGGTTAAAATTTTCTGGTTTTGAGATTTTTCTAGTTCATTGCTCACCTAGATCTACTCGTGTAACAAATTTCAGCTTTCTAGATATAGCGGATGAGTGTGTCAGTGGTCAGTGGTCAGTGAGTATGTCTTAAAATATGCACTTCTTGCACCTTTCAAACTTCGCATATGAGGTTACATTTATTCTAATTATGGTTTAAATTTTATAATTTTACAATTGCGGTGAACAAAGTTATGAGGGGGGTAAAAACAGCTCGAATGGCTTCCTGTATAATAAATATAAATATATATATGTATATAAATATACACACTGCGTGCATTGGCCGGAACTTGGCCTGGCGCACTACCATGCTCCTATATGTTCACATAAATGCAAAAATGCATTTATATAAAAATGCAATGTGTTATAGATTTATGTAGGTAAATATGTCAAAAGATGATGTTTTTTGAAATATAAAAATGTTAAACATATGCATTGATTAGAGTAAAATAAAACCGTGTGGCACGTTAAATATATTTATAATCGACGATTAAAATGTGCGCTTATGTATACATAGAATACATAGTTTCATATTGTTTGTGTCTTATAAATGCCATTATTAGCTTCGATTTAAAACAAATACATACATGATTTCATATTTAATCCCAAAAATGTTCAAGCAGTGTTAAGTTTATCACTGTCAGGTTTAAGGCTCAGTTAGCCGACTTTAACGGAATGTAACTGCAACAGTAGGAAACAGCTGATCGACATTGTTATGTGGAAAGTAATGAAAATGGTTACAGAGATGTAATGTAACGTAACCTACTTTTCATACAAGAATATGTATCGATTAGCTGTTTCCTACGTTGCAGTTACACTCCAATACAGTCGGCTAACTTCACTTTTAGTTCTTAAACGACTTTCTTACATGATTTTAAGTGGTTCTCTATGTAGCTTCATCGAAGCTATTTTCGAATAAATATCGTCGATCTAAATCATTTTTGTAGATGGATTTCCAACTATAAAATTTTGGATCTCTCATATACCGAAATTGTTTTCATATTACCAATCAAATTTGCCACTCCTTTAAAAGCAACATGACATAATATAATAATGACTCTTATTATGAGCAACTTTCGATTTTCGAGTGAAGTCGAAAGTTCTGATCGAACGAATTTTTATTTGGTATTATGACGAGCATTTCTCAAATAATGTCCTTCTTGTGAATATCATTGAGAGTGATTATTAAAATTTACAACAATTTTACCTAAAAATAAAAAGTAATAGTTTCTAATAAGTTTTCATATTAAAATATTTCATCGAAAGCTAAATTGTGTTCGATAGAAAACCCGTTGCTCAGAGAAATTTTCGATGCTCATAATAAGGGCCTATAAATTTTTAAAAATTGGACTAGCTTGCCATACTGACAAATATCAAGAAAATTTCATCAATATTCACTTTGCTTCTATGCAAATAAAATTTCTGAGTGTATTGAAAAACAATTCGTATCATAGAAAATGATTTTTTTTTAACGAAAAATAAAAGGGCGACAATTTGAATGGGTTGGAGGATTACTCGTTCTTGCTGTTGCTCCTGATGATGCTCTTGCTCCTGCTGCTGTTGTTGTTGCTTTTGTATTATTTGTATGTTTGTGTGTATTAAGGTGGTAACGTCAGTTGTAATAGCTTTGGCATATAAATCAATAAAATGATTGTACGCACCTTTCCTATCTGTAGTACAAAAGTGTGGTGTTGTATGCGTAAATGTAAGTATGTACGTATAAGTTTGTTTTATTTAGAAACGTGTGCACTGGAGTGCGTGTAGCATCCAGGAGTTTGAACATGGATGTCTAAGTATTTTTCTAATACAACTTAAAATTCCCTTACAAATAATTTCTCCTTATCATTCTGTTAATTTTTTGTTTGTTTATTATACCCTTTACCAAAAAATGGTAAAAGGATGTATATAGGCTTGTCATTCCGTGTGTAATTTGCACAATATTAATAAGCGACACCTAAAGTATATATATTCTGGATCCTTATGCATAGGGAATACGAACAAGCGATGTCCGTCTGTCCGTCTGTCTTTACGTGAAATCGGTTTTCCGAAGCTCCCAGAACAGCTACAGACTTCGTTCTTGGACTGGTGTGTTAGAAATTTTCCGAAAAATTTTGCTATTGAAAATCAGCAAAATCGAGCAGACGGTGTCAGAGCTGGAAAACTCAAACTCTATCGTCCCATACAAAATAACAACCGAAAACTAGTTTTTATTACTTTTTTATTAAATTAACCTATTTTATACTTCAGTATGAATAAAATTGGTGTTTCTAATTTAAAAAAAAAAATAAAAAAAATAAAAACATTAAAAAGACGTTTCCAGGGTTGGAAAACTTTAATATTTTTTCTTATAATTAAACATATTTTATGTTTTAGGAAAAAGGCTATTTTCTTAGGAACCAAAAGAACTACGGATCTGTTACTCGTTACAACTTGATCTAACTTGGAAACCATAAAAGGCAAAGTCTTGAAATTTTCAAAAACGGTAAAACAAAAAAAGCCTAAAATTATAAAATCGCCATACCTAAGAAAATAGCCAAACCCCAAAAAAATTGCCTGAACGAACAAAGCACTAAATTAAAAAATTCTAGCACTAAAATAAATTGCAAAAAATAAAAAAATCGCTAAAATGAAAAATATCTCCAAAATGAAAAAAACCGACATAATAAAAAAAAAACGTCAAAAACCTTAAAAAATCGCTAAAACGAGAAAAAAAGCATCAAAACTAATAAAAAGCACCAAATTAAAAAAAATCGACATGAAAAAATCACCAAATTAAAAAATTCTAGTAATAAAATATATTGCAAAATTGAAAAAAAATCGCTTAAATGAAAAAAATTGCTAAAATGAAAAAATTCGTCAAAAAACTTAAAAAAATCGCTTAAACGAGAAAAAAGCAGCAAAACAAAATAAACAGCAAATTAAAAAAATCGAGAAAATTAAAAATAATCGCCAAAATGAAAAAAATCGTCGAAATGACAAAAAAATCTACAAAATAAAAAAAAAATATGTCAAAAACCTTAAAAACCACTATAACGAGAAAAAAGCACCAAAACTAAAAAAAGCACAAAAATTAAAAAAGTTGACAAAACGAAAAACATCACCAAATTAAAAAAATTCTAGCAATAAAATATATTGCAAAAATGAAAAAATCGATAAAATGAAAAAAAAATCGCCAAAATGAAAAAATCGTCGAAATGAAAAAAAAAATTCCCAAAATAAAAATACCGCCAAAACATAATAACACCTAAACTAAAAAACCACCAACTTAAAAAAAAATCAACAGAACGAAAAAAATCGTCAAAATTAAAAAAAAAATCGACACAATTAAAAAAAGTAAAAAACGTTAAAAAATCGCTAAAACGAGAACAAAGCACCAAAAGTAAAAAAAGCCCAAAAAACTTCAAAAAATCGCCAAAACGAGAAAAAGCACCAAAACTAAGAAAGCACCAAATAAAGAAAGCCAAAAACCTAAAAAAATCGCACCAAATTAAAAAAAATTACCAAACCCGAAAAAAATCACAAAAACGAAAAAAGCACCAAATTGGAAAAAAATCAACAAAATTACAAAATCGCTAAAATTAAAAAAAAAAACAACAAACTGATAAATGACACCAAAATTCACCAATATGAAAATAAGCGGCAAAACTTTAAAAAATCGCTAAATGTAAAAAAACACCAAAACTAAAAAAGTATCGAAGTAAAAAACTCATAAAACCAAAAAAAAAATCGCTAAAACTAGAAAAGGAGCATAACAACTAAAAAACTACCAAAAAAAAAAAAACGCCAAAACTAAAAAAAACCCTTTAAAAAACGTTTAAAAAAGCGAAAAACACACTAATTAAAAAATGTGACACCAAAATTAATTGCTAAATTGAAAAAACCGCTAAAATGAAAAAAACGCCAAAATAGAAAAAAACACAAACTTAAACGAAAAAAAGCACCAAAACTAAAAAAATCGGCCAATTAAAGAAATGCCAAAAACCTAAAAAAATCGCTAAAACGAGAAAAAAGCACCAAAACTAAAAAAAAAACACCAAATAATAAAGCCCAAAAAACGCAGAAACAACGTCGAAGTTAAAAAAACCGTATTAAAAAACGCTTAAACCCGAAAAACCCAAAAAAACGAAAAAAATTCCAAATTATATTTTATATAGGCTAAAGCTCATATATTATGGCACGCTTCAAGCGCAAGTCAAAGTCGCACTTAACTAAATTTCTTTTTAGTAAATGGAAATGGAAATAAAATTTATCGCTAAAGTACAGTCCTAACTATAAAATTAATTAAAGAACATGTTACGTTTCATTTCCCGTTCCTTTGTGCTGAACAAATTCGAAAAAATTCTTTAGGAATAAACGTTTAAATAATACCGCGCTATATACCTTTTTCAATTTGATGTTTAAATTGAGACACTTAACAATTTTGTAAAATAAAGAATTATTGAATAAAACAATATGGTATGGAGGTACAATACTAAAATTATTTTATAGGGTTATTAAAAAATTTGAAGTTCTAAGCTTTAGTGAACATTCGATTTTTTTTTAGATTTGTGAACAAATATTGAACAATTTTGTTTCGAAATTTCTTCGCTTTAGTGAGCATTCATTTTTATCGAATTTCAAATATTGTTTTCATTGAATAGTTTTGATATAAAGGCGTTTTTTGTTTATACAGCTATGAATGCAACAAACGAGTATCTTATTCATCAAGTATCAAGAATTAAAATTAATCTTAATGCAGCAAACTCGTATCTTAATAAATGCGTTTCATAATTAAACTAGAAAAGATTAGTGTATTATATATACAATATGTAATCAATTCCTTAATAATTGTATATGAACTTTTATCCAAATACTGAAGTATAAAGAAATAAACCGTTTCTTTTTTAGGGTTCCGTACACCAAAGGTGAAAAAAGGCCCCCTATTGTTTTCGCTACGCTGTCCGTCTGTCCGTCACACGGTATTTTCTCAGGAACCGTAAGAGCTACGGACCTGAAATTTGGACAGAGTGTGTAGATCCTTGGCCACTACAACAACAAATACATGAGAATTAGAAATTAAAGGGTGCTCCAAAACGAGCGACGAAAAATGTTAAAGTCTTATGTAATATACATACAATTGTATGTACATATGTATATTGACACTTGAAATTTGTAATATTAGTGTTTTTTTATATAGACTACAACAATAATTATTAAAATATTAAAAAATTTAAATTAAAGGGTGGTCCATCAGTTAATGCAATTTTGACTATGTAATTTTGACAACTTGCTATATCTTGGAGACCGTAAAAGGTAAACTCTTAAAATTTTCAAAAACGGTCAAACTAAAAAATCCGAAAGTTATAAAATCGCCAAACCGAAAAAAATCGCCAAAACCTGCAAAAATAGCCAAAAATTTAAAAAAAATCTCCAAATCAAAAAAAAAATCGACAAAATTAAAAAAAATATAGCACTAAAATAAATCGCCAAATTCGAAAAAATCGTTTATATGAAAAAAAAATCGCCAGTATGAAAAAACGCCAAAAACCAAAAAAAATCGCCAAAAATTTAAAATAAACGCCAAAAACCGAAAAAAATCCTCAAAACGAAAAAAAGTGCTAAAACTAAAAAAAATCGCCAAAATTAAAAATCACCAAAATAAAAAAAAACGCCAAAATAATAAAAATCGCCAAAATTAAAAAAAACTTCAAAAACCAAAAACAATCGCCACAACGTGAAAAAAAAGTGCCAAAACTCAGAAAGCGCCAATAAATTCAAAAAACCCCCAAACTAAAAAAACGCTTAAAACCCAAAAAACTCAAAAACGAAAAAAATGCCAAAACTATAGTTTATATTGTTTGTATTGAATTACATATATCGTGCCCGTACGGAACCCTTCGTGCGCGGGTCAAAGTCGCACTTCACTGAATTTATTTCTCTCCTGAAAACTTGTATTTTTTAAGATACGAGGTTGAGAAACAGTGTTGCTAAAATGTTGTAGGCATTTCCCACCATATAGCCCCTGAAAACCCGCTAAAAACCGCTAGCTGAAGAAAAATAAACGCTAATATAACCACTGAACTTTTTATAACCAACATAATATGTCTTTTTTATGGTTTATTGATCAAAAAAAAAGAGAATAAGATAAATTTTATAAAATATGTATACATATTCATAGATATACATACATATGTATGTATGTATGTTGGAGTCTCATATTTCCCTAATATTTGAAAGCAAAACTCAGCCTACTCCTCTTTAAGTAGGTATTTTATTTCCTGCAGAGTTTCCATACACGAACATCGAACCAGGAAAAAGTAGAATTCAAGGGACTTTTCCATCTTATAATATTAATGTTTAAGCTGAATCAGACCCCAATTATTCTACACGTGCAGTATAATATCTTGCCGTTTTGCTTGAAGTATTTGTAAAATATTGTTAAAATTTCCTGACATTCTGACTATCTGAAATTAAAAAATAGTGTTAATAAAATAAACTCTGTGGCTCAATTCAAATTGGCTTGAAGTTTAATTTCGAAGGAAAATTTAATTAAAAAAGTCTAATCAAAAACAATTTATTCAGAAAAAGCTATTGTTTTGAGACATTTTGGTTGATATTATGTTTTCCTTATACTCACTGGTCCAATCACCCAGTTTTCGGTTTGTTTTCCGTTTGTTTTCCGTTTGTTTAAAGATTTGTTTACTATTATTTTTGATACGAAAAGAATGATAAATTGGTTTGTAATATAATTTTAATCTCTAATTAAATTTTATTCACTAAAAATTAGATTTGTTAACTTTTATACTCGTATGTATATACATGTTTTTATTTTTAACCTCTTAACGTTTCACATTATACTACACGACCACAATGTGTCAATTTTTTATTTGTTTGCAAAAAAGTGAAGTTAGTTTCTTTTCTCTGTGCGTGCTTATATCGAAAAAAAAACTGTACATAAGTACTAGGGTACGTGTCGGAGAGCTGCGTTAAAAATATTTTATTTTGATTCAATACCTTTCTTTATAAGTTTCAGAAAAACGCTGAAAATTCGTCAATTAAGAAATTCTTCCGCTAAAATTCCCGCTGGTGGTTTTTTAAATAGACTTGCCGCTAATGACAACAAAATACAGTCATATATAGCGGGAAAACCGCCGTTTTGTCAACACTGTTGAGAAAGTAAAAAAACATTCAATCCATAAATACCGAGAGGTCACTTACTAAAAATTGTACTAGAGCAAAAATTATGATTTTTTTCACAAAATAAATATGTGGCTACATATCTATGTGCGTATGTTCGAGTATGTATTTCTATACTACATAAATAGCACTTTGGTAAAGGGTATATAAGATTCGGCACAGCCAAATATAGCACTCTTCCTTGTCTTTTACTCACTATGTACCTGGTTCTTTTACTTTTTTTATTTTATTTTGCCGATGCTGCAGAAATAAGTAAAAATCGAATCAAGTGAAATAGAGTTTTGTTTATGTATTTCGTTACATTGCAAACACTAATATAAAAATGAAATGGTCGATGGTGTAAGTAGGTACAAGTATGTTACAAGGTATGTTTTTGTTTGTGTGTTCATACAATTCATTCTGGGTTTAGGGGTGGGTTTTTATTATGATAAAATTTTTTCGAATTTTGATTTATACGTGGTCAGAATATGGCTTTATTGCAAATGCATTCCGTACATTCTTCTTCTTCATTCTCTACCCTATTTCATTGTTCACGTTCTTGTAATCGTGCTTAACTTTTAATGGGTGAAAGTAGGGGTGGATGTTTCAATTGAAATGGAACAAGAACAATTTGCGGCAATTGTTTTGTTTATTTTAATCTCATGAAATTACTTTAAGATAACAGAATCATGAAAATCCAAAAGAATTGCAAGCTCATTTGTATATGTATATTAATTATTAATATACGAGACAGAGTTATAATTACCAATATACTTACATATCGTTAACTTAATACGAAAAGGCCCCAACTCATAATTTTTCGAAATCGATATTTTTACATATTTCGATAGAAAATTACTAGATACACCTCCTTTATATTAATAAAACTAATATAACACTAACTTTTGTAGTGTTTTTAATAAAAATTGCGTTAAAAAAAATTTTGTATCAATATTGCACCATTTTTTATATAGTTTTTTCCTCCTCCTGTTAACTATGAAAAACATGAGTTAGGGCCTTTTGGCATTAAGTTAACGAAATGTACATATGTATATACTCTGAAATATAAAAAAAATTTGCACACATGCATCCGTATAATTCCTAAAACATTGTATGTAATGTAAAATTAAAATTTTATAAATTAACTGTTAGATAGTGTTTGCACACTGACATGGTTTTAATAAAAGTTGGTTTTAACGTTAAAACCAATTGTTAAAAACTGATTTTACCTTGAGCAAACCAGTGTTGAAATGTCAATATGCTTGGACAAAAAAATGTCGCTCGGATAATTAAAAACTTACAGCCTTATTTACAAAACTTAAAAAGTCTTTATAAAGGCTAAAATGCCTTTATAAAGACTTTTTAAGTTTTATAAATAAGGCAATAAATAACTAAAATATTTAATAACAAATGATAATTATTTACAGTGGCATCACAGATTTCTGTGAAGAAAATTAACAGTAAGAAATATCGTATGTACTTTTAGGAGCAAAAAATTATTTCAAATGTTACCACCGCACAGTGGCGTAAAATAAAAAAGTTGTTAAAAGTCCGCAACTTTGAACTAGTGAACAGATTTCGAATAAACCACCTGTTTTTGGAAAGAAGTGGTATTAAACTTTTGAGAAAATATATTCGGAGGCACCAAAGAGCCTCAAAGTGGGAAACTGCGGCTGTCAAAAATCTTTTTGAGCTTGTAACTTTTGTAAATATCGACCGATCTTAATAATTTTTTCAGCGGGACAATCAACGTTAAGAAGCCAAAATAAAAGATCACCATTTTATCTCTTAGAGTTTCCAAGTTATTTAACTTGAAAAATTTTTTTGAGCCCTGATTTTTTATTGTTAGTACATACATAACTTCTTTATTACGCCAGCAAAAATTACACATTACCAACAGAACTACTTGCCATATAATGTCTTACTTTTCTGATTACCAAATTTCGTTACTCCCTTACAAATCACATTTCCTAAAATTTAAAAAAATTACGTACAAGTTCCTAAATGACGAGAATGATTTTTTTTAGATTAAATAGATTACGTGAATAAGTTTGCCAAATAAAAAAAGGAAGTACTTCTCAAGAATCGATTATTTTAGTCTCACGCCTTGTTAAAATCATTAAGTTAAGGTAGTCCTGTAGGGAAGAGCTTCCACCAAAAATGTTTAATTCCAAACCCGATTACCTTTTTTTAATTTTTTGCTGAGGCTTGGTTTTTATTATTTTTGAACGAAAACTTCATTACCATCTATGTGGAAAAATTTTTGGATATCTCAAAAATTGTAGTGAGTAATAATTTTATAATTTGCATTTTTGAAAATAATGAGAAAATTTTGTATATTTTGTGAAAAAATATTCTTAATTTTTTTGGAATATTTTAAAAAACTATTGAGTATTTGAGAAGGGGTATTAGGAAAGACTGTGAAATAAATTTTAGAGATTTTTCATGTGGCAGCTTACATCCAGCAGTGGTCGAAAATTAGCAATTTCTTGCAAACCATTTAATTTTTGGATGTGGCAAAAAAAAATCACGCTATTTTTTGTAAATTTTTTGGTCTTTTATTATAAATAAACTTATTGCAGGAGAGGAGATTTTCTAAAAATGTTAAAATTTTTCTAACACAGTCAGTTTTTCTCAATAAAAAAAGTTTTATAACGTTATATTTTTAAGGGAAATTAAAAAAAAATTTTTTTAATATATGTATTTATTTATTGTATCTTTAATTATGAACTAACAATAAGTATTCAAATCTTAAATCTAAAATATAATTATTAGGACCGACCACTGTCGGACATAAACTCATTTTAACATAATTCAAAATTATACATTTAACTTTGCAAACGGAAAAAAATTATTCTCATATTCTTCATCAAACCTTGATATGAAATTCTTCGGCAGCAAATGTCATAATCTAAAACTGGAAAACATGATCGAATCACTCGTTATCAAAATCGACGATTAGATCAGAATGCAAACTATTAAAAAAATTGCTTTTAATAAGGTTACTCCGTGAAATACACTATAGTTTTACTTTTCCTCATTTGGAATACGTACTTATAAATAATGTTTTTTATTTATTGTATCATTGAAAATGAACTAACAATAAATATTCAAATCTTAAATCTAAATATAATAATGAGACCCGACCAGTATCGTACATAAACTTAGTGATAGTATTTCAAAATACATAAATGTCGTATTAACCACAAGAGTATACATATACATATGTAAATGTAAATGAAAGATTCTTTTAATTTTGCAGATAAAAACAAACAATTGTTATTTATATATAAACTGCTTTAAATACTAGCAGCCGTATTCATAACAATTTTAAACAGCGTTTCATAAGTTGTTTAAGCAATATTCGCTAAAATTGTATTCACAATATATTTTTAGCTTAAAAAACGTTTTTTAAACCTTGCGTAAATCAGCAAATCTTAAAATTGATTACCCCCATGTTTAAACCAATTTTAAGATGACGTTCTTGTGATTTTGCTTCGTGTTTGTTTACATTTTTAGTTTTGACTGCATGTATTATTCAGAAGAAGAAAATGAAATTGCATTTTTTTAGAAACTCTTGACGAAATTTCAAATGGACTTCAAATAAATATTTACCAGAGAAGGAGCAATCAGCTTCCCACTCCCATTTCGTCTTTTCTCAATGTATGTGTAAAGAAAAATAAAAATAATAATTATAGTGATGTATAAAAACTAACAACAAATAAAATGAAACTCGTTATTCTAATGCTTCTTAATCTGCAATAAAAAAAGCACTTTTAACAAAGATTCACTATAAACTCTTTATTTTTGTAATTTTGTACGAGTTGGAACACATTTTTTATTTTATAAAAACAATATTTTTCCAAAAATGGACAAAAAATAAATACAGATACGAGTACCATGTGAATTAATAATCGTTGTTTAGCAGAACTAGGATGCAAGTGACAAATAGATGATAATACAGAGTTTCCACGATATTTAAAAAAAAATCAAGTTAATTGATTTTTAGTTAAAATACTGATTATGAATACCAATATTTAAAAAACCTTATTTAGCCTTAAAATGTTTTTTAACTAATACGGTTTTTAAACCTCAATCAACTTTTTTTATGAATACGGCTGTAGAAGTTTAGTTTTAATTAATTTAATAAAAAAATATGGCGTGCTTTTATTGCAACTTTGTTCAGTTTTGTGGTTCCACTTTTTTCGTTAAGCATATCTCTGCTGTTTTAGGCATATATGCTTAATTTTCAACATATTGCCGCTATTTAGAAATATATGGCTGTATTTGAAGCACAGCTTGATTAAAATTTAGCCCAGCAGATTTGAAGTTTTGTATAAACGATGACAAATGTTGTTTTTTTTTAATACAAATAACAACAAAATCGATATAAATTTAGACATAAAGGATATTTATTTATTTTATTTATTTGTATAATTGTAACCTAGCACAACAAGATATATACATCTTATAAACGAAAGTGCTGGTGAATCAATCAAAATAATAACAAACAATAATCAAGATAATGTCAAAAAACTAATAAAAATTAGACACACATACATATTAAAAATATATATGAAATAATTTTGCAGAAAAATATAATATAATAAATATGCAGAAAATAGGAGAAAAAAATAAATAGAATAAAAAAGAAAAGTACATGCATAAATTTTCAACAAATATTGATTCAAAAGAATTAATAATCTGAAGTTAAATTAAGAAAAATATTTATGTAATTCTTTTTAAACCCATATGCATTGCCTAAGGTTTGAATATAATTAGGCAGAGAATTACAGAGACTTGTGGTGTTAATAAAAAACTGACGTTGTGACAGAAGGGTCTGATACCTACATATGTTTAATGATTTTTCTTCCTTAGATTAGATCTAGCAAATTGGATTCGATTAAAGTGCTGCTGTGCCTATAATTTTTGAGATATGGACATAAAACTCCGTATCATGAGAGATTTTGGCTAAACTAAGATGTAAATACGAAAAAATTCAAAATATTTTCAATATTTTCTTTAAAAAATGATTTTAAATGTTTTACCCCCATAAGCACACAACCGGGTCCCCGGGTACCCTAATGCAATTCCTATGTAAATGCCTGACATGTAAATGAATAAACGTTTTTTTTTGTGTTGTTTTTATTAGAAATAAATGTCTTTTTTATTTATTTTATCATATTTTATATATATTATATTATAATTCATCCGAATCACTATGGTTGTTATTGTGGCAACTGTAGCATTTAGTAATTGTTATGGCGTGCTCATCGCATATCGGTGTGCTACATATGCTGCAATTTTTTCTAGTTTTTCTTCTGCGCTTATTTGGAAGAAGGTTGCACATGCAGCACACGCCCGTATGTACTTTTCTGCCCCTTTGTCGTGCTGACGGAGATGTTGACGGACCTGCAGCACAAAGCACACTCTCCAACGGCCTTCCGATGATGCTTTCAATTGCATTTTTTCTTGAAAATTGGCGCACGCTTTGCACATTTGAAATTCTATTTTCTATAACAGGAATGCACAGGTTTTCTGCCAGTTGACGCAGGAAATTCTTCCTGCGCGTCGTGGTGTATCGTGCAGTTGGATTATTTCCATAATATATGATGTGTGATGCAAATGCGCTCACATCAATGATGTTATAGAAAAATGCCATCGGCCATCTTCTTGTTTGTCGCTGGGTCGTGTATTCTTGGAGCGTTTGGTCCATTACGTCCACCCCACCTTTTGTTTGGTTATAAAAATTTATAATTTCCGGTTTCCCATTCTCGTCAATTTGTGCATCATCATGCATACTAGAAAGAAGGATATCCGAATCGGACTTCCGCTGCTTATATGAGAGCAGTGTTACGTTGTCGTAGAAGCCAAATAAACTTGAACCAACGTCTTTTTTTTGTCTTCTTTCATCTCCGCAGGGATGTAAGCTTTCTTGCGGCGGAGTGTACCCACAATGCTGAGGTTTTCTACTTTTAGTTGCCTAGCCAACGGGAGCATCGTAAAAAAATTATCCATTGTTATATTTCGTCCGCTACCGTAGTATGGCCCAACTAAATCGCTCACAACTGTTTCGCCAACACCAACTTCACGACCAGTTTCTTGTTTGCCAATATATATTTGGCCATGAAGTGGATGAGTTTTTGGCATCGCAAATCCACCATACTTTTATGCCATATTTTGCTGGCTTCGAGGGTATATATTGGGTGAATTTGGTTCTACCACGGTATGGATTTAATTGTTCATCAATGATCAAATATTCTGATGGCACACAATATCTGGCAAGATTTGCATTGAGCATTATCCAAATATCGCGAATTGGTGCCGCTTTGTCTTGACGCTGCCGCTCTACCCGTGTTCTGGGGTCGTCAAACCGCATAAAACGCAGCAAACCGAAAAACCTGTTTATTCCCATGGTGGCGCGGAATATTGGGTGAGCCTGTGACGTCCACAAATCTCTTGCGTTTTCGTCATTAGAATGATTTGTGCCAGCCATCAAAATCAATTCAATGAACGCATAAATTTCGTTGATTGTCGTGTCTTTCCACTTCAACTGACGTCTATTGGGATTCGCTTCATTGTACGCATTATATGTGGCATGCGCTTTTATATTTGTGTGGCGCACTATTATATCCACCATTTCACTGTAAGGTATGATTTGAAACACTGCAAAGGCGTCATATTTTCAGTAATCCGCACTGGACCACAGCGGTCTCTGTATATATTGTGGCTTCTCACTTGTTGGCAACTACGTGGTGTTCGCTGCCATTGTGTGCCGTCACGCGCAGTCATGTAGTCTGCTGGGTTTGTTGTTGGTGCATCTTCTTGCATATCATCATCTTCACTTTCATCATCAAAGAAAATTTCCTCTGGTGCGTCAATAGCAGCTGCAATTTCGTTTGCGTTGTCAACATTCAAATCTTCATTCTCTAAATCCGAAACTTCGCCAGTATAGGACACATTTCCTTCAATTTGGTCTTCCACAGGATCCACTTCAGGGTCCTCATCTTGAGTCGCTTCCTCAAATAAACGTTGAATATATGTGCTTCTTGCTTCATCACTCAAATTCCAGTATTCCCTTGTAGACAAATATCGGTCGTTGCGGCTCATTTTTCACCAACTTCACTGTTCAAATATTCAACACAGACTGGCGAAGCAAATGAAATATTTCAACTTTACGACACAAATGAACATCTGCTATCTAATTCAAAAGCAATTAAGCAAGTAGGTACCGAAAATAAGCAAAATAAGCAAATAAACAACCCTTACATAAAACCAGTTTCTGCCTACTTGTGTCGCTTTAGGTACTTATATACGAACAGAAACCAGTTTTTTTCCAAATATCAAATTTGTACAGTTGAGAACGCAAAATATAATCAACAACAAAAATATTTACAGGAAAATATTATTTTATTTCAATAAACGCAAAACAACCTACTTCGGGTACCCGGGTACCTGGTTATGAAATTAAAGGAGTTTTGCTGGTTATGAATCGTACGGTTAAGTAAGTTTTTGCTAGTTGCATACGTATGGTGAATGGGCTTGAATCTATAACAGCCCATAATTTGCGAAGCATACTGTATACTCTACCCACAACGACATTAATGTGATTCGGCTACGTTAATTGATTATTAAAAATAACACCTAGATTGGATGCGAATGTGGCATAGTCAATTTTGTCTACTTTAAGTTCGGGTTCAAAACTCTATTAGATTTTGAAATCAAAATACACTTTGACTTGGAGGCATTAATACATAGGCTATTTGTATTAACCCAGTTGTTTATAGCGTTTAAATTATTGTGGATATTGTTCACAGTCGAGCTTAAATTTTCAACATGTGAACCCATGTAAAGCTGCACGTCATCTGCATACATATGAATTTTGCTGTTACTTAAAAGATTAGGTAAATCATTAATATATATATATGCAGGATAAAAGAGGTCCCAGGGTTAAACTTTGGGGAATTCCTCTCCCAACTTTAAGTGCATTTGATATCCTGTTATTTAGATGAACACGCTGAGACCTGTTCATAAGGTAGGAATGAATAAGATAGCATGCTGAACTTGAAAAGTAAAACAATTTTCGAAGCTTTAATATTAAGGTTTTATGATCAACCGTAGCAAATGCTCTACTGTGGTCATCTATCTAAATTCAATCTTAGGTCTTCAACCACATCCACAAGAGCAGTAGTAAAGGTTCTTGCTTTCGTAAAACCCGTTTGCGAATCAGACATAAAATTATTATGCTCTCAGTAGATATTGATTTGTTTGGCAATAAGGTTTTCCATAACTTTGGATGAGAATGGCAGAATGGCAATAGGCCTGAATTTGCTATTGATTTTGAGAATATGAAGGAGTTTAGCTAGTTTTCATCTATATGGAAAAGTAGACTCAAGAAGAATGGTATTAAACAAATGTGTGTAGTAAGGCAATAGTTTAGGTGTAAGTGCTTTTAAAAATCTGGTATGTAAGTCATCTGAACCGATTGCATTTGATTTGACTGACAATAAGCAATCCAAAACTTCTGACTAATTAACACCACGAAAACTGAAGGGGTTCTGCATAGAAACACTACAATGACCATCATAATGTTACATGGTATGGTATATATATACCAATTTTGTGGATTTCGATTTATTGTCTATTGCAGAAACTTACTACGATAAAACATGATCTTTGCCTGTTTAATGCGTTTTTGAACATGTAAACTACTTTCAGATCATTTCTTTTATATTTTTTCTACCTATTATGGGCACTATCAATTTAGACAATATACGATTCTAAATTTGAATTATTGTTTTAGAGTGTAGTTTGAGCAGCCTTCACTAAAAAATAACTTCGGGTTCACTATGTGGTGCCCCTGTGGCTGAGTGGTAGCGATGTTAGCCTGTTAGTCTAGAGGTCATGGGTTCAATTCCCATCAGACTTTGTGTTGTAATTATTCTTTTTCTAAAAGCAGAGGGGTCGAAACATATGTAAATTATTTTATTCTTTGCTTAAGTATATTATTTTGAGAACAATATGCACATTAAAGGTGAAATGAAATCTAAATCTTCCTAGAAATAAAGAAAAACTAAACATATATTTAAATAACAATAAAAACTTTGCCTTATTAATTACATTAAATACATGTATATATAATCGTACATATGTGCTTTCATTTCCCAGTTGGCCAATTTGTCGAAGAGGAAAATTTTATCAACGACTACTTGGGGAATTTCGACATAAATTCGATATATGTCGACTACAGTTTCTTTTAAGACAATCTAACAGAAACCATACTCAAGAAAATTGGTAAAAGGAAAACTACTCGACTGGTCATGCATCAAACTAGTTGGTGGATAATACCCACAAGTTAGTGTAGCAACGTTCAATGTAAAATTATGTATAGTTTCATTAATGAAAATATTATAGAAATTGTCAGTTCTACAGGAACATGGAATATACATATGTACATATGTATGTATATATGTGTGAAGGTGTTGCTCTTGTTGTGATTTGTGAACTTAGCGTCCATTTGTTCGAAAACTTCCCCAATGACCTGTTTTAGCTGTTGCCAACAGGCCCCTCACGCCTTAACATTGACGTGCATCCGTGTTGCAAGATCTCTAAAAGACATGACCAATTGGATTGTTTATTTACGAGCGGAAGCAATAGATCGAAATTTGCTTAAAACTGTGTGTGTAATTAAAATAAGTTAGAAAATAAATTACATAAGTTGTACAAAAGAAAAAAAAAACAAATAACCCAGATAAGACTATAAACAAAATAAAAAAATGGATTAGAAAGGATTAAACTATTTAATCATCTGATAACATAAAATAGATGGAAAAACTAAATGACACATTTTTAAACAAAAACAACTTCTATGAAATAACACCAAACAAACCCACACAATGCAGTATAGAATTTATTTCAGTGAAAGTTGAAAAAAAACTTTTTTTCTTTATTACTTATGTACATTTTATGTGTATGTATTAATTTTTTTTGAAGCGAAATTTAAGAGGAAAACCTTAAAACCCCAACAGCAATCATAAGGGACGCATAACACAGCCATGACAACTATGGCGACACAAAAGCACCGATAAAAGCAACAACAACAAAACAAACAAAAAATAAAATCATAATGATAAAAACTGAAAGGAAAATATGTACATAAATACATACATATACATATTTCCTAGATGAAAATATTATCATAGAACACAAAAAAAGGAATTTTTTGTAATATCGCTTCCAATTCAGTGACCAGGCATCGAAAAAGAGAACTTCTTGCAATGACAACCCTATGTAAAAATCATTAGATCGGATCGAAATTTGCACTACTTCCGCATCGTAAACTCTACGTTTTCATGACTTTTTTGGAGTCTCTTTTTTTACTGGGGTAGTAAAGTATTTGAAAAATCTCTTATTTCTTGAAAGGTCTTACAAATGGTCTTGTGCAGGACATTAGTGTATACACTATTGTAGGTAGATTTAAATGTAAACTTATAAAAAAAGATTCAAAAAAATTTTGCGAAATTGGCCGGTTTTGCGCACAGGTGTCGATATTATTGGAAAAAATCAGTTTCGTTTTATTTTTAATTCCTACTTTTTTAAACAAATGTCCGGGTTTTTCCCCTCTGCTGTTCTCTTTTTATAAATTACGCCATAACAAGCCTACTTTAATAAAATCCTGGAACTGAATTCCCAGGAATGGAGAAATTACCGCAATATGTGCACTTTTCAGGCATTTGTACCCACAAGAGGGGATTGCCTGTATCTTCGCCCTAAATATATGACGCCAATTACCTATGTTGCAGAGTTTTCGGTGGTGAGTCCAAAAGCATTAATATTAACCTCAACATGTTTTATATCCGTTTGCAAACCATTGTGATATTCTTCGGTGAATATGATGACCAGAAGTTTGCCCAATATGACTATCGGCTTAAAGCTTTCCGATATAATAGTGCATTTGTAATTATAAATTGCATAAAGCATTACATTATGCTCAAGGCTACTTGCCTTGGGGGCGAGTTGTAATTAAAAAAAAGGATTCAGCCGGGTATCAGACCTTTTAATACTAGTAAATTTGTGTCAAAGGATATAAAAGCAGGAGGCAGAAAATAAGCAGAAACATTTCATGATTCGAGTTCAAGTGGTTGATGTTGTGTTTTTGTTGATGTGTGTTGATGCCTTTAATGTTGGTTATTCAACTTAAAGCAAAATGTTCAAGCAATTCAAGTCATTCCTGTTTTGTGTACCTATGTCAAGTCATTCCTGTTTCCTGTCAAGTCATTCCTAATTATTAGGAAAGTTTTACCAAGAACCTCAGCAATTTATATTTTTAGATTTTAACAATAAAATCTATCTCTATCTCTGACAGTTGCATAATAAAATAAAATATGTAACCTCGAAGCGCCAGCTGATAGAGTTTCTTATTTGGTTCTTTTGGTGATATGATCTGCCAAATGCTGTTTATGCTTTACTAATACACCTCTATAGTGCCTATTAAAGCTGTACTAATACAAACAAGCTTTGTAAGCGCAAGTACAAGTTGTCCGCCGGTAAGGTATACTACTAGCAGTAATTCCATTGTAATCCTGGCTGTATGCGATGTGGCACCGTCTTGTTGATACCACATGTTAATCGAACTCAAAACATGCAGTTGTGGCGTTAAAAAGTTTTCAATCATATTGTGAATATTGCGTCCCATTCACAGCTACCGCCACGTCATTTTAATTTTCAAAGAAGTAAGATCCAATGAATTATACACCAGGCTGTCACTTTTAATGGATGCAAAGGTGACTGATTAATAGTTTGAGGGTTTTCTATTGCCCAAAACCGACTATTCTGGTTATTCACATATCCATTTAAATGAAAATCTGCCTCGTCACTCATTATGATTTTTTCATAAAAATCGGGGTTGTCATGGGCTGTTTTAAGCTGTTTTAAAGATTAAAAATAATAATAAATTTGGGCACGTGTCTACTTTACGACTGCCAAATATGAAATGCCAAGACTAATGTTTACCAAAATGGCGCAGGAGCTGTTTTTCAGCCTAGAGCTGCTTTACGACTGTTGCTCGATCTTATATTCCGTATATAATGGCATCGATAGGCCTTCAAATGAATAAAAAATGCTATGATATCTCACACACACTTTGTTTAATTTCAACTTAAATGTAGAAAACACTTGATAAAAGCTGCCTTACAACACAATTAATTTCGTTTTCAAGGTTCAGCCAACGACGAACTCTAATTGGTAAAAAAAAATAATTTTTTTTAACAATTCAGTTTTTGAGCACGTGAATAATTAATTCAGGGGGTCTACTCTGTAATTCGAAACGAAAGAAAAAGCTTTCGAATTTGTGTGTTATTAATATTACAATTCGAAAGCATTTGCTTTCGTTTCGAATTACAGAGTAGACCCCCAGTACTGAAACTATATGCAACCAAGTTAAGCAACGTCTACATGTATTTCGTTTCTACTCAAGAAACTCGTCACCATAATTTAACAAAAAAAATATATTGCAGAAAACTAAAAAACTCCCTATGGTTATACAAAAACTCTCAAAATGCTGTGAAGAATTGTGTTTACAAATAAGTTTTCACAACTTTTTTAAAATTAGCTGCCACATGGGCAATAATAACAAATATTATTCATATTATACTTTGCGAGTTCTCGTGGTACCTTCATAGCGAACAGTCGATTAGCGGAATTTTTTCTTACATACCAAACAAACAAAAAATTATACAAAAAAATATTCGTAGTACAAATTATTCGTAATAGGCACATACTGACTTTAATAAATAAGCTTTACTGCTTTGTTAATATTTTTTACATAGTGGAAATAACAAATACAAAAAAACAGAAACAAAAAAACATAAACTGTGACATTGAGGAATACTCTATACGAGTAACTCAAAAACAAATAAACAATCAAAAATTACAAAAACAAAAAAAAACCGTAAGCAAAAAAACACAAAAAGTGCCCTTGAGGAATACTCTATATGAGTACCTCAAATACAAAAAATTATGAAGTGAGTTCTAACGGCAGAAATGCCTATTTTACTGTGAGTTCTGAAGCTCTCAATGAAAATAATACAAATATTAAATCTAATGAAAATATTTTTTTAACGTCAAATCCAATTTTTCGTCAGCGATCAACTTCGCTTTGTCCAATGCCAAATAGTGATTCATTAACATTACAGTTGCCTAGTACTTCGTCATATAAGTCAGTAATATCATCTCCTTCAGGCTCGTGTTCATCACTTAATAAAGTTATCACTACAGATAAAAGTAGCTCAAAATCCAAGGTACAAGTCGGAATGGACAGATACATAACAGTGGTAAAGCGTGGGCGAAGCCCGAATTCTTCAAAAATTTCATCTGTTCCAAAGATGTCTAGGGATAATAGCGCATCATCTACCAATCGTCAAAATCGTTTTTCATTATTGCAAGTCACCGACGACAAGCCCGCTGCATCATCGCAAAAGTCTTTTAAGCCACCACCTATATATTTGAGAGAGAAAAATTCTAACGCCCTAATTAAAAAATTAGTCTCGGCCATTGGTGAAAACGCATTTCATGTTATTCCAATAAAGCGTGGTAATATTAACGAAACTAAAATTCAAATATACGAAGAAAAAAATTTCCGTAAAATAGTGACTGAATTTGAAAAAAATAAAACAAGTTTTTATACGTACCAGCTTAAAAGTGCCAAAGGTATGCAGATCGTATTGAAGGGTATTGACTCTTATGTTAATCCCGAAGAAGTAAAAGATGCACTCATGATACAAGGATTTAAGGTAAAAAATGTTACCAATATAATAAATAGGGAGAAGATCCCCCAGCCTCTATTTCGTGTTGAATTGGAGCCGAATGATATACAGCTGAAAAAAAACGAGACACATCCAATTTATAGCCTAAAATACATCTTATACCGAAAAATCACAGTTGAAGAGCCACATAAGCGATCAGGTCCCGTACAGTGCCATAATTGCCAAGAATATGGCCACACAAAAACATACTGTAAATTACCCACTGTTTGTGTTGTGTGCGGCGAATTACACGGCACTGCTAGTTGCAATAAGCCAAAAGATCAAAGTGATAAAAAATGCAGTAATTGTGGAGGTAATCACACCGCTAACTACAGAGGTTGTCCTGTGTACTCTTTTGTCAAACAGACTATGGTGCAAAAACCCAAATTAGCTCCATCTCAATCAGCAAACGCTTACTCCGCCACTTTTGTGCAAAGGAGCCAACCAGTTACTTCCCGTGTATCGTATGCCGATGCTGCTAAAACAAATTCTGTTACCCCACAAAATGTTCCACCTCCAAATAATTCACCGAATGCAAACTCAAGCTTTAACTTTAGTCGCCTTGAAGCTGCTATTGACAATTTGGTGCAAACTATAAACAACTTTACAACAAATATGACTAACATGATGCAAGAAATGCTGAGAATGCAGAATACTCTGCTTCAAGCATTAATTAACAAGCCATGAACACGTTAAAAATATGTTTCTGGAACGCAAACGGCATTCGCCAACATAAAAATGAACTTGAGCACTTCCTTACGGAAAAAAGTATTGATATAATGTTGGTCTCTGAGACACATTTGACTTCGAGAAGCTTTTTCAAAATAAATGGCTACACTATGTGTGATACAAAGGACCCTAGAGGGAGAGCATGCGGTGGATCTGCAATTCTAATTAAGTCAAGACTCAAGCACTATATCCTTGACAACGTTAGTGAAGAATATATGCAAGCTACGAATATTTTTGTAGAAAATTTTTGTTCTAATTTCGTAATATCATCAATTTACTCACCTCCCAGATTTTCAGTTACCGAAGATCAGTATGAGAAGTTCTACAAATCGCTTGGATCTTGTTTCGTGGCAGCTGGAGACTATAATGCAAAGCATACGTACTGGGGATCGCGCCTTTTAACACCTAGAGGTCGAGCTTTGTTTAATACAATTTCAAAAATGGGCTTAGATGTTATTTCGAGTGGGGAGCCCACTTATTGGCCTACTGACGTACGAAAAATTCCAGATGTTATTGATTTTGGCGTAATGAAAAATATTTCTAGGGATTTAATTAGTGTTGAAACTTCTCTAGATCTCTCCTCCGATCACTCCCCCACTATCGTTACAATTTGTAACCCACTAAGAAGTGACTTACCTCACCCATATACGAAGATGACCAATCGTGTTAATTGGCTGGGATTAAAAAAATATCTTAGTAGTCATTGCACGGAAAATATTGCGTTAAGAACACCCAATGACATTGAAACTAACATTGCCAATCTTAACGAAATTATTAAACAGGCTGCTGAACATGCCACTACCCCCATCCGCAGTCTGGGTTTAATAAAATTTATTCCAGGGATATTGAACATCTCGTATGTGAAAAAAGAAGAGCTAGAAGGGAATGGCAACAGCACAGATCACCCCAACATAAACTCAGACTTAAAGAATGTTCTAAACGACTTCAAGAGTTGCTTGCATCTGAAAAAACTGCATCTCTTAAAAATTATTTGGAAGGTCTTGATGTCACACCGACATCTAATTACTCTTTGTGGCTCGCTGCTAGAAAGCTTAAAACCCCCGTTGAGTTTAAGCCACCTCTGCGCACATCTACCGGAGATTGGGCAAGAAGCGATACGGAAAAATGCAAAATATTTGCTGAGCATTTAAAATCCGTATTTACCTCAAATACATGTACTGGTGTTGCTGATTTGCCGAATGTAGTTGCTCTACCCCCTCGAGCCTTAAAGTTTAAGATGCGTGATGTACATAAAGTAATTGCTGAACTCAAGCCAAAGAAAGCTCCAGGTATTGATGGAATTAGTAACAAGATGCTGATGAACTTGCCGCATATTGCAATAAGAATCTTGCTGTTTATTTCTAATGCCATATTACGACTGGAGTATTATCCACAACTCTGGAAGCTTGCAAAAATCAAAATGATTCCAAAATTGTCCCCAACCTTAACAGATAGTGGGTGCATCCCAGACCATCAATTTGGTTTTAGAAGTCAGCATAGCAGCATTGAACAAACTCATAGATTGGTTCAATTTATAAGAAAAACATTTGAGGAAAAGAAGTATTGTTCTGCCCTGTTTATTGATGTTTCTCAGGCATTTGATAAAGTGTGGCATGAAGGTCTAATTCTAAAATTAAAATCATATCTACCAATAAATTTAGTGAATTTATTAGAAAGTTACATCACTACCCGGAAGTTCACGGTTGTGGAAGGAGAATTCATGAGTGTGCCTGAATCTATATCATCCGGTGTGCCACAGGGGAGCATACTGGGGCCAGTTTTGTATTTGATCTATACTTGTGATATGCCTTTGAGCAGCAATATCCTTACATCTACGTTTGCCGATGATACAGCCTGCCGTAGTATGCATGAAAACCCTCACGAGGCTTCCCGATATTTACAAGAACATATTACACAATTGGAAATGTGGTTGAACTTATGCAGAATTAAGGTAAATGAACAAAAGTGTGTCCATATAACGTTTACCCTAAGAAGAGATACTTGTTCCCCAATTCGAATCAATAATCAAAATATTCCTCAACACTCCCAAGTGAAATACCTTGGTATACACCTTGATCGAAGGCTTACATGGAAACATCATATTGACTTTAAGATAACTCAGATGAAAATTAAGTTATCTCAAATACACTGGTTGATTGGCAGAAATTCAACACTTAGCATGGACTGTAAACTTTTATTATACAAGTCGCTTTTAAAGCCAATATGGTGTTACGGTATCCAGTTATGGGGCACTGCTTCAGCTTCCAATGTAGAGAGAATCCAACGAAGGCAAAACAAAATTTTACGGTTAATAACATGGGCTCCATGGTACATCAAAAATTCTAATATAAATTGTGATATAAATATGCCACTAGTGACTGAAGAAATTGCAAAATACGCAGGCAAATATTTAACAAAACTCGAGTCACATCCTAATCCGCTTGCTCGTAATATTTTGAACTTTACTGGACACATCCGCTTGAAAAAGAGGGACACAAGGGCTCTATTACTCAACACGCCAAATGGGATTTCTTGAAAATACTTTTTTTATACTTTTTTATAATTTTTTTTTCTTTTTTTATTATCACTACTTATGTATTATTTATAACTATTAACAAGTTTATGTCCGACAGTGGTCGGTCCTAATAATTATATTTTAGATTTAAGATTTGAATACTTATTGTTAGTTCATATTTGAAGATACAATAAATAAATACATGTATTAAAAAAAAAAAAAATATTATACTTTGCAGAAATTTACATATTTCGGTATTTTTAAAACAAATTTAATGTAAAATTTGTTTGTGTATAAGGCCTACTAATAGGCCAATTGTTACACACACATTACTTGTAACATTTTTTGCACTAATGACACACATTCACTAATACATTTATAAATTTATTTTGCTTTTTAAATGAGATAAGTTCCACTCTTTTATCGAATAACTTAGATGTTTTGAATGACGGACGGAATCAGGTCAATAGTGAGTTTATTTTCCTTTTTTTTCTTCTTCACGTTTCTCTCACTGTTTGCATTGAAACGCTTCAACTGTGCAAAAGGGGATGTTGTTGTGTTGTCAAGCAAATAAGTAGATAACTGACTACATAATATGCCGGCAATTGCACGAATGTGTACGAGTACTAACGACTTATTGCTAATTGTTTATTATAATCAGCGTTGTCAACTCGGTGCTTTTCGCACCGTTTATAGTGCTTTTTGAAATTTTCGACGCGGAAAATTTTGTAGTTAGTGCTCAGTGCTTTTTTAAATTCATTTTCGGTGCTTTTTGTTTCGAGGCGGTGGCACTAAATCAAAAATTCAAAGAGAAATTTCCTAACCTATCATTTAAAAAGCATAAGCGCTGAAGTTAAATGGAGCATTTCAAAAAATTCTACTAAGATTGTACAAGGCTTGGTTGAAAAAATACGTGACATATAATCCTCAAATTTTAACATTTAAACGCAGAAGTTGATCGCGTTTTGCTTTACATAAAAAATTTTCCAGAAAATTGTGTTGTGAATATGTCCGAATTTACACGAGGCAATTTTACTTGCGCAAGTCATGAATTTGGTGAACAAAGAAGTGAGGAGTGTAAAAACCAGCAGAATTGCCGTACAGACTTGCCTGTACAGGCAATTCTGTTTTTGCTATCATTCGCTCTATATCAAATTTGACATTTCTTTGTATGTATATGTATAAGTAATTATATGTATAAGCAATGGAAAAATACTTGCGCAAGTAAAGTTGCTCTATCTAAACGCTACAGCAAGTTTAATAGAAAATTTTATGACTTGCGCAAGTAAAATTGCCTGGTGTAAATTGGGACTATAGCTGCCGTTTTTGGTTATTTGAAACCAAAACTGATTCTTATATGTATACATAATTAAAATGTGTATCGCATGCCTCAAATTTTAAATTTTAGGAATGAAATGCAAGATCAACAGTTTCGTATATTTGTTATATACATACATACATACATATTTATGAATAACAATTTTATTAATATAATAATTTTTTTTATTTAGTGCTTTTTTACTTAAATTACGCCCTTTTTCCTGGTTTCAGTGCTTTTTGAAATTTAAAAGTTGACAACGCTGATTATAATGTAGTAAAAGTAGAGAGGGGGATGGTAGACCTGTAATACTTGATCCAATCAAGCATTAAATTACTTATCAAGTCAATGTTTTTACACAACACTCTGTTGCCAAATTATTAACGTGCAGTTTCTACAATGCAAGCAAGCTTGTATTCAAATTTTCTAGAAATGTCTGTGCTTGCGTTGTAGAAACTACGCTTAACTGTATGCTCAAATAATTCAAAAGAAAAATTAATGGCTTGTTTCACAATAAAGAATGAAAACTTTGGACTGAAAATTTATATTGAAGACAACAATAACATACAAATAAAATTGTTTTTGTTTTCAATATAAACTGTAAGTCGAAAGTTTTCTTTCGTTATTGTGAAAATGGCAATAAATATAGCAGACATAAAGCCATGATTTTGTAAAAACTTTTATTTTATTATCATGAGTTTTGAGGAAGTTTTTGATAACTTTTTCGCATATTTCGAATGTTATCTCGGTGATAACATGACGAATGTTGGTTTTCAAATGCGCCAACATTCGAGGATTTGGAGTACTCCTACAAAATAGTTTAATGGCGTCAATCCGCAAGATATTGATAAGCAATTGACATTGTCAAAACAAAAAAATTACATGTTCTAAAAACTTCCCATGCAATAAAACTGGAATCAGCCGTGTTGCGTGGCTCGTGGCAACGTCTTGGTGAAACCTCATATCGTCGAGTTCATAATCATATATGTACCTATTTTCAGTAAGTTTTATTACAATAATCGTATAGCTATAATAAATATAACGAAAATCTATCGACTTTGCTATTCAATAACATATTTTAACTAAATCCACTGTCAGTTGAAGCAAACAAAACAAAATCACAAGCTCAAATTCGTTTAGTTTCCTTAAAATTCTTTTTTATGCTTTTCGCTTATTTTGAGATTTTGTATGCAGAGATGCCACCTGATATACAATTAAAATGCGACTAAAACACATATCTACACTATCATTAAACAGAAACTATGGATAATATTACGATTTTCGGTTGGCAAAAAATTACGGGGTCCTGCTAGTGAATCAGAGCCCTGCAGGGTCCTGCAGGCGCTCTGAATCAACGCTAACATTTTTTCGAATTATCGGCAATCCCCCCAACAGAATATAAACATAAATGCATTATGCAGTAAAAATCATTTTATTCTAGCTTCCGGAGAAATTGTACAAACAAACTTAGGCGTCCCACTAAAAACAAAAAGTAAAACAACTCTAAATATTGCTATCTCAAGGAAGTGCAAATTCGAATTATATCCAAAGATTTAAACTTACGCTTTTTCCTGCATCAAGTTCTTTTTTCTATGCTCACATCTTGAATTGAGTGTCATGAAAAATTAATTCGCCGTTTTTAACAAAGAAAAGAAAATAGTTCTTATTGTCCATTTTTGAAATTAAACATTTAAGACTTTATTGAGAAATAAATAATTCAGGTATACACAACGTTTAACAAACACATTTCCAAACAAAATTCATTTTGCAAACCTTTCGTAAACAAAAATAATTTTTTGTGGTACGCTAGTAACTACCGTATTCAGAAGAAATATGCTTAATAAACGTTTTGTAAACTTCAATTCTATTTTAGTGTTTTTTATGGGAATTATTATTATTTAAGTTTAACATTTATAAACGCACTAATAATCCAAAATTATTATTTTACTTATTGGGTAAAATATTTTTTATTAAAAATACATTGAAATTGAAAATTGGTGGGTTTAGATGGCTCCAATGCGCATTTCACTGTTGCTAATACAACTTATCAGGGAATCTTTACCCAAAGTTTTTTAGAACAACCAGAGTTATTATTATATAAACTTTTATTTAAACAAATGAGAAGCTCAACACATATCAAAGTTGAAACAATAACTCAATAATCAATAGGGGCCAAATCGTCGCCTTCGTATCGAATAAAATTTCGTGACGTTTCGAGTAACCAGATTACGGCACTCGATAGAGTACGAATCGAAATATCTTTGCAAATGTAAGAGTTTTTTTGCATTGTAGTAGAATAAAAGCATATGATTCTTATAAAATGTAAGAAAAGATATAAAATAGAGGCAAGGAAGAAGAAATGTTTTTATTATTTATGTCTTCATCTGATGAAGAATATGAAAATGTTGTGCGTACCCAAAGAGAAATGCGGAACAAAAGCGATCCATTATCATTATCCGATACAGCGTACGTAACAAATAAATTTTGAATAAATAAAAGACTTATGTGTAAATGCTCCTAGGTTTCAAAAACGACTTAGAGTCTGAGCACAATGTAACGATTATTTATTGCGGTGCGGGTTTCCATACTATTTTGAAGTAAAAATTCGCTGTGCGGGACGGAATAAAATTAAAATCTATTCTATTTTCAATGCGGATTTTCTTATTCTCTCAATTTTTGATACTCTTTCTCTTGCCGACGTTGCCGTAGTTTTTGAATAATTGGCTGTGTTCACACACAACATTATTGTAAAAAAACGTGATTTTGAAGTTCAAACATTTCTGTCATAGATTATAAAAGTTTAAAAAATATATCAAATATATTTGCGAATGTATAAAATGTTAATAATTTTTTGTGTTTAGTTATAAAAATGTATGAACAAAAAAATTAATAAAAATTTAAACAAACAATGACAAATATTGCCGTCACCGACTTCCGTTGTATTATGTTTATTTTTCTCTCTCGCAACGAGAAATCGCACCGCACTGCAAACATTGTGTTTAGACTCTTAGGTTGAAAAAGTCCTAATTTACACTATGCAAGTCTTATTGCTAAGCTGATTAGTTTGTTAGGAGAGAGAGACGAGGGGAATAAAAACGGTTTTGTTTCTCTCGTCTCTCTTTCCCACAAACTAATCAGCTAATCAATAAGACTTGCAGAGTCTAAACTAGGAAATAGGAAGCGTTCAATTTGTATTGTCTCAACTCAATTTGACTTCAGTTAATTTAACTTTAGTTAATTTGAAAATCATATCGGTACCATTATGTGAAATTTACCTTAAGCCAACTTAAGCACTTGTACCTTTCGGACGCAAAGTTAATTGATTTTTTAGAATAGACTTTGGGAACTTTTTTAGCTATTTTCTTTATCTTTACGTATTTTGAATTAATTTTATATTTTCCGTATATATTAAGCGTGACATTTTTAACGGGAAACAATTTCAAACAATAGCTCCTCGTCCATACAGTGAAACATTTGCTGCAAAACATTTTTGTTTTCTCTTTTGAAACTGCATTCGTTTCCACATTGTGCAGTTTTTATTTTGCAGGTTAATACATTTTCTCATATATTTTTCATGAGAATGAGGCGAGAATGACGTCATCAACAAGAACTTCGTGTACATGAAACAAAGCACCCCTTGCCATTCCTCTTTCCCCTCTCGTCAACAAACTCAAATGGACGACGACTAGCAAGTAATAGGGAAAACAAACAAATTCTAATTTGAAAATGGAGAGATTTCGCGCAGAATTTTATTCATGATTGCCCTGATTAATTGTTTTTCATTAATGTGAAAGGATAGAAGAAAATATCAGGCAATGAACGAAACGGTGATAATTACTATCATCCATCATAAAAGAGCTGATTATATAATTGGTCATAAGTTTTAGATTACAAAAGCAAAATGAGCTTTAAGTCTATATTTCCACGATGATTTGAATCAGTTGCTTAGTTCTCTCAACCAACATTATTAGTCGCGATGTTTACATAACACATCTGTGTGCTTCCAATTGACAGCATTTAGAAGTACTTTCATAAAATTATACAAAAGAGCATACATCATTATGCTAACTATTATGTACATTAATCAACTGCAGCTGCTTTAATAATAATGAGTATGCTTCTGCTTCCGAGCCATCAACAAATCGAAGCACAGGTTTGGCGCTTTCAAAATCTTTGCCTTTAAAGACATCGTTCTTGTCATAATAATCGATTGCACCAAACATTTTCTTTTTCCATCAATCTTGAGTTAGATTTTGTTTTACATTTTCAGTTTGGTTTTATTATTAATTTTTTTATTTCACTTGACTTACGACCTTGAAAATCGTTTTAAACGACAAAAATAAATTTTTAAGCTCAGTTCAGTAACACCCATCAGCACAGCAAAACTCAATGAAAAAACTCAGTCACCGAAGAAGCATTTTCATACAAAATAGTGGATCACTATTGTCTTACAAATGAAGACAAATGTCAAAAGTATAAAAGAAAGACAAGTTCAAATATACTCGGACGCTTTGTTGAATGAAAGTTAATAACTGCTTTCCATTATTGGGCCAATCTTAGGACTAGATCTGATAAAGTTGCGATAAAACATGTTATAAGTTACAAAAATAAAATCAAAGTAAGATTTCGTTTTAAGTTTATAAAGACATACAATATTGCAAGTTTATATAGCAAGAACTATTTTAATTTCTTGTGAATCTTGTTTTGTGGCAGCCAAAGGTTTCGCAATTACGGACTGTCCCAACTGTTTTTCCGGATTTGCTGAACAACTACCCAGCCAAAAAAGAGACTCCAAAAAAGTCATGAAAATGTAGAGTTTACGATGCGGAAGTAGTGCAAATTTCGATCCGATCTAATGATTTTTACATAGGTTTGTCATTGCAAGAAGTTCTCTTTTTCGATGCCTGGTCACTGAATTGGAAGCGATATTAAGAAAAACTCTATTTTTTTTTTCTTCTATGATAATACTTTCATCTAGGAAAAATGGTAAATAGTTACCTATTTTAACAGTTGGTTTCTTTCTATACGAATTTAAACCCGAAATAGTGTTTTCATGTAAATTTAAGCAAATAACTTTTAAATCTTAGACCAAAATTAATTCATAAATTTTCTTAAAAATATATATTTGTTTTAATTATGGTGAGTATTTTCCAACACTATGGAGGAGTTTTAAGGTTTTGTATGACTAAAATAAGCTTCTACATGGTTTTTTGCTCACTCTCTTCAAATTAAAAATATCGATTTTTTGGATGCAATGAAAATGTAGTTCCACTAGAATGACTTCTCCATTTTTTTACTGGGTTTGTCCGTTTGGCTTATATTTCTTTGCAATGAACATTTTATAGTCCTTATAGTCTTGACTCAATTCGATGTCTTTGCTCATATCATCTTGAACATGATTTATGCCCTGTCGCAATTCCATTTTGTTGCCTGTTTGCATAATTTTATGCAAATAGATTTCTAAATCGTAGGAAAGGCCTAACGAAATGAGTTCTTCCAGCTGCTGAATACCAAAAGGCTCAAAATTTTCTTTTCCAAATAAATCACACTTTTTATAGACTTCAAAATATTGTTCGGTTAGAGATTTATCACCGGTATGACGAGTACGTAGAAAACAATCTAGAATGTCTGCAGCTGGATGTGACTGAGCAATGTTTTTAAAACTCATAAAATAAATTTTTTCTACTTCATTTTTAGGCAACTTATCCAGAACATCGAAGCACTGTTGTGGACTTTTAACTTGAAGATTTCAAAAAATTTAAGTAAACATAATTATGATTGTTTATAGATTTTATTTTTACCTGTTAATCCAATTGCAGCATTAAATTGTAGTATAAAAGTTATAAAAAGTAGATTCATTTTGCAGTTTTGTGTAGAAAATATTTTTATCGGACGACACTTAAGCATATAATAATAAATATTTCCACTCAATGCATTTAATTTATTAATATTATTTTATATAGTATTTCAACTTTTAAAACCGCAAACAAAATGTAAACTACCACAGCAAATTATAAAAAAAAAATCCCATGAAAATGAGAAAAATTATAAATTCAGTAGCACAACAACTTTGGATTGATAAACAACACTGCCTGATTGATTAAAAAATAGAGAGAGAGTGTAGAAATCAACTTTTTCAAATCAATCTGGTAAATTAATCTCAATATCCATTAATGTAACGTAAAAATAAATTATTTCAGAGTATTTATAGTCGGACTTGCATTCACTATAACCAGACGAACGTATTTTTTACAAGCTTTTTTAGTACAAACTAAATATAAGCACAATCACGCCTTTGCACAGTGTCTGATTGTATAATTTATCTGTATCAAAACGTATTAAGAACCAATTTTTTTGTGAAGGGCGTAATTTTGCTTCTGTTCGTATTTAATTAACATCCCAGTAAAAAATTTCAAAAAAAGATAATCGGGTTTGGAATTAAGCATTTTTGGTGGAAGCTTTTCGCCACTGGATTACCAACTTGATGATTTTCACAAGGCATGAGACTACTGTGTAGTTTCCATAATGCAAGCAAGCGACTTGTTTAGAAAAAAATTTATGAAAAACACTCAAATTGTTGATTGATTCTTATACAAGCTTTCTAGACAAGTCGTTTGCTTGGATTATGGAAACTACACACAAAATAATCGATTCTTTAGAAGTACTTACTTTTTTATTTGGAAACTTGTTCTCGTAATCTATTTAATCTAAAAAAATCATTCGCCTCATTTAGCAACTTGTACATATTTTTTTTTAAATTTTAAGTAATGAAATTTAGTAATCAGAATAGTAAGTCAATATATGGCAAGTAGTTCGGAAAGCAAAAAATTTAAGTAGGGAAGTTATTTTGCGCCTTAACGCTTTAACCAATTTTAATGTGTGAAGTATTAAGCAATTCGTTATTGAGGTCCGATTAATATTGACTAAATGTTTGTCTTTAGAATTGAAATTAGCGGCAATGGGGCAGCACAATGTGAGGGATCAAATATTATAAATCATGTCATATAAAATTTATTTTCATATACATATCAATCATCATTAAATTTCAAAAATCTCAACCACTTCATGTTTATTTTATGCTAAATCTGGTTACAAAACTACCCAGTAAAAAAATATTGGAAGTGATTATTCAGGAACTACTTATTTTCTATTTCCAAAATATAAATAAGTGTTCATATTTGACTTTTCAGGAACACGCAAATGAATTGGGGGTGGCGTTGGCTGAAGGAAGTAGTTAGCGCGTGGACTACTAAACCGAAGGTAGTGGGTTCAATTTCTGTATCCAACAGTCATTAAAGAACAACAACACCCAATTTTTTGATGTGCATTACTGCCTCTTTGTGCCAGTTGTTGTAGGAAACTTTAAGAGATAAAGGCATAGTCACTAGTCACTGAACAATACCGACTTCATCATATACTAATCCTCCTTCGTTGTGTAGCAGAATCATTGGCGTAGTCAAATAACCGATCAAATGGCTACTAACCACAGCTTCAAAAAAAAATTTAATACGCCTCACTTAACACCAGAGCGCTGCAAGACTGCATTATTAAAAACGTGAAAAAAGCAGAGTTGTAAAAGAATGAAGCTTTTCTCTGTCTCTTTCTTCACCGTGTGTTTTCTCTATTACTAAAAGAATGTAATAGTAGTAGGCATTCATTGCCTGAGTGTTACTTCTCTTTAAAAAAGAATTAAGAACCTATTTCCTATTATGCAAAATTGGAGATCATTTGTAGATTTTGCTTGAGTTGTGCAAATGTCGTGATTTTATCGTGTCAAATTTATAATTAATCTACGCGCGAGTACGTGAGCATGACTTAAAAAAAATTACTCGTGCGTGATTGCTCGTGAAACACGCATGAACTCTCTTGCTCTCACGAGATATCATTCCTGCATAAGTACATCTTTAACTGTATTGAATCTTTTGAAATAAATTATTTTATAATAATAAATATGTATGTTTTAATTTGAAATTTATTTGCTGGTGGTTAATCGTCAGCAGACATCAACCACGTATTTTGAACAGTCACAAACCTCTTATCTTATGCACAAACTTTCAACTATTTGAGAATTCACAAATATTAATGTTTTTGAAAATCACAAAAGCAAAATAAGCGTAGTAGGTTTAAGACTTAGTTAGCCGACTGTAATTTTAAGTATAGGCAACAATAGGAAATAGCTGATCGATATTGTTATGTGAAAAGTAATGAAAATGTTCATAGAGATGTAATGTAACGTTACCTACATTTCATATAAAAATATCGATTAGCTGTTTCCTACGTTGCAGTTACATTATATAACAGTCGGCTAACTCAGCATTTAGAAACTCATACAAACCCCAGCAGTAGCAAAATCAGGTAGCACATCCCGATGCCGCTGCAAGGTAATGCGCGAAAACATTTTTTTTAAATGTGTTATTAGCATTAACTACACTAAAAATATCTTTTATTGCGAAAATTGTACATGTACTTATACATGTACATACATGTACTTCAAATTTAGTTTTGTTTTTCTATTTTAGAAATCACAACACCAGTTAATGTGTGAAAAAAGGAGATAAGTTAAGATAAGGCTTGCTATATATTTTTTGGACTGCACCCTACACTTAAAATAACTAGAGAGTAGTTAAATATAACAGTATTGTTATAATTTTTTTTAGGAGTAGTAAACATTCTCATATGAAACTTAAAAATACCAATTTAAGAAATTAAAATTATTTTAATATATTTTTTTTTGTTAAAAATACAAAGTAATATGCTCTGAGCAAATTCTGAATAGATTGTCTTTAGCGGTTTGTGGTTAGAAAGTGAATGTATTAAACAAAATTTTTTTACAAAATTGAAATTAATGAAGATACTTAAAAAATTTTAAATTTTGAATTTTTTAGCATTTTTTCGATTTCACGAAAGCATATATTCAAAGTTTTTCTCCTATTTTTATTTAGTAAAATATCTTCTAAGTTATGAGAAATACGAAACTAATCTTATGAAATTAGTTCTTTTAAGCTTAGCTCAAAATGATTTATCCGGTACAAATCGGATAATTTTTAAAAAAGTTACAAGCCTCAGAAGTTTTTTCTGAGTCCCAGGTGGTCAACCTTGTCCTATTGTAACTCCTCCCGAGCTCAAACCAGAAGGCTGTTATGACATGTGTTATAAAGCCTATGTCCTCCTCTATAGATGTTAGAAGTGTCATATAAACCCAATCAGTAGCCTAGAAGTTCCAGATTTATTACCATTTATTTTGTAAAAGTCCCCACTGTGCAATGTAAATTTTACATGTACACGTGCATATGGGTGTGTAAAACCTTATTTTCTAACCCAAAAACCATACAAATTTGAATATATACTTTTTCATGAAAGTGCGTGACCGTGAAAATATTTTACATCATTCGTGCGTGAAGTCAAAAAATGCTCACATGCACATCTATAGCTTTTCAAATAATTACGATATGTCTTAATTTTTTAGGAAAATGAAATCCATGTCATGAAGCATTAGATTTTATTTATAAAAAATATATTCATTAAAAAAATTTTGGAAAAGACAAAAAGAACACATGGAACACACATCCTGAACATGACTATACTAGTCATTAGTCATGTTTTAGACTCGATTGTTTTTCTTGAATCAAGTCTGAGTTTATGAAAGAGAGAGCAAAAAAGAAAGAAGAGTGGTAGTGTGTGTTAAAGTGATGTGCTTGCACCGATAATTTGTGACTAGCAACAGAAACGTTGAATAACATTTGTACCTGTACATACCAGAACCAACACACGTAAAACTGGTGCAAACAGTTATATCTGTGCAGACCTATAATACGTATGTATATATTTATATGTAGTATGCAAATACATACATGAGTACATACATACATATTTGTTTTGTAAAAAATTATAATTTAATATAGTGCAATTCTTAATAAGTGCACTCAAAAAAAATGAACTAAAACTTTGAAAAATTTTCTAAATTTGAATAAAAAAAGTTGTCGTATGGCGCCAAAACTGTTTTTTACTTGAAACCAGTAAAGTATTTACTAAATTTCTTGTTCATTGATGAACTAGTTTATAGTAATTATATTTTAATATTTAAGTAAAATTTTCTCAAAATTAAGTAAAATTTTCCCACAAATTTCGGAGCTTTGCAAAAAAAATTTTTCGTCTTTGATCTCAAATTTAGTAAATTTTCCAATTTTTTTTTTGGTACTTATTTTTATTTTTAATTAAATTCTATACCAAATGATATGTTATTTATTATATCCTCATATTATATTCTTAATTATAATTCACCATACATACATACATATAAATTCCTTGAGAGTTGACATGTATTGAACCAACAACCTTCTGATGGATAAGCAAGCACTCTAACCAATTGTCTAACAAGGCAGCCTGAATAAGCATTGAAATTATTGAGTTTTAATAAAAAAAAAATAAATTCCAAGTTCAAATATTCCTCGAAAATATGAACAATTTACTTAGATTTTTTGATTAATGCAAACAAAATATATATTCTATAATTTAAAGAAAAACTACTTAAAACTGGTAAATATTTTCCTAAAATTTAGTATACCTTTTTACATCTTTTAAGTTAGTCAAATTTCATGAACTAATCAGGAGTAATTAATTTCCTAAAGTTTGTTTTTGGATTTAAGACGAAATATACTAGTCCTTAATATACAATTTCCTTCAGTTCATAACCATTTTCCTACTCTTAGTAAATATTTTCTTTAAGTCAGTAAACATTTCCTGAAATATGAGAAATTTATTGTGTATTTTTATGAACTATTTTTGAGGATATGAACTTTTTATTTTTTCACTCATATTAAGTAATTTTTACTAGTTTTTTGTAAAAATTTACTTAAGTTTAGAAAAAATTACTTTAACTTAGAAATTTTTTTTACTTGAATTTAGGAAAAAAATTTCTTAATAATAGTGCATGTCTTTTTTTTTTTTTGAGTGTGACCTCTCAATATTTTTCGACTAAAGAATTTAGTTAAAATATTTTTTTTCGATATCAGCAATAGTTGAATATTTAATTCTGCAGTCTATATTTAAGAAGTAAGTTGCATTCATCCTTATTACAGTTGTCAACATCGACGTCACGTCAATACAACACCAAACCATTGGGGCTCATTTACTCGTCCTCGAGATATTCAAAAACCGTGTTACTCTTTAATAATCCTTAAATAGTCTTAAGCCTGGATCACACGATTGGCATAATGTACGGATTTTCGTCGGCTCACTGCAATAAGTTCATAAGTAATGAGCCAAAATGACATTATTAATTCTTGAATAAGTCTACATGGATTTATTACCAATACAGTGTAGTGCAGTTATGTAATGATATTTCAACTAGTCGAGAAATAAGGCAAATTTACCTTGTTACTTATGAATTTATTTCAGTGAGCCGACGAAAATCGGTACATTGGGTCAATCGTGTAATCAAAGCCTTAGTATTAGTGATGAGCTATAACGTAATTTTTTAATAATGTTGCTCCTTGTGAAAGTGATTTCTAAATTGCTATTCTTTTAAACTGTGACTGTGATCACAGTTAAGCAGTATTTTGTTTGTAGCAGTTCTGTTATTTTGAGAAAATCTAACAATAAGAGCAGCAGTGAAATTAAACTGCGACTGTGATCACGGTTTAACTCATTTCAGCTCTTCTGCCTTAACATCTTTATTAGTATTGGTATTTTGATAAATACTAATAAGAAGAGCGACAAAAACAAACAATTAGTAATCAACCCCATCCAAATATTGAGATTTTCGTATAAGAGGCAGAGATACAAAAATTTGCAATATGAACCTGTGAGATGTACATAGTTGCCAGAAAAGACGATTTGACGATTTTTTATCGACAAAAGCTTAAGGTATAAAAAAATTCATGTGGTAGCCTTATCTAATGTTAAGTAAGCATGTAAGAACAATCACAGTTTGTATAAAAGAACTATACTTCCAAAACCTGTTACTTGGTAAATTCAGTCACAGTTGTGATTAGTGTTTTTCAATCGCTGTGAAAAAAGAACAGTTTTCAAAATATCGCTCAACTCTATTTAGTATTGTGCCTCCATACCAATTAAACTACTTTTCTTACATATCCCCGTATTTAATAATCTTTGATGTTGCAAAACTGTGTTCAATTGAAAGTTAGCTGTAAATGTTCTGACAACACATAGTTGAATGGAACAGTTACCTGTTTTCGAAAGCCACTAAACCTTCATCATCAGCGTTCTTCTGTTTTTGGTCCACTGTGTGTGCTTTCAGTTGATGTAGTTTTACGCAACTTTTTTTTGCAAATGGAATATGTGAATTGTTTTGATTCATTGTACTTCAATTTGCTGAATGGTTTTTTGTAATGAAAGTTAAAACTTGCAAAAAAAAAAGTTGCGTATATAAAGCAGAAAACTACATCAATTGTGCACACAATAATCATTACTCATATTCCATTTCATTGAAAATTTGCGTCAAATAGCTGATGTTAATAACAATCTCTACTCCAGTAGATAGTCATGGGTGCTGATAAAGTGCGTGGCTGGACAGAAAAATATCGGTATTTCCCCCAGCTAATATAGTCTAGTTTAATTTTTCTTTTCTTCTTTAGAAACTCACATTAATTAATAAAAATAGTTCGTTCAATAAGAATTGAAATTACTGAACTTAATTCCGATTAAGAAATTAATTTAATTAAGTTATGGGCTGATTACCAAAACAGCCAAAGCTCATATACAAATTTAGTCTTAGAATTTATACACAGAAAAAAGTATTCACCAATTAATATTTTCAATTAATAATTTAATTGTATTGATTAAATATTTAATTGTATTAATTAATTTGATTGGACAAACTTAATTTATATTATCAAATTGTTTATAGGTGAAAATTTAATTAATTTTTTAATTGATACTACAAATATTTTAATTAATATTACAAAATCATTCATATTACTTTTTTGTGTGTACTGTAGATTAAATAAATGAATAATAATAATAATAATAATAATGGGAATTATAATACGAGTACAATGAGATACGTGTAAGCATCCTATTTCTTTTTTTGTTTTTTATTAAATTTTAAATTTAAATATCATAAAATTTTAATAATGTACTTGACATTTCTTCGCCGGTCTATTTTAGAAAATTTCAATTACTTAGTTTTAAATTGTTGCCTTCACTTGCACGTTTGCAAAACTTTCATCTTTCAAATTAAAGTTTCCGATTTATTAAAAACCTATAAAATATTTTTTTTTATAAATAATTTACTTCACCTACAGTTTTCTGTAAGTACACATACAATATCCTTATACATACACATAAACATACATACATATATTTAAGTGTGTGTGTATTTATTTTCTATTTTCAATTTCGCTTCTCTGTTTTGATATTTAAACCTAAACAAAAAAAAAAACAATTTTCAGTGCAAAAAAAGCGATGCGGAAATTGTAGGATAACGAAATGAAAACTTAAACAAAATTATAAACATCAACCTATTTACCAACTAGTACATAACACATATATACACTATAATCATACATTTATATGTACATATATATGCATATACATGCACGAATCTATGTACATAGTATATATGTATAGATGTTTGCATGTACATATGTATGTATGCATGTAATACGTTTAGAAAATAATGATGTAGTTGTTGATAATAGTAACGAGCTTTAGCCTACAATGACTACAAAAGAAACTCACACAGCTGCAAAGAACTACACGGAACCCCCAACTGGTAAAACAAATTAAATTTTACTTCTTCAAAAGTAACTCCTACCAATGCAAAGCGGAAATAAACGCATACACATACCTTACACACATACATACATACATACATACATACATATATACATACATACATGCACACAAAGTCGGCAGTATTTTGGGAAAGGAAAAACGAAAGAAAAAACGCACGCTAAATTTAGATTGATGGCAGCATGAGTGCGTGCAGCATTTGTGCAGATACCAAAATGGCTTTAAACGTTGCAAACAATAGCTTGTGGAACTTAAGATATTGGAAAACTGAAAAAATCGTAAAAAGGCTCAAAATAAACTCCGCGAGGGGCTCTTTTGGAAATTAAATACCTGTAATTGATTCATCTTGACATCTTAGACAGTTCTTATTGAAAAGATAAGATAAGTAAACTGCGAGAAGTAGATAAAGCCTTCCAACTTAACGTTTAAAAACACCGTATAACAAGTTTTAATACTTTATTTATTATATTCCTTTCTCAAAAGGAAGACCAGAGCAGCAAATGAGATCAAAAAAGTTGCATATTCATGCTACTAAATTTTTGTATATTTGTGTAAATCCGTTATAGTTATAACTATACCCACTGAACTGAGATTGTATAAAAAAAAATGCTCACTAAAGTGAGGAAATTTCGAAACAAAATTCTTCGATATTTGTTCGCAAATCTAAGAAAAGTCGCATTATCGCTAAAACTTCGAGCTTCGAACGTCTCTCGATAGTTTTTCGAATGTGTGACGGTAGCCGAGTGAATATGTGTCAGCCTGTTAATCTAGATAAACCACGTTCGATGCATGACAGTTTTGTAAATTAAAAAATAAAATAAGAGCACATACTTGGTATCTCCATTCCATTGATCCATCCATTGGTATCAAATTAAAAATAGTAAATTACATTTTTACTCTTTCTGTTGCCTTTTTTCGATATCTAAATTAGTTCTCTCACTTTTGATATTGTTCTTTGGGATAAAACTGAGCGACAGCTGAACCTTTTTCGATTAATTTTTGAGTCGATAGTTTTGAACGATAAATGTTAGAGATATATTCGAAATCGATGTCAATATCAAAAGTCTTGATCAACTGGGTAACGTTATAGTTACAACTACTGGTACAGAATATAGCCTATATGTATATAGTCTTATATTCATCCATAAAAAAGTAAAAAGGTCCACAGACACCAAAAAGTTCAAAGTTCCTTGAAACGTTTGTAATATTATTTTCAACCATGTTTTTGCTAATGAAAAAAATTACATTTGGACATAAACCGTTTCGAAATATTCGAATGCAATGTCGCACACTCAACGATTTTATTTTAATATAATTGTTGCTCGTTTGGTTTTGATAAACGTTCTTAAATAGAGGCATTACCCATCGTCTTTTCCTCTTTTAAAATTTTTCTGAGGGTACACAGAGCAAAAAAAACGAATGCAATTGCAATTAATTGTACATGTCACGTGCGACATCGAAAAACAACATTTATTATCAGTGCGTCCTCCTAAAGCGCTGGACCGATTAGAATGAATTTTTTTGTATGCATTTGGGTGGCGCCCTGGCAGATTGTGCTGTAGCTGGTATCTAGGTTATTTATCTATACTGCAACTAAGCGGCTGGATCGACTTGAATGCATTTTAGTGTATACGTTCACGTGGAGTCGTAAGATAACGTTTGCTGTGCTCACAATAAAGATATTAAAAAAAAAACTTTCCTAAAAAATATAAGGATTAGTTGACAATATAGCAAAATATGTAAATCAAATTATTTGCAAAATAAATATTTTTTATTGCAAAATAAAAAAAAAGTTAAAAAATTTAAGTGAGAATTACAAAAGTAATAATATTTTTACAAAGCGAATAAAAAGATAGCTCGCGTAAAGTTGCAACAAGCCACCATATTGATTAAAAATTGCTATAACTGTAAGGAATGCAGAAAAAAATCGAGAAAATTCGCGAAAATTACGAAAATTCCTAAAACTTACTGACAGCGGGATGATAAAAAAATCTAAAATTGTTTTGAAAAAAACTATTTGGAGGCTGATAGCATACAAAAAGTCACTTTTATCGCGATTTGCTAGAAGAAAATTGGAAACAAACCCTAAACTTGAAATAGCCAAATCCGTTAAAAATAAAGAAAGTTTGAAAAAAAGCGAAAAAATCGCAAGTTAGCTAAAAATTGCTAAATTTTTAAATGAAATTTCTTAATTTAAAAATAGTAAAATACCCAAGAAAAAATTAATAAGAAACAAACTCATATGTTTCTATATTTTTACGTGAAATAAATACCCAGGCAGAAATTGTGCACAAAAAATATGTCCACCACAACACTGCAAATACAACATTACGACTCTTCCAAAATTTGTGTACCACCACAGTACTGTAAACACAAAAATATGACTTAAAGTTTACAAATACCGCGTCCTTAGTAATGATATACCACTACAACACTGTATTTACAAAAATCCGACGTTAATTTCTCAATACCCCGTTTAAAATAATTCTATACCGCTAAAACACAGTAAATACAAAAATGTGACTTTAGTTCCCCAAATACCCCGTTTACAATAATTCTTTACTGCTTCAACACCTCGAACACAACAATTTGATTTAAATTGGAAAATTTACATTGTGACGACCTTAAAAATTTGTATTTAGAGTATTGTGACAACATTGAAAACAATAGTCGGAGGACGGTGATTCGGCGTTATCATTTTAATGTTATGAGAACATTAAAATTTTGGTAAATGAATGTTGTACTGATGTTAGTTGTACCCGCAGACAATCGTAGCAACGTCGTGCTGGTTGTCTTTTTCTGCCTGGGTATATCACTGAAATATATATTTATACTCCACTATCAGGTTCTTATGGTGCTGCTGCTACCAGGCTACCATGCAACATTTGTTGCCAGCGGCACTTGTAGTGGTGCAGGCATGTGGCCTGCTGTGGTATATGTGTTCAGAGCATTCCATTTCAAGAACTAATGTGAAAAAAAAGCATTAGTACTAAAAACTTGATTAAAATTAAGGTTAAATTTTAATTATTATTGTTCGAACTTCGTTTGTTTCTATATTTATGATTTGATCAGGCTAAAGTTCGTATCGGAACAACAAGCTGTTTTCGAAGGCCACTAAACCTTCATCATCACCGTTCTTTTGTGCTTAACCCATTGTGTGTGGTGATTAAAATTTATTTTCAAATGGTTCCAGATTTAACTTCAAGCATTATCATTGAAAATAAAATTTTTTTTACTTCTTAAAAAAATATAAATGACTTATAGTAAGAGTCTTAATTTTGCATACATTTTTATTCCTATTATGTTTATATTATTATTATCTTTAACCATAGAAAAAGTTTTTCTTTTATTATTTATTTGTTTATTTATTTATTTATTTATTAGATATTCTGTGCACAAGACTTAAAGTCTTATATTACAGCATAGAATCTACATGTATGATTGAACTTAATTACATGAGGACATACCAGCATTTAAAAAAAAATTAATAATAATAAAATTAATAAACTAATAATAAAAATCAAATTTAATTAAATTGATTAAAGTTATACAAATTGGGAAAAATAAGAGAGCAATGTTTTTAAAGCTAATATGAATATAATTCCATTATTTTTCTTTTAAAGGTTGCTGCATTGGTTACAGTTTGTACGCCATAAGGTAAGCTGTTCCAGAGATTGATAGCGTTAATGAAGAACTGCCATTCGGATGTTAGGCTACTGTGCTGAAATATAGTGAGCCTTCTGCCTCTGTTTGACCTTGAGAAGTTTATACGGTTAAAAAGCTGTTCAGGCTGTTTGTTGGATATTATTTTATGGAACATGATTAAAACTTTAGTGTTTAGCAGGTTTTTAGTGACATCTTTAAAATTTGAATTGATCTGAAAGATACATTAGTACTTCCTCTTAGGTTAAATACGTATCTGGTAATATTATTAAAAAGGACTTTCAATTTCGAGATGCTAAAAGCGTCACACCTAGCAAATAACTCATATCCGTAAAGAATTGTTGGAAACAAATAGCTTTTTGCTAGAAGCATTCTTATACGAAAAGGAGTACAGTTTTGTGTTTTCCAAAGAGTTCTAAGCGTAGAATAAGTACGACCGCAAACATTTATTATGTGATCCTTCCAACTCAAATTATTATTAAGAACAATGCCAAGATTTTTTGTTGTGTTGACAATGGCAAGGGGTTGGTTATTTAAAATAATATAAGGAGCATTTTCAATTCTGGTTAATCTCTTTTTACTAATAATAATACATTTAGATTTCGTAGTATTTATGGCTAAGCCATTTGCAGTAGCCTATAAATATATTCTTTATAAATCACTGAAGTGACTTTAGATCTGATATAGATCTGCACGTCATCAGCATACATTCTAACTTTGCAGTATTTAAGTTGATTTGGCAGGTCGTTGGAATAAAGAGAAAAAAGAAGTGGACCCAGAATTGATCCCTGTGGAACGCCTCTTGTTAAGGCCAAGCATTTGGAATCCATTCCTGAAGTATTAACAACCTGATTTCTATTCTCAAGATATGTTGATATAAGACGAGTAGAGGTAGTGGAGAAATTAAACATGTTTCGAAGTTTATATTCAAGTATTTTATGATTCACTGTGTCGAATGCTTTGTAATGGTCCAGAAGTACGAGAATTGTAATATTATTCTTATTATTCTTATCGATATATCTTCGATAACATCAATCAGGGCAGTTAGACAACTGTGATTAGCGCGAAAACCAGATTGCTAATCTGTAATCAGTTTGTTTTTATTTATAAATGATAACATTTGACTGTGAAGAAGTTTTTCAAGAACTTTTGAAAGAAATGGCAAAATAGCTATCGGCCTATATTCGGAATTCGTTTTCGGGATAGGTATTACTTTGGCTGTTTTCCATTTGGGAGGGTAGTTACACGATGTGATGATTCGATTAAACATATGAGTAATCATAGGTAGTAACTGTGGCAATAACATTTTCAGGAATTTCGGGTGTATTTTGTCAGAACCGATCGCATTTGAAGGCTTATACATTTTTGGCTACCAAAGCACATACACATGTATATTGCTTAAAAGTAAATAGCTCTTTTAGTAAACCACTAAACCTTTCAAATGGTAATTTCGTATAAAGAATATTTTAAGCCAGCACATGTTAAAAAAAATTTTACAAGAAATAGTTTTAATAACAGGAAAAAAATGCTAAGGAATTGCCCCAAAAATTCCAATATTTATTTGCTAATAATCCCAATGAAAACCCTAAATCCGAAATTAAAATTCGAATAAGTGCGAAAAGAGAGCAAGTGAAACATTGAGGGCAATCATGAATAAAATTAGGAAAGTAAGAAATTTTTCCTGGCGAACAATTTCAAACCATAGCAAGCAATAGGGAAAACAAACAAAAATTTAATTGGAAAAGGGAGAAATTTCTTGCGGACTTTTATTCATGATTGCCCTGATTATAAATTTCACTATGGAAAAAATGTCACTTGCGTGATGTGATTAAGATTCGAATAAAAATACCAACTACAAACTATTTTCACTAAAAGTCAAATCTATTTTGCAGAGATATAAGAAAAAAACAACCTAAAATTAGTCAAATTAAAATATCCCTTCAAGTTTTCATCGTTGGCCGCAAAAACAAATTATGTTAACATCACATGCAAATACCTTGGTTCTTTTTCAAATATTTTTTAAACGAAAAATTGATTATAGGGCTAATTTGGAGCTAAAAGTTACGCTTATTGTTAAAATAAAAATCCGTTATATTTTATCTTTTTCATTTAAAATGTGCACGACTGTCACGTTCAACTTAATGGAAATGCTCAGAAATATTTTAAGAAAATACTAAAGCTTATTAATATGCGGATTAGAAAATAATTTGAATGCTTTTTAAAAAAATATTTTTTTTTTAACTTATGAACTTAGTTCTCATTCAAATATTTACTGAAATTTACAAGAAAACTAATATTTGCGTTTAAATTTGCAAGAAAAAAAGAAAAGAGTTGCGAAAATTAGCAAAATTTTTAAACTCTTTTCCAAAAATATTATTATATGTATTACGACAAAAAGGAACTTTTTCTTAACATCTCCTACAATTCGATGATTAAGAATCGTAAAACATAACTTCTCGAAATGACAAGCTTATGTAAGAAAAAAGTCATTAAAGATGATCCGAGTTTACTATACTTTCGCATCTCAAATTCCACGTTCTTATGACTTCTTGGGAATATCCTTTTTACAAAATGCAAAATACAAAAGGGAAAATCTCAGCTCTTTCTCTACTGTAACTAACCCCTAAGTCTGCTAGGAAATTGCTCTTTCTATTAAAATGTATTAAAAACGTCTAATTACTTTCAGCCAACAAATATTCATAAAATGAAAAAATTCTTTAGAAAACTGCCGCTTTCCCATGTGTCCTGGCATTTGTATGAGTATGTGTGTGTATGCACGTACATGTACATAAGCACTTACAGACGCACTACGCAATGCGCAAAAACAAAAATTAATTTTTTTTTCATTTGAAAAACTACGAAAGTTTTATGGCTGTGCAACATTCAACAAAGTAAAAACCGACAAAAAAATAAAAGTTTACAACCAGTCAACCGTCCAAAAACAGCCTGCTGCCGTGATGCGATTCAATGCTGCTTTTTATTTCTACATTGCTGACACTCAAACACCCACACTATGCCACAGGGAGTGTAAAGTCTGTAGTAGCCACGCACAACAACAAACAATATTGCAAAAATACTTGAAAAAAAAAATAACACAAAAAACGTACAAAGGAAACAGTAATAATAACAACGACAGCAATGACAGCAACAACATGAACAGAAACCAGCAAGAACCTCCAGCAGCAAAAGCAAGAAAACTGCTTTTCGGCAACAAAAAAAATGTCAGAGTGCACGCACACAAAAAAAAACATTTTTAAATGAACGAGTACGAGAGTTTCCAGGGAATTGGTGGGGACTAAGTTAAGACTAAAAAGGGCACAGGAAGCATAAAAATACACGAAACAAAAATCATATTGTAAAGCCTCAGCAACACCACCTACAAAAAATATTAATTTTCTTACCGCATATACATACACCCACTCACACATACATGCATGTATGTACATACATACATATGTACATGGCTGTTACATATACTACGAGTATATGTATATTGAAGTCGTGCATTATTTGGCATACAAGCTACTGTTAAGCCCCACAATGCCAACGCCATCATTAACATTGAAAATTTTATCAACTGGCACACGCAACACAACAAAAACGCAACCGACCCATTAAATTCTACCGTCTTTATCTTCGCTTTCTCCCACCAAAACTTTAATGTTTTTAGGGAAAACTTTGCTAGCAAGCTACGAAAGCAAGTCTGTTCGTCAGTCAACTCGTCTGTCGTCATGTGTTCCATGTTGTTTTTGTATTTGGTCTTTAATATATAACCACCCTCTTGGCATTAGTGCGACTACATAATATTTTGCATTTAAATCTTTGGTTTTTTTCTCTTAATAATCGCTAGAATTAACACAATTCACCTCATGCCAACCAACGCCAAGCCTCCCCACCACCCCTCTACAGTTCCACCACACCCCCTTCCAGCAACGTTTTCAGCTTTCTAACCATTTCTTCTGGCAATGGCCGATAAAAGTGCGTTCTTAAACGTCCTTGATTCTTGCATTACAGCTGCGTTGAAAAGACACATGAATTCATTCTCTCTCTCTCTCTCTCACTACTTGAAAACTTCCTGCTGCTCACAGTAAAGCTTTGCACAATGTATTTCGTAAATAGTGAACCATAATACGGAGAGTATAGTAAAAAGCTTTTGTTTTGTAAGCGGAAGTGGGTAATACTTAAATACATGAAAAGAGCGAATGTGCATGTATGTGGTTCATGCTCCTATGTAAACAATCACACATACGTACATACGTATACATACATATGTATATGTGTGTACATGTGATTACATACATTAAAAATAAAGCCCGGGTATGCACCGGAAAAAATCGTTTGCATTTTTTTTTAAACAAAGCTTGCCATATTAACAAAAAGAAAATAGGTAATAATTTTTAAATTGTTTAAAATTTATTATGCAATATTTTTATGAATTTTTTGTTATAAAGCTCCCTGCAAGAATTAATCAGGGTTTTGGAAGTACTACCTACATTTTCTGCCTTGATAACGTGCTTCACAGTAAACACATACATATGTATTACCTTACCAAATGCAGTAATGTATGACAGAAAATGTAAAATAAAACATTAAAATAAATCCTTACACACATTTCCTTACACTACCAGGCAGAAATTGTGACTTTGCCCAAAAAATATGTACAACTACAACACTGTAAATACAAAATTACGACTCTTCCAACATTTTTGTATCACCGCAGTACTGTAAACACAAAAATATGACTTAACGTTTACAAATGCCGCGTCCTTAGTAATGATATAGCACTACAACACTGTACTTAAAAAAATCCGACGTTAGTTTCCCAAAACCCCGTTTAAAATAATTCTTTACCGCTTCAACACCTCGAATACAACAATTTGACTTAAGTTGGAAAATTTACATTGTGACGACCTGAAAAATTTGTATTTAGAGTGTTGTGACAACATTGAAAACAATAGTCGGAGGACTGATTCGGCGTTATCATTTTAATGTTATGAGAACATTAAAATATTGGTAAATGAATGTTATACTGATGTTAGTTCTACCCGCAGACAATTGTAGCAACGTCATGGTGATTGTCTTTTTCTGCCTGGGCTAGTACATAACACAAAACACTAATCTAAGGCGATGATTAAAATTATAATCAAACTTTGCAAGCTAAATTACATGTGATAATTATTAATGAACAAATAACACCGAAGTTAATTGTAAATATTCTGACTAACAAATAGTTGAACGTAACAACTATTTGTTAGTCCACTGTGTGGTCCACTGTGTGTGGTATCAGTTGATGTAGATTTCTGCCTTATATACGAAACTTTTTTGCAAATGGAATATGTGAATTTTTTTGATTCATCGTATTTCAACTTAATGAAAGTTTTTTTTTTAAATTTTACCATCTCTTAGTTTACAGCAGTCATGCCATTGTCGTTTGTTCTTTACTAATTATGCTTATTTTTGTTCTAATTAAGACAAACTTTTTTGGTTTGTTACTATTAATTATATGTATGTATATGTTTTTAATTTTTGCCACAGTCCCAGTCCATATATAATGGCTTGATGCAACCATATATAAACTACTTAGCTAATGTATATGCCTATTAGTTAAAATTTTGAACCGTTCAACGATAATATTTCCATTTCGGGAGGTTTTAACAAATTAAATATTAAATACCTAGTTTTGTCTGAGATTTATGTATCTTACGCTTTTACTCAGGTAAAGAATTCATTAAAGAAATCGAGTACCTCCTAAGTACCAGCTCTAACGTTTATATTTAATTTGTCTCTAAAAGAAGGGCAATTTATAAGCAGCTGGAAGTCGGCCATAGTCATTCCAGTTTTTAAATATGGCATCAGAAATGATGGAAAATGTTACAGGCCAATCTCTAAGCTTTCCTGCTTTTTATAAATTTTTGAGCATATTGTGCATAAAAAGTTATTTTTCCAAATTAAATCTTGCATATCTCCGTATCAGCATGGTTTTTATTCTGGCCTATCAACTATTACTAATATGCTCTCGAGCATGGTAGCCAGGTAGAAGTTATTTACACAGACTTTTCTAAAGCGTTTGATAAAATATCTCATTCCATTCTGTTGTCAAAATTGAGTTTAATGGAATTCCATTCAAATTTTTGCTGTGGCTTAAGTCTTACTTATGTAATAGAGTTTGCTCAGTATTTATTGAAGGTGTTCAATCCTTGCCTATTGTCAAACATCTGGAGTGCCCCAGGGGAGCATCCTTTTCCCGGTATTATTTAACTTATATACACCCAGAAAAAAGATTGGTTGGAAAATGGTTAGGCACATAAAATATCATTTTCATTAACTACACAGAAAAAATTGTTGTTGAATTTTTTTCAATTAAGTTATTGCTCAGAAAAAATTATATTTTTGATTAATATTTTAATTGAATAGATATTTATTTTAATTGAATTTTCTACTTTATTTAAAAAGTGTTATCAACAGAGCTTAAATCAGAATAATATGAAGTGCTTAAGAATACCCAATTAATCTTTTAATTGGTTTTGATATTTTATATGGGAGGAAAAAAACTACTAAGTTCAATTTTTAATTTTTCTTTTGATTCATAAATTCAAAATTAATTTTCTTCCCTTTTGTTGAGAAATAACAAGAAAATAATAAAAAGAAATAAAAGCTCATAGACCAAATATGGATGGGAAAGTTCGTACATTGGCGGTATTTATTGTTGGATGCAAATGGTCTTGCGTAAGTACATATGGAAAATATCGTAGTCTTTCTTTAAATCTAATCACAAAATACACACAATTCAATTCTGCATTCACACTTACGGAATACTATCAAACACCGAATGCAGCTATTGTACGTACTTTTGTGCATCATTCGAACTTGAAAAACCTACTATGCATGAGTTAGGTTTATGGTACTATATACAAACGTTGCATTTTTGGAAATTATTTATACACACATACATACATACATATGTATGTACATAACATAATTTTTTATATTTTTATGCTACTAAATTTTTGTATATTTCAATTACCATTTTAATTGAATCTTTACACAATTTTAATTAGTTTTTTAATTGAATATTAAAAAATATTTCAATTAAATTTTAATTGAATCTTTAAAAAACAACCAATTATATTTTTAGTTAATGTAATATTTTTTTAATTGGAAAAGTCAAAAAAATTGTCTATTAAAATGGATGAGTTTATACTACAATTTCCTTGATTGGTTGAAAACAAATTAATTTTTTAACTGAATCTTTGTTTTTTTTTTAATTGAATCTTGTTTTTACTTTTTCTGTGTATATTTCAGTTCACGCCATCAATATTCTGTTAATCCAAAAAACAATCCATGTTCATTGCCGTAAGGGCATAATTGTTATAAAAAGATGATTCTCACAATTCTTAAATTGATTGCATCAACCGAGCGTATGCTTTTGTCATGATTAATTAACTTATTGATTAGCACAACCGAATAAAATATTATGAATTGGATTTTACTACCAACTGTTGGTATAATTATAATTGGCAACTAAAAGATTGTCGTTCTATATGAGACATTTGTAGATTTTTAATTGAACTTTAGTGATTTTTAATCAGAAATAATTTTTAGTCAGGCTTAAGCTCAGTAAGGGAAATGAAATTGCCGATGAGCTGGCAAGAATAGGGTTAGCGTTAGATGAGGACATTTTCGAGAGATCGGTGAAATTACCGATAGGTCATTACCAGGGAAACCAGAAATATGCTCCAAAAAAAAGTGTTTTATGCGCATTCAATATGCACTAAAAACTTCGAAATATGCACTAAAAACTCAAAAAATATGCTCTTAAAAATAACATAAATTGGATTATTTGGAAATGAAAATCTAATTTTAATTCAGCAATTCAATAAAATTTGCATATAAAACAAGACAAAAATAAAATTAACATAAGGAAACAATAAAAGAAATTAATTAGTCCTAATTTACGCTATGCAAGTCTTATTGATAAGCTGATTAGTTTGTTAGGAGAGAGAGACGGGGGGAATAGAAACGGTAGCAATAAGACTTGCATAGTGTAAATTAGGATTTAAGAACAAAAATTTAACTTTTACTTCAAAACCGATCATGATGGAACCGTATCTCGAAGAATAAGACAAGCTTTTTATTTATAATTGTTATTGCAATAAACAAAAACTTTTCACTTATCTTTTTAAATAAAAATCGACGACGATCACATCTAAATAAACTTTTATAGGTACATTGAAAATGTTCTCTTTCAACCTCAACTGATGTAATCGGGGCAGCGTTCGTCACAATTACCAAACCAAATTTTTATTGAAATTAACGTCCAGTGAGGATGTTAAAAGTTGAAGTTTGGAATATACAAATCAATAGTATTTGTACCAGTATTAAAATTTAGAAGAAAATAGATATGGACGAATTAAACTTTTTTAATTTTCTTGTTTTGTTTTTCTTTCACAAGACTTTTTACAAGTGAATGAAAATTAAAGAAAAATTGTAAATCATTCATTTTAAATGTTTTCTTCTTCTAAATTTTGATGTTAGAACACATATTAATAGTTAGTATGGTCTAAATTTCAACTTAAATAGGTGTGGCAAGTGTTTTAATATCAGAACTCACAAGAAAACGTGTGAAATCGATTGGGAAGCCAGAACATACACAATGGCCTTTTTTAAAGTCTAATTTCATAATGGTACCAAAATATTGCTTCCCCATACTACTTTTTCTTACAATATGAAATTTTGACGGAAAAAATTAATTTTTACAAAATTTTTTTTTTAATATTAAAATAATTTTTTTTAAAGTACCAAAATATGCCCTAAAAATGCCAAATATGCTCTAAAAATTCAAAATATGCGCAAAATATTCATGGTAGACTGAAATATGCAAAAAAATGCTGTAAAGGGTAAAATATGCAAAAATATGCACTAACAAATCGATGCCAGAATTCATAAAAAGTTCTGAAACGGATAAATATCTTAATTCCGCATTGATATATCAGACAAGAAAAAACATGCAATTGCATATTTGTGGTTTCCCTGGTCATTACTATAAAGAACTCAGTAATTGGTTAGACAGCAGGACCAACAATTCATGGTGAATTAGGGAGGATTGTAGAGTCTGGAGGGGATTTTGGCCAAAACTAGACTCAGGAAGATCTAAACTACTACTGGACATGAATAGGAAGCCGATCCAAATCATTATAGGCGTGTTGACAGGTCATTGCTCGGTCAGAGCAAGAACCAGCATTTGGGAGACTGGCACACCAGATTTTTGTAGGATGGACGGGAATGAAGAGGAACCAGAAACTATTGAACATATTCACCCTTATTCTATTTGGCGTCAGCAACATAACACAACATCGTTTTTAATGTTTTTTGGTAAATCGATATTCCCGTAGATAGTATTGCCATTTATCGATGACTGTCGACACATGTTTGGTATTCTGTAAGAAAAATTGATGTTGATGTTGCCGTTCATTTTATCGTCAATGTTTTTGATGTCGTGTTCTGTTGTGTATATACCTCAACGAATTGTAAAAATTATTTAAATATTAAAAAAGTGAAATATGAGAAACACCAAAGTATATATACACACATATGTACATACATATTTATTTGAAAAGATTTCTTTAAAAAAAGGGGAAAATATAATAAGGACAAAATTAAAATTGCCAAACCCAACCAATTTGAAAATCTTGTGGAAGAGTTGAAAAAGTCCTTCTTTAAGCTAGAGGATTTCGCAGGGGCAGTGTCCCTTATAATTTTAAGGTATAGTCGGAAAGTGTTGCGACTGCACTAAATTCCCTCAGTCTACCAATTAGAAGTAGTGGCGGATGGCAAAATTTAAAGTAAATAGTGTGTTGGGAAGGTATACTGTATAAAAGAATTATTTTTACAAATCTGGCGGGACTTGAGGTTTAAATTAAAAAAAAATACAAACAACTGATTGTGAAAGCAACTTCAGGCACCATATAAACAATTAGCACTGAGTCCTTTTGGAGGAAGGTTTAATGTCCAATAAACATTGATTTGATCCCTTTTATTTCCAAAAAGCAGGTTCTATTGTATCCAATGCTTAAATGATAATTTATTCAGCCGAAAATAACTTTTAAATATTAAAATGATAAACATTTGTCATTATTTTTCAAAAACATGTCGGAATTTATCACCTAATTTTCGTTATGTAACTGAAAAATGCATGACTTATGTCTGAGAAATCTTCTTTTCATTAATACATTTTTTATTTCCTTCGTCTTGTATTTTAATTTATTTACAATCCTTTTATTTATTCAATAACACTTTTATCAAAAATTATAAGTAAAATGAATCAGCTGACTCAAATATTGGATATGTGTATTATAATTATCGATAAACAGGCAACGTCGTCGTAACATTGTTAGGGAATACAAATTTAGCATTGATGTTGTGATTTTTCTTATTTAGATCGAAAGTTTACTCGTAATAAACAAACGTATGGCAACTTTGTATCCAATTTGTAAATATTTGACGAATAAAAAAAACAAAACATGAAATTGAACACCGGAAGACCATAGATATACAAAGAAAAACAAGTGCGTGCATAAAAAACAAATAAGAGCAAAGCGAAACTCGTAAAAACCAAACCCCAATAAAATGAGAAGAAAGTAAATTTTATTTAAGACAAAATAAGAGTGCGTCGTATTTGAGAATGACTTGGCGCGTAATAAACAACAACATAAACAGTTTCAATTACAATGATAATAAGATATGATATATACATATGTATGTATGCAGTGCGTCGTAAGGAAAGTGAAAGTAAATAAAGCTTTTCTCGTGCTATTGAGAATATACCAGAGAGAGAACCCAGAAATTTAAAGACAAGCGCAGTGCCTACAAACTAAGCGGCATATTAACATATTAACTATAATGCAATACGGATGTAACTACTGCGTGAATTATTTGACCCATAGAGAAGGGAAGGGTTAAGAAAATAGCGGTATAAGCACACTCTCTTGTGCTTTGTTTACGAGTACAAATGTTGGTTACTATACGAGTATATATGTTTTGCCAAAGCTTTTGAAGGTAAGAAATTGCAATGTGTAAATTATCTCGCTTGAAGAGAATTCAAGAGAGCGTTATATTTTACATACTTTTATATATAATTTTTTGGTCTTGATTCTATGTTAAGCTTTTTGCTATAGTTTAATGGCTTCAATGTCCTTGGCAAAGCATCAAGATGAAGGATATACATAAGTATAAATGTTGTTATGCAGCTGCGCAGCAAATGCCATTTTTGCTGCCTTTTTTGTAGCTGTTGTTGTTGTTTGAATATATTTGTGCACAAATGCTACTTACGTTTTTTCCTTTTACTTTAAGTTTCTTTAAAACATCCTTGTTGTTTGTCTTAAGGACTTACTTTCGTTGTTGCCTATTCTATACTTAAGCCGCAGATGTTTCCCTTACTTCATGTAATATATTATTGCAACATTGGACAGCTCCCCCCTCTGGTAAACAACTTATTTACAACCAAAACTTCCAACAATGTACAAACATGCAACTTATCACTTTTGTATGCGTTCTTTATGTTTAATTTTCGGATGTATTTGTTAGTGAATTGTAAATGTTCTCGTATAAAATCTTTGTGTATGTAGTATAATAAAAATAAAATATAGAAAGGGAAAGCTCCTCCATGTTCTAACAAGTTGTGTAGTTAAGTATGTATTTTAATGCATTAATTCTAACTTTCGTTTTCAATATATGCACACGGTCCCGCATTATATGTTATAAATATGTTCCTAGGTTTAAGCTAAAAAAAGTAATCATTAAGATTCATAGCTTATTATTAGCAACATCTCTGTTTTTTTTTCTAAGGAAAAACCTCCAATTCCTATTGGAAGCCAATAAAACAAGAGACATGTATTACTAATTCTTATTAATATTTTAATATTTATGATTTGATTAGGCTAAAGTTTGTATCGTTTTGTAAGCCAAATTACATGTGATAATTATTAATGAACAAATAACATCAAAGTTAATTGTAAATATTCTAACAAACACTTAGTAGAACGGAACAAATAGCTGTTTGTTCATTTATATATATGTATATATGTTGAAAGATCTTTTGATCTTAGCAATCATACTTTATCTATAGTCATTGGTGATGAAGGGACTTTAAGAAAGCATTAAGTATTTTTGACTAAAATCGAGGAAACACTTGGATTTATAATATTCTTAGTATCAGATGGATACGTTGCGAAGTAAACTATACAAAAATTTGAGCTCATGTACATCAGTGGCTCCGCGACATATTATGTCGCGCAACTACCACTATGTAGAACCTGCTAAGGAAGAAGGATTTAATATCATGTGCTAGGTACACTATGCTTTTATGCTTTTCAAATCCAAAAATAAATAGATGAAATCTGAAAATCAATTTGACGAAAAGCTTAAGAGCAATTAAATAAAATACTTTTTTTTTAATTTTCAACCACTATATCCCTCGAGCCAGTTTACCGCTTTAGCTTAGATTGACTGCATTCAACGCTGTTGCTTTAGTTCAAAAAGTAAATAAATCTATATATATATATATCATCCTTTAATACATAAACATTCTACGCGTTAAATTAATTTATAATTTGTCCGAACAGCAGGGTAAATTTAATCCTAAGATTATGCTATATTTTTGTTTTAGTCAAGGTTCTGTAAAACACATCTTTTTCGTGCGTGCACTGACTTCCATTAAAGTTGTTCGTAATTTTTTAAATATCTTTTGTAATCATGTCTAGATTTTTTCGCTTTTGCATTTTGATAAATGTTAAAATAATGTATGTGTGTAAATTTATTTTAGATTTATGTAACAGGACTCACTATGCGTGACAATTCAGAAAGTGAAACTCAGTATTAAGGATTATTTTACTTCATATTTACATATACATTTACATATGAATACTTTCATATGTATGTAAGCAATTTCGTTTCATTTCATGTTGTTTCTTCTACTCGTGTCTGCATGCAGACCAGGGATGGCAAAGTTGGTACAATTTTACCCTTTTTAGTACTATTTTAACTCTGAAAGTACAATAGTACACCATGGAATAATATAGTACATTTAAGGAATCTCCGCAGTTTCACTCCGTATTTTTTTTTTTCAAACGATTGCAAATGTCAATTTAATACTTTTGAGCAATGAAACTCATATTCTTCTCCTTGTGAAAGCAAAGCGCACCTAACATCAGAAAAATGCATGGCAATCACGGTTGCCAGAAATGCAGATTTATCTGGATTTTGCAGATTTTTACCCTCCAAAAAGACGAAATCCAGATTTGAAGATTTTTGTCCTAAAAACGCAGATTTTTCAACTCCAATTATAGTGAATTTTTTACATTTTGCTAATACTGTTACTACTTTTTGTTTCTTTTATGTGTGCAAGACTCACAGCTTAGAGAGTTAAAATTTTTGAACTTAGACATCATTAAAGAACTTTGGCAAGCTTCTGGAATAGAATATCTGATATAAAACGAGCTTATTCTGATTATGATTTTGCAGCCCTATGTTAAGTTAGTTTCATTTGCAAATTTCGAAAAAATTTTGAGTCAAATGAACTCATTCATTTTATATTGTTTGCACATAAGTATGAAAAAATTTTATTTATTTGTTGATTTTATGCATTTCGTTTCTCCTAAATAAAGATGGGTTTTCCACACAAAAGTTTACTTTGCAAAGTCTAAAGTTTGTAGGAGAGAAGAGAAAAGATATCTTAATCTATATTCTTTTTTCTTTAATAAGCTCAAGACTTTGCAAAGTATACTTTGCGTGTGAAAAAACCGTCTAACTTTTCAGTACACTTCAACCAATGTCGCAAAATCGAAGATGTTATCTTGTAAAGATTTTTGCTTGAAGCTTTTAAGCATTTTCTGCTGTTTTTGTTTTGTAAACCAAAACTATTTTTTATGGAAATTTGTTTGTTAAACGTTTTGTAACCCAAAATAATTTTTGTGAATATTACCTTTTATGTTTGTGTACGTAATTCTTAATAATATTTCAAAAATTTTTTGGTTTAAGTCTGCTGATGAGTTTCTTAAGCAGAAACGAAATGCACATTCTTCGAACATTAAAAGTTTCTATTCATAAAAAAATATGATTGAAAATTATTTAAAAAAAATTTCTAAAAAATTTAAACAAAATACATTTTATCCCGAGTTTAAATTTTATAAATTTTTATATTTATATTACACATTTACGTCCATATTTATGTAAATTTTTTTAATCATATATAAAAAAGTTGTTTTAAAAATAGCTTTGAAGATTTTTTGAAGATTTTAAAAATAAAATGCAGATTTTGAAGATTTTTTCGTGAAAAATGTTTAAATATTGCAGATTTTAGCCTTAGAAATTCTGGCAACACTGATGGCAATGTTATTTAATGACCCAACGGAAGGTATGTACGTTTTGTAGTCAACGTGCTAACTACTTCAGCTATTAGCTCTTACAAACTTAGTTTCACACTTTCACAGATCATTTCCTTTTGATTGATTTTTTGAAGTAATTTGCTTAAAAATTTCTTGAAGAGTCACATAAAAATGTAAAATATTAAAAAGGTGGCATACCCTGGTGACAAAGTTGATAGTGAATCAAATATGTTTCGCTGTTGGCATTTCCCACAGGGCACCAAAGCAGGAAATATTACTAAAACACGAATTATGTCATCAATATTATTATATAACTGCGTATACGACAATGTAAGCTACGTTTTTTAAAGAATACAGATATGGGTTCAAATTAAGCTTTCGTACGAAAGCCGAAGTAAAAAATTATTTAAATTTTTACCAAATACATGTTATCAATTACTTGGCAATATTACCAACAATCTATTCGCCTACATTAAGATACAAATTTATTATTTCCCTTGAAAATCATTTCAAAGTAATGCTAGAATTAAATTTTTACATTACTTTCACTAAACTGAATAAAATATTTTAAGGAAAGAAACTTTTGGGCGCCAATTTGATGTTTATCTTTTAGTTTTGCAAAAATGTTATATTCGTATATTGACAATCGTTACATTTGTGTGAAAGTATTTCGGCACAACATTCGATTATTGTTTGTATTTGTGTAACTTTCCTTTGCGGCAAAATGCTTCCTCCACTCATGTTTTGTTTCTTTTAAGCTTCTCATACACATTTATTTACTGCTTTGGAATAACCACGTAAAAAATTTAAACTATTTTCATCTTCAATAAATTGGTAATTTGTTAAAAGATATCATTGTACATTAGAGATCTGCACAATACCTTCTATAAGACCTTTCAAGACATGAGAGATTTTTGAAATGCTTTACTACAGCGAAATATTCTAAGACGAACGCTAAACAACACTGATGACAAGACATTTGTTTCAGTTGTTTGTCTTGCCAACAGTGTTGTTTAGCGTTTGTTTTAGAATATTTCACTGTAGTAAAGCATTTGAAAAATCTTTCATGTCTTGAAATGTCTTATAAATGGTCTTGTGCAGGACACTATTGTACATAGTGCACTTGTCCGTCTAAAGGAGGTCAACTAAAAATTTGCAAATTCTTTATAGAGGCCAAAAATAATTTTGAGTGTTTTTTTTTGTGAAGGCACTTCATTTTGAAGTCTTCAAAATGAAGTGCTATTTTTACAGTGGGTATATTTGACCAAAAAGTTAAAATTGCGAAATTTTGAATTGAGCACCTTTCGAGGAACAAGCGCGATATGATTTCTAACAACTATAAATGAGGGACTTCTTTGCAAAATGCATCAATAGAACTGAAAAACTCATTTCGTTTCTAATTTAGGTCTGAAATATATATGTAAATAAGAAAATACTACACAAAAAATAACAAGGTTCTAACGTCTAACTTACAGGGAAGAACAAATAATAAGTCTGTGTTCAGTCTGTGCAAGTCTTATTGATGAGATTTTTACTTATTTTTTCGAACTATCGCCTGCGTTCAGACAAAGCAATTCTTATTGTTGGCGACATGCTTTTATGTATTGTTTTGTGTGTGATTTTTGACATTAAGAATGAGAAAACAAAATGTATTGACAGCAGCGTTGTGAATTATTTATATTTTTTTTACTTTATTAATTCTTCTTTATTTAACATTTTCTTTTAAAATGAAACTTATTATTTACTGAAATACAAAAATTCTTATGCTAATAATAGTTTTAATAATAGTGTTTATTCTGTTTATTTCAAAATCAATAATTTTATTCTTAATAATTCTATGTTTAAAATAATTTAGTTTATGAATAATGCAATTTCTTAATGAATTGGTTGTTGGTAAATTTTACATAGATGTCAATTAATTTTGTTTACTCAAACTAAAGTTTTACATCCTTATTTATAAAAATTATTAAGGCTTTTTAAAACAAATTTTCATAAAAAAATTTTTCTTAAAAAGCCTTTATTAAGACTTAATAATTTGTATAAATAAGGCTGTTATAGTTTATTTTATTTGTTCTTTTTTTTTTCTTTTAAGAATTTAATTTATGCTTATACAACTTACAACCACTTATTTCAGGTGGCTTTGTTCGTGTATCCGTTTTTATTGATGTGTTTGTAGGAGTTTCTGTAACTCGCACTATTCCCTTTCTCAAAAAACGATAGAATGCGCTAAGTTACAGCAATGTCAACTGTTAAAGGAAACTTTGTAGGCCACACATTTTTATTTCAAAATATTTGTCATTTACACTATTAAAATGTGATTTTAATTCTAACCATAGTCCAGGGAATTTTATTTGCGACAGGTGAATCAATCATTCACTAATTTAAACATTTTGTCACAGAGTTTTGGCTACTATAAATTTTTTAAATATATATGTATATAAATAAATAAAATAAAAATATAAATAAATAAGTACAAAAATACTGAATTGAAATGTTGTTATAGTTTATTGAAACAATGAAATAAAATCATTAAAGTACGACTTTGACTCGCAGACGAAGGGTTCCGTGAGGACACTAGATATGTAATACTATACGAACTTAAGTCTATATAATATATAGTTTTGGATTTGTTTTTCCTTTTTGGGATTTTTTCGGTTTTGGCATTTTCTTAGTTCTTGAGATTTTTTTGGTTTTGGAGTTTTTTTCGGTTTTTGGCGATTGTGTTCGGATTTTGACGTTTTATTTCATTCTGGCGATTTTTTTCATTTTGGCGATTTCTCAGTCCTTGGCGATTTATCTTAGCCTTAGGGTTTTTTTTTAGTTTGGAACTTTCTTTCGCTTTAGAGATTTTTGAAAATTTCAAGACCTTGGGCCGGCCTTATGCAAAAAAAAACTTACCGAAAGCTTTAAAAAGCAATATTAAGTAAAGTTGCATTTAAAAACAAATTATTATATCAAATTTCTAAGGTAGGTCCCTACGTTTGTTAAGACTACTTTAAGTTGATATTTTCAAAATGTGTATTTTGTACCTCAAATATTTTTGTTAATATAACACATATTGATTCATGTTACATCTGAAAATGAAGTTCGAAGTGTTAGCTTTTAGCTTAGATTTACTATTTATTTCTGTCATGTAATGGAAAACCTCATCAAATTATCCAACTGATTCAAAATACATCCTAAAATCCATAAAAAATAGTAAAATAAATACAATTCTACGAAAATGTTTTAGTGATGATTGATGATGTTCAATCAAAACAAATCGAAAAAAGCTGGGTATTCAAATACTCATTTCATTCAAAATAAAAATTTATTTAATAAAATAAAAAAAATTTTATTAAAATTTTATTAAATTTTTTACATCATAAGCTGTGAAGTAGTTGTTGAAAACGGTGGTGTTACCAGTATTTATTATTAAATAACAAAATAATTAAAGTTGTGTTTTGCATACAATTTCTTAACAAATCAATGTTAGCCTTCAAAAGCTTGGCAACCACTTAATTTTAGTGGTATTTAAAAAAAATTGCACTAATCAAAGTGAAGCAATTTGAATGAATCAGGGATTGGCATAATGCACTAGATCCTTAGTGCACTAAAAATTTAATAATTAGTGGTAGTGCTATTAAAATTTAACTACCACTAAAATTTAGTGGTAGTGCAATTTTTTTAAATACCACTAAATGGTTAGTGGTAGTGCAATTTGATATTTCACTATCACTAACCATTTAGTGGTACTGAAATTTTAATAGCACTACCACTAATTATTTAATTTTTAGTGCACTAAAAATCTAGTGCAATATGCCCATCCCTGTTGGCAACTAATATGAATTTTAAAGCTATTGTAAAATATTTTTTTTGCATAAGGGGGTTTGCCTCTTATGCTTTCCAAGATACATCAAGTTGCCAAATTACACATTCAACACTACATCAACTGATAGAACACCCTTTAATCTTAGATTTTTAAATTATAGTGTTAATCGTTGTAGTCTTTGCAAATTTCAAGTGTTTATATACATATGTATGTATATAACATAGGATTTTAATATTTTTCGTATATAGTTTTGGAATACCCTTTAATTTTTAATTGTCATGTATTTATTATGTCATCTATTTGTAACGGCCAAACTTCTACATATTCTGTCAATTCTCGAGAAAACAGCATGTGATGGACAGACGTACACGCAAAGAAAAGATATGGTTGAGAAAACAATATTTTGTTCTCAGAAACAAATCTGTGGTCGTTGAAAACAAGTTATTGTTATTTTAAACATTAATTTTGTTATGGTAAGCAAAGTAATGTTTGAATTTAATAATTATATTGTTATATTCTTAAAAAAGTGTGATATGGTTAGAGTTTAACAATATAGTTTTGTTAAAAATTTATGACTGCAACATAATTATAGTTATTTTTTAAAAATAATATTATGTAAATAACAATATAATGCTATCCAAGACCATACTATTTGAAGTTTTTAAAAAAAATCTTTTTCAGAAACATCTTCTGTCAGTTCAGTGTTTCGTTTGTAAGCTATCGGTATTGCACGCGTCGTGTTAAATAAATAAATAAATCACAAGATCCACCAATAAATATATGATTTGAAAAACAAAATATTGTTATTATATTAAATAATACTGTTGTCTTACTTAACAATATTATTATTATATAAGAACATGGTATAGTTAGTCTCAATTATATTTTAGTCACATCTAACAATAGTTGTGTCATATTTACAATAACAAGATTAGGTGTAACAAAGCTCATTGTTTTTGTTGATAATGTTATTATTAACTCAGATAATAATATTATTAAAAGTTTACTTTCCTATTGACAATAGTATGATTTAACTACAACCATATAATTCAATCATAGTATGTTGCTGTTTGATTATGGTTACCTCAACCATATTTTTTTTTTGCGTGTAGCGAAAACAATAGGTTACCTTTTCACTTTTGCTGGTGCCCGTTTCACATGGTTAAAACGCGCTAAATTGGCATCGTTGGTTGACAGTACATGAAGCTTAATACTCGTTTCTCGTTTCAATCTTTTCAATAAGACGCATATAGTCTGAACACCGACTAACATATTTGTGATATATTTATAAACGTATTATAAAAAGTCCTTTGTAGTGCTATTTCTCCACATTTTAACGCCTTAACTCATCTCCGGAAGGGTCCTTTTGTCGCCTTGGAAACAAGGAGATGTTATTCAACTTGAACACAGCTGCATTTATATGATTCATGTTAATATAATTTTTTACGAATATTTCTGTGAAACAATTAAACTGGTTATATTATCGTTTAAAGGTACTTTCTTGTCGCTTTACTTTAAATGGATATAAATGAATATAAAGGACCATACAGGACAGTAGACTAAAACTGCTTTTTATATTCTTAGTTAAGAAAAACATGCTGAAGAAGTCATTAAAACGTAAGATTTTCGATCAGGAAGTATAGAATATTTGGATCATTTTTAATCATTATAACATAAGCTTATCATTGCAAGAAGTTGCATTTTGCCATTCCCAATCACCGAATTCGAAGGGATGTTAAGAAAAATTTAATTGCTGGCGTACAATAACGATATTTTCCTTTATAGAATAGGGTATCGAATTTCTCATTTTCAAAACCATTGTTTTCATCTAAATTTCAGAAAATACTTAAAAATTTTTAAAAGAAAATGTCAGTTCTCGTGGTACCTTCATAGCGAACAGTCGATTAGCGGAATTTTTTCTTACATACCAAACAAATAAAAAATTATACAAAAAAATATTCGTAGTACATATTATTCGTAATAGGCACATACTGACTTTAATAAATAAGCTTTACTGCTTTGTTAATATTTTTTACATAGTGGAAATAACAAATACAAAAAAACAGAAACAAAAAAAAACATAAACTGTGACATTGAGGAATACTCTATACGAGTAACTCAAAAACAAATAAACAATCAAAAATTACAAAAACAAAAAAAACCGTAAGCAAAAAAAACACAAAAAGTGCCCTTGAGGAATACTCTATAAGAGTACCTCAAATACAAAAAATTATGAAGTGAGTTCTAACGGCAGAAATGCCTATTTTACTGTGAGTTCTGAAGCTCTCAATGAAAATAATTCAAATAATAAATCTAATGAAAATATTTTTTTAACGACAAATCCAATTTTTCGTCAGCGATCAACTTCGCTTTGTCCAATGCCAAATAGTGATTCATTAACATTACAGTTGCCTAGTACTTCGTCATATAAGTCAGTAATATCATCTCCTTCAGGCTCGTGTTCATCACTTAATAAAGTTATCACTACAGATAAAAGTAGCTCAAAATCCAAGGTACAAGTCGGAATGGACAGATACATAACAGTGGTAAAGCGTGGGCAAAGCCCGAATTCTTCAAAAATTTCATCTGCTCCAAAGATGTCTAGGGATAATAGCGCATCATCTACCAATCGTCAAAATCGTTTTTCATTATTGCAAGTCACCGACGACAAGCCCGCTGCATCATCGCAAAAGTCTTTTAAGCCACCACCTATATATTTGAGGTGGGTATGCAGATCGTATTGAAGGGTATTGACTCTTATGTTAATCCCGAAGAAGTAAAAGATGCACTCATGATACAAGGATTTAAGGTAAAAAATGTTACCAATATAATAAACAGGGAGAAGATCCCCCAGCCTCTATTTCGTGTTGAATTGGAGCCGAATGATATACAGCTGAAAAAAAACGAGACACACCCAATTTATAGCCTAAAATACCTCTTATACCGAAAAATCACAGTTGAAGAGCCACATAAGCGATCAGGTCCCGTACAGTTCCATAATTGCCAAGAATATGGCCACACAAAAACATACTGTAAATTACCCACTGTTTGTGTTGTATGCGGCGAATTACACAGGACTGCTAGTTGCAATAAGCCAAAAGATCAAAGTGATAAAAAATGCAGTAATTATGGAGGTAATCACACCGCTAACTACAGAGGTTGTCCTGTGTACTCTTTTGTCAAACAGACTATGGTGCAAAAACTCAAATCAGCTCCATCTCAATCATCAAACGCTTACTCCGCCACTTTTGTGCAAATGAGCCAACCAGTTACTTCCCGTGTATCGTATGCCCATGCTGCTAAAACAAATTCTATTCCCCCACAAAATGTTCCACCTCCAAATAATTCAACGAATGCAAACTCAAGCTTTAACTTTAGTCGCCTTGAAGCTACTATTGACAATTTGGTGCAAACTATAAACAATTTTACAACAAATATGACTAACATGATGCAAGAAATGCTGAGAATGCAGAATACTCTGCTTCAAGCATTAATTAACAAGCCATGAACACGTTAAAAATATGTTTCTGGAACGCAAACGGCATTCGCCAACATAAAAATGAACTTGAGCACTTCCTTACGGAAAAAAGTATTGATATAATGTTGGTCTCTGAGACACATTTGACTTCGAGAAGCTTTTTCAAAATAAATGGCTACACTATGTATGATACAAAGGACCCTAGAGGGAGAGCATGCGGTGGATCTGCAATTCTAATTAAGTCAAGACTCAAGCACTATATCCTTGACAACGTTAGTGAAGAATATATGCAAGCTACGAATATTTTTTTAGAAAATTTTTGTTCTAATTTCGTAATATCATCAATTTACTCACCTCCCAGATTTTCAGTTACCGAAGATCAGTATGAGAAGTTCTACAAATCGCTTGGATCTTGTTTCGTGGCAGCTGGAGACTACAATGCAAAGCATACGTACTGGGGATCGCGCCTTTTAACACCTAGAGGTCGAGCTTTGTTTAATACAATTTCAAAAATGGGCTTAGATGTTATTTCGAGTGGGGAGCCCACTTATTGGCCTACTGACGTACGAAAAATTCCAGATGTTATTGATTTGGCGTAATGAAAAATATTTCTAGGGATTTAATTAGTGTTGAAACTTCTCTAGATCTCTCCTCCGATCACTCCCCCACTATCGTTACAATTTGTAACCCACTAAGAAGTGACTTACCTCACCCATATACGAAGATGACCAATCGTGTTAATTGGCTGGGATTCAAAAAATATCTTAGTAGTCATTGCACGGAAAATATTGCGTTAAGAACACCCAATGACATTGAAACTAACATTGCCAATCTTAACGAAATTATTAAACAGGCTGCTGAACATGCCACTACCTCCCATCCGCAGTCTGGGTTTAATAAAATTTATTCCAGGGATATTGAACATCTCGTATGTGAAAGAAGAAGAGCTAGAAGGGAATGGCAACAGCACAGATCACCCCAACATAAACTCAGACTTAAAGAATATTCTAAACGACTTCAAGAGTTTCTTGCATCTGAAAAAACTGCATCTCTTAAAAATTATTTGGAAGGTCTTGATGTCACACCGACATCTAATTACTCTTTGTGGCGCGCTGCTAGAAAGCTTAAAACCCCCGTTGAGTTCAAGCCACCTCTGCGCACATCTACCGGAGGTTGGGCAAGAAGCGATACTTAAAAAGGTAACATATTTGCTGAGCATTTAAAATCCGTATTTACCCCAAATACATGTACTGGTGTTGCTGATTTGCCGAATGTAGTTGCTCTACCCCCTCGAGCCTTAAAGTTTAAGATGCGTGATGTACATAAAGTAATTGCTGAACTCAAGCCAAAGAAAGCTCCAGGTATTGATGGAATTAGTAACAAGATGCTGATGAACTTGCCGCATATTGCAATAAGAATCCTGCTGTTTATTTTTAATGCCATATTACGACTGCGGTATTATCCACAACACTGGAAGCTTGCCAAGGTCAAAATGAATCCAAAGCCGGGCAAAGATCTTACCAAAGCTGAGTCATATAGGCCAATAAGTTTGCTGTCAACTATGTCAAAACTCTTCGAAAAGCTGCTCATGACAAAATTGTCCCCAACCTTAACTGATAGTGAGTGCATCCCAAACCATCAATTTGGTTTTAGAAGTCAGCATAGCACCATTGAACAAACTCATAGATTGGTTCAATTTATAAGAAAAACATTTGAGGAAAAGAAGTATTGTTCTGCCCTGTTTATTGACGTTTCTCAGGCATTTGATAAAGTGTGGCATGAAGGTCTAATTCTAAAATTAAAATCATATCTACCAATAAATTTAGTGAATTTATTAGAAAGTTACATTACTACCCGGAAGTTCACGATTGTGGAAGGAGAGTTCATGAGTGTGCCCGAATCTATATCATCTGGTGTGCCACAGGGGAGCATACTGGGGCCAGTTTTGTATTTGATCTATACTTGTGATATGCCTTTGAGCAGCAATATACATACATCTACGTTTGCCGATGATACAGCCTGCCTTAGTATGCATGAAAACCCTCACGAGGCTTCCCGATATTTACAAGAACATATTACACAATTGGAAATGTGGTTGAACTTATGGAGAATTAAGGTAAATGAACAAAAGTGTGTCCATATAACGTTTACCCTAAGAAGAGATACTTGTTCCCCAATTCGAATCAATAATCAAAATATTCCTCAACACTCCCAAGTGAAATACCTTGGTATACACCTTGATCGAAGGCTTACATGGAAACATCATATTGACTTTAAGCTAACTCAGATGAAAATTAAGTTATCTCAAATACACTGGTTGATTGGCAGAAATTCAACACTTAGCATGGACTGTAAACTTTTATTATACAAGTCGCTTTTAAAGCCAATATGGTGTTACGGTATCCAGTTATGGGGCACTGCTTCAGCTTCCAATGTAGAGAGAATCCAACGAAGGCAAAACAAAATTTTACGGTTAATAACATGGGCTCCATGGTACATCAAAAATTCTAATATACATTGTGATATAAATATGCCACTAGTGACTGAAGAAATTGCAAAATACGCAGGCAAATATTTAACAAAACTCGAGTCACATCCTAATCCGCTTGCTCGTAATATTTTGAACTTTACTGGACACATCCGCTTGAAAAAGAGGGACACAAGGGCTCTATTACTCAACACGCCAAATGGGATTTCTTGAAAATACTTTTTTATAATTTTTTTTTCTTTTTTTATTATCACTACTTATGTATTATTTATAACTATTAACAAGTTTATGTCCGACAGTGGTCGGTCCTAATAATTATATTTTAGATTTAAGATTTGAATACTTATTGTTAGTTCATATTTGAAGATACAATAAATAAATACATGTATTAAAAAAAAAAAAAAAAAAAAAAAAAAAAAATGTGTCATAAATTTTTCATAATTTTGTATAAAACTTTGTATTGTAAAGTATTGTGATACTTTTCTAAAACTAGGGCATTTTTTAGTTGCATGATAACTTAAAATACAAGACAGAAATATTGTTGGAATGAAATTTTTTATTACAATCTGGTAGATAATTTCATGGATTTTTTTCTTCAAATATGAAACTACTGTTTCCAATAAGTAAAAAAAGCAACGCTGGCAGAATACCATTTAGATTTATACCGGTATGTAACGGTATACCGATTTCTGCCAGAAATATAATTTAAAATAAAATTGCAAAAATATATTTCAATTGACTTTCTTTGAAATTACATAAGCACGTTTTTCCCCCTTTATATATTATTATACTGTGCCAAGTAATAACAAACTTCTTGAAAAAGTTGTCACACGGTGGAGGAAGTTGTCAAACAGACAAAACTAGAATCACTTGAAGTTTACGCAGAAATACATTTTCCATCAAATTAACATTCAACAAATAACAGACTCTATCAGTGAAATCCATCTTAATACACCGTAATTGTTACCCAGTCCCTATAGAGAACTTATCATAAAAAAATAAGTGAGATTGAGAACAATATTCGTACACCGGGTTGCACGACACGCGGTTTATTGAATATTGGAGGAAAACTGATGAAGTGGCTATATGAAACACTAGATGATGATGACATACATCTGATAAATCAACATCTTAAGGCAGTTGATCCTAACGGACATCAAATAAAAGAACGAACAAATCAACAGGTCCATATAAACGACCGATTTAACTCATCCATTAACAAGATGGTGCAAGTAATCAGTGAAAACAGGAGAACTCTGAACAGCTTGACTCAGATCAAGCAGGAATCATAGGTTCAGCACTACCACGATGTTGCGGTTTTCCAGCTCTTCAAACTGATGGAGATGAAGAGCCAAGAGAAGACCGTATAAAAGTCTAGAGTATTGGCGTAAATTAAAATTTTTTTAATCCAACACTTTTGACCATAGAAGAAATTCAGAAATATAGAATAAATATTAAAATCATACAAGAGATGCAAATGGGAGTGGTATTACATAGACAATATACCTTGATATTCATTATCAGGATACCTATCGAAACTATCTCTTTAAAGAAATCCCTAACAATACCAATCCTAAATGACAGCCACTACCAAATCGATGCGGAAAGAGAACATGTAGTGGATACTGCTAACAGGAGTTTTGGCTACAACGGTGAGAGGGATTTTAAAAGTTTGAGGCCATCGCAAAACTGTATTCTCAGAATGAATTGCAGCCTTATCTTACGTGAAGAGGAAATAATAGAATTAATAGAGGAATATACGCTTATACTAAGGAACGCAGATTAAACCCAAATGTCAACTAACTGCGACGGTCAAACCTATCAGGGAATTTCTTTTTCTCATTTTACAATTGCAGCACAACAATAGCATAAAAAGGTTTCAATAGCCATGTCATAGATGTGAACCCAGAAGTTTCTAATATTAGGGAACAATGGAAGTGTCACTACAGCAGGTAAACACACGCTTGAGGAACAACACATAATGCAAAAACATTATAACATAACATTATTGATCAACACGATCAAGGAACACAAATTTCGACAGAATGTTTTCAATAACATTACTTACTCCGTGGTAGTAATTGTTACAAAAGGCTTAATAATATTGATCATGTTGGTGTTATACAGAAGACGCGTTCCTATAATATATCAAAATAAATTCAGTGAAGTGCGACTTTGACCCGCGCACGAAGGGTTCCGTACAGGCACGAGATATGTAATTCAATACGAACAATATAAACTATAGTTTTGGCATTTTTTTCGTTTTTGGGTTTTTTCGGTTTTAAGCGTTTTTTTAGTTTGGGTGTTTTTTGAATTAATTGGCGCTTTCTGAGTTTTGGCACTTTTTTCACGTTTTGGCGATTTTTTTTTGGTTTTTGAAGTTTTTTTAATTTTGGCGACTTTTATTCTGTTGGCTTTTTTTTATTTTGGCGATTTTTTTATTTTGGCGATTTTTTTAATTTTGGCGTTTTTTTCATATAGGTGATTTTGTAGGGTTCCGTACACCAAAGGTGAAAAAAGGAATCCTATTGTTTTCGCTACGCTGTCCGTCTGTCGGTCACACGGTATTTTCTCAGGAACCGTAAGGGCTACGGACCTGAAATTTGGACAGAGTATGTAGAACCTTGACCACTACAACAACAAATACATGAGAATTAGAAATTAAAGGGTGCTTCAAAACGAGCGACGAAAAATGTTAAAATCTCATGTAATATACATACAATTGTATGTACACATGCATATTGACACTTGAAATTTGTAAAATTAGTGTATTTGTATGTAGACTACAACAATAAACACTAAAATATTAAAAAATTTAAATTAAAGGGTGGTCCATCAGTTAATGCAATTTTGACTATGTAATTTTGACAACTTGCTATATCTTGGAGACCGTAAGAAAATGAAATTTTCAAAAACGGTAAAAGTAAAAAATCCGAAAATTATAAAATCGCCAAACCGAAAAAAATTGCCAAAACCTGAAAAAAATCGCCAAAATTTAAAAAAAAATCGTAAAATCGAATAAATCGACAAAATTAAAAAAAAATTCTAGCAATAAAATAAATCGCTAAATTCGAAAAAATCGTCTAAATGAAAAAAAATCGCCAAAATGAAAAAAATTGCCAAAACGCGAAAAATGCGCCAAAACCAAAATAATTGTTTAGTGATAAAAAAATCGCCAAAATTAAAAAAAAATTGCCAAATTTAAAAAAAATCGCATTCTGACATCTCATGTAATATACATACAATTGTATGTACATATGTATATTGACACTTGAAAATTGTAAAATTAGTGTATTTTTATATAGACTACAACAATTAACATTAAAATATTAAAAAGTTTAAATTAAAGGGTGGTCCATCAGTTAATGCAATTTTGACTATGTAGTTTTGACAACTTGCTATATCTTGAAGACCGTTAAAATCTTGAAATTTTCAAAAACGGTAAAACTAAAAAATCCAAAAATTATAAAATCGCCAAACCGAAAAAATCGCCAAAACCTGAAAAATTCGCCAAAAATTTAAAAAAAAAATCGCCAAATCGAAAAAAATCGACAAAATTAAAAAAAAATTCTTGCACTAAAATAAATCGCCAAATTCGAAAAAATCGTTTAAATGAAAAAAAACCGCCAATTTGAAAAAAAACGCCAAAAACCGAAAAAAATCGCCAAAACGCGAAAAATGCGCCAAAACTAAATTAATTGTTTATGAGAAAAAAAAATCGCCAAAATTAAAAAAAATCGCCAAATTTAAAAAAAATCGCCAAAACGAAAAAAATCGCCAAAATTTAAAATAAACGCCAAAAACCGAAATAAATCCTCAAAACGAAAAAAAAGTGCCAAAACCAAAAAAAAATCGCCACAACCAAAAAAAAAATTGCCAAAACCAAAAAAAAAAATCACGTGAAAAAAATGCCAGTACTCAGAAAGCGCCAATAAATTCAAGAAACCCCCAAACTAAAAAAAACGCTTAAAACCGAAAAAACCCAAAAACGAAAAAAAATGCCAAAACTATCGTTTATATTGTTCGTATTGAATTACATATCTCGTACCCGTACGGAACCCTTCGTGCGCGGGTCAAAGTCGCACTTCACTGAATTTATTTTATTATTTATAATAAACGCAAATAGAAGAACTTGAGTTCTTTTTCATAAAAAATTTTCATTTTACAGACACAAATTGAAACCCAATTAAATGTATATAAATTTTGCATATGTATAATATTCGTATTAGCGAATATTGTTTCAAATATTCATATTCGTATTCGCGAATATCAAAAATTCACACTCGACACATCACGGGTGCATAAATACAGACGAGTATGTATATTAAAGGGCTTTTACCCGACTGCACGACGCAAAGAAGGATATTGTGTATGTGTGTTCCTCAGCGGCACTATATGAACCATGATGGCTCTTAAATAAATGGATTTGGCTTAATTCTGTGAGTGTCACTAAAGATATAGCAGTAGTCAAAACTCAATGTGGCGGCCAACAGACGCAATTTTATTAATAAGAAAAAAATAAAGAGTTGGCGAACGACATGACATGGTGACGCAGAATTAGCTATATGGTTTGAATTCCTTATAACTTTTTTAATTATTATTCTTTCTTTCTTTTTTCAGCATTTTGTGAAGAAAACTTGGGGAATCTTATTTTTCAAACCAACAGTCTATTGTGTTGACACAGAAAATCCAGACTTTATTCACAATTTGGTAACGGGCTATTGACATTTCGTCTGTCAAAAAGCAAAACTGCGGCAATCACACCCCGTTGAGTACACAATCTTTGGTGCGGTGTATCCGCCGAAAAGATAATTGGCATATATTTTGGTCGCAGTTGGGGTTTTTTGAATTTTTTAATTACTACTTTTTTAAACGTTTATTATTTTTTTTTTATGGAAATATAATTAAATTTATATAATTAAAATACTACTCTGTAACATACACAATAACAATAACAATATAGATGTTATAAACCATAACTGAAAACAGGATTTGTGTTGTAAACCATAATCGGGGCATACAACTTTTAGTTCTCTGCTTCGTTATTATACTCCTAGGAAATCCAGCCCAATTTAAGTTTTATTTTAAATGACAACACAAATTTCCGACTGTCTAAGTCTGAGTTTACATCTGGCATTTCTTGTGTATCATTTGCCTAAAAAAACGTAACCAACTTATTACTAATGAAAAACTGTTTGATTCAGACATATATTTATTAATTTAAACAGTTTGCAATCATTTTGGATTCTATAAAATTGTCTATTAATTATGTATGAAACTGTTTATCTTAATAAATACATGTCTGAATCAAATAGTTTTTCATTAGTAATTAGTTGGTTACGCTTTTTTTACGCTTGTGTGGCATTTGGCTCACAGATGTAAACCCGGCCTAAGAATATGGGAATATGCTAACAAATGATGTTTTCTTGGGCAGTATTTACATGTGTGTACACTAATCTATGAAAGTGTATGAATGTATGTTATTACTATATATATATGTACGTATGTTTGTGTATATGTAAGTATTAAGGTATATATGTACACATGTCATATAATACATCAGGGATGGAAAACTTTATTTACTAAGGAAGTACATAAAATATATATAAAATCAAACAATAAGTGCCTGGTATCAACCCAGGCACTTTTTCAAATATAAGATCGTAACTAGTAAGGATCTTAAGGTAAGCGCAAGATTTCGTACTTAATATAAACTATTAATTTCAAGACGACGCTTGTGCTAAAGAAAATTATATTCCCATCCCTGTGGTGGAACCTAAAAGTAACGGGTGATTTTTCTTTTTTCTTGATATTGGCTTGAAGTTTCATTTTAAACTTCTGAATTGTAAATTGTCAAAACAGTTTTCTGTTTAAGTTTATTTTGGTAATTACCCAATAAGCAATTTTGCTTGAAATCAAGTGTAAAAAAATTTTTATTCAAGTCCCATATTCAATTGTCAAGGGTTGAATTATGCTTGATTTACACTTTATTTCAATAGCATTCTCCAGTGAAATGGGTACTTGAATTCAATTCAAACTTTTCAATTGTATTACAGTTCAATTCAAGCCTTGAATTATACTGTAATTCAACATTGTATTACAATTGAGTTCAAGTATATTTTAAGCTTCAAAAGCAATGCTTTTAAAATAGAAAGGAAAAGGCAATTGACAAGTTTTCTTGTAATTATATATCTATATATATATATATATATATATATCTATATATCTATATCACTATTGTTTTCACGATTTTAATCAACTTTATTTTTAATCACTTTTTTATTTAGTCACAATGGATCAACGTTCACAAATTATTCAGGGGTCTAATCGCCGTTTTTAATTAAAATTTTTAATTTTGGATAAGGCATTCGATATTGAATAAAAAAAAAATTGAGGTGATGACTTTCGATAACTAAATGTATATGGTAAACAGAAGAAACAATATTTTTATTTTTGTGTGGTTAGATAAGATAAATGTGACACTCAGAATCTCGGACTAACGTAGACCAGTCCCATGGAGACTGCTTAAGCGAAGTGCTCACCGTGGAAATAATCTTATATATATATATATATATATATATATATATATATAGTATTTTTCGTTTATATCGAACCCGCTTAAAACGAACTTTCGCCTAAAACGAACCATTTTCGAAAGTACAAACTTTTATTTCTATAAAACCATGAACATTTTTTCACTTATAACGAACCCGCTTAAAGCGAACTTTCGGTTATAACAAACTTTTTTGCATGTAAATTTTTTGTTTTTTTCGCTTAAAACGAACCAAGAAGTGTGTTGCCATAAAACAAAAATTATATTTATATATTAATGTGTAGCGTAAGCTGTGTAAGAAATTTTCTTCAGTCTCGCGACACTCCACAACAAATTCTTGACCACTTGGCCCAAGTGTAAGTTTATATAAATGAAGCCAATATTAATACTAAGCAAACTAAAATAACTGATTTTTTAAAGACTACAATGTTCTAAAATTGTTTTAATAAGTAAATAAATAGCCAAAGTGTTAAAAAAAGACATGTGCACACACAATAATGGTTTCTTGATGTCTTCGCTTAAAACGAACAAATTTGATCAGTCCCTTGAAGTTCGCTTTAAGCGAAAAGCACTGTATATATATATATATATTCGGGTTATTGAATAGGCTGTTATAATGCTGAAATCTTTCCAGATTGATTCTAAGATATTAAGCTTATCAGCTAAGGAAAGTGTTTTATGTGCACGTTTTTTTGCAATATTGAATTGATGTTTTCGCGAACAATGCTATTTAATAACTAAATCTGTTGCAACCAGACACACAACACATTCATCAAAATATACATTCCAGTGATGTCCGGTTAGTGTTCACATACGATACGATAACAAGCAATACAAGAATAAGAAAAACAACCAAATTCGGTTTAGCGAGCTGCAATCAATGCAGACTATAAGATATGCAATGCTGAATATTTTCAAGTCAGATTACTGAATAATTCGGATTACACACCGTTCGGATTAACGAACTTACACTATATATTAGGGTTGGGCTTTTAAGAACGAACTAGTTCAATTGAACTATTCCCATAAGTGAACGATGTGAACTAGTTAAGACTAGTTGTTCTTTTTTATTCTCTTAGTCTTTCCTGTTCTTTTGGTCTTTTCTGTTGTTTTGGTGTTTTCTGTTCTTTTGGTCTATCTGTTCATTCGTTAGTTATTGTTCATTACTTCTTTTTGTTTCGACCCTTTTATGCAACCAGGCAGATTGCATTGTCGGTCATAAAGTATGTAGTCTTTGTTTATGGTTTCGTTCGAAGTTGCATTCGAAGTTTCGTAATATCAAAATGTTTTGATGTTTATGGGTTGCATTGACGGTTGCATAGTATCACAAGTTTATGCACCAGCGGAAGGAACTGAAAATTTTGGTAATATATTATTTCCCTTGAGAATTGGTAATGGCAGCAATAAGAATAATACTAGTAAAGAGACCACAGAAACATCTAATACTGAAAATTGAAATTTGCCCGCATCTCGAAAGGAGAAATTTCAAGAATTTAATATACAACACAGAAGAAGCGAGTTAAATTGGACGATATGGGTAATTTGTTTGATCAGCACCGACCTTTTGAATTTCAACACCAAACAACAGATGCAAACATTAATAAAGTCTCACGGTATTCATTGCGCGAGAGAATTTATAACTTTTTCGCTAATTTATTTTAAATTTTTAATTAAATTTAATAAACATTTTATTAAGTATTTTATTTCATAACTGCAATTTTGTATTTTGGTCAATAAACAGTTCATCGCTTATTTAAACACTTTGTTGCCAAACGCAAGTCATAAATTTTTCTATGGACTTCTCACATAACTCATTTTTCCAATTGCCTTTGTGTTTGAAATGTGAACCTACAATTGCTGCTTGTATATAAGGATAAAAGTCCATTATATTGTCTTTGGTTATACCGGACCCGATCAGCAAAGGTACTTCCAACTTTTCCTTTAAATCTAATAAGTCTTGCTGTTTTACAGCCACCCCAGTGGAAGTTCCTGTTTCTATATAAATATATGCAAATGTATATATACGTATTGAAAAAATGCTTTCGTTTAGAAATATGTACATAAGTAAATGTTGATGTTACCTGTTGTTATTGCACCATCTGTTAGAAAGAACTCGGCAGCTGTAGCCGTTTCCAGTAAGCTGATATCTTGTGTAATACTATGGGAAGAATGTTTCCTTTTCCAGATCACTAAAAACAAAAATGTTTGAAGTGCAAATTTGCTTGCGATATCTTAACAACTCGCCAGCACATGCTTTTGTTTTTCATCTGAAACATGGTCCAAGACAAAGCCTTCAGCTCTTATATACTGCAGATCACAATCTTTAGCTACTGCTAAAGCTTTTTTTAAAGCTTGTTTATTACAACAGGCCAATATTTGTATTCCGATAGACATCATGCTAAAGGGAATAATTCTTCGGACTTCTGTAGATAAACGTGCCATACTGGCAACACTACAGCACCCTGTTCCTCTTGGACATATGGAATTTTAATTAAACATTTCTATTAAAAACACGTTTGCATTAATTATTCTTTTATTTAATTTCACAACAACACAAACGAAGAAAACATTAAAAAGGATTTGATAATTTTGCAATCTCTGTTCTGTCGTTCACTTAACAACTGATCGAAAAGAACAACTAAACGAAAAGAACGAACTAGTTCTTTTTTTGGTAGGGAATAAAAAGGAACAATCCGTAAAAAGAACAACTATGCCCAACTCTACTCTATATATATAAGGTTTTAAGATGAACCGGGAATTAGCCAATTGCATCCGAGTCTAGTAACGGTGCTGCCGATTAAAGCATCCAGACCTGATTCATGCTCATTGGTTTTATGGCACCAATTACTCACCATGACATTTCATTGATCATTGGCATGAGAGGAATTGGGGGGGACTCAAAAGACCCTCTAAGACACAGAACGTAACAGTATCCGCAACCAGTGATGTATCCGGTAGCACCCAAATGTGCCTCCCATAAGGAGATAACATACATATGTACCATCTATCAATACATGCTACATTAGCTACTTGTCGAAGAACTAATCTTACGTCAATATTAAGCTTTTATCGCATTATAGTTCAAAACTGATAGCGTCAGAAAGTTTTCTGGACTTTTCTTCATCAATTTATTGCCAAATACGCCAAATATCATTGTAGTTAAACGTTAACATCCCTTCATGTTCGCCTATGAGACAGTGATGGGTCAACATGGTCAGTAAGAATGAGATTTGTTTCCTACTTCGTGATGTAAAAAAAATCATATTTTTTTTCTTATTTAGTAGAATCCATAACTGCTAGATGATCCTGCCGTCATTCTTATAGCCCAGCTTTTATTTTTGTATAAATGATCATACAAAACCTCGTCGCGAACTCATTTTTCATACAAATACAAAAAAGCAGTCCGCAGATGGAATCTATTTTATTTTGCTGTGAGGGTGGCTCAACTATCAGTGTCGCGAAATCCTTAATATCAAGGATCTCTGCCTGGTAGCCACTGCAGTGATCCAGAAGTCGCTTTACAATACGAAGGCCTAATATCAATGATTAAATTTTGTATCCCAAACTTGCTTGACCTTAAGAGCATCTATTTTTTTTACTTTATTTTTTCCACGCTTCTTGGGATGAAATCTCGATATTCTAAGAACTTTCATAAAGTAGAGCAGGGACGGTTCAGTCAATCCACCTTGCACAAGTTTTGGGTTTCACTACTCCGCAGTGGTTGATGTCGATTGTGTTATGACCTACTAAATCCAATGGTAGTAGTTGTCGAAACATAGAAACATACCCAATGCACCCGCAGGAGTAGTGCGAAGAGCACTAGTAGTATACAGCAAAGCAAGTCTTTAAACCTTGGTCTATATCTACCACTCGATGCTCCTATGATCGTATAGATCTAGTGAATGATTTTTAGGGCAACACTCCCACTTTTGCCAATAGATTTCTTTCAGAGATAAAATTAAATTTTTCTTTCTTCGCTTTCTCTAGAATATTTATCTTAAAACTAAGCATTGAGCCCAGAATGGCACATAGATATTTTGAAGTATTGGGAATTTCTATCTACATGTTGTTACTCACAAGAATAATGAGTAAGACATCAGGTATATATCTTAGTTTTCAGATGAGAAAAAAGCTAACTCCGTTTTGTTGAGAGTTTAGAATGTAAATTTTGTTTAATTTTGTGGTTAATGCACTTTATATTTCATTTTCAGGACAAGTTTAAAAATATAAATTTAGAGCAGAAAGAAAGAATTGTTAGTAGAATTTATGACGGAGCAAACAAATTTTACAAAATAGAAATGCTACTGCAAGTAGGTTTTGGGCAACAACCTTTAAGCTGTGGCATAAGATACGATTTTACTTAAAACGTTTATTAGTGCGTTTTTATTAAGGTTCATACGGACCAGTAGTTCTAGACTAATTTTCTATAATATGCAAAACTTTTTATTTTAACTGATTAAAACATAATTTTTATATTTTTATTTTAGTTTTGGACTGACTCAATTGTAAATCTTATGAAATCTTTTACATTTACATCGTGTCGATAGTAATCAAATATCATATTTACTTGTACAAAATTGCAGAACACCAACAAATCTGGTATTGAAAAAGTGAGTAGAGATAAATCATGACTTATAATTTCTTATACTTATGCGCACTCATCTTATTGCAATGATGTCTATGAGTCAGATGCACTCGAAAGTTTGAAGACGCGCATCGAACTCATACTTAGCAACATTTATGACATTGTTCATTTCAACTCTACTTAAGTCAATGCCTATGGACGATGCAAAATATATAAGCATGATTCACAATGCGAACTTCGCATACACATATTAAAGCTCTCATTTTGAGCTTATGTGCTTTCCTGTTGCTTTTGGTTGTTTTTTGTTTGCAGGAATTGAAAAACAACCCTATTTAATATTAATATATACTACTTGCAAACTGTTTAATCATTAAACTTTTAAATAAACTTACATGTATGAGTTAAGTGAGTTGAATCAATGTGGGTAGTATAAGTATTTTCCTGAAATTAGAAATCAAACTGAGGTGATTTAGGAGTGTGAGTTTGGTATGATTAATAATGTCGACGTTGCATTCATATTTATTGCAACCGATACTTAAAACACAATCTCATTGTGAGTGTGCGTAAATCAGAGTAGTTTAGTTCAAACGATGTCTACGCATTTATATTTAATATTTCATGAGTCAGTATGAATAGCGAAAAAACGATTCATTGCAGATCACTGATTGTCATATGAAAAATTATGATAAACTATTTTATGATTTAATTAGTATTGCAAACATATGCGTTTAGGAGGGCGGTGCCACTTGCCAATTAATGCGAGCCATTTCCTTGTTGGTCAATAAATATTAAAGCCATTTGCCTTACATCATATTTAAGCATGAATGCTACAGAAAATTTTGTTTTTTATTAAACTGCATCTAAATTTAAGACCCACCACCTCTAAAAAGTCACCTTTTATACATACATACATATATAGATACATATTTATGTATCTGTATGTGCTTACTTCAATGTACATATGTATTTTTTACTTTTTTCCGCAAAAGCCTAAAATAACAACGTCAAAATAAATGTGCCTATGGCGCCTACACGACATAGTTTAAGTTGTTTTGCTTTTAAATTTACGCAATTTTATACTTATTTATGTGTTTCCTTCTTGTTTTAGCTTTTTGTGCTGTTTTTGAAGTTTTTATTTTCAAATTCCATGAAAAGCAAAATACGCAAGGGAAAGGGAATGAATTTAACTATAGTTGAGGCACGCATAACTTTCTCTACTCGTATTAAATTGTGTATTTTTAAGCCCACTATATGCACTATACTAGTTACAGCATGTGTTATACACAACACATACATAAGTACATACAACAGGGATTTCCTTGAGTTTACACAAAAGCACCAACACACATTTTTGATTTTTCATACATATGTACATACATAAAGGCCAGTGTGAACATTTTACATTTTTTTTTAGGTTTAGTTCAAAATCTTATATTTTGATTTACACATTTACCGCCTTATTTATATAAAGGCGCAATAAAAAAAATTTTGTATGAAAATTAGTTTTTAAAACCCTTTTAAAGCCTTAAAAATTTTTAGGGTTCCGTACACCAAATGTGAAAGGAACCGTATTGTTTTCGCAGCGCTGACCGACCGTCTTTCCGACGCAGGCTATTTGCTCAGGAACTGTAAGAGCTACGAACATGAAATTTGGACAGAGTGTGTAGAACCTTAGCAACAAATACATAAGAGTTAAAAATTAAAGGGTGTTCCAAAATGAGCAATGAAAAATTATCAAATCCCATGTAATATCTATATAATTAATAGGCAAACATGTTTTTGTAATCCCTGCTCCTACTGCACCGATTTTAAAAAGATTTATATGGTTCAAAGGGTTTTTGGTGCAGATGTGCAGCTATAAGCGTTTAAAGTTGCTACTACTACATGCACACATATTACACACACATTTATTAGCTTACAAGTAAACAAGAAACAAAACATGAGACTGACTGGGTGTGTGTTTTTAGTATTACTCTTGATCTAAAATTTTTTTTCTCTTTTTGTTGTATTTTGTTTGTTATTGTCAGCGTGACCCTTTTAGCATTTTCACTGCTAAATTTAGCATTACATATGTATTTTGATTTAGCAGTGAATTTTTTATTTTGCATTTAGCATTTTTTTCAGCATATTTGTATTAACTTTTTAGTATTATTTAGCATTTTTAATTTTATCAATTGCATATATTTATTTCCATTTATATAAGTAAAAACCTCTGTATTTTGTCATTTTTATACAAATGTATAACGATTGAAACCATGTTAACAGCAACAGACGTCTTAAGCGGTTAGTAGGCTGTAGTTTTTGGCATTTGAGAATAGTGTGATATTGCAAAATTCGTGTTTTTCGTGTTTTTCAGAGAGTGTAAAGGTGAGCGCTTATTTTTAAAGGTGTTTATTGAAATGTACAAAATGTACAAATATACAGAATATGACCGTCTAATAGCCATTTTGATGTATTTTAAACTTCAAACACCTAACAATAAGAAGAAAAGAAGTATTCAAAGTTATGTTTTACAGGAAACCAGCTACTGGATATACATACAATAAAAATTACCAACAACAAGTTTTACACTATTATATATAACACGATCATACAAAGATACAAAAGGTTTCAGGGATTCAGTAATTGTATTTTGTATATTATTGAATTGTTGTTTTTACTTTTTTTTTTGTTTTATTAAAATTAAATCAAATATTTGTTCGAAATTATAACGGCATAGTTATCAAAAATCATTCCAAAATTTTAGAATTATATTTTAGTATTTTCAAATATTTTTTTTTGGCATTTTTAGCATTATTTTAAGCCCCATTTAGCATTCAAAATTTTTTTAGTAGTGGCCACACTGGTTATTGTATGAAAGCCATAATCACGGTTGCCAGAAATGCAGATTTATCTGGATTTTGCAGATTTTTACCCTCCAAAATTACGAAATGCAGATTTGAAGATTTTTGACCTAAAAATGCAGATTTTTCAAATTTCAATTATAGTGAATTTCTTAAATTTTTCCTTTGTGAACGACTCGTAGCTTAGAGAGTTACAATTTTTGAACTTCGAAGACATCATTAAAGAAAAAGAAGAAATAACTTTGGCAAGCTTCTGGAATAGAATATCTGATAAAAAACGAGCTTATTCTGATTACGATTTTGCCGCCCTAAGTTTATTCAAAAATTTAATCTCTTTACCGCGTTCATTTACAAATGTCGAAAAAAATTTTCAGTCAGTTGAACTTAAATAAAACAAAACTTCAAAGTGGTTTGGATATTTATGCAAGAAATTAAATTACTTTTTGTATAACTTTTTATATATTCGATTTCTTTTCTCACTCATTTTATATTATTTGCACATAACTATACATAATTTTTATTTGCTTGTTGGTTATATCCATTTCGTTTCTCCTAAGGAAATACGGGTTTTCCACACGCTAAGTTTACTTTGCAAAGTCTTGAGTTTGTAGGAGAGCAGAGAAAATAAATCATATTCTATATTCTTTTTTCTTCCACAAACTCAAAACTTTGCAAAGTAAACTTTCCTTGTGGAAAAGCCGTACAACTCCTCAGTAGACTTCAAACAATGTGGCAACTAATTGTAAAAAGGTAATGAGAAAATAAAAGTGGATTCAAAATCGAAGATGTTAGCATGTAAAGATATTCTTAAGTAGAAACGAAATGCACATTATTCATACATTAAATGCTTATATTCATAAAAATAATAAAATGTGCTTGAAAGTTATTTTAAGAAATTTTTTTCTAAAAAATTTAAATAAAATATATTTTAAGCCCAGCTTAAATTTTCTGAAAATAGGTTAATGAAAAAATATTTATGTTACATATGTACATCCATATTTATATAAATTGTTTGAATAAAATATAAAAAAAGTTGTTATAAAAATTGCTTTAAAGATTTTTTGAAGATTTTAAACATGAAATTTTCTTTAAATATTAATAAAATTATTTACATTTAAATTCTAGAATACGGACAAGTGTGTCGTCCGTTGGTATATCTAGTACATATATATAGTACATATATATATTATATGTAAATATATATATTGACACTTGAAATTTTTGAAATTATTGTATTTTTATACAAACTACAACAATTAACACTAAAATTTAAAAAATTTCAATTAGAGGGTGTTCTATCAGTTAACTATGACAGTTGACTATGCAATTTCGACAATTTGTTGTATCTTGGAAGCAGAGTAGCAAGCCGTACCGGCGCGGCTGGCGGCTAGCCAGTCAGCCTTTTTTTTACACAAGCCGAGCCGCCGCCAAACCACTCGGCTTATCGGCGGCTTATATTCAGCCGTTATTTTGTCTTTTATTTTTTATACTTTTTTAAATTTCGTATTTAATATGATAGCGAGCGTCCCGGAAAGATAGTTGTTTTTGCTTCCACAAAAAAGAAAATGTTTATGTGAATGGTAACGTAGCTGCGACAACACTTACGTTCTCTTTTGGAGTCCGTTCTTAAATACATGGACGCTTACATTGAATTTTTTGTTTAAGCAGTCGGGCGACTTTTTGATAATTAATTGTTCAAAGCTTTTTGTTTGTTGATCCGTAGCAGTGTTCCAATAAAGTAATTAATTTTTAATTCAATCCGAAAACTTAAATAAAATTTATGTAGAAGGTAATTATGAATAAAATTCCGCGAGAAATTTTTCCCGGGGAAAAATTCGAACTAATAGCAAGTAATAGGGAAAGAAATTCTAATTTGAAAAATGAGAAATTTCTCGCGAAATTTTATTCATAATTGCCCTGATAATCTAGAATATGTTTCTATGATTGAACAAATAATTTACGAAGCTATTTCTTAGGATATCAATTACTGCAATATTCAAACTATTGCAAAATAAATAATGTTACAATGTGGTGATTCAATAATTCACGTATTTTTCTAAGTACAGACTGGGTTAAAATTTTTTTCAAATGCTTAAACAAATCGGCGTTAAGCCGTTCAGCCGCCGCCGCCGAAAATATTTGCATTTCAGCCGCCGCCGAAATTTTTTGCTCGGCTTGCTACTCTGCTTGGAAGCCGTTTAAACTAAAAAAATCCCAAAATTATTAAATCGCTTTGCAAAAAGTATATGCACACACACTTCTTTTAATAATATTATATATTATATATATGGTATATATTCGCCTTGGTCAGAAGCTTCAATATTTGCTTACGCAAAAATAAATGTGGTGGACTAACCATACATATCGTATTCCAATTGTTATCCAATAGATTCCTTGTTGTATATAGGTGTAGAAAAATAAAATAGATTCATATCGGATATATGTAAATTATTTGCGGGGTTTCTTAAAGTTTTTAAACCCACTACACTTATTTTGCTTTTGTGATTTTCAAATATATTATTATATGTGAATGATGATTTGGCTAAGCACCAATGAAATATATAGAAAATGCTTAAACACGAAACAAATAAATTTCAATTAAAATAAAAAAATTTTTATTAAATCAAAGAGAAATTGACATTTTTTTTATAAAATTACACATTTTTATAGAAAATTTATGTATTTGATTTAACTAACGCGAATGAGTAAGTAAAGAAGATTAATCGATAACGTATCAAAATAATCAAGCCTTGAAATAATAATTTTTTTAAATTACATATTTCGATTTTACTGCGAGTTTTCTTAGATCTATCTGGTCACACCGGCACCAACGTATATTTTTTGTTCTTTCAAAGCTACATGCATGTTGTACAAACACAAACCTACACAAATAGAAACATTAAAACTTTTACTAGAGGAAACTTTGAAAAACTAGGTTGTTTTTGTTATGTGTGTGTTTGTTTTTTTTTTTGCTCCACAAACGCATAAATTGTGCGTTTTCCATTTAATGGTTAAAATGTGCTTGTGTGCATTTGTAAGTGTGCGTGTGCCAGCATTTCCTCTGCTTCTGCTGGTGGTGGCTGTTCTCTTGTTTGTACGATAGTCCTTTACATTACTATGGAGATTGAAGTGCTCGTTTGTAAAGATGCTGGTTATTCAGCTATTTTATTGTATGTATTTTATTTAGTTGTTATTCATTCCTTTTGTTTTGTGCTAAGCTCGCATTTTTATACTCTTATTAATCTTTGTAATGCTTTAAAATTTTTCTGTCATTCATCCTTTCCTTATAAAATCGACTTCAAGCATTAACTATTATTCTAGTTTTAGAATTAGTGAGTTCAGTTATTCGAGTTGAATGCTTAGAAAGTTTTATTTAAAAAAACTTCACATGAAAATAAGGGCGATGTAGTCGAGTTTTACTTGCGATAATGGAAATTACATTATTATACTGGGAAGAGTATACCAGTAAGTTGGTAGTTTTGTGTAAAAAATTACGAACGCCGCTCAGTTCACCAAGATGATAGAATTCTTGAAGGAGAACCCAAGTACGGCAAGAGAGTAGCGGTGACAGTGTTGTCAGATTAAGAGATTTATCCCCAAATCGGGGATTGTTTTGCTTTTTTTAGGGATTTTTTTATGTTTTTGGGGGCTTTATGAGCTTTTTTTTACAAACAAATTTTCAGATTTAGTTATGGTTTTCAGTATAAATTCTCTAACAACAAATGTAATTATTCAACATAAAAATAGATGAGACAAATTCTTTTGATTCTTATTTCATACTCGTCATGGTGTAATTATACAGCTGACTGCGTAAGGATTTGTTATACAATAATATGTTAACTATAGCTGTGTAAAGAACCGAAGAATGTCAAAAACACAAAAATTTTTGTACGAAAACCAAAACAAAACGAAGTTTTTGACATTCGTTAGCTACAAAGCACATAGAGCAAAAAGTATCAGCTGAAGTAGCGCTGCCACCTAGTTAAATACACCTTGATACTCGTATTAGAAAATTGTTAACTTTAAAGAGAATTGTGTAATGATATATCAACATAAAACTTTTTAAAATGCATAAAATTTGTTATTAAAATAACAATTATTTTAAAAAAATATATTTATTTTATCAAAAATTGTAGATCCCGAAATTTTGAAAATCCCGGGATTTACGGGATCGGGATCCAAAAATCCAGAATCCCGGGATTTCAAAAAATCGATCCCGATTGGCATCCCTACATAGTACATACTCGTCAGCGTTGTCAACTTTTAAATTTCAAAAAGCACTGAAACCAGGAAAAAAGCGCGTAATTTAATTAAAGAAGCACTAAATAAAAAAAATTATATTAATAAAGTTGTTATTCATAAATATGTTTGTATGTATGTATATAAAAAATATACGAAACTGTTGATCTTGCATTCCATTCCTAAAATTTAAAATTTGAGGCATGCGATACACATTTTAATTATGTATACATATAAGATTCAGTTTTGGTTACAAATAACCAAAAACGGCAGCTATATTCACAACACAATTTTTCTGGAAAATTTTTTATGTAAAGCAAAACGCGATCAACTTCTGCGTTTAAATGTTAAATTTTAAGGGTTATATGTCACGTATTTTTTCAACCAAGCCTTGTACAATCTTAGTAGAATTTTTTGAAATGCTCCAGTTAACTTAAGCGCTTATGGTTTTTAAATTATAGGTTAGGAAATTTCTCTTTGAATTTTTGGTTTAGTGCCACCGCCTCGAAACAAAAAGCACCGAAAATGAATTTAAAAAAGCACTGAGCACTAACTACAAAAAAAAGCACTAAAAACGGTGCGAAAAGCACCGAGTTGACAACGCTGATACTCGTACTTAATGAAAATGCTAACAGACCTAATCGTCTTTGAAGTAACCGATTAAATAAACACAACAAATACACTAATCCATTACATAGACTTTGTTGTTTCCATGTTAACTTTTTTGTTTTCCTGTATGTATGTTTAAATGTGTATGTTTATGTATGTTTATTTGAGTATGTGTGTGTGTGTGTGTGTGTGTGTGTGTGTGTGTGTGTGTGCATGTACGAGTATATTGAGCTGTGTTGCGTTTTATCTGGATGCCATCATTATATTCGTGTGATGCTCGTTTCTAAAACTACTTTTGATAACGTTCACTATGGCGCCATCGTATATTTAATGATTCTCGCTGGATGTATTTTTAGGCCCATTACATTTTGGTAAGTTTTGCAATATTTTCATTTTGAAAATTATGTTTTCATATTATTTCATTCCTTTGGAAAAACAAAACGGAAACCATAAAACCTAATGTCTTACATTGGTATTTTTTTCTCAATAATTGTTGTTTAATAATTTTTTATATACTGCATACATACATATGTATGTATGTATATGTATGAATTACTAAAAAGAGAAAAAGCTAACAGCATTATTGTAATGTGAAGCATGTAATTTTCATGACTTTAATTGCTGATATTTGTAAAGCCGACCACAAAAGCATAACTTTAAAAATTTCATAATGTTGCTGTAAAAAAAGAAAAAATTCAAGCAAGTGCCACAAAAAATTAAAAAAAACTCCTCATATCTAAAGTAGCCGTCGTGAATTAAAGAAATTAAGACCATCTAAAATTTTTAAATAAATAAACATATAGTACAATATAACAATATATTTCATCGACTTTAATGATTTGGAGGAAACATTGTGCAAAATGTAATCCAAATCTTTGTTAATTACATAATCACCTGAACTCTAAATATAAATGTGTAAAGATTTAGTAAAATTAAAAGCAACTTTAAGTAAGACATCATTTTGGGCTGAAGAGTGATTTTTTTTCTCTTTTCATACATATGTATGCGCTTATTCTTTTTTTGAGTAGTTAAACGTTCATTTAGGTATAAAATTTGATTTTACTTTACTTTTAAGTCCACACAAACCAAAAAATATTCAACAAAATATAAACTGGTTTGGTTAAGCTCTTATACTTTCATTACAGTGTCAACCAAACTGGAATGAATGAAAGAATTAATTAGTTACACGGGAAGGACAGGTCATTGTGACCGAAAAAAAAATTCTATTGTATGTTTTGCCAGCTGCCAGAGCACCTATTCTAGACTTGCTCCCGTGAGTAACCTCAAGATCTCCACTTGCTCTAGTATTGGCAGTCCTCAATCCTTAATGCTTAACCAATTGGCTATATTTTTTGGGACACTAAACTTCATAGTGCTTAATAATATGCTCTGGAGTTTCATCCTCATAGCCACAGAACATGAAAAGCCTGTTACTCTCAATACTCTTTATGCTGAGGTATTTCCTCAGTCTGCATGTGACTTAAGGACATGAGAGCTATGAAATGAATTGGGCTATACATTCCAGTCATTAGCTTTCCATAGTTTGATCCAGAGAGATTGAACTAGTTCTCCAGTATTCTAGACATTCCTTGATATATGTTAATGGATTTTATCCAATTTGAGTTGACAAACTGGTTCTGCTCTGACCATGGGTGTACTAGCCCTATCCTGACCAGGTTGTCTGTGTTTTTATTTCCTTTGATTCCGCTGTGTTTTGACTATCTGAAAAACGGTTTATTCTCCTTCCCGGCAGCCCTGGTTAAGATTAAATTTTCCGCATCTCTCAGTGGCTTAAGCTTCTGAAAAAAGTAATTTGTTCCAGTAAATACGTATATGTATGTATATCAACAATGGAACTGAAAAAATTACATACATACATACATATGTATATCATGAAGGCGAAGGACTATTTTTTTTTTAATTATAACGAACATTATTATGGTAAGGTCAAAATGACAAAACCAACTTCATTGAATCGGAAAAACATAAATATAATTTTGGCATTATAGCTCAATCATTCATCGGGACTATTGGAATATCATTTACCTATGGATTGGGGCAAGGCCTCATCCATAATGGCCCTTTTGTGCCTATAGGTATACAGAACTTGTAATTTCGGACCATAGCTTTCCTTGAAAAGCATCTTGCTAATGTGCTTTAGCCATATAATATCACACTGCTTGAAAGGCTAAAGGAAGATGGCACTAGTGTAGGGATTATTCAAGTAGGAGGAACTCTACCATATGGCAGGGGAATCCTCCAATACCGGAACCATCCGCCACAATCAGAAGCAAAATTTTCTTGTGGGAAACTGCATGCGACCAAAGACCTTTTTCTCAGTAAATATGTACCTATTTTCACCAATTACGGCATGCTGTGTCCGTTCTCTTAAAACAACAGCTGAAACGAAGCCTCTAATCGGTAATATTAGCATACACATTACTCTCTTATTTTAGAGATTTGGTAGTAAATCATAAGTTTTATGTTTAACATGTTAAAAATAATATGAAACTTAAAAAGCTGAATTACAAAGTTTGGGTTCACAGAATTGGTACTCCTGTTTTATCCAATATTATTTTCACGAATACCAGTTGGGGGGGGGGTGGATATTCCTTTTGCGCTATTGTTCAATTCGATCTTCGCCACAGATTGCTTGTGAGAATGCATTCCATGGAATTCAAAGCTCATTTGTGTATATATTGGGATTAAATTTCGTTTAAACATATATGTACCAGATTTGACTAGGAGAAATTTTTTAGTTATCAAGCCAATACTAGAGCAGTAGAGTAAGAAAATGCAGGTATGATGGCCTTTATCCTTAGATGGACCTTTTGAATTACTTCCTAAACTGCACATTCCACATACAAACTTGACTCCCTAACAACTGGTCTCTTAGCCAGGCAGTGAAATTTTAAGGAAAGGTCACATGATTGTCGCAGTGGACCAATTATTTATCTATTTTATATGCCAATCGTGTGTTTTCACAATTTTTTGCCCCATACGACAGATGCATTTTAGATTTATGTGAGCACCTGCCTTTACGGTCTAACCTCACGGTGGTCCAAGCACCTTTCTGAGGTACTTAGAGCTATCTAAACTCAAAATAGCTTCTGTTGTATGGCAACACCACCTAAAATAGTGTCTGGCTGATCGCGTCGCGCCAATCAATAGTATTGATTTAAAAATTAGAAGACAAGACTATTTGCCCAGCGATTTTGGTAGCAGCTACAACCACCGCGTACGAGATCTCTAAGCGAATTCCTTACCATTTACCAGCACAGCACAGCACAACCATTCATTAGAGTTAGACGTATGCTTGCGCTGACACGATACAGTGCCTACTCTACATAGCTCAACATCATCGTTTTAAGCCCGTGGAGTGGGACAAAATCGACCTTTTGGTAAAAGATCATGAACGACCGCTACACACATCCAACTTCTAGAGCAGCTCGGCTGCTAGGCCACCGGCACTTGTGGTACCAAAAAACGAGTAAAACTTCGAAGTTTAATCCCTAAATGTTTTACCTCTGTCGTCTGTTGAACTCAAGGCAGTTCCAGGTCACGCTGCACCTGTTCGACATCATATCAAGTTAATAAATATTTGCACATCCACACATAACACATAAGTTCAATGGAAAGGTACGTCGAAAAAAAGCCAATTTACCACAGCTAGGGTCCTCGGGATTGCCAGACCCGTAATCTCCAAAGAGATCCCCCTTAGGATGCCCCATACAATAATCGAGAATAATAGTTTGGTGGTTTTCTGCAATCAAATGCAACTCTGGTAAGGCAATCGTGTAAACATGCCAAAAAAAAAATTTTAAAATGCACCAATATTTATTATGTTCTCGTGCGGTAATTGTATGACTGGGATGCGGCAATTATTACCACAAATTCCTTTTACGACAATCTTCGGCAATCAAATTTTTATAAAATGGGACAATCATGCGACTGCAGCGTGTTTGATTGGGACAATTTATTTATTGTGCAACAATTCAGAACAATAAAAATTGTGTAAAATTGATGCATTGCGACAACCCTGTGATGCTACCTTTACGCAACTGGAACTTATAAAAGTAAATTTTGGGTGCAAATCAAATATCGTTCCTATAATGTTCAAAAAAAACGCATTCCATTCGATATGAAATATTTCATATTAGCGGTAAAACAGGTGCTTCTCGTTTGGATCTAACTAAATCTTTGAAGGTTAAACAGCCACAAATAATAAAATTTCAATTATAATTATATATAGCTTTTGCAATAGCTGTCTAGATATACATGAGAAAGAGAGTAAGGAATATGCTTTTTCTCTGGTTTTATTTTCAGAAATAGGTATTCTAGGATCACAATAGTGGCACTGGTAGTACTGGCTATCAGTTAATATGTTTATAATGGTAATAACAATGGCATTCTCTCTCAAACAATCCGCAACTTCCTCAATAGAAAGAATCGTGATCTGGAAATTGTTTTAATATATAAAAATTTAATTTTCGTGCGTATACAATAATTCACAGGTTTAAATGTAAGAATGAATGACTGAAGCTATTCTCACTCTGCGGGGAGGTACAGTGAAAACAAAACACTGAAACTGTTGTCATCTTCTTACGTACCAAATCCAATAGTAGCAGGTACAGAAACATTATAAAGGTACCCGTTAGAGCAATTACATATATTTAGTTAAGCCTTTGAGGGAGAGACAAGAATTTTTCTTCAAAATAAATATATACCCCTACATGAGAATTGTTAGTACTATATTTATGTAGATCCAATGAATGCTGCTTTTGGATTAACTTCTAAGCTTATATACAGAGTTTTTGAAGTAGTACTGCAACAACCGTCTTCTGCAATGTGTATAAAATATTTGTTTTAAAAATGCCTTTAATTTGACACCAATATATTTTACTTTATTTTACGATGTTAATCACTCCTATCCTAGTTTTATATATTTTGAATATTGTGTAGGAATTCAATATGTATCTTACTTCGAAAAAAGAAATGTACTTCCGTCGTGCCAACATTAATATTCGGTCACTGTTCCTTAGCCTATTTCGACAAATACAGTGAAAACTCTCCTAACGGACACCTTCCATAACCGGACACCTCCTATAACCGGACAAACTTTGCAGAACCGTAATTTTCAACTGTTTTTTTATACAAAATGTATTCCCATAACCGGACACTCTAATAACCGGGCGCGGACACCAAAATTTTAAAATAATGACCTAAAAATCCCTCATAAGCGGACAAAAGCGTTAAAATCAAGACGAATTTATCAGAAACAAACGCCAAAAAAATATACCAAATAAATACAACTCTTGTTAAGTTACTATTTTTTCCAACTGTGTTTCATATTTGTGTTAATGCCATTCAATTTTGTGATTCCCATTTTAACACCAATGACAAAGAAATTTCTATTTATTTGAACAAATTGTTTGATTAACTTGTTTTGATTGCTTTAGAACCCAAAAAAAGAAATGGCAAATAAAAAAAATATGTTATCAATCAAAGAAAAAATGGAAATTATAAATGAGTTTGACAGGGAAAAGATTTCGGTGCGTGAAATCGCAAGGAAGTAAAGTTTTTTGAGTTTTTCTGCAAAACATTTTGTTGCATTTCTTTTATGTTTTAAGATTCAAAATTGGTAAAACACAGGCCGCAGAAATCATTAAAAATAAAGAAGTCATTCATTCAAAATGGGAATCTGGAATAAATGTTCATCAAAGGAGGCTGTTTGCTAAAACTTGTGGCGCTGAAATAGACAAATTGTGTTTGGATTGGTTCGCTAAGGCTAGATGTCAAAATATTCCAATTTCAGGTCCGATTGTAAAGGCTAAGGCAAGTGAAATAGCAATGCAACTGGGCATATCCAATTTTTCAGCATCAAAGGGCTGGTTACAAAGATGGGGTAAAAGGAATAATGTTGCTTTTAAATGTATTACTGGAGAAGCTGCAGATGTAAATCAGGTAGATGTGGAGCAGTTCAAGACCAAGCTGCCATCATTGATGCGTGGCTACAAGCCGGAGAATATTTACAATGCAGATGAAAGTGGGCTCTTCTTTCGTGATTTACCTGATAAAACTCTTGCCTTAAGATCCGAAAAATGCGTTGGTGGAAAACTTTTGAAAGAAAGACTTACAATTTTGTTTTGTGCAAACTTAACTGGAGAGAAAGAGCAACTGTTAGCTGCCCGGCCTCGAGCGTTCAAGCATATTAATCTAAAAGATTTACCAGCAATTTGGAAATTTAACAAAAAGGCGTGGATGACTCGAGATATCATGACTGAATGGCTACAGCAATTCAATAGGAAAATGAGATCTCAGAAACGTAAAATTCTCTTGTTCTTGGATAATGCAGCATCTCATCCTAGGGAATTGAATTTATCACATATAAACGCCTTATTTTTGCCTTCAAATACAACTGCAGTTTGCCAACCTCTTGATCATTTTGGCATTATACAAAATTTTAAGGTTCACTATAGAGGCTCAATATTAAAGCACATACTATCAAAGGTTGATACATCAAATTCCGCAGCAGATCTTGCAAAATCTATTGACATTCTTGAGGCTTTATACGTCATTCAATCCTCCTGGGATAAAGTTGAATCAGCAACAATAAAAAACTGCTTTCGGAAAGCAGCATTTTCAGAATCTATTGATGACCTTCCGGATTTTGATGGCAACGTACGCAAATTTAGGAGAACTGTTCCCTCAATCAAATGGATTTGACGAGTTCTTAAAAGTAGATGGAATCGTATTCACAGAAGATGACTGTATAGAAACATTATATCCAAGCGCTGTTATGGAGATAAATGAGTCTGAAGATTCTGAAGACGAGGTGCATGTAGAAATACCTGATCCCATAAACTCTTATGATAAAGCATTAAAACAAATTGTTCGTTTAAAGCATTTTGCAAAAGACGACTTAGTCGCGTTCCAACAGATAAAAAATATTGAAAGTCATTTTGAAACTCAACAACTCAAATTGAGCTGGTCTAAGTTAAAGCAGTCAAACCTGAATCAATTTTTTCGACCGCAGTAGAAAGCTTAGCATTATAAAATAAAAAGATGTATTTAAAAAAAAAGTTGTACCTCTTTTAAGCGGACACCTCTTATAATCGGACAAAAATGCCGCGACGGTGAGTGTCCGGTTATGAGAGTTTTCACTGTATACAAAATAGTCCTATACGATATCCCTCGAAAACCATAATAACTTTCTTCTGACAGTTATTTTGAATGGCACAACAGTAAAAATTGTGTATAATTTTTTAATTACAAAAACCGCCCGTGTACAAAGGTATACATTTTCTTATAATATTTGCAATATTATCTCTGCCATATGGTTTTAAACAGAAATAGTTGCTTAATGTTGCTTTTAATAAGAAACGAGTCGATAATTTTGTGTGAATTTCACACGCTTTTGCTCCAAATTTTATGTCGTTATACTCTGTAACATGTAGTTGTTAAATATTTAAGAAATTAACTCCCGATATTTGCCTAAACACTTCATATCGAACCTTGCAAATGCTTTTACCAAAAGGGATTTGTTCAATATTTGGTATGCTGAAAAAAATCAAAAGAAAAAGAAACCAAAAAAGTTTGTCTTAAGTAGAACAAAAAGAACAAACGACAATGGCAAGAATATTCTTAATTTAGAGATGGTAGAATTGAGCTTTCATTACAAAAAAAAGCTTTCAGCAAATTGTAATAAGATGAATCAAAACAATTCACATATTCCATTTGCAATGATGGCTGAGTATATAACGCAGAAAGATATATCAAATGACACCACACACAGTGGACCAAAACAAAAAAACGCTGTAGTGACTTTTGACAAAAGGTAGTTGTTCTTTTCTCAGATACGAACTTTAGCCTAATAATTGATATTATCAAATTGTTTGTAGGTGAAAATTTAATTAATTTTTTAATTGATACTACAAATATTTTAATTAATATTACAAAATCGTTTATATTACTTTTTTGTGTGTATGTTTTTTTGAAGAAGATTCTACGCACGGACCCTTAACACCGAAATACGGCCGATCTTGCAAGCTGTTTTTAAAAGGAGGACAAGGACCGAAACAATCGAACATGATAGATTTCATGTTCGATTGTTTCGGTGAACACTTATGCTCTTATGCAAAAACGATTGTTAAAGTTAAAGCATACATTAAAACCGGTTTTGCCATACAAAATTCGTTTTTTAAACCAACTTTAAATTTACTAATCGTTTTTGCATAAGGGGGTAACTCCCCAGAAGAGTTAATATTTGCTGCTGCAAGTAGTCTATATAAAGCAAATACGCGAGTTGTTGCAGACATTACTAGAATCATAGACGTGACATGACTGATGTTAATTATTTAAAAAAAATACGAAACATTTGAATTCACAATAAACTTATCTTCTGTATCTTTTGTATTTGTAGTGAATATTTATATACATATCGAGCCTTGAGCGCAACATTATCGTAAGCGACAATAACCAAACTTTACAGGAGAGCGTTTTTTTTCGATTATTTCCAAATGCATGGATAAAATTAAAAACGTTTTAATGCAGTTAGTCATAATTTTGTTCTGGCCAGTGATTGGGAGCAAAAAGAATTTTGTACTTTCATATTTGGCACTAGTTATGGCGCTTACGATATTTTTCTTTTTGTGTTTTTGTATCTAATAGAAAAAGAAATTGGTACATTTTGATTTTTTTAAAACTGATTACAATTAAGTTACCAAAAGCAAAAACATATCATATTATTATAAACAGTATTATTTAAAAAATTCATTATTCGACATATTTTCATAATTATATTTTAATTTGAAATTTATTTGCTGGTGGTTAAGCTTGGTCTATATGCATTTCATTGTTGCTGTAACAACCACACATTTTGAATAGTCACAAACCTCTTATCTTATGCACAGACTTTCAAGAACTATTGGAGAATTCACAAATAATAATATTTTTGAAAATCACAAAAGAAAAGTAAGCATACTAGGCTTAGAAACTCATACAAAATCCAGCAAATAATTTATTTCCGTATTTATATTTTTATATTTTTCGCAAATATTTCAATTGTTTTTTTTTTGTTTTTAAATATCTTGCGAAAAATAAATAATGACATGGTTAATGTTTGTTGGTGAGATGAGTTTAAAGCATACACGTAAATTTTGTACAAATTTGCCACATTACGTAGTTCCTCCGATAAATACATTTTATTGCTTTTGTTTCGACAGTAATACGATGGAACCGCTGGAAGTTCTTCAATAAAGTAAAACACTAATCGGATTTGTTCTTCACTACATTTATTATGTACTTTCTATTTTTTTCTCTAATTTTATATTGATTCTTCTTTAATTTAGCAAATATATTTATATCGGAAAGGCATTGAGGAAATTCCAAGCTTTACCAATAAAAATTGTTGACATACCTTGTATTTTTCTTCTCCAAAATTAACAGAGTATTCATACGAAACTTTTTTATGCTACACGAAACCCGCTTACGGTTTATTCCTCTCTTCGTTACACATGCCTTAAACCAATCGTGTTGGCTAATCCCCAGTAAAATTCATTAATTTTAACTTTATAGGTTTCACTAAATTTAACTGCACAATTATTTAGGCACTTTGTTCCAGCGCAAGGATTAGTTTTACCTCTTTTGCCAAGATACAGATTGGTTTACTTTTCCGACATACTTTTCTTCTTTTTACACCAACAAGAAATCAATTAAATGATCTCCAGTGTAAGAATCATCAGTGTCATTATAGTTTACTAACTTTGGAATTGTTTCCAAAGTCTGAGGCAGGCTTTTATTATAAAGTTCACAATTAATAGATACATTAAGTACACAATTAAATGATTATTTTATTCAAGTACCACCTTAGATAATTTGGGGTCCATACTTGAAGAAATATATTTTGTTATATATCGATATCGGTATCCATTAAGAAAAACAGTATTTATTTCTCTGTTTTTTATTTTGAAATATTTCTTATGTGTGACCTCCGAGAAAAGGGTCCTAGTTTGTCAAAAAACGGCAACTTGGGAATATCGATAAAAATGAGAAAAACATTAAAATTTTATTTTTTAAATGCGTTTTTCTCAAAACTTCATTTTCACACACTAGATCCGTCTTCTCGGAGAAGGTCACATATAAGGAAAACGGTTATAAAAAACTAGTGTGGATTAAATTTTTAAAATAAATATTTACGCTTAATAACTCTCGTTGCTATATGCATTTAGTTACTTGAAATTAGGGCATATGTATTACAACAAAAAATCAGGAGATATGTCAAAAAATCAACAAACAGTGCAAGTTAATTTTTATTTAAATTCTTATTCACTAATAAAATCGTTAATACTTCTGCTTTAGGTGAATTTATTCATTTAAATTTCTCTAATAATTAAAATATTTCAATAAATATTTGTCGCTTGAGATAATTTTTAATGTAATAATCTACCTACGATAAAATCTCAGCCGCCGTATTTTTTAAACTTTAAGCAATTTTGATATTTTGACGATTACGAATTTTGAGTTATCTCATGAAATCTTAATTTCTCAAATAAAAAAAATTTACCGGATGTCGCTTACGATAATGTTGCGCTCAAGGCTCGATATTTTGACTATACTAAACACAAAAATCAACTTCTAGCAATATCAGTGATTATGAAATGATTTTGCAGGTCTTATGTCAGTTAATTCCTACATAATAGAATTCGTTAATTTTTTTGTCAGATCGTGCCATGCTAAGTCATTTCTTTATAAAAACTTTTGTGCCTATAGGTACTTCTCTAAATTTTTTATAGGCACCACTGTGCTTCTGTACCGAAAGAAGCATCTTTGCACTCAAGCAATGACAGCACTGATTCTTGTGTTGTTTCCCTTTTTAAAAGAGCTTCATCCTAGATAATCCTTAGAACAAGTTCAATCCACATCAACTCCTCAAATTGGATAAGGCACCACTTACAACGTCTGGAAATTTGTTATTAACAAGGTTGGCAACCGAAATAAATAACGGTAACGGTATTGATACCGGTACAACTATTTTTTAAATTTCTGTATCGGTAACGGTATCGGTATTTTTTTTATTTCGGTATCGGCATTACCGGTACATACCGTTACCGAGTTTATAATACCGGTATACCGATATTACTGCTAAATTATTAGTTCATATTTAATTATATGTCCACTGTCATAGCAAAAAAAAAAATTTTTTATTAAATTACTTCGAAAATTAAACAAAATAATAAAAATAAATACATACATTGTATAATATACACACGAAATACATGTAGAAATGTATGCACTTAGTGATGTGCGAATATTTGTATTCGAATTCCCGAATATTCGGATTTTTTTCGTATTCGTACTCGCCAAATTCAGACGAAACGAATGTTTGAATATTTCAAATCAAGCAATAAACAATATTTTCGTTAAAGTAAGTAATTTGCTTCACCTCAAGAGACCAATCTCTAAGTTCAGGTATAAAAGTTTCGAAAATTTTTCTCCACCATCTCTGTTTGAATTAGACCTATTTTTTATTATAAATATCAAATTCCAAATGTTTAAAAAAATGTATTACGCCACTTTAAAACAAGATATGTTTTTAAATATGTACACATTTCCAAAAATCTAATCTGCGGCCGGAGAAAAATAAGAAGAATGAATACTGCAAAAATACTGAAAAGTCCCATTTTTAATTTAATTTTATTGGAAATCGCCGGGAATTTAAAAGCAAATTATATTCGTTACTACTTTCGGTGTATTGATTGCATCATTTTCTACCTAAGAGAGACTTTTCAGCCGAAAATATTGATTGGCGAAATTCTTTTATAAATGCGAAATAATTAACCCACCTTTTTCTTCAAAATTGGCGAAAATCTACTTTTTTTTAATTTTAGTTTAAATTGCGTATAAAATTTGAATTAATTGTAATTTTGATACCATTTTTTTAAATGTTACAAATTTTGTCCCTTATTCATAATGAGCTTAATTTTATAAATCTAACAAGATTTGACTTCTCCATTAGCAGAACAGTGGGCCAAGGTTGGTGAAAAAACCAAAATCTTAATCTTTTTTCTCTAATATTTTCTAAACTGTAAGCGAAAACACACAAATATAGAAGACTTTGTTTAGCTCCTTGGATAGAAAACAATCCACTTGCAAAAAATCTTTTTTATATGATCGAAAACATGAGCATCGATTTAAATTTTTCATTAATCCAAGGCTGCCCACTTTAGTGCTTTGTGGCTCCGTCGTCTAAATTCCCGACTTGAGCTATGTGACACCTCCTTCAATGCTGTGTAAAATTTCATAACAATTGGACAGCTACTTTAGAAACTGCAGAATTATTTCCAATTTTTTTTCCACTGCTTATCGGGTACTCTAGCCCTCGCTAGGCTTTTATGGCAGCAAACCTCATATTTTAGACAGATCACAAATAAAGAAAAATGTCTTTGCGACCAGTTTAATGTGCATATTTTAAAAAAGAACTCTTCAAAACTTAAAATCTTCGCATCAGCCTGTGTATCTGGTACAGCCAATATACTAATTTTCGCGATTTCATATACAACAAATGTGGCTTAAAATGGCTTTGCTGAAGATACGTTTTTCGTTCCTAAAGGCATTAAGCAGTTCACGCACTTTGTTAGTATTTCGCGGTAGTGATGATTATGATATGATTGCACTTTTCGGTTAATTAAAAACAAGAGCGCTTCATAAGAATGTGTGAAGGAAAACAAAAACGTGTTCATAAAAGAAAGTTAATTAAAATATATTTTTGAAATTTTCTTTTTGTGTGGGAATCGGTATACCGGTACATATCGGTATAGACGTAAGCGGTATTCTGGATACCGGTATTTTCTAACCGAAATGGAGTTCGGTAACGGTATCGATACCTGTATCTAGTTTTAGCGGTATTTGAATCGGTATCGGTATTTTTACGATACCGTTTGCCAACCTTGGTTATTAATGGCTTTCAAGACAGAAATCCACTCATAGAGTAATTTCTTTTCATTCTTTTTCATTCATTTCACGGCGCTTGATTCTATTTTTGTTACACACTGTTTACTAAACAAGTTTGTCCAGTCTGTCTTGTATCGTACTTTTCACATCGATATTACTTTTTTTGTATCGTGTTATATTGAGTACGAGGAGTATTCCCTAATGCAGTAAAATGATTGCTTTGGGCAAAAATTTATTTTCTGATAAATTGTTGCTGTATCTTTTATATGTTTGTGTGAAAATGTTTGAATACAAGTGTATCTTTAACAGCATTAGAAGGTATAAAAGAGTGAGTACAAGTTATTTATGCCAGTTTGAAAAAATGCACTTTTTCCCCCTATTGCCAACGTAAAAGAAAAGAAAAGGGTTCATTTTTCCAACCGTTTGAAATTTCTAGTTTTTTTATCTATTCATTTAGCTTAGAATTTGTTTGCATTTTTTGTTACTCTCCTTAAGGGATGATGAGTGTTTCCAGTCTAATGCATTAAATTATGTTATTTTTTAGAAATGTGTTGTGCATTAGAATCTAAAATAAAACAAAAAACAAAATTCACCTTATTTATGTTTATGCTTTAAACTTCGTTTTTGCAACAGTCGAAAATCGAACGATAGCCACAATGGACACATGAGTTTCGATTATTCTGTTGAATACAACCATTTTTGGAGAAATCTCGCAGAGAGTTTTCTGATAATTAGATTTTCTTGTTGATTTATTGAGTTTAGTGCATTTGCATACAACTGCAACTAAATAAAGACGTCCATTTGAACTCGAAAACGTGGATATGGACGTGATTATGTCTGTGGTCAAAACCGATAACAGAGTAAAACGAAAATCATACTTAAAAAAAACACTTTTCTCGTGTAATCGTTTTTTTTTTTTAAATCGAAATGGGCAAATTAAAATTATTTATATTAACAAATGCACCCAACATGACCAAATTTGAAATGACTTATTTTGAATATAGGCTCTCGATATACAATTCTTTTTTAACCCCGACCAAAAACAGAGGTGTTATAAGTTTGTAGTGTGTCTGTGTATCTGTATGTCTGTCCGTGTTCACATACAGACCAAACGGCTGGACCGATTTCCATTGAGTTTTTTTCTGTTTGAAAAGTTACTTGATCGAAAGGGTTCTTAGCTCTGTTTCAAGAAAATCGGTCCACCCGTTTAGAAGATACCACATCTTCTCTTGATATATTCGGGGTCTTAAATTTTAATTACAAAAACAAAATACAAGTACATACACACAAATTTGTCAATGCAACACCAACGCTAATGTTTTACAAAATTAGACATTTACTTTAATTTACCAAAGCTTGCCACATGCAAGTGCAAGTGAAAAAACTCAATGCACTCACATTTTGGCCACTTGCGAGTCAGCTTGCAATAAAATTTTGAAGTAAGTATATTTTTACACTTGTCGCAAGTAAAGTGACAAAACGAAAACCAGTGTTGCTGATTTATTTCATTAATTGGGTTAATGTTGTGGAGTTTTTGTATAGATACATATGTATATAAAAAATATATTGAGAGATGACACAAATGTGTATTTGAGAGCTTACACTGAAAGAATTTTCAGCAGAAATTCAATGAATTCCGACATTAATCTAATGAAAAATTCATTAAAATTCAACCAACGTCACGCTTCGTTGGATTAATGAAACCAGTTTCGTTAAAGATATTTTATTGAAAACTTCATCAAATTCATTTAACAGTGTAATTAATGCAGTGGTATAACTCCATCGAAACAATAAAATAATTTTATGAAAAGAATGAAATAACTTAAATATAAAGGGGTTTCTTATTAATTAGAAAATATTGTTGTCATAAATCCAATAAAATATTCTAACGAAACCAGAATATCAAGGAAGCAATTCCAATGAAATTGTTTCACAAAATTCATGAAATTTTTATTGGATTTGTATTTATCATTAGATTTGTGAAAAATTTTTAATGAAATTGTTTCATTAAATTTATGAAGCAAAATTCTTTCAGTGTAGTATCGAAATAAATTTCATGTTTTAATAAAAGAAATGTATTAACAATACAATTAAAGTTCAATATTGACGATTGATTTGGCAACACTGCACTAATAGTTGAAGTAAAGCCACTTATTCTAGAACCTTACTTCTGTGACAAAAATGTGCTTAAGTCAATATAATCTGATTTTGAGTTCATGGCACCTTCGTAATCTGCTTATTTGAAAGTAAATTTAACTTTAAGACTCATATTTTTTAGACTTCTAATCTCATTTGGAATAATAGTTTAACTTATGCTATACTTTGTTACGAGGACGGATCAATAGGTCCGTGACTTTTTTAATAAACACAGTTATTTTTTGCAAAACAATAATTTATTTTTCAACATAACCTTCTTTTAACTCAATACACTTAGTACAACGTTTCCCCAGTTTTTGTATCCCTTCCAATAAATAGGACTTTTTGACATACGTAAATTGTCACTTAAGATAAAATTTTACGTTAAGATAAAATTTTAGTTTTTATTCTAAACTATGGGGAGGCCAATAAAATTTTAATTGAAATAAAAAAGTATATTTTCGATTACATGTCGCTTACGGTTAAAATCGAAAATAAGGCTATATAAAATTAGGAAATCTCAAATCTAAATGTAATAATTTAATTTATATTATATAATTTTATAATGATTATATCGGTGGCAATATGAAATAATTGCTTGAGCAAATTAGGCTTTATTACGTTATATTACGCACCAGTTTAAAGTCCGTAAAATGTCCGAAAATCAATTGTTTAAGAGGACTTAAGTGATTATTCCATACTATCACAGATATATATGTATTTTTCAGCTGAAGTACAAATAAGTCAGTATAGTAAAGCTTAAATTAGACGTGTTGCTCATTAGTTTGGTTCGAACATCTGTTTTCTATGGCTATGGCTATGTCACGTCTGATTGAGCCTTAAATACAAAAAAAATTTTGGTTCCTTTTTTTCGCCTTTGGTTACTTTTTTATCATATTTTGGTTACAAAAATATTTTGGTTGTGGCACCGCTGGTTATGAATACAAATTTTTATTAAAGCAAAATCTGTTGCATAAGTAATTTACAGATTAAAGCTGAAATAAGGAATTTTTATGAATAAGACCGTTAGTTAACACGCAATGCAAATATTAAATTTAATTTTTCTCTCAATAGTTGAGTTAACAAGATATGAATACAATTGCTCAATTCACAACCTATTGTAAGTGTAGTAGGTCGTCAAGCTGTACAATACTTGTAAAATGTTGTAGGTAATTTCCATAGAAAATTTTGCTACGACACCTACAACATTTTTCCCTATGTTTGATGAATGTCGCAGAATGGCATCAGGAATGAATAAGCTTATAACAGCGCTAATATTTTTTAATTACATTTACCTTAATTTTTCTTTATTAAATAAATAAAAAACTAGTGCAATTATATATGCAAATAATTATAAAAATTCGCGAAATTACGAAAATGGAAAAAGAGCTACTAACAGCAGGATGATAACAAAGTCTAATAATATTTTAAAACCTTCAACACTTTTAGGACGCTAAAAACCGTGCAAAAAGCCACTTTTATTGCAAACTTTGTAAAAAATCGCGAAAATTGGCAAAACTTTAAAGAAGCCATTTTATATGTTAATAATCGCTAAAAATGTAAGGAATCCCGCTACTAACAGCGGGATGATAACAAAGTCTAATATGTTTTAAAAATCGACCGAATTGTTAGGAAACTGAAAACATGCAAAGTCGCTTTTATCGCGAACTTTGCAAAAAATCGCGAGAATTTGCCAAATTTTACACAATCCATAATATTGATTAAAAATATCCAAAAATGTAAGGAATGCAAAAAATTCAATAAAAATCGCGAAAATTCGCCAAAAGTTACTAACAGCGAGATTATAACAGTCTAATATTTTTTTAAAAATCGGCACAACTGCTAGGAAACTGAAAGCATGCAAAAAGTTGCTTTTATGCCGAATTGTGCAAAAATTCGCGAGAAGTTGCAAAATCGGAAGCAAGCTGGAATAGGAGTGATTGTCTTCTTCAGAATCGCCTGAAACTTTTCGATTTTTTATGAAATTGCAATTTTCCTTATTTTTTAATCACCTGAATCCACTATTAACATTTCTGCAGTATATTTTTCGCATAATGCAGAAGTTTTTTTAATTTTTTTTTCAATTTTATTAATTTCAAACTATGATCGTTATTTTTATTTTTTCTCTTCTTTTTTTTAAAGGTTCGAATTTTTAAATGTCTAACAACACTTACGACAGGCCGTTCACAACTACCGTATTACAACTACAACTAATACCATCTACAATTTTCACAACTACCGTATTACAACTACAACTAATACCATCTACAATTTACACTAGGTTGTGAATTGGGTAAATATGAATTACAATTTGTAGGTTTACATTATATTAATTTTTATTTACAAATTTATATAACTAACTGAAAACTTCCATTTATTGAGTTATGACGTTGTTTTAGTAAATGAGCAATATGTCCTTGAAATCGAGATTTGTATTAAATCCAAAAATGTTTACCTTTACCAGAGATAATATTCTGGTAAAATGTTTTATTATAAGATTATTATTACAATTTTATTGGAAGGAGAATATCTTAAAACACATTTTGTAAATTCCTTTTAAATAATGTGTATATTTTAGGATTCACTTCTGCCTTTTATAATGTAGAAAGCTATGTATTTTAAAACAGAGCGAAGTTTTATTTCTTGTTTTTATTTCGAATTTAATTATTTTCAAATTTAATCTGTCATAAATATAATAGAAAAATCAACAATATACATATGTACATATATATATATATATATATATGGACAATGTAAAATGTAAAAATTTAAAATTTTGACAAATTCCATTTAGCATAGAGAGAAGCTGATGAAAAAATTAATGTGGCGGCGAAGCAAACAATTTTACTACAAGCCGCCGGACACAAATAACTTTTTAAAATATTTTTATATAAAACAATATTCTTGCAGCAGAAAATTATATAACTTTATACATATATATGATGCAAAAGTTTTCGCAAATTAAAATAAAAATGAATTTTACACAGTCTAACTACAATTATTTGCTGCTTGTCAAAAATGTATATGTATGTTGTGTAAAAAATTCTGCTAGCCCCTGGGTTTAGTTAAATTTTATTCACCTCAGAAGTGTCAAAAATTTACTTACACTAGTACTTTGCTACCGTTTGTAAAACTTGTACTGATATATCGACACTTTTTTTGTAACTAAACTGTTAAAATTTGTATTTTCAAAAAGTTGCATACTTACCTAAAACTGTTGTCCTTGAATCATCAAAACTCTTTAAAAAATCAACCTTTTTTAAAAATTCTTTTTGATTTTACTTAATTAGAATATTGCACATAAAATCAAGTAACTTGTTCCTTTTAATTCAAAAATATTTTTTTTTTAATTTTTGGCCGCCTTCGTGACAGTGTGCGCTGTCCGTCTGTCTGTTACAGGCTATTTTCTCAGGAACCGTAAGAACTAGGAACCTGAAATTTGGACAGAGAAAGTAGCACTTTGGCCGGTGCAACAAGCAATACATGAGAGCTAGAAATTAAAGGGTGTTCTATCAGTTAATGTAATTTTGACTATGCAATTTTGACAATTTGTTGTAACTTGGAAACCGTAAGAGGCAAACTCTTGAAATTTTTAAAAACGGTAAAACTAAATCGTGGAATTGAAAAAAATCGCCAAAATGAAAAAACGCCACAAACCGAAAAAATCACCAAAACTAAAAAAATCGCCAAAATAAAAAAAGATCGCCGAAATGAAAAAAAAACACCAAAAATGGAAAAAATAGCCAAAACGAACAAAATAAGTGCCAAAACTAAAAAAAGCACCAAAACTTAAAAAATCGCGAAAAATGCAATTAACGCCATAACTAAATAAATTCAGTGAAGTGCGACTTTGATCCGCGCACGAAGGGTTCCGTACCGGCACGAGATATGTAATTCAATACGAACAATATAAACTAAAGTTTTGGCATTTTTTTCGTTTTTTGGGTTTTTTCGGTTTTAAGCGTTTATTTTTAGTTTTCGGGGGTTTTCACGTTTTGGCGATTTTTTTTTTGGTTTTTTTAATTTTGGCGATTTTTATTATTTCGGCGTTTTTTTATTCTGGCGATTTTTTTATTTTGGCGATTTTTTTTAATTTTAGCGTTTTTTTTCATATAGGTGATTTTTTTTTTGGTTTTGGCGATTTTTTTTAGTTTTGGAACTTTTTTTTCGTGTTGAGGATTTTTTTTTCGGTTTTTGACGTTTATTTTAAATTTTGGCGATTTTTTTTCGTTTTTGGCGATTTTTTTTAAATTTGGCGATTTTTTTTTTATTTTGGCGATTTTTTTTCACATAAGCAATTATATTGGTTTTGGGGCATTTTTCGCTTTTTGGCGATTTTTTTCGGTTTTTGGCGTTTTTTTCATATTGGCGATTTTTTTCATTTAAACGATTTTTTCGAATTTGGCGATTTATTTTAGTACTAGAATTTTTTTTTAATTTTGTCAATTTTTTTCGATTTGGCGACTTTTTTTTAAATTTTTGGCGATTTTTTTAGGTGTTTGCGATTTTTTTCGGTTTGGCGATTTTATAATTTTCAGGTTTTTTAGGTTGATCGTTTTTGAAAATTTCAAGAGTTTAACTCTTACAGTTTCCAAGATATAGCAATTTGTTAAAATTACATAGTCAAAATTGCATTAACTGATGGACCACCCTTTAATTCAAACTTTTTAATATTTTAATGTTTATTGTTGTAGTCTTTATAAAAATACACTAATTCTAAAAATTTCAAGTGTCAATATACATATGTACATACAATTGTATGTATATTACATGAGATTTTAACATTTTTCGTCGCTCGTTTTGAAGCACCCTTTAATTTCTAGTTCTCATGTATTTGTTGTTGTAGTGGCCAAGGTTCTACATACTCTGTCCAAATTTCAGGTCCGTAGCTCTTACGGTTCCTGAGAAAATACCGTGTGACGGACAGACGGACAGCGTAGCGAAAACAATAGGGTCCCTTTTATCAAATTTGGTGTACGGAACCCTAAAAAACGCTCAAACCCGAAAAAAAACACATAAACGAAAAAAGCCAAAACTGTATTTTGTATGGGCTACAGTTCGTATTGATTTATATATGTATGTATCTAGTGTTCATACGGAAACCTTCGTGTGCGAATCAAAGTCGCACTTCACTGAATTTATTTCCATTTTGTTCTCAAAATGTGAGGTAGTCTGTTGTCAACGGCTGCCAAACACAAATTAAATGACACAGCTTGTTCAAATTTAGTCAGGAGTCAAGTGACAGTTTCCTCTTCACTTGACCAGTGTTGCCATTTAGTCAAGAGGCGGGAAATTCAAAAAGATAGTGAGTTAATGATCTACCCTCGTATATTTCAACTTAAATGTGTTACTTATAGTGTTTAGAACGATGTTTGCTTATAAAATAAAAGTTTACAGAGAATTTCCCAATTTAGCAGTAAAAGAAATAAATTTCTGAAAATCGACTGGAAAGCTTAACCCTAATCATACTGACTTAAAAACTTACAAATCTTACTAACATGTGTCTTTAAGACACATATAAAAAACTTACGGAAAAATTATTAAACTTTTTTTATTTTTTATTCATTACATTCTTTACATAAAAGAACTTTCACAGCATGTTCATTGTAGACATTACTATTACATTTTTGACGTCATTGCTTAATAATACGGTTTATTTTGGGATTGCATAAATAGCACGTCTTGCGTTTATTTGTTGCACTCTGGGTATTAGTAGGTGCAATTCGTTCTTGAAGGACTTCTTTCATTAGTTGAACAATAGGTCGTTGCAATTTATTCTTCGACCTTTAGCGTATTTGGGGTGTAACAAGCCCTTCAGCAATTTCTCGTAAAAAGAGTTTTCGAACTTTCTTTACATGCATGTGTTTCTGAGACACATAAGGCAAGAAGGAAATACATAAATTTTTTTTATTAAATTATACAAAACATATGTATGTCAAATAAAAGTCATGAAGTTTGGTTGCGATATGTTATACATTTCTGTAGTTAAATTGAATGGAACATACAAATGTGTCTCACAGACACATGTTACACAGACACATTAGGGTTAAAAGTGCTCTCCTGCAAAACAGTAAAATATGACTTAAGTACTTTTTCCTTATTGCCACAGACTTGTTGATGACATTTTAAAAATGAGCTTGCACTGTGCTGTGTAGCTACACCGAAATAATTTTGCTTCATAAATCCAATGAAACAATTTCGTTAAAAATTTTTCACAAATCTAATGATAATTTCACAAATACAATGAAAATTTCATGAATATTGTGAAACATTTTCATTGGATTTTGCTTCCTTGATATTCTGGTTTCGTTAGAATATTTTATTGGATTTATGACAACAATATTTTCAAATTATTAAGAAACCCCCTTAATATTTAAGTTATATCATTCTTTTCATAAAATTATTTTATTGTTTCGATGGAGTTATAGCACTGCATTAATTACACTGTTAAATAAATTTGATGAAGTTTTCAATAAAATAATTTTAACGAAACTGGTTTCATTAATCCAACGAAGCGTGGCGTTGGTTGAATATAAATGAGTTTTTTATTAGATTAATGTCGACATTCATAGAAATTCCGCCGAAAATTCTTTCAGTGTACTCAAAAAATTGTTGTTTTTGTTTTTTGACTTTTCTTTTGATTTTCGTTACATTATTTGTAGGTAATTACTGGCATGTGACAATTTTTTAGAAATTTTGAATTTTCGTCGCCTTAAATGTATTTTATTATTAAAACATACTTTTTTAATTTAAATAAAAAATTTTTAAAAAATTTTATTTTATTTCCTCTCAAATGTGTTTTTTTCAATCCTTTTAAATTGTTAATTGTTAATCAAAAAACTCAATATGCAAAACTGTGCGGTTTTACTATTTTTCACTCGCAAATTTGTTTGAAAAGTACTTCTCAGTAGATCTGCACATCCGAAGAGGGATTTGCATAACCGATTTCAATAACGTTTAGGCAAGGCGACGTTTTCTTGTTTTTAAAGTTAGCGTATAACTTTCAAAACTTACGCTGAGACCAGGTAGGAAATAAATTTGCAGCTTTAAGCATTACCATCTATATTAAAGTGTTATTTTATTATTAAAATTTATATATACGAGTAATTAATAATATTATAGTGAAATAACTTGACAAGTTTAGCAGTGTGTAAATAGGTTTCCATATAAAATAAGATTTTTGTCCAGATCTCTTTCCAAACGTGGCCACATGAATCAAATGTTCTTCATGAGTTTTAAATTGTTGTTTCTTTTGAATATTTTCATCTTGGATTTTTCTTAAGATAGATTTTTTGTAATTCGTATATTCTTCACTTGATTCAATATATTTTGACATAAGATCCACAATATATGAAAGACTTTCTTGGAGGTGCGCCTTGTTTCCTGATTTTATTCCATCTTCCAGATAATTAACCAAACTTTGTTGCAATTCCAATTGTATTAATTCATTAATTTGCTTCTTTCCCACGGGCTCATGGGAATTCCAGAATTCAATACATTTTTTATAAATATCGAAAAACTTTTCAACTCTAGATTTTTCATTGTCACTATAACGCGAAGCTTTCAGGAAACAAGTCAATATATCGCTTGTTACGGATGCATTTGCCGTTTCAGCCAAGGACATTTCATAGAATTTTTGCTGCTCTGACGCTGGTTTAATAGACAAAACATCAAAACACTCCTTAGGATTTTTGGCTAAAATAAAAAAGTATATTGCATTTGAATAATAATTGATAATAATAATAAATATGCACATATCGTATGTTTAAGCAAGTTCAACAGAAAAATAATATACTTTATTTTCTGAATATAAATTATATTTTTTCTGCAGTGTAATGGAAAAACAAATAAGAAACAGTACTCGTATTATTTTTTATATATATATTTTATATTTTTCTCTTCCCTTGGTAACACTTGTTTAAGTTTTTTTTTGTAAAATATTCCCTCTGACCTTCAGAGAAGAAAACAGTCTGAACATTAGTTCTCGGATTTTTGAAGTTTTTGAAAAGCCAATAGCCCAAAATAAACCTTGAATTTGAATTTGAAATTGGGCCGGACTTTTGTTTCTAAGATGTACTTTAGGAAAGTTCAGAGTCCTACATTTGGTATTTTGAGCCAGATATGAAACATCGCGTAGATAGAAACCCGAATATAAAACCCAACTTCAACGCCACTTCAAATGGCAAAAGGAACGCGATAATCTGCATTTCGAGGACTTCGTCATCATCGAAGAAGACTTTCTACCACCTGCTGAGTGGCTCCTCGGCTGTTTCACGTAAGTCATCTATGGGCGTGATAGCAACATACGAGCAGTAGATTATCAAATTATGTTTGTTGCCAACAAAAATTTAATTAATACCAGCCTCCAATCCCCACTCAAACCAATTAAGAGGAAACAAATGAAACTAAACGAAACTACCAAATTTCTTTACACTGATACACACTTTCAATTGCAATTGCACAGAATGTTTCCTTTACTGTGTGTATTTCTTTTTCTTTTTATTTATCTTTGCATGATATAGACGACTGGAAACCCTAAATGTAGAGGTACATAGCTCGCTTTTTGCGCGTTATGCTTTACACGCGTTTCATCCTCTTGTTTCAGTATATACTTTGTTCGCGTTAAGTTACATGCACTGCTTTTCATGCGCCGTTTTATTTTTGTTTTGTTTTTTTTAATAAAAAATTTTTTTTTATTGAAAAAAACACAAAAATTATCCACGGCAAAATAATATTTATATATAACGTAAGAAATAAACTATTATTATTATTATTATTAAACTAAGGCGTACCAAAGTAGAAAGTAGACCTACTTTTTGCTTTGAACGCTCTTACACGTTCTGCGCTTTTTGCAATGTAACTTTTCACATACTATTACATTGATTCTACTTTTTTGACAGATGCATAGAAAGCGTAACGCGCAAAAAGCGAGCTATGGACCTCTACCTTAAATGCCATCTTTGTGGCTGCTACCACCCCTAGAAGTATTGCCAGCAGCGCTTCAAATGTCGGAGTCTCCTACTAAGAAGATAGGCCATCCCCAACCAGGGGTACTGTCTAAATTGTGTAGCATTCTACCACATTGGGGACCGTCCGCCGAATGACGTCCGTATGAGTCAAAATACCCATTTTTCAAGTTATGACAGTATTGGAACAAATGAGCGATATATGTATATTCTATATACTACGATTGTTAACAGAACAGCCACTGAAAAAAGCAGGCCGCAAATTACCGCACTCGTTAACGAACGAAATTCCGAAATATTTCAATAGAGTTTATATGGAAATATTTTAAAATTTCGAACGGTATCGAGTGATGTAATTTGCCCCCAGGACTTTTTCATATAAAACAAGGGCAAGGAAAATAAAAACGAAATTTTTTTAACAAAAACATAAAATCATAATAATCACCTTTATTCCAATTGTCGTCATCGACGTCACTTTAACACAACAACAACAAAAAATTGGTGCTTGTATATCCGTAATCAAAAACAACTGACTCCTGTTGGCAGGTTTATGATATTTTCTAGACCTTCGGGAACGGAAATAGATTGTCAGTTGAGCAAAATTGTTTTCTAGAGCGAGTAAACAAACCACAATTTTTTGGTATTGTGTTAAAGTGACGTCGATGACGACAATTGGAATAAGGGTGAATAATTATGAAATCAAAACTTAGAGTTTTGTTATTTGCAAGATTTTTACAGTAAAAAAAGTGTATAACACAGTTTATTTCGAGTAATTAATGAAACAAAAAATAAACTTTAAAAGCTCAGTCAGCTGACTGTAATACAATGTAGGAAACAGATGATAGATATTTTTATGTGAAAACTAATGTACAGATTCTTACATTCCGGTTACATCTCTATATTAATTTTCAGTACATATTTTAGGTACCTTTTTCTTGATACAGTCAATATTTTAACTTTTTTAAATCTCATCACTGCCTTGTAGGCAGTAGTGCGATTCAGTAACTTTTAACGATTGTGTGATTCTGAAACTTCTTTTTAACGATAGGACTCAGCTGATATTTTCTGTTGATTTTTGTCGATAATTAGCATGTTGTGAATCAGAATTGAACAACCATCGTACCCGTACATTGCACTAATTTGTTAACGCAGCAACAACCAGTTCATTCACTTGGTTGTTTGTTAAATTCTTTGCGTTGATAAATTGTGCAATAGCGATATTTCGTAATTGTGTCAAAAGCTTAACAGCCATAAATAGTTTAGCAAGTAAGCATAATAATATTGTTACGTAAAAATATTCCTACAGGGTTAATGCAAAGAACTATCTATGTAGAAGTATTTAACTAAAGCACTGAACGTACACACATATTCACGTGCAAGCACTATAGCAACAACAATTGTGTACAAATCTACAGACATACACGTATATAAATAAAAGTGCGAGCACTTATGGTAACCACCCTGTACTAAAAATAGCACACCGCATTGCCAACATACAAGTCGTTACCTTGAAAGTTCAAAAACTAACGGCCAATCGAATCACCTACAAATATCTAGAAACGGCGACATGAATTTTCCTGATTGTGCTAGAAGACTGTTTAAACATCTGGCTACCAATAAACATACACGTCTAAAAAGCCTCATCGTTGTGCGGCAATAGTTTCTTCCAGTTGGTTTTTACTAAGTACATAATGGGTGTTTTTTATTGAGGTATAGAACTTTAAGTTGGCATCAGTTTTTTAACTGGCGGCCATTTTGTCAGCTGTCAAGTGACTAATATTTAGTTTGGTTTGCCATTTCATCATGAACAGGTTGACAAAAGAACAACGCTTGCAAATCGTGCAAATTTATTTCGAAAATAATGGTTCAGTTCGCGAAGTTTACCGCAAGCTCCATCCATTTTATGGTCGACATAATCGTCCATCAGAGCAATTAATTCGGTTAACCATGGATCGTTTTCGCACTACGTTTACTCTATGTGATAATACGCATCCGCAGAGACGTCGAACAGTGCGCACCGAAGAAACAATTGCCGCTGTAGAGCAAAGTGTTGAAGAGGACCCGAATGAATCGATTCGCCACCGTGCACAGCAATTGGAGCTTTGTCCATCAACTTTATGGAAGATTTTGCGCAAAGATCTTGGCTTGCGACTTTACAAGATCCAGCTTGTGCAAGAATTAAAGCCGCAAGACCATGCAATGCGTCGTGATTTTGGTGTATGGGCCGAAAATGAGATTGATCTCGATGCTGATTTTCATCGCAAAATTTTGTTCAGTGATGAGGCTCATTTTTGGTTGAATGGCTACGTCAACAAGCAAAATTGCCGCATTTGGAGTGAAGAGAATCCACATGAGACCCTTGAGACGCCATTACATCCACAAAAACTGACTGTTTGGTGTGCTCTATGGGCTGGTGGAGTCATTGGGCCATACTTCTTCCGAAATAATGCTGGAGAGTCAGTTACCGTTAATGGAGACCGGTATAGAGCCATGATAACCGACTATTTTGTTCCCGAATTGGATGGCATGAATGTGGATGAGTTGTGGTTCCAACAAGACGGCGCTACATGCCACACAGCGCACGTCACAATCGATTTATTGAAGGAAACATTCGATGAGCGCATAATTTCGCGGAATGGACCTGTGAATTGGCTACCAAGATCGTGTGATTTGACACCATTGGATTATTTTCTTTGGGGATATGTGAAGTCGCTCGTCTACGCCAACAAACCAGAAACGTTAGGGGACTTGCAAGCCAACATTCGTGGTGTTATTGCCAATATACGGCCCCATATGCTCGAAAAAGTGGTTGAAAATTGGCTTTATTCGAGCCAGCCACATGCCCGAAATCATGTTTAAACATTAATGTCATATAATTATCCTTCCAATAAAGCCAAATTGATGGACATTAAAACGATTTTCTTGTGTTTTATTTCAATTCGAAGTTCTATACCTCTAAAAAAAACACCCTGTACATGCATGCATGTTACTACGATAATCTATTAGCGAACATTCTAGATCCGGGTTTGGAGTATAAAAAGAGTTGCCGTATGTGAGAAGTCAGTCAGTACCAATTGGAATTTAGTGGAGTGCACATCGTTGAAAGTAAAAGACCTCGTGCGTTGGATAATAACGTTAAGAAGTAAAAAAGAAAAGACAAGTTGTAATTTCTTTATTCAAGAATAAAAAGGAAGTTCAGTTGCAAATAAGAAAAACGTGTTGTTATTTATTTTTATTTTTGAGCAATCAAAAGAACTCACACGTTTAATAAAAATTTAAACGTAACAATATTAATTATTAAGCGTAATATTAATTTTTTTAAATATTAAATTATGATTAAGTTTTTTATAAATAGTTCATTTTAAGAAACCAAGTGAGGAGTTGTAGTTCGTTAGTTGAAGACAGTTGTAATTGATTATTTGTAAGTAGTTAGTTGAGGCCAGTTGTAATTAGTTAGTTGCAGATAATTGTAATTATTGACTTGTGTTTAGCAGTTAAAGTTAGAGCCATACATGCGATTCCCACGGGACCCTCCAGGTTTAAAATTGTAAATTATATGACCAAGATACTAGTTGTTATTAACAAACCCTTTTTTATATAAACCATTAATATATTAAAAGAAAAATCCGTATTGAAATTCAAACACAACAAACAAAATATAAATTATTGTCACTTAAATAACTACACAGCTGACATTAACCTACTCGTACAGAGAATATCGTTATAATTATATATATATAAAATTTGCTGAATAGCATTATGAAATTTGCTGAAAAGCAAATTTCATAAATTTTCTTTATAATTATTTTACCGATGCAATTATCGTTGAAAAAAGTTGCTGCATCGCACTACAGCTGTTTCTTTTTCATATTAAAACAACAACATGCGGTAAAGCGGACGCACGTTTTTAAATGTTTTATAAGTACACAAACGTGTCAAAAGTGCGGTACGGTACAGTACGGCAACAGTAACGTTCGGCTAATTTTAATTCTGCATTACCCTTCTCTGTGGGAGTTTTTTGTCTCTTTTGTAAAATGGGGTCAAGTAAGTACCCATAGATGGGGATGTAACGGCTTAAAATATTGCAACAAAATATTCGTCATAAGATTCTTCTATCAACAAATTTCAAAAAAGGTAATCGTGTTTGGAATTAATCATTTTTGGTGGAAGCTCTTCCCTACTGGATTACCAACTTAATGATTTTAACAAGGCGAGAGACTAAAATAATCGATTCTTGAGAAGTAGTTGCTTTTTAGGGTTCCGTACACCAAAGGTGAAAAAAGGAACCCTATTGTTTTCGCTACGCTGTCCGTCTGTCCGTCAGACGGTATTTTCTCAGGAACCGTAAGAGCTACGGACCTGAAATTTGGACAGAGTATGTAGAACATTGGCCACTACAACAACAAATATATAATGAAAATTATAGGGTGCTCCAAAACGAGCGACGAAAAATGTTAAAATATCATGCAATATACATACAATTGTATGTACACATGTATATTGACACTTGAATTTTGTAAAATTAGTGTATTTTTATATAGACTACAACAATAAACATTAAAATATAAAAAATTTAAATTAAAGGGTGATCCATCAGTTAATGCAATTTTGACTATGTAATTTTGACAACTTGCTATATCTTGGAGACCGTAAGAGGTAAACTCTTGAAATTTTGAAAAACGGTAAAACTATAAAATCCGAAAATTATAAAATCGCCAAACCGAAAAAAATCGCCAAAACCGGAAAAAAATCGCCTAAAATTTAAAAAAAATCGCCAAATCGAAAAAAATCGACAAAATTAAAAAAAAAATTGTAGCACTAAAATAAATCGCCAAATTCGAAAAAATCGTTTAAATGAAAAAAATCGCCAATACGAAAAAACGCCAAAAACCGAATAAAATCGTCAAAACGCGAAAAATGCGTCAAAACCAAAATAATTTATTTATTTATTTATTAAACATATTAATGCAAAGTAAATTTGCATAATATGCTGTTGCACAAATATGGGAGGAGTAAGGTAGACCATATGCCCAAGATGGTATTAACAGCCTGACCGCACTTAAGAAATAATTACGATGACGCGAGAGATGTTCCCCGACCCAGAGCTGCTTAACGACTACAAAATAATTGTTTATGTGAAAAAAATCGCCAAAATTAAAAAAATCGCAAAATTTAAAAAAATCGCCAAAACGAAAAAAATCGCCAAAATTTAAAATAAACGCCAAAAACCGACAAAAATCCTCAAAACGAAAAAAAGTGCCAAAACTAAAAAAATCGCCAAAACACAAAAAAATCACCTATATGAAAAAAACGCCAAAATTAAAAAAAATCGCCAAAATAAAAAAATCGCCAAAATAAAAAAACCGCCAATATAATAAAAATTGCCAAAATTAAAAAAACTTCAAAAACCAAACAAAAAATCGCCAAAACGTGAAAAAAGTGCCAAAATTCAGAAAGCGCCAATAAATTAAAAAAATCCCTAAACTAAAAACGCTTAAAACCAAAAAAACCCAAAAACGAAAAAAATTTTCGTATTGAATTACATATCTTGTTCCCGTACGGAACCCTTCGTGCGCGGGTCAAAGTCGCACTTCACTGAATTAATTTTATTTGGCAACTTCGCCTTTTCGATTTGTAAGTGAGCAATGAAATTTGTTAATCAGAAAAGAAAGTCATTATATGGCAAGTAGTTCTGATGGTAATGTGTAATTTTTTGGTGGGTACCAAAATATTCCAAATGTACAAATATATGTATACCTAAAAACACCTTAAGCGTGATATCCGCAGGCTGCATGCTCAAATAATTTGAAGTCGGCGGCAGTAAAACCCGGCTATCCGATTCCTGTTGGCGAATTAAGGCATTCAATATCGTTAGAAATTTCCATACAACACAATTAAATTTGTATGAAATTTTTTTTCAAATTTGTAATTCAAAATTGTAAATTCAAAATGCCAAATAAACGAAAAATCTAAAACTTAAATAAGTGGCCAAAAAGCGGAAAAATCGCCAAAATGAAAATATATCGCCAAAATAAACAAACAATGGCCAAAATTAAAAAAGGTTGCAAAATTAAAATACCGCCAAATACCAAAAAAAAAAATGCCAGAACGAGAAAAAAGCGTCAAAACCGAAGAAACGTCATAAACGCAAAAAAACCAAAACTAAAAAAACGCCATATTAAAAAACGCTCAAACCCGAAAAAATCCCAAGATGGAAAAAAATTGTGAAAGTATAGGATAAAGTTCCTATAGTATTACATATCTAGTGTCCGTGCGGAACCCTTCGTGCGCGAGTCAAAGCTGCACTTTACTGAATTTATTTTCTTTTTTATAACAATTTATTAATGTATGTTTGTTTCATTACAACTAGAGATGAGAAAATTTCGAGATTTTCTCGAATCACGCAGATTAAAATTTCTTAGTTTTATTACTGGTTTGATTTTTAAATGGAATAGTTGAATCTGGTATACATATGTACATACATACGACTGTGTTCTTTATTTGCAATAATTTGATGATTATCTGTTATCTGAAGCCCAGCAAAAAAATTTCAAAAGAGGTAATCGGTTTTGGAATTAAGCATTTTTGGTGGAAGCTCTTCCCTACTGGATTACCAACTTAATGATTTGAACAAGGTGTGAGACTAAAATAATCGAGTCTTGAGAAATACTTACTTTTTTTATTTGGCAACTTGTTCACGTAATCCATTTAATCTAAAAAATCATTCTCGTCATTTATCAACTTGTACATAATTTTGATTTGTAAGCGAGTAATGAAATTTGGTAATCAGAAAAGAAAGTCATTATATGGCAAGTAGTTCTAGTGGTAATGTGTAATTTTTTGCTGGAAGAAATACAAAAAAATAGGTGTGAAATGTAAATACTGGAACACGGGAGAAGCAGCAATTAAAAAAATCTCAACACCGACAAATATATATGTGTATCGAGTTATTATTAAAGATTTTGTTTTAAACATGTAAATATATTTCGAATATACGATATTTCCATATCGAAAATACGCATTCCAAGACGTTCTTTTTGCATTTTATTTTAAGCAAAACGTACTTTTTTGTTTTATCTTAACAAAACGTGAATTATCGGGATTTGACTGTATTTGTATATTAACGGCCCTATGTATGTATAAGCAAAAATTGGCATGAAGTTGGCATAAGTGACGAAATTGAATTAGGTGTTAACGAGTTCCTCCATACAAGTTGACATTAAAAACGGTAGCGTTACCTAATTTTTACCCACCTCTAAGTCCTAGATTTTTAATGTTAAGTTTCATCGCAAAACTCTTTAAGATCAAGTTAAATTTCACCACTTATGCTAACTTCATGCCAATTTTTGCTTATACATAGGGCCGTAAAAGTCCTTTAATTTTGTACATCGTTAACATTTATTGTTGCAAGTTATTGTAGTCTGATGATGGGTGAAAAAAATCTTTGATTTTACTACATTTTGCAATAATCAAAAAGGGACGTTTTTTTCTGCGACTTCTCAACTATAAGACTAAAAGTCTCGTTATGTAAGGGATTCAATAAATAAATTAAATTAAATTAATGGTAATTAAAATATATGCAAACGTTTTAATCTCATCGGAGGTGACTGCCACCTGAGTGAGAATATTGCCAGACTGCCATCTTCACCAATCCATGGAAGAAGGCGACTGGAAGTAAAATCGCCTGACGGACTCAATCACGTGCATACTCAATCGGTATTTGAGTTTAATTTCTGGCTTTTGTTTTTGTATGGCATGTTGTCAGGAAGTATGTATAATGATGCTCGTATCTTTATTACAAACGGACTAATCTACTTTTGCATAATAATTCAAATAAAAACTTGTTGTTGTTCTGTTAATGGTTATTTCTTCAATACAGGGTGGCTCAAAAATACTCGCCCGATATTCTTTAAAGGTTTTTTGTTATTAAATGGAACACAGTGTTCGCAAATTCTTCCTCCTGTTAGAACTACATGATCTGTAGTCCAATCATTCCAATTCGCGAGGCATAAGGTCACTGCGCACGACTCTGAAGCGCTCGACATTCACAGTAGTCGTTTTGGCTACGGCATTTTTAAACAAATATTATCCAACAAAGTGAGCAGTGATTTTTACTTGTTGTACTGGCTCTTCGAGTCATATGCGCAGATTTTCAGTGCCCCAAATTTCTGATTATTAGCATATCCACAGAGATGAAAACGGGACTCGTCGCCTATGATAATTTTCAAAGAAAAACTGTCTAAGTAATTATTCAACATTATTGAGGGTTATAACGATTAATGTCTTATTGTCAGAGCGAAACTGGCATGTAGTACTTCAAATTGCAAAAATTATAGGATCTTCTGAAAGTGTGTTTAATTTTGCTTCAACCTGTATATTATTTATGTTTATTAATTATGCGTAGGTTCTGTTCGTCAATGCTACATGCATAATATGCTTCGTCTGCAATGATTTTATTAATTACTGAATCACTCATCCATTGCATCACACATTTTGGAAATTCTCATTTCCCAGAAATATACTCCGCCGACCATATTCAGTTTCATCACTATTTGCATTTATGAACGATGCTGCCTGCGCAGAGATGTATTTACGAATATGCTCACGATTTGAAGTTAATAAGGGAATTCACAATAAGTATCTTAAAATTTGAATTTGGCAACAGTGTGCCATCTCAAAAATTTTCATTGTGAGCAGGCAATGATATAAAACACATTAGATATATTGAAGTATTAAATTAACCAAATTTTTAAATTAGAAATTATTGCTGAATTAATTTATCAAAATAACTTTTGTTCTGCAAAATGCCTAACGACAGCGAAAAATTCAAATATTTTTTCATCAGCTACAGCTGCGCTGGCCGTTTTAATTTGTTAAGTTCAACATTACCACATTGCCATATTGAAATGACATGATATTGAAACGTTGGTAACATTGCAACGTTTCAATGTCATGTCATTTCATATATTTTAAAACGGTATTATGAACTCCCTAAATGTTGTTACCTGTTGATATATCAAGTAAAATCAAAAGCACCAGAAGTGAAATTAACTTTCTCATTGTGACTCTATCTATTTAACTTTTCATGTAATATATACTATATTTTATTTCTTTTAGTATTGCTTTTGATGGCGAATAACTATAAACTAAACAACTGTGAGAAAAATAAGAAATATTTAAGTTTAAAATTAAAAGTATTTACTGATTAAGATAACCGCAACTGAGTAATATAATGTATTATAGCCGTTCGCCCATGAGGGAAGTTTTGTTTTGTTTATTGAACATATGAAATGCGTAAAGTAATGATCTCACAAACTGTGAATTCTTAATGTACAGTATGCAAAGTTCATATTCGTACACCCTCAACTTTAAAAAAATAAAAATACTTGTAATTCAATAAATAACTATATTATACTTTTATTTTTCTTGTACAAATTTATAAAAAGAGGCTCTATTTAATATAGTATTCATTTAATCGGGGTTTTACTTTAATCGGTTAATCGATCGATTAATTAATCGAGGTTTTTGCTTAATCGGTTAATTTCGGGTTTAACCGGTTAACCGAGTAATAAAGTTTTTTCATAAATCAAATGTTTTCAACAAATAAAAGTGCATAAATAATTTATTAACTTGACTTTATTAATAAAACAAACAAAAAGCTCATAATAATCTTAAACTAATTCGGTTAATTTTGTTAGGTCATATCTTGTATTTTCAATGATAGTTCCTTCTGTTGGCGGGTCATCTCTGACTCATTCTGAAATTCTAAGCTCTCACTTTTGTACTGTCTCTCATTAAATCTAATCCATAATTAAATCGTTGGCAACAGTACTATTGGCTTTTATTAAATTATTAAATAAAACCTTAATAATTCCTTCTAGTTAGGGTACCAGAGTCTCTAGTAAACGTTTTATAGCCATGTCCAAGGATTTTGAAGTTTTACTTAAGTTAGAATCACTTAACACTCACCTTTTGTAAATGATACGAAAAAAATAATTAATCACACAAAAAATAAGTTTGCAATAATACAAAATATTAAAAAATTTGTTACGTCGGTTAATCGGTTAATTTACCGAAATTAACCGGTTTAACCGTTAATCGAAAATATTTAAATTAACCGATCAGTTAAGCGGGTAGTAATTAACCGGTTAACCGATTGAATACCCTACTATTTAACAAATCAAATAATCAAAACGACATTTCGATCCATAATTTTATAGAAAACAGCGGAATTCACTACCTAAAAAACTAATTTTAGTATGAAAAACGGCTTAATTTTTCTTTTGTAATTGTATCAATTTCTATTCTGATTTTTAAAAAAATTATGCCCCAATTCAGTAAGAAGATTTAGGACGTTTTTGTTTGAAAATACTTCTGAGTTCTTGTGTTTGAATTCTCTAAATTATTTTCTTGGAAATAATGTTTGGAACAAAATCAGAAAGCAAATACACGAACCTTCTAGCATAGACAATAAATAATAATTGTTTTAAAGAATCACAACTGCGATACAATCGTCGAACAGACATGTACTATTATTAAGAAATTTTTTTTCCTAAATTCAAATAAAAAAATTTCTAAGTCTTAGTAATTTTTTCTAAGTTTAAGTAAATTTTTACAAAAATCTAGTAAAAATTACTTAATTCATAAAAAAATAAAAAGTTCATATCCTCAAAAATAGTTCATAAGAATACACAATAAATTTCTCATATTTCAGGAAAGAAAGAAAGACTTAAAGAAAATATTTACTAAGAGTAGGAAAATGGTTATGAAATGAAGGAAATTTTATGTTAAGGACTAATAAATTTCGTCTTAAATCAAAAAATATACTTTAGGAAATGAATTACTCCTTATTAGTTCATGAAATTTGACTTACTTGAAAGATATAAAAAGTTATTCTAAATTTTAGAAAAATATTTACCAGTTTTAAGTAGTTTTTCTTTACATTATCGAAAATATATCTTGTTTGCATTAAGCAAAAAATCTAAGTAAGTTTTTCATATTTTCGAGGAATTTTTGAACTTGAATTTTATTTTTTTGTATACAAAATAAAATTTTAAAACTCAATTATTTCAATGCTTATACAGGCTGCCTTGTTAGGCAATTGGTTAGAGTGCTTGCCTATCAATCAGAAGCTTGCTGGTTCAATACTTGTCTCCTCTCAATGAATTTATACGTATGGTAGGGTGAATTATAATTAACATTTGCTATAGAATTTAATTAAAAATTAAAATAAGTACCAGAATTAAAGACAAAAAAAATGGAAAACTTACTAAATTTAAGATCAAAGACGAAAAAATTTTTTTGCAAATCTCCGAATTTTATTGGAAAATTTTACTTAATTTTAGGAAACTTTTACTTAAATATGAAAATATAATTACTATAAACTAGTTCATTAATGAACTAGAAATTTAGTAAATATTTTTCTGGTTTCAAGTAAAAAACAGCTTTGGCGCCATACGACAACTTTTTTTATTCAAATTTAGAAAATTTTCCAAAGTTTTAGTTCTTTTTTTTGAGTGCAGTGGGTTTTTTTGATTGAGGTGTCTGTATTTTTTTCACATATTGCTGTTGTAGTTTTTCTTATTATTGTTGTTAGTTGAGCTAAGGAAGTATTTCTTTATATCGAAAATTTAGCTAATTAACTTTTAAATCGATTCAATAAAGCACCAAAAATACAGCAATAAAAATATAAATTCATAAAAATAAGTCTGCTCGAAAGAGTAGACATCTGATATATTGCATATCTATGAATATTTATCAAGGTTGGCAAACGGTATCGTAAAAATACCGATACCGATTCAAATACCGCTATAATTAGATACCGGTATAGATACCGATACCGAAATCCATTTCGGTTATGCTTGGTTTTCACTATGTCATATGAAATGACAACAAAAACTGCCTCAAATGAATTCTCGTCAGTTTGTGTCAAATGCGTTTCCACTGCATTTTAAAAACTGACAAAAAGTCGATAAAACAGAGCTTGTCAAATACTTACGTCAAATTTTAGTGCAGTTGAATGACACGCTGTTTTTATTACAAAAGTCAAATTTCGTGCGTCAATTTCCATTTTTGCATTTTATTAGTAAAAAAATAAGTTAAAAAGTGAAAAAAATTGAAATATGTTTAAAAAAAAGCAAATGGCTATAGCTACTGCGGCACTTTGTGTTATTACAACTCTAAGGGCTTGGAAAAATAAAAGGAAGCAGCTTAGAAAGAAGAAATTATATTGGATTAGGCCAGGATTAAGAAATAGAAGAACCAGTGGCTTCTACGCTACACTCCGTTCGAATCTGGTGCAACAGGATCCAAAGTGGTTAAAAAATTTCTTAAGAATGAATATGCAAGATTTTGAGTTTCTTGTGGAGCGTCTCACCCCATACATTATGAAAAAAAACACAAGGTTTAGGAATGCTATTACAGTTGGTGAAAGATTGGCAGTAACTTTACGTTACCTGGCAACAGGCGATAGCTTTTCGAGTCTGATGACTGTTTTTCTAATCGGAAAAACCACCATTTGTCATATTATCCACGAAACTTGTGCTGCTATATTCGATGCACTGAAGGACGATTTTTTAAAGGTAAGTATTTAAGAAATATGACCACAACTTCGTTTGTTAATACTTTTTAACGTTTTTGATAAAGATTCCGACAACTTCCGAAGAATGGACAAAAGTTGCTGAGGGTTTTGAACAACGGTGGAATTTCCCTAATTGTTGTGGATGGAAAGCACATAACAATTCAGGCACCTGCTAATTGTGGCTCGGAATATTTTAATTATAAAAAATACAATAGCATAGTCTTGATGGCTATGGTGGATGCTGAATATAAATTTTTGTTTGTAGAAGTTGGAGCTTTTGGTCGTGAATCAGATGGTGGTGTTTTCACACGGTAGGCGATCTACATTATATTTGATTTTAAACTATGTTTATATTCATACGTTGCAATTTTCAAACATTTAGATGTCCACTTTCAAAAGCGCTTGCTGACAACACAATAAATTTTCCACCACCAAGACCATTTCCACATGAAATTGATCCGATGCCAATTGTCATCGTAGCTGACGATGCATTCCCCCTAAAACCGTACTTGATGAAGCCTTTTTCTTATCGCGAGCAAGTGATGTCGCACAAAATTTTTAACTACAGGTTATCGCGAGCAAGAAATGTAGTTGAAAATGTTTTTGGGATATGTGCATCGCGCTTTAGAATCCTCAGGAGGCCTATGGATGTAACAGCTGAGCACGCAAAAGGTATTGTCCTAGCCATTTGCGTATTGCACAATTTTTTGTTAACGCGCAAATCTAGTTATTTACGAAAATCTGACGTCGACGATGACAGAAATGGTATTGGTGTACGTGGAAATTGGCGAATGGAGCTGGGTGAGAACGGAATGCTAACATCTATTCGTCTTGACAGCGCTCCAGGTAGGCCAGCTGATAATGCAATAAAAGTCCGTGAAATGTTTATGGAGTATTTCATGACACCTCATGGTGAAGTAGCATGGCAATATAATAGGACAATTCTGCACAACTCATTTTAATTCAATAAAAAACTTTTTTAAGTTAAGATTTTGTACCTTTTTATTTATCACATTTGAGATAATAATTAATAAATTTAAAAATTCATTCGACTATTAAAAAAAAAATAAAGCACATTTTTTTTAAATTAATAATAATACCATGTTAAACACATAAAAAAAGAAGGTAACTTATGTTGAGATCATAAAAACTAAGAGCAATGTGGAGTTATAACTAAAAAATTGCGATAATTCAAAACAAGAAAATAGTTATATAAATAACTTATGTTGAGCTGCAAACGTTAATAAGAAAAATGGTGGTTAATACTTATCGATAAAAAGTCAAAAGAGCAACAACACAGTCAGGCAACAAAGTCTGTATGCAACCGATATTGGTAAAACAATTGAAAATAATATACATATGTATATGCATATCTATAAAATGAAAATAATAGTACCTATGAAGATGAAAACGTGATAATTTAATGTAGAAATTAAATTAAAATGAAATTAATTAAAATTACTTAAAATCGTGGTTACATGTCATGTCATTTATTTTATTTTTATTCCAAATGCCGACAAAATTTGTTGCTCACTGTATATTTGATGCTTGTACCTTGTAGCTTTTTTCTGATAATTTAAAACAAGTTCATAAATATCAGTCTTAAAATTGTTTGCCAATTGTGGCTTTTCTGTTGCCCATAGACGACCATTGGATGCTACAAAGTCACCCACATCGCTCCAAGCATCACTTTTGGTACATTCAGCCATAGTCTGTAATGCACGTTTAACCACTTTGGAGTATTCGTCCTCGTTTTCCACGGCACAACGCTTTACTGCTGCTCTCCGCGCTGTTGGCTGTGAGTCGTCCAAATCTGAATAGGCATCTGCACCATGCGGCGAACCAGGGGAAGTTAATAGAGAATCCTAAATTTTTACCGACACAATTATTTAGGTAATACCTTCTAAACCATATATACACATACATTTGCAAAGTTTGATGTTGTGGGCGCTTCAATTTGTAATGTTGGCTCCAAAAACTTAAGACTATTGTACAATGGGTTTGTTGGTGTTGTTTTTCCAGCAGCTTGTCCACTCTTTGTCTGCCCCATTTTGTTAAACATCGCCTAAAGAATTGTTTTAAGTAAATAATAAATTGTTTATTTTACATGAACTTACTCGGAAAGAGCAGCGAAGGCTATTCCATTTCGTTGCCACTTCGGATCGTGGCATTTTTAATACATCTGCCACTTCTTGCCATAAAGCCTCTCGTAAATTTCTGTCCCGATATTCTCTAGACAGGAAATTCCATGTACCTTCCCTAGCTTCTACCTCTTGAATTAGACTCGCTATTTGCTCACTTGTCCATTTTTCTTTAAGTTTCCGTACGCGCTTTTTAGGTTCGTTTTGGCTCTGACACACAAAATTTGTGTCATCCAAATCATCCAATATATTGCTCAACTAAAAAACACGTTTAAAACTATAAATAAGTTGTTAAATTTTAAAATATACATATAAAAACTTACCATTTCAGCATAAAAACAAAAAATCCCACAGCTTTGCGAACGACAAACAAAAATAATTGACAACTTGTTGTCAAATTTACTTTGAAAAAAAATGCTGCCATATCTGCTGACAAACTGAAATTTGGCGTTTTCACTTATTTGTCAGTTTAGATGGCAGTTTGTGTGCATAACTGACTGCAAACATAGATGACGGCATATGACAACCCGTTTTCATACAATTGCCAACAATTTGGACATTTTGACAACATAAATGACATAGTGAAAACCAAGCATTAGAAAATACCGGTATAAGGAATACCGTTTAGGTCTATACCGGTATGTACCGGTATAACGATTCCCACCAAAAATAAAATTTGAAAAATATATTTCAATTAACTTTCTTATATAACGCCTTAACAGATTCTTATGCAGCACTGTTTTTTTTTAGTCAACCGGAAAGCGCAATCATATCATAATCATCACTATTGCGAAAAATTAACAAACTTCGTGAGCTGCTTAATGCCTTTAGGAACGAAAAATGTATCTCTAGACATATAAATGGTGAAAAGAGCAAAGCCTTTGTAAGCCACAGCTGTGTATATGAAATCGCGAAAGTTAGTTATTGGCTGTTCCACATACATAAGGTAATGCAGAGATTTAAAGGTTTGAAGAGTGCTTTTTTAATGTATGCAAAGATTTTTTCTTTAATTGATATACGGGCGCTGTTTAAAATATGAGGTTTGCTACCATAAATGCGGTCTTAATTTTTTAGCTCGATCCGACGATACCTTCTGGTGGTACCCCACTGGTACTTTAGGCCCCATTGGGAATTTTTTTAAATTTTAAATAATTCTGCAAGCCACAAAGCACCAAAATAGGTAAAATTGGCTTGATGAAAAATTAAAATCGCTCGTGCTTTTGATCAGATAAAAAAATTTTTGCAAGTGGATTTTTTTCCAATCCAAAAGCTAAAAAAATGTCGGCTACATTTATGGGGTTTCGATTACAGTGTAGGAAGTATTCGAGAAAAAATTTAAAAAATTGGCTTTTTGTCAACCTTTGTTCACTGTTCTTCTAATGGAGAAGTCAAATGTTGTTAGATTTAGAAAATGAAACTTATTATGAATAAGGGAATAAAATTTTAACGTTAAGCATTAAACATAACATTTGCCAATAAATATTTTCGTCTGAAAAGTCTTTCATATGAAGAAAATGATGCAATCAATACACAGAAAGTAATAACAAATAGAATTTGAATAGAATAGAATTACAAAAAATTTTAATTGAAATATTAATTTCGTCTGAATTTGGCGAGTAAGAACGGCCGAATATTCGGGAATTCGAATACGAATATTCGCATTTTACTAAGTGCATACAATTCTACATGTACTTCGTGTATACATATATGTACATACATACCAGTGATGCCAATTTAGCCATTTTCTGGCTAAACTTAGCCATTTTCGATCCCATTTAGCCGGAAGAAAAGTGAGTTTAGCTATTAGCTATTTTTTAGAAATTTTTATTTTAATCTAGCTATTTTTCCAAACATGAAATTTGTTTGTTTGATTTTTTATAAAAATTTGAACTCTCAACAAAGAAAACATCTATTTAATATTAAACTATTAAATTTTATAGAAACACAACAGAGCAATATGTTATTCTTTTGGCATTAATATCAATAAATAATACCGTTCAAACTTGCAATTTTTGTTGTAGAAACTTTTTGTTTTTGTGCGAGAAAGATAGAGAAAGGAATACAAAATATGTGTATGCAATCCTATTTCAATACTCTCAACCATATACGAGAACTGCTGCAGAAAAATTGCAAATCTAAAAGAGCTTATATAAAAGATTGGTAACAATAATATTATAAATAATAATAATAAACAATAAGATTATATTCGTTGCAATATTGTTATAAGTTGGCGGGTGTAGTTGGTGGCTTACAATATCAATCAAAGAAGCGTAATTTTTGCTTTACACAAGTGAAAACAAAATATAAATAAAAGTATAAATGAAAGTTTACAAAATATAAAATGAAAAAAATTGTTAACAAATATTTCGCAAGGAATGGATTAGTAACCCAAAAATTTAAAGACTGAATATCATACTATTCTGCAGAATGTTCAAATGAATAGAGGGTGTAATGCAATTTTGCACTCAATGCGCAGTTTTTTGATTACCTAAAAAAAATTTATTTAACTTATTACTTCAATTTATTGTTTTTATTTACTTTAAAAAAGTTCCCGATTTTCTTTAAAAAATAATATATGAAATACCATCTTGTTTTTGCATAAAGTTCATGATTTTTGCATTCGATGGCGCTTAGCCATTTTTTTTCTCTACATTTAGCCATTTTTGCTGAAGTAATTCTGGCATCACTGATACATACACTGTATGTATTTATTTTTATTATTTTGTTTAATTAACCAAAATGTACACTTTATGTATGCAAAGTTTCAACTGCAGTTTTCTTAATTTACTTTTTTAATTAATTATTTTTTAATACAAATATAAAAAAGTATATAGAAACATATATGTATGTAAGTTTAAATACTTTTAAGTTAATGTAAAAATACTCCTGTTCCGAAGAAATTTAACAAAAAAAATTTGTTTGCTATGTCGACTGTCTGAACTAATAAATTTAGCAGTTATATCGGTATACCGGTATTATAACCCCGTTAACGGTAATACCGATACCGAAATAAAATAAATACCGATACCGATATCGATACCGAAATTTAAAAAATAGTTGTACCGGTATCAATACCGATACCGTTACTTGTTTCGGTTTCCAACCTTGATATTTATCGATATACACATGACTTTTATCACGATCTATTAAAAATTTTCTTGATAAGCGTTGCCAGAAACATTTTTTTCCAATTTTCGAAGTAGTAAAATTTTTTTCAAGCTATGCAAAATTAATTAAATAATAATTTGAAAAAGAATCATCTTGCCACGTCCTCCATACTCCATACCATACCATACCTAAGCTCCATTGAACATTTATGGCATGAATTAGACCAAATAGCACATTTTCCACATATGAAAAAAAGTTATTGAGATCATCATGTTACTCCATTTTAATAAAATATATTTCACTACCAAATATTTCCACAAGAATGATATTTTTACTATTTACTTTTATAAACTATTATCGTCTGATGCTGCATTTTTCCTTAAGACATAAGAAAATTGCTTATGTATTTGAAAAAAATTTAACAATACAATTAAATTTTAAGTTATTTATCTAATTTTTCGACCTTTTTTATATGTTCAATGAAACTATTTTTTTAAGCTTTAGGTCAGTAAATTTCTTTATATTTTTATTTTTCTATCGATATTTCGTTAACCTTTGGTTAACTTCTTCAGGACTATTCTTGTTTTTATATTTTGATAATTAGTTTTCGTTTTTTTTCTTTTCAATCAAAAAAATTTTTTATAATTACAAATAACAATATCATATATTTTTTTTAACAAGTTTTGAAAAGAATTGGTATAAAAACAAAATATTTGTAAGTCTACAATATTTGTTCATAAACGAAAAAAAAGTGTTTAAAAGTTTTTTAACATATACAATTTTGTAATGGTTTTTGGAAAAGATAATAAATATTTTTAATACTTTTACATAACATTTTGAATCTGGAAAAATTCTTAAAATGTTTTTTTTTTTGGAAAAATGTTAACAACATTAAATTTTAAGGGTAAATTTGGTAAATATAATCGATTTCGTTTTGCAATTTGTATGGAAAAAATATTTTTTTGAAACTAGTTTTAATTTTTTTTCACAGAAATTTTATATTATTATTACTATTATTTATTTTATACAAAATCTGCCTATTGTTTTGTTTTATTTTTTTTTAAATTTTTTTGCTATTTTGAAATTAATTTTTTTTCATTTAGATTTTTGTACTTTCTCATAATTTCAACCATTAAATTTAAAATGGTTTCATTTCGAACCCAATTACTGGGGTGATCGACTCGGTTTTTCAAGCGGTTGTAAAACCTGGTTTTCACAATACGGTTGTCGGTTTTTTCAAAAAGTTGATATTTCGAATGTCGAATAGTCCGATTTTTTACAATTTAAAAACCGAGTGAATCGAATACTTTTCGATTTGTATATTTTGTAATAAAAATAAATTTTACTTTATTAAAAATTAGACCACTTTGGTTGGTTCTGTTGATTTTCCCAAGTATTTTTTTAAAGTGTAAAAGTTGTAGTTACTTTTTAAGAATGGCAACACTTAATAAAACATGAAATTAAAGCGAAATTATTTTATGAGGTGTTAGCAGAGGCGAATTAAATTGGACTTGTGGTGTGCAATGGATGTCAGAATCCATTTGTAAATTATTTTTTAGTTTTGTTGACATTTTGCTTCATATTTTATATAGAGGTAGATAGATATCCACCTTGTCCATACATTAATTTGAATATATATTATACAAAGTAAATTTATATAAGGTGATTCATTTTTATCTCGTGTAGTAAAAACTGTAGAATGCAACAACAAAGTAACATTAAGCCACTACAATTATACTTACATGCATGTACCGATGGTACATCGAATAAGTAAAAATAATTAATGTGATGATCGTAAAAGATAAGCAAGAATGACTAAACATACTTAGGTAGAGTAATATAATTTCGTGCTAACCTAAATAGAAAAATGAAAAAATGGAAAAACAGAAAATTAATAGTGATACTTATAAAAAGTGTTTACCAAAAGGTAAATCAATTGTATACACAACAATCGTTTCTCATATTCCGTTTCATTGAAAATTTAAGTTAAATAGCTGATGTTAACAAGAATCTCTACCCAAGTAGATAGACTAGGGTGCTGATGAAGTGCGTGGCTGCACAGAAAAGTATCGGTATTTCCCCCAGCTTAAAGTCTAAGTTTAATTTTTCTTCTCTTCTTTAGAAACTCATATTAATTAATAAAATATTTCATTCAATAATAATTGAAATTACTGAACTTAAGCCTGACTTAAAATTATTTCTGATTATATAAGTATATCATATACATAAGTATATGAAGTTTATCTTTAAGTTTTTCCTTTAATTTTTGTATTGTTTTATAACCCAGCAAAAAACTTCAAAAAAGGTAATTGAGTTTTGAATTAAGCATTTTTGGTGGAAACTGTTCCTTGCTGGATTACCAACTTAACGATTTTAACAACTCGTGAGACTAAAATAGTCGATTCTTGTGAAGTAGTTATTTTGTTTATTGTAGGAAATAATTATTTTTTTTTCGTTGTGGGAAATAGTTATTTCTTTCTTGATGGAACTATTTTTTTTAATTGAAAAAAAAATACTTTTTTTAAATTAAGCCGTTGTTTGAGTAAATTAAAGATCTTGATTAAAAACTCAGTTTGATTAAATAAAAAATAACTTTTTAAGAAAAATATAAATAAATTAAAAAAAAACTATTGTTTTACTACGAAATACAACACTTTGTAAAATTTCTTTTATAAACTCAATTGAATTGGGTTATATTTTATTCGAATCTGTGACTGTATTGTTACTATAAATATGTACTATATTTAGAAAAATTTTAATTGTTTTGATTGATGAACTTTTGTTAAAACTGAAAATAAACAAAAATTACTCGGAACTACTTATATTTAAATAATAATTTTTCAAAATGTAAGTACTTATTTTTTTAGTTTAAATAAGTAGACAATTTAGAAACACATATAATTTATTTAAAATAACTACAATACTTTTGACAATATTTTCACGTCATCTTTTAAAACCCAAATAATATCTTCAACTTCTGCTTCGTATTTTTAAAATTGTACGTGATGTGATTTGTAAGCGAGTACTTCAATTTGGCAATCAAAAAGGTAAGTCGTTATATGACAAGTAGTTCAGATGTGTCATAACATGTGTCTTTGAACTGTAATGTATAGTATAAGTAATATAAGGTAAAGGTCTGGCAACACTAGAGAATTGTCTGGCTTCAGTGGTTGGTTGTATGAAGAAAAAGGGTAAGAGACAATTAAATAAAAGCTATCATATCGAACGGACGTGTTTATTTATTTGGCAAATCTTGACAAAATATCAGAAGTGGGATAACTACGGATTTTATTCCTGAAAGACAATATTGTAGTATGCGTGTGTCGCGGTATTTAAATAAAGAAATCGGATCGGTTTAGTTGAAAGAGGCGTGTGTCGCAAAGTGTATAAAAAAAAAGAGAAGTAAATAACGTCATAGAAAGTATCAGCGTGCGTCGCGGTAGTTGTGAAAAGAAAATATGGAATACGCTGGGTATACTGTCGTACAGTTGAAGAAAAAGCTCCATATACGTAATTTAAAAACATCGGGTTCTAAGGCAGAGTTGATAGACAGATTGCAAACGTTTGGTGAAAATAATCCAGAATATATCGAGATGGCGTCTGATTCGGAGGAAAATTTACTGGGTTTTGAAGAGTGTACTGAAGAAACACAGCAGAGTCGAGTGATGGCTGAAATGCAGAAAAACATGTGCGGTTTGATGGAGGCTATAGCTGTTCTAACCAAAAAGATAGATACCATGGAAAGGGATAGAAACAATGAAGAGGGCACCCGTGAAAATATAGAAAATGCGTCATCTAGCCGACCCTTAATGACTGACGTACGTGAGCGTGTACAGGCAAGCATAACAACAACATTAACTCAGCCTTCGTCTAGTGTCTTTTGTTCATCTACGCACCCAATTATGTCAACACAGCAGCACACGATGCCAACAACCATGCACAGTCAGGCCGAAAATACGTTAAATTCAAATGTTGTGCCTCCGTATGTCAATGGGCAAAACTCGTCATGTTTGGTAGGCACTAGAAATGCGTGCTCGCCTTATCAAAATGAAAATACCAATTACATAGATAATACTACAAGACCTGTGAGAGTAAGGGAAGAAAATTTTTCTATTTCGGAAATAATTAAAATGTTACCGGAATTTGATCCATGCAAAGGGGAAATTTGTTCAGTAAAATTTATAGAGCGTGTTGAACAATTAAAAAGAGCGTATGGATGGCATGATTCAGCAGTTTTATTCGCAGTTCAGAGTAATTTGAGAGGTGCTGCAAAAACCTGGGTTGACAGTCAGCAAGTATTTTATGTTTGGTCGGAATTCATTTCTGCGTTTTTGTTGGATTTTCCCTCTGTCACAAATGCAGCTGATATTCACATGGAAATGATGATTTCTCGTATAGCTAAAAACGAAACACTTATCGAGTATTATTATCGTATGTTATCAATGGGTCGTAGAGGAAATATGGATGATGGCAGTATAATAAGGTATATTGTGAATGGATTGAGTGATGAGAACATGAGAAAAACATTAGCTGCAATGAATTTTGCATCATGTACGGATTTAGTTAAAGCATTGTGTAAGATTTATGAGGAAAATAAAAATAAAGTTAAACACGCGTCAAATGGTGACTATCGTAAAATCTATAGAAATGGTAATAGTGACAACCCCAATATTAATGAATTACATAGCAATGACAGTGAAAGAGTAAATTTAGGTCCAATGTGTTTTAATTGCCGTGAGCGCGGGCATATTGCTAAAAATTGTCGTAAGCCAAGGAAATCAAAGTGTGAAAAGTGTAACGCCAGGGACCATGATATGGATAAGTGCCCATCGCGATCTATAAATTTAATTGATGAGAATAACAGTCCATTGGCTGTAAATCGTGAAATTTTTAAAGACGTTGAGATAGACAATAAAAACTATCGGGCATTGATTGACTCGGGAAGTGGAAAATCGTTAATATCAAAACATAGAGCGTTGGAGATCAATATGCCAATAACAAAGTGTAATGAAAAGTTATGTGGCTTTGCGGGTGGTGTGTATGTATGTCGCGAAAAACTTGTAATAAACGTGAAAATTGACGAGCTGTGTGTTGAATCTGAACTTTTAGTAATTGATGATCAACTCATGCAATACGAAGTGATAATCGGTAGAGACATTTTATCAAAAACCCGGGTAATAATGGAAAATGGACACTGTCGTGTTGTAGCGTTGAAAGGTGAAACATTGAATGTTAGTGACAGCCTTGATGAAAACGAAAAAAGCAAATTACAAGAATTGTTGAACAAATATGCGTCGTGTTTTGCTGAAAAATTAGAAGATATCGGTAAATGTAGTGTTGTTGAAATGGAAATAAAAGTAAAATCAGACAAACCTGTAGCACGAAATCCGTATAACATACCAATACCAAAACGAAAGTCAGTCGAACAATTAATCAATAAACTTTTAGAAACGAAAATAATACGACCATCAAACTCAGTATACGCGTCACCAATTGTACTCGTTCCAAAACAAAACGGTGAAGACCGCTTATGTGTAGACTACCGCGAATTGAATTCCATTACGGAAAAACAGCCGTGGCCGGCGTCAACTGTTGAAGGCGTGTTGCAGACTCTAGCTGGTAAGAAGTATTTTACTATCTTAGATTTAATGTCTGGGTATTACCAGATCCCTATTAAAGAGGAATCAAAGCAGTATACAGCTTTTGTTACCCATCATGGCCATTTCGAATTTAATAGAATGCCATTTGGGCTCAAGAATGCACCTGGTACGTTTCAGAAAATGATGTCAATTGTTTTGGAGCCCATTAGAGACAAGGTTGTAAGCTATGTAGATGAGGTTATTGTCGCATCTAAGACGTTCTCCTCAGGATTGTCCAAGTTGGAGATATTTTTGGAAGTTGTTAAAACTCATGGGTTAACGCTGCGTCTATCAAAATGTTCGTTTTTGAAAGATCAGGTTACATTTTTGGGTCATGAATTGAATAACTGCGGACTGAGGCCTGGTATGGTGAAGACATTGGCAGTAACTAATTTTCCTGTGCCAAAAAATGTGGCTGATGTTAGACGTTTTATTGGCCTTACCGGATATTTCCGAAGATTTATTGGAAATTATGCATTAATAGCAGCTCCACTTAATCGCTTAACCAGAAAAAATATTGAGTTCGACTGGTCGGAGGAATGCAACGAGGCATACAGGAAATTAATTAATATTCTATCGACCGGCCCTGTATTAGATATTTATGACGTCACAAAGGAGCACGAACTGCATACAGACGCATGCGCCACTGGTGTAGCCGCAATTCTACTGCAACGGGACAATGAAAATCGGCTCAGACCTATCGCTTATTTTAGTAGAATATGTAATGAAGCTGAATAACATTACCACGCATATGAGTTGGAGGTTCTAGCCGTTGTAGAGGCTTGCCAACGTTTCCGGATGTATCTGCTGGGAAAATTTTTTACGATTGTAACAGACTGCTCTGCAATTTCTACGTTGAAGTTATCTAAACCAATAATTCCAAGAGTTTCAAGATGGTTTTTAAAGTTATCGGAATATGATTACCAAATTGTATACCGCGAAGGCAGCAAAATGTCACATGTCGACGCTTTGAGTCGCGCTCCAGATGAAGCTAGCGGAAGTCATTCTGTTATCGAGGATGTTAGTGAAAAAATTATGCTGGTTAAGCCGTCTACTGAGGACTGGATATATATGATGCAGCGGGAAGATGCAGAATTAAGAGAAATCATTGAAGTTTTAAATGGTCATAAGCAGTCGCCGCAAAATAAGCAGTTGTGTAATGAATTTGTGATGAAGAAGAACAGATTATTCAAAAGGGGTGACGAGAAAAAATTACTTTTGGTGGTGCCACGTGGGTTGAGATGGCGCGTCGTAAAGTTGTGCCACGATGACGTGGGGCATCCAGCACTTGAAAGTACACTGAAGCGGTTGTTGAAGGACTTTTGGTTTCCACGTGCTAGAAATTTCGTGAAGGGATATTTAAAAGCATGTGTCGAATGCTGTTATTGTAAGGAACCAAAACAAAAGGAGTGCGAGCTGTACGGGATGGATATACCAAAATTTCCTTTCGAGGTAATGCATCTTGATCACCTTGGGCCATTTGTTAAAAGTCGCAATGGTTGTGAACACTTGCTTGTTATCGTGGATGCATTGACAAGATACGTTATTTTGTACCCCGTAAAAACGACAAAAATTAAACCGGTGCTAGATGTTCTCAACATTGTGATTTCATATTTCGGGATACCAAAGGTACTTGTCTCTGACAGAGGTACATCGTTTACGTCATCTAATTTTGAAACCTTCTGTGCAAATCACAACATCCAACATATAAAAGTAGCTGTTAGAACGCCCCGAGCCAATGGTCTCGCCGAAAGAGTAAATAAGTCGGTGCTGTCATATCTAAAGTCTACAGTGGACGACGCCAAAGATTGGGACACCAAAATAAAAAATTTACAATGGACCATAAACACAAATGTCAACGGGACTACAAAATATGCCCCAATTGAATTACTCTTCGATTTTCCAGTTAGGTACATGAGCGGCAATAAACTTCTGGCAGCAGTTTATGATGTAAATAGTGATGTTGATTTTTCGGTAATGAACAAGAAGCGAGAAGATGCTATACGTAACATTGAAGATGCAAGAAAATTATGGAAGGTTAGATTTGATTCGAAACACAAAACGCCACATAAGTATGAAGAAGGAGACCTAGTATTACTTGAATGTGCTATTCCAAGTACTGGTGACTCACGGAAACTTGAAGTCAAATACAAAGGACCTTACATTGTAAAAAAGGTCCTAAGGTTCGATAGATATGTTGTTGAAGATATTGATTATGCCCAGCGGAATCAAAGAAAATTTTCAACAATTGCAAGTACTGATAAAATGAAGTTGTGGTGCGCCTTATATCCGGATATTGAAGATGCTTATGAAGATGATTTAGAAAACCCATGAGACGAGTCACTCGAGGACGAGTTCGCGGCAGGAATGGCCGAGTTGTCATAACATGTGTCTTTGAACTGTAATGTATAGTATAAGTAATATAAGGTAAAGGTCTGGCAACACTAGAGAATTGTCTGGCTTCAGTGGTTGGTTGTATGAAGAAAAAGGGTAAGAGACAATTAAATAAAAGCTATCATATCGAACGGACGTGTTTATTTATTTGGCAAATCTTGACAGATGGTAATGTCTAATGTTTTGCTGGGAGTATTTACTAATGAATTGTTAACTATTTCTTTTTAATAAAGCAATTTAAAATCAAAACTTTTGTATAATAATTTTCTTACTTAAAAAACCGTTTGACCGGTTGCAAATGTTCGAAATATTCGAAAACCGGTTTCTGGAAAAAGTCGATAAATCGATCACCCTACTAACTACGGACCTTAAATCCATTCGAACTCATATCATTTGAATTTTATTTCTATGAGAGGTCTGAATATTTTATTCCATTTTACAAAATGCGTTCATTATTCAATAAAAACGTATTATATAATAGTTTGAAATATTCGCGGGTGAAATTCTACCCTTTCTCCAGAATAGAAAAAGTCCTGGTATAGCACGGAACCTTGTAAGCGACTGGTAACAAAAACTCTTAAATGCGTTAATCATGCTTTCTTTTATCGTTTAAATTACTAAACGTTGAAAGATAAAAGTGCGTTCAAGTATCAAACAAACAAATTAACAAAACAACCCTTGAAAATCAAAGATTTCAGATATGTACTTCATTGTTAAACGCATCAAACGCATATAAAATAATATTCATGTGCATGTACAGGAATATATCGTTACCTTAATATAGGAAGGCTCTAACTCATTATATTTTTTAAATCGAGATTTTTAAATTTTTCGGTACATTAGATGTTCTTCTGTCGAAATATACAAAAAATGCGATTTAAAAAAATGAGTTAGGGCCTTTCTGCATTAATGTAACGATATGTATGTTTTTATGTAGCATAATCTTCTTGCTTTATTGCTGCATTTATGTCTGTGCACAATAAGACTAAAGAGCGCTTGAAATTATATTTTATATCAACATTAATTAATTAAAATTCGTTTCATACATGCTGCCGGTAAGTCAAAGATGATTAGGAAATAAAATGCACTTATATGTATGTACATAAATATGTATTTAAAAACTTGAAAATTAGACAAAAGTGTATAAGGCTGAGTTTACATCTACATTTACAAAAAAACGCTTGTGTGGCATTTGGCACACAGATGTAAGCCCGGCCTAAGAAATAAACTTAAATCTGAATGGCCTGTCACACACGAGAACAATTGTGCTGGAATAACATGCAAGTTTTGTGGGTGAGAGAGGTAAAGAGAGTGGTTTTGTGGTTGGCACAATTTTTCAACCAGGCACAACCCCGCATCAGCAGCACAAAACCAATACACACACAACTTAAAAAACAGCAAATGTTAAAAGAATACAAAGAACACAAATACACGCAAATCTGTGTACACGTATACATTTTTATGCCAGATGAATTAGTCTCGTGTGTTCTAAAAAGTACAAAAATTTTGCAGGCATAAAAATTAGTCTCGCCAATAAACTTAAAAAAACATGAGCACCAGTCGCAATACATCGTTTGTTAATTGGTAAAGGATTTATTCAACAACAAGAAATTGAACATCTCAATCAGTATGGATTTAAAACAGATAAATCACGAAAGGAAATTTCGCCAGAAAGCCTGGCAGATTTCCCAAACAAAAGTTTGTTACTTTGCAGTAATACACGGCGACTTGTTCTTAAATGTAATACAAAAAGGTGTGCATACCTGTTATTTCAAAATCAGCTAATAGAATACTCGTACATTCTAAATTCATGATACAGTGGAATTTCATGAATATTCAAGAATTGAAAAAAATATCACTTTAATGTATTGATTGCAATATAAAGAACGAAACTTGCAAACAATTGTCTTACATTAAAATATTTCGCACATCTTAATTCAAATCATGAAAAACGAAGTTAAAATTAAAGTTCCGCCCAATGGAGAAATAATTTGCACTTTTCCAGAATTTAAAGCGAAAGAGACCAAATCAATAATATTGAAATACACTTAGCAAATATTCAAACCTAGTGCAAAAGTGAGTTCATGAAATATATTAATTTATTTTGGCAACGCTAAGAACTAGCTTTTAATTTAGTTAGCAAAGACATCCATCTCTTTGAATTAAATACGCTTTCTTTTTCATTCTGGAAAAAATTGGTTCATGAGGTTACTGAGTTGATTTTTTGTAATATAAATTTAACATAGTGTCCACAGCTGATGATTTTATATTATACCTCGTAATCAGAGCTGCCGTTTTTGATTATTTCTAACCAAAAGTGGTTATTTTTTGCTTTAATGTGGAGATGTGAATATTTTTCTCAGTTTGTTTATTTTTTTCCCAAAATAATAATACACATGTACATATGTTTTATGTTATACTTTTTAAGTATTTATGTTCTTCAATTTTTAGTATTGCTACCAAGGCAACTGAAAATAAAACAGCTTTGACTAAAATCGCTAGTGCAGCCACCTGTTATGAATTCGCCTTGATTGCTACTTACTTGTTTACAATACTTTTCTTTTACAACACTGTCAACAACTTTTAATTTAACTAAATGGTCGCAACTCTGTACTACAGAGCACTATGTGGTCCATAGAAGGTGACCACGTTTGCCCGTCCGTATCGCCACCTTCCTAAAAAAAATTGGTCACATCTTGGAAAATATTAGTTAGTTGGACAACTTTAAAATTTTTCGAAAATCTCCTGAAAACTCGAACTTCCAGTAATTCTGAGTATGCACGTTTTTAGAGTACTATTTGGTCCACTTTTGTTTTCGTATTCGCCAAATTCAGACGAATGCGAATACGAATATTTTTCCAAAGAAATTAAATTAATAAATGCATAAATCCTAAAGAAAATTTAACTAAATGACTAAAAATGTTAGTTTGTACAGATACATTAATTTTTTTATAGAAAGTTGTGCTTTGTATCATATTCAAATATTATTCAATGACGATCATGAAAATTTTTGGGTTCTTTTTATTAACTTTAAAGTACGCCAACAAGAGTGTGATGTCCTTTTTCATACAATTTTTTTATATTTCATATTACATATAATATTCGTATTCTCGAATATCTTTTGAAATATTCGTATTCGTATTTGCGTATATCAAATATTGACATTCGTTACATCAATAATACATACATATGTAGGTAAAGGAACTACTAACTATTAACTGTATTATTATTATATATTAACATGCGTTACATTATAAATATGTGTGCATTTAAAATCCTATTAAAAAATGGAAGTCATTCTAGTGGAACTACATTTTCATTGCTTTCAATCAATCGATATTTTTAATTTGCCGAGATTGAGCAAAAACCATGTAGAAGCTTATTTTAGTCATACAAAACCTTGTAACTCCTCCATAGTGTTAGAAAATATTCACCAGAATTAAAAAAAATATATATAATATAATATATATAATATATATATATATATATATATATATATTATATATATTATATACATATATATATATATTATGTTTATTATATTATATATATATATATATATATATATATATATATATATATATATTATATTTATTATATTATATATATATATATATATATAATATATAATATAATACGACTCCAAAACTGCACCGCTTAAACATTATCTGGAAAATCTCGATGTCACACCAGCATCTAATTACTCTTTGTGGCGCGCTGCTAGAAAGCTTAAAACCCCCGTTGAGTATAAATCACTTCTGCTCACATCTACCAGAGGTTCGGCAAGAAGCGATACGGAAAAATGTAAAATATTTGCAAAGCATTTAAAATCCGTATTTACGCCAAACACATGTACTGGTGTTGCTGATTTGCCGAGTGTACTTGCTCTACCCCCTCGACCCTTAAAGCTTAAGATGCGTGATGTACAAAAAGTAATTGCTGAACTCAAGCCAAAGAAAGCTCCAGGTATCGATGGAATTAGTAACAAGATGCTGATGAACTTGCCGCATATTGCAATAAGAATCCTGCTGTTTATTTTTAATGCCATATTACGACTGGAGTATTATCCACAACACTGGAAGCTTGCCAAGGTCAAAATGATTCCAAAGCCGGGCAAAGATCTTACTAAAGCTGAGTCATATAGGCCAATAAGCTTGCTGTCAACTATGTCAAAACTCTTCGAACCGCTTCTCATGAAAAAATTTTCCCCTATGCTAAAAAATAATATTTGCATAATGAACCATCAATTTGGTTTTAGAAGTCAGCATAGCACCATTGAACAAACGCATAGATTGGTTCAATTTATAAGAAAAACATTTGAAGAAAAGAAGCATTGTTCTGCCTTGTTTATTGATCTTTCTCAGGCATTTGATAAAGTTTGGCATGATGGCCTAATTTTTAAAATTGAAGACATATCACCAAATAACATTCTAAAACTTTTAGAAAGTTATATTTTAGGCCGGAAGTTCTCTGTTATGGAAGGAGAATTTATGAGTACGCCCGAAACTATTTTATCCGGTGCACCACAATGGAGTATACTTGGGCCAGTTTTATATTTGATTTATACTTTGATATGCCTGTGAGCAGTAATATACACACTTCTAGATTTGCAGATGATACAGCCTGCCTTAGTATGCACGACAACCCTCATGAGGCATCAAGATATCTTCAGGAACATATAACGCAGCTTGAGCTATAGTTAAACTTATGGAGAATAAAAATAAACGAACATAAGTGCGTACAGATAACATTTACCTTACGAAAAGATAGTTGTCCCCCATTAGAATCAATAGTCAAATTGATTCTCAACATTCACATGTGAAATATCTTGGTATACGCCTTGATCGTCGGCTTACCATATTGACTCTAAGCTAACTCAGATGAAACTTAAGTTATCTCAAATACACTGGTTGATTGGCAGAAATTCAACACTCAGCCTGGACTACAAACTTTTAATATACAAGTCGCTTTTGAAGCCAATATGGTGTTACTGTATCCAGTTATGGGGCACTGCTTCAGCTTCCAATGTAGAGAGAATCCAACGAAGACAAAACAAATATGACAAATATGACAAATATGCCACAAGTGACTGAAGAAATTGCAAGATACGCAGACAAATACTTAATTAAACTCGAATCTCATCCTAATCCCCTTGCTGGTAACATCTTGAATTTTACTGTACACATTCGCCTAAAAAAGAGGGAAACAAGGACTCTTTTAGTCAATACTCCAGATGGGACTGCTTGAAAATATATTTATTTTTGCTTTTTGATTATCACTACTCATGTATTATTTATAACTATCACTAAGTTTATGTCCGACACTGGTCGGGCCTAAGAATTATACTTTAGCTTTAAGATTTGATTACTTATTGTTAGTTCATATTTGAAGATACAATAAAAAAAAATACATGTACTTATAAAAAAACATTTTATGCAGCGAATCGAATAGAAACAACCCAAAACGATGATTTAGTGTATTAGAAAAATATATGTAGATTATTATAGTGTTATGGATTGGTATAAATAATGAAAACATTCTCCTGGGATTTGAAGCCCAATTTACAAAAAAGTTTCTTCGACGCCAAGTTGCCATCATAAATCACAGTTCTAACTTCTTCGCCACAATCAATAACTTTTCGTGAAAATTCTTCTATCAATATCATTGCTAAGCCTCGACACCTAAATTCATCTTTAACATGCAGAGTGCCCAAAAAACCACATTGACATCTGAAAATTTAATGAAAAGAAAAAATATTGAATAACAATATTTGTTGCAATATCTACCTTGTACACCAAGCGACCAGCTCATTTGTGGCTTTAGTATAAAGTCCCAAGCTGATGTTGTATTTAATTAGCGATTGAAGAAATTCCAATGATTCATTTTGACGAGAGTACCACAAATCGTTGACAGTATTTGCATCTTTGATGGATAAGGGTCGCAGACTTAAAAAGTCGGGAATTCTGGAATTGATAAATAATTAGTTACGGTATTTATGTTTTTTCGTTTAAATAGGGTTCTTATCCATACTCTTTTTACTGGACACAGTCCTCTTTTTGGGATATATGTCCTCAAAAAAAATTACCGTCCGGGAAAGTCCTACTTTTTACAAATAAGACATTTTAACCAAACAATGACGTGTAAGCGGTTGAACTTTAAATAATTTTGGGTTCTGTACTACTTTTTAATGAATTCTTGTGCTATATGTTTTTTTGATAAGAATAAACGACAAAGCTATGATTTGCATAAAAAAATGTTTCCAACATTATAAATGATAATTGAAGTGGTATATCTGTAAAAACGTCCAATATTCTATGTAAAATGGTGCGAGATTGAAACTTTTTACGCAACACCATCGATATATATTTAAGATTTTATTGCTTGATTTTATTATTGGAGAAATCAATTTCGTTTTATTTTTAATTACTGCTTTTTAAGCAAATGTTCGGATTTTACCCTCTGCTGTCCTTAGATTAAATAGATTACGTGAACAAGTTGCCAAATAAAAGAAGTAAGTACTTCTTAAGAATCGATTATTTTAGTAACACGCCTTGTTAAAAACATTAAGTTGGTCACCAAAAATGCTTAATTCCAAACTCGATTCCGCTCTTTGAAATTTTTTAATGGGTGTTTTTATAAAATGCAATGTTGTTTTCGCTGTGCTAAGTTCAGTGCTGCCAAGTTAAAATGACCGGAAGCAGCTGATAATGTTTATGCCAGTGAATAACAATAGATAAATGGGTGTAGCCGCAACAATAATCAAGAAATTATGGATAAAAATAATCCTTTGGACAGAAAACAACGAAAATATTTTCATTGACACCTGGAAAGTGAAACTAGACGATATTTCTGACATATATGTATCTGCCTATAAAAATAGTTCAGCATAAAATGTACATACATACATATTTGTGAATATTTTATGTGGATATAATAACTTTATTTCCAGGCACTTCTTCGCTATGGATAATTGGTTTCATAATTTATTTTTATTTACAATATATAAGATAATTTTCATTTTAGAGCGCATTGTAATATTTCTGAGCTTTTCATATAAACAAAAACAGATGTTGTACAGCTTGTCGGCCCTTTTCACAATGTACAATTAAAAGCTAACAGGGACTTTAACGGCAAGTTTTGTATGAAGAACTGTCAGTTAAAGTTCACGTTAACTGCTAATCATACATTGTGAAAAGGGACGTAAGTGTTATAAAAAGCAGGAAGAAAAATACAGCAACAAATGCTAACATTTCTGCAGTATACTTATTTTATTTTGAGCAAAGTTATTAGATAGTCTGTGAGTTAAAACCAGTATTTATCAAACTTGCGGTGTGAACACAAAATTATTTAGCTGTTTATGGTTTCAACGTTAAAAACAGGTTTTAACTATAAATTATAAAGCAACATAATTGTTTACAAAGTATTTTTAGAGCAAAATAATTGCATTTAAATTATAAGAGAGTTACAAATTCACATTAATTCTTTTCAGGGTTCGGGAACTACAAAAATATGTGTATGAAAACAAAATATGTATGTACATATGTAAAACATGTAATAACATTTGTATAAATAAAAATATCATCGATACTATAAATCGTACCGCTACAACTAATAGAAAATTTCATAGAATCCAACTTTATTGGGACAACCCTACAGGTTCCACTGGATTTGGAATGTGTAGGTCTACCCCTACTCTCTTGCAAACTCAGACTTAGGCGCAAGACAGAGGATGAAACAAATAGAAGGTGGGTCACAAGAAATGATTGCGTGATCACAAGGCAGTTATGGACTCACCTAAATAGAGAAGGTACGGATTACCTAATTTCAAAGAATAGGAAACAAATCTCGATTCTAGTGTCCGTGTTAACCGGACACTGTCTCATAGGTAGGCATGCACAAAGGCTAAGGGTTGAACACAACGACTTTTGCCGTAGCTGCCAAGATATTGATGAAGAGGAAAGCATAGAACATTTTCTTTGTCACTGTCCTGGACTTGCAGGAAAAAGAATGGCCACAATGGGCGCTCTTGAATTCAGGGAACTTTCTGACGTTGCTGCTGTTAAGCTTCAACGTATTAGCAGCTTTATACTGAGCTCTGGATGGTTCGACGGTGGGGACTCCGCATAAGCAGAGTCTCCGTGGTATCACAATGGACCAAAACGGTCTAAGTGAGTCCGGGTTTCTGACTGCCACCCCTACCTAACCTAACCTAACTTTATTGGAAACTGTTTAACTTAAGGTTTTTCATTAGTATTTAGTGGTTACGCTTTCTTCGGTAAATGTTTGCCAAGTGTTACTATACCTTAGCTCTTGTCCGTCAAACTAACTGAATTAATTCCACAATATTCTTTGCAAATCTTACCTTGCACTAAGCATATTTTTGCAAAGATTTTGCTCTCTTTGTACAGTCCTTGCGCTCTTTGTAAAGTCTTTGCGGTCTCCAGAGAAGTGAGTATGTACAGTGTTCCACAAAACGTTTAATTGTCTTTGCATTTCTGCCCTATAACTTTTCACTTTGCATTGCTAAATATAACTTCCCAGCTAAAAAAATATGTATGGAGCATATATGATATGCCATATGTGGTTCGGATCCGAAAAATGAGGGTATATTGGCATATATGATTATATATATTCATACATTTTCATACATGTATGTATCTGTAAATTCCCTCCACAGTATGAAAAATTCATATTCATACACTCTTGATTCACAAAAGCGCACAGCTGTGCAATAAATTAAATTAATAAAATTAAATTTTTAGACTTGAGAGAGAGGTTGTATTTAATGAAACATTTGTTTGGACAAATAATTCAAAACAAACTAAAAGTCATTTCATTAATCAAAAGGTGAATCAATTATTTAAAAAAACACATAAATCATAGTTTTCAATACAGTTCATAACTTTGTTTCTTATCTAGAGAATTTTGTTATTTTCTATAATATTAATGACTGGATTATCCTTTTGATTATTTGATATATTAAATGTAGCCACAATTTATAAAATCATACAAGAATGGTTTATTTTAACAAAAAGTTTTTCCTTTTTAAACGTTGAGGGTACCCATATAAACTTTGCATACTGTAAGTATTTTCTAATAGATTTCCAATTCAGCAGTGATAAAATTCCAAGCTTTTTTGATTGCAAAATCGATCTTACCCAGTGAAAAAAATGGAAGTCATTCTAGCGGAAGTACATTTTCATTGCTTCCAAAAAATCGATATTTTTAATTTGCCGAGAGTGAGCAAAAAACCATGTAGAAACTTATTTTATTCACACAAAACCGTGTAACTCCTCCATAGTGTTAGAAAATACTCACCAGAATTTAAAAAAAAAATTATTTCTTTAAAGAAATTTATGAACTATTTTTAGTCTAAAATTTAAAAGTTATTTTCTCAAATTTACATGAAAACACTGTTTCGGGCTTAAATTCGTATAAAAAGAAACCAATTGTTAAAATAGGCAGCTATTTACAATTTTTCCTAGATGAAAATATTATCATAGAACATAAAAAAGGGAATTGTTCTTAATATCGCTTCCAATTCAGTGACCAGGCATCGGAAAAGAGAACTTCTTGCAATGACAACCCTATGTAAAAAACACTAGATCGGATCGAAATTTGCACTACTTCCGCATCGTAAACTCTTCATTTTCATGACTTTTTTGGAGTCTCTTTTTTTACTGTGTATGTAAGATATCATGTATGCATACATTTTTATATGGCTCCATATATAAAATCTTATATTTATATATCGATGCACATATGAAGAGCTTAATAATTAAATTTTCATATATGAGCTCATATTTTATAATACATTTCATGTATTAGTCCATATATTAGTTCATATATAATAGTTTTGTCATGTATAATCCCATATATTTCCATACATGAATTCATACATATTCAGATATAGTTATATACATTCATATATTAAAAATATATGGACCATATATAATTTTTTTAGCTGGGTTGTTAAAATGAGCCACAAAATAAAAATTTAAATAAAAACTTGCAGTGTTACATGTTATTAAATAAAAAAAAGATATTTTATTTGGTAGTTTTCAAAGCAATAAAATAGTAAGTATTTCTTATAAATTTATTGTAAATATTTACGGCTTTATGTAAAAAAAAACTTAAAGTAGCTTTGCCAAGCAATGTTGAGTAAAGTTGTATTCTAAAAAAAAATATTATATCAAAACTCTAAAGTAGGCACCAGTGTTGGGATATTGCTATTCTTAAATTGTGCCATGAAAATGGTAAAATTGTGCCAAAAATAGCTTCAATTGTACCAAAATGTAGCCATCTGCTAACTAAGCATACACAATAAGAATTCATGACAATTTTTCATTTATTGAAAAAGCAAAAGCATAAAGAAATTAACTAATAGTAGTTACACACTTTGCAAAGTGTTTCCGCAACACGTTTATATTATATGCTGCATACTTTTACACAGACACTGCAATATACAATACGACCTGTAAACATAAAATCATTTTGATATTTTCGAAACTTGGAATGCAATTTCGAACGCAACTATAAATAAGACTACACATTGTGCGACCGACAATGCAACCTGCCTAGTTGCATAAACACGTTGCTAATAGCGATTTCTTTTCTGGCAAATATGTTGCATGTTTGTTACATGTTTTACATTTCTGTGTTCGTTTGTACAAAAAATACAACTGTGGGAAAGATTTTCAATTTCTTTTCTGAATATGCTGCACGAAAAACGTGTAAATATGTTACAAATTTTGCCCCCCCCACATTATTGAAGGTGTACATACTGCCAACTGCGGTAAAGAAGGTTTTATTTTGCATGTCATTCTTATAATTTCGAGAGAAGGCTTCTTAAATAGAAAATATAAAAATTATTATTACAAAAATTAATATACATAAATATTTATTTAATTAATGTGACGGTTTTGGTTTTTTAAACATAATTAGTGATGACAGTGTGTGCATAAAAATCATAATAGTGTGCGGAAAACCTCTTAAATAGTCTTAAAAATCGCTAATGAAGTACATTATTGATAAAATGTAACGGTTGTAAATAAAAGCAGCTTATTTTGTTCGATTGTAGTAACAGAATATGAGGCACGTTGAGTGATTCTAGGTAACATTTGAAAATGTTACACATATATAGTGTAACATATTATCTTCATAAAAGAAATCACCATAAGTCTGTACCTACCATAAGCAACTGGGACAAGTGCCACCAAAACAAATGAAAAATATTAGCATAAACTACCAATGTAGCAAATTTGTGTACTTATGATCAGTGTAAAGCCGAGATACCACTATCGACACAATGTACCGATTTTCGTCGGCTCACCACAACAAAGTTGTATATAATAAACCAAAACGGCTTTATTTCTCAATTAATTGTGAAATAAGTCTATATGACTTTGTTACCAATGCAGTGTGGTGCAATTATGTGCTTATATTTAAATTAGTTCAGAAATAAGGCCAATTTAGCTTATATCTTATGACTTTATTTCAGTAAGCCGACGAAAATCGGTACATTGTGCCGACAGTGGGATCTCGGCTTTACGCAAATTATTATTACTTTAATGCAAAGCACAAATTTTTCAAATTGTACCACTGAAGTATAAAGTGTACCAGCGTACCAAGGCAAATGTAATTGTACCAAATTTTAGTACAATTGTACCACAAATCCCAACAGTGGTAGGCACCCACGTTTGTTGAGACTACCTTAAGTTGATATATCTAAAATGTGTATTTTGTACCTCAAATATTTTTGTTAATAAAGCACATATTGATTCATGTTACATCTGAAAATGAAGATAGAAGTGTTAGCTCCTAGCTTAGATTTACTATTTTTGTCATGTAATGGAAAACCTCATCAAATTATCCAACTGATTCAAAATACATCGTAAAATCCATAAAAAAATATTAAAATAAATACAATTGTACGAAAATGTTTTAGTGATGTACATACTATCAAATCAAATCGAAAAAAGCTGGAAATTCAAATACTAATTTCATTCGAATAAAATAAATTGTGATAATTCTGCTTTGTTCATCATAGTTTTTTTACTTTTACTTCACAGAAATGTTTATCTGTTTTCCTACCATGTCACAAGCTAATTTTTTTTTTAAATTAGGTTGCTTTTCTGCAAGATAATAAAAAGTTATTTAATAAAATAAAAAATTATTTGAATACTCGAATGAAATTGTATTCGATTTTGTACATCATAAGCTGTGAAGTTGTTCTTGAATAAGGTGGTGTTACCAGTATTTATTATTAAAATTTAAATTATGAAAAACCCTGTTTCGGTTTTTATAATTCAGGAAAATCCCGTCCACCGTTTTTTTTTTGTGGAAAAATTGCTATGCAAAAGCTTTGATTTTAAATTGCTTTATTTAAAAAAATAGTTAAAAGTTCATGTAAACATTATAATAATATATAAATTAAAAGTAAAACATAAAAAAATAACTTTATATATGTACATATCGTTACCTTTATATAGAAAGGCTCTAACTCATTACATTTCGATAGAAGAGCATCTAATGCAACGAAAAATAAAATAATGAGTTAAGCTATGTACAGACGGTTGTCAGATCTTACAATATTGCCAGTAAAATGTTCAAAATTTCTTACAACAGTGTGAACTGACAAATTTTGTCAGACGTCGTTGCCAGAAAAGGCATTGTCAGTCCATTGAAGGATTAGCAGCTGACAACAAATTGTCAGACATCTTACAATCATGTGAACACATTGTAAAATTATTGCCAGATATTTGTCAGACATTTTAATATTGTCAGATGTGCGAAGTTTATGCATCTGACAATGGCGTCATTGTAAGAGAATTATTTCTATGGGCAACACTGCACACGCTTGATTTTAAATAAAACATTTATAATAACATATATGCACACAAAATCATTGCAATTGCTTCTTTATGGTCCATAATAATTTATACTTTCACTTTTTATATTTAACACAAACGATTGATATTTCACAATTTCTAACAAATGCTTTGAGTCTGGCAACGCATGAAAACAGATCTGAAAATTTGTGCATATGACAACCGTGTGAACTCACAATTTTTCGGCTGACAATTTTATCAGATGAATTAATTGCCATACAACCGTCTGGCAATAAATTGTAAGATTTTCTTACAACCGTGTGAACTGACAAGGAATATTGTACTGCCAATTTTTGATTGCCAGTACATTGCCAACACATTGACAGATCTGACAATATTGTTAGATCTGACAGTCGTCTGTACATAGCTTTAGTTACTTTATATATTAATGTAACGATATATAAAGTACATAACGCACACTAAATCATAAACAGTCACAAATCAAAATTATCAAAGAGTATTGTTTTACCATAAACCAGTTTAATGAACAAATCTCTAATGACCGCAAACAGTCTCCTTGGACAATATACGATAACGTTATGCTTGTTTTTATGTTACATACTTATGTCATTTGCATAGTAACAACAGTTTGTTGCCACCTCTGAACATCTGGGATACTTTGGGTTGCGACTCTTTTTTGTAATCTAGGCGCACGGCAGTGCGCCAGGCAAAGTTCTGGCTAATGCACGCAGTGTGTATATTTGCAAGAAGCCATTCGAGCTGTTTTTACCCCCTCAAAACTTTGTTCCCCGCAATCGTAAAATTATAAAATTTAAACCATAACTAGAATAAACTCATGTTACCTCATATGCGAAGTTTGAAAGTTTTACAATGTAAGGCTCCGGAGATATGGAGGTGCAAAAAGTGCATATTTTAAGACAGACTCACTGACCACTGACCACTAACACACTCATCAAATTGATGAAGCACTTCCGCTATAGCTAGATAGCTGAAATTTGTTACACGATCAGATCTAGGTGAGCAATGAACTAGAAAAATCTGAAAATCCGACAACTTTAACCAGTAGGCGGGGTTACGCCCATAAAAATTAAAATTTGCGCTAGTGAGCTGAAATTTGGTACACAAGTAAAACTAAGTGAGTACTTACCTAAAAAAATCTGAAAACCCAGAGATTTTGACCAGGGGAGCCCGCCCCCTGCACACAATTAAAAGAGAAAATTTAAAATTTTTATCTCAAGCGATATTACTGAAATTTGGCACAAATGTTGGAATAATGCAAAGTTATAAGATTTCGTTGAAAAAGGTGAATGTTAACACGCCCATATAATTTAAACATCCTATTTCATGTAATTCGGTTAAGCAGATTTAAATATACTATTTATTTAAATATTAATATCCGCTTCCAGCGAAACTTGACACGTATGATTGGCACTGGCAAAAAAATTTATTTAAAAAAAGTGGGCGGGAATACGCCCATAAAAATTAAATAATTAAATTTGTAAGCACATTATCTAGAAATTATATAACAAACTTACGATTACAAATTTATATAATGCATACCATATTGCAGTGATAGGTATTGTACCAAACACGAAGTTGGTAAAAAAAATTTATCTCACTACTTTTGATGGCCGAAATTTTGGACAGGAACTTGGCCTTTTTTCACATATATGTTTTTGTGAGGATCCCTTTTAGGCCCGTACTGCTGCAACGATTTTGAAAAGCTTTGTATTAGGGATTGGTAAATGTGTTCAAAAATCGATTTTCGATTTTTCGATCAACTTTTTTAATTTCGATTTTTGGAATCGCTTAATCGTACATGAGAATTGATTTTAAAATCGATCTTAAAACCGTTTAAGACAAATTTGCTGAGAGAGTAAAGTGACAGTTCATGACTGAGTAGTTAAAAAATTTTTACTGCAGAAATTTTTCGTAGCAAAAGAAACAACAAAACTGAGCAAACTAAAAGTGTGAAATTTTTAGAGAAGGTTACACAAAAAATATTTCTAAGGATTGCTAGTTTAAATATTGTTTTAATAACCACCTTTATTATATAACTACTTGTTGACATCAATGTCAAGACAATATCAAAGTCAAAGGACACTTATGTACGTACTATTTTTGTTCAGAATTTGATTATTTTTAAAAGCGTCTTGCTGTTTTATAATTTTCATACAAATTAAGTGTCGTATTTTTGATATTGTCTTGACGTTGATGTCGACAAAAATTTACGCAATGAAGATGAATAACCTTAGTTACCAAACCTATTTTGTTCACTAAGATTTTATAAAAAAAAAAAGTTGTTGGTTTACGTGATGACTGCTTAGACTGTTTCCTTGCCAAGTTACTATTAAGCGAGCCTTAGAAAATAATCATTCACAAGGCACAGATGTCGCAGGGATTTATAAATATTTTCTTCTGATTTCGTACATGTTGGGATTTATTACAACCGCGTTTTATTAAATATTAGAATTGCCAAAGTTCTGATAATAATAAAAAAATCGATTTAAATAGTCCAATAATCGATTTCAGCATAAATTCCCGACATAAACTCGATTGCGAAAAATCGATGTTTTTAAATAGAAAATCGATTTTCGATTGGAATCGAAATCGATTTACCAATCCCTAATTTATATGGTTTTAAAGGTTTTCGGCGCAGATGTGCACAATATATATTTTATTGAAATTTGTTTAGTATTTTGCACACATAGTACGCACGCATTTAAGCATAAAGGCCCAACTGCTGAATAAATATGCTGGCTTAAGCTAATGTCAGAATTGAATGTTAAGTCTGTCAAATACTTAAGCAATTCAGATGTGACTTTTAGGTGGCCACAATCTACTTACATGCACTTAAGTATTCTTTACCGACAGTTGCACATAAAGGTATTGTTAAAAATTTTTTTAGTAATTTTGTTTCTTCTTATAACTACTAAATGAATGCAATTCAATCAAATTAAGTTGTTGGAATGTCCTAATCTATTAAAAATTCACGTGTAATTATATCCAACACTTTATTACTTGTTTTATTTGTTTTGCCTACTAAAAAGTACAACAATGAACATATGTACATAAATTTTTGCTTTTTTCTGAGTTTAAAATAAGAAACAATAAAAAAATATTTAAAATCAATGAATATTTTCTGCTGCTGTTTGCTTGAGTTTAAAAATATGCAAAAACAGTGTTTTCCGTACGGAATGTGCGTTCAGTTTGGCACTTAACTTAAGCAAATGACATTTGACGAAACTTGACGAAAAGTTCCATAAGTACATTATAGTTTGCCACATACGTTTTATATGTTTCCTAACACTTTTACAATTATATTTTCTTTTGTTGCTTTTCTATAAATTTTCTTACTTAATACTACTATATTTTGCTTACGTTAATTGGGTTTTGTTTTCTTATTATATCGATATAATTCTCTGGTGCCGAATTTCTATTAAGTTATCTATTATCCTAAAGAGCTCTCTAAAGCCTGGTACTCTGTTCACAATTTCGTGCGAAATGCTGTCAAACTACACATAAAAGTGTTTGGTATGAAATATTTGCGAAATAAAATAGCAAAAGTAGTACTATGTTCCTGTTGTGAAAAATACATAAAGTCATGTCTTTCCATGCAAAAATAGTCTGGCATCATTTCAGTTTAGCTGCGAAACAACATGAGCAGTGCTTTTTTAACACGGAATTTTAACAATGGTGCATACTTTCAAGCAAGAAAAGCAAGAAATTTATAAAAAAAAACGCGAGTTGCGCTATATTTAGTACATGTCAAACTTTTCATGCGAAATAATCAAAGTTTTTCGCAACTTCGAACAGAGTACCAGGCTTAAGAGTGGTTTTATAAAGTTGTATAATAAAAATATTCTTTTAATTTTAAAATCCCCCTCGTATACTTTGCTGACAAAAACCAACTAACGCACAAAAAAAACTTCGCCTATCCTCTAGGTTTACCTAAGACAGAAGTACTGTACAAACTTAAAACTACAAACAATTACATCTACAGACCTACTCAACTAACTTAAATTCTAGAATTTCCGTTTTGTTGAAATTCTTGTTTTTCTTTATAAAAATGTATATTTGTATATTTTTTCCTTTTTTGCTTCTTTGGGCATTTTGACTTCTTCACGCCTTGCTCTTTTTTCTCTTCCTTTTACTGTACGGCTTATATTTCATTCGGAATAGTAAGTATGAGAATTTAAACTTTTACCTGGCTATATGATCTACCCTCTAGTGATATCTTATCCCGATATTACCCACTTTCTTTTGCTTGGGTTCTTTCTTAAATTCTGGGACTTCTTTGGCTCTTCTTTTCTTCTTGTTTACTATATAGCCAGCTATTTAGGGAACACATACATACATATACACTAGACTGGCCCTTATTTATAGAAAATTCCTTCGATTTCCGATTGCTGGGCGGAAAAAGTTTCCTTTTTAAACCAAATGCTTAGCATTAAAATTTGGTAGCGATCGGAGAACGTTTGAGCCTGCCGCCCAAGACTTAAAGTTTGAAAAATCGAAATATATGGGAAAAATCAATGTTTTTATTGAAATACTTAAATTTTAATACATAAAACTAGTTTTAGTTGTTGATTTTTAATATTTAATTGAATTGCCAATTAAATTACCATTTCAACGAGCTTTATAAATCCAAAATTTAATGAAAAATATCAAAGTTAGACAATTTTATAGCTGAAAAATACTAAATACAGGCAAATTTAAGTGAGTGTGGATTTCTTATGTGAAGGGAATTTCTGACGATATGACTCGACGAACTGAAATACCAATTGTTTTTGATTTTCGTCATTTGTTAAGATTCGATTGTAATCTTTCATGAATTTGACGCCGCGTTCGGCAGCATCGTTTACGACGAACAAATTACGAAAAAATTCCAAAGCGTCTTGATAGTCATCATCTTCTTCCCATAATGATGGATCTTTTTCCAAAAAAAGAGGCGGACAAACCAAATGCAGTGAAAAAATATTTTGTTTTATATGATACTAAATCGAATGTTGCACATTTCAATAAAAACATTGATTTTTCCCATATATTTCGATTTTTCAAACTTTAAGTCTTGGGCGGCAGGCTCAAACGTTCTCCGATCGCTACCAAATTTTAATGCTAAGCATTTGGTATCAAATGAAAACTTTTTCCGCCCAGCAATCGGAAATCTATTTTTAGTGGCCAGTCTAATATACACATTTAATTTTTTTTTTTAATAATTTTACTATCAATTGTTTTGCTTACGTGTTTTTTTTTTCAAATATATTTTTTTGTTGGTATAAAATTACTTGCAATTTTAGGCACCATAAGTCTTTATTCACCTCTTGTTTTTATTATGTATTAGCTCAATATTTTTGTTTCTTTTTTTTAAATTAATTTCACTTTTTACTGTTTGGGTAGCGATCACTTTGAAGAATTTTAAACAGGGTGACCGATGACATTTTGAAAAGGGGATTTATCAAAAAAAAGGGCAAAATTAAAAAAAAAACGAGAAAACTACCCTAAACTTTTTATTTTTAATGTATTTTTATATAACTCACTCTAAAAAAAGGGAGACAAAAAGTGGCAAAAGCACTCGAAAAAGTGGCAAGGCATTTGAAAAAGTGGCAATTTGCCACTTTAGTCGGTCAAACGGTCACGCTGATTTTAAACTATTAAATCTTTTATTCATTCGCCGATCGCTTCGACCTGTTTTTGTTTCCAAACGTTTTCCCAAATCTTCCAAATTTTCCAAAAGAGTTTTCCCTATTTCTCTAAACTTTATTCGCGCCAATTCAGCCATCTTTTTTTGTTCTTCTTTTTGTTCTTCTATTTGTATTTTATATACTGTATTTATTTTTATTCTTTTCTTACCACTATACCAGTCCCTATGTGTATATATGTGCATATAATTCGTGTAAATTTAAGAATTTAATTTTATCTATATGAATTCTTTTGATGCCCTTTTTTATTCATGACGAATTATACAAATATAAACATACATACATATATGTACATATATCCTCCATTTATCCCCCTTATTTTTCCTACATTATAACCTAGCTTGAATTTTCTTTATCCGTCATTTCCTATTTTTAGGCAGTTGATATTTTCATTCGCTTAAAATTTTTTTTATGTTTTGCTCAACGCTTATGAATGAAAATTTACCACTGTAGGCTATCTACCTTTACATTTCACATTTTTATTGTACTGTATAAAACAGCAACAAAACACAGTGCTGACAACTGTAGTATGAGTACTACACAGCTGACAGTTGACCAGAAACAAGAACGAAAAATAAAAGAACTTAAAAAACAATATACACGCTGTGCTACTCATAAAAAAAATGTATTTAACAAATAAAAAAACAATATTTCAACGACAAAAGGCCCAACTATAATATGAATAAGCTGGCTTAAGCTAATGCCAGAATTGAACGATAAGTCTGTCAAATGCTTAAGCAATTCAGATGTGACTTTTAGGTGGCCACAATGTACTTACATGGACTTAATTATTCTTAGCCACAGCTGCACATATACTTAGGTATTGCTCACAATTTTTTAGTAACTTTGTCTCTTTTTATAAGAACTAAATGAATGCAATTCAATCAAATTAACTTGTTGGAATGTCCTAATCTATTAAAAATTCACGTGTAATTATATCCACCACTTTATTACTTGTTTTATTTGTTTTGCCTACCAAAAAGTACAACAATGAACATTCATAGATAAACTCATGTGTATGTGTGTGTATATGTGTATTGTAAAACAAAAAATGAAAATAAAAGTTTTGCTTTCTTTTTTGAGTTTAAAATAAGAAACAATAAAAAATATTTAAAATCAATGAATATTTTCTAATGTTATTTGCTTGAGTTTAAAAAATTCACAAACAGTGTTTTCCTTACGGAATGTGCATTCAGTTTGGCACTTAGCTTAAGCAAATGACATTTAACGAAACTTGACGAAAATTTCTATAAGTACATTATAGTTTGCCACATACGTTTTATATGTAACCGCACAGTCGCTTAAGTTCGCTTATTCATATTATAGTTGGGCCTAAAACCAGCACGAAAATACACAACAACTCTGGGCCAATCTATGTGCGAATAAATTTCATATTCCCCGCAACAAATTGAATTAGTTTTAATAAAGGGATTTTATTTCTCGTGTTTTCATTGCATGCACTAGGTATTATTTATGTAAATATGTATGCAGACTAGGGATGCAACGGATACCAGCTTAGCGAATGCGAAAACGAATAATACATTTTAACTTTTGCGCAAGCGAATGCGAATGCGAAAGCTAATGCAAAAAAAAATCACATGAAAATAAAATTGTACAAGAACATGAAGTTGTGTTGTATACATAGATCTACTTGAGTCTTGAATTCAGCAAATAGGTATTTATTAATTTATTAAAATTAAGAATTCTTAAGGATATATGAAATCATATTTAAATAGGCATAGATAATAGGCAATCAATACATTCGTACTTTGTCTTAAAACCTTGAACACTTTAAAATACATATTAAGAAAAATTGGAATGAATTGTTCATAAAAAAAGTTGCAGAAGTAGTACTCCGTTCATCGTGGGAAAAACATATGAAATATTTCTTCAATATTTTTAGTTTTCGTGCGGAATAATATGACTTGCACTTGTTCCCCGTGGAATTTACAACAACCAAGCACCAGTTAATATTTCTTGCATTTAAAATTTTTTGTACGAAGTAATGTCTTACGTAGAAACACTGCCTTTTATTTTTCAAAAACTGAAAAATATTTCTAAGCACCCATGGATTTTGGTTTAGTTTTGATACTTTGAGAACTTATTTATAAAAAATTTTTCCGCTTAAATTGTAAAGCTTTGATTAGAATGCTTGACTTGTGAGTATATGTATGTATCTTTTTCATGCTGGCTATTGCCGTTTATTAATCGTAAAACAGGTACGTTTTTTAGTGTCTTTAGTATTCGCTTGAAATATTCGCATACTTTAGCGAATGCAAAAGCGAATGCAAATAGCAAAAGTAAGGGAATAATTTGCGAATGCGAACATTCGTTACGTCCCTAATGCATACTATGTGACAGTGTTTTAATGATTTTTTTTATAATGTTTAGATAATTTTTCTTTGTATCTTAATCAAATTATTTACATCTAGACTACGGACGATTGTGTCATCCGTTTGGTATATCTAGTCATTATAAATAGTCGGAGTTTTGGCCTGAAATAAAGGTTCCTCACTTTATCTTCTCAACACTGATAGTAAGAGTTTTTAAGCACACAATACAATACTTTCTGAATCTCTCCCATTCTTAACAAATATTTTTATGAAAAACATTTGTATTATGATTGATTATGCATACTTGGATAAAACTAGCAAGTAAATATACTTACTCAACTATGCGGTCATTTATAAGACTGTTACTCCTCTGATAGGTATTAAGAGAAATGCTTCTAATTTTTACGTTCAGCTCACGCAATGTTTTTTCTACCACAAAATACAAAGCGGCCGGTAGAGCAAAAATCTTATACTCTTGACTCCAATCCCATAATTTCAAAGCATGCGCCACTTCATTTTCGTTCAAATTAAATGCGTTAATAAACAAATGATACCGATCCTTAGAAAAACAAAAACGAAAAGATGACATCACTTCAAAATTGCATTACAAATATAATAAATCTTACTTACCAATATAATAAACAAGCCACTTTCTTTCCAGTTTTCAAGAACGTTTACACTCACGTGATCAATATTTGGATTCAATTCAAACCATCCAATAAAATTTTTTACTGTATAATAACCATGAATTGTAGTGGGCAAACGTATGCGATATAAATTCAATAAACACTTTAAGTCATTCATATCATTTAAAATTTTTAATTTATTCATAATTAATTTTAATTAAATGCAGTTAAGCAAAGCAAATGTTACGTGTGTAACACTTAAATAAATACTAAAGCTTTTCAATATAACAAAAGCAAACTCGATATGAGTACAATTATTGCAAGATAAACTTGTATTATATACTATACATACTTACATATCGCTCATTTACTCAAAGAATGTCATAAAACAAAAACTTAAATTCTTGGGTTGGTAATGCAGAATTAATCCTCCTCCTTAATCCTCTTCATATTGTGTAAAAATTGCATACAAATATCTTATTTATTCAACTCGTGAGAGAAAAATTAAATTATCTTTTTCCATTAAGTTGTGTGTAAATTGAAAACTTCAAAGTCATTTTCTGGCAAACTGTTTTTTTTTTAAGTTATGACGTTCTTTGAGTAAATGAGCGATATAATTTATATAAATGAGTCTTAAAATGAACAAAAAATATCGTTTATGCAATAATCATTCAATATGCATTTTATTATACGCATAGGGTACGTTCGTAAATTCAGCAAATTTATGCATCTATGCCGCAACTCTGCCAAATTTTAATGCGTATGCGTGATTAGATGTTGCATATGCCTTGCAAGTGCTAAACATCTGTGCATAGTTGACATTTTTGAACGAACTGGAAACAATTTTTAAGTCATTAAGTAATTTTATTTAAGAAAATCTTGTTAACAAAATTGACAATTTTCTTTAAAATTATAATAAGAACAAGTAAGAGTGCTATATTCGGCTGTGCCGAATCTTATATACCCTTTACCAAAGTGCGTTTATGTCGTATAGAGATACATACATAAGCACAGAGATATGTAGGTACATATTAATTTTGTGAAAAAATTCATACTTTTTGTGCAATTTTTAGGTTTTAGGCATTATGTTTAATTTGGTGCTTTTTTGCGATTTTTTTCATATAGGCAATTTTTTTGGTTTTGGGAATTATTTCGGTTTTTGGCGTTTTTTTAATTTTGGCGATTTTTTCGTTCTGGCAATTTTTTTGATTTTGACGATTTTGTTTTCATTTAGGCGATTTTTTATTTTTTATATATTTTATTTTTTTTATTTTATTGTGGCAATTTTTTTAGTTTTCACACTTTTTTCTCGTTTTGGCGATTTTTTCGGTTTTTGGCTTTTTTTTTAATTCTGGCGACTTTTTTCCTTTTTGCAATTTGTTTGATTTTGAAAATTTTTTTCATTTAGGCGATTTTTTTATTTTTTAGCGATTTTTTTCATATAGGCAATTTTTGTTTTGTTTTGGCGATTTTTTCGGTTTTTTGCGTTTTTATTTCTTTTTGGCAACTTTTTTAGTATTGACACTTTTTTCTCTTTTTGGCGATTTTTTTTCGGTTTTGGGCGTTTTTTTAATTTTGGCGATTTTTTTCATATAGGCAATTTTTTTTTGTTTTGGCGATTTTTTTCAGTGTTTGGCGTTTTTTTTTAATTTTGGCGATTTATTTTCGTTTTGACGATTTTTTTGATTTGGCGATTTTTTTCATTTAGGCGTTTTTTTTAATTTTTGGCGATTTTTGTTCATATAAGCATTTTTTTTTGTTTCGGCGATTTTTGCGGATTTTTGTCATTTTTTTGTTTTGACATTTTTTTCTCGTTTTGGCGATTTTTTTCGTTTTTTGACGTTTATTTTTTAATTTTGGCGATTTATTTTCGTGTTGGCGATTTTTTTGATTTTGCCGATTTTTTTTTCATATAAGCGATTTTTTTTAGTTTTTGGCGATTTTTTTGATTTTGGCGATTTTTTTTCATTTTGGCGATTTTTTTTCATTTTTGCGATTTTTGTTTATAAAAGCATTTTTTTTGCGATTTTCGCGGATTTTTGTCATTGTGGGAATTTTTTTCGTTTTGACACTTTTTTCTCGTTTTGGCGATTTTTTTCGGTTTTTGGGGTTTTTTTTAATTTTGGCGATTTTTTTTCGTTTTGGCGATTTTTTTTTTATTTTGACGACTTTTTTTCATATAAGCGATTTTTTAAATTTTTGGCGATTTTTTTTCATATAGGCAATTTTTTTTGTTTTGGCGACTTTTTAGTGTTTGGCGTTTTTTTTTAATTTTGGCGATTTATTTTCGTTTTGGCGATTTTTTTTATTTTGGCGATTGTTTTCATTTAGGCGATTTTTTTTTTAATTTTTGGCGATTTTTTTCATATAACCATTTTTTTTTTTGTTCTGGCGATTTTTGCGGTTTTTGGCGTTTTTTTGTCATTGTGGAAATTTATTTTTAGTTTTGACACGTTTTTCTCATTTTGGCGATTTTTTTCGGTTTTTGGCGTTTTTTTAATTTAAGCGTTTTTTTCATTTTGGCGATTTTTTTCGTTTTGGCGATTTTTTTAAATTTTTGGCGATTTTATAATTTTCGGATTTTTTAGTTTTACCGTTTTTGAAAAATTCAACAGTTTAGCTCTTACGGGTTCCAAGATATAGCAATTTGTTAAAATTACATAGTCAAAATTGCATTAACTGATGGACCACCCTTTAATTTAAATTATTTTAATTTTAGTGTTAATTGTTGTAGCATATATAAAAATACACTAATTTTACAAATTTTAAGTGTCAATATACATATGTACATACATACATAATACAATTGTATGTATATTACATGGGATTTTAAAAGTTTTCGTCACTCATTTTGGAACACCCTTCAATTTTTAGATTTTATATATTTGTTGTTGTAGCGACCAAAGTTCTACATACACTGTCCAAATTTCAGACCCGTAGCTTTTACCGTTCCTGAGAAAAAAAACTCCTTCCTAAAACCTGAAATATGTTTAATTATTAGGAAAAAAGTTAAAGTTTTCCAACCCTGGAAACGTTTTTTTATTTTATTAAATTTAAATTTTTTTTTAATTATAAATACCAATTTTATTCATACCGAAGTATAAAATAAGTTAATTTATTAAAAAAGTAATGAAAACTTGTTTTCGGTAGTTATTTTCTATGGGTAAATTGAGTTTGAGTTTTCCAGCTCTGAAACCTTCTGCTCGATTTTGCTGAATTTCAATAGCAAAATTTTTCGGAAAATTTCTGACACACCAGTCCAAGAACGAAGTCTCAAGCTCTTTTGGGAGCTTGGGAAAACCGATTTCACGTACGGACAGACGGACAGACGGACATCGCTTTATCGTGTTCCCTATGCATAAGGATCCAGAATATAAGTATATACTTTATGTGTCTCTTATTAATATTGTAGAAATTACAAACGGAATGACAAACCTATATATACCCTTTTACCATTTTTTGGTAAAGGGTATAAAAATAATGGAAGAAAATCAAAGCGGCTATTTCTTATAAAAACATAATTGACCCTAAAAAGAAGACTACTAACATTAATAAAACTCTTTTGAATTAATCAAAAACTACCAAAGTTATGTGTTTTGAAGTAATTTTCGAATAAATAAATTTTCTTTTAATGCTAAAATTCTAAACATATAATTTAAATATGAAAATACGTGAATATACTCAACTTATTGTTCCACTGCAACCCAGTGAAAAAAGAGACTCCAAAAAAGTCATGCAAATGTAGAGTTTACGATGCGGAAGTAATACAAATTTGATCCGATCTAATAATTTTTACATAGGGTTGTCATTGCAAGAAGTTCTCTTTTTCGATGCCTGGTCACTGAATTGGAAGCGATATTAAGAAAAATTCCCTTTTTTGTGTTCTATGATAATATTTTCATTTAGGAAAAAGGGTAAATAGTTGCCTTTTTTAACAACTCGTTTCTTTTTATACGAATTTAAGCCCGAAAAAGTGTTTTCATGTAAATTTAAGCAAATAACTTTTAAATTTTAGACTAAAAATAATTCATAAATTTCTTTAAAAAAATAATTTTTTTTAAATTCTGGTGAGTATTTTCTAACACTATGGACTAGTGTGACTAAAAATAAGCTTCTACATGGTTTTTTGCTCACTCTCGGCAAATTAAAAATATCGATTTTTTGGAAGCAATGAAAATGTAGTTCTGCTAGAATGACTTCCATTTTTTTCACTGGGAACTTATTGCATCTTAAAATAATTTACTGCGCCATTGGCAGAGATTTGCGGCAGTTATGCCGCTTACATGCATTACAAAACGCTTGACGCTAAACAGTGGTGCCAAGTTATGTATTTTTGAAAGTTAGATGTTCGTGATGCTGCAGACGTGCACTATAAATGCTTTTACGAACGTACCCATACTTTTGAGAAAATAAAGGGTATATTTTTAGAGGCGTAGAACTTTTTTTCAATATAACGCAAAAAATAAAATATAATGACCAAAATCTAAGCTTTATTTGCTCACTAGTTTCATGGCATTTAATGTTTAGAAATAATTTCTGATTCCACTCGAAATTTCGTTCGATATCACAGTAGCACATTTTTCAACTTCAAAATCTTGAACCAATTGAGACCACCAAAATCTGAAAGCTTATGATAGTAGAAGAAACTCCCTAACTGGGGTTTGAATTATTACCTAAGTTTTTTTATAACCGTATTCTAACCTCTGTGACAGTAAAAAATTATTAAAAAAATTGAGGTGAATGATTATTTGTATATTTTTGGTATTCTGAGAAATATTGTCATGAATTAAATATACCAAATCTGTCACCTTATGAATAGCGTATAACACATTGTTGTCTAGTAAAATGCGATTACACAACCGGCACATATGTATAGTCTGAGAATAAAGTGGTAAACCTGATTGTAGTAACAATTCCCAGCAAGAACACTCCCAGTCAAATGACCGGCCATGAAATTAATAATGAAAAATTTAAAATATATGCACACAATACAAATCACGGTACTCGAAATAGAGTGCACGTTCGTGTACAGAATTAGTTCGATGGCTAAAATTTTTTGGATCACGGTATTCGATCGTATTTTATGTTACCTACTACTATTTTTTACATTGCTTTTAGCATAAGACAATAAAAAAACAAAAGAAAAACAAATCTTTATTTGTATTTGTTCTGGAAATGATTTTTCACTTACCTTTTTTTTTGCCCTGCCTACTGGACAGTTTTTGTATTTATATTCACTTTCCTTAAAAACAATTAAAATTAAATTAAATTATATTTTCTTAACTAATTGTTCGAAAATATCCGGAAAATACTTATATTTTGATTACATACATCTTTCTTTTTCCTTTGTTTTGTTTCTTTGGTTTGTTTCGCGGCAAAAAGCTAAGAGTTTACTTGTTTTCGATAGTAGACTACCAATCGAGTGCAACTTCGAGTAGATACGTTTCGTTAACGATTGCCGTGATCCACGTTAACAACATTTCGAAGACAAAGTACTCGATTTCGAATGCGGTGATTTGCCCCCAGGACGACTTTTTGTTGAAACCTATCCTTGGTACAATATGCCTCCCACTTTGCACAAGTATTTTATTCACAGACCCGAAATTGTGTCAAATGCCATTTTACCTATTGGGCAGTTATCAGAAGAAGCGCAAGAAGCTCGAAATAAAGATTTTAAGAAATATAGGGAGTTTCATTCACGAAAGTTCAGTCGCGAGAAATCAAACCAAGACATTTTTAATATGTATGTTTTTGATAACTTCTGACCCAACTATTTCAAGCATGCGAAAATTTGCTACAAAAAAGGTTCAAAGCTTGATTAGGCAATTGATTTAATTGTACCTGCAGCTCCGAACAAGAACTATTTCAGTGATGTTGAAGTTGCTGATGATGATGATGATGATAATGATGATGATGATGATTAACTTTAAGATGTATAAAATGTAATGTTTCAGTTCTAATATGTACTCCTTGCACTATATGCCTACACTGATATTTGGCATTATTTTATAAAATTATACTCAAATATACTTTGAAAACATTTTATTTTTACTTATTTTAATGGTATTAACTGAAAAATAAAGAAAAATTATCCGAACATAGCTTCCCTGATTTGATCCATGCTATTCTAACCCACTGTACGCTGGTTGAAAAAAAATTTTTTAAGTGTCCAAAAAAACCCATCAATCGGTAAGAATGTGTTAGTGTTGTTTAATTGATAATTTTTCGGAGACGTACAAATAAAATCGTCAATCAACATTTGAATTTTGTGTTCATTGTGTGCGATTGCATGTACTTACATACATATGTATGTATGTATGTATGTCTTCATCTGATGATTTTTAGGGTTCTATACACCAAATTTGATAAAAGGGACCCTATTGTTTTCGCTACGCTGTCCGTCTGTCCGTCAAACGGTATTTTCTCAGGAACCGTAAGAGCTACGGACCTGAAATTTGGACAGAGTATGTAGAACCTTGGCCACTACAACAACAAATACATGAGAATTAAAAATTAAAGGGTGCTTCAAAACGAGCGACGAAAAATGTTAAAATCTCATGTAATATACATACAATTGTATATACAACAATAAACATTAAAATATTAAAAAATTTAAATTAAAGGATGGTCCATCAGTTAATGAAATTTTGACTATGTAATTTTGACATCTTGCTATATCTTGGAACCCGTAAGAGCTAAACTGTTGAATTTATCAAAAACGGTAAAACTTCTTTATGTCGTCACACAACAAATAACAAGAGCAAATGACGTTTTTTCATCAATCAGATTTGGACACGTTCAAATAATCAGCCGTCAAATAAAAATATCAATAAATAATAAAAATATCAAAATTTTTTGATTCTCATCAATCAGTGCCGACAACGTGTACGTGTAGCCGAAAAAAACTACTGCACGCATACAACTATGTGATTGATGGGTTTTTTTGTACGTCTCCTGAGCACTTTAAGTAAAACGCAAAAACTACTTTTTTTCATACCCAGCAAAAAATTTCAAAGAGGTAATCGAGTTTGGAATTAATCATTTTTGGTGGAAGCACTTCCGTACTGGATTACCAACTTAATGATTTTAACAAGGCGTGAGACTAAAATAATCGATTCTTGGAAAGTACTTCCTTTTTTTTATTTGGCAACTTATTCACGTAATCTATTTAATCTAAAAAAATCATTCCCCTCATTTAGTAAACAGACCAAGGTTCGTGTCGCTCTGTAAGCCAAATTATATATACATTAGAGAGTGGCCGTAATTGTATGGAGACTTTTTGTTTTTTCATTTCTTCTACTCTCACCACGCAAATCAGTTCAGTTTTATGTAAAAAAATACAAAAAAAAATTCATACATTCATAAGTTGCGTTTTAGGGGGTGCGTCCGGCCCTCAAAGTTGGCCTTCACGCCCATTTTCAATGTAATTTTTTGCATATGACTATCTTTTAAAAAAATTATTTTACAAGAATATACCATATGAAATTTATTTACTGGTGGTTCAGCTTGGTCTATATGCATTTCAATGTTGCTGTAAAAAATCATTAGTGGACTTCCACCATAAATTTTGAATAGTCACAAACCTCTTATCTTATGCACAGACTTTCAAGAACTATTTGAGAATTCACAAATATTAATTATTTTTGAAAATCACAAAAGAAAAACGAGCATAGTAGGCTTAGAAACTAATACAAAACCCAGCAAATAATTTATATTCGATATGAATCTATTTTATTTTTCTACACCTTTATACAATTAGAAATCCATTGGATAAAAATAAAAGTAAATAAAAGGCAAAATGAAAAATAAAATTTAAAAATTTAACATTTAAGAAATCTATTATTCGACATATTGTCATAATTATATTTTAATTTGTTACAGCAACAATATAGACCAAGCTGAACCACCAGCAAGTTAAATTTTGTAGCTTTGTTTAGTAGCCTTTTATTGATTATTTTACTTGATTATTTTACATTAGGATTAGTATCTGATGAAGTCGGTATAGTTTTTAGTGACCAGTGCCTCATGCCTGTATCACTAGAACTTTTCCAACAACAAATGATACAAAGGACACTAATGCACATCAGAAAAATGCGTGGTGTGGTTATTTTTAATGACTGTCGGAGACCGGGATCGAACCCAGGCCCTTCGGTTTTGTAGTCAACGTGCTAACTACTTCAGCCAACGCCACCCTCAAAATAAATCTAAAAAAAATAAAATTACATTGATATGGGCTTGAGGGCCAACTTTTAGGGCCGGACGCACCACCTAAAATACAACTTCCCGGTATGAAACTTTTTGTATTTTTTTTACATAAAACTGAACCGATTTCAGGGGTGAGAGTAGAAGAAATCAAATAAAGTAAAATAACGGCCACCCTAATGTACATACATACATATCGTCCCTACAATGTCAAACTATCCAAAATGCAAATAATTTGCAGCAAATTTGTACTTTCCAAAAGAGTGCGAAGACCCGTCAATTGTGAATTTAAAGTTGGCATATTCTTTGAAAAGCTAGGCTTAAGATATTACTTATCGAGTTATCTATCGTCCATGAGAATTTCAGCATTTTGAAAGGAGGCATATCCTATAAATTAGGGTACCAATATAACGAATCTATAAAACGAATTTTGCATATGATATTCACTAATTTTTAAGGAACACATAACACCAAAGTTAATTGTAAATATTCTGACAAACATGGATTGTTTACATCCCAGAATGTTTAAGCCAGAAATTAGCCTCATTATTATTTGACGATAAAAAACGGGTTCAACTTCCAGTTTATTCTCAGCCCATTTACCAAACACACGATGCACATTATGGTCTCGTGGCTTGTAGCAGTTGGATCTTATATGGATCTTCTTCTGTACGCACAGTACGGGTAGGATTTGAATGAATATTATCCAAAGGAGTAAATGTGGTTAATAATCGATGCACGATCACGAATTGTGAAAATTAATTTCCATGATTTGTAAACGTTGTTCTGGTGTAAGTCCTTGCATGGTGATTTGTAAAATAATACTGAAAAAAGTCAAACACAATGATTAAACAGAATACCGGCTTAAACACATTTTCCATACAAATTGACACAAAAAAGCAGCCACAGAAACCAGTCGTGAGATAATGATTAAACAGAATTCCGGCCTAAACACATTTCCCATACAATTTGACACAAAAAACCAGCCGCAGAAAGCAGTCGTGAGATAGAATCTATTTTATTTTGAGAACGTTTTTTCTTATTCTCTCACATATCAATACTAATTCTCACAAAAATGTTACCATACTTTCAATAAATTTCATAGATTTTGTAAACAAAACTACAAAGAAAATTAAGCACAAAAGAAAATAAAACAAAAATCAGAGAGCATTTGAAGTTACTGCCGTCGATTTTATTATGGGCTTTATTAATTTGTCAGCGATTTTCCTGAAGTTGCAGACTTTATTCTGTTTCATCATATAGAATCTATTTTATTTTGAGAGCGTTTTTTCTTATGCTCTCGCATATCAATACTCATTCTCACAAAAATGTTACCATACTTTTGATCAATTTCATACATTTTGTAAACAAAACTACTAAGAAAAATAAGCACAAAAGAAAATAAAATAAAAATCAGAGAGTATTTGAAGTTACTGCCGTCGATTTTATTATGGGCTTAATTAATTTGTCAGCGATTTGCCTGAAGTTGCAGACTTTACTCTGTTTCATCATACACTTCATTAGTATGACAGTTAGTTTGTCAGTTTTTGGAAGCTCTTTTTATACGTCTAAAAAACACCCTTTACATGAGCTTGCAGCATTCTATTTTTCCTTTTTTGTATTTATAAGTAAAAAAAATAATTATTTGAAAGTGAGATTTAAAAACCTAAAATTTTAAAAATTTTTAAAAATTAATTTTCTTCCTATTCTTTATATACATAAAAATTTATTTTAGCTTCGAACATGCACAAGTTACAAGGTAACTAAATACTTTTCATACTTACGTCCCTTTTCACAATGTATGGTTAAGAGTTAACGTGAACTTTAACTGAGAGTTCTTCATACAAAACTTGCCGTTAAAGTTCCTGTTATCTTTCAACCATACATTGTGAAAAGGTACATTAGTCTTGGTTTTCATAATTTTATCTTTTCTATATTTTTTTTCTTTTTAATTTCATATTTCATATTTCATTCATCCTCAGGCCAATTATATGATTTTATAGTCGGGTACGTTTTCAGCCAATAACATTTATCTGTTACTCTAAAATTTAACTTTTCAAATGTACGACGTGATGGTAAGTTATCTTCATTCACCAAGGCCATAACATCATCTCCTTCATTAGCTATGCAACGTGATGTGGCTTTTGTTACCGCTGCTCCTAAGCCTAAACGCTTGTAATTATCTTTAACTTGTAATGCGCCAAGAAAGCCACCTTGTAATCTAAATTAAAGGATGTATATATATTCACCCTTATTCTAGTTGTCGACATCGAGGTCACTTTAACACAATACCAAAAAATTGGGGTGTCTTTACTCGCTCTCGAGAACAATTTTGTGCTACTGACAATCTATTTTCGTTCACCAAGATTTAGAAAAGTCCATTAACCTGCAAACAGTAGTCAGTTATTTTCGACAACGGGTACACAAGCCCCATTGCTCTTTTTTTCGGAATTGTGTTAAAATGACGTCGATGTCAACAACTGGAGGCTTATTCTGAATTGCGATGCGAAAATCAATGCGATGCGCAAATGAAATGCGATGCGAAAGAAAATTGGTATTCTGTTAGACTTTCGCAATCGCATTCGCAATTTATTTCAAATCGTGGCAACGCTGCTCAAATAAACGCCCGTGTCAACAAATGTCAAATTAAAAATAAATAAATTGTTTGTGTTTGGCTGTGAAAATTATGTATAAAATTATTTATTTAGGAAATTATGTAAGAAAAAAATTATAAAAATGGATTCTGTGCAGTGTTGCCAACTTTTTTCCAACAAATATCGCTAAAGTAGACAAGAAAATAGCTAGAAAATAGCTAAATTTCAAAAATATTTGAAAATTTAACGATAAATAGCTAAAAACAAATTTATTTTTAATTTTATGGTAACTTGTTAACTTTTTTCGTATTTCCCGAACTTCTCTAAAAATTTTATAAAATACTAAATAAAAGCAATGTAATAGGGTTGATTTTATTGAAAAACATATACATACACACATATGTTTGTATGTATGTATGTATGTATTCATTGTATACATATTTATATATGTTTATAAAAAATATTATAACTACTGAATTCAGGACTTTCCCAGTAAAAAAAATGTTTCAAATATAGCAGGCTTCTGCTATTACAGAGTAAAAGTAGCCCTGGAACCTGATGTTGATTTTTGTATGGCGATTTCCCGGTTTGGAGTACTACATTTCTGCTCACAAAGGCCCTTCTTTGAATCTAATAACACATGTAAGCATATATGCAAGCTAAAACAATTATAAAATTCAGTCGGTTTTACTGTTTTTGTGAGTTGTTTTCAGGCTGTTAAAAAAATTTAAAAATAGTAGTTTTAAATGGTATGTAGGTTGTTTTTTTGTAGTTTAAAATAATAAAAAACATTTGTTTTTACTGAAATTGTATGTTAAAAATTTAACATTCAAAAATAACTGAAAAAATCGTTTGATTCAAATGAAATGTTAGTAATCCGGTTTTTAGCTGAAAATACTATGGTTTTAAATGATTTTTCATTTGAATTTACCTACATAATATTTTGAGTGTAGCAGTTATCTGAAGTGATATTTAAAGGATTAATAACATAAACGTTTTTGCTTATGTATGAAAGCGCTTCTCAAGATGGATAGGAGTACATTAGCTAACTTATTGGCTTTAAAACCTGCATTGTTCTGCCGCTATATATTAAATTTTTTCTATAGTTTGCTTCTTATACGTTCAGTGCATCTAAACAAGCTCATATTTTAAAGCAAATTATGATGCAAGAAAAATCGCTAGAATTCCCGCTAATAGCTAAATCATAATTTTTCCCGCAAAATGTACTTAAAAATCGCTAGATTTTACGAGAAAATAGCTGAATTGGCAACAGTGATTCTGTGGCACTGTGGTTCGACGACGAAGAAGGGTATGAGCAAAATGAAAGGATACAGAGAAGATTAAAGTTGAATTCAAATATTTTTGAACTGGTTTATAAATTTCATACTTTTTTCCATCCTGCAGCTTCTCTAATAGGTGGTCCATTGGTATTTAGTTCTTCATTTAACGTTAGCCACAAAGTATTTGCCGACTGACGTGCATTTTGTGTTTTCAAATGGACTCTTGCCAATTGGCTGTGCTTATTCATAAATTCTATCATTATTTCAAATTGACGCGGTTTGGTGGTCTTATGGCTTGATTCCGTAAATTAAATAATAAATATATGATGAATAAATAAATAAAATATTATCTTTCACTTAAATGTTTGTACTTTGCGAATGCTATTTTGTTGTCGAATAAATTTTGCGAATTTGACATTTGTTTTCGCAATGTAGAATACCGACTTCCCACCTTTTCGCATTTGAAATACGAATATCACAATACAGAATAGCAATTGTTCGCATTTATGTATTTTCGCATCGGATTTATTTTCGCATCGCAATTCAGAATAAGCCTCCTGGAATAAGGATGATTATATTATGGGTTGACAATACTAAAGAGATTACCTCAAACACCATGCCACCAGCTCGTTTGTTGCTTCCACATAAATTCCCATATTCACATTCCAATCAATTAAGCGTGTTATTAAGAACAATGAACCTTCATGTCGATTGGGCCATAGTGAATTAATAATCTCGGCATCAGTGGAGGAACACAATGGCTTCACAATAAATCCTTGTGGGCAGCTGCAGTTAGAAAATAATTTTAATATGACAACTTTGGGAACATATTTTATTTTAAAGATTAAGGTCCATAAGAACCCGGATAAATAAACCAATAAATTAATTTTCCATTGCAACTTATGTAAATATGTGTCAAAATACTCTTAAAATGAGCAAGAGTATAGATTTCAAAGTACATTTATTTTGCCTCAATAGATTCATATCTAAAAAAAACTTATTTTTAAAGAAACCAAAATAAATTAGTGGAAAAGAAAATTGTATCATTCTCTCAAGAGCTGAGTATACAAGATATTTGACAATTTTAAACAATATGAAGAACCATATGACGATTAAACGCTCAAAGCTCAGTTAGACGACTGCAATGTAATGTAACTGCAACGTAGGAAACAGCTGATCGATATTTTTATAAATAAAATTAAAAGCTTAAATTAGACTTGTCATGACCATAACCATAAAAAACAGCTGTTCAAACCAAACTAATGGGCAACACTGTATTTGATTATAGGTGACACGCCATAACGCCATAGCTATAACCATAGGCCTGCCACACACGAGAATAATTGTGTTGGCATAAAATGCCAGTTTGTAGGTGAGAGAGGCAAAGAGAGTGGTTTTGTAGTTGGAAAAAATTTTCAACTAGGCACAACCCCACATCAGCAGCACAAAACCAATACAACCACAACTTAAAAACAGCAAATGTTATAAAAATGCAAAAAACACTAATACTCACAAAGCTGTGTGTACGTATACATTTTTATGCCAGATGATTTTGTCTCGTGTGTTCTAAAAAGAACAAAAATTGTGCAGGCCATAGACACCAATTGAATTTTGGGTTTGGGTGGTCTAATTTAAGGCTCGATAACTACTAGTGTTGTCATTTGAACAGTAATTATTCGAATATTCAAAAAAAATCTAATTTTTGTTCGATACGGCAACATTGTCTATATCAAGAACTAATTTTGATATACATATGTAATGGCATTTACTGTAATTTGTTTTAGCAATTTTGCAGTTTCGTTCTTCGTAATGTTTGCTAATTAATATTTATGCAAATCGCAAAATTATTCAATTGACTACTGCCACCGTATGTTTTTTTAGTAATAATTAGGGTCGTAACGAATGTTCGCATTCGCAAATTATTCACTTACTTTTGCTATTTGCATTCGCTTTTGCATTCGCTAAAATAAATGCGAATATTAAAGACAACAAAAATTTTTACTTCTAAAAACTTCAAAAAGGCGAAAATTTTCTTAACCAGCATGAAAAAGATACATTTATTTAAAAGAAGCTGGGTTTCGAACCCCAAACACAGTCCCAATAAGCATTCAAAAAATTAAAATTCAAGCACTTGAAATTTAACTGGAAACAAAGTTGAATTCAAACATTTTTTCAAGTAATATTCAAGTTTGAAAATATTTATTTTCAAATGAAAAATCAAACAACATACAACATGTTCAAACCTTGTCAAATAAATTATTTATTTTTTTAATAAAATTAAAATTGTGGTGAAAAATATCACATATGTATATATAAAAAAGTGATTTAAAAAAAAAACAAAAAGTTATTAAAATCGTGAAAAAACAATAGTGCAGGTAGATATGCAGAAAGCAATCATAAGAAAACTTGTCGATTGCATTTTCCTTTCTGTTTTAATAGCATTGGTTTTGAAGCTTAAAATATACTTGAATTCAATTGTAATACAAGCTTGAATTACAGTATAATTCAAGGCTTGAATTGAACTTTAATACAATTGAAATGTACCAATTGAATTCAAGTTCTCATTTTACTGGAGAACTCTATTGAAATAAAGTGTAAATCAAGCATAATTCAACCCTTGATAATTGAATATGTTGCTTGAATAACAATTGCTTTACACTTGATTTCAAGCAAAATTACTTATTGGGTTGGTGTTTGATGTGCGCTAAAATATGTTCTACTTAAAACTATATATACATTTATGTGATATTTTTCACCACAATTTTAATTCTATTAAAAAATAAATAATTTATTTGATAAGGTTTGAACATGTTGTATGTTGTTTTATTTTTTATTTGAAAATATTTTCAACCTTGCATACTACTTGAAAAAATTTTTAAATTCAACTTTGTTTCCAGTTAAATTTCAAGTGCTTGAATTTTAATTTTTTGAATGCTTATTGGGTAGTCTGTTCAAACTTTTGAAAAATGTTAAGCACCAGTCATTACTTCGTACAAACATTTTTAAATACAAACACTATTAACTAGTCCCGGTTCGTTGTAAATTCCATGCCAGTAACACTCATTTTATGACAACTTAAGCTGTCTTCACATGGTAATACAATGTATTACGACATGTCAAAAAATGCTGTAGATTATACAAAATCGTATCATGTAAACGCAAAATGTATCGAGTAAGAGAGAATAAGGTTAGAAAATTTGACAAGCGGTCGGTAAAGGGCCACTCAGACTATAATACAAGTATTAATACTTTTGACGAAAATGCATCCCTGGTCTTATATTTGTTTCAAAAATATCAAACAAACAATAACAACTCAACATGTCAGAGCTGCATTTTCCACAAAAGTATTATTACTTGTATAATATTCTGAACGAGGCTTAAATGTGTTGTTTTCTAAACCATTTTAGAAACTTAAGTATTCTCATCACACCAGAGGTGTATTTCAAAGTAAGCATTGGCAGCACTAATTGTATTTATTGAAGGTGTTGATACTTTTACAAAAGCAACAAAATCAACTCAGTAAATTTTCATGTTGTTTTTGTAAATATTTTACGACTGCAACCATCGGCTACTTAACTGGTACAGAAAAATCAAACAAACAATAAACAAACATAAAAAACATAAAAAATTGCAAAGTAAACTTTCCGTGTCAAAAAGGGGTAAAAGTTTAGTTTGTATAGTCTTAATTCAGCTGTTTGAAAGGTGTAGTACAGTCTCTATCTGTGTTTCATCTAGCTGAATTAAGACTTTGCAAAGTAAACTTTACGTATGGAAAAGGAGTGTTAGATATTTCCATACGGCCTCACAAATCTCCACAAGCTGAACTAACTATGTCATGTCATGCGTGCAGGCCACTTCTGTGCGTTTTCGTTTTCCATATTTTTAAATTTTTATACCAGCATACGTGTAAAATTCTCTCGGTATGTACGTGCAGGTTCACGTCATGTCAACTTTTGTGGATCAACTATTAATTCAGCTGGTAGAAAAGAAGAGATATTTATATTTCCTTTTCCGTCTTTCTTATTATGCCAACCACAAAACCATTCTCTTCATCAAATTTGCCTACAAACTGCCATGTTCTGCCAGCATAATTATGCCTGTGTAATTAACACAATTATTACTACGTTTATGCGCGCACTATTTGCAAATAAAAATATTTGCAAATAAATTAACTCACTTTTTATACGGCATTTTAAATGTATAAAAACTTGGTAGAACTTACATTGAAATGTTACTTATGTTTGCAAGAAAATTGTGTAAATATGTAAAATAAAAAATAATAATTTGTTTTTATGGTAATTTTTTCTTCTATCAATGTTTTTTGTACATTATTTTATCAATTTATAGTTTTTTATTAGCAAAAATTTGTAAGTGTGGCAACTACAAGCATTTTATTTGCAAATAGTGCGTTAAACGTGAATAGTTTTCTGAATTAGTAAGTCGCAATAAAAACGATAAATGGCAACAATTTACAGTTTTATTTGCAAATAAGCCCTGCGTATAACCGTAGTAACATACAAGTTGTTACAAAGTTTGACAAATAAAATTTAAATAAAAACTAATTATTTCGATTATTTTGATTCTCTATTAAATGATTTAAGTTATTTACAGCCTTATTTATAAAACTTATTAAGGCTTTTTAAATCAAATTTTTATACAAAATTTTTCTTAAAAAAACCTTTATAAAGCCTTATTAATTTTTATAAATAAGGCTGTTAGGATATAATTTCGAAGAAGCAATATTGCAAAATCTGGAAAAGGATTACGAAAAAATTAATTGTATTTACTGATACATATGATGTACATCGACTTTTATTAAAGTTTAATTTAGAGCGTAGGAAAATAGCGCGTTTTAGATTTAAATAGTTGTCAATGCTGTAACTTAGCGTTTTAAAGCGTTTTGAGACGGGGAATAGCGCGTTTGGATTATAAACAATTGGCATCGCTGGTACTCGTTTATTTTCCCCTCGTTTCTCTCCCCTACAAGCTAATCAGCTTATCAACAAGACTTGCACTGTGTAAACTAGGACTAAGGCTCGATATTCATATGTATATATCGGTTTTAGAACTATCGATAGTATCCCTGCACTAATTTACGTTTATAAAGTCTGAATAAATCTATTGACCCTCCTAAGTAACAGTCATCATTGTTGGTCTGATAATAAAGCCAAATAAAAAGTAAATAAAATAAATTTTAAAAAATGTAATAAAGTTACGAGTACCTTATTTCCAAAAGGGTTGCTTCTGCATTTGGCAAATAATATTGCAAAGTCATACTGTCATATTCTTTATCAAGTTTTTTACTTTCCACTGCGTACAATACAGCCGGTCTATGGCACTCCAAAAATGAACTCACTTTAAAGCTTTTCGACCAATCAAGGCTCATTAAAGCTTTAGTTAAATTGCCACAGTTGGCTTTATTCAATGATCCCAAAAATAACTGATAACGGTCTATGATAACGTAAAGTCCCTCTTCGCATGAGGATGAATATATCATCAGATTTTTAAGATTCTTATTTTTCTTCTTCCACTTTAAATAATTATTCAAACAGTAATAGCCCACACAATGTTTTGGCCAATCTCGGCGATACAAGTCCCGCAATTTTTGTAAATCATTTATTTCTTGTATTTCGATAAGTTTGATCATTTTTTTTATAGTTTCTTTGTTGGAATGACAGATGAGTGCAATCAAAGCATATTTATATAAAGTATGTACATAGTAGGATTTGTATGTATGTATGTATATGCATTTCGACAACACTAAGAAAATACAAAAGCAACAGGCGTTTCTCTTTTGATTCATAAACAAAAACAGCTGAATGCAACCAGACCTGTGCAAGTTGCATTACTATTGCATTCGCACTAAAATGGAAAATATGTGTGCAAATTTATTGGATTAGCAATAAATTTAAACAATAAAAAATGTCTTCAAAGTAATGCATTAATATTGCATTGTCACTACTCCTTTTCAATTGTAATATAGAAAGCGTCAATTGTTATTTAGATTTGTCAATTTAAATTCAGAAAGCGTCAATTGTAATTAAATTTTGTAAATTTTAATTAAGAAAGCATCAACGTTAATTCAAAAAGTGTCAATTGTAATTCAGAAACCATCCATTGTAATTTAGAAAATAATAAATATTATAAAGAAAAATCTAACATTTAAGAAATTTATTATTCGACATATTGTCATAATTATATTTTAATTTGAAATTTATTTGCTGGTGGTTTAGCTTGGTCTATATACGTATTTCATTGGCGCTTAAACCAAATCATCAGTAGACTTCAACCACAAATTTTTAACAGTCACAAACCTCTTACTTTATGCACAGACTTTCAAAAACTATATGAGAATTCATAAAATAATAATATTTTTGAAAATCACAAAGACAAAATAAGCTTAGTAGGCTTTGTAACTCATACAAAACCCAGCAAATAATTTATATTCGATATGAATCTATTTTACAAAGCCTACTAAGCTTATTTTGTCTTTGTGATTACCTGGGGTGATTACCTGGCAATCGAAAATTGCCAGTACAATATTTCTTTTCAGTTCACACGATTGTAAGAAAATCTTACAATTTATTGCCAGACGGTTGTATGGCAAAAAATTCATCTGACAAAATCGTCGGTCGAAAAATTGTCAGTTCACACGGTTGTCATATGCACAAATTTTCAGATCTGTTTTCATGCGTTGCCAGACTCAAAGCATTTTTTAGAAATTGTTAAATATCAATCGTTTGTGTTTGTGCTAAATGTAAAAAGTGAATGTATAAATTATTATGGACCATAAAGAAGCAATTGCAATGATATTGTGTGCATATATTTTATTATAAATGTTGCCCATAGAAATAATTCTCTTACAATGACGCCATTGTCAGATGCATAAACTTCGCACATCTGACAATATTAAAATGTCTGACAAATATCTGGCAATAATTTCACAGTGTGTTCACACGATTGTAAGATATCTGACAATTTGTTGTCAGCTGCTAGTCTTGCAATGGACTGACAATGCTTTTTCCGGCAACGACGTCTGACAAAATTTGTCAGTTCACACGGTTGTAAGAAATTTTGAGCACATTTTACTGACAATATTGTAAGATATGACAACCGTCTTAGTTTTTATAATTATCTAAAATATGAAAAAGAAATATATATGTATGTATGTATATAATTTAACTTTGGAAATCTCTTTTATTCAGTATTGTTTTTACTTAACTTTTTCAACACTTCAATAAATTTTCACAGACCGAACGAATTCTATATTTTACAATAAAATGCGATTTTTTTAAATTTTTGGCATATTTACATTAGATGTCCCACTCTTACACACATACATATTAGAGTGGAGCAACTATAGCAGTAACCCGCAAGCCATAGCACAATTGTGCTAGTTTTTTTGAGCACATGGAACGAAATTAAAGTTCAAAAATTTGTACAGCAACAAAAAATTTAAATAACTATGGAAGCTAATAAATATTTCGTGATAAAACATACTTTTTGCAATATGCAATGCAATTTATGCTATGAAACAGTTAAAAATAAGAAAAAATATAAAAATAGTGTCCACAAAGCTGCGAATAAATTTAATTTGGAATTTATACACTCATTGTTGAATGGATTCTTAGACTTTTAGTTTTTTGTTAAGTTTTTGACTAAATTGCTTATTTACAAAAAAATTCAAACAATTAATAACCAATAATAAATTAGAAAACTTTTCTTCAAGTGCAACTTTATTTTACTCTAATTTTTCTCGCCAATACAAATATATTTTATTTTGCGGGACACTGAACTAGAGCAACAGTGACAGTATGATTTCAAAAAAAAATTGTTGTAAAAAATTACGTTTGTGTTAGTTTCAGTCACTACCCTGCAGGAGAATAGGCGTCAATTGACTAAAAGCTACTAGTATAATTACTAGAACAGCAATAACTAGTGCGAAAAGGGTTAAAGTGGTTGTGTAAAATTACTAGTTTTGATGAGTACTAGTATATGAAGTAGGTCCAAGGCACCACATTGCAAAATAAATTTTGACTGTCTAATAGAGCCCTTGCACTGTACGAAAATTAGTATTATACAATTATTAAAGTTTTAGGTTCACCTAAAAATAATTATAAGCAAGTAATTATAATTTCCCTTTTGTATTTTGGAATTTTGATAAATTATTGCGAATTTTAACTAGCAGTTGTCACAAAGGAATAAAATTACCAGTTTACCAATGGCAATAGTAATTTTCTAAACACACTCAATGCTAATTTGGGCATTAAAATGTTATAGGAAAGCTTACAGTTGGGAAACTAGTGGTGGTGGTTTCTGTACTAGTAAAATACCAGTTAGACACTAGTTGGATCTCCTGTAGGGTAATTTCTTGTAGGATATGTATGTTTTAAGGATAACTCAATGATATTACATTACTTCATGATGTGTTTAGTAGCTATGCCAAATTAGTACATTTTCCGCCATATGATTTAGTGCTAATGCAATATTAATGAATTAGATACTTTGAAGAAATTTTAGCTCAGTGCAGTTTTGGCATCAAAAGCATTTGCAATGAAAGTAATGCAATTTGTCCGGGTCTGGTTGAATTCATCTGTTTTTGACATTACGCCAGCTTTGTAACACAAACAAATTGCCTTTGTTTGCTTGTGTGTTTTCTTAGTGTTGTAGAGTCGCATTTCGTCAGCTCTAATACAAAACCACGTAACTAACAATAATTCAAAATTGCATTTTTAATTTATTATTGGGTATTACATCGAAACGAATCTACCTACAAATTTCCATATTTCCATATTTATCATAAATAATATTCGTACCAAAACCGAAAAAACGAAGTTTCTGACATTCGTTAGCCACAAAGCACATAGAGCAAAAAATTATCAGCTGAAGTAACGCTGCCACCTGTTTAAATAAACCTTGATAAATACTAGGAAACGAATTTTTTGTGTGTATGTATTAATATCGAGCCTTTTTTCGTACTTTCGTTCCAATAAGGAATATATTATTTATTTTTTGAATAAAAAAAAACAACTAAATAACATAAATTAAAAACTTCAAGCACACCCGACGTACATACCAAGCGACTGGACAAATTTTCTTCAAGTATAGGCGAGAGGATATTAGATCAAGTCACCATTCAAACATAAGAAACAAAATCATAATTGGTCTCGTACGTCGACTCGTACAGACACACAATACAAACTTATAACACCCCTTTTTTGGTCGTGGGTTAAAAATATAAGAATTCAATTATGTCATCTTCAATTTAATTAATTTTTATTATTCTCATAAAATAATTAATAATGCTACTCTGCAGTTGTAGGTTGCCCAGCGCTAGCGCTGATAAATCGTATAGCTTTCCTTGCATAGTATCAGTAAAGATTGTTTCTACAAATACTTTTTTACAAATTAAATTTCAACTTTGAATTTGCGTAGGCAATTTTCTCACAAACTGGTCTAGTAAAGGAAATATTTGGGCTTGTAGCAGGTTTAAAATAGTGAAGTCAACACAGCGTTGTTTGCATACATTGCTAAAATATATTTAAGTTGAACTTCCAGCTTGGATTAGATTAAAAAAAATCTGGTACCTATACTTAAGCATTATTACTGAAAAACTAAAAAAGTGGTAGATTTTTCTCGGAAAGTGGTAGAGTTGAGTGAGATACCCAAAAGAGGTAGATCTAACACAAAAGTGGTAGAGTTGGCATCGCTGATTGTAGCAGAGAACCATCATTTTTTTCTGGCTTGTATGACCACTGGTGCCGTTGTGGTGTGGACGACGACTAAAAGGTAAGAGTTGAACTTCCACTCGTAGGTGGCGCTAAATTTTAATAATAATTATCCGTTGCTATGCTCACTTTTAAAACTGTCGGAGACAGTACATACATCAAGATGCATTTGATGTAGACTGTAAGCTGATAGAAAGATTTCAAGATACATCCATATATATATATTTGGATCACAGCAATTTCTACGCCAGAAATTTAAAAAATTTATTTGTAAAAACTACGAAAAGTAGTAATCTTCTTGAAAGCCTACAAAACGTGCATTTATTTTATAAAGTACATCTCCACTACGAAAACCCACCGCACTCCTTTCAATTAGTTAGTTTCTCGCTCAATTACAAATACAACTAATACGGTTTGTGCAATTGCTTGCAGAATTAAATATTTTCTGTTAGTGCCATCTTTTGTCAACGACTTGAGGCTGTCTTCGAAGTTTCAGCTAGCAACGCACTGACAACTTTCGACATTATTCGGAGCATTTGACTAAATTGTCTCATATGAAGTTCACAAAATCGAACAAGTACGATTACTATTACAACGCAAGAATGATAAAATAAATGATATTTTATCATTCTTGATTACAACTACATATTAGGTGTGTTTTTTTACTTTTGTAGTAAAATGCAGTAAATGAGTAGTTACTGCAAAAATTTTAAAATTTACTCTCAAAAAGAGTTGTTGCCGCAAAAAGTACGCGAACGGAAAAATAGTAAAAATTAGTAAGATTAAAGAAACAGTTGACTCCAACTACACATAGTGCTGAAAAATATATAAACTTTTGACTACTCAACTCTTTCTTTTTCTTATTGGTACTCGTGGCAATATTTTTTATAACACGAACAATATTAGAAAAAAATTTTTAATTTATTTCATGCAATATTTTTAATTAATTTCTTTTTGATTTCATTGTTTTGTTGTTGGTCAAATTAATAAAAATTACATTACTATTTCTTAATGTCACTGATTACCTTAAAAGCAGATACTTTACAGTTTTATAACTCTGAGTAATTAGAATAATTTGCAAAACAAAAGGACTAATAAAATAAACAACAAAATGTGTATACATAATAACTTGTTTATCTAATTTTTCGACCTTTTGTATATATTTAATGAAACTATTTTTTAAGCTTTAGGTCAATTTAATATACATACATATATTGTTTTTTATTTATCGACATAATTTTGTCATTGAAAACGAAAAAATCAATTCAAAAACAATTTAAAACTAAATATAAAAAAATTGCATATAAAAGAAAGAAATATCCTGAAGAAGTTAGCCAATGGTTAACGAAATATCGATAAATAAAAAACAATATATATTAAATTGACCTAAAGCTTAAAAAAATAGTTTCATTAAATACATAATAACATTTATTATTGTTATGCTTTGTAAATTAATTGTTTTTTAATGACTCACAATTTTTATTTTACTTTTTCCAAAATTTTTCACTTTTCATTTGCTTACATTTCATTTGTTTACATTTTGAATCATATGTTTTTATATTACTAAACTTTACTACGACAAATTTCTGCAGTAAAAATTTGCAAAACATTCAGTCGAGAGCTGTCACTTTACTCTCTCAATTTATGTTCTCTTTTACAAAAAAAAAAATTGGTCGCATTCATAAGACCAGCGTGACCGTTTGACCTACTAAAGTGGAAAATTGCCCCTTTTTGGACTGTCTTGGCACTTTTTGTCTCCATTTTTTATTGAATTATATAAAAATACATTAAAAATAAAAAGTTTAGTGCAGTTTTCTCGATTTTTTTTTTAATTTTGCCCCTTTTTTTGATAAATCCGCCTTTGGTGCCACTTTTTGAAAAATGTCATCGGTCACCCTGCATAAGACGTAACTGTTGCGCAACCGTTGAGTGTTTGTCTTAGAAACGGATAGTTGAGTAGTTCGGCTCAACTCAACAATTGAGTCATTTTCCATCATAAAATTTTTTCGCTATCTATAGTCGACATGTCAACATCAAAGCAGAAACAAACCGAAGACGTCTTTTTGCAAGCGTAACCAGAAACCCAATTTTATGTCTATAATATTCGTATTCGCGAACATCTTTACAAATATTTGTATTCGTATTCGCAAATATCAAAATTTGACATTCGTTACATCAGTAAATACCCTATCGGAAATTAAGTTAACTTTAAACTAACTTTAAGCTAACTATTTCGCAACTAGTACTGACTGACACTTGGATTACTTTTCAATGCAATCAACTGACTATTTTAACATTGCCACGTCCTAGGCGGTAGTCTATTGTCTCACTCTGCATTACTTTCAGCTAACTTAAAGTTGACTTTTTTAAATCACCTGGTAGTCAGTTAATAAAAAAAAATTCTGTGTTTCGAACATGTATCATCACACGTTTTGTACTCCACGTTCTACCTCTCAGCTACGATAGCATGTAAAGTAACGACAGCAAAATGTTAATATAAAACTGAAATGAGTTTCAAAGTAGCTGAGAATAAATTTGTTGGCTCTCATCAAATTCGATTACGTACTCATCTTAAGAATTAGTTTTTGGTTTGTTCTAAGAAAAGTTGACTATTAGTTAACTATTTTTGTATTCAACCACACATTCTCCGACTGGGTATATACATACGTATACACATAACTACCCATCAAAAAAAGAGACTCCATAAAAGTCATGAAAATGTAGAGTTTGCGATTTGGAAGTAGTGAACATTTCGATCCGATCTAATGATTTTTACATAGGGTTGTCATTCCAAGAAGTTCTCTTTTTCGATGCCTGGTCACTGAATTGGAAGCGATATTAAGAAAAATTCCCTTTTTTGTTCTATGATAATATTTTCATTTAGGAAAAAGGGTAAATAGTTGCCTTTTTTAACAACTCGTTTCTTTTTATACGAATTTAAGCCCGAAACAGTGTTTTCATTTAAATTTAAGCAAATAACTTTTAAATTTTAGACTAAAATTAGTTCATAAATTTCTTTAAATAAATGTTGTTTTTTAAATTCTGGTGAATATATTCTAACACTATGGAGGAGTTACAAGGTTATGTATGGCTAAAATAAGCGTCTACGTGGTTTTTTGCTCACTCTCGGCAAATTAAAAATATCTATTTTTTGGAAGCAATGAAAATGTAGTTCCACTAGAATGACTTCCATTTTTTTCACTGGGTAAGAACACACTTATGTGCACACACGTACGTTTTTACTTACATGATTCAGCATAATTATATAGAAGGCTTTTGTTTTCTTAATTTCATATAAAAACTTATAAAACTTTGTTCAACACTAATTTTTAAACAAATTTTCATACAGTTTTCATTTTTTATATTTTAAGAAAATGTAATTTTTTCTGTAATTGTTTATTTTTCAAGCAGCTGATTGATTTCCTGCTTTCCCAAACTAGCACGCAGAAAAAGTGCGGGCTGTTTCGTGCAAGAAGAGGAAGAAGAATATTACCATCCATCCACACGAGCAATAATCTTAATACTTATCTCTGTGGCAGTTGTCAAATCCGATTGCCAGCATTAGATATTATCGTGCGGACCCTATGAATTGGTGTTCGATCATATATTCAGCAACAAATGTTAAAATACACTGCTGAGCAATAATCTCTTAACATATGCTATCACATTGAAATAACATTAATTTGTTTACTAAAAAATAAGAAGAAATGTTTTAAATACATAAAATAAATAGAACTTCAATTTACAATTAGTAAGTATGTATATGCATAAAAAAATAAATATATTTGAATGTACGTGTTCGCCATCATATTATTGAACATTATCAATTTAACTCATCTCTGCCGTTTTATTGCTTGTGTCGTAGTGTTATGTACTAAGAAAATCAGTTGTCCCCTAATTATATTTTGAAATGGTAGTCTGGCAGCTCTAATTTATCTACGATAATATGTTAAGGAAAATGTCAAAAAACAATAGGAAAATATTGGATTGGCAGAAAATAAAAATTTCTTGAAAAGAGAGTCTATTTTCATTTATCGTCAGTCAGAATTGATATCTTCCAGCTGAGAAGGCTGAAGATTCGTTGTGCACCAAGTTTGTTTATATTAAAGAGAAAATTTTAAATAATTTTTCAAAAGTTTGTGTTTATCCAATACAATGGCCACAGTAAGATTATTGCAGTCGCAGGTGAGTTGGCCTTTCCATAGGGACACAACCCATCAGTATACTGGTGGATTATGCTGGGCAAATAGATTTTTTAAAAGCGGCTCCATTAGAAAAGATTTTTCATGAAAACTCAATGTTTGTTTTGGGAGTAATTTTTTTTTCAAAAAGTGTGGAAAATGCTAAAAGATGCTTGGATAATTTTACTCAGGTTGTGCAATGGGTAAAAGAAAATACGTTTGCATAAAAACGATTCTAACCTCAAACGGCTGTTACCTAACCAATACACAGCCGTCCATTAGCTCAAAGGCAATGAACTTATAGTATCATGCCCATTATTTGAATTCTGCATTGAAGTGGGAGTGAAGATGTTCAACATTATTTATTGTTTTCGGTGTTATTATTCTTTTTATTTGCAAATGATTATGATATAAAGCTATTTAAAAGCTGTGCAGTTTGTTAAATTAGGATTACATATTCAGTTCCTCGAAATAGGTCTTGGTCAGTGTGCATAAATAAATAATTTACTTAAGTACCTATATATTTAAAATTGTCGTTATTGTATGCTTGTTGGTTTTGAATGCAGTCACTTTTGTTTGGATAAGTTTTTGTTGCCAAAAGTTATTTTTAAATAAAATTTAAAGTTTTTTATAAAGACAACTTAGCAATATTTTATTAGCAATAAAGTACAATGTATATACTAGTTTCTTAAACTTAAATCGTATTTTAAACGGCAATTTGTGAAATATGAACATACATACCTATCCTTCAAATAACAAATTTGGTGTATGTGAATACTTATAACAAATTATGTGAAATTCTTGATCATATTCTCGGGCCTTGTTTGTTGATCAGAAATTAATTTAAAAATAGTTTTTTCAATAACATTTTTTATTTGTAATTAAAGAGCGTACTTCTAGTGATTCACTTTTCGGAAACCTTATCAATTCAATATAAATCTAAAGATTTAAGGTCTTGTTCATAAAAATTAATTTTCGTTACAGAACTTTTAACAAAAAAAAGTTTTCCATACAAAATTTGTTTTGGTAAAACCTTTTATAAACATAAATAATTTTTATTTAATTAATATTGTTCCCGGGGAACAATTTCAAATAATCGCAAGTAATAGGGAAAGCAAAAATTTGTAATTGAAAAAGGAGGAAATTTCTTGCGGAATTTTATTCATGATTACCCTGATTAACTTTTAATATTTTAAATTAATTAATAGTTTATCAACCTAACTTATGTATTAACAGACATCGGCAGTAAAGATTACATTTTGTAATTGATTACACATCAATTACAAATTTTTTTTATAATTGTAATTAAAAGTTTTAAATTACAATGTAATTGAAGATTAAAAAAATAAATAAATTACAACAATAATTGAAATTTATTTGCAGGTGGTTTAGCATGTCTATATACGTATTTCATTGGCGCTTGAACCAAATCATCAGTAGACTTCAACCACAAATTTTGAACTGTCACAAACCTCTTAGTTTATGCACAGACTTTCAAAAACTATATGAGAATTCATAAAATAATAATATTTTTGAAAACCACAAAGACAAAATAAGCTTAGTAGGCTTTGAAACTGATACAAAACCCAGCAAATAATTTATATTCAGGTGAACTCATTTTATTTTTCTACTTCCTTTTTTGTGGTTGAAGTCTACTGATGGTTTGGTTCAAGCGCCAATGAAATACGTATATAGACATGCTAAACCACCAGCAAATAAATTTTAATGATTGTAGTATTTACACTTCTGACAATATGTCAAATAAATTTCATTAAATAAATTACAATTAAAAGTTAATGTTGAAAAAAATCGCCAATAACTAAATAATTTTTAATATGAAAAAGAAAATCGCCAAAATGAAAAGATTCGCCAAAATTAAAAAAATCAGAAAATTGAAAAAACGCCCAAAATGAGAAAAAAAGTGTCAAAACAAAAAAAGCGCCTAAATGAAAAAAGTCGCCAAAATGAAGAAACGCCAAAAACCGAAAAACGCCAAAGTTAAAAATATCGTCAAAACGAAAAAAATCGCCAAAAAATAAAAAACGCCAAAAAAAAGTGTCAAAATTTAAAATTTCCAAAATAAAACAACCTCCAAAAACCGAAAAAATCGCCAAATCCAAAAAAAAATCGCCTATATGAGAAAAATAGCAAAAATTAAAAAACGTCAAAAACGAAAAAAATGCAAAAACTATATTTTATATATGCTAAAGTTCGTATATAATTACATATCTCGTGTCCGCACGGAAGCTATCGTGCGCGGGTCAAAGTCGCACTTCACTGAATTTATTTGTTTTTAGTTATAAAAACGTATGCACAAAAAAATTAATAAAAATTTAAACAAACAATGAAAAAGTATTGCCGTCGCCGTCTTCCGTTGTATTATGTTTATTTTTCTCTCCCGCAACGAGAAATCGCACCGCACCGCAAATATTGTGTTTGGACTCTTAAGTATACATATATATGTACGTATACCTTCTTGCTATAAACAATTGTGACACAGTAAAATGTTGTCTTGTTATCAAATTAATCTTTATTAAAGGCGTTCTTAAGACCCAACAAAAAATACTTTTAGATAAGATATAAATGAAACAAAATAAACAATACCCGCACTTGGGAAGTTATCATTAAATATTTAAGTAAGAAATGCAAAATTTGAATTCTTAAATTCCAAAATTATTCAAAGCAATCAGATCCCAAATTAGGGAATTTTCCAAGTCGATTTACGCAACTTTTAACTCCTAAAGCTTGGATGTTTTATATCTTTCGATTATTTAATTACACAGAAAAAACTAAATTTAATTTTCAGTAACCAAATTCGTTGACTCAGTAAATATTTTGTATGAATGCGATCCTACAAATAATTTTTTAAACTCTTATCATCACAAAAACATAAATGCGAAAAAAGGCCAAGTTCCTTTCCAGAATGTCGGCCATTTAAAGCAGTGAGATAAAAATTTTGACCAAGTTCTTGTTTGACACAATGCCTATCACTAATATGCTATGCATTATATAAATTTGTAACCGTAAGGGTGTCATATAATTTCATACTAGTTTATTATATATATTATATTTAAATATTATGGTCGTTACCCCCCTTCTCCATCACTTTCTTAAACTCAAGATTTTCTTATGAGCAGCGCTCAATTATCATCGTCCTCTTTTTAAAATTATAGTTTTAAGATAAAGTTTCAGTTAAAAGCTTCAGTACAATATTAACGTGGCCGCTGCCACTCCTGGTTTAAATATTTGGTTTTTAGATTTTTCTAGTGGATTTCTCATCTTGACCTACTGGCGTATCAAATTACAGCTCTCTAGCACAAATTTAATTATTTTATTTTTGTGGCGTATTCCTGCCCACTTTTTTAAAAGAAAAAATTTTTAGTCAATGCCGATTATACGTGTCAAGTTTTGGTGGAAACGGACAATAATATCGACATAAGTAGTATAAATCTGCTGATTCGAAGTACATGAATGAAGAGACTTAAATTTATTATAATGTTAACGACCACTTTTTTAAAGGAAAATTTATAGCCTTTCATTATTAAAACATGTATGCCAAATTTCAATAAAACTGCTTACGAAAACGATTTAAATTTCATGTTTTAGTAATAAGCTTAATGGGCGTAGCCCCGTTCCTATGACTATATTTTCCTGGCTTTAAGATTTTTCTGGTTAGTTTCTAGCTTCTATCAAATTTCACCTCATCAGCGAAAATTAAATTTTTTATTCTTATTTGCGTGATCAAGCCCACTTTTTTAAACTCAAGATTTTCTTTGGCGAGTGTGTATCTCTCCTGTTGAGTTTCACTGGAAACGTTTAATAATAAATACACAAATATTATATTTTAATGTGCTGATCCGAAGTACATACATGATATAGGACGGCAAATTCTGTGGGATTTTCACGCCCATTTTGTTTAAAGAACATTTATAACCTTGTATTATTGCAATATGTAACTCAAATTACAATAAAATCGCTTGAGTTAAACGCATTGGATCTATTTTAATTCTGAGCTTTGGGGACGTAGCCCCGCCCCCTGAGTTACATGTTATACCCTATCTTTATTATTATTATTGTTATTACTGTTAATATTACTACTATTAGGACTGCTATTGTAATTACTCTCTTTAACTTTATTAAATAATATTATATTTTAAATCTAAGACTCATATTTTTATATTGTAATTAATAATTTTGAAATCAATCAATATATAAAAAAATATTAATAAAATACATAAAAATATATTTTTCAATTAAAAAAAATTAAAAAAAAAGTTTGAGAAAATAATAATAATTTAAAAGTAAAACAACCAAAATATATTTTAATAAAAGAAGGTGCAGTTTACGTATAGTTATATTACTGGCGCAGTCGGTGTTCTCGGACTATTCTAAAAAAAAATATTAAAGAAAACTTTAAAACATTCAAAAGCTTTAGATCGTTTTTTTGGAGCCATTTCTAAGTGCAATAAAACATCAATTTTAAATCGTTGATCTGCTGTATTCAAGAATCTTGAAAACTATTAAGCAATTTTAAACCATTATATCTGTAAATACATCAAGAATTGGAGTCAGTTACAACATAGAAGACTGGAAATATAAAGCAACAATAAGAATAATTATTACCGTCTCATACTGATCAAGTCCTAACTACAAATACTATACTACCACTCCATCCAACTAAATAAACTTTCAAATCATGTCAATAACAGCATTTCAACTACTAGAAGGTATCCTATGTTTTGGTGGAAAACCAGAAGAACTACAAATGTTTATATATTACATGTTGATGGAATTCAAAAACATGTTGAAGCAACCTTACTACCTTTATTCAATTTGAGGATCAGAAGTAAAATTGTTTAAAAGGCGAACATCACGTTAATCAACAACAACAATCCTACTAAATAGGAAGAGGTAAAAATAGTTTTGAGAATTAATTTCAATATAGCAGAGAGTATAGAAAATATAATAAACAAAATAAAAACAACAGAGTTGAGAAGTAATATTAGCGAATTTTATGATTACATATTGAAATTGTTAACAAAATTAAACTTAAAAACTAGTGTTGAGATGGAAAGTCAATGGTTTAGTTGTAAAAACAATGAATTAGTGGTTTTAAAAATATTTAGAAGTAAACTACCTAGTGAACCAAAATTAATTCTTAGTTCAAGAAATCCTCAATCTTTATTGAAGGCAAAAGAAATTTTGGTTGAAACTGAGTACTTTTATCCGAAATGATCAAAACGCACAATCTTTTTCATCAAAATTTTGTAATAACAATAGCATTCATCAAAATAGAAATTTTTCAAATGATAATAATTCATTTGCTCAATTTTTCAATAATGTAAACAAATCTTTTTCTAAACGTAATACACAAAACGATTATCAACAATATCAGAATATTAGAAATGAACAAAATCATTATTCCAATAAAAGTAAATATAATTATCCCAAAAATTACGTAAATACTTTTTCAAGTCAAAGTACTTTTGCTAGAAATTTTTCTAATGGGCCGAATACTAGCTTCAATCAGAGTAGACAGAATACCTCGGGACATTTTAGTGGAAATAATGCATCAAATCAAACTCAACAAAGTAATACAAATAAGACAGTGAAAATGGATGTAGACAATATACAAACTTCAAATTTTCAATTATTATCCCTTCATAATTTTAAAAACAAAAACTTCACCAATAAAATTGTTAATAGACACAGGATCTAGAACAACGTTAATAAGGAAGGGTTTGTTTCATAGTTCATTTCGAAGTGAACTTGAACGTCAAATAATTTTGAACACAATCTGTTCAAAAGCTATTACAACCTCGAAAATTACTATACCACTTTTTAAAGAATTTCATCGTCCTAACTCAAAAATAGAAATGTTGGAAACAGAAATTTATAGTGAATTCGACGGTATTATTGGTTGTAATATATTAAAACCATTACAAGCGATAATTGATTTTAAAAATAACTTGCTAACAACAAATGATTTAAAAATTCCTCTAATATTTGACCAATGTTCAAACGAAAATGTAGAATATGACGAAAATTTAGATACAATTATTGAAATAAACTTTAACAAACCAAGGATTGATTATTTAACACAAAAATTAGAAACACAGTACTCGAATAAAGAGGAAATTACTGCCCTAATGGAAGTAAAGTAAAAGAATTTGAAATATTGAAGGGGAAAATTTATCAGCTGTCTGTAAATATAGTCATAAAATCCGAACAAAAAATGATATACCAATTTATTCCAAAATGTATCGCTTTCCTGAAATTCATAAAGAGGAAATAGAGAAGCAAATTAGCGAAATGTTGAAATCGGGAATCATAACAAAATCGAATAGCCCATATAATGCTCCAATTTGGGTTGTCCCTAAAAAAATTGATAATTCTGGTCAACAGAAATCGAGAGTTGTAGTCGATTACAGAAAACTTAATGATGCTACCATTGAAGATAAATTTCCAATACCTAATATAGAAGATCTTTTTTCAAAACTAGGGAAATCACTTTATTTTAGCACAATAGATCTAGCAAAAGGATTTCTTCAAATTTCAATTGCACAAGAAGATAGACACAAGACAGCATTTTCGACATCAAGAGGTCACTACGAATTTACTAGAATGCCATTTCGCCTAAAAAATGCCCCAGCATCATTTCAGCGAATGATGAATAAAGTGCTTCAGGACTATATTAATAATATATCTGTAGTATATCTTGATGATATTTTAGTATTTTCAACTTCTCTTAAAGAACATGTCTTATCACTGAAGAACATTTTTCGGAGATTATCCCAATACAACTTAAAAGTTCAGGTTGATAAATGCAATTTCTTTAGGCATGAATCGGAATACTTAGGACATATCATAACACCGAAAGGAATAAAACCGAACTCTGATAAAATTAATGAAATTAGAAAAATTACATTGCCAAAAAGCATAAAGGAAATTAGATCATTTTTAGGACTAACTGGTTTTTATAGAAAATTTATAAAAGGCTTTAGTGAAATAGCTTTACCTATGATTTCAAAACTAAAAAAAGGTTCAAAGATCAATGTGAATGATCAAAGATACATAGAAGATTCATTTAATAAACTAAAAGATGTTTTGTGTAATACACCAGTTTTAGCATATCCTCAATTTGATAAGTTGTTTGTTTTGACTACAGATGCTAGTAATGAAGCATTAGGTGCAGTGTTGTCACAAAACGGTCACCCAATTGCTTTTACATCAAGAACATTGAATAAACATGAATTGAATTATAGTGCAATAGAAAAAGAGTTACTTGCAATTGTTTGGTCTGTAAAATATTTTAGGCCTTATTTATTCGGGAGAAAATTTAAAATTCAAGCAGGCCATAGACCGCTTACATGGCTTAATTCATTGAAGGAATCGAATTTCAAATTACAAAGATGGAAACTACAGCTAAACGAATATGATTTTGATGTAGAATATATTGTTACGTAAAAATATTCCTACAGGGTTAATGCAAAGAACTATCTAGAAGTATTTAACTAAAGCACTGAACGTACACACATATTCACGCGCAAGCACTATAGCAACAACAATTGTGTACAAAGCTACAGACATACACGTATACAAATAAAAGTGCGAGCACTTATGGTAACCACCCTGTACTAAAAATAGCACACTGCACTACCAACATACAAGTCGTTACTTTGAAAATTCAAAGACTAACGGCCAATCGAATCACCTACAAACATCTAGAAACGGCAACATGAATTTTCCCGATTGTGCTAGGAGACTGTTTAAACATCTGGCTACCAATAAACATACACGCCTAAACGGCCAAATCGTTTGTGCGGAAATAGTCTCTTCCAGTTGGTTTTTACTAAGTACATACATGCATGCATGTTGCTACGCCATCTATTTGCGAACATTCTAGATCCGGTTTTGTAGTATAAAAAGAGCTGCCGTATGTGAGAAGTCAGTCAGTATTAATTGGAATTTAGTGGAGTGAACATCGTTGAAAGTAAAAGACATCGTGCCGTGAATAATAACGTTAAGAAGTAAATAAGAAAAGACAAGTTGTAATTTGTTTATTCAAGAATAAAAGGAAGTTCAGTTGCAAATAAGAAAATCGTGATGTTATTTATTTTTATTTTTGAGCAATCAAAAGAACTCACACGTTTAATAAAATTTAAACGTAACAATATTAAAGGTAAACAAATAAAGTAACTGACTGCCTAAGTCGCCTTAATGTTAATGCTTTAACAGAACAACTATAAAATATTCAATCTGATTTAGCAACAATTCATAGCGGAAACGAAAATCTAGATGATTATATCCCGATATCAGAATCTCCAATAAATATATTCGAAAACCAAATAATAATAAACTTAGGAAACAAGTATCAATACAAAAAAAAAAATTTATATAAAAATAAGATAAGACATTTCATTACAATAAAAGAATACTTTGAAGAAAAAATAATAAAATTTTTGAAACCAATATTTCCAATAAAAGGTACTGTAGCAATTTTTTGCAATAACATTCCGATATATAAAAATTTGTTATGGAAGAGAGACGACGGGAATATAATGTATATAATTCAGCGAAATTTTATGAAGAATTTTTTTTTGTAAATGTGGAAATGAAGGTGAAAGAAGATCGTTTATGTTTAGATTTATGAAACATGAAAATTTTGTTTTAATTTTTTTTAAATGTGGTTAAGAGTACAAATAGGGACACGTCAACTTTGCCAATATTGATTGAACTTTAATTGAAAATTAATTAAACAATAACAAATGCTTATTTACTGCTGAAAAAAATTTATAAATATTAATTTTTTGCGACGTATGCGACACTAAGTTTTAAGTGGAAATAAACTCAAAAAACTTCCCTTATTATTAGAACTCCATTCTCCTTCTTTTTTGCTAAAGCGTAGATTATTGTTAGTAAAATATTTGTAACTTACAAAAAAAAAGAAAAATAATGCAAACTACTTCAAATAATCACTAAAAAAAGGATCAACAAATAAAATAAAAAAAAATAAAAAACTAAAAATTCTTTTACATTTACCAAAATTTTTAGTTGACGTTTTTCTGGAATTACCCATATGGATGTATATGTATGTAATTAAAGTATTGTTTTTTTTTAAGTGAAAACATAATATCAGTCAACTTATGGTAGTTTAATGTGAAAGGAAGAGACAACGAGGGCAATTATGAATAAAATTCCAGGAGAAAATTTTCCAGGGAAACAAGTTCAAACAATCAAGTCATGTTTTAGACACGGCGGGTTTTCGTGCTCAACTTTTGATTTTATAATGAGAAAGAGAAAGATAGGTATATAAACGATATATATTACTCTATAAGCTCTCTGATACAAAATCAAAAGTTCAGCAACTAAGACTGATGTGCTTAAGTTGGGGGCCACACCTACAAGCTTTTCAATTTCATTAAATTTGTAACACTCTCACACTTTTTTTACTATGCACAAAATGTTTAGATAGGCAGCGAATATCATAGAGCAAAATCCCTCGCCAAAAATTGAAATAACTTTTATAAAAATTAAATAACTACCACACAACAATGAAATAAGTCCCACTAGAAATTAAAGAATTCAAGAACCAAAATTAAATAAATCCTAATCAAGAAATTAAATAATTTCCAATGACAACAGAAAATGAAATAAGTCCCAACATAATTTTCATTGGGAGTTTTTTATTTGAGACTTATTTCATATGAAATACATAAATCCCAACAAGAAAGAAATATAATAAGTCACAAATTCTTGGGAGTTATTTCATTTTGGATTTAATTCGTCGTACCCATTATCACAAATTTACCTACGTACATAGTTCACCTTAAAAATGAAATAATTTGTATGGGTGTGAATGAATTAGCAAATGCATAAATAAGTAAATCAGGGGGCAAATCTCGGCATTCGAAATCGAGTGCACGTTCGTGTAGAGAATTATTTCGATGGCTGGAATTTTTTGGATCACGGTATTCGATCGTAATTTATGTTACCTAATACTATTTTTTACATTGCTGTTAGCATATGACAATAAGAAAAACAAAACGAAACGGGACGTTCCATCATAAATTGCTCCAAAACTTCTTTTTGTTTCCCATTTACTTTATTTGTATTTGTTCTGGAAACGATTTTTCCCTTATTTATTTTTTTGCACTGCCTATTGGACAATTTTTGTATTGATATTCAACTTCCTTAAAAACAATTAAAATTATATTTTCTAAACTAATTGTTCGAAAATATCCGCAAAATACTTATATTTTTATTACTTCTTTCTTTTTCCTTTGTTTTGTTTCTTTGGTTTGTTTTGGGGCAAAACGCTAAAAGTTTACTTGTTTTCGATAGTAGACTACCAATCGAGTGCAACTTCGAGTAGGTACGTTTCGTTAACGATTGCCGTGATCCACGTTAACAACATTTCGTAAACAAAGTACTCGATTTCGAATGCGTTGATTTGCCCCCAGTAGGAAATTAAATTTTTTTTAGTATAAACAACTTTTATTGCTATTTACTCTATTCACAGTACAAATCATATTCTTTTCAGGTTCGTAAAGCCGGTCAATACGGTTTTGATGTGCAAGCTCGCCAATTCCATGCTTCCTGCTACACGGCTTCCAAGGTGGCTTTGTCGAAATTCGATTCCGATGTATATTTACCTTATGAGAAATTGGCCAAAACTTTGGATGTTGTTAAGGGTCGCTTGAATCGTCCATTGACATTGTCGGAAAAGGTTTTGTACTCCCACTTGGATGATCCTAAAAATCAAGAAATCGTTCGTGGCACCTCCTATTTGCGTTTGCGTCCCGATCGTGTTGCTATGCAGGACGCTACTGCCCAAATGGCTTTACTGCAATTCATTTCATCTGGCTTGAAGAAAGTTGCTGTGCCATCCACCGTTCACTGTGATCACTTGATTGAAGCTCAAGTTGGTGGAGTTAAGGACTTGGCACGTGCAAAAGACTTGAATAAGGAAGTTTACAAGTTCTTGTCTAGTGCTTGTGCTAAATACGGTTTGGGTTTCTGGAAGCCGGGCAGTGGTATTATCCATCAAATTATTTTGGAAAACTACGCCTTTCCCGGTTTGTTAATGATCGGTACTGATTCCCACACTCCTAACGGTGGCGGCCTTGGCGGCTTGTGTATTGGTGTTGGTGGCGCCGATGCCGTCGATGTAATGGCCAACATCCCATGGGAATTGAAGTGTCCGAAGGTTATTGGTGTGAAGTTGACTGGTAAGATTAGTGGTTGGACTTCACCTAAGGATGTCATATTGAAGGTGGCCGACATTTTGACTGTAAAGGGTGGTACTGGCGCCATCATCGAATACCACGGTAATGGTGTAGATTCGATTTCTTGCACTGGTATGGCCACAATTTGCAACATGGGTGCTGAAATCGGCGCCACTACATCGGTGTTCCCATTCAATGACCGTATGGCTTCTTATTTGAAATCAACTGGTCGTGCTGCTATTGCTGACGAAGCCAAGAAATACCAATCGAAGATCTTGTCTCCTGATAGCAGCTGCCAATATGACGAATTAATTGAAATTGACTTGAATACTTTGGAACCACATGTCAACGGTCCCTTCACTCCCGATTTGGCTCACCCCATCAGCAAATTGGGAGCAAACTCAAAGAAAAACGGTTATCCTTTGGACATCAAGGTTGGTCTAATCGGTTCCTGTACCAACTCTTCATATGAAGATATGGGTCGCTGCGCCAGCATTGCAAATAATGCCATGAAGCATGGCCTGAAATCAAAGATACCATTTAACGTTACTCCTGGCTCTGAACAGATTCGTGCTACCATTGAACGTGACGGTATCGCCGAAGTTTTCAACAAATTTGGTGGCACAGTTTTGGCAAATGCCTGTGGCCCTTGCATTGGCCAATGGGATCGTAAGGATATAAAGAAAGGTGATAAGAACACCATTGTCACCTCATACAACCGTAATTTCACTGGCCGTAATGATGCCAATCCTGCCACTCACGCTTTTGTTACCAGGTAAGGAAAATGCAATTTTAAAACTCAGTCAAACTTATGAGTAAAAGCGTGAGTCGTTTTCATATAATGAGTTATATATTTTCGCATGGACCATTTACATTTTTCTAAATAAACTAATAAAAATGAAAAAATTTAGCCGACTTCGAAAACAATCACCAAAAAGTTAAAATTATCGTGTTTTTCGTGTAAATTTTGCTCAACACGAAACGACCCAAACACGCACGAAACTAGATTTTTTGTTACTTTTTTTGTCACAACACTTCAGTATGTAATTCGTTCCTGTTTTTGACTAATAAGACTCTACGTACCTTTTCACAATGTATGGTTAAAATATAACAGGGACTTTAACGGCAAGTTTTGTATGAAGAACTGTCAGTTTAAGTTCACTTTAACTCTTAACCATACATTGTGAAAAGATACGTTAATATGTTATTGAGAATCACAATATTCAAAAAGTTTTTTTTCTTTTCAGTATATTAAACTGTGATTGCCAACTGACGGTTTAATAGACAAACTGTTGAAAGCAACAACAAAGTAATATAAAATCCGCTACAAAAATACTTACATGTACATATCTATGTATGCATGTAACGACGGTACATCGAATAAGTAGAAATAATTAATTTTATGATCGTAAAAGATAAACAAGTACATATGTATATTTGTGGAGGTCCATAACAAAACGCAACAATTCCACTTTAAGAGTTTTCTGATTTTTTGTACTTAATACAATTGTACAGCTTAAAATCTATAGGTGCGTTTGAGTACTTTTCCGGTAAAATCCAGTAACTGAGTAAATACTGAGTAATTTAAAGAAATTACTCTCAATAAAAAAGTTTGCATATAAAAGTACGCGAACGGAAAAATTTTAAAATCCAGTAAAATATACACAACAGCTGATTGACAATTTTGGTGCTAAAAATAGGTCTGTCTGCGTACACATATTTTGCATAATTTTGTGCAAAATGTTGCAAAATCTTACAAAATGTTGTCTGCGTACTCCAAATCTCTGGCAGCGAGAGAGCCAAAAAGAGAACTTTTTGACATTTGGAAGTTAGAGAACTTGCAAAATGTTACTGGAGAAATTTCTTCTTGCAAGATTTTGCAACTAGTTTGAACAGCTGTTTTTATTACTTTTTGAATGAAATAATTTTTGTGAAATGAAAATAGAAATTGAAATTTAACAATGGCAGAGGTAAATAGTTACAATTGTGTTGATTTTTAACGTTTATAATAAATTATAATAAACAAAACACTTTATTTCATGCTAGAAACGTCCAAGCAGAACCAATGATTCCAATAATGCTATTTTTCTGGCTAAAATTCTTTTGCTTTGTTATTTCAATTGTTTACACACCGATCAGCTGTTTTCTTGCAAGATTTCACTGGATACTGTCTGCTTACTTTTTAAGATATTTTCAGTCGACAGAGTAAAATTGGTCTTACTGTCCCAAAAAAGTTGACTGAGTATTTGCTACTGGAAAAGTACACAGACAGACCTAATGTATATGCAAAAAATATATGTATATCCCTACATACATACATGCATATGTACATATCGTCAGGTAATTACCCTGAAAAAAAATCTGATTTGGAAGCACTAACAACTGATGGAAGCATTATATTGCTTACTTGTAAAAAATGCTTCGACTTTAGCAAGACAAACAAATTCATGGCTTTTTAGAAGCCACATGCGCAACAAGTGATTCTGTAACATTGTCTTCCTTACAAAAACGCTTCGCAGTAATTTTTGCCGAGTACTGGCCAACCGTATGGAACAAATATGTGTTTTCGATAAAATCGATGAAGATTTTTTCCCATTTGTTTTATAAAAATACACGATAATAATAAAAGTAATAGATACATATGTTTTTGTTTGAACTTATTTGGCTGGCACACAATTTCAACAAGAATCTTTCTATGCCTTACATATATTGAAAACAAAAACAAACTTTCTCATTTTGTCTTTAATATCAGTAATAGAGATAAACTTTTTCTTGTCAACATCGCGGGTTAGGCCGTTAAAGCTTTTTACCCTCGACGTGAAGAGTTATTAGGATGTACAGAAAAAGACAAAATCTGTGTTGTCGCATATGCCACACATGACAACAATATTGTTCACTTCTTTTCAAGTAAGTCCAATGAGTGCATTTATTAAGACAAATATAAAAGGGGAAAAGAACTTTATATTTCCTAATATACTCAAGATATCTAAAAACTGATTAATCATATATGTATAATCGAACAATAACTTAATTTGTTTAAATCAGCGATCTTCAAAACCGCGCACGCGTGCGAGTGCTCTCATAATAATGAAGAGAGCATTAAGAGATAATCTGTATTTGTATGTGATATGTACTCAATTGTTACTAAAATCAGGGTTACCATTTGAATCTCAGACTATTCAGACTATTAACTAGACAACAATGGATTCTTTTTAAATTAGTTTAATTTCAAGGTTTTCTATTTTTTAGAACTTGAATAACCAAATCTGAAAGTGAGTTATTATATACTAATTAAAAGACATCAAATGTGCATTAATCTCTTTTACAAATATATCTTGGCATCGCTGCTATAAAAAGAGCATAATATATTACGCTCAAAAACGAAGAACCAACACAAACATAAGTGTGAATGTATATATGTGTGGGGATCGCTGGTTTAAATGTTCCATGCGGGAAACCAGTAACCGTCCGTCGATATCTATAAAGAAAAATTTAACTATAATAATCTATTAACTTTATTCACGTTTAAAAACAATCGGCTATGTTCTGCATTCCCCGTGAAATTACATAGTTTGGAAGTGCCATGGCATTGTTTTTATAAATACATACATATATCCAACAATTCTATGAAAATTCCACACGTTTTAATTTCCCGTGTAATACATAACACGCCCTAATATTTTTCTGGTATCAAACTTAAATAAATGTAATACTTTTTATAACTTATTACATTTGTTTTTTGTTATTTTGAAAATTTCATCAAAAACAACAAATTTTTGTTTCCCTTTGATTTTGTTTGTTTATATTTAAAAACATATGGTTTCATTTTACTGGATTTTATTGGCAAAAATTTGTCCAGTAAAAATTTGCATTTACTCAGTAAATGAACTGTCATTTTTCTCTCTCAATTCGCCCTCTCATTCACTGGATTTTGTGTACGCGCATGCAATCCAGTAAAAAAAATTACAAATTTGTAAAAAATTTTGAGTTCTCGAACGCACTTTATGTAAACATTTTCATTAAACATGCAAATGTCAATAGTTTTATTGTAAATCAATACCTAAACTAGATATTCAGACCAAAATGAAACAATTCCAATGTATATTGTCCGCAGTATAATTACAGTTATTGGTTTATTCAAAAAATTTCTTGCAATACTTCCACTGCATTTTGTTATGGACTTCCTTATTTAACTATACTTCGGTAGGGTGATATATGTACATAACTTCGTGATAAACTGAAAAGGAATAAAAAAAACAAACAAAAAATAACAGTTATATCTTTAGCCCATTATTTGTTTGACGCACCGACCATTTTTACGAAAAATTAGTTAGGTATGGGGTATATATATTTCGAATATCTCCTTTCTGAATCCGAAACATATTTTTCGCGAAATTAATTGTGTTTTCTGAAATATTTATCATTAATTTTGCTCCATTTCCACTATTTTAAGGTTTAACAAGTATTGTTTTGCTGTACATGTCACAGTTAGGTGTTTGCGTCAAATTCTTTATACAAAAACATACGAAGTAAAGTTAAATCTTGTTTTGCTTCATCTGTATAAAAAATGAATAACAAAAAAGAAGGTCCCGTTTGAAAAATTCAAGCCAGTTAAAAAAACTGTAGTCGAAATATGACTTTATTTCAGTGAGCTGACGAAAATTGGTACATTGTGCTAATCGTGTGATCCAGGCTTAAAACTAGGGTTGTTATCTGTCCTCTTTTTCCCGGACACTGTCCTCTTTTTGGGATCTCTGTCCTCGGAAGAAATAAGCGTTCGGGAAAGTCCTACTTTTAAGGAAATTTTTTCGCTTTTACATTGCTTGACAAGTGGTATTTATTAAAAATTAATTAAAAAGGGGAATAATTGGTACTGGATGTCCAGCTTATCTTATAAATAACACTGTTCATGAGGGCTGTGATATGTTATTATAAGACGTAGAATTATTAAAATTTATTTAAAATATCGATGGAATTGGGTAAAAGGGTCAGAATAATAGTACGTAGCTTTAAGCGAAAGTTCAAAATATTTGTTTTATGAACAAGTCATTTAAGACATTTTAACCAAACAATTAAAGTTCATTTAAAGTCGATAGCCCTAGAGTTAGAAATATTTGATGTGTAATCGGATTCTCAGTTGATGAAGAATTAGTTTTAAATAAATTATTGGGCTATATGATATTTGAAGTGCTATTTCGTTTATGTACGCAAATATTCTTAAATGTGTAAATGATTATGTATGTAGGTAAAATTTAATTCAAACATATCGTAATGGGTAAAAAGATCCAATATTCTATGTAAAATGGTGCGACATTGGCCCTTTTTAAACAACATCGATATGTATTTAAGATTTTAGTGTTATTAATATTAATGTAAATACTAGGGTATTCAATCGGTTAACCGAGTGAGTGCATGATACAATTATACTAGGTACACGCACAACTACAACAAAAATACAACACCAAAAAACACATGTATTTTGTTGGTATAAACATATGAATAATTGTCAGACACAAATGTCTTTTGTTTATAAAAATAACAATTACAGGGTAACTAAAGTACAATTGCAGACGCGGAATTCCTGCATGATTATAGTTATTCAGTGTTGCCAGTCTGGGTGTAGTTATACAGTGTGTAATTTCTACTCACATGTGTAGGCCATGTAAATAAATTCTTTTATAATCTTTGTGTAATTCTACTTTGGGTTCTAGTAATGTAGTGTAATTTTCTTCAATGTGTAATTGGAGACACAGCCAATGTAAATTCATTGGCAATACTGTAATCATTTTGTTCACACACATACACTAACAATTTTGCAGCTTATAAACAAAGTTTGACAAGTATATGCAACAGCGAAGGCATTGAGAATTTTAACATTGTACCAACAATTTTTAAAAATTGTACTTTTTTATCGTTAATTGTTCTAAAATATTTTTTAGTTCAAATTTCATATTTGTATTTGTTTTTATTAAAATAATCGACTTTGTTCTGCTCAGCGAATCATTTTCACAAATTTGCTTGTAAGTTACGCCTGTTTAAGTTGAAATTTAAAAGATACAAATTAATATGCATGTGCTCTAGCATCCGATGATTTGGAGATGGAATAGTTCACTTTTTTCGATTTTTTTGCTGTGTTTTGCTTTCACAAGACTGTTTTCGAGGAGAAGAATATGAGTTTCGTTGTTCAAAAGTGAAAATTTACATATGGAATCGTTTGAAAAGAAATATGGAGTGAAACTGCGGAGTTTCCTTAAATGTACTAAATTAGTCATTGGTGTAAAACTTAAAAATCTTGGACATGACTATAAAAGAGTTTAACTAGAGAGTCAGGTACTCTAACTGGAGGGAGTTATTAAGTTTTTATTTAATAGTACTGTTGACAACGATTTAATTACAAAATTACAGTAAAACAAGTAAGAGTGCTATATTCGGGTTTGCCGAATCTTATATACCCTTTACCAAAGTGCGTTTATGTAGTATAGAGATACATACATAAGCACAGAGATATGTATGTAGATATTAATTTTGTGAAAAAATTCATAATTTTTGCTCTAGTGCAATTTTTAATAAGTGACCTCTCGGTATTTTTCGATTAAATATGTTTTTTTTATATATATAAAATATACAAGTTTTCAGGAGAGCAAAAAAGAAACGGATCGTCTCTTTATACTTCGGTGTTTGGATAAAAGTTTATATGCAATTATTAAGGAATTGATTACATCTATATATATTAGGAGTAAATTTAATTATGAAGCGCATTTATTGAGATACGAGTTTGGTGCATTAAGAGTAATTTTAATTGTTGATATTTGATCAGTAAGTTACTCGTTTGTTGCACTTATAGCTAAACAAACAAATAATGCCGTTATATCAAAATTATCAAATGAAAACAATATTTAATATCCCAGATGACATGAGATTCGACCTAATGTTCGCTTAAGCTTCGAACTTCGAAAATAGTTTTAGTATTGTACCTCCATACCTAGTAAACTATGTAACTTTTTTTATTTAATAATCTTTGATTTTGCTTTTTTTGATTAAACATCCCATTGGAAAAGGTATTTATAGTGGTATTATGTAAACGTTTATTCCTAAATTTTTTTTGGAATTTCTTGAGCTCAAAGGAACGGTTTCAGGGAAATGAAACAAAACATGTTCCTTATATAACTTTATAGTTAGGACTGTAATTTAGCGATACATTTTATTTCCATCTCCATTTACTAAAAATAAATTCACTAAAGTGCGACTCTGACTTGCGCACGAAGGGTTCCGTAGTAATACTATATGAACTTTAGCCTATATAAAAGGAAAGGAAAGCCAACCTTTCGTTTTTGGGGCTTTTTCGGTTTTAAGCGTTTTCAATAGGGTTTTCTTTAGTTTTGCCGTTTTTTGCGTTTTTTTAATTTGGTGCTTTTTTTTGTTTACAGATTTTTTTGGTTTTTGCCTTTTTTTTAATTTGGCGTTTTTTAGTTTTGGTGCTTTTTTCTCGTTTTAGCGATTTTTTAGGTTTTTGGCATTATTTTCAATTTGGTGCTTTTTAAATTTTGGCGATTTATTTTATTTTGGTGATTTTTTTAATTTTGGCGATTTTTTTTCATTTAAAGATTTTTTTTGGTTTTGGCGATGTTTTTCGGCTTTTGACGTTTTTTTTAATTTTGGCAATTTTTTTCGTTCTGGCGATTTTTTTTAATTTGACGATTTTTTTTTTTCATTTAGGCGATTTTTTTGTATTTTTTGGCGAATTTTTTTCATATAGGCAATTTTTTTGTTTGTTTTGGCGATGTTTTCGGTTTTTGGTGATTTTTTTTCATATAGGCAGATTTTTTTGTCGTTTTGGTGATTATTTTGATTTTGCCGATTTTTTGAATTTTTGGAGATTTTTTTTTCATATAAACAATTTTTTTTGTTTTGGCGATTTTTTTCGGATTTTGGAATTTTATTTTTAATTTGGTGCTTTTTAATTTTTGGCGATTTATTTTATTTTGGGGATTTTTTTAATTTTGGCGATTTTTTTCATATAGGAAATTTTTTGTTTGATTTTGCCGATTTTTTTAATTTTTGGCGATTTTTTTTCATATAGGCAATTTTTTTTTGTTTTGGCGATTTTTTTCGGTTTTTTGAGTTTTTTTAATTTTTGGCGATTTATTTTCGTTTTGGCGATTTTTTTGATTTTGGCGATTTTTTTCATTTAGGCGATTTGTTTTATTTTTGGCGATTTTTGTTCATATAAGCATTTTTTTTTCGTTTTGGCGATTTTTTTCGGTTTTTGGCGTTTTTTTTCATTTTTGGCGATTTATTTTCGTTTTGGTGATTTTTTTGATTTTGGCGATTTTTTTTTCATTTAGGTGATTTTTTTTTAATTTTTGGCGACTTTTGTTCATAAAGCAATTTTTTTTGTTTTGTCAATTTTTGCGGTTTTTGGCTTTTTTTTAATTTTAGCGACTTTTTTCATTTTGACGATTTTTTTCGTTCTGGCGATTTTTAAAATTTTTGGCGATTTTCTAATTTTCGGATTTTTTTAGTTTTACCGTTTTTGAAAATTTCAAGAGTTTAACTCTTACGGTTTCCAAGATATAGCAATTTGTCAAAATTACATAGTCAAAATTTCATTAACTGATGGACCACCCTTTAATTTAAATTTTTTTAATTTTAGTGTTAATTGTTGTAGCCTATATAAAAATACACTAATTTTACAAATTTCAAGTGTCAATATACATTTGTACATACAATTGTATGTATATTACATGGGATTTTAAAAGTTTTCGTCCCTCGTTTTGGACCACCCTTTAATATTTAACTTTTATATATTTGTTGTTGTAGCGACCAAAGTTCTACATACACTGTCCAAATTTCAGACCCGTAGCTTTTACCGTTCCTGAGAAAATAGCCTTCTTCCTAAAACATGAAATATTTTTAATTATTAGAAAAAAGTTAAAGTTTTCCAACCCTGGAAACGTTTTTTTAATTTGTTAAATTTAAAATTTCTTTTTTAATTATAAATACCAATTTTATTCATACCGAAGTATAAAATAAGTTAATTTAATAAAAAAGTAATAAAAACTTGTTTTCGGTAGTTATTTTCTATGGGAAAATAGAGTTTGAGTTTCTCTGCTCTGAAACCGTCTGCTCGATTTTGCTGATTTTCAATAGCAAAATTTTTCGGAAAATTTCTGACACACCAGTCCAAGAACGAAGTCTCTAGCTCTTCTGGGAGCTTGGGAAAACCGATTTCACGTACAGACAGACGGACAGACGGACATCGCTTGTTCGTCTTCCCTATGCATAAGGATCCAGAATATATATACTTTATGTGTATCTTATTAATATTGTAGAAATTACAAACGGAATGACAAACCTATATATACCCTTTTACCATTTTTTGGTAAAGGGTATAAAAACGAAAGCCAAGAAACTCAGAAATTAACTTTTTTGCAGAATATTCGTCGCTGAGCTCTGTCATTATGAGTCAGATGACGACCCGCCAACCGATAGTATTACAAGAAATGTCCTAAAAAAATTAACCGAATTAGTTTAAGAATTATTATGTGTTTTTGGCTTTACTAATAAACTCAAATTAATAAATAATTTAAGGACTTTTATTTGTTGAAACCACTTGATTTATGAAAAAAACTTAATTAATCGGTTAACCGGTTAATACCAAAATTAACCGATTCAGCAAGAACTTCGATTAATTAATCGAGCGATTAACCGATTAAAACAAAAACCCGATTAAATGAATACCCTAGTAAATACTCAATCTCGTTTTATTTTTAAGTACTACTATTTAAGCAAATGTCCGGGGTTTTTCCCGGACAACAACGAAGAAAAAACACACAACATCTCTACTACGATAAGTCATGTTATAAGGTGAAATCAAACGACATAACCATAACCATAGAAAACATCCGTTCGAACCAAACTAATGGGCAACACTGTATTCGACTATAGGTCACCATAACGCCATAGCCATTACCATAGAAAGGACTTGAATTTTGGTTTGGTTATGGCTATGGCATGCATTATGGCGATGTCACGTCTAATTGCACATTTAGACTTGGCAGTTTTTCTGGAAGCATTTCTCTTCAATTTTCTTTTAAAACTGGTCGATTGGACGCACGGACGGTTTCTTATTCAATTTTCCTATTGTTTTAATGCAGCGAATGAAATAACAAAAGAGAATTGAAGTAACTTTTCTGGACAAGCAAGTCAGTAGCCCTCTTCTTTCTCCTTTCCCCTCTCTTCCATAAACACATAATTGCTTCAAGAAATCTGCCGAGTTTAAAACATGAATATTTAAAGCAGCAGTCAGTCAAACAGAAAACTTTTCGAAGATGTCGAGAGCTGAAGCTCTTCGTTTTCTATAACTATTCGTTTATTGTGTTAACTTCTAGTGCGACTCTTGAATTTTCAGAAGCAGGAGAATGAGCAGAAGCAAAAAAAAACACAAATGCGAAGTTTTTAAACGGTGGTCGTATCATTCTATATATTGAATGGTATTATTGATTCTGCATGAAAACGAAAATTCAAGAAAAATATATAAATATCGATCTATACGCAAATTGCAATTACTGATTCCTGCAATATAAGATTTGGTCTTAATATTCGATGTCATATTTCTGAGTATGTTACTAGGTTTTTGGGGTGTACTTTTCGTAACTCTGTAAAAGCAAGACTCTTGCTGTTCTTTTATAACATATTTAAAAATGAAAATATCTTGTTTGATCAACTCGTAATTGTCAGATTCTTATACCAAGATTAACTTCTATCTTGGAGAGGTCTTTTCACGTTAGGGTGGCTCATATTTTTAATGTATTACCGAAGCCTTTAAAGACTTTTCATTTATCCTATTTTGTTTATAGAAGCAAGATAATTGTATTTCTCCTGGCAAACTAGTTCTGATTTTATGTGTATTAATACTGTTGCATTCCACTTTAGGATGGCATTGATTCGCCTTATCTACAATTTAATTCGTTTACTTTCCAACATTTTATTTCCCTTCAAATAACACCTTTTTGGTATTGATTGGTTGAAATTTATTTCTGTCTAATTGGACTTATATACATATGTATATGATTTTTATTGCATACATTCTGACATTTACATGTCTTTTATTAATTTTTATATGATGAAATATTACACTAAATTTTATTTTTCTTCTTACTTTCCTAACATAGCGTCTACAACTGCGATTAACCCTGACATAATATGTGAGAAAACGTCGGCAGAATAACAAAAACAAAATGCCGACATTTCTCTTCATCTTATACAAGGAGACAACGTAATTTAACTTTTCTTAAAACATTTCATTTTATGGAAATTCTCATCGAGTTAACATGTTTTATTTTTGCATAATTAGTTATTTTATTTTCACTTTTTCACACAAACTTTAATTTATAAATCAATTAAACACATTTAAACACAGAAAATTGGTCCAAAACATAGTTTTTCATTTATTTTAATAAACACTTACACATGCATACTAATTTATTTTCATGTACGTGTGTTTTTTGACAATTCATCACATAAGATTGTTGTTATAGGATTTCGTATAACAACGGTCTCATAAAAAATCTTATAAGATTGAGATAACACTAATTTGAAGTCTACACGTAACATAATTCGCTCTGCGATTGAATTTGACGATCTTATCTTACATATTATGTTAGGTGTACACCCTATGTAATGTTATATATTAATAGGTCTGTCTGCGTACTTTTCCAGTAGCAAATACTCAGTCAACTTTTTTGGGAGAGTAAGACCAATTTTACTCTGTCGGCTGAAAATGTCTTAAATAGTACGCAGACAGTATCCAGTGAAATCTTGCAAGAAAACAGCTGATCGGTGTGTAAATAATTGAAATAACAAAGCAAACGAATTTTATTTTTATTTTATTTATTTATAACAATAAAAAACCGAGCCCATAGGGCCATATATAGTTGATGGACTACAAGAATAGCATAATAATTAAACATGTGGGCAACAAATAAACTATACACAATATTCATGAAAAAAAATAATATAATATGTAGTTAAAAAATTATTAGATGAGAATATTACTTATAAATTGGAAGATATATTGCGCAAGAAGTTAACTATATGTATGTATTCGGAATCTAGATCAGTTCAATTGTGAGAAATGTCCAACAAGCTTACCTTTGAATGAATTACGAGTAATATGGAATGCTCTTAAGGATCGTGGCAGTGAATTCCAACATTTGGCGACTCGTACAGTAAATAATCTTTCATAAATAAGACGATTTCGAATGGGGAATAGAAGCTGTGGGTTTCTATCACTTTGCAAAAACGTAAAATGTCTACGGAAATAGTCTGGACAGTCTGTGAGCATGACATTATAAAAGAAAAGAAGTGATCTAATATGTATGAAGTTTTTAAAACTACAGCCCAAAAAATCAATGACAAGCATAGAAACATGATCGTTAATTCGTAGTTGGTATATAAAGCCAAATGCCACACAAGCGTAAAAAATATCGTAACCAACTAATTACTAATGAAAAACTGTGTGATAAACACATGTAATTATTAAGTTAAACAGTTTAGTACATAATTAATAAACAATTTTATAGAATTAAAAATGATTGCAAACTATTTAAATCAATAAATATATGTCTGAATCAAAAAGTTTTTCATTAGTAATTAGTTGATTACGTTTTTTTTGGGCAAATGACACAAGAAATGCCAGATGTAAACTCAGCCTAAGGCACACCTATTTAAATTTTCAGCGCTACAGCCAGAGTATACGTTAATACAATATAATAAATTAGACATCAATAAGGAGTGAGCTACATATGCTCTTTCTAATATGTAGGGGCAGGTATAAATTCATTGCATAAAGTCTTCGTAAGGTGAAGTTTATTTTAGAAAATAGTCCATTAATATGGTGTCCGAAACTAAGAGTATTGTCTAGTAAAACACCAAGACATTTCATACGATCGACAAAATCAATGAGTTGGCCAGCAAAATAGCATTATTGGAATCATTGGTTCTGCTTTTACGCCACGGTCGCACTGTATACTTGGACGTTTCTAGCATGAAATAAAGTGTTTTGTTTATTATAATTTATTATAAACGTTAAAAATCAACACAATTGTAACTATTTACCTCTGCCATTGTTAAATTTCAATTTCTATTTTCATTTCACAAAAATTATTTCATTCAAAAAGTAATAAAAACAGCTGTTCAAACTAGTTGCAAAATCTTGCAAGAAGAAATTTCTCCAGTAACATTTTGCAAGTTCTCTAACTTCCAACTGTCAAAAAGTTCTCTTTTTGGCTCTCTCGCTGCAAGAGATTTGGAGTACGCAAACAACATTTTGCAAGATTTTGTAAAATTTTGCACAAAATTATGCAAAATATGTGTAAAATTTACTGTTACTTTACATTTACATATATATTGGGTGTTTTTTATTGAGGTATAGAACTTTAAGTTGGCATCACTTTTTACTGGCGGCCAATTTGTCAGCTGTCAAGTGATTAATATTTAGTTTGGTTTGCCATTTCATCATGAGCAGGTTGACAAAAGAACAACGCTTGCAAATCGTGCAAATTTATTTCCAAAATAATGGTTCAGTTCGCGAAGTTTACCGCAAGCTCCGTCCATTTCATGGTCGACATAATCGTCCATCAGAGCAATTAATTCGGTTAACCATGGATCGTTTTCGCACTACGTTTACTCTATGTGATAATACGCATCCGCAGAGACGTCGAACAGTGCGCACCGAAGAAACAATTGCCGCTGTAGAGCAAAGTGTTGAAGAGGACCCGAATGAATCGATTCGCCACCGGAGACCGGCATAGAGCCATGATAACCGACTATTTTGTTCTCGAATTGGATGGCATGTATGTGGATGAGTTGTGGTTCCAACAAGACGGCGCTACATGCCACACAGCGCACGTCACAATCGATTTATTGAAGGAAACATTCGATGAGCGCATAATTTCGCGGAATGGACCTGTCAATTGGCCACCAAGATCGTGTGATTTGACGCCATTGGATTATTTTCTTTGGGGATATGTGAAGTCGCTCGTCTACGCCAACAAATCAGAAACGTTAGGGGACTTGGAAGCCAACATTCGTGGCGTTATTGCCAACATACGGCCCCATATGCTCGAAAAAGTGGTTGAAAATTGGACCTGTAGAATTGGCTTTATTCGAGCCAGCCGCGGCGGCCAAATGCCCGAAATCATATTTAAACATTAATGGCATAAAATTATCCTTCCAATAAAGCCAAATTGATGGACATTAAAACGATTTTCTTGTGTTTTATTTCAATTCGAAGTTCTATACCTCTAAAAAACACCCTATACATATAGAGATAAATTTTTTGTTAATGTTTTCTTTTTTGAGTACATTTATTAACCATATATGGCTCTATGAGCTCGGTTATTTTGTAATTATTAATAATAATAATAATAATAATAAATAAAGTACTAAACAATAATGTCAGCTGTTAAGAAAATATTTAAAAAAAATACATACCCAGCAAAACAGACATGCAAAAGAAATATTTAATGCAAATGCATTGGTTCAACTTAGGTGCAGAACACATGATTTTAACACAGGCGTGTCATTGACGACTTTTATATCTGGCCGAAAAAATTAAGATCGGAAAATAAAAGTTATTTTTGTTCCAAATAATAAAAATCAGAAATTAATGATTATATCTGCTCGAAAAAATAGAAATCATAAAATAACAATTATTTCTGTTCAAAAATATAAAAATCAAAACATAACTGTTATCTTTTGATTTTTGATATAAAATTCATAACAGTTAAAGTCCCTGAAAAACTCTTATGATCAAATATCTATAAAATATCTACCCTCGGAAAATATGTACATACAAGTACATAATTGTAATAGTTATGAGAGTTTCTACAGGGAAGTGAAATTTTTGTTACGTGCTATATCGAGCAATTAAGCTTGTTATTTTCAGCGAAACCTTTTTTCTTTATTTATTTATGTACTTGTGTAGAACTTAAGTTGCTCTAACTTTGGTAAAAGAAAAGGAAAAATCCAACCACATTGCATTGAAACCCAATCTTATTTGCTTGGTCATCATCACATTTCATATGGGACGTTCACATTTCTGTGGAACGGCCCATATGGATATAATAGACTTTCTTGAGCGTATTAGTCACAATGATTGTATGAACTTGAATTGCTAAAGAGTAAATTAGAATAAAGAAGTTTGAATAAATGCTTACGTCACAAAATTGTTATCTTTAATTTTACAGCTTATAAAAAATTTCGCTTAAATATTTTAAATTTAAATATATCTTGTGTGGGCTAGAGTCTGCAAGTTAAGAAATCAGTCGTCAAGGACAGACAACTTTCTGATAAGTCTTGTTTTAGACTCGGTAGATTTTCTTGAAGCAGTTCTCTTCAATTCACTGTTAAAACTGCTCTTTTATTTACACACAGACGGTTTCTTGTTAAATTTTCTTGATTGTTTTTTAATGCACAGAATGAACAAGAAAAGAGAATTGAAGTAAATTTTGGGTACAACAGGTCCCCTCTTCTTTCTTCTTTCCTCTCTCTGTAATCAATAATATGGTAATACCGTCGCGGCGGGACGGAATGAATAATTTCATATTTTGCTTCTGTACAAAAATAGCTTTCCGCAATCGCGGAACGAAACGAATAATGAGACCCAATGTATAAAAATATCATACAATTGTCTTATATACTTGTAGTTGAGAGGAAAGTTATATGTTATTTTAACTTTAGTTGTTATTAAATTGGAAAACTTAAACTTCTGAAAAAAGGTTTTTTTGCGTTATAGCTCTCTGCGCTGCAAAGGCTCAATATGTGCATGCAACATACATACATGCGTATATCAGAGTCGGACAGCGAGAGAAACACGAGAGAAATGTATTCGCGTATGTGTATTCATTTGTATAAGAAGCCGATTGATATTCGGCACTCTGGTGCTACTTTGGGTAGCTCAGACGTACATATGTATATCAATGCATAATTTTTAACAACTTCATTTTTATAGCCCTGAATTGGTAACTGCCCTTTCAATTGCTGGTCGCTTGGACTTCAACCCTCTTACCGATGAACTGACGGGTGCTGACGGAAAGAAATTTAAATTAGACGCTCCCTTCGGGGATGAATTGCCTTCCAGAGGATTTGATCCCGGCATGGACACCTATGCTGCTCCACCAGCTGTAAGTTCTGAAAAAAATTAAATTAAATTGTTTTATAATGGAATGAATGTTAATTTAATTTCAGATTGGCGAAAATGTCAATGTAGATGTTAGTCCCACAAGTCAACGTTTGCAATTGCTGGCGCCATTTGACAAATGGGATGGCAAAGACTATGTCGACTTGACCGTGCTCATCAAAGTTAAAGGAAAGTGTACCACCGATCACATTTCGGCTGCTGGTCCCTGGCTAAAATACCGCGGTCATTTGGACAACATCTCTAACAATATGTTTATTGGCGCTACTAACTACGAAAACAATGAAATGAACAACATTAAGAACCAACGTACTGGTAAATGGGGTGCAGTACCCGACGTAGCACGCGATTACAAGGCCAATAACATCAGATGGGTTGCTGTTGGTGATGACAACTACGGTGAAGGTTCATCTCGCGAACATGCTGCACTGGAACCCCGTCATTTGGGTGGACGTGCTATCATCGTCAAGTCCTTTGCCCGTATTCACGAAACAAATTTGAAGAAACAAGGTCTTTTGCCTTTGACTTTCGCCAACCCCGCTGATTACGATAAGGTAAATATAAAACTCAAAAAAGTAATGGAAACTTACAATTATTTATGTTAATGACATGTGCTTTTTTTCTTCTTTTTAGGTTCAACCTACTAGCAAAATATCTTTATTGGGTCTTGCCAATTTGGCACCTGGCAAACAAGTCGATTGTGAAATCAAGAATGGCGACAAAGTCGACAAGATCAAGTTGAATCACACCTTGAACGAACAGCAAATTGAATGGTTCAAAGCTGGTAGTGCCCTTAACCGTATGAAGGAAATTTCTGGCAACTAAATAAAATAAAAACTAGCGCATGTGTTTTTTTTTTTTGTTAAAGATTTTATAATTTTCTATTTGTTTATTCCCGCCAATTTCAACGTTTATATACTTTTAGGTCTATAAATAATTTAGTCTTTTATTTAGCATTCAATTTGTTAAAATTAATTATATACATATGTATGGCTGAATTGGCATGAAATCATTTTATAATATTTTAGCCTCAATTAATGTTGAAAAATAATCGAAACACGATTGCATACATACATATGTACATCTACTTGGTTATAGTATATACTTTAAATGATAATTAGATTACTTTTTTTAAATTCAGCAATTAAGAAAAAAAAGTCATAAACTGATGCAAAACACTCAGTACACGATATACAATTACATATAGTAGATATATACTTACAAAAATATATACAAATATTTAATAAAGTAAACAAACACTAAAATCTGCAGATCATAAAATTAAACCAAACACACACACACACACAGCACACTAATTAATGTTTATTTCTGTTTATAAAATTTCCAAAGTTGCCAGGACAATAAACCAGTGAAAGAGTGATGAACAAATGTTTCTCAAAATTTTTAATTTATCTACGTTCACAAATATCTACGATACGATTACGAATGATGTTAATGATTCATTTATACTTAATACACGCATATTTATTATATAAATAAATCAGAAGATGTGATTCAAATTAAATTGACATTGAAATATTGGTTTTTGAAATTTGTTTTTATCTAATTTTTAAGTATAGTTAACCTAATTGTTAACAGATTGAGTTATTGATATTAGATAAAACGATGAAACGAGATCGAACTTACAGAACTACAAAATCAACAAGTTATTAACAAAAACGAATAAAAAATTAATAAATAATTCATTTACGTACTATTGTCAATCGAAAAAATTAAGAGATTTCATTTGGATTATTATTTTTGACAGTATTATTAAAGTGATTTTTAAAAACGACTGTGCATTAACTGATTCATCAGTACATGCAAATGTTTAAGCATCTCCTATTTTTTATACTAGTCTATTTGGTTTGATTTTATTTTTGATATTATAAAAGTTTTCTAAAATAAGTTTTTGCGCATCTCTTATAAATAAAATTTTTGTTTTAGATCCACTGTTGCCAGATTTGCAGATTTCTCTGCATTTTTGGTGATTTTTCACTGCAAAAATAATAAAGTGAGATTTGCAGATTTTCACTGCCAAATTGAAGATTTTCTGAAATATTTGTGTAACATCAATACTTCGTGGTTTTCTTTACTCCGTAACAGAAATAACGATGGTGTTACTGTCAGAAACATACACATATGAAACACTAACAAATAAGTAGTTTTTGACGTTAAATTTTGGAGTAACCATACCACCAATATACATCATAAACAGTCACAATTCAAAATTATGAAAATGGTTTTGTTTTTTCATTGACCGCGAAAATTTCTTTTGCAGTAAAGTATTTTGGCACTCCTAAACATCTCGAATTTTTTGAGTTGTGACTGTTTAGTGTGCGATATGTATGTACACATATCGTGAAAATCCACAGTATGGTGGCTACTCTCATGCTGGCCCATAACAATGGAAACCCCCACCAAGAATTCTGGTCCAAAGGGCAGTAAAGGAGGCAAAAACGTGCGGTATCCCTATTATAATAGGCGCTGACGCAAACGCACATCAACAGATCTGAGGAAGGTCAGATACGAATGATAGAGGTCAGTGCATTTTTGATATTATTATGGAAAACAATCTGGTAGTACCAACTTTTGTAGTCTCTAATAGGCAAAAGGTATAGACATAACTCTAGTCAATTCGAGGCACGCTCATATGATTCGGGAATGGAGGGTCTCCTCTGACTTTTCATTCTCTGACCATCGCTACGTAACATTCTAAATTAGCATTTCGAATAGAAAAACTAAATTATACGTTAAGAGATGCAAAAAAACTGGGAGGTATAGAACAAAATCCTCACCAATTTGATTGCGCAGCCTTCTAATATGGAGGAGGCTGCGGATATTGACTTAGCCGTAGATACGCTAATAAATGCGTGCCTGTAAGGCACATATACAACGCAAAAATAGAAGACTACCTTGGTGATCTGATAGTATTGCAGAAACTCTATACTCTATGCTAGGTTTAGAGTGCTCTAGGATAGTTTTAAGAGTGCTTTGACTCATTACAAAAGCTATCCATACGGAACAAGGCTTCTATTTATTGGATACCTGGCCACTGCGGTCATCCAGGGAATGAGCAAGCGCATGAAGTAGCTAGAAGGTCTCTGCTGCTCCTTTTAATGGCCAAGAGCCGTTTTGCGGCGTAAGTCGGTCGACCGCAATATCTATGATCAAAGAAGACGTCACTTCGTTCACTTTTGTGTCGCTTGTGCTTGGAAGATGGCGAGACAACGACACACATTCTTTGTGAGTGTATCGTATTGTGTGACAGTAGAAGGCGTATTTTTCAATCTGAGTGTCTGTGTTGGGATGATATTAGGCGGGCTTCTCCAATATCTGTACTGACCTTCATAAGGAATGTCATACAGAGATTGAATTAATCTAATTCACAAATCTATGATACAAAAGATCCATTAAGTGTCGCAGTGCCGCTCTTTGAACCAGATCTTCCCCCTATTCTATTCTATTGCAGAGTCTCGTAAGAACTGCAGACAACTGTTTAATGTGACAAACAGGACAGGAAATTGGTAATTTTATACAGCCTCATTAAATAAATTAAAAAACGAAGTCAGTAACTCAAAACGCAAAAGTTGGAGAGATTTCTGCAATAAAGTAGAATCCCACTCTGGACTTGCAGACTGCGTGAAATCCTAGCGTAAAACCATCGATACCCAGCTACATCCAGGATAATGATGGAAACTGGACAACGAATAGTAACGTATCTCTAGAGGTCCTAATGGACACCCATTTTCCGAGATGTCAACCCTGTGGTGATATTTGGCGAATATACCCCTCCCATGCCCAGGCACAAATATCCATGGACATTACTGTGGGAAAACTTAAATGGGCCTTTAAAAGCTTCCATCCATTGAAATCTCTAGGTACGGATGGTATCATGCGGATCTGCAACATAATGCCGATCTAGTAATCCCATGGTTACTTGTAATATACAGGGCCTGTACTGTGTGATCTTTATACCCAAAGGAGGACAGGCATCACATACCAAGGCGAAAGATTTTAGACCAATTAGTTTAACCTCCTTCTGAAAATCGTTGAGAGAATAATGGATGTCCATATTAGAACACTCATTGATAACTATCGGCCTCTCCACACGCATATATCAAAGGCAAATCGTTGGAGATCGCCTTACATTCGCTTGTAGGATCCATAGAGAAGCTACTCGAGCATAACAACTATACCATGGTGGCTTTCATGAATATTGAAGGTGCCTTTAGTAATATTGATCCAAAGCTAATCACCCTTATTCCACTTGTCGTCATCGACGTCACTTTAACACAACACTAAAAAATTAGAGCTTGTTTACTCGCTCTCGAGAACAATTTGGCGCAAATGACAATCTATTTCCATTCCCTAAGATCTAGAAAATAACATAAACCTGCAAACAGGGGGCAGTTGTTTTCGATAATGGGTATACGAGCATCAATTTTATGATGTTGTGTTAAAGTGACGTCGATGACGACAACTGCAATAAGGGGGAATATCTGTGTTGTCCTCGATAGTAAACTTTCCTGGAGGGAAAATCGTTAGGCAAGAGTAGAGAAAGTCACAACGGCAATCTACGTCTGTAGAAAGGCAATCGGCCCTACCTGGGGAATAAATCCTGAGGGAGTCGGTTGGATACTAGAGATAGTTATAAAACCTATATTATTTTATGGAATTGCGGTCTGATGGAAAGTACTCGACTCAGTAAGCAATCAGTCCTGTATAGAGGGAATTCTCCGAAAAATGGCACTTATGATAACAGCTGCTGTAAGATCAACGCCAACAAAAGCGCTCTTCGCTATGTTGGCTTGGCTTCCGGTGGACTTAACGGCTAGAAAGCTAGCTCTACGTACCGCCGTCGGACTAAACGCAATAGGCGCATTGAACCACCGACTTTGGTGGCATGCAAACCTAAAATTTTTAGTTAATAAAGTACTGGATCTTATGGACTACTACATTCCGAAACCCTACTTCAATAGGAATTTTTAAATTTCATTGACAGAGAGATTTCCCCACTAATCGGAGCCATACAGGTCTTCATGGACGGTTCAAAAAGGGGGCAGGGTTGGTGGAGGCGTTTTTTTCCAGAATACGAAATTTAAATGTCCTTCAGACTCCCAAACGAATGTAGTATATTACAGGCAGAGCTATCTACCATCAAAAGAGCAACAGACTGGCTAAGGTTGTATCGGATTTCAAATAAAGCAAATCTGTTATTAAATCCCTCATAGGGGTGTATACCACATCCTTTCTTGTCCAACAATGTCGTAAAGCCCTGGATGGACTTGCGCAGCACTCAAATATCTCGTTAAACTGGGTGCATGGACACGAGACTGGCAAAGAGGGGAACTACTAAGAGAGATTGATATCGACAATCTTTGTGGACTCTCACTCTCATCCTGCTGGAGACGTTTCGATGTTACCTTTCTTGAATTAGCTCAAAAGAGAGATTGATATCGACAATCTTTGTGGACTCTCACTCTCATCCTGCTGGAGACGTTTCGATGTTACCTTTCTTGAATTAGCTCAAAATAGATGGCGTAATGCAACACCGAGAACCCTCTGACCTCGCCTGGACTCCCGTAGAACAAAAATCTCATGCACTTCAATAGGAACATCGTGGCCATGTTGACCGGTCACTGTACCTTCGGAACCCATGCTAAACGTATGGGTCTCCCGTATAATGACTACTGCTAGTTGCAATGACGAGGAAGCGGAAGAAAGTATCCTGCATCTTCTGTGTCTGTCCCGCTCTTTTGGATCTCCGTCTGCATCTCCATGGCAGAATATCCTTCGGAAGCTTATCTGAATTATCGGAAATCGGGCTCAAAAACCTGAGCCTCTATATTAGGAATAGTGGCTGGTATAATCGCTGAAGCCCCCCAGCCAAACTTCTTGACCCACTCTCACCTCCCCCCCCCCCCCCCCCAAACAATCTTTTATCTCTTTTCTACTTCTACCCTTCTCACTCTCCTCTTGTTCGCTCACTCTATCTTCTTTCAACTTACAGGTAGCATAAAGGGATCATGATACTGGAACCAAGTGAGGTAGACTCTAGTTTTCTACTTTTGCTTGCCAGCAACCTGCTAACCTAACCATGTATGTATATTTCCTTGCAAAGATTTGTATGTATACGTACCATTTTTTTTTAATTTGATGTAGAAAACTTGTGAATATCCTTTTGTTGATGTTTGTGTTTGTTAAGCAATTTGTAATATCAGCATAAGATTTAGTATAGCAAGATAATTTATGTTAATTCGAAAATAAAATGAAAACTATTCAAAACGTTTGTGTTTTTATTGTTGCAGATTTGTTAAAATTATTTATTATTGTTATTATTTTTAATTAATAGATAAAAGTAGAAAATCTTATTTATATATTAATTTTTTACAAGATTAATTTCACCTTTTGTGATTTAACTTAGAGCTATACAGTAAATTCATTTGTGATTAGCTTTCGACAGTTTAAAGACAATTCAATATATTGGTATAAAGAGTAGCAATCTTCACCATTAAGTATATTAACAACTTCATTAAAATAAGGGTAAATTGTGCCAAATAAACGTTTTCTGATTTCTTTATATAAAGTGCAAACTCCTATAAAATGATATGTATTCTCCTCCTCATGCAAATTACAAAGTGTATAGATACTGGACGTGTTGTTACTGTGAATTCTGGCATTTAAGCAAAGTAGACCACCTCTCGCTTTTATTATTAGACAACCCATAGAGCACAAAATATTGCTGGAGTTTTGCAGGAATATTGTTTCGTAACGTTGTAATATCACAGGCAATATTCCTATGTCCGCTTTTTTGTCTTGCCAGCAAGATTGAGGAAATATTGCACTCCAACATTGCAAAAATAGTGCAAACATTTTTAATAAATTTAGTTTTTTTTTTGGGAATTGACGTACATACATATTTTTAACTAAAACTTAAAGAAAAATAAAAAAAATCCTCCCTTAAATTTGTTTTGTACTTAAAAAAAAATTAAATTTTTGTTGTACGCCCTTATGCCTTTTCATCAGTTCTTCTGCCGGTATCACGATATATTAATTTTTTATATATAATTTTGCTATATATAATATCATCTAATAATTTTTTGTAATTGTTTTTTTAAGAGAAGTAACACTCAGGCAATGAATGCCTACTACTTCTTACAGGTGTTACCTTCTTTAGGAAAGGGACTATGTTGCAAATGTAATATTACCAAAAACTATTCCGGCAATATTCCTGCAATATTACCGATTACCTGCAACTTAATAACATTCCAGCAATATTTTGTGCTCTATGGGAAGTGGCACGTGATGTAATATCCTTAGTAAGACTTGGAGTAGTCTTGAAATTTAGGACAAAATAAGGAGAACTATTTAGATATTCTTCATGTTCTTTTGACTGCAGTAAGTTTACTATAGTTGTGTTCATTTACTAAAAATTTGTACGAATTTGTAACAATTGTTACTGGAAAGTGTTCATTAACCCAAAAAATTTGCAACGAGAGAGCGTCGAAAGAGCGTAAAAAATTGAGAGACAGAAAAATTCTTGCAAGTTTTTACAAGTAAAATTTTTACTTGTAATAATTTTTCAAACAGCTGTTTTATGATTGTGTTTGCAAAACAATTTTCTAAATTAAGTTGAAAATAAAAATATTTTGGAAAATTTAAGAAATTGTAAGTAAATGTAAACTTTTAAGACGATAAAAAGTATTAAAAAGATAAAAAATTTATTTTTGTGTAACTAGCAACAACAGAAGCAAAATAATATGTCTAATGAAATTGAACTAAGCAATACAGAATCTGGTGCATTTGAAATGTTTTTGTTTTTCTTTAATTTTCACAGACCAGCTGTTATTTTTAGTGTTGTAAATATTATGAGTACCTAGCTACTCGGTAATTTACACTAAGACGGTATTTACACTGGGCATTTTCTGGTTATCTTTGCAGGCAGGCTTTTTAAGTTTGTTGGTGAGAGGTGTTGAGAAGCATGCGTAGTAAAACAAAAGGCACGAAATGAAAAATCGAGGGGATTTTTGACATGTATCTTTGTTTTTTCGTACTCTCAGCATTAAGCATGTACTTATACATATTAACGTCAAAAAGTCTTGAAGAAAAAAGTCTTAATGTAAATGTGCGTGACTTTTCGAAGGGGGATTAAAAGAAAATTGTCGAAGCAAGTACCCTGCCTTGCTTAGGCATAATTTGAATAGGCACTAAGCAGGCAAATAATTCAATTAATTCAGATATATATTTGCAAATAAATTTGAATTAACACATAATTTATTAGTCACGACAATGGTGAATATAAATGACCATAATCACATAATTTTTAATCAATATCACAATTACAATCATTTTATAATAATATACATACACATATGTATAATATGTGCAGAAAACATAGGGGTAGTTATTGATTACTCATATATACCTATACATTACAACACTACTTTAACTTGCAAATTTTAACTAGTAAAGTTTTCATTTACTTTTTCACATTTTTATACCCTTTACCAAAAAATGGTAAAAGGGTATATATAGGTTTGTCATTCCGTTTGTAATTTCTACAATATTAATAAGCGACCCATAAAGTATATATATTCTGGATCCTTATGCATAGGGAAGACGAACAAGCGATGTCCGTCTGTCTGTACGTGAAATCGGTTTTCCCAAGCTCCCAGAAGAGCTAGAGACTTCGTTCTTGGACTGGTGTGTCAGAAATTTTCCGAAAAATTTTGCTATTGAAAATCAGCAAAATCGAGCAGAAGGTTTCAGAGCTGGAAAACTCAAACTCAATTTTCCCATAGAAAATAAATACCGAAAACAAGTTTTTATTACTTTTTTATTAAATTAACTTATTTTATAATTCGGTATGAATAAAATTGGTATTTATAATTAAAAAAAAAATTTCAAAATTTAAAAAATTAAAAAAACGTTTAAAGGGTTGGAAAACTTTAACTTTTTTTCTAATAATTAAACATATTTCATGTTTTAGGAAGAAGTCTATTTTCTCAGGAACGGTAAAAGCTACGGGTCTGAAATTTGGACAATGTATGTAGAACTTTGGTCGCTACAACAACAAATATATAAAAGCTAAAAATTAAAGGGTGTTCCAAAATGAGTGACGAAAACTTTTAAAATCCCATGTAATATACATACAATTGTATTATGTATGTGCATATGCATATTGACACTTAAAATTTGTAAAATTAGTGTATTTTTATATAGGCTACAACAATTAACACTAAAATTAAAATAATTTAAATTAAAGGGTGGTCCATCAGTTAATGCAATTTTGACTATGTAATTTTAACAAATTGCTATATCTTGGAAACCGTAAGAGCTAAACTGTTGAAATTTTCAAAAACGGTAAAACCGAAAATTCTAAAATCGCCAAAAATTTAAAAAAAATCGCCAAAACGAAAAAAATTGCCAAAATGAAAAAAAACGCTAAAATTAAAAAAAACGTCAAAAACCGAAAAAATCGCCTAAATGAGAAAAACGTGTCAAAACTAAAAATAAATTTCCATAATGACAAAAAAACCGCAAAAATCGCCAAAACAAAACAAAAAATGGTTATATGAACAAAAATCGCCAAAAATTAAAAAAAATCGCCTAAATGAAAAAAATAGCGAAAATAAAAAAATTGCCTATACGAAAAAAATCGCTTATATGAAAAAAAATCGCCAAAATCAAAAAAATCGCCAAAACGACAAAAACCGAAAAAAATCGCCAAAACAAGAAAAAAGTGTCAAAACAAAAAAAATCCCACAATGACAAAAATCCGCAAAAATCGCCGAAACAAAAAAAATGCTTATATGAACAAAAATCGCCAAAAATTAAAAAAAATCGCCTAAATGAAAAAATCGTCAAAATCAAAAATATTGCCAAAACGAAAATAAATCGCCAAAATTAAAAAAAAAACGCCAAAAAACGAAAAAAATCGCCAAAACAAAAAAAATTGCCCATATGAAAAAAAATCGCCAAAATTAAAAAAACGCCTAAAACCGAAAAAAATCGCCAAAACGAGACAAAAAATGTCAAAACTAACAAAATTGCCACAAAAAAATAAAAAAAATTAAATATATAACAAATAAAAAAATCGCCTAAATGAAAAAAAATCGTCAAAATAAAAAAAATCGTTAGAACGAAAAAATCGCCAAAATTAAAAAACCGCCAAGAACCGAAAAAGTCGCCAAAACAAAAAAAATGCTTATATGAACAAAACTCGCCAAAAATTAAAAAAAATCGCCAAAAACCGAAAAAATCGCCAAAGCAAAACAAAAATTGCCTATATGAAAAAAAAACGCCAAAAAATAAAAAAATCGCCTAAATGAAAAAAATGTTCAAAATCAAACAAATTGCCAAAAAAAGTCGCCAAAATTAAAAAAAAAACCAAAAATCGCCAAAACAAAACAAAAATTGCCTATATGAAAAAAAAAATCGCCTAAAAAATAAAAAAATCGCCTAAATGAAAAAAATTTTCAATATCAAACAAATTGCCAAAAGGGTCGCCAAAATTAAAAAAAAAGCCAAAAACCGAAAAAAATCGCCAAAACGAGAAAAAAAATGTCAAAACTAAAAAAATTGCCACAAAAAAATAAAAAAAAAATTATACATATATATGTATAAAAAATAAAAAAATCGCCTAAATGAAAAAAATCGTCAAAATCAAAAAAATCGCCAGAACGAAAAAATCGCCAAAATTAAAAAAACGCCAAGAACCGAAAAAATCGCCAAAACCAAAAAAATTTCCTATATGAAAAAAATCGCAAAAAAGCACCAAATTAAACATAATGCCTAAAACCTAAAAATTGCACAAAAAGTATGAATTTTTTCACAAAATTAATATGTACCTTCATATCTCTGTGCTTATGTATGTATCTCTATACTACATAAACGCACTTTGGTAAAGGGTATATAAGATTCGGCACAGCCGAATATAGCACTCTTACTTGTTGAGAGTAGTTTTGAAAAATTTCTTGTTACTCTCTCGTTACTAATTATTACTAGTAAAGTTAATGAACACACCTCTTGTTATGTGAGGGAGAATCGTAGCATTTTGTATATTAACATAGTTCACCTTTATATTTATTGACAATAGAAAAACTACTTTTACATATACATATATACGTTTTCATTATTAATTAGATGATGTTAATAAGAATCTCTACCCAAGTATATAGACTAGGGTGCTGATGAAGTGCGTGGCTGCACAGAAAAGTATCGTTATTTCCCCCAGCTTAAAGTCTAAGTTTAATTTTTCTTCTCTTTAGAAACTCACATTAATTAATAAAAATATTTCATTCAATAAGATTTGAAATTACTGAACTAGAGCCTAACTATGAATTATTTCTGATTAAAATTCACTACAGTTCAATTAAAGAATCTAAAAATTTATATATTTTTTTTAATAAAATCAAATTTTAAAACTCAATAATTTCAATGCTTATTCAGGCTGCCTTGTTAGGCAATTGGTTAGACTGCTTGATTATCAATCAGAAGGTTGATGGTTCAATACTTGTCTTCTCTCAAGGAATTTATATGTATGTATGGTGAATTATAATTAAGAATATAATATGAAGATATAATAAGTAACAAATAATTTATATAGAATTTAATTAAAATAAAAATAATTACCAGAATTAAAGACAAAAAAATTAAAAATTTATTAAATTTTTGATCAAAGACGAAAAAAATTTTTTGCAAAGCAGCGAATTTTATGGGAAAATTTTAATTGATTTTAGAAAAAATTTTACTTAAATATGAAAATATAATTACTGTAAATTAGTTCATTAATGAACTAGAAATTTAGTAAATATTTTACTGGTTTCAAGTAAAAAAAAGCTTTGGCGCCATACGACAACTTTTTTTATTCAAATTTTTCTAAGTTTTAGTTCATTTTTTTTTTGAGTGTATTCACATATAAAAATTCCGAAACAAAATCAACTATGTGTAGTTTTATTGTTAATTTCTTGTACCACTTCATTATAAAAAAGATTTTGTATATTTTACAACGCGTAATATTTTTAAATGGGCTAAGAAAAATTTAAAAAAAATTTACTTTAAAAATATGTTGCGAATTTGCAAAAATAAAACGTTTTGGCTCTCCTGAACACTTCATAAAAAAAACATAGGTGTTTTGGTAGGCGCACCGACGATATGTATGTACTAGTGATGCACGAATATTCGTATTGGTATTCGAATTGTCGAATAGTCGGCCATTTTCAGACGAATACGAATGTATTCGTATTCGCCAAATTCAGCCGAATACGAATACGAATATTTTTCCAAAGAAACTAAATAAATAAATGCATAAATCCTAAACGAAATTTAAATAAATGAATAAAAATTTAGTTTGTACAAATACATTATTTTTTTTATAGAAATTTGTGCTTTGTATCATTTTCAAATATTATTCAATGACGATCAATAATATTTTGGGTACTTTTTATTAACTTTAAAGTACGCCAACAAGAGTGTGAAGTCCTTTTTCATAACAAAGTTTTTATATTTCATATTGCATATAATATTCGTATTCGCGAATATCAAAAATTGGCATACGTTACATCACTAGTATCTACCCAGAAAAAAAACATGACAAATCATGGGTTCAAGTGATGAGGAATTGGTTCGATTTAGGTGAAACATGCATGATTTTTACATCAGCTTGTCATTGGAGATCATGTGTTTGTGCGAGAATTTAAAAACTTTGATGTCCATTCAAATGTATGAATTTAACCCATGCAAGTTCTCTGATTCGATGATGTTTTTTCACGTAAATACAAAACAAACAAATAAATAAAATTTTTTGTCGCAGGATACGAACGGAGCTGTTTTCTTTCTCAAGGTACAATCGCTACCACTGAGCTACTGTACTCTTGTTAATTGTTAGAGATAAAACTTGTTTTATGAAAATGTAGCAGTTTGATGATTTTATTCTATTTTTGCATGTCTTTTTCGCTGGGTATTTATTTCAATATATTACCCAGTAATGTCGCATGCGTTTTTAATAAGTTTAAAAACTTTAGTATTATTTATGATTTGCGATGATATTCAGCATGCATTCGAAGAAACAAATGCTCAAGAAAGCATGAAACATTATTAAATTTTGAAAACGTTAATTTATTTTTTGCTGGGTAGATATAGAAGATTCTAAAAGGTTGTAATAAAAACTAAATAGATCATACATACATACATATACTTACTTATGCTGTGATTTCTGTTCAAACTTTTGTTAATAAAGCGGAAGGTGTTGGCAGATATTAGAATTTTTGCGTTAGGCACAAATGCGTCCAAAGTTTTCGTTTAAATGCATACATATTTTTATTTTAATTATTAAAAACAAAAATAAAAACTAAAATAACATCAACTAAAACATCACTCACATTTAAAACAGTTGTCCATTCAAAGATTAATAAAAATAAATATATCAAAATATGTTTAACCTACTCTAATTTAATTATCAATATTTATAATCGAAATACTTATTGTAATAGGATAAAGTTAAGGCCGGATCCACGCGTAATATGTCGGGTAGAGAAATTCTTTCTTGCAAGTTACTAACAATCATTTTTTCGCAGAGATTGGCCCATGTTGGGCCGTATTTGTTGCGTATATGGCTGCAGTTTAGTTTTTGGCGCGTTATAACCTTAATCAAATAAAGCAGATCATTCATGTCACGGGCCTGCGAAAATGGATTCTGACCCACACATAATTCGTACAGTATGCAACCCAAAGACCAAATGTCCGATTTGTAGTCATATTTTTCACAACGCAAAACTTCAGGAGCCGAATAAAATGCTGTACCAGCTGCACTTCCGGTCGCTTTGTTCGGAGTATGGATAAGAGATATACCGAAATCGGCAATTTTGATGTGATTGTTTATATCCACCAATAAATTGGCCGGCTTAAGGTCACGATGAAAAACATGGCGAATGTGCAAATATTCAAGTCCCATCAAAATGTCGGAAAAATAACGTAAAATGTTATCATTGGAAAATCCCACCGAATGCACTTTGTTGATCATATCCAAGAGCGTGCCATTCGGAGCATATTCCATAACTATATTGACAGTTCCAGCATGAATAAATGATCCAATGAACTGTATTATATTTGGATGACGCAACTGCGATATTATATAAACCTGCAAAAAAATAAAAAATAAAAAAATTTAATACAAATATCTAAAGTACAGACATACATACATATGTACATGCATATATGTATACTTACATATGTACATAGTACATATGTGTATTATTTGTACATAAAATATGATAGAGCTGTACATACATACATACATATGTACATAAGTATGTATGTATTTTAAGATAACTCACCTCCTCCATTATCATTTTCATATCATGCCTGGGGTTCTGCACAATTATACGTTTCACACAAACCATTTGGTTACTACGGTGTTTGCATAGAAACACACGCCCGAAGGTCCCAGCACCGAGAACTTTTATTGGCTTAATAGATGGATCTCCCAAATCCATTTCGATTGTATTACAACTTTTAAAATTGTTAGTATGGTATAAAGCTTGAATGTTTCGATCAATAAAATAATCACTTGTCCCTATACTATTTCAAGTTATTGCAAAAACTATGTACATAATATGTACATATGTACATATGTATGTAAGTAAATCCTACGAACTTGCTGTTTGTTTGAATATTTATATACGAGTATGTAGTAGGGTGATCGACTCAGTTTTTCAACCGGTTTTAAAAACCGGTTTTTTACAATACGGTTGTCGGTTTTTTCAAAATGTTGATTTCACGAATGTCGAATAGTCCGAATTTTTAACAATTTCAAAACCGGCTGAGTCCAATACTTTTCAATTTGTATATTTTGCAATAAAATTAGTTTTTACTATTTTAAAACTTAGGCCAACGTATTCTGTTAAGTTTCCCAAGTATTTTTTTCCAGTGTATAAAATGTAAAAGCGTGTTTTGAGTGTGGCAACACTTACTGAAACATGAAATTAAAGCGAAATTATTTTATGAGGTGGTATCAATGGATGTCAAAATCAATTTGCGAAAATTGTTTTGTTGACATTTTGCTTTATATTTTATACAGAGGTATATACCCATCTTGTCCATACATTCATATATATATATATATATATTAGATATGTATATACTAGTGATGTAATATTCGCGAATACGAATACGAATATTTCAAACGATATTCGCGAATACGAATACGAATATTATATGCAATATGAAATATAAAAAAATTGTTATGAAAAAGGACTTCACACTCTTTTTGGCGTACTTTAAAGTTAATAAAAAGTACCCAAAATTTTAATGATCGTCATTGAATAATACTTGAAAATGCTACAAGGCACAAATTTCTATAAAAAAATTAATGTATTTGTACAAACTAAAATTTTTAGTCATTTATTTAAATTTCGTTTAGGATTTATGCATTTATTTATTTAATTTCTTTGGAAAAATTTAGCGAATACGAATACATTCGTATTCGACTGAAAATGGCCCATTATTCGACGATTCGAATACAAATACGAATATTCGTGCATCACTAGTATATACATATTTTATATATGTATATGTATGTATGATACATAAGTATTTGAAGTTATTTTTATGTTTTACCTTTAATTTTTGTATTGTTTTATAGTATTTACAGTTTAAAATCAAAACTTTTGTATAATAATGTTCTTACTTAAAAAAACCGGTTTAAACCAAGGTTGGCAAACGGTATCGTAAAAATACCGATACCGATTCAAATACCGCTAAAACTAGATACCGGTATCGATACCGATACCGAAATCCATTTCGGTTAGAAAATACCGGTATCCAGAATACCGCTTACGTCTATACCGGTATGTACCAATATATTCTTTTATGAACACGTTTTTGTTCTCCTTCACACATTCTTATGAAGCGCTCTTGTTTTTAATTAACCGAAAAGTGCAATCATATTATAATCATCACTAGCGCGAAATACAAACAAACTGCGTGAACTGCTTAATGAATTTAGGAACGAAAAACGTATCTCTAGCAAAGCCATTTTAAGCCACATTTGTTGTATATGAAATCGCGAAAATTAGTATATTGGCTGTACCAGATACACAAGCTGATGCGAAGATTTTAAGTTTTGAAGAGTTCTTTTTTAAAATATGCACATTAAACTGGTCGCAAAGACATTTTTCTTTATTTGTGATCTGTCTAAAATATGAGGTTTGCTGCCATAAAAGCCTAGCGAGGGCTAGAGTACCCGATAAGCAGTGGAAAAAAAATTTAAATAATTCTGCAGTTTCTAATGTAGCTGTCCAATTGTTATGAAATTTTACACAGCATTGAAGGATGGGTCAGAAAGCTCAAGTCTGGAATTTAGACGACGGAGCCACAAAGCACTAAAGTGGGCAACCTTGGGTTAATGAAAAATGACCAGATAAAAAAGATTTTTTGCAAGTGGATTGTTTTCTATCCAAGGAGCTAAAAAAAGTCTTCTACATTTGTGTGTTTTCGCTTACAGTTTAGAAAATATTAGAGAAAAAAGATTAAGATTTTGGCTTTTTTACCAACCTTGGCCCACTGTTCTGCTAATGGAGAAGTCAAATCTTGTTAGATTTATAAAATTAAGCTGATTATGAATAAGGAACAAAATTTGTAACATTTAAAAAAATTGGTATCAAAATTACAATTAATTCAAAATTTATACGCAATTTAAACTAAAATTTAAAAAAAAGTAGATTTTTAGATTTTTTTTAGAGAAAAAGGTGGGTTAATTATTTTGCATTAATAAAAGAATTTCGCCAATCAATATTTTCGGCTGAAAAGTCTTTCTTAGGTAGAAAATGATGTAATCAATACACAAAAAGTAGTAGCTTTTGAGTTCCCGGTGATTCCCAATAAAATTAATTAAAAATGGGACTTTTCACTATTTTTGCAGTATTCATTCTTCTTATTTGTCGCCGGACGCAGATTAGATTTTTGGAAATGTGTACATATTTAAAAACATATCTTGTTTTAAAGTGGCGTAATACATTTTTTTAAACATTTGAAATTTGATATTTATAACAAAAAATATGTCTAATTCAAACAGAGATGGTGGAGAAAAATTTTCGAAACTTTTATACCTGAACTTAAAGATTGGTCTCTTGAGGTGAAGCAAAGTACTTACTTTAACAAAAATATTGTTTATTGCTTGATTTGAAATATTCAAACATTTGTTTCGTCTGAATTTGACGAGTACGAATACGAAAAAAATCCGAATATTCGGGAATTCGAATACAAATAATCGCACATCACTAAGTGCATACATTTCTACATGTATTTCGTGTGTATATTATACAATGTATGTATTTATTTTTATTATTTTGTTTAATTTTCGAAGTAATTTAATAAAATTTTTTTTTTGCATAATTGAATATAATTGAATATGAACTAATAATTTAGCAGTAATAGCGGTATACCGGTATTATAAACCCGGTAACGGTATGTACCGGTAATACCGATACCGAAATTAAAAAAATACCGATTCCGTTACCGATACCGAAATTTAAAAAATAGTTGTACCGGTATCAATACCGATACCGTTATTTGTTTCGGTTTCCAACCTTGGTTTAAACCGTGTTTTTCATAATATCAAATATTCGAACTATTCGAAACTCGATTTCTGGAAAAAGTCGATTAATCGATCACCCTAGTATGTATGTAGGTTAAGAATTACACATTTATCCTAACGTCATATATATGTATGTAATGTTTTTTTATATTTTTTCATTACAAATTTATAAAATCCCTCGTTAAATGCGATTTGAATATATTTTATTTCAAAATAAAAAACCACCTATGTATATAAAAAATACTCGAGTGCCCGTTCTCGGGCCAATGTATTTATGTAAATAATATGTAAATATGTATACTATTGTTTATTATGGTGTAAGCATATTATAAGTTGTAAATAAATAAACGAACTTAAAAAAAAAAAGTTAAGAATTACACAGGTCAACAAAATGAAATTTATTGTGTAAGGTCAAAGGTTTCGTAGTCAATTTGTATACACCAAGTACTGTGTATCAATCCCTATAAATCTTTTTTTTTGAATTGGCTCTGTATCTCGAGAGTTTCAGTTATTAAGAAAAAAGAGGATGCTGCATCACATAATTTGCATTTACTGTAGAACCAGTTCTTTGATTAAATAAAAAAAATACATAGAAGGCTAGGAAACGAATTGGCCTTTAAATTACGTCCGTATTAATTTTTGAACAGTCTTATAGTTTCGGAGATATTCCGAAAGTTTTCAACAAAAAAAAAAATTTTTCCCAAACATTAAGAAAATCGTTTTTTAAAAGACTCATAAAAATTTTAATCTGAAGAAAATTTTATATTTTATTATTAATTGTGATACCTTCATATGTTATAAATAAAATGAGCCACATTTATTAAAAATCACTCCTTTACTTCTGAATTTATTTACATTTATACACAGAAGACTGTATTTTTTTTTATTTGATCAAAGAACTGGTTCTCAAGTAAATGCAAATTATGTGATGCAACATCCTCTTTTTTCTTAATAACTGAAAATCTCGAGATACAGAGCCAATTCAAAAAAAGTAATTTATAGTCAATGGAGCTCAGTATCAAATGCACGAAAATTTATTATCAAAGTACCGACCTTAAAAATCGTGTTGACCTGTGTTATGTATAAAATACCCAACAAACCAAATGTTCCCAAATCGTAAAGAATTCGTAACGACTAGTCGAATAACGTCCCTTTTCACAATGTATGGTTAAGAGTTAACGTGAACTTTAACTGACAGTTCTTCATACAAAACTTGCCGTTAAAGTCCCTGTTATCTTTTAACCATATATTGTGAAAAGGTACGTAAATCGAAACCGATATATTACGAAAATCGTAACGATTTTTATATGATATGGTTGACCCGACTTCTTAATGATATGTAGTTACGAAATGGTATCGACGTGTCGGTAAGAAATCGAAACTACATACATACATGCAGGTATGATATCTTTTTGTTTATACAGCAGAGTACCGCTTCACATTTACGTTGCTGCTTACTAGGGTGATCGAATATTCGACTTTTTCCAGAAACCGGGTTTCGAGTAGTCCGACTATTTGAAATCATGAAAAACCCGCTACCGGTTTTTACAATTCAGGAAAAACGGATCAACCGGTTTTTTTAAGTAAGAAAATTATTATACAAAAGTTTTGATTTTAAATCGCTTTATTAAAAAAAGAGTTAACAGTTCATGTAAATACTAAAAACAAACGAAAATTAAAGGTAAAACATAAAAATTTACTTCATATACTTATGTACATACATATGTACATATGTATCGATGGCTTATAAAAAAGGTGTGACTCGAATTTTTAATATTTTAAAGGAGAAGTAAAAAACTGAAGAAAAACTAAAGCATTTACATGCAGAAATAATTTTTTAAGCTGCCATAAGCCCTTGATTTTTAATTGTAACGAACTAAGATATTCAATAAGGATGCAATTATACGTTGTTTTCTGGAAAACGTTTAAAGACCGATTTCGAAAAAAATTTTACGTATTGTTACGTTTAAATTTTATTAAACGTGTGAGTTCTTTTGATTGCTCAAAAATAAAAATAAATAACAACACGATTTTCTTATTTGCAGCTGAACTTCCTTTTATTAGTGACTAAACCAATTACAACTTGTCTTTTCTTATTTACTTCTTAACGTTATTATCCACGGCACGATGTTTTTTACTTTCAACGATGTTCACTCTACTAATTTCCAATTAGCACTGACTGACTTGTTCGTTCACAACACAACTGAACTTCACAACTGACTTATTCACGACTGACTTGCCATTGGTTGCATCGCGCTTTTTATACTGTGCACCAATACCACTAGAAGTTTCAAGCATAGTCCAGACGATCATTATCATCTTAAATGTTGTTTACTTAGTGCCCAATTAAGTTCATGTGGTAACTATGTACATACATGTGTATATGCAAACGTGTGTACATCATTAACTAAGCAATGCGTGGTGGTTGTTTACCTTTTGCCTTTCGATTGAATTAGCATGTATGTATGTGTGTGTGTAAATATGCGAATCTTCTTAATAAGCAGACGCTTTTTGTTGTTGCTTTTGCTTGTTTACGTGTTACGCATGCTTATTTAGTTCTTTGCTACAGTGTTTGCACGCGAATATGTGTGTACGTTTGTTGCTTTAGTTAAATACTTCTATAGTTTTTTGCATTAACCCTGTAGGAATCTTTCTACGTAACACTGCCGCCCACTTAAGCCTATTCGTCCCGAATAGGCACATCATCACTGCCTGTTTCTTTCTTCGTTTTCTATACGCCTTGTAGTTGCGCTGTAGACGACTACCTCTTCCATATTTGTAGGCTTTAGTTCTGGCTCTGCTTCGTCTTTCAACTGGGACTTGTGTTACCATTCGCTGGAGGTAGCTACTTCGTTGACATTTGTGGCCCCTGGTACTGGCTCTGCTTCCTGTTTCCACTACAGCTTGCCTTGCCTTGCACTGAAGATGACAAGTTCTTCCACATTTGCAGCCCTTGGTACTGAATCTGCTTGGTATTTCCACTACAGCTTGCCTTGCCGTACGCTGTAGATGACAACTTCTGCCACATTTGTGGCATCTGGCTCTGAGTCTACATTGCCTCTTGACTAGAGCTTGCCTTACCATACACTGTAGATGACCACTCCTTCCACACTTATGGCCTTTGGCTCTGACTCTACCTTTCCCCTTGGCTAGAGCTTGCCTTACCATACACTGGAGATGACAACTCCTTCCACACTTATGGCCTATTGCACTGACTCTACTTTGTTCCTCGACTAGACTTTGCCTTACCACACGCTTGAGGTTCATTACAAAAGTTGTCTTCTTCTTCCTTGCTGCTTTTATGCTGCGCGCTTTGTTTACTGTAGCAGTTTCTTTGCCCTGAGCAAGCGAAACCATTTCACCCATAGCTTGTTCCACTGTTTCACAGACCGCTTGACTATCTACTAAGTCACGAGCTTCATTCACTTTGCTGGAGACTTCTGACAAACTTCGCTCATTTCCAACTTGTTGACACTGACCACTGTTGATTTCGTCAACATTTTCTTCATTGCCAGAAATTTCATCGTTGATCTGCTCCAAGTCAGAAATCTTTTCGTCTGATTTACTGACTTGTACTTTAATGCCATCTACTCTTCTATATAAGCCCTTAGACATTTCTTGAAGTTTCTCATTTGTGGCCTTAACTTCAGCTAAAACTCTCTCGTTGTTGGCTCTAAAAGTTTCCAGAAATTTCTTGTTGTCAGCTTTCATTTCATCAGCGTTAGCTCTAAAAGACTCCTGAAATCTGACATCCATTCTTTCCAGGCTAGTTTCCATTTTCTCATAGTGCGCTTTTATTTCGCTCATTATGGCAGCAAACATTGCGCTGATGTCTGTACTTGTTGGAGTATTAGTAGAAGGAGCAGATGCTTCTTCCATCTCATATTTCTCTTCAAATTCGTATGCTGCTATGTCAACGCCACGACGCTTGAATTCATCTATCAGCCTCTTTTGAAGTTCTGCCTTATTACCTGTTGTCGGCAGGTCACACTTACTCAATTCCTTTTTGAGTTGCTCCACTTGTAAGTCTTCGAACTTCATTGTAGATTTTCTTTCCTTGTATTAAAAATTCATTATTCTCTGATTAATTAATTATTTTTATTTTAATTTTGCAATCCCAGTTCTGACACCAAATGTTACGTTTAAATTTTATTAAACGTGTGAGTTCTTTTGATTGCTCAAAAATAAAAATAAATAACAACACGATTTTCTTATTTGCAACTGAACTTCCTTTTATTAGTGACTAAACCAATTACAACTTGTCTTTTCTTATTTACTTCTTAACGTTATTATCCACCGCACGAGGTCTTTTACTTTCAACGATGTTCACTCTACTAATTTCCAATTAGCACTGACTGACTTGTTCGTTCACAACACAACTGAACTTCACAACTGACTTATTCACGACTAGACTTGTGTCCAACCATTCTTTTTGAACTAGTTTGAGAGCGTTTGAATCAAAAGTTGTTTCAAACCCATTTTATTTACATTGATGTTTTTGACCGGACTTGTGTCCAACTGAACGAACTAGTTCAAAAAGAACTGTTGGACACAAGTCTATTCACGACTGACTTGCCATTGGTTGCATCGCGCTTTTTATACTGTGCACCAATCCCACTAGAAGTTTCAAGCATAGTCCAGACGATCATTATCATCTTAAATGTTGTTTACTTAGTGCCCAATTAAGTTCATGTGGTAACTATGTACATACATGTGTATATGCAAACGTGTGTACATCATTAACTAAGCAATGCGTGGTGGTTGTTTACCTTTTGCCTTTCGTTTTAATTAGCATGTATGTATGTGTGTGTGTAAATATGCGAATCTTCTTAATAAGCAGACGCTTTTTGTTGTTGCTTTTGCTTGTTTACGTGTTACGCATGCTTATTTAGTTATTTGCTACAGTATTTGCACTCGAATATGTGTGTACGTTTGTTGCTTTAGTTAAATACTTCTAGATAGTTCTTTGCATTAACCCTGTAGGAATCTTTTTACGTAACAATATTTTATCCATGTTTTTGGTGGTCCGTCGTTTCCAAATAGATTGAACTTACGTTTAAAATTTGTTAACGCACTAATAATCCCAAAATTATTATTTTACTTATTCAGTAAAATATTTTTTTTTATTAAAATACATTGAAATCGATTATTGAGGGGTTTAGCTGGATCCTATGCGCATTTCACTGTTGCTAATGCAGATCATCAGGGAACCTTTACCCAAAGCTTCTTAGAACAACTAGAGTTATTGTGTTATAAACTTTCATTTAAACAAATGAGAAGCTCAACAACAAATAACAAAGTTGAAACAAGAACTCAATAATCAACATGTTTTTTATTTTCTTACTTTACCATTACTACATTGGCTGACTTTTTTTCAGCTTCAAATTGTAGATATAAAGAGTATGTAAAAAGAAAATAAATGTAAATAACAACAACAGCTATTCAAGAATAAAGTGTTGCCACACAAGTATTTTTTGACCGGGTGCAGTCAAATTAATAATTAGTGTTTTTATGGGAATTTTTACAATTTAAGTTTAAAATTTGTTAACGCACTAATAATCCCAAAATTATTATTTTACTTATTCAGTAAAATGTTTTTTTTTATTAAAATACATTGAAACTAAACCCCTCAATAATCAATTTCAATGTATTTTAATAAAAAAAACATTTTACTGAATAAGTAAAATAATAATTTTGGGATTATTAGTGCGTTAACAAATTTTAAACTTAAATTGTAAAAATTCCCATAAAAACACTAAAGATTGAACTTACATTCGTCCGTAAAAATAACTCTTTTCCAAAACTTAAATTTATTAAGATTGACGTCTTTGTACTCCAGAGCATAATTATATCGTTTAGTTTTGTTTATGGGACTTATGTATGGTATTTTTCTGGCTATACACGTCTATAATCCAACTTTCTTTGAGCAACAGCGAATCGTATTAGCATCTACAAGAATTCCATAATTATTTTTAAGGTCCTCTTTCAGTTTCGTGCCACTTCTCTTTGTATTTTTCGCAATTTCTCTTACAATTTTGCGCCTTAGTCTTTCATCAAACCTTGCTATTCGCCCCAAATCGTGACAAACTTTGATTCTTTTGTAGTTTTGATGATAGTTAGGATTGTAAATTTAGAAAAACTTAAGATTTATCCGACTTTTCTCATTAAATTCCCTTCATTTGAAAGATTGAGGCCTAATTTTCGAACGGCGGTTGATATTTTCTTATTTTTTCCCCATTTTTTTCAACTACTGCTAATTAAAGCAAAATTTAAGAAAAATCTAACACATATTGTTAAAACAAGACTAAATGAACACAAAATGATATAATAAAAAAAAGTGCTGGAAATACGAATTCAAATCAATTTCGTACAAAACCTGTGACATGGCTGTATATCTGTATTTAATACAATTCAAACGCGTATGTACACTTTTGCGATTTTGGCTAAGTATCATTTTTCAGTCGTTTTTATTTTACGAAAAAAGTAACAATATTTTTGTAGGTTTTTTATCTCGAAGTTATAAAGTGGGTCCAATGTAATACTCAAGATACAATTCAATTTAAAAATTAAACATTAAATAAAAATTATGAATAAAAAGCATGAAATGCCTAAAATCGATGCAGAGTTTTTCTAGTCGAAGTTCAGTTATACTAACTTTATTTAAAAGTTTACTAACTTACAGTTAGCTTAAACTTTTGTTTTAACTGAAGGTTTGAAATATTCGTTAACAATAAAAAAAAATTATTTAACTTCCTGTTATTAATTATTTTAAATGAACTGAATAAACTAAAGTCAAAATATGGATACATAAAAACAATCAATTTGAATAATTATATATTGGAAATTATTACAATCAAATACGCAAATAAGCAGAATTAACGAGAGAGAAAAAAGAATTCGGTAATTACACATATGTATGTATTAGTGATGCACGAATATTCGTATTCGAATTGTCGAATATTCGGCCATTTTCAGGCGAATACGAATGTATTCGTATTCGTCAAATTTAGGCGGATTCGAATACGAATGTATTCGTATTCGTCAAATTCAGCCCGATTCGATTACGAATACGAATATTTTTCCAACGAAATTAAATAAATAAATGCATAAATCCTAACTGAAATTTTAATAAATGAATAAAAATTTTAGTTTGTACAAATACATTATTTTTTTTTATAGAAATTTGTGCTTTTTATCATTTTTAAATATTATTCAATGACGATCATTAAAATTTTGGGTAATTTTTATTAACTTTAAAGTACGCCAACAAGAGTGTGAAGTCCTTTTTCATAAGAATTTTTTAATATATCATATTGCGTAAAATATTCGTATTCGTATTCGCGAATATCGTTTCAAATATTCGTATTCGCGAATATCGTTTGAAATATTCGTATTCGTATTCGCGAATATCAAAAATTGACATTCGTTACATCACTAGAATGTATATTAAGTATATTAAATATTATAAAAATGCAAATGTCTGTTCTAGTTGCCCAAACTTTTCACCTATGTTGGCATAATTTCTGGAACTATAAGAGCTGTGGAGCTGAAATTTTCAACACAGCTTTGGGTCAATATCCATTAGGTATTCATTTTGTTTTTGACCAAAAAAAATTAGCACGGCGTGGAGTAATTTTTAGTTAACAAATTCTTTAAAGTGAGAAAACTTTTGCTGAGCTCAGCTAGTAAATGAAGGCAATCATGAATTTTATATGTTACGGATAAAAGCGTGAATAACACGCTGAGAAACTTGAGTTTGAATTATTTTATTTTCATTGAAAACTAAACACAACTGGAAATATTCGGTCGTTTTGTAAACCGAATATTTTGAAATCGCGCTATTTTAAAAAACTAACTCCGACAATAGCAATATTTTTTCTGATTTTTTTATATATAGAATCTCAAATATCATATCTGAAAGAAAATCGTCGTTTATGATTTTAAACAAGTGTGCAGGACCATTCTTAATTTTTTTTAAACAAGAAATTTACTCGGATTCGGTTTACAGAACATGCCGTATTAACAGCTTTTCAATCACAAATAAATAAATATGAAATAAATGGTAATAAGATGTTTTATTGTAGATTTCGCCAGAAACAACAACAAACAGAACTAACAAAAATCGAAAAAGGAATTTGTCAAAACCTGCAAAAAACTATGTTTGCTGCAATCTTGCAAAGTAGTTGTTTATCAAATTTTGTCTAATATTTGATGTAGTGTTTTCTGTAATTATTTCTTCTTGATAAATAGTTTCCTACGTGACTATTTCAGTAAACAATCCAATTATATTTTCTAGCAATGTTATGTAATACTGAAAATTCAATAATGACAGCAATAGTAGCAGCGTTGTCAAATCGGTGCTTTTCGCACCGTTTTTAGTGCTTTTTCGACACGAAAAATTTTGAAGTTAGTGCTCAGTGCTTTTTTAAATTCATTTCGGTGCTTTTTGTTTCGAGTCGGTGGCACTAAACTAAAAATTCGAAGAAAAATTTCCTCACCTTTTTTCTTTCGAGGAAATTGTACATGTATATAAAAAAATAAGCTCTGAACTTAAATCGAGCATTTAAAAAAATCTACCAAGTTTGTACAAGACTTAGTGGAAGAAATAGCGCCATGTTTCCCTTAAACCTTAACATTTAAATCATAATTAATATAAACAAGTAAGATTGCTATATTTGGCTGTGACGAATCTTATATACCCTTTACCAAAGTGCGTTTATGTAGTATAGAGATACATACATACATACAGAGACATGTAGGTACATATTAATTTTGTGAAAAATTAATACTTTTTTTCTAGTGCAATTTTTAGGTTTTTGGCATTATGTTTAATTTGGTGCTTTTAAAATTTTGGCGATTTTTTTTTATATAGGCAATTTTTTTTGGTTTTGGCGATTTTTTTTCGGTTTTTGGCGTTTGTTTAATTTTGCCGATTTTTTTTCGTTCTGGCGATTTTTTTTGGATTTTGACGATTTTTTTCATTTAGGCGATTTTTTTATTTTTTATATATTTAGTTTTTTTTATTTTTTTGTGGCAATTTTTTAGTTTTGACACTTTTTTCTCGTTATGGCGATTTTTTTCGGTTTTTGGCGTTTTTTAATTTTGGCGATTTTTTTTCGTTTTGGCAGATTTTTTTGACTTTGCGTTTGCCGATTTTTTTTTCATTTAAGCGATTTTTTTAGTTTTTGGAGATTTTTTTTTCATATAGGCAATTTTTTTTTGTTTTTGGCGATTTTTTTCGGTTTTTGGCGTTTTATTTTATAATTTTGGCGATTTATTTTCGTTTTGGCGATTTTTTTTAATTTTTGACGATTTTTGTTTATATAAGCATTTTTTTTTTGTTTTGACGATTTTTGCGGATTTTTGTCATTGTGGGAATTTGTTTTTTTTGTTTTGACACTTTTTTCTCGTTTGGCGATTTTTTTTCGTTTTTTGGCGTTTTTTTAATTTTGGCGATTTTTTTTCGTTTTGGCGATTTTTTTGATTTTGCCGATTATTTTTTTCATATAAGCAATTTTTTTAATTATTGGCGATTTTTTTCATATAGGCAATTTTTTTTTGATTTGGCGATTTTATTTCGGTTTTTGGAGTTTTTTTAATTTTAGCGATTTATTTTCGTTTTGGCGATTCTTTTTTGATTTTGGCGAGTTTTCTTTTTTTTGGCGATATTTGTTCACATAAGCATTTTTTTTTGTTTTGGCGATTTTTTCGGTTTCTGTCGTTTTTTTAATTTTAGCGTTTTTTTTTCATTTTGGCGATTTTTTTCGTTTTGGCGACTTTTTTAAATTTTTGGCGATTTTATAATTTTCGGATTTTTTAGTTTGACCGGTTTTGAAAATTTCAAGAGTTTAACTCTTAAGGTTTCCAAGATATAGCAATTTGTTAAAATTACATAGTCAAAATTTCATTAACTGATGGACCACCCTGAATTTTAATTTTTTTAAATTTTAGTGTTAATTTTTGTAGCCTATATAAAAATACACTAATTTTACAAATTTCAAGTGTCAATATACATATGTACACACATACATACAATTGTATGTATATTACATGGGATTTTAAAAGTTTTCGTTACTCATTTTGGAACACCCTTTAATTTTTAGCTTTTATATATTTGTTGTTGTAGCGACCAAAGTTCTAAATACTCTGTCCAAATTTCAGACCCGTAGCTTTTACCGTTCCTGAGAAAATAGCCTTCTTCCTAAACCATGAAATATGTTTAATTATTAGGTGTTGTCATCACTGGCATAAAATACAACGCTGTACTTTTCTTCTCTGCCTTACACAACAATTTTTAAAATAACGACACTAGTCATTGAACACGCGAAGAGTAAACCAAAGGAAACACGATACACTCTGAAATATATTTTTGTACTTTATATTTTTTAAACACGTATTAATAAACTTAACTCATTTAAATTAAAATCATTTAAAGTTTTGTGTTTATAGTCGCCTACATTGTTTTCCTTTGCTTTTTGCGAGTTTTGGTACATTGGGAAGCCGTCAAATTGTGTCGCCAGTCAGTCAGTCAAGATGCCAACCACAAGGTCACAATCCAGTCAGGAGGACCCACTGCAGCAGTATGAGAATTCATCTGATAGCGAATGCCTGGACAACACATTAGTTAACAACCATAGTGATAAAGATTCAACAGAAGCCGCTATAAAAAATATGTCATCACAGCCAGTGATTAAGTCTATAGAGTCTGTCACTACGTCTGATCTTTTATTATCTTTAATGTCAACAGTCACTTCTTTAAAATCTGCAATTGATGATTTGAGACAAGAATCAGGTCGCAGAAATAACATGCATCAACATTCTCCTCCATCTCAAAGGGGCGTTGAAGATTCAGCACTTACGACACACACACATGAAGGATTGCAGATGCCAAATTCACATCTACAAGGTGGGTCAAACTTTTTGTGTAATAAGCAGATGGTATCTGCAGCATCTAATGCAAATCCAATGCCGCCTTCATTGCATGATCAACAAAGTTTGCCAAATATTGTTCGGCAAATGCCACCCCTAACGAGATGGGGTATGCCAGCACAAGAAATAAATTCGTCAACAAGTGTGTCAAATAACGTTCAATTAAACAACAATGAATTACCGCATTTGAGAAATCCTCAAGAAATGTCTCAACAAAGAATGAACATACAACAAATGCAGGCAACATCAGGTTTTGCGCAAGTGTTACCATTGTCGAATAATTGTACTCAATCTCAACCTATGCTTAATTTTCAGCAGCTACCGTCAGTAGCAGAAAACTTAAATAATCATGCGCCGTCGCTAAACGCCGATTGTAGACCGCCGTCAAATGAAACTAATTTTTATACAGTAAGACCACCAACAACAATTCAGTCAAACGAGTTCACGACGAAGCTGTATCATCTTCCACAATTTGATGGAAAACCAGAAGATTGGCCATTATTTTTGGCAACTTACGAAGACACAACGATGGAATTTGGTTACACTAATAGACAAAATCTAATCAGGCTGCAAAAAGCGTTGCAAGGTCCAGCCAGAAATAGTGTAATGTCGATGCTAATTCATCCAGAAAACGTTCCGCAAATTATTGATGAGCTAAGGTTTAATTTTGGTCGTCCAGAACTGTTGATACGATCGCAATTGGATAGAATAAAAATGTATCCATTGATAACCGAAGGCCGACCTGAAGGTATCTTGGGCTTGTCTGGTTGTGCCAAAAATATGGTCGCGTTTTTTAAATCTGCAAAATGTGAAAACCATCTAATGAATCCAACACTATTAGAGCAATTAGTTTTAAAGTTGCCCTTGTCCAGACAATACGAGTGGGCAAAATTTTCTGTTTCGGTGTTACCATTTCCAACGGTAGAGCATTTTGCCGAATGGATTGGTGACTTGGCTCGATATTGTAGCCTTATGCCGTCACGTGGCCCAGCGTTAACACACGATCGTCAACAAAACGTACCGGCCACCCGAAGAGTTCTTTACAGTAAAGAACAGCCCAGTCAAAAACAATGCCAGCAATGTAAGGGCAGTCATGAAATTTCGGAATGTGATAAATTTAAGGAGTTATCAACAAGTGCCAAGTGGGAGCAAGTTAAACGCTTGCATGTTTGTTTCTCTTGCCTTCGTAAAGGGCATAGTTTGACCCAGTGCAGAAAACGAAAAGTGTGTGGTATAAATAAATGTAATCGTTACCATCACCCAATACTTCACCAAGATGTCTCAGGGGTGTCGGCTGTTACTGGTAATGACCAACCTGAACATGTTTTACAATGCTGCCAAAGTGAAAGTGTTTCACATTTATTTAAAATTTTGCCTGTTACTATACACGGCCCAAATGGATCAGCAACAGTTTATGCTTTGCTGGACGAAGGATCATCTGTTTCTTTGATTGAAGAAAATGTAGCCAGGGCTATGGGCCTAAAGGGGCAAAAAGCTTCAATTACACTTCAATGGTATGACAAGATGCGAAAAACGGTAAGGTGAGGGTAAATGTGGACATTTCTCCTGTGAATGATCGCCATAAAAAATATGCAATCAAAAATTTGCAGACTGTCAAGGAATTAAATCTTCCTGTGCAAAGTTTTGATAAAATGAGATTTAAATATTTATCACATCTTCCAATACAATGCTACGAAAATAAAAGACCATCAATGTTAATTGGCCTGGACAACTGTATACTTGGTTTGGCAGAACAAGTTGTTGAGGTAGGTCCTCACTTACCGGTGGCATCCTACACTAAGCTTGGATGGGTGGCGTATGGCCCATTATTGAAAAAACCAACTGGCACTGCTAGAATATGCCACATTAAGGAGGGTGAATCATGGAAAGAAGTTCACCAATTGGTACAAGATTACTTTGCAGTTGAGAATTTTGGGGTAAAGGCAACAAATTTCGTACTGGAGTCGGAGGACAATAAACGTGCCAGAAACATCTTGGAAAGCACGTGCCGAAAAATAGATTGTCACTACGAAACCGGTTTATTGTGGAAAAGAGATGGTGTTTGCCTACCAGAGAGTTTTGAAATGGCCAAGAATCGTCTACGGAAAATTGAAAATAGAATGAAACAAGACCCAGCTTACGCAGACAGATATAAGCAAGAAATAGAAAAATACATTTTAAAAGGCTATGCCCGAAAATTGTCACCCATAGAGGCCAAAACATTTGAGCGTGGTAAAGTATGGTATTTACCGCATTTTGGCGTAGTTAATCCCCACAAGCCTGAAAAACTGCGGATTGTATTTGATGCTGCCGCAATGTCGTCAAACACGTCTCTTAATTCGGTATTATTAAAGGGTCCTGAACAAGCAAAATCCCTTCAAGTGATCATGTTTCAATTTCGTCAAGGTAGAATAGCAGTAGCTGGAGACATACAAGAAATGTTCTCTCAGGTATTTATAAAAGAAAATGATCAAAACGCACAACGTTTTTTGTGGCGCGAAAATGGATTGGGTAGCGAAATAAATATTTATGTAATGAGGTCAATGATTTTTGGATCAATATGCTCACCCTGTTGTGCGGAATACGTAAAAAACCGAAACGCAAGGGAGTTTAAGTCGACACTGCCTAAAGGTACCAGCGCTGTTGTTAACAATATGTATGTGGATGACCTTGTCATTAGCTTCAATAGTTTTGAAGAGGCTCTTGAGATCACACAGCAGGCCATACAAATAAATGCTGCCGCTGGGTTCAAGTTAAGAAATTTCTCATCAAATTCAAGGAAGCTACAAAATCTACTAAATGGTGGTGAAAACGGTGGTTCAACAATGCTTAAAATGGAGAAACGAAGCAACACAGATAAAATTCTTGGCCTATACTGGAACAAAGACTCTGACAGTTTCGAATTTCATTTAAGGTTTCATAAAATTTGCGCAGATGTGTTAGAAGGCAAACGTCCACCTACTAAAAGAGAAGTTTTGGGTATAATAATGGCAGTTTTCGATCCATTTGGGTTTTTAGCGAATTTCACGATTTTTTCAAAATTATTGATACAGCGAACGTGGAAATTGTGTATACAATGGGACGATCAACTTCCTCAACAAATTCTAACCCAATGGAATGCCTGGTGGCGAGAATTTGAAAAGGTTCAACAAATATCGATTCCTCGCTGTTACTTTAAGTTATTGCCAGTGGCTGATGAAATTCAGCTTCATGTCTTTGTGGATGCGAGTTCAAGTGCCTTTGCTGCTGCCGCCTATTTTCGCATAAAACACAACTGCGATATTCACACCTCCTTTGTTATGGCCAAAGCTCGTTGTGCACCAACAAGAGGAATGACGATTCCTCGCCTTGAATTGCAAGCAGCCGTTTTGGGCTGCCGTCTTAAAGCTGTCATTGAAGAGTCTCATAACTTTAAAATTCATCGAACAATATTCTGGTCCGACTCTCAAACGGTTTTATGTTGGATTAGGTCAACAGAGAGAGAATACAAACAATTCGTAGCCTGTCGCATTTCGGAAATTTTGGCGACAACTGAACCTGAGCAATGGAAATGGCTACCTACTAACTTAAATGTTGCAGACGAGGCTACCAGAGCAAAATTGCCTAAAGAGTTTCACAGCAACACTAGGTGGATGAAGGGTCCTGAATTTCTAAAGCTGGGAGAGCACTCGTGGCCAGTCGATACGGTTGTTTCTGAGACCAAACAAAGCCAAGACGAGGAAAGGGGCGATGTGGTCTTAATGTTAAATGCGGTGAATGAAACAATTTTTGAATATAAAAAATTTTCAAACTTTTTAAAATTAAAGCGATGTGCTGCCTGGGTTTTACGATTTGTTAACATCAAAGCCAGAAGGATGGAGCGGGAATCCAATGAATTGACTGCTGGTGAAATTGAGGCGGGGGAGAAGTTGATCTGTCGTCAGGTGCAAACGGAGGCATATGGGGCCGAAAGACTGTATTATGAGGGGCAACGCTCTACCAAAGTCGTACAGTATTCATCAGCTGACACCTTATATGGATAATGATATGCTGCTTAAGGTTAATGGCAGGATAGACAACGCATACTGTTTGCCAGAAACCGCTAGGAATCCCATTATTATGCCGACCAAACACCCGGTCACTTTCATGGTAGTCGCTTATTATCATCGAAAAAATCATCACCAAAACGACCACATAGTAATTAATGAGGTAAGGCAAAAATTTTGGGTGCCATACATTCGATCTGTGTTGAAGTCAGTGAAAAAGTCATGTTCGTCCTGTATTCTTGAGAGCGCTAAACCTGTGGCCCCATTAATGGGACAACTCCCAGTTGATCGTTTAACCCCTTACATGCGTCCATTTAGTTATGTTGGACTAGACTATTGTGGGCCATTTTACGTCACAATTGGGCGAAGGAGGGAGAAAAGGTGGATCGCGTTATTCACCTGCTTGACTACAAGAGCATTGCATTTGGAAATTGCTGCCGACCTGTCCACAGATACATTTTTGCTTTGTGTACGAAATTTCGTAAATAGAAGAGGTGTACCCATCAGAATCCGAAGCGACAACGGCACAAATTTCATTGGTGCCCAAAAGGAAATATTGAAAGAAAATAGATTTTTCGACTATGACGATATTCAAATGAACCTTTCGAAAGATAACATCGAATGGATTTTCAATTGCCCGGCCAATCCACACGCAGGTGATTGTTGGGAAAGACTTGTCAAATGTGTCAAGCAGCTGTTATACAAAATTTTGAGGGAAGAAGCGCCACGACTAGAAACTTTTCGCAGCGCAATTATAGAGGCCGAATGCATAATAAACAACCGTCCACTGACTCAGCTGCCTTTAAATCCAGGATCTGAAGAGCCTTTGACACCAAGCCACTTCTTGATAGGTGGTCTAAACTCGACACAAACACCCGGACCTGATGATAAAAATTTATGCCTACGAAAACAGTGGCGTATAGCCCAAAATTTAAAGGATAGATTGTGGAAGCGGTGGGTGGTCGAATACTTGCCACAATTGCTACAACGTCCGAAATGGAAGGAAAAGATAACACCGATTCAAGTCGAAGACATTGTTCTGATATTAGATTCCAACTTACCCAGAAGCCAATGGAAATTGGGAAGAGTAACTAAAGTTTTCCCTGGAAAAGATGGCCAAATACGTACAGCAGAAGTGTCTACAGCCCACGGGCTCTTACGTCGACCTGTGGTGAAGTTAGCTGTCCTGAAATTTAAGGAATCCTCCGCATAGAAAGGATTACGGTGGGGGGAATGTTGTCATCACTGGCATAAAATACAACGCTGTACTTTTCTTCTCTGCCTTACACAACAATTTTTAAAATAACGACACTAGTCATTGAACACGCGAAGAGTAAACCAAAGGAAACACGATACACTCTGAAATATATTTTTGTACTTTATATTTTTTAAACACGTATTAATAAACTTAACTCATTTAAATTAAAATCATTTAAAGTTTTGTGTTTATAGTCGCCTACATTAGGAAAAAAGTTAAAGTTTTCCAACCCTGGAAACGTTTTTTTAATTTGTTAAATTTTTAAAATTTTTTTTAATTATAAATACCAATTTTATTCATACCGAAGTATAAAATAAGTTAATTTAATAAAAAAGTAATAAAAACTTGTTTTCGGTAGTTATTTTCTATGGGAAAATTGAGTTTGGGTTTTCCAGCTCTGAAACCGTCTGCTCGATTTTGCTGATTTTCAATAGCAAAATTTTTCGGAAAATGTCTGACTCACCAGTCCCGATTTCACGTACAGACAGACGGACAGACGGACATCGCTTGTTCGTCTTCCCTATGCATAAGGATCCAGAATATATATACTTTATGTGTCGCTTATTAATATTGTAGAAATTACAAAAAATTACCATTTTTTGGTGAAGGGTATAAAAATGTTTTGCCACGCAACAAAGAAGACATAATAGAAGTATTTACCCAAGTATTGTTTAATATCGAAATTTTGTCTAGACTAGGGAAAATATAATTAGTCCACTATCGAGTTTTCAGTTGAGAATTATCGGATATTTCTAATTTGATTGAATTCGAAAAATACATTTCTTTCCTGACGAAAAATGATTAAATATAAAATTTTTTATAATAACTACAAAAGGTTTCGTCAAACTGATTTGATAATTCACTGATTCTTATACAATTAAAATGTGTATCGGATGCCTCAAATTTGTAGTTTTAAAAATGTATTGCAAAGTCATCCGATTATTATATTTGTGTATATATATATTTGTGTATAAAAATTTTTTTAATATATGATAATAATTAAAGATTTAGTGCTTTTTTACTTAAATTACGCGCTTTTTTAGTGGATTCAGTGCTTTTTGAAATTTAAAAGTTGACAACGCTGAATAGTAGTATCTATTGAAAGTCGAATTTGTCGGCATTTTTATAAAAACTGGATAAAATTTCGCCAGCGCCATTGAAACTTTCGTTACAGTTCTGCTAGCAGTTATTATGGATACTCCACAGTAGTCGGAGATGGTTATGAGAAAGTTTCCAGTTGCATAAAAACGAATAACAGCATCTGTTTAACCGAAAGGACATGATTTCTCTGCCAAATCATCAAGTTGAATTAGTATTTTCTTTTAATATGGAGTATTCACCTATTAGTTTGGGATTGTACATATATCTTTTGAAATGATTTTTGCAATTACTTTTACTGTTTGTTTTGATAGACGATATGTTATGAAGAAACTTGAATCAGATAATTGAAGATGATCCATACGCACTTCGTGATTGATTATACTTCGTTTTTACAACTTGAAAACTATTAATTTCGTGCACATTGAACAAATGTGTAAACCTTCTCAAGCGAAGACACATGTTTAAAATAAAATTTTCTTTTGTTCTTTTTTTGGGAGACTATTTTTATTTATTTGTACATATTTCAAATTCTTTCCTTCAGTTAAAATTTAAACTAGCAAATTGTTTTGTTTCAGTTAAATTTAACTGACATTTTTAAATATAAATTGAAAGTTAATAATTAACTGATCTATGTGTTAGCAAGTTTGTACAAACTGTAGTTTAAATCTTTTTTGTTACCGGCCCTAAGTGTATATTGGCGATTAACCGGAATAAAAGGTGAACTATGAAATTCGGGCATACATAGTATATGGGCAAGTCCCAGAAACAGTCTACTAGCCAAAAAATTTAGAAATATAAAATGAAGGTAAAATTTATTTATAAACATATATACATTAATAAAATGATTTATAAACATAAAATATGAATTAAATAATGTTATTAGTCCTAACAAAGAATATAAATTGTTTCGTTAAAATAAATACAATGATTTTTATTTACTAGTGGTTTTCACGCTTCGTAGTTTTTTTGAAACCCTTTTGAATTTAAAAGGTTTTTTTGTGGCAAAGCGTGAACGACTTTTTTTTGTCGATGTAAGTAATTTGAAAGACTTGATTTTTCTAATCATTATTTGAAATTATAGAATAACAAAACAAAAAGTAACGTATGTACATAAATGCCTAAAAACGGAAAAAGATAAAATTGTTAAGTTTTTGTTACAAAATGCAGTGGATCAAATTGAAGATACGTAAGTGGTGCTGCTTTCAAGCATTTCATATTTATAAAAATAAAATAATTTATCCAAAAATATAAACACAAATCCCTTTACTTCTCTATGGTTTATGGCGAATTTTACTATTTATAGGTTTAGTAATTTTTTCAATACGTTTAGCAGTTTTTCGCTAACTTGCGATTTTTCGCGTTTTTCGAGTTTTTTCCAAACTTTTTATATTTTTAATGGCTTTTGCGATTTTTAATCAATTTTAGCGCTTGCTTTCGATTTTGCAAATTTTCGCTATTTTTTGCAAAGTTCGCAATAAAATTGACCTTTTCCATATGTTTGAGTTTCCTAAGAGTTTTGCGGATTTTTAAATAATATTAGACTTTGTTATTATACCGCTGTTAATAAGTTTTTGCAAATTTCCGCCGTTTTCGGTATTTTTTTGCATTTCTTAAAGTTTTGGTAATTTTGGATCAATAGTATGGCTTGTTTAAAATTTTGCAACCTCTTGCGATTTTTTTTTTGCAAATTTCGCGATAAATTCGACTTTTTTCATGCTTTCAGCCTCCAAACAGTTTAGTCGATTTTTAAAAAATATTGGTGTCTTTTCTGAAATATGCGTCGACTTGGTGAAACTTACATGGAAAACAAAAACAAAATTGTGTAAATGTAAAAAATTTGTTTTTGTTTCTCATAGAAAATTAACCGTTTTTAAAAGAAAGAGAAACGCGTTGAAATTTTCACGTTTATTTCATTTAAGAAATGCATGGCAAACAAAACAATTTTTGAAAATTTGTTTTTGTTTTAATGTAAAGTTTCACTTCTTCGACGCGTTTTCCAGAATGGCACCCATTATCTTTGTTTTCATCCCGCTGTTAATATGTTTTCGCAAAATTTGTAATAATTTTCACGATTTTTGCCGAATTTTTTGCATTTGTTAAAATTTTAGCGATTTTTAATCAAAATTATGGCTTATTTATAAATATTAAAATCCTCGCGATTTTATGCAAAGTTCGCTTTAAAAGTGGCTTTTTGTGTCTTTTAGCTTCCTAACATTTTTGAAGATTTTAAAACATTAGTAAAGTTTGTCATTATTCCGATGTTAGAAACTTTTTGGGAAATTTAGCGAATTTTTTGCATTCCTTACAGTTTTATAGATTCTTAATTAATTTCAAATTGAAATATACTTATGACAATATGTCGAATAATAAAATTCTTAGATTCTTTTTTAAAATTTTACAATTACAAGACTTAATATGCTACTGATTTTGGTCTTGCTTTTTTTAAAAAGTATAGTAAATTATGTTTCAATGATTTTTTGTTTTGTTGTGGTCTTGTAATGTAGTATCTTTAAAAGGGATATTAATTTTACAAGGGTACTTTAATACGAAGCGTGACCCTTACTATATATAACACTAAAAAATGTAGCGTGCGTCACATAGGGCTTACGCCTTTTGAGAAAAAACAAAAAAAAATTTCAGTAGGGTTTTGTATATATTTAAAATTAGAAAGCAAAAAGGAGAAATAAGGGAAATAAAAAAAAAATAATAATAATAAAAAATAATAATAGTAATAATAAAAAATAAAAAAGGGAGATAAAATAGGAGGGATAATATTAAATAGTTTGAAGAAAAAGAAAATTAAAATAATAACAAAGAGAATAAAGAATGTACATATGTATATACATATACATAGATGTATCCCAGTATTGTAAGCATGACAAACCAATTTGTATGTTTTTTATAAATACTTTTTTCATTGTACTCATTATTCGGGCGCATATGGTCTGGCTACCCGGTGCCCTTAGGCATATATATTTTATAAATTGAAGTATAAAGTAAAGTATATCTTAAATTAATAAATAAATAAAACAAAAAAATGTTGCCTGAAAATAACTTATTTTAGAATTCTCTTATATTCATCTTTCTTTTAGGTATTTCATTTTGTGTGCTTTATTATGCAAAATTTGCTAAAAATTACGAAAACATACCACAACGTTCGAAGGTACTTCCATCTTTTGTAGCGTGCGTCACAATAATTTGTGATCAATTTCAATTTAAAGTACACTCAAATCCCACTAAACACCACGTATAAGTTAAAGGTATCTCTCTGGAAAGACCAAAAAATTTTTATATTTTAATCGGAAAACCCGTACGAATGTAGCGTCCGTCACGCAGGATTTGCCCATATGTATGCAATAACGGGGGATCTAGTGTGCAATCGCGAAACAAAAGGAAATGCTTTCGGATTTGCAATAACAACAGTAACAATTGCAACAACGGGGGATCTAGTGTGCAATACGAAACGAAAGGAAATGCTTTCGGATTTGCATATAATTATCATACAAAATTGAAAGTATTTTCTTTCGCTTCGAATTACAGAGTAGACCCCCTGTTCTTTTTCAACAAAACCAGAATTGAATGAATTTTTTTTATTAGTTTCTCATTTATTGTTATTTTTTTAATATAGGCTTTAAATTTATATATGTATGTATATATAATTAATTATGTTCACTTTTTTAAAATGCAGCATATCTATCATTCTTTGTCATCATTTTTATTGTTATGCCTCAATTTCATCAAATATTACGATGCATGTTTACTTATATTTTATGTTCTATATATATTATTAATATATATAAGAATATCTTGTAAATGTAATTATTTTTTTTATTTATATAATAAACTTTATGACTTTTTATAACAATTGAATTTTGTTAATATTTTATTCAAATATGTAATAGTTTTTTAACTTTTTTATTTATTTGCGTTTTCTTGTAATTTCTTAAAATTTTTCATTACTTTTATTAAATAGTAATTATCTGTACCATATGTATGCATGATGATGATTTTATATATTATTTATTCTTCTATTATTTCTTTTATACGATAAATTCTTTAATATTATTTTTGCAGACTTTTTTTATTTAGTAAATATATAAATGAATTTTATTTTACACAAATATTTTTTTTATAGACAAAAAAGAAGTTAATGGCCAGAATAAACTTAAGGAAAAAAACTACAGTTATAGAAACAAACAAAAATATACATTTGCATATAAGTATATTTAAATTTTAACGAATAATTGTGAAAGGACGTGTTTTTATTTCTAAATTTACCAACATTAACATATTTCTTGGAAAAAGTATAAAAGACATCATTTACTTTAATAATATTATGCTTTGGAAAAAAAGTCAAAATTTGTATTTAATTAAATCAAATTCATTGCTAATTGATCGTTCCAAGTACATATACATATAAATTGTGTTAACATCAAAGTAATTCAAAAGAACTTTTTCAAACAATAATACCAATCGCGACAACAACAAAAAAATTAAAGTTTAAGTTTATGAATAATTGATAGATAATATTAATGAATGTTATAGCGTGAATAATTCCCCCTTATCGTGAGTGGCGTATTTCGACTCCTACTACGACTTTTTTGTAACAGATTAAAGATCTAATCTAGAAGAGTTCCGTCCAACCACACATACTCTGACATTTGCATTTGAGGTAAACAGCTTTGAAAGCTCTTAAATTTGCCCTTATTTGCAAAATAAGAGCAAGCATTGTTGTGGCCAAGATCTGGTTGGCTGTTGTGCTCTCGTCATTGTGAAAGCACAAAAAGCTCTTTATAAAAGTTTGCCCATTGTGCATATGGCTTGGACGTAGCTGATCTAGAACCAAAATGTCGTAGTCGAAGTCGAAATACACCAAACACGATAAGGCTCATTATTTTGTTTCAACTTCCATTAAAAAAAATCAGAAAGAAAATGTTTATGTAAATATGAAATGTTACGAAAAATTCTTGTTGATGTTGGTTTTTTTTATCAAATGTTTAAAAGAAAATAACATTTGGTATTTTCTCTATGTTGTTTGGTATTCCTGTTTCTTTTTTACAACTTTTTTCAACATTCGATCTTATTCGATTATAATATTATTGTTGCTTTATGTTGTCAACATTTGATTCAGAGTCTGATGTGGATGTTGTTGCATTGTTGAAATTGTTGTGGCGGTGGTAGCGGCAACGGCTGTAGCTGCAGCGAGGGTATAGAGCATACGCATTTGATTTAATCATTCCCATTCTGTTGTACCCGGTGGTTTCGAAGTCAAATCATAAAGAACTCTCGAGATTCCATCTAATTTAGATATTTGTTGCACCATATTGCGAAGTACCTATGTAATTGTTGTTGTTGTTGAGAGTATTGTATAATTCGAGAATAAAAACTTAATTGTTTAAATACTTGTATATGGATACAACTTACGTTTAATGGTAACTGCTCAGATCCAGGAATGACCGGCACTCCAGTCATAAAATCACTAGTGAAAAATGGTCTCAAAACAATCGAACGACTGCATGAGGGTGTACGATTTGTAGGATCTCTATCAAAATGTACGGGTATCAGAACAACAGGCATTTGTGATATTTTCCGATAAAGTCCAGCTTGCATAATTATCTGAAATTGCAGTCAACAATTATATTGGATGAATTTAGTATTGGTGTGGCCAGTAGGAAACCTATAGCAATAAAAATATACATACATATAATAGGGATACTTTGACAAACTTGAACTTAAATTTTTAAGGATGTGATCATTTTAGAATTATCACTCGTTGAGCTCTACCCTGCAAAAATTGTTTCTTAACGTTACAATGGACGTATATTCAATTCAATAATTACCAAGGCAGAAATTGTGACTTTGCCAAAAAAAATAAATAAAAAATATGTGCCACCACAACAGTTGCTTAATTCAAAAAATCTCTTGTATCTCTGTATCTCTGTATCGATCATATTAAATATAACAGTGTAAAATTTGTTGTATGAAATTTTCATATAAAAATGAAATATACTCGGGCCTGTTCTGCAAATCACGGTGATTTCAAAAAATTAATAAAAGCTAAATCATTGCTTTTATAATTTTCACGATTTATAGCTTTGGAAGTTGGAAGAAAATATTCTATTATGAACGAAAAAAACTCAAAATGCAAATAAAAACCTCTATCAAGTCAGCTATTAATAGTTTACTTTTGAAATCACGTGATTTGAAATCACCGTGATTTTCAGAACAGGCGCGACTATTACACTTTTATTTTATATGTTTTTAAAATGTTGTATTCAGAAAGAGGCTCTCTGAGAGAGAATTTGTATTTAGCTTGTTCTTCTTTTTTCATTAAAAATACAAAATACATTTGCTCAATTCACAACCTACAGGGTGGCTGATGAATTTCGCTACATTAAGAAACTGGAATAACTTTTTTTGTAGTGCATGGAATTTGTTCAATCTTTTTTAATTTCAAAGCCCACTGAATTGTATTAAAAGTAATTGAATTATTCTTAAAGATAGTTTAATTTAAATGCCCGCCCTGCTCGTTGATGAAGGTGGGGCATCATAGCAAGACATTTTTCATCACTGCCCGCAAAGTTGATATCGGAATTGCAGCTTTTGTCCCAGTTGAAAAATTTTATTGAAACCACACAGAGTTGAAAGGAAATCTCTTTCGGAACTACCTGCTAAAAAAAAAAAACATTTTAGAATGCTTAAGGAACGGTCTCCATCAACCGTAATGCTGTGTCCGTTTTGTTAAAAATGGTATAGATCCACAATACAGCGTGAATCAACTGCACACAACACTGTGACGCGAATTGGATAAAATTCCCTGTCATGCAGTTGGAACCACTCCATATGCGACACTTTTGTTGGCTTACATTACCGTTCAGATCGAAATGAGCTTCATCAGACATGAAAAGACAATTCAATTTTCTCTTGGTAGCGGCTTTCATCAGCCACCCTGTATTGTAAGTGTAGCTGTACAATAGTTGTAAAATGAGTAGGTAATTTCCATAGAAAAGTTTGCTACGACACCAACAAAATTTTTCCCTATGTTTGATGAATGTCGTAGAATGGCATCAGGAATTCATAAGCTTATAAAAGTGATAATGTTTTTTAGTTAAATTTACCTTAATTTTTCTTTATTAAATTGATAAAAATTAGTGCAATTATATATGCAAATAAATTAAAAAATATTCGCGAAATGACGAAAATAATATTTAAATAAATAAAATTTAAAAAATCAAAATTAACGGGTGTTCTATCAGTTAATGTAATTTTGACCAATTGCTGTATCTTGGAAATCGTAAGAGGAAAACTCTTTTTCAAAAACGCTAAAACTAAAAAATCCCAAAATTATAAAATCGCAAAAAACCAAAAAAAAAATGGCCAAAATGGAAAAACGCCAAAAACCGAAAAAAGAAAAAAGCCAAAACTATATATTATATAGTCGAAAGTTCGTATATTATTACATATCTAGTGTCCGTACGGAACCCTTCGTGCGCAAGTCAAAGTCGTACTTTACAGAATTTATTACTTGTACTCTTATTTGTAGTTAGTCGAAAATTTAATTCCGCGTGTATTAAACTTAATGAGTCAAACCATGCATGTCTGATTAAAAAAAGCGTTTTTTTTATAGATAAAAAAAAATTATAAGTATTAAACTAGTTAATGTCCCTCAATTTAAAGCTTTTTTGGATATTAATTTGCATCGGATTTAGGAAAGAGTTTAAACATAAAATTAATTCTTGTAATGATTAAGAAGGCGTCAAAATTACAAACTCTTTAAAGTATTAAATATTTAATTTCCTTCTTCTGGGTACTTACTTCAAAAAATGCAAAAGTTGAAAGTTGTATAAAACTTTTCTATAGCTCTTTCACTCATACGTAAGCTAAAGTCGTATTCTGATTCATAATTAAATGCTAAAGAGGTGAAAATATATTTTGAAATACTTACTTCATTGGCTATAGCATCAGCTTGTCTCAATTGTTTAATTACATAAATGTTGAGGGTGGTATGGGTGATATCTGTGATTTGATATTGTACCGGCTCGCCAAAGACATAACAAACACGATTGACATTATGCAAAATACGAGGTATTAGTTTAGCTAAAAATATCATATCATCCCAATTTGGTTCATGAGAACTTGATAGCCCAACTACATAACTATATGTACGAGCGTCACCTTAAAAAAAAAAGAAAAGAAAAACAAATCAAAAATTGTTGCATATCTTTGCTCAAACTATACAAAATATGAATCAGTATTCACCCTGAACTCCAACTGAACGTATAGGCAGTACAGTGGCTTGAATTTGAGAATTGGTAGAAATCCGCATAAGTTCCCTTTGTTCAGTTTCTGTGGTGGCGCCGGTAACACGATTTATTAAAGCATGATTCTTTTCCAATTTATTCTTATAATCAACTATAACACGGGCAATTACCTATAAAAGTAAGCATAATAAGACATATACATTTTTAATATGAAATTATAATGGGAAAAAGTTACTTGTGTCTCTGAATAATCTTTTTCAACAAATGGCTCTTCAGCACATAATATACGTATGGCTAAGCCAGGGCCAGGGAATGGTTGTCTCTCTACCAATTCAGCGGGTAAACCTAAATCGTTGCCCAATTCTCTAACTTCATCCTTGTGAAAATCGCTCAAAGGCTCTACCACACGCCCAGCATTACGTAGTTCTCTAAAGAAAAACAAAGGCTATTTTAGAACAAGCTGAATCGGAATTATTAATGAAATATGTACCTAATCAGTTCGGTATCGTTGTGATGTGTTTTAATAGTATCTGCTTTCTTGCTGGCCGAACTTGAAGCAGACTCAATCAAATCTGGTCTCAATGTACCCTGAGCCAACATCACTTCTTCTGGCTTTAGTTTCATTTCAGCCACAATGTCATTTGTAATCTTTACAAAAATATCTCCTATAATTTTTCGCTTTTCCTCGGGATTGATGGTCTGACAAAGCATTGGCGTCTCTACAATCGAAAATTGGCCAGGTCTTTTGATTTGTGTTGTGCCCTTTAGAAATGTGTAGCCTTCTTTGCGTACAATCAGATCAATGCCAATATCGCGCAAAGATTTTTCTACTTTTTCACTTTCGTCCTTACGCATAAAACCATTGTCAATATGTACAGCTATAATTTGACTGGGATTGAGAGCATGGCGCAGCAAAGCGGCACATACAGTAGAATCAACTCCACCGCTAACAAGTAACTACATAAGCAAATTAGTAAATTATAAAATTTATTAGTTCAGGAACATAATCTTACCAGCACTTTGTTGTTGCCAACTTTATCCTTTATATATTTAATACATTCGTCTTTGCGACTACCCATAGTGAAGTTCGGTGTCAAGCCACAAATATCAAATAGGAAATTTTGCAGCATTTGTTTTCCGCATACTGTTAGATCGACCTCTGGATGAAACTGCACGCCGTATATCCTTAAACTCTCATTATAAATGGCAGCTATGATATTGCTAGTAGATCGTCCGCCAATTTTAAACTTATCACCAATTCGTTCCAAACTATCTCCGTGCGTTAGAAGCACAGTTTGGGTGCGATTCAGTCGGCTAAAAATGAGACATACAGGCATGTCATGAATAAAATTTCACATGGAAGTTTCCGAACGTGTCAAAAAACAGACTGAAGATTGCGAAATATTTTGACAATTTAATAAGGAAATCATGCACAAAGATTTGTTTGTTGGAAAAATTGGAAATATGTAAGATTTTAACTTTATTCGAATTGATGATACGAAATTAAAATCCATGTTAACGAAAAATTTCATTCGCACATTTTTACATGTGGAATTCATAATAAGGCTGATAATAGGTGTGTTTTTTAATTTTGCAGTAAAATGCAATAAATGAGTAGTTACTGCGAAAATTTTAAAATTTACTCTCAAAAAGAGAGCTGTTACTGAAAAAAGTACGCGAATGGAAAAATAGTTATATGTAGGTCCGTTTGTTTACGTTTCCAGTAAAATCCAGTATTTTAGTAAATTTTGTGTAATTTTAAAATTTTTTACTCTCAAGAGTGTGTCTTGCACAAAAAAGTACGCGAACGGAAAAATTGCACAAATTTGCAGATTAATCAAAACAGCTGATCATAGTGTTGTATAATATGAGTTGTTATGAAATAAGTGTTCACATATACAAAAACCTTACATCTCTAAAAAATTAAAGTAAATAGGTCTGTCTGCGTACTTTCCCAGTAGCAAGTACTCAGTCAACTTTTTTGGGAGAGTAAGACCAATTTTACTCTGTCGACTGAAAATATCTTAAAAAGTACGCAGACAGTAGGTCTGTCTGCGTACACATATTTTGCATCATTTTGTGCAAAATGTTGCAAAATCTTACAAAATGTTGTCTGCGTACTCCAAATCTCTTGCAGCGAGAGCCAAAAAGAGAACTTTTTGACATTTGGAAGTTAGAGAACTTGCAAAATGTTACTGGAGAAATTTCTTCTTGCAAGATTTTGCAACTAGTTTGAACAGCTGTTTTTATTACTTTTTGAATGAAATAATTTTTGTGAAATGAAAATAGATTTTGAAATTTAACAATGGCAGAGGTAAATAGTTACAATTGTGTTGATTTTTAACGCTTATAATAAATTATAATAAACAAAACACTTTATTTCATGCTAGAAACGTCAAAATATACAGTGCGACCGTGGCGTAAAAGCAGAACCAATGATTCCAATAATGCTATTTTTCTGGCTAAAATTCTTTTGCTTTGTTATTTCAATTGTTTACACACCGATCAGCTGTTATCTTGCAAGATTTTACTAAATACTGTCTGCGTACTTTTTAAGATATTTTCAGTCGACAGAGTAAAATTGGTCTTACTCTCCCAAAAAAGTTGACTGAGTATTTGATACTGGAAAAGTACGCAGACAGACCTAGTATCCAGTGAAATCTTGCAAGAAAACAGCTGATCGGTGTGTAAACAATTGAAATAACAAAGCAAAAGAATTTTATTTTTATTTTATTTATTTATAACAATAAAACACCGAGCCCATAGGGCCATATATTGTTGATGGACTACAAGAATAGCATAATAATTAAACATGTGGGCAACAAATAAACTATACACAATATTCATCAAAAAAGAATAATAATATGTAGTTATAAAATTATTAGATGAGAATATTACTTATAAATTGGAAGATATATTGCGCATGAAGTTAACTATATGTATGTATTCGAAATCTAGATCAGTTCAATTGTGAGAAATGTTCAACAAGCTTTCCTTTGAATGAATTACGAGTAATATGGAATGCTCTTAAGGATCGTGGCAGTGAATTCCAACATTTGGCGACTCGTACAGTAAATAATCTTTCACAAATAAGACGATTTCGAATGGGGAATAGAAGCTGTGGGTTTCTATCACTTTGCAAAAATGTAAAATGTCTACGGAGATAGTCTGGGCAGTCTGTGAGCATGACATTATAAACGAAAAGAAGTGATCTAATCTGTATGAAGTTTTTAAAACTACAGCCCAAAAAATCAATGACAAGCATAGAAACATGATCGTTAATTCGTAGTTGGTATATAAAGCCAAATGCCACACAAGCGTAAAAAAAGCGTAACCAACTAATTACTAATGAAAAACTGTGTGATAAACACATCTAATTATTAAGTTAAACAGTTTTGTACATAATTAATAGACAAGTTTATTGAATCCAAAATGATTGCAAACTATTTAAATCAATAAATATATGTCTGAATCAAAAAGTTTTTCATTAGTAATTAGTTGGTTACGTTTTTTTGGGCTAATGACACAAGAAATGCCAGATGTAAACTCAGCCTAAGGCTGAGCTATGCTCTTTCTAATATGTAAGGGCAGGTATAAATTCATTGCATAAAGATTTCGTAAGGTGAAGTTTATTTTAGAAAATAGTCCAATAATATGGTGTCCGAAACTAAGAGTATTGTCTAGTAAAACACCAAGATATTTCATACGATCGACAAAATCAATGAGTTGACCAGAAAAATAGCATTATTGGAATCATTGGTTCTGCTTTTACACCACGGTCGCACTGTATACTTGGACGTTAAAAATCAACACAACTAACTATCATCAACACTACTAACTATTTACCTCTCCCATTGTTAAATTTCAATTTCTATTTTCAATTCACAAAAATTATTTCATGTGAGAAATTTTTAGATTTTTTAATTGAACTGTAGTGAATTTTAATCAGAAATAATTCATAGTTAGGCTCAAGTTCAGTAATTTCAATTCTTATTGAATGAAATATTTTTATTAATTAATGTGAGTTTCTAAAGAAGAGAAGAAAAATTAAACTTATACTTAAATAGCTGATGTTAATAAGAATCTCTACCCAAGTAGATAGACTAGGGTGCTGATGAAGAGCGTGGCTGCACAGAAAAGTATCGGTATTTCCCCCAGCTTAAAGTCTAAGTTTAATTTTTATTTCATTCAAAAAGTAATAAAAACAGCTGTTCAAACTAGTTGCAAAATCTTGCAAGAAGAAATTTCACCAGTTACATTTTGCAAGTTCTCTAACTTCCAACTGTCAAAAAGTTCTCTTTTTGGCTCTCTCGCTGCAAGAGATTTGGAGTACGCAGACAACATTTTGTAAGATTTTGCAACATTTTGCACAAAATGATGCAAAATATGTGTACGCAGACAGACCTAATAACACTATTCAAAATGTATGGTTGAAGTCTACTGATGATTTGTTACAGCAACAATTAAATGCATACAGAAAAAGCTGAACCACCAGCAAATAAAGTAAATAACACAATTAAATTTAATTTAAAAACTCATAAATTTCGCGATTATTATTCTTTAATTTGTTTCACATTGAACATAATACTTCTCAGTTTTTTTTGTTAAACTTTTACTGAAACTTTTCTTCTTTTAAATGTTTTTATCAAAAAAATTTATGGTTTGTATTTTCTTACTTTTGTTTATTTAATTGAATCATATGTTTTTTTATCTACTGGATTTTACTGCAAAAAAATTGTCCAGTAAAAATTTGCAGACTCTCAGTCAACAACTGTCAATTTGCTCTCTTAATTTGCACTCTCTTTTGCAATTTTATGTGTAAACGAACGCAATTCAGTAAAATCTAGTGCAAATTTGCACAAAATTTAACAAATTTTGGGGTAAACAAACAGACCTAAAAATTAGTAAGATTAAAGAAACAGCTGACGCCTATTCCACATAGTGTTGAAAAAATATATAAACTTTTGAATATTCAACTCTTTTAATTATTGGTACTCGATACAATATTTTTCAGGGACAGTTTTAACAGAAATGACAAAAAGGTTATTTTTAACCATTAAAATTGATTAATTCAAATAATGATTATAATCAACGATTATCGTAAGATATATTACATTTTGGTTATTGTAACCAATTAAAGTGAGAAATATTCTTTTTTTTTGGTTATAAATAACTATTATAGTGTTAGAAATACTGCAGCAAATTTATACTTTGTATTCAATGTAAATTCTTCATCTAGTAGTCTTTGACTTTTGTGCTTTCATATTTTTTCTTCTATGTAACTTATTCAAAGTATTTTATGTCAGTTCGTAAAAATTCTTCTTGTTAATTACATTAATTTTATACAAAATAAAATTATTTTTAAATATATCCAACATTGGTTATGGGCCCAGGATTGCTATAATTTTTTAAATAAAAGAATCTGAAAAGCTGTGTATCCTGTTTATTGTATGTAACAAGAATGTCGAACTCAAGTTTCCAAATAGATAAGCTGAATGGAGAAAATTACACATCTTGGTCGATACAGATGCGAAGTTTACTGGTAACGCAAGACTATTGGGATGTGGTGGAAACTCCTCTAAGTGAATTTGCAACCGCGCAAGAAAAATCAGCTTGGAAAACTAAGGATAACAAGGCGTTGGCAACAATGACTTTGTCGGTGAGAACATCTGAACTTATTCATCTTAAAGATTGTAAAACTTCAAAAGAGGCTTGGTGTAAATTGCAAAATATTTACAAAGCAAAGGATCCTGCAAGAAAGGTGCATTTATTCAAGAAGTTCGTGCGATTTAAGTTTATATCAAATGAAAAATATAGTGTTCAAATTAATCAATTTTGTTCCATAGCGGATGATTTAAGAGATGCTGATATAAATATACCGAATGAATTACTTTCTATATTTTTGTTATGTAGTTTGCCTCCTGAATTAGAAAATTTTGTTATTGCAATTGAAAGTCGTGATTCATTGCCAAATTTAGAACAACTGAAAAACAAGATTTTAGAAGAAGAGCAGCGAAGATGTGAAAATAGCCGTGATAGCAAAGATCAAGTATTTTCGATCAAAAATAAAAAGAATTTCAACAAGAGTCAAAATTTAAATAATCAAAATAAATTCAAGAATGTTACATGTTATACATGCGGTAAGAAGGGTCATTTTCGTTCTCAGTGCCAATCCAAGAATAAACCTGGTGGTAGTCATGAAAGTGCAATGATTATTATAAATTCCTGCATAAATGAAAATAACGTATATGAATGGTTGCTAGACAGTGGAGCATATTCACATGAATGTCGAGAAAGAAGCTTGTTCTCAGGTATGAGAGAGTATAATAGCGAAGTAGTTCTAGCTTCCGGTGACAAATTTAGTGTAAAAGTAATAGGCGAAGTTAAAGTAAAATTTAACAATAAATCTTATGATTTGAAAGATGTTTTGTATATTCCTAATATGAAATCAAATTTTTTGTCCATTAGCAAAATGGCTGAGAAAGGATATACCATAAAATTTGAAAATAATAATGTGGAAATTTTCAAGAAAGCTCAATTTCAATTTGCAACAAAAATTATTAATGGGATCTATAAAATTAAATCAACATTGGAAAGTCATTCAATTAATAAAGCTGAAAACAATGATAATAACATTTGGCACAGGCGGTTTGGTCATCTAAATTTTAATGATTTGGCAAAATTAGCAAATAAAGATATGGTGCTTGGAATTAAAGGTAACGTAAATGATTTTAATTGTGTTACATGCTCTTTATGTAAAATGTCAGCAAAACCTTTTAAACCCATCGGAACAACAGTTTCCAATAATTTGCTGGATTTAGTTCATACAGACATTTGTGGTCCTATGAGAATTAAATCTTATGGTGGTGCTTTGTACTTTATTACATTCATTGACGATTTTTCCCGATATATTACAGTTTATGTTTTAAAAAGCAAATCCGATGCTTTTAATGCATTTAAAGATTATATTCATATGGCAGAGAAACAGACTGGTTGTAAATTAAAACGATTAAGAAGTGATAACGGCAGAGAGTACATTAATTCCAATTTTAACAATTTTTTGAACGAAAGAGGTATAATTCATGAAACAACGGTTAGCTACACACCTCAACAAAATGGAATTTCTGAAAGAGCTAATAGAACTTTGGTGGAAATGACTAGATGCGTGCTAGAAGAATCAAAATTGCCAAAAGGATTATGGGCTGAAGCTATCAGCACAAGTGTTTATATCAAGAACCGTTCACCTACAAAGGTTTTGGAAAACGTAACTCCATTTGAGCGGTGGACTAAAAGAAAACCATGCGTTTCATACTTTAAAGTTTTTGGCTGTAAGGCTGTAGTTTTAGAAAAGAAGCCTGGTAGATCAAAATTGGAACCAAAAGGTAAAATTAGTACATTTATTGGATATCAACCTAATACAAAAGGTTATAGATTAATTGATTTGAAGACAAATAAAATAATAATTTCAAGAGACGTTAAATTTTTTGAAAACGAAGTAGAAATAAATAACGATGATGAAAATGATTTTTCTGACAAGATATTGGATTGCTCTAATATATTTAATAATCGAAATCAATATGTACAAAATAATTTTGCAAATCACCACGAATTCAGTAGATATTGAAAAATATGACGATCAAAATCCAAGTGATAGCAATAATATTGAGGAATATGAATCCTGTTCAAGTGAAAACTCAGATTTTTTAGGTTTTGATAATCCAGAATCAGTACTTGAGGACACATATGAAAGAAATCCACAAGGAAAAAGAAAAAGGGAAAGACCTAGTATATTAAGAACTGGAAATCCTGGCAGACCTAAGAAAATGTATAAAACTGAAACTGATGTTTTGAATATGGTTGATGATTTTGGTTTTTGCCCTGCAAATGCAAAAGAAGCTGTAAGTAGTGATGAATCAAAAGAATGGCAAGAAGCAATGGAAAAGGAGTATTCATCATTAATAAGAAATAATACGTGGGAGCTGGTTGAGAAACCTCCAGATAAAAATATTATTGGAAGTAAATGGATTTTTACGAAAAAACGTTTAGCAGATGGAACTATAGAGAAATATAAAGCTAGATTAGTAGCTCAAGGTTGTTTCCAAAAGTATAAAGAAGATTACAGTGAAACATATTCACCAGTAGTACGTCATCCTACAATACGTTTAGTTTTGTCATTGGCTGTAAAATACAATTTATTAATTAAACATGTGGACGTTACCACAGCATATCTCTATGGAGACTTAAAAGAAGAAGTGTTTATGAAACAGCCTGAGATGTTTATTAAGAAAGGTGAAGAAAACTTAGTATGCAAGTTAAAGAAGTCGTTATACGGACTTAAACAATCTGGAAGAGAGTGGAACTATAAAATAAATGAGATTTTACTTAAAATTGGTTTTCAGCAATGCAAAACGGATAGTTGTATTTTTATTAATCATAATAATAATGAAGTTAATATTATTGCTCTCTATGTCGATGACATTTTGTTAGCTTGTAGTTCTAGTAAATCTATAGAATGCATATTGAAAAAGTTGAATGAACACGTCGAATTTGTTGATCGTGGCGAGCCGAACTATTATTTGGGAATGGAAATTTCAAGAAATGATCCAAGAGGAAATATTGAAGTACACCAAAATAATTTTGTGAAAGAACTTTTAAAGCAATGGAATATGGAAAATTGTAAGCCTGCTAAGACACCATTTGTTGCTGGAACAGTGTTATTAAAATGTAATGAGGAAAACTGCAGTGAAATGGCCGATATAAAGAGATATCAATCAATAATTGGAAGTCTAATGTATTTATCAACTATTTCCAGACCTGATATTGCCCATACAGTTTCAAGTTTAGCACAGTTCAGTTCTCATCCGCACAAAGAACACTTTGTGGCTGTAAAACACGTCTTAAGATATTTAAAATATAAAGGTTTTTCTCTTCTATATACAAAAGATAAAAATGATTTAATTTGTTATTCCGATGCAGATTGGGGATCAAATGTAAACGATCGAAAATCGTACAGCGGATATGTTTTATTTTCCGCAAATGGTCCAATTTCATGGGAGTCGAAAAAGCAGAGTATTGTCGCCTTGAGTTCGATGGAAGCTGAATACATTGCAATGTGTCAAGCCGTAAAAGAAATCAGTTTTTATCGAAGCCTTTTAAATGAAATGGGATTAGAAGATTTCTTAAAGAAACCAACTACATTATGCTGTGACAATCAAGGTGGCCAATTTTTAACAAAAAATAGTATGACTTTGAAGAGAAGTAAACACATAGACATACGATACCATTATATCAAAGAGAAGTACAACGCAAATGAAATCGAATTAAAATATGTTCCAACTGAGGAAAATGTTGCAGACATATTAACTAAATGCTTAACAAATCAAAATCATTATAAATGTTGTAATTTGTTGAATTTAAAATATAAATAATTTTTATTTTTGTAAATGTCGAATCTACATTGAGGGGGTGTTTGTTAGAAATACTGCAGCAAATTTATACTTTGTATTCAATGTAAATTCTTCATCTAGTAGTCTTTGACTTTTGTGCTTTCATATTTTTTCTTCTATGTAACTTATTCAAAGTATTTTATGTCAGTTCGTAAAAATTCTTCTTGTTAATTACATTAATTTTATAAAAAATAAAATTATTTTTAAAGATATCCAACATATAGCAACAAAAAATATTTTTTGGTTACCAATAACTATTATCTAAAGAATTAAATTTATTTTTTTTTGGTCATTTAAAATACGGTATTTTAGATGTAAAAAATAATTCAATTAAACTATTTTTTTGAGCTTTAGGTCTGGTATTATTTGTCTTTTTATTTTATCAATATTTCGTTAACCTTCGGTTAACTTCTTCAGGATATATGTTTATTGTTTTTTGTTTTTAATATTTAGTATTTTTCTTTTTTCTTTTCTCCTTTCAATTACAAATTATTTCTTACAATTTTGATAAAATAAAAAGACAAATAATACCAGACCTAAAGCTCATAAAAATAGTTTAATTGAATATATAAAAAAGGTCGAAAAATTAGATAAAATAATGTAAAAAATAATATTTGATACGAAAATGCAAAATTATGAGAAAATTATTCAAAGGTTCTATCTGTATCCGAAAATTATTTGCAAGTTTTTGTAATTTTTGCAATATGTGAAACAAATTTTTATCAAGCATTTATTTATCCTTTTAAAATTTTAGGACTTATTTACAAATTTTAGTAAGTTTTGGGAATCAGGTAATTTTTAATTAATCTCTTGTTCTTGTGGATAATTTTAACAAATTAGGGGTGACTCAACCAAACCAACCCATTTAAGTTATTGTCTTATTAAAAAAAATTTTTTACAGTTTTTTGCAATTTTTATAGTTTTGCCGACTTTTATTTAATGTCACACTTTGCTATCATTTTGATGTTAGCAAGCTATTGCAAATTTTCGCGAATTTTTCAATATACTCGTAATTTCACCTAAAGAATTTTAGGGCTTGTTTGCGATTTTGCAATTTGCCGCCAATTTTCGCTATTTTCGATAAAAGTTATTTTAAGCCAAATCTTGCCTTTTTACCATTTTACCGATTTTTAATTCATCTATCTATTTGATGTTAGCAATTTGGTGACAATTTTTATAATTTAGGCAATTTTTTCCGACTTTTTTGGAATTTTTATATCATTAGGTATTTTTATTTTTTATTAGTAATTTTAGGGCTTGTTTGCAATTTTGCAATTTATCGCAATTTTCGCAAAAAATTGATTGTTCCCAATTCTTTTTTTTTGCAGCTTTAACTATCGGACTTTGATATCCTTTTCAGTTTTTTGGGAGTTTTCCTAATTTTTGCGTTTTTGTGAATTTTTACAAGTTTTTTGCATTTCATTTAATTTTAGCGTTTAAAAATAAATTTTAAGGTTATTTTTCAATTAAAAGATTATTCGCGAATTTTCGCAATTTTTTTGCACATTAGATTATTTTTGATTCTTAAAATGTACTGAGCTTGCTCGTTTACAGTTTTTACGGCTTTGGAAGTTTTTTTTTACAGATATTCACAGTTTTGCAAGTTTTCGCGATTAACATGTAAGCCTATTCTCGAGTTTTTGAATTTTTACGTTCTATATAATAATTAGTTTTGGGAGATATTTTCCATTATTTCAATTCCTTGTGACTTAGTATATTTTTTTGAAATACATATATACGGCCTGGCCCACGATGTCGACAAGAAGTTATCTGTCGCTTACTTATATTGAAAACAAAATCAAATTTTATTTTGTTTTTGTTTTCAATATACATAACTAAGCGACAGATAATTTCTTGTCGACATCGTGGGCCAGGTCGATAATGTTTTTAGTAGAAATTTGCTAAAGAAAAACGCCACGTATTTGAACATAATTGGACATTTTGTCGAAAAAAGTAAAATGCAAAATAATTATTGTATTTATGAAATTGATAAATGTTTCTTATAAAACTGCCCGTTTTGTCAAATTTACCAAAGATATTTAAATTTCTTATCCTGGATAGGCAGCAATAACCAAAAAATTTAAATTCTTTAGATAATAGTTATTGGTAACCAAAAAATTTTTTTGGTTGCTTTAATAGTTATTCGTAACCAAAAAAAATATATTTTTCACTCAAATTGGTTACAATAACCAAAAGGAAATATCTCTTACGTTAAAGGATTAAAATAACCCAAACAAAATAAAACACATGTTGCAGTAACCTTTTCATTTCAAATAAAAAAATGACAATTATTTTCGGTGCCTGATATTTTTATAACACGAACCATCTAAGAATAAATGTTGCAATTTATTTCATGTAATATTTGTAATTAATTTATTTTTGATTTCCTTGTTTTGTTGTTTGTCAAATTAATAAAAATCTCATTACTATTTCTTAATGTTACTGATTACCTTAAAAGCAAGTGCAATATTAAGGAACCAGATACTTTACGGTTTTACAACTTTGAGTAATTAGAACAATTTGTAAAACAAAAGGATTAATAAAATAAATTACAAAATATGTAAATTAACAGGCTCTTATTATTATTTTTAATAAATTAATTATTTTTACACAAGTTTTATTTAACCTTTTCTCAAATTTTTACACTTTTCGTTTGGTTACTTTTCATTTGTTTACATTAAAGGTATTAATTTCAGTTTTTTTCTCGTTTAAAAAATGGAAAATAATTTTTTCCATGAAATGAATACCTTTATTGTGAATCATATCATAATTTATCTTACTAAGCTTTACTACGACAAATTTTTACAAAATTTGCAGATCACTCAGTCAAGAACTGTCACTTTACTCTCTCAATTTGTGTTCTCATTTACTGTACTTTGAGTAAACGAACGCAATTTATTAAAATGCAGTAAAGTTCAATTAAAATTTGTAAAAACTTTTGAGTACGCGAACGCAATTAATATTGCTTGTAAATATAATACTTACATACGAGTACATACATATGTAATTAAATTTTCATTACATATTAAAAAATCTTGTCAAACTACGTGTAGTCCAATTTGATAAGCTTAACAATATTGAAGTGTTCATAGTTTTTTATTGTTCTAGAAGGTTTGTATCAGCATTTAATTAAGCTAATAAAATAAACGCTTTCTTTGCCTTCGTAATCACTTTTCTTTCAAGTTTTTTGTTTTCTGTATTCAAATGTATACTAACATACTTACTTAAACAGAGGGCATGATGTCTCAACTTCGATAATTGTCTGACCATCTTCTCGTACATTCTTTCTTACAACAGTGCCGCCAAATTCTTTATTGATCATTTGCATGCCATAACAAATGCCCAATACCGGTATTTTTAATTTAAAGATATCAGGGTCATAGTGCGGAGCATCCTCGGCATAAACAGAATTGGGTCCGCCGGAAATAATAATGCCACGATATCCAGACGTACGTAAAGTTGCTGCCGAAATTTCCAATGGCAAAATATCAGATTCAATCAATAGTTCACGCACCTTTCGATCAATAACCTGATCATATATAAGTATATGTAATTAGCGACAAGATGAGACGAGTTTATTTTCTAAACCAAGCCTTGAATGGAATAAACAACAAAATTATTACCTTTCCGTATTGAGATCCGGCATCCAAAATGGCAACTTTATCATGGCGCAAACCATTTTCCGTGGAAAGAAATTTATTTGATGCAGTCATGTCTTTATTGTTGCAGCACTGAAAGAGAAATTAACGTTTAATTTTAATAACAATAATTTCTTTTTTTTATATTATCATTATGTAAATGTCTAGTTTTCAATGTAAATATACCAAACGCGATATATAACATTTTACCGATTTAATAAATCTAATTATTGTTGTAAACAGTCGTATCGTAAATGCATTAGTCCAGCATATTATGTGCCGCACGCACGTAAATGCAATTCTCCTTATAATCTGCGCAAAGAAATCAAATGCACATCATAAAGCTGTGTGATGCAATGAAAAGAGTTAGAAAATCCCAAACAGATAATTAACGCGAGCATTACAGACTAACCACATTATACAGCGCTGTGATGCATTTGCGAACAGATCCTATAATAATATGCCTTATAAACTTCTCATCTAAGTAGTTTTTTAATAATACTCGTAATTCTTAAGGAAATCGCACGTTTTGTTAAGATTTTTTTTTATTATTACATGTCGAGTTACAGGGCAAGCTTAGAAATTTGTTTAGTTGTCTTGTTGAATCGAGGTCATAGTTTGACAAGTATGAACAGTCGTTTTTTTATGAAATGGAAATGATTTACGCTGCTCTTTGTTAAACGCGCAGTATCATGACACTAACAATGTTCCTGCGATGATGTTCGTCATATATTAACTCAACAACTTGGTAATAAACTTGTGTTAATAGCGTTTAGAGACAAAAGAACATATTTGGCCACCTTCAACTTTGTGCTCCTGCAAAAATTATGCGAGAGTCGCCCGAAACTTATTTTTTGTAAGAGAAAATGGATGCTGTGCGTGTTCATGATCCAGCGGGATATTATGGTATTCTTAATCATTAATTTAGCTGGGATAAATTCTAATTTGCACTTATATTCAGATGTCAAGATTTTTTTCGCGCTCGATCCAAGATAACTTGACATAACTATTCTTTAAAAATTGGCCGCGTTAATTGAACAATTCGGCAATAATGCGTCACAATATTGTTACTGATAGTGAAATAAAATTTCGTGCTTTTGTTTTTTGGAATTAATAAAACTAAATGTCGATTTCTGTTGTACAAAACGAATACTAAATAAATATTTTATTTTTTTAAAAATTAAATCTGAAACTCCTTAAATTCAATAATTATAAATTCAACAAAGTATCTGCACATATCGTCGTTGCTCCGACAAAATCAGCTATGTGGTTTTTACTAAGTTTTCAGAAGAGAAAAAAAGTACTGAAACATATTTATCATTTATATACATATGTATGTAATTATTTCGTAAAATTAATCCTAACAGTGAGATTACACGAGACATAAGTTTGGAAATCTTTGTGTTGGCAATTGTCAAATTCTGTTGCTAACACAAAAAATGACTGTGTAAACCGTAAATGTTCGAACACATGTTTGGAAATAATTGCTCGAACACAAGTCTGAGCAATTATGTTAGAACACAAACTGTCAAATTTACTTCGTAGAAAATAATTGTGGGAAACTAGAAATAATAAGTTTATTATACAAAAAAATCAAGCAGAAGCATAAAATATATGTTCTGTGGCCGAATTATTAAAAAATCAAAACATAAAACGCGCATTTTCTATGCATACGACAGCCCAAATTTCGATTTTTAACATTATACGTCTAGCCACCCCTTAAAATAAGTTTGAACACAAAATTTTTTCTGACGTAATTCTGCCGACGTTATTTCTTATATTCAGATAATTGTAGATTTGGTAGGTATAGCGGAATTGACGCAAAAACTACACATAACTCATTTTGTTATTCTGCTAAAAGAGCATTTCTAATAAATATTTTTTTTAACACAACGGTTTTTTTTTAAATATTTTTTGATAAATATGTAGTCTACTCTTTCTAACTTCTGAACCAATTAAGATATCTATCTTTAAACGATTTGGTGGGTGAATGTACAACATATCAAGTTTTATAATGGTGACATAAAAAAATTTCAAAAATCTACACATAACCGATCACGTCAGAGCAACGACGATATACTACCCTTTCAGACAAACGAGAGTTTTCGTAGCTTGTCGTTTATTGTTTCAGCGAAACATTTTTGATTTCTCTTTTGACACTGCAATCGTGTCCACAATGTGAAGTTTTTCTTTTGTAGCTTAATACAATTTCCCATATATGCATTTCTCATGAGAATGAGACGAGAATGGCGTAGTCAACAAGAACTGCATGTACATGAAATAGAGAACCCTTTTCCATTCATCTTTCCCTGTTCATCTATAAACTCAAAACTTTTGCAGCAAATGATTCATAGTGTGGAGGAGGACTTAAGGGTAAAAATGTTAGTTTTAAACGGTCTATCGTTATAGGCATTTTTAATTTTCAGTATGGCGGTTTACTTGAAATCGTTCAAAAGAAAGTTTTAAAACCAAAAACAATCCATTGCAAGATGGAGTAAGGGGCGTTTTACTTGTCTTGTTTCCAATAAGAAAGAAGAAGATTCTTTAAGTTTAGGATGAATAAGTAGTTTTTTAACTATATAATGCGACGAATCCTCTAACCTTTTACGCCATCATCTTTCTCTTCTCCCTACTCACAGGTAGTACAAATGGATGATTGAAATTAAATGTTTTTAAAGTTTTAAATTTACACACAACTCAATGGAGAAAGAAAATTTTTTGTTCATTAATAATTATCACATGTAATTTGGCTTAAAATAGCGATACGAACTTTAGGCCGTTCAAATAAATCATAAATATAGAAACAATTGAAGTTCGAAAAATAATAATTAAAAATTAACGAAAATTTAATTTTTCTCTCAAGAGATGAGTAACCAAGATATTTATATTAAAGGTATTCACGTCAACTCTTGCAACTGTGCAAAAAAGCATAATTGCACTTTCTGACGTTAGCAACCCATTTTGTTTAGTTGTCTATCAAGCAACACAATATGTGCAATGATATATTGTACTCGTATGTTTCTTAATTGTTAAAAGAGTTTGTTTGAATGCTGAATTATTCTGTAATTAATTCACTAATAAAAATATCAATATTAACAGTATTGGTATTATTTAACAAATTTGTATTAACGATTTAAGCCATATATCGTTTGAAAATATCAAAATTATGTACTTGTAATCTCAAAATCGAATTTGAAGATTTCTTCATAATTTCTAGCTAAGAATTTTTAAAAAAAATTTTATTTCATAATTTTTTAATTAATTAATTTGGTCCGAAAATATCTTCCACTTGTTTTTTCATTTAAAAGAAAAACATTTAGGCATTTCTGCGTTGTAATTTGCTGTGTGGTTAATTTTTTAAGTACTTTTTGTCCTTTTTTTTTTAGATTGGCAATGCCATAAAAAGTTGCACAACTTTGAAAAATTTACCCTGATAATCTTGCATTTACTCAGACCCTGACAATTTTGCATCATTTGTACAAAAAAAAAATTTCTGTGGTTGTTGTCATATATTTTGCAATTTTGCTTTTTCGCACCAGTGCAACTTTTGACGTGAATACCTTTATTAAATTTTTACTCAATAGGTGTATTATACAAGATTGCGTGCAAGATCGCATTAATGATAGTAAAAAGAAAATAACTCTCTGAATGGTGAGTCTTAACCGCAAAAAAAGCTTAAGCAACTTAATTTTATTTACCAAAATTGATCATTTGCGATCGTAAAAAATCGATTTTCGTAAAAAAATAGGTCCAAAAAATTTGTCGGTTGATCTTTGTTTGGTTATATACAAAGTTTTACAAAATTGCTGGAACGCAAAAAATCATAATAGCACATCTTGAAATACTAATGTTGCTTACTTTTTAAATTACGAGTAAATTTAAGTTTAGTCTCTTAAAACGCATAACAGTACTAAAACAAAAATTTGTAACATTGGCCACAGCCTGTAACCAGGGATGTCAGATATAGCTATTTCTCGCCAATACTGGGAAGTTTTCAACTGAAAATACATTTTTTTGTCGATTTTTATGGATATTTTAACAAAATTGAACTTCAAAATGTTTCTAATTCAGGAAAATTAGTTTGTTGAAGGATAATTTCAAAAATAAATCCTACTAAAACTGGTCTGAAAGAAATTAAAACAATTTAATTTTGATGATTTTTCTTATATTAATTATAGTCATTATACGTTTTTAGTTTGGATGAGAAAAATTACAAGAAATAATTTATGGCGATTTTATTTCCAGTTTTGTCGTTTCTCTGATAAATTTTGATACGATCATTTTTAATCTATTTTTATACAAAAACTTTTTTTTCTTTATTTCCAAATTTTCAGTTTCATATGTAGAAGTGAGAAAAAACAGCTGATTATTTAATTTTTGTCCGAACTTATGCTGGAAACACAATTGGAACGAACGACGAATTTTTCCTTTTGAACTTTCGTCATCAGAAATAAAACAGATTTTTGCATTTGAAAATTAACAAAATGTCGCCATCGAACAAAATTAGTCGTGCGTAACGAACTAGGTTAGGTTAGGAGATAGGTTTATTTAAATTTTTACCCCCCCCCCCCCCCTCCTCAGAGTGGCAATAAAATAAATTCATTAACGTATATTGCAGAAAATGTCAAAATATTGATATTGCCAATAAAGACAGCTCATTTACATTGCTTGCAATAGGTGCGTTCCACAATATTTCGTACAAGTTCGAACTAATGAGAGAAAAAAGAAAATTAGTCTCTGTATATGCAAAAGTTATCCAAAATTGCTGGAACGCAAAAATCCATAATTGCACATCTTGAAATACTAATGTTGCTTACTTTTTACATTTAGTTAATTTAAGTTATTTTAGTCGCTTAAAACGCATAAAATTATAAAAAAATGTTTCATCATTGGAACAGCTGTAAAAAGTAAATAAAAATATGTAAGTTTCAAAAAAGTACTAAGTGAATTATTTAAAAAAACATATTTTTTATATTAAAGAAATGGAGAAATATGCACAAATGTACTTACAACTTCAAGTTTGTTCAAAAAACCTTACATTTTATTTTTTAATATGTTCGTATATAAAATTTTTTTCCTATTTTTGGCAATTTTCTGGTTAATTTTTCAGTTTCATCTGAAAAAAAACAGCTGATTACTTAATTCTTGTCCGAACTTACCCAGAAGAAAAAGTTCGTACTAGTTTGTACGGGAAATGAAAAAAATTACTGTCATTCGCTCTCAAAATTGCACAAAAATTGCCATCTGGAACGCTTTTAGATAACTTTGTACTAGTTCGGACTGTTTTGTTATGCATATGGAACAGACCTAATAATTGCCAACAATTTTTCAATGACAATTAGTCGGCTGATTGTTAGTTTGCCGTAGCAAAAAATGTACATATTATTAATACTGTACGGCAAACCAGTAACAACCACCCGTCGAATTATTGCGAGCATGGAACGTCAAACTCGGTGTTCATTTACATTCGACTTTTCTGTATTGTGACTTGCATTACCAAAGAAAAAGTTTGTGCAAGTTTGTAAAGGAAATAAAAAAATTACTCTTATGCATTTGGAACAGACGTAATAATATGAATAACGATATGAGGATTAATTCTGCATCTTTATAGATAACTTAAAAAATAGATTTCTTGAGTTATGACGTTGTTTGATTAAATGAGCGATATGTATTGAAAAATACAAGCAGATGAATTGAAAAAAATTAAATTCTGATGCTGAATGAAACACGAGCGTAGTATTATTATTAAGTACATGCGAGTACTTAATGAGGAGCACAATTGAGTGTAATAAATACAAACCGGCAATAATTTGAGGAAGACTCTAAGGAACATTCAACATACAAACAGCAAATAATAAGAATTCAAATGGGGTCACAAGTCAATAAAGAGTGTCAAACATTGAAAAAGACAATTTTCTTTTAAACTCTAATTTCATGTAACTTCACTTTAAAACTTCAAAATATTAAGTTTTTATTTTTAGCACATTTATGAAAATGAATTCATAATATTTGTTAATTAAATTTTATTATTTTATTTATAACCAATACACTTTATTGATTGGAATAATTAAAAATATTTTGCCTCTACAACTTTCAAACTTAATAATGTATCACAGTTTTATTTAATTTTTTTATCTATATTTTTTATGCGACAAATAAGAAAATTTAAATAAAATGTTCTCTTGTAAAGAAAACAAAAAATAAATGTCATCAGCAGATATAATCAATCTGCATACAGATGTGTGTGTGCAACTGCCAAAAAAGAAAATCCGAAAAGCTTTTTTTTGTTTTTCCAATTGTTTTCTTTTATATCTTGTCGTTTTACTCTGCTGTTCCCGACTTTTAAGCGTAATAATAAATTAAAATATAAAGAAAACTCATACAAATTATATGAGTGGGTCAACTTTGCAAACATTAGAAGGAAAAACAACTTGACATCGTATGATAAGTATGTATGTGTGTATGCATATGTATGTATGTATGTGTACGCATATGGGAGCAGTAAAAGAAAGTACAAGTAGTAGAGTAGAAAATCAAAATAAAACAGAGAAATTATATGAATTCAATAGAATCACAACAAAAATTTTAAACAATGAGAGCGTAAATACATATATCCATCTCTAGATAAAGTGGAAATTGTCAAAAATTCGCAATAAATGCCAAAAAGTAAGAGCGTACAAAATTATTTTTTACGGTAACTGTTGGGAAATAAAAACAAACAAAATAGCTATAAACAATGAGAATTTCGATTGATTTTTATTTGAAGTGCAAACATATTTTTTGTTGCAATGACACTGTTGGTAAGAAAGAGCATCAGAAACTACGATTGTAATATTATACGAAACTATTGTGAAAATTAAATTGAACAATTAATTCAAATTGAAATGAAAGGCAGTATATACTCGTAAACAAAATAAGTTTGATTAGAGATATTTACTTCTTGTATGTAATTTAAAGTTCAACTTTTTTATATTTAATAATTCAATTTTGTCTTTAATTTTAATCATTCTACACTGTTCGACATTTTCTATCTTTAAAAAAACCAAAATAATCTGAAATTTTCGCAGCTTACACTTATCATAACATTTATACCTCATATGAGTTTGAGACATAGATGAAACTCAACTCCTGAAGGAAAATTTGTTGAAAACTTTAAAATAATTTTCTGTAAAACAAATTTTTTTTAAGATGTGACATGTTGCAATAAATCAAAAAAATATTTCACTTGTACTGTCTCATATGTATAATAATTAAATAATTTCATATGAATGACTATGTTCCAGACAAATTACTTTAATCACAGAAAAGAACCTCCAGGCCTTACATATTTTACATTTAAAATCGTTTCGTGTTTTTCATGTCAATTTTGCTCAACACGAAATGAACCGACCGTACACGAAATCCGTTTTTTTTTGTCACGAACAGTTCGTGTTGAGTCATGCTTATTCGTGTAACGAAAAAACACGACACGCGCATATCTCTAATTCGAGGACGTTTTTCCATAGGTTAAAAAATTATTACTTTTTATAACTCGGTGAAGAAACCGTGCATGTTAACTGATTTAAGTTTTTTGGATTTTAGTTTTCATCACTTGAATAATGACGAAATTAATGAGATACAAAATTTTAAAAGAATAGTAACTAGATTTAGAAACCTTGCATTTTTAAGGGCATATAAAAAATTGTCTAAATATTTTTTCCCGAATTATTTATTAAGCACCACATACACGTTTCAATTAAATTTTTAATTTAGTCTTTCAATTCAATTGATTCTTGGCCACACTCTTCATTAACAGAATTGAAAGATTTTCATCCAACTGTCAAATTTATATTTTTTTTTGCACAATTACGAATTTATAAATTAAAAACTTCTACTGCATTCATTTATTAATTTTTATATATTTTATTTTAAATTCAATAAAATTAAATACAATTCTAAAAATACATAACTTTTTCTATAAAAAAATAAAGCTACAAACATAAATTTTCACAGCTAATCAAGAGACTCGAGCACACACAGCACAATCGAATTGAAACATTTACTAATCAACATGAAAAATCGAAATCTTCTGATTTTAAACGGTAACACTTTTGACAATTCTCCAACATGCAAGTAAAAAATCACTTGTTATGAAAATTCCTTGCAAGTGAGCCTTCAGCTTGTAGCATTATGATTGTATTAGTAAAAATATGTCGATGTATTGAGTTACTTGCACTTGTACTTGCATGTGTAAGCGGCAAGTTACTTTTGAATTCACGTGATTTGAAATCAGAATGATTTAATGTATTTGACTGTCTAAACTTAACTATCCGCCATTTTGTAGCGTCGACTATCTTAAATTTTGAATTTTTATAGTTAATTTAATTCTACTCATCAAGCCCTTTCATTTGATACCCGCATTGAATGTATTGATAAAAAAAATAGGTTATCCACCATTTTATAGCAGCGGCCATCTTGGATTTTGATTTTGTATAGTGTATTATTAGTGTATTTAATTTGGTATAGTATATTATAGTATTTTACTTGTCAATCCCTTTCATTTGATACACATATTGATGGGATTGAAAAAAAAGTTATCCGTGATTTTGTAGCGCCGACCGTCTTATATTTACAATGATATCGAATACGATTATGTTTATTGTGACCCAAAGGCGTATACCAAATTTCAGATCCATCGGTTGAAAGGAAGAGGTTGAAATTTCAATTACTAAATTGTACCCAAGAATAAAACAAACGGATTGATCTAAATAAAACCGCCCAGGGAGAAATTGCCAACCGTACAAACATTGTGGCACTGGCAAAGCACTTTTACTCAAGAAACCAAAGCGGTTTGCCAACGTTGCGGTTTACATTCTGAAAAATTGTTTGCCAATTGTTTTTAATAAATTTGTATTTTTTTTGTTTTTTATTTATTTTCGTTTTTATTTATTTTTCACGCCGACCAAAAAAAGGGGGTGTTATAAGTTTGTAGTGTGTGTCTGTGCATCTGTATGTCTGTCCAATACTCGTACAGACCAAACGGCTGGACCGATTTTGATTTAGTTTATTCTGTTTGAAAAGTGATTTGATCGAGTGTTATTAGCTACGTTTGAAAAAAAAATGGTCCAGGCTATTAGAATATCACTTTGCTTGATATATCAAGGTTTTGTAAATTTTTAATTTTTATTATTTATTTTCGTTTTTTTTTTTATTTATTTTTATATTAATGTACATTAAGTTCTTTATATAAAAGAGTAATAGCAACTGTTTTATTTTGGCATTTGGTAAGAATACACTTAACATCTACCATGCTTAGCTCTATTTCAACTTTTGTCTGGTCTAAATTTGCATCCCTGGATAGTGGATACGTAAAAAATCAAGAGTTTCGTTAAATATATTGCCTTTTAAGTAAATATTATCACATTTGTATACAGAAAGTTTGCAACTAAAAATTTCTGATATAACCATGACATTTCCATTACTTAGTAAACAGGTATTATCAGGAGGATCGGTTGTAATTTTATCTCCATGAAAGTTCACAAAAGAAAATAGTAGCGGAATTCACTGTTCGTATTAAATTTAAAACTCTTTTGAATATACTACGATTTAAATCGTCCAAGCGTGAGCGATTTTTTCTTCTGTATTGTAAAAAATGTTTATTGTTCAATTCAAAGAGGCTCTCTGAGAGGATTTGTATGTAGCTTGTTCTTCTTTTGTACAAACTCTGGTATATAAATTCAACAGTGTTTCCAAAATGGCGATTTTACCGCTATATATGACTATATTTTGTTGTCATTAGCGGCAAGTCTATTTAAAAAACACCAGCGGGAATTTTAGCGGAAGAATTTCTTAGTTGACGGATTTTCAGCGTTTTTTATAAGGAAAGGTATTGTGCAGCTGTGCGACACGTACCCTGGTATTTATGTTGAGTTTTTTTCGATATAAACACGTACAGCGAAAAGAAACTATCGTGACTTTTTTGCAAATAAAAAATTGACATATTGTGGCCGTGTAGTATAAGGTCTGTCTGCGTACTTTTCCAGTAGCAAATACTCAGTCAACTTTTTTGGGAGAGTAAGACAAATTTTACTCTGTCGACTGAAAATATCTTAAAAAGTACGCAGACAGTATCCAGTGAAATCTTGCAAGAAAACAGCTGATCGGTGTGTAAACAATTGAAATAACAAAGCAAAAGAATTTTAGCCAGAAAAATAGCATTATTGGAATCATTGGTTCTGCTTTTACGCCACGGTCGCACTGTATATTTGGACGTTTCTAGCATGAAATAAAGTGTTTTGTGTATTATAATTTATTATAAACGATAAAAATCAATACAAATGTAACTATTTACCTCTGCCATTGTTAAATTTCAATTTCTATTTTCATTTCACAAAAATTATATCATTCAAAAAGTAATAAAAATAGCTTTTCAAACTAGTTGCAAAATCTTGCAAGAAGAAATTCCTCCAGTAACATTTTGCAAGTTCTCTAACTTTCAACTGTCAAAAAGTTCTCTTTTTGGCTCTCTCGCTGCAAGAGATTTGGAGTACGCAGACAACATTTTGTAATATTTTGCAACATTTTGCACAAAATGATGCAAAATATGTGTACGCAGACAGACCTATAATGTGAAAATTTAAGAGGTTAGAAATAATAACATATGTATATACATACGAGTATAAAAGTGAACAAATCTAATAATTAGTGAATAAAATTTAATTCGTAATTAAAATTATATTACAAACCAATTTAATCATTCTTTTCGTATTAAAAAAATAGTAAATAAATCTTTAAACAAACGGAAAACAAACCGAAAACTGGGTGATTGGACCACTGAGTATGAGGAAAACTAATATCAACCAAAATCTCTCAAAACAATAACTTTTTCTGAATAATTTGTTTTTGATTAGACTTTTTTATTGAAATTCTGCTTCGAAACTAAACTTCAAGCCAATGTGAATTGAGCCACAGAGTTTATTTTATCAACACTATTTTATAATTTCAGATAGTCAGGAAATTTTAACAATATTTTACAAATACTTCATGCTTGATATTATTAAACACGTGTAGAATAATTAGAGTCTATCGCAGAAAATATTGAAAATATACTGAATCAGCTTAAACATTAATATTATAAGATGGAATATGCCCTTGGATTCTACTTTTTCCTGTGCCTATGTTCTGTAACTTTGGTGAGAACTTTTCCAAATGAACAGTTTATTGTCATTCTGTGAAACCCAGGATGACTAACGAAAAATTTAGTTGCTCATGTTTCTTTAAGCTTATTTCAGGTTTTATATAAATCAGCCTATGAAAAACAGGACAACCAATGTAATTGTTTGATTTTTCTCGACCCGAAAACTTTTCGCAAGTTACAGAACACAGGTACTGGTTCGATGTTTGTGTATGGAATCTCTGCAGGAAATAAAATACCTACTCAAAGAGTAGGCTGAGTTTTGCTTACAAATATTGGGCAATTATGAGATTCCAACATACATAAATCTATCCATATGTATACATATTTTATAAAATTTATATTATTCTTTTTTTACCAATAAACCATAAAAAGACATGTTGGTTATAAAAAATTCAGCGGTTATATTTTAATACTGTAAACGGCAAATGTTTTTGAAATTTCACAACTAAAAATATGTAATAATGAACCAAGAAGTTTATATAACTTATTAAGTAATTTATTTGATGGTGGTTCAGCTTGGTCTATATGCATTTCATTGTTGCTGTAACAAATCATCAGTAGACTTCAATCACACATTCCAGCAAATAAATTTCAAATTAAAATATAATTATGACAATATGTCGAATAATAAATTTCTTAAATGATAACTTATGCAGGGTATACACGATACTTAATTTCGTACTTAGCGTAGTATGAGTTGTAGTACGGGTTTTCAGATACACGTTACTACAAATCATAATAATTCATTTGAAAAAATATTTAAGGCAATATACACGCGGATAAATGAATTATGCAGTTGAAAAGAATAAAAAAATAATGCAAAAACTAAAGGGGCATGTTGTAGAGAATGGTTAAAATAGTGTTGTTGTGAATCAGAATTGATCAACCCTCGTACCCGTACATTGCACAACTTTGTTAGCGCAGCAGCAACCAGTTCATTCACTTGGTTGTTTGCTAAATTCTTTGCGTTGACAAATTGTGCAATAGTAATATTTCGTAATTTGTTCAAAAGTTTAATAACATTAAAGTACAGGGTGGCCCAGAAAGACCGAAGTGGTGTAAATTCCTTATAACTTTTTATTTAAGACATATTTTTTTAATTTTTTGTTTTTTAAATACAGTAAATTTATAGGGAATATTTTTAGATTAGTTGTTAAAAATGATATCCCGCAAGTGGAGGCCATGTTCTGCTTCGCACAAATGATCTCTTTTCAACACATTTTCCATGACCTTTCGCAAAACTTCCGGTGTTATGTTGTTAATTTCGTCTGGAATATTGGTTTTTAATTCCTCAATAGTCCTAGGCTTATTAACATAAACTTTCCCTTTTAAATAACTCCAAAGGAAACAGTCTGGAGCGGTTAAATCCGGGGAACGCGGAGGCCAATTAAAATTGCTTCTACGCGAATTTATTCTTTCCCCAAAGATGTCGCGTAAAATAGCCATTGTGGCCCTCGGAGTGTGCGCTGTGGCTCCATCCTGTTGGAACCATATTTGCGGATGGTATTCCACGGCTGGCCTTACAAAATTTTCCAATATGGCCCGATATCGATCACCATTGATGGAAATGGCGACATCTCTTTCATTTTCCAAAAAATATGGACCAATGATCCTTTCTGAAGAAACACCGCACCAAACAGTACACTTAACTGGGTGTAATTGTCGTTGATGAAGTACTCTCGGGTTTTCCTTAGCCCATATCCTAAAGTTTTGCTTGTTAACAAACCCATTTAATTGGAAATGGGCTTCGTCACTCATAAATAAGTTATGAATAATGGAAATGGAAAGAGCACATTTGTGCGAAGCAGAAAATGGCCACCACTTGCGGGATACAATTTTTAATAACTAATCTAAAAATATTCCCTATAAATTTACTGTATTTAAAAAACAAAAAATTAAAAAAATATGTCTTAAATAAAAAGTTATAAGGAATTCACACCACTTCGGTCTTTCTGGGCCACCCTGTATTTAGCAAGTTAGCATAATAATAATAGCTGTTGAGCATAATATAACATTTAACAAGTTAGCATGATAATAATAGCTGTTAAGCATAATGTTGATGAAGCTTTGTATAAATAGTGCAGTATTGATTAAATAAGTTTGTCTTCTATTTTTGCAGTCAAGAAGTTAGAGTCATACCTGCGATTCCCACGGGACCCTCCAGGTTTAAATTTGTAAAGTAAAAATAATAAGATTCTAGTTTTTATTAATAAATCCCTTTTAATATACAAAAGAAAAATCCGTTTTTAAATTCAACACAACAGTGTTTTATATATTTTTTAAATTAAAATATACGCCACATAAGCCTTATTTTAAAATTGAGCCGCAGAAATACTGCGTTTTCTAAATCAGCTCCTCATAAATAAAATTTTGCTGTACAACAGCATGATACACAATATTTATTATCGCACTTAGCGAAGCTCCGCCCACAAAAATCAAAAATTTTTGATTTTCATACTACAAAGTATACCTCATAAGTACGACACCATGATAGACGTTACTGAATTCATACTTGTACGATTTATCGTACGATTTGTAGTATCGTCTATACTCACCATTATTAAGCATCTATTCTAGCTAAAGTACAAAAAGCATTTTAATCGCAGCTCATCGACAACTTATATGTTGTTACAAAGTTTGACAAATAAAATTAAAATAAAAACTATATCCGCCGTATTCATAAAAAAATATTTAAGGTTTAAGCGCTAATTTACGTATTTCTATGGAAATTTTTTCAAATAAACCTGTAATAAACGTTAAATATTTTTTATGAATACGGCGGTATACATATATATATATATATATATATATTAAAATTTAATTTAGCGCGCTAGAAAATAGCACATTATTAATAGCTATAAATATTTGACAATGTTGTAACTTAGTGCATTCTAGCGCGTTTTGAGAAGGGCAACAGCGCGTTTGTGTTGAACATAGTTGGCAACGCTGTGGTCTAGGCCAGTGTCCCGCAAATTAAATATGTTTGTATTGGTGAGAAAAATGAGCGTGAAATAAACTTGCACTTGAAGAAAAGTTTTCTAATTTAAAATACATGATGTGGTTATTAATTGTTTGAATTTTCTTTTTTGTAAATAAGCAATTTAGTCAAAAACTTAACTAAAAACTAAAAATCTAATAATTTATTCAACAATGAGTGTATAATACGATTTCTTTTCTCATTCATTTTATATTGTTTGCACATAACTATGAAGAATTTTTATTTGTTTGTTGGTTTTATTCATTTTGTGTTTCCACACAAAAGTTTACTTTGCAAAGTCAAAAGTTTGTAGGAGAGAAGATAAAAGAGATCTTATTCTATACTATGTTTTCTTTAACAAACTCAAGACTTTGCAAAGTAAACTTTGCGTGTGGAAAACCCGTCAAACTCATCCGTACACTTCAACCAATGTCGCAAAATCGAAGATTTTATCTTGTAAGCTTTTTCTGCCATATTCATAAAAAATAGTTTTGGTTTACAAAAAGTTTACAAAACTAACTTTGTACGGAAATTAGTTTGTTAAATGTTTTGTAACCCAAAAAAAGTTTTGTGAATATTACCTTTTATGTTTGTGTACGTAATTTTTAGTAACCCAAAATAAGTTTTGTGTATATTACCTTTTATGTTTGTGTACGTAATTTTTAATAACACATTGATAGTCGTTCTATATACATATTAATTTTTTTGCCTTAGTTCAAAAATTTTTTGATGGAAATCTGCTGATGAGTTTCTTAAGTAGAAAAGAAATGCACATTCTTCCAACATTATAATGTGATTGAGTTATTTAAAAAAAAAAATTTCTAACAAATTTAAATAAAATAAATTTTAAGCCGAGTTTAAATTTTATGAATATGGGTTGATGAAAAAATATTTATATTACACATGTACATCCATATTTATGTAAATTTTTTAATAATATATAAAAAAGTTGTTTTAAAATAGCATTGAAGATTTTTTGAAAATTTTAAAAATAAAATGCAGATTTTGAAGATTTTTTCATGAAAAATTTTTAAATTTTGCAGATTTTAGCCTTAAAAACTCTGGCAACACTGGGCCTCGGTAATCCTTTATTCTTAATAGACCGGCTTCATGCCTATCGTTATTGTCTATCGTTGTTGCCTCAACAAGTGATAAACAGAAAGTGATTCAAAAAACATTTCCACCTCTTTGCAAGTGTGTTTATGTGTTAGTGCACATCACTGATTTAGACTCATACGAAACGGAAGATAAGTAAGGTAGTGAACGTGAGGCAAATTTAATAAAAATATGTATATTTGTATGTAATTTCTCGACCTTATTTTTAATATCAATTAATGTAGTTTTACAGATATTGTATCTATTCAGGCTTTCAAGGTCATTCAACTTCTTCATTCTTTGAATGACCTTGAAAGCCTGAATAGATACAATATCTATAAAACTACATTACTTAATAAAAATACGATGAAGTCTTTCAACACGACAAATCAGTCCCAATTTACATAAGGCAATTTTACTTGCGCATGAATTTGGTGAACAAAGAAGTGAGGAGTGTAAAAACCAGCAGAATTGCCGTACAGACTTGCCTGTACAGGCAATTCTGTTTTTGCTAACATTCCCTCTATATCAAATTTGACATTTCTTTTTATGTATATGTATATTTATAAGCAATTATATGTTTAAGCAATCGAAAAAGACTTGCGAAACTAAAGTTGCTCTATCTAAGCGCTACAGCAAGTTTAATAGAAAATTTTATTACTTCCGCAAGTAAAATTGCCTCGTGTAAATTGGGACTCAGATTAGAAACGTGAGGACTCCAAATAATAGAAGCATATTATACCTTAGATCTTAAGGTGAGTTTACATCTGGCATTTCTTGTGTGTCATTTGCTCAAAAAAGCGTAACCAACTAATTACTAATGAAAAACTGTTTTACAGAATTGCCTGTACAGGCAATTCTGTTTTTGCTAACATTCCCTCTATATCAAATTTGACATTTCTTTTTATGTATATGTATATGTATAAGCAATTATATGTTTAAGCAATCGAAAAAGACTTGCGCAAGTAAAGTTGCTCTATCTAAGCGCTACAGCAAGTTTAATAAAAAATTTTATTACTTCCGCAAGTAAAATTGCCTCGTGTAAATTGGGACTCAGATTAGAAACGTGAGGTCTCCAAATAATAGAAGCATATTCTACCTTAGATCTTAAGGTGAGTTTACATCTGGCATTTCTTGTGTGTCATTTGCTCAAAAAAGCGTAACCAACTAATTACTAATGAAAAACTGTTTGATTTAGACATATATTTATTTATTTAGTTTGCAATACTGTTGGATTCTATAAAATTGTCTATTAATTATTAACTTAATAAATACATGCCTAAATCAAGCAGTTTTTCATTAGTAATTAGTTCGTTACGTTTTTTTAAGCTTGTGTGCCATATGGCACACAGATGTAAACCCGACCTTACAAACGATGTGTATGTAGATAAGCTTGAGTGTATATGGGTCAACAAATTCATAACAACTTCTTTTCAAAAAACCAAACATTCTATATGCCTTCGGAATTCTACCCTTCTCACACTCCCCTTGTCTTCTCTCTCTCTCTCCTCTCTCAACTTACAGGCAGCACAAAGGGATCATCATATTGGACCCAAGTGAGCTGGACTCTAACTTTCTATCCTTACCAGCAGCCTGCTAACCTAACCTAACCTCACCATATGCGTTGGGAAATATGTAATCAATATGAGCAGCAAAACACAACGAGCTGTCAAACATCACCCCTAAGTCCAACTTGACGTGTGCAAATTAATACCATTAATATTAAAGATAACCACAGTGGGAGTCAGAGTGTTGGCACAACACTCAAAAACTAGAACATGTGATGTTTTACCAGCGTTTGAACCACCTTAGGAAACACTTTGCCAACGTTTTGCCGACTGTATTTTTCTGCGTGGGTGCATGCCTATATATATTAACTTCTTTATTTAAACTTTTTCATGTTCTTTACTTTTAGTTTAATCGATTTTTTAATAATTTAATAATTATTTTAAAATTGTCAATTACTTTTAATTTAACTGATAACATTAACTTTCTCCGCCTAATAAAGGTGTGCCGCTTAGGAAAGGTCCCTGGTTCAAACATACACACATATGTATGTACATTCAGTTAATTGAAAATTTCTGGAACGTTTCATGATTTCTTCTTTTTATTATGCTTTGAAATAATGAATTTAATTTTTTTCATATTTTTCGGATAATACCTACACAGGTATGTACATACCTATATCGAGTTACAAGTCGTGCTCAATGTTAGGCTTAGAAAATGTTTTGGAATCTTAAAAGCTTTTCTTTAAATAAAAATTATGTATTATTTTGGGTAACATCAGATAATTTTGAATTTTTGGAAAGCATGCCTTATCAATTATTTCTCTTATATTGTTAATAACAAATGCGGAACAGCTGAGTTTTAAATAAAATAAACACGTGCAGCATGTCTGCGCCGCCTGTGAAAAGGATTTTTTGGAAGATGTAAAATTAAAAAATGGCAGTCTTATGGCCTTGGATGCTAAACAAACAGTAACAAAAAGGACACTTTAGAAAACAATTACAGTCATTACATTATTTAATTATAAATATCGATAAAGTTTAATATTTAGTTTTTTCAGACTGACCTTTATCTTTTCCTGTATTTAGTGCAAGTTCCGTTGTTTTATATTTTCTTTATTTAGTTAACACTCCTGTTTCAATTAACTTAAGTTGAGGTGACAAAATATTGCACCAATATTTTTTTTTGTTATTCCTTTCTTTCAAATTGGTCTGCAACTTTTTCCCGAATTTGATTTACAAAAACATGAAAATTAACTTTGGATTTTTATTGTTGTTTTATTTATTTGTATTTTCTAATGATCCTTAATGTTTGGAAATACTTTACTTAAATATTTTCGCCTTTTTATTTGCCCATTAATGTGGCATACCGAAAAAATCTGCTTTTATATCACAAAATAAAATCGGCAATTCGTGAAAAATTTATTTCATAGACAAGAAAACCAAGAATCGCAATGTCCAGAAGAAATTATGAATAAAAAATATGAACAAAGGAAAAATATATAAAAATTCAAGTTCGCCCCTTATCCATGGGTAAGAAGAGTACAGCTATTAGTTTTTCAATAACTTACAAGAATTTTCAAGACATGGTTGCTCAAATATGTACCAGGTAGTAAGTACCCAGCAAGCAATGAAGTAGAACAAGGCACATCAATAATAACCGTATTACTACAACAATTATTACAACAGCAATAACCAAGACGCAAGTGAAGAAAGCAAACTCTGACAAAAATTGCAAACTTTCGACAGAGTTGCAAAAAAAGGAGTAAATTTGTTTTGATCTGCATATAAAATGTGAAAAAATTTTACCATTTTGCAAACCGTTTAAAACGGAAATTAATTAGTAAACTTAAAACCAAAAAACTGAACTATGTATATAAAAAGCTGTAGAATCTAATTCAACAACTGTCACTTTTTTCATTACAATACTCTAGAAGAACAGAGCACTTGAAAATAGCACTCTGGAAAAAGTTTGCTGGCCCATAAAATTGTAACTATTCGATGTACCATATAGCGACTAGTACCATTCGATAGGGAATCAAAATACCTTTCAGAATTAGTAACAATCAATAGTAACTACTTGCATTCAGAAGTTATAGCCCAGCAAACCTTTGAAAATCATAAAAATATTAAATAATTGTTCTTTCACTTGTAAAACAAAAACTGTTTGTTGTAGCATTAATTAATTAATATGAATTGTTAGAAGACTCAAATAGCTTTAAGAAAAAGTATCTTTTATTTTCTGAAACACTATCATTCAGAAGTTATACCCAGAAAACTTTTGAATGTCAGTCAAATTAAAAAAAAAGTTTTCTGGCAATAAAACAAAATCAGTTCATTGTACCGTAATGCGACTTATACCAATTGATAGACAATTTAAATAGCTTTTAAAATATGTAACTGTCATTCTCTCAAACACTTTCATTCAGAAGATATACCCCAGCAAACTTTTTAAAGTCACCAAAATAAGAAAATATTTGTTTCACCTATAACTAAAAAACTATTCGATGTACCATATAGCGACTAGTACCAATCAATAGGGAACCTACATACCTTTCAAAAACAGTAATTGTTATTTTTCCAAATACTTGCACTCAGAAGTTATACCCCAGCAAACTTTTCAAAGTCCAAAAATTTGTAAAACATTGTTTTGCCTATAAATAAAAAACCATTCAATGTACCATAAAGCAACTAGTACCAATCAATAGGGAATCAAAATTTCTTTTAAAAACAGTAAATATTATTTTTTTAGATACTTGCGTTCAGAAGTTATACCCAGCAAACTTTTTAAAGTCACCAAAATTAGGGAAAATTTGTTTGGCCAACAAATCAAAAACTATTCGATGTACCATATAGCGACTAGTACCAATCAATAGGGAATCTAAATACCTTTCAAAAACAGTAATTGTTATTTTTCCAAATACTTGCACTCAGAAGTTATAGCCCAGCAAACTTTTCAAAGGCAAAAATTTATTAAGAAATTGTTTTGCCTATAAAATTGAACTCATTCATTGTACCGTAATAAATCATATACCAATCGATAAAGGATAAAAGTAAGTTTCCGATTTAGCTCCAGTCATTTTCTGAAATGCTTGAATTCAGAAGTTATTTGTGAATTAACTTTAACAAACTTTGCAATATTTTCATGATAATGCAGTTTTGCACAGTAAGTATGTGTGTGGCAACCTTGCGGTATTCTTCCTAGTAAAATATGTAAACAAACTTTGTAAAAAAATAGAGATTTTGTAACATGATAAAAATAGGTAAATTTAAACTCAATTTCAATAAAGTTTATTAATTTTAATGCTACTGTGTGCGCAGAATCAGATTTACTAGCTGTCACAATTTTATTTTAGTTTCTAAGGGAGAAAAATGCTCTTGAAAATTCCGTTTAGAATAATTTTTTTGTTGAATATAAATAGGAAATAGTGTCTTGTACCCTATTAAGGTATATACCATTAGATAGAGGGTTGCAATACCTTTCAGAAATAGTTTTTTTCATATTCTGAAATACTTTATTTCAGAAGTTATAGCCCAATAAAAAAAATTTTGTAACGAAAATGGACCAAAAAAACTTTTATGCCTATAAAATAATAACTATTTACTTTAAGGTATTAACACATATATGTTTTTATAGATAATAAAAGTTATTGTCAGAATTGAAGACTGTCATTGCTTGAATTACTTTATTTCAGAAGTTATATCCTAGCAAAGTCGGTGAAGGCTCTAAAATAAGGACAAAAGTTTTCCACTCATAAAAAAGAAACCACTCGTACTATCTTATTGTGACATATGGCAATCGATAGAAAACAAAACTCCTTTTTTAAATTGGTGACTGTCATTTTCTGAATTTGTGGAACTCAGTAGTTATACCACATCAAACTTGCAACTTCGTAAATATTTTCCTATTCGCAAACTTTTTGTAAAATGTCAATAATAGTGTGCAGCTACTGATAGTACAGGTATAAGATGTAGATAGCACAGTTTTATTTGGCAGCACAAATACCAACTACCACCACGAATTGGACCTGCGCCGAGCAATTTTCTCGGCGGCGGCGACTGATGAAAAATTGTTCGGCGGCGGCTGAAAATAGGCTGAGTCGGCTTAACAATTTTTACAAGTGTTTCAAAGTAAATCTTATTTTGTACCACAAAGCGGGAAAAATTGCTAGAAAATTATCATATATAAAAAAACAATTCTTATTAAACATAAAATCAATATAAAATTGAATTGTTTTTAACCGAATTAATTTTGTATCTTTTGCGCAAAAAAAAGGCAATGTTGACAAGCAGTTTTTCCCTAAAATTTATTCGGTTAGTCCCGGTTCAGACTTGCAAATTATGTTGCAGCAATTTTTGAATATGTCGTATAACCTGGATATATGTAAATTGGAAAGAAAATTTGGAAGCAAGTTTACACCAAAATATAAAACAGCCCTGTATGTTTTATTTTTTCTCAGATTGATATTATTAATGTTGTTAAATGTTAAATGAATATGTTAGACAATTCTTAACCACCACCAAATAAATTTCAAATTTAAACATACATATCGAGCCATTACCGCCAAAAAAGTTACAAAAAATAAAATTATGCTAATATTTAGTTAAAATTCGTTGCATTACTTATATTTGGCATAATAACACTTAAATACTAAAATTCAATGAATTAACTAAAAAAAATGAATTAACTGAATTAAAATAAAATGAATTAACTGAAACAAAATCGTGTAGATTTCCACACTACCATTGAGGTACTACACATAGTGCGTTGTCAATTATTTTAAATGGCGACGTCCCCCGACGGTAATGGCTCGAAATGTATGTTTAAATTTGAAATTTATTTGGTGGTGGTTAAGAATTGTCTAACATATTCATTTAACATTTAACAACATTAATAATATCAATCTGAGAAAAAATAAAACATACAGGGCTGTTTTATATTTTGGTGTAAACTTGCTTCCAAATTTTCTTTCCAATTTACATATATCCAGGTTATACGACATATTCAAAAATTGCTGCAACATAATTTGCAAGTCTGAACCGGGACTAACCGAATAAATTTTAGGGAAAAACTGCTTGTCAACATTGCCTTTTTTTTGCGCAAAAGATACAAAATTAATTCGGTTAAAAACAATTCAATTTTATATTGATTTTATGTTTAATAAGAATTGTTTTTTTATATATGATAATTTTCTAGCAATTTTTCCCGCTTTGTGGTACAAAATAAGATTTACTTTGAAACACTTGTAAAAATTGTTAAGCCGACTCAGCCTATTTTCAGCCGCCGCCGAACAATTTTTCATCAGTCGCCGCCGCCGAGAAAATTGCTCGTCGCAGGTCACTGCTGGACGCCATGCTGAATGGCGGCAGTGCTGCCAACGACTGAATATAATCGTATTTAGCCATCCCTGGTCCTGAAATACACCACTGTTATCGACTCTAAATTAAAAAGATAATATTATTGTTTAAATTGTTAAATATTTATTAATAATTGCAAATTAAAGCTAATAATAAACATTATTAATATTAATATTATATATTAGTTCCAATTCGTGGTGGTAGTTGGTATTTGTGCTGCCAAATAAAACTGTGCTATCTACATCTTATACCTGTACTATCAGTAGCTGCACACTATTATTGACATTTTACAAAAAGTTTGCGAATAGGAAAATATTTACGAAGTTGCAAGTTTGATGTGGTATAACTACTGAGTTCCACAAATTCAGAAAATGACAGTCACCAATTTAAAAAAGGAGTTTTGTTTTCTATCGATTGCCATATGTCACAATAAGATAGTACGAGTGGTTTCTTTTTTATGAGTGGAAAACTTTTGTCCTTATTTTAGAGCCTTCACCGACTTTGCTAGGATATAACTTCTGAAATAAAGTAATTCAAGCAATGACAGTCTTCAATTCTGACAATAACTTTTATTATCTATAAAAACATATATGTGTTAATACCTTAAAGTAAATAGTTATTATTTTATAGGCATAAAAGTTTTTTTGGTCCATTTTCGTTACAAAATTTTTTTTATTGGGCTATAACATCTGAAATAAAGTATTTCAGAATATGAAGAAAACTATTTCTGAAAGGTATTGCAACCCTCTATCTAATGGTATATACCTTAATAGGGTACAAGACACTATTTCCTATTTATATTCAACAAAAAAATTATTCTAAACGGAATTTTCAAGAGCATTTTTCTCCCTTAGAAACTAAAATAAAAATTGTGACAGCTAGTAAATCTGATTCTGCGCACACAGTAGCATTAAAATTAATAAACTTTATTGAAATTGAGTTTAAATTTACCTATTTTTATCATGTTACAAAATCTCTATTTTTTTACAAAGTTTGTTTACATATTTTACTAGGAAGAATACCGCAAGGTTGCCACACACATACTTACTGTGCAAAACTGCATTATCATGAAAATATTGCAAAGTTTGTTAAAGTTAATTCACAAATAACTTCTGAATTCAAGCATTTCAGAAAATGACTGGAGCTAAATCGGAAACTTACTTTTATCCTTTATCGATTGGTATATGATTTATTACGGTACAATGAATGAGTTCAATTTTATAGGCAAAACAATTTCTTAATAAATTTTTGCCTTTGAAAAGTTTGCTGGGCTATAACTTCTGAGTGCAAGTATTTGGAAAAATAACAATTACTGTTTTTGAAAGGTATTTAGATTCCCTATTGATTGGTACTAGTCGCTATATGGTACATCGAATAGTTTTTGATTTGTTGGCCAAACAAATTTTCCCTAATTTTGGTGACTTTAAAAAGTTTGCTGGGCATAACTTCTGAACGCAAGTATCTAAAAAAATAATATTTACTGTTTTTAAAAGAAATTTTGATTCCCTATTGATTGGTACTAGTTGCTTTATGGTACATTGAATGGTTTTTTATTTATAGGCAAAACAATGTTTTACAAATTTTTGGACTTTGAAAAGTTTGCTGGGGTATAACTTCTGAGTGCAAGTATTTGGAAAAATAACAATTACTGTTTTTGAAAGGTATGTAGGTTCCCTATTGATTGGTACTAGTCGCTATATGGTACATCGAATAGTTTTTTAGTTATAGGTGAAACAAATATTTTCTTATTTTGGTGACTTTAAAAAGTTTGCTGGGGTATATCTTCTGAATGAAAGTGTTTGAGAGAATGACAGTTACATCTTTTAAAAGCTATTTAAATTGTCTATCAATTGGTATAAGTCGCATTACGGTACAATGAACTGATTTTGTTTTATTGCCAGAAAACTTTTTTTTTAATTTGACTGACATTCAAAAGTTTGCTGGGTATAACTTCTGAATGATAGTCTTTCAGAAAATGAAAGTTACTTTTTCTTAAAGCTATTTGAGTCTTCTAACAATTCATATTAAATAATTATTGCTACAACAAATAGTTTTTGTTTTACAAGTGAAAGAACAATTATTTAATATTTTTGTGATTTTCAAAGGTTTGCTGGGCTATAACTTCTGAGTGCAAGTAGTTGGAAAAATGATTATTACCAATTCTGAAAGGTATTTTGATTCCCTATCGAATGGTACTAGTCGCTATATGGTACATCGAATAGTTTTAATTTTATGGGCCAGCAAACTTTTTCCAGAGTGCTATTTTCAAGTGCTCTGTTCTTCTAGAGTATGGTAATGAAAAAAGTGACAGTTGTAAAATTAGGTTCTACGCCCTATAATGTACCTAATTTAGTTATTGTTCTTTTTAAATTAATTAGTTATTACTTATTTTGAGTGCAATAAATATGTTAATTATTTTGCCAAAAGTTGTTTACTTTGAAAAAGTACTTTTTTTGCAACTCTGAAAAAGTTTGCCAAATAACTGTAAAAGTTTGCAAAAAAGTTTGTTTTCTTCTCGGCGATATAACCAAGGCAATTTGATAACAGGTGACCTTAACAGTCGAGATAATTCAAAGGTGTTCGAAGCCTAATTGAACAGCTTTGCACCCCGACTGTCAAAATCTCTTTTATCTAATGCTTGTTTACATTTGAAGTGAAAAGTGTATGTGTTTTATGAATATGTATGTATGTTTTGGTATATTAGTCAACTGTTTTTGACAGATGGGGTTTTTTAAAGCCAGACGAATTGCATGTTGTTTTAGTATTGTATTGATGTAGCGATAAGGTCTCCTAATATGTTTCGCCATGAGCAATAACCACATGTACTTTGTTGGTTTAAATTACCTTTTTTCTTTTCAACTCAGGGTAGCATCGTCAGATTTTATGTCTCTTATTGGAAATGTCAAACACCATCCAATATTGTTTTTATGAATGTGGAATGCGTTGCCAAAGATTTTTGTAATTTTTTTTAAGTCCTTATAACTCTTCATGTTGGATGTAAAAATTTTATTAACTTTAAGTTTGAATATAAAACATATATATATATATATATATTACTTTTATTATTAAACAAAAAATTCTATCGAGTATTTTTATAAAACTAATGAACTAAACATTATTCATCGATTTTCTCGAAAACACATTTTTGTCCAATACATCAAAACAGAAGCAAACCGACGACATATGGAAAAAAAATTGTCGATTGCCGTAAAACAGACTTTACAATGTTCAAAAATTGTGGAAATTACGCAAATTTTCACCTCTATTTCACCAGATATATTCAAGATATCGGAAAACTGATAATGAATTTGGAAAGAGGACACATTATTCATATATAAGCAATCAATAACACAATTTTATTAAAAATGTCCCATACATCAACAACATACAACAGAAACAAACCGACCATATAACGAAATTTATTTTGGCAGTAGATTTGTAGGAAAGGTAATCAAAATGTATTATTTTTTTTACTACACTGTACTAAAGTTTATAAAAAAGATGAGTGACTTAGCTACGGTCTGCTTACAGCTTTGCAAATTTTTCAGTAAATGGTTTTTGTTTTGGATAAAAAATCTTGATAAATGCTGAAAAACGTTGGTGTAAACGATATAGATTTTCATTAAGATATTAATTAAAATGTGGTAAGTTTTGTGCTGGTGTAAATGCCCTATAAAAGGTCTTTATTGAAAGTTAGGCTGCAGCGTACCAAAAATTGTCTTATCATATCGTCGGTTGGTATGCTGCAGACATAATGTATTTTGAATATACTGTGCTGAAAACCACTAACCAACCAACGACATAGTGTCTACAGTTCTCTCCTTAGTTATCTTTTACAATTGAGAAATTAAATAACAGACAGACGAAGTTTGTTGGCAAGGGTTTGGAGAGGTAGAGTATGTAGCAGGGTAAGAAGAGTGCAAACGAATTTAATTCGAACGAATTTTAATTTCCACATTGTAAAGAATTATTAATTTTTAATTCGCAAATTTTATAAATAACGAAAAAAAACCAAGAATGCAAAATAAAATTCCTCTCGCAAATCTAAGGAATCAAATTTCAGCTATATAGCTATAGTGGTTTGGGCTGGGCGATGATATCTCAAAAAGAACTCAACATGCTGCCTAATTTAAATGTTTATGCGAATAATTCTTTTGCAATCGTTCCGAATTTTATTTTATAAATCAACTTTTGTTTATTTAATTCGTTTGCGAGGAGAACGAAAAACACCAAGAACTTAAAATAGAATTCTTTTCCGAATTTTATTTTTAAAATTCCGGATACAAATTTTAAAACGAACGAAACAAATAAAATAGCATTTGCGAGCAGAATTTTTTCCTACCCTGGTATGTAGTACACGAACCAGCGTTGTCAACTCGGTGCTTTTCGCACCATTTTTAGTGCTTTTTGTAATTTTCGAGGCGGAAAAATTTTGTAGTTCATGCTCAGTGCTTTTTTAAATTCATTTTCGGTGCGTTTTGTTTCGAGGCGGTGGCACTAAATCAAAAATTCAAAGAGAAATTTCCTAGCCTATAATTTAAAAAGCATAAGCGCTGAAGTTAAATGGAGCATTTCAAAAAATTTTACTAAGATTGTACAAGGCTTGGTTGAAAAAACACATGACATATAACCCTTAAAATTTAACATTTAAACGCAGAAGTTGATCGCATTTTGCTTTACATAAAAAAATTTCCAGAAAATTGTGTTGAGAATATATCTGCCGTTTTTGGTTACTTGTAACCAAAACTGATTCTTATATGTATACATAATTAAAATGTGTATCGCATGCCTCAAATTTTAAATTTTAGGTATGGAATGCAAGATCAACAGTTTCGTATAGTTGTTATATACATACATATTTATGAATAAAAATTTTATTAATATTATTATTTTTTTATTTAGTGCTTTTTTACTTAAATTACACGCTTTTTTCCTGGTTTCAGTGCTTTTTGAAATTTAAAAGTTGACAACGCTGACACGAACCTCTGTACTGGACACCATGATGAAATAAACAGGTGGCATTACTAGGGCAACAATTGTACGATTACAACAACAAAAGGAATTTTTGTTTGTGTAATGTCTTTGATTATGTCATAAATTAATATAAGCAAAAACCAAAGTGACGCGTTGTAGTGGTGGTGAAAAAGTGTTTTATGAAAAGAATATTTCATAAAAATTAATAAATAATCTTATATTCAATATATAATTATAACCAACGAATTGTTCAACTAATATTATTTATTATTAAGTTAATTTTTAATTATTATTATTCGAACGTCATATGTTTCTATATTTATGATTTATTATTATTAGGATTTTGTAATTGTTTTATGTAGAAATAAAAAAATTCTTTCAATCATTTTGAATTCATTTTATATTCTGGTTCATTATTTTATTTTCCTTTTCTTGTAAATTATTTATTTTTTGTTATTGAAATAATTTTTGTGACATTTTGTTTTCATTTGACACTCTATTTCTGGAAATATTCCAATAAAAATAGAATCAGTAGCTCGTTTCTGTATTTCTCGCATCGTAAAATTTCTCACATGAAAAGTGAAACACAAAATTCCATCGTTTCTCGATATGTGAGAAAAGTGTTTTTGTATTTGAATGCGAGAACAGACAACACTGATTCTATTTTTACTGGAATATTTTCAGTAATCGAGTGTCAAATGAAAACAAAATGTCACAAAAATATTATTTCAATAGCAAAACAAAGAATTATTTACAGGAAAAAGAAAATAAATAATGAGCATGAATATAAAGTGAATGTAAAATATTTGAAATAAGTTTTTTTTATCAAATGTCTCTACATAAGAAAATTAAAGGAAAAATATTCTAAATAAACTTAATCATATCAACTCGTTAATAACAATTTTAGTACAAAGATTCGTTGCATATCTTTTCAACTAGCGTATTTTTCATATTTTCGCACACAAATTCAAAAATTCATATGCTTTTGTATAAATTTGGTTGTTCTCGCACCAATTGTGTTTCAATTTACACTGTTTTTGTTACGATTCCCTCGTTTCATGCGGAAATTTTCCGATGCGAGAAATACAGAAACGAGCTACACAGTGTTGTCTGTTCTCGCAGTCAAATACAGAAACACTTTTTTCTCGCATATCGAGAAACGATGAAATTTTTTGTTTCAATCTCTAGTGAAAACTTTTACGATGCGAGAAATACAGAAACAGGCTACTGTTTTGTGCTGCCATGGCTTCTCTTGATACTACCTAATACAATTAAAACCAACCATGAACAGCTGATGCTCGATAGCACGAACGATTGCCAAAGTTATCAATTCAATGTCACCACAAAAAAAAAATAGCGCGAAATCTTTTATATGAAATTTCTACTAACTATTGTTATTGTTAACATCGATCTAGTAAAATTTATAATTTTTGCATAAACTATAAACAATTGTCGTATAAAATGAGTCCTCAAGAAAAAGCTAACAGTGATGAGTCAATTGATGATGACGCTGAAATTATGGCTCTTGAAAAAATCCTCGCCGAAGCTGATGAGCAGGAAAGTAAAGACATGATGAAAACTTCACTTCCCAGCACTAAATTGGTAGCTCGACCACAATTGACAGAAGATGATACCTTTGCTGCAGCCTTTGGCTATGAAGTAGACAAAAATCTAGAAAAACAAATTGAAAAACAAGTAGCAAGTATACGAGAGGAACTGGATTCGTCCGACGACGAAGAAATAAAAAATTTTCTAGAACGTAAGTACAATGAATATGGCTGTGATATAAATAAAAAACTTAAGCAGCAAAAACAAGCTGAAAAAGAATCAAATGCCGACTATGAAATAGATAAATTCCTAAGAGAAGAAAAATGTAATGACTCGAATGGAGCTGTTAAAAAACCCTTGTCAATACACATTAAAAACCAACATAATCCCACCAAAAGACAATCTCTTATTAGTGATTCATTCAAAAAGTTACCCGAAACGAAGGTAAATGCAAAATATAATGAAAATCAAGAAATGAAGCCTTCGTCGACAATGGGAGTCAATAGTTCTGTATATACTGACCCAGTGTTTGGATTGCGTATAATAAATCCGTTGATATCCAGCACTATGCTTTCGGAACGTATGACAGGTCGGAAGTCCGTGGCACTTTCCGCAGTTGCTTTTCACATACAAAGAGGCGACCTTTCGCAGGACTGGGTTATAGCCGGTGTAATAGTGCATAAAAATCCTGTGCAAATGACTAAAAAAAATAAGCCCTACTCTATATGGCGCATATCTGATTTAAAAGGTGATATCAAGACACTGTCATTGTTTCTGTTCGGAGGAGCACATAAAAACTTGTGGAAAACAGCCCAAGGCATGTGCATAGCTGTTTTAAATCCCACAGTTTTTGAGAAAAGCGCAGATAGTAAAGATGTCGCCTGTCTTTCGATAGATGCAGCCCAAAAAGTAATGATACTTGGGCAGTCCAAAGATTTGGGTAACTGCAAATCGACTAAACGCAACGGAGATGTGTGTAATGCCATTGTAAATCTAAGCGAATGTGACAGTTGCATATTTCATATGAAACAGGAGTTTGGAAAAATGTCCAAGCGATCAGAATTGCAATCGGCTAATGCTGGAAGAGGTTTGAATGATTTGCGTAATAAGGTTCTAGGAAAAAGTGAAGTTTTCTATGGCGGTCAATCTTTTACAGCAGTTCCGGCTAGAAAAAGCGCAAAATTAATACAAAAAGATAATTCGAGAATAATGTCGCTTTCACAATATGCCGTGTCTCCATTCGCCGGGAGTGTAAATCATGCATCTAAATCAAAGTCAGTGACAGTATCGAATGTTCCCTATGCATCTCGAGAGGGTCCTATATCAAGAATAGCCGGTAATGTTGAAGCATCAGTTAAACAGCGATTAAAAGATTTAGAAAGATTAAAAGCTTTGCAGGCAGAATGTCAAAGTTATCCAGAAAACTCGGAATCAAACAATTTAAGCGAAGTAAAAGTAGTGCCCTCTACACCTCCATCGCATAAAGCAAAGGAATCCTTACAAGCGTCTACATCGAGCGCAAGTTCGAAAACTCCTGCACAGTCCTTTGCCAATCCAACATCAATATCCGCAATACCTGAAAAATTCAAAAATCGTGAATTCTCTTTTTCCTCTACCTCAAAATCTCCTCAATTGTCAAGAGACAATTTTTGCATAGAAGTGAACGTTGGTGAGCGTAGAACTCAGCTGGCTAAAATGAAGGCATTAGAAGTTCTAAAGAAAAATCCAATTGAAAAGGTTAATCCAAATTCTATACGAGGGACAAAAGATGGTAAACGTCGCGCCATTGATGATCTTAATGAACTGTTTATTTCGCAGGAATCGAAAAAACAAAAAATAGAAGAGGAACAAAGGGAGCAGGATCGTAAGACACGTATACAACGTATTATTGACGCCTCTTCCTCGCACTCCAATTTAGTTGATATGCGTGAACGTGAAGAACAAGAAAAGTACTTTAGCAAATTGGAGAAGAAAGAGGCATTAGAAGAAAAAATGTTAAACACGTATAAAATGCCGTGCAAAGCTGTCATTTGTAAGATCTGCAAATATACTGCATTTTCTGCGGCGGATCGTTGTAAAGAAGAGCGCCATCCCTTAAAGATAGTAGATGCCGAGAAACGTTTCTTCCAATGTAAAGATTGTGGTAATCGTACCGCATCTGTCTTTAAATTACCCAAAGTCAGTTGCAAAAATTGCCAAAGCTCCCGCTGGGAACGTTGTGCTATGATACGCGAACGCAAAGTTTGTGGTGATACTGGCTTGTCACTGCGCGGTGATGAAGAAATGTTTATTGGTTCTATATCGGGTCAAGCTAATTTGAGTTTATCAGTTCCCGATGATTAATTTATAACATTTGTCTCAAACAATTAATTAATTCATTATCTTAAGCCGAATCTATGGAAACACAAATGCATTGTCTTTTCAAAATATATTGTTTTAATTTTAATTAAATATGAGTATTTTAGATAACATGCATATTTAATGGGTTTTATTTATAAGTATGTACATACATACATGTTTGTATTTTATTTAAACTTTTTTTTTATTTTTATTTTTTTTATTTTTTATTTTAGAAAAGTTCTTACCATTTATATGAAGCATATCGTTAGTCTTAAGTAGAAAGGCTCTAAAGGCTCAGTTAGCCGACTATATAACCATTTTCATTACTTTTCACATAACACGTCTGTTCCAGATGCATAACAAAACAGTCCGAACTTGTACAAAGTTATCCAAAAGTGTTCCAGATAGCAATTTTGAGAGCGAATGAGAGTAATTTTTTTCATTTCCTGTACAAACGTACGAACTTTTTCTTCTGGATAGGTTCGGACAAGAATTAAATAACCAGCTGTTCTTTGTTTACATATGAAAATGAAAAATTAATCAGAAAATTTGCATATATAGGAAACAAGTTTTTACATGCAAATATATTAAAAAGCAAAATGGAAGCTTTTTTGTAAAAAAGTTAAAGTTGTAAGTGCATTTGTGCATATTTCTTTAATACAAAAAAAATGGTTTTTATGATTTTGTAAATATGTAATTAACGTAGCTTCCTTCTACTTTCTTGGATACTTCTTTCTTTTACTTTTTACATCTGTTGCCAATGATGAAACATTTTGGTTTTTATAATGTTATGCGTTTTACGTACGTTTTTACAATGTGTGGTTAAAAGATAACAGGGACTTTAACGGCAAGTTTTATATGAAGAACTGTCAGTTAAAGTTCAAGTTAACTCTTAACTATACATTGTGAAAAAGGACGTTAAGCGACTAAAATAACTAAAATAAAATTTAATTTAAAAAATAAGCAGCAAGATTATGCATTCAGCTTTTGAAAAAATTGTTTTTCTGCACATGTACGTCACATCAGCCGATAAACATAAACACAATCACACAAACACGTGTATTTGGTATAAGCCAATTTTGTTTACATTTCAATGTCGTCACACCAGCACATTCCAGTTAACAAACATGCGCAATGCGTAATCTTGTATTCTTTGATTCATGATATACTAGAGCTGCCCACAGAGAGAAAACCGAGGGAAATGTAAAAGCGTATGTGCATTCATTTGTATAAAAAGACGATTGATGTTCGGCACTCTGGCGCTTCTCTAGGCAGCATAGACATATACTGAATATGGATATCCACACATATGTATGTGTCTGAAACCCTAGTAAAACTGCTGCTACATGCAAAAAATTAAAACAGAAAAATGAAGTAGCAGCTTAACAAGAGGTCTGTTCCAGACGCATAATAAAACAGTCCGAACTTGTACAAAGTTATCCAAAAGCGTTCCAGATAGAAATTTTAAGAGCGAATAAAAGAGTAATTTTTTTAATTTCCTTTACAAACTAGTACAAACATTTTCTTCTGTGTAAAAGGAATGTCAAAAAACTGCATTAAAACAAGGACAACAACAATGTGCTGTGCAAACTGTTACATTTTCTATAACTTGGACACAAAGCCCAACGGTACTGCAATCTGTAAGGTAGAACGATACGATCAATGCCCATTTGATAAATAGGCCTATGATTTTATTAATTGAATAATCGTTTGAAAAAAGTATTTGTCTTATTTTGACGAATTTGGGACGTTTGAAGGTACTTACAAATGAGTTTGATTTCCTATAGGGAGGGATGTGTTTCGTTTAGCATTTACTCACATACATACCCTATAGGAACTCAAACTCATTTGTAAGTACCTTCAAACTGGTTTTTATAAACCACAACTGGTTGATTAAGTGGATTTTTTCCTTGTCGCCGACTCACTATTTTAACATAGGCATGTCATAGACAGTAGTCAATTGGCCATCTCTGCATGACTTTTAAATTGACTACTAACTACTTATTTTTGAACCACTCTGAAGTCACTTAATATCTATTATAGTTAAATAAATATTTATGTAAATCTTCATACACATTTGTATATCATATACATACATACATATGTATATACTATATATAATGAATATATGTATATTGATATATAGAAATAATTAGTATTTTTATATTTAAAACAAAAATACATACATTCATACGAAAGTTTTTCCTGCTCATAGAAAATATTATACATATTAAGTATTGAAATTATTATTTTTTTTCAACACAAACATTTGGCATTTGATTTCATGGCATGCTTCTTTTGATTTTTTTTATTTTCTTTTAATTTTTTTTATTTGCTTTTATTTATTTCTTACGTGTGTTTCTATTCAATATGTTTGGTTGATATCTGCATGAGATTTAAACCAATTTGTAGTCACTTGCAAAATAATTAATTTATAGCTAGTGTTTTTTGTCAATCGACTATTTTATTTACTACAGGGTACTTACATATGTATGTATGTATGTATGTGAAATTCAGTGTTGCCATAAGATGTAAGAAGAAATGTGCTAGATTGCAGAAATAAAAGTGCTAAAATGTTCTACAGCAAACACAACAAAGTGCTATATTTAGTGGCAATCCTGGTGAAATTTTACTTTTATTCATTCATTCCTCAGCCACGTAAATGTTTTCTCAACACACCATAATGTACTTATGGTAGAAGTAGTTTTATGTATCTTATTTGTTTTAGAAAAACACATCCTCACAAAAACATAAATGTGAAAAAAGGCCAAGTTCCTTTCCAAAATTTCGGCCATCAAAAGTAGTGAGATAAAAATTTTCACCAATTTCGTGTTTGGTACAATACCTATCACTGCAATATGTTATGCCTTACATATATAAATTTGTAATCGTAAGGGTGTTATATAATTTCTAGCCTTTTTTTTTGCCTTTTTTCACATTTATGTTTTTGTGAGTATCTGACTACTTTTTGGAAGGTTTTCTTAGTAAAGCTTTTTAAACTTTAAATTTCTAGTCTGTTATAGTTTTATTCATAATGTCTTCACCACTTCTAGAGGGCAGTGTTACATAAACTAATGGGTTATAGGGTGATATGTGCTCCATTGTGTCATGATAAGGACCGAGTAATTTGCTTAATTTTTTAAGAGTCATCTGAGTAGAAATATGAAAAATATAGTGTACATGTTAGCGGGAGTGACTCCGCCTATTTTTCTAAAGTCTGCTCAGACGAACTACTTTTGAAAACGCAAAATTAAATGCTAGCATGAGTGAAATGTGCATGCAGGGTTTCAATACAGTTGCTTGTGTTTTAAAGTTATCTAGTTGATAACTTACCTAAGTCTATTTTTTTGTGTGCAAAATTTCAGTTCTCTACCGTATAATATTTCAATAAAAATTTTATAAACGTGGCCCTACTTCCCTAATTTAACAATCGGTGCTTTCATATTTAACTTAAATTCTTAATTTTGAGCTTAACGTGAGTGTCTATGCCCTCCAATTGAAACTTCCAGGATTTAAAATCTTTCTTGGTGATCTCTAATTTAGATTTATTTATGTATTGAATTTAAGCTCTCTATTGCAAACTCTAGCTTGAAATGTTATGGCCGTTACCCCCACTCTCCGTCAATTTTTTAAATTCAAGATTTTGTTATGAGCAGCGCTCTATTATCATCGTACCCTTTTTAAGATGATAGCTTTTAGTTAAAGCTTCAGTTAAAAGCTTCAGTACAAAATTATCGTCGCCCCTGCCACTCTTGGTTAAAATATTTGGGTTTTTAGATTTTTCTATTTGGTTTTTAATCTTGACCTACTTGCGTATCAAATTTCAGCTTTCTGGCGCAACTTTAATTATTTAATTTTTATGGGCGTATTCCCGCCCACTTTTTTAAATTAATGTTTTTTTGCCAGTGCCAATCATACATGTCAAGTTTCGTTGGAAGCGGATATTAATATTTAAATAAATAGTATATTTAAATCTGCTTATCCGAATTACATGAAATAGGATGTTTTGTTTGTATGGGCGTGTTAACATTCACTTTTTTTTAACGAAATCTTATAACCTTGCATTATTCCAACATTTGTGCCAAATTTCAGTAATATCGCTTGAGATAAACATTTTAAATTTGCTCTTTTAATTATGTGCTTTATTGGAATAGCCCCAACCCCCTGGTAAAAATCTCCGGGTTTTCAGTTAATTGCTAATCTAGAACTACTTGTTTATCAAATTTCAGCTTACTAGCGTACATTTTATATATTTTTTTCTTATGGGCGTGATACCGCCCGCTATTTTAGTTACAATACCTGCTGTAGCCATTAGTTATCTTTCCTGTCGAGTTTCGTTGAAAACGGATAGTAATAAATATATAAATATGTAGTATATTCAAATGTTCTGATCCGAAGTACATGAAATAGGAGGCTGAAACTGTATGGGCGTGTTAACGCCCACTTTTTTAACGAAAATTTATAGCCTTGTATTATTGCAACATGTATGCCAAATTTCAATAAAATCGCTTGAGTTTAACGCATTAGATTTTAAAATTCGGAGCCTTATCGGCGTAGGTAGCCCCGTCCTCCTGGGTAAAATTTTTGGGTTTTAAGATTTTTCTAGTAATTTGGTAATCTATAACTGCTCGTTTATCAAATTTCAGCTCACTAGCGCAAATTTAAATTTTTATTCTTATGGGCGTGTTCCCGCCTACTTTTTTTAACCCAAAACTTTTTTTGGGTTGTAGTTATCTTTCTTGTTTCGTTGGAAACGGATAATAGTAAATACATAAATAGTACATTTAAATGTGATGACCCGAAACACATGAGATGGGAGGCTTAAATTGCATGGGAGTGTTAACGCCCACTTTTTTCAATAAAAATTTAGAGCCTTGTATTATTGCAATATGTGTGCCAAATTTCAATAAAATCGCTTGAATTAAACGTCTTAAAAATGTTTTTTAAATTATGACCCTTATGGGCGTAGCCCCGCACCCTTGGTTAAAATTTTCGGGGTTTGAGATTTTTTTTAGGTGAGTACTCACTTAGTTCTACTTGTGTACCAAATTTCAGCTCACTAACGCAAATTTTAATTTATATGGGCGTAAACCCGCCCCCTAGATAAAATTTTCGGGTTTTCAGATTTTTCTAGTTCATTGCTCACCTAGATCTACTCGTGTAACAAATTTCAGCTTTCTAGCTATACCGGAAGTGCTTCATCAATTTGATGAGTGTGTCAGTGGTCAGTGAGTATGTCTTAAAATATCAACTTTTTGCACCTCCATATCTCAGAAACCTTTCATTGTACATGAATTTATTCCAAAAAAAACAGCTCGAATGACTTCCTGTAAATATACACACTGCGTGCATTGGCCGGAACTTGGCCTGGCACACTACCGTGCGCCTAGATACAAACAAATGTCTTGTTCTCATTTTCTTTGAGCAACCATACAATAATTGCTTAAAAATATTAACATTAACAACTAGTAACAGAAACGCTAAATAACATATTCGTTCATACCAGAATCAAAAACACGCAAAACTGGTGCAAACAGTTCTATCTGTGCAAGCTTATAGTATGTACAGGAAACAGTGTGACCAGATCCTAAAAATTTTTGCGGCTAAATTGACCTCAAAATAAAGCTAAAAAATGCTAAAAAGTAATTAAAGTGCTAAAACATACTGCTAAAACTTAAAATGTACTTCTTTTTAATCTAATTGTTTCTTTTAAAGTTGTTATTTACTAATATTTTTTTCCTTTCAATAAAACAGATTTTTTTTTATTTATTTATTTACTTGATATTAAAATTATATAAAATATAGCATTAATGTATACATTGATAGCACTGGCTGCCAAGGCCATCGTCTAAGATTTTTTTTTAAATTACAAATTATTTCTTAAACATAAACTGCATTATGTATAATGAAAAACTGGCATGAAGTTAGCATAAGTGACAAAATGAAGTATACCCCAGTAAAAAAAGAGACTCCAAAAAAGTCATGAAAATGTAGAGTTTACGATGCGGAAGTAGTACAAATTTCGATCCGATCTAATGATTTTTACATAGGGTTGTTATTGCAAGAAGTTCTCTTTTTCGATGCCTGGTGACTGAATTGGAAGCGATATTATTAAAAATTCCCTTTTTTGTGTTCTATGATAATATTTTCATCTAGGAAAAAGGGTAAATAGTTGCCTTTTTTAACACTTCGTTTCTTTTTATACGAATTTAAGCCCGAAACAGTGTTTTCATGTAAATTTAAGCAAATAACTTTTAAATTTTAGACTAAAAATAATTCATAAATTTCTTTAAACAAATAAATTTTTTTTAAATTCTGGTGAGTATTTTCTAACACTATGGAGGAGTTACAAGGTTTTGTATGACTAAAATAAGCTTCTACATGGTTTATTGCTCACTCTCAGCAAATTAAAAATATCGATTTTTTGGAAGCAATGAAAATGTACTTCCGCTAGAATGACTTCCATTTTTTTTCACTGGGACGCTTAAAGATTTTTGGCCTATAATTTTATTACATTAAAAATCACGCACATTATGCGCCGACTTTTCATAACAAATTGTATGGAGGAACTCGTGTGTTATAATAATGTTTTCCCGAAACAGCGGAGCATAATAAATATTTTATGTCTTTGCAAAGTTTCCCTGCCTAAAAACGTTTTCTAGACTGCTAGAAAATTTAACTTTTATTGTGAGGGAAGCAACGCATTGCTTCCTTGATAACAAAAGATCCGAAAAATGCTTCTGAAAAGCACTAACATAAGAATAGAAATTTATCACAAACAATTTTCCAAGGCAGTAATTTTTGCATCTGAGTATTACTTCTATGAAGGACTTTAGTAAGCAAAAAATTCACGACTTTTTGGAAGCTTAATATATTAATTCTAGCTGGCTCATCTTGAACAAAAAATGCCTTATTCATGCGCCACACTACGTGATTCTGTACCATTGTCGCCCTTACAAATACGCTTCTGAGAAGGATTAACTTTTGCTAGGTTCTGCTAACTGCATACCTGTTTTTCAACCGATGCGCTGATTGATTGCTTGCGGTGTTATTTATTATATTGTGAAAAAATGCTAGATAAGGCTAAATAAATAATTATGAAATGCTAACTGCTAAATCGAAAATTTTGCAGCTAAATCCACAAAAATAATATGCTAAATTTAGCTGCAAAAATGCTAAAATGGTCACGCTGACAGGAAATAAAAAAAATTACTCTCTCACTCGCTCTCAAAATTGCACAAAAATTGTTATCTGGAACATACATGGGCATACGTGTTTCAGTAATCAGTAAAAAGTACTGATTACTGAAAAAAAATCAGTATTCAGTAAATTTTACTGGTTACTGAAAAGAGAAATCAGTATTCAGTAAAAAGTACTGATTGCTGAAAAAGGAAATCAGTATTCAGTAAAAAGTACTGATTGCTGAAAAAGGAAATCAGTATTCAGTAAAAAGTACTGATTGCTGAAAATAAGATCAGAATTCAGTAAATTTTACTGATTTGTGTAAAAAACGCAGTAATCAGTAAATGACTGATAGTAGATACTGTGTGTTTTGAAAATGATATGTACACATTGCTCACTTACATGAATAGTGGCATAACTGAAAAAACGGAATTCCGAGAAAAATGGCTTTAAAAGTTTAACGTGTTTTTATTTTTTTAAATTATCTAAAAAAGAAATGTGTTATTGGTTAAATAAAAACTGATTTGCATAGATGAGAGACTTAAACACCTACTTCTAGACCATTACCATTTCAACAATTTTAAAAAACTCATCACTAAAAAGAATTTTATTAACACCATTTAGGGCCAATTTCACCAACTTATTTAAATATCAATTCATATTTAAAAGTAATTTTTTCATACAAAAATTAATGAAAATCGACATTTAAATATGAATTGATATTTAAATAGAGTTGGTGAAATTGGCCCTTAGTTCTTCTGTTTTCAAGAAATCTTTTGTGTCTTTTGAGGTTTCACTAAAAAACTTTGAAGATCTTGGAAGGTCTTCTTCATACAAAAAATCCGGATCTTTAACTGAGTCATCACTATCAAAATCGAAAATATCTCTAATTTTTTTAATATTTTTTTTTTCACAACAAATAAAATTGTAGAAAAATTTCAAATATCTTCCGGACTTCTAATTTGTTTTTATGTTTTTATTAGTTGCAATTTTTTCAATTAATAAAGTACTTTATAGCACAGGATAGTTCACTTATGTATCAATATTAATTTACAATTTATATACAGTCCACAAGTTCGTAAAATTAACACATATTTATGTATATATTTCGTTTTTTCAGTTATGCCACTATTCATGTAAGTTAGCAATATGTACATATCATTTTCAAAACACACAGTATCTACTATCAGTCATTTACTGATTACTGCATTTTTTTTACACAGATCAGTAAAATTTACTAAATTCTGATCTTCTTTTCAGCAATCAGTACTTTTTACTGAATACTGATTTCTCTTTTCAGTAACCAGTAAAATTTACTGAATAATGATTTTTTTCAGTAACCAGTAAAATTTACTCAACAGTGATTTTTTTTCAATAATCAGTAAAATTTACTGAATACTGATTTCTCTTTTCAGTAACCAGTAAAATATACTGAATAAAAAAAGAAAATACTGAAAAAGTACTGGTACTGAAAAATGCCCATCTATGATCTGGAACCACTGTTGCCAGAATTGACGATTTCTCTGCATTTTGACGATTTTCACCTCTCAAAATACCCTAGTGACGATTTTAGGTCCACAAATGACGATTTTTCTAAATTTAATTTCGAGAATAATAAAAAAGTATATACATATAAGTATGTGTTTACGCTGCAGAAATTCTTTCAAATTCAAATCTTTGTGAAAGTGATGTAGAAGATATAATGAATAATTGTATACAATTTAACATTGAACTATGTGACCAAATAATTAAAAGATTTGATTTTGAAAGTCAATATAAATCTTTAAAAAGAATTCATCCAAACCTAATAGTAAATGGCGAATCCAACTCAATTCTGAACATTGAAAAGACTTTTCCAAATTTCTTAAACGAAAATGATAGGGAATTGCAATTTTTAGATTTTAAAACTATTTTTGAAGGAAAGGAAACAAATTAGAGAATTTTGGAAAAAATATCCGAAATGAAAAGATGTGATTCAAGTCTGGCTTTCCCAATTTTAACAAATTTTATTCGCATTATTTTATTTTTTATAATGATTTTACCACATTCATCGGCAAATGTCGAAAGGATATTTAGGTGAATTTAAATAAAACCAAAGTTCGTAATCGTTTACAATTCTTTAGAAGTCATCCTATACACAAAATACAATTTAAAACTTAAACAGTCAAACTGTCAAAAATGTTAAATTCTGATATTTATACACAAAATGTTTCTATAACAAAAATGCTAATTATTTTTTTTATAAATTATCTGTTTTAAAAATAAACACATACATATGTATGTATGTACGCATGTGAATTCTGATTTCATTTTAAGTTTTTTTAACTTTTATTTTTAACTTTAATTGTTTTCATGTTTAGATTATATACACATGCGTATATTAATGTATATGTGTATATTTGTTGAAAGCATAATTAATAAGTTTGAACCATTGTAATAATTTTTCTAATAAAACAAATAAAATACAAAAAAATTTAATATTTTTGATTTGACGTTTTTCTAAAATGACTTGAGGATTTGGACGATTTTTTGCACAGAAATCTTTAGTTTTTGACGATTTCACCCCTAGAAGTTCTGGCAACAGTGTCTGGAACGCTTTTGGATAACTTTGTACAAGTTCGGACTGTTTTGTTATGCATCTGGAACAGACCTATTCGTATTCGCGACATTCGGCACATTGATGCAAACGGTAATGCGTAAGTGCAAATGCAAAATATCAAAGCTTTTCTTTTGATTGTGTATGTATTTATTTATTTATTTATTGAACATATTAATGCAAAGTAAATTTGCATAATATGGTGTTGCACAAATATGGGCGGAGTAACGTAGACCATATGCCCAAGATGGTATTAACAGTATTTTATAAGGTTTTGTGACTGACTGTACACGACCTATGCCTTCACATAGGAAGTAGGCAACGTGGTTGTTAAAGAAATTCCACAAAAAACCGCAAGATTATACGGTTATCCGTGGCAGATCAGTTAACCAGTGCGAGCGAGACGAAAAACTCTCGAAGGCCAAACAACACACACAAGCCTGACCGCACTTAAGAAATAATTGCGATGACGCGAGAGATGTTCCCCGACCCAGAGCTGCTTAACGACTGGTGTATGTATTTATTGTTGGATTTTAAAGAAAAGCTACGATATTTTGCATTTACACTTACGCAAGACCATTTTGCATTAAACATCGAGTACCGCTAATGTTTTTTTTTGAATTATGAGCACTTTTTGTACGCCAGATTAATTTACGGGGTTTGCTTCATATTTACTAGAGCTACAGATTAAATTGTATACCAACAATTTTGAATGAAGATCAATAAAACACAGGATTTTATGTTTTACAATTACATATATACAACTTTTATTAAAGCACAAATATTTCTACGGTGTATATCTGATTAAATCTATAAAGAGAAAATATATACAAAATTTAACATTCATACATACATATGTATGTGTGTATGTATGTAGATACGAGTACATATGTACATATGTAGGTATGTATGGCTGTATGCAAATCTTATGTAAATCTAAAAAATTTTATTTTGGAAAGCATGGATGTGAAAAAATCCATTTATGTAGTCAGTTTGCAAATATAAATACACAGAAATTATAAATTAAAATGTTTATTATATAAAAGTCATTAAGTTTATATGAACTTCTTGAAATATATTTTCTTTGTTTTGCAATAAAAAAGAAAACTTTTCTCCTTATGCAAAAAAGACGTTTAAAGTTAAACCATTCGTTAAAATTTGGTTTGCGATACAAAATTTGTTTGTTAAACCAACTTTAAATTTAACAATCGTTTTTGCATAACTTGTTTTGTTTCTATTAGACTTACTTCCATATCGTTAGCTAATATCCAAAAGTCCGTGTAACAACCAAAATATTCAAAATAGAATTTTTGATTGATTACACCGCGTTACGAAAACGAACTTTTTTTCTGTCCTATGAACCAAATATACTTTTACGGAAAGGGGAGAAAAAATAAAAATTCACGTGTATCGGCGATTTTCATGTACACGTCAGAATTTTTTTTGTATAAAATATAAAGCTCGTAGTGTCCGTCTGTCTGAAAAACGTTGGATAAGTTTTTAACCCTTTTTCCGTGATCCCATCGAGCTGATTTTTTGCAGGCAGACTCGTGCAAATGTCTGTATCATGTCAAATAGATTTTTATCAATTCGCAGATTTTTTTTAAATTTTTTTTTCTATTTTTTCAGCATAACTTGAAGGGACTCCGAAAAAGTATATTTGGTTCATAGGACAGAATGTGTGTAACGCGGTGTTATGATGTGACTAACCAAAATACATCTTTAATAAAAATTTTACTCACATACATACTAAAGGTATTCATTTCAGTTTTTTCCTCGTTGGAAAAATGGAAAAATGTAATTTTTTACAACAAACACAGGAAAAAAATTTGAAAAAAATTTTTGAATTTTTTTCCCCTGTGTTTGTTGTCAAAAATTAAATTTTTTCCATTTTCCCAACGAGGAAAAAACCTGAAATGAATACCTTTACTATGTATGTTCAAAAGTAAAGATTTTATTTTTTTATTTTGCTTTTCCTGTAAAAAAAGTAAAAATGTACTTACGGCCTTTTGGATTTTAGGTGAATATATGCATGTACATGTGTAGTTTTGCCAGTGTTTATTAAGATTAAGTTTAATAAAAGAAATTTTGCCTCATTAAAATTAAGAGCATTCGATACTTATACGATAAATAACTAATTTTAAACAATAACAATTAACTAATACTAATCAACAACAAAAATAATACATATCAAATTAAACTTTATTTAAATAAATAAAATTAAAGTATAAACTAATAAATAGCAATAAACAAAAACAGTCTTTTTAAAAAATTAATTCTAACATCTCATGGATTTGAATGCAATATACTCACGCTACATACATATTATAAAATAAAATCAATATTATAGAAAGATTAAGGCGTTCAGGATTGTGCTGAAAATCGCGCGAATTTGAAAATATGATATTTCTAAAAACGAAAATACTACTGTAGTATGTGTGTACATATCGAGCCTTGAGCGCAACATTTTCGTAAGCTACATCCGGTCAAATTTTTTTATTTGAGAAATTAGGATTTCATGAGATAGCTCAAAATTCGAAATTGTCTAAAAATCAAAATTTGCTTATAGTTTCAAAAATACGGCTGCTGAGATTTTATCGTAAGTAGATGCTTACATTAAAAAAAAAATATAAAAATGATTGTAAGCGACACACATTTATTGGAATATTTAATTTATTAGAGAAATTTAAATGAATATATTCACCTAAAGCAGAAGTGTTAAAGATTTTATTAGTTAATATGAATTTAAATAAGAATGAACTTTCACTGTGTATTGTAGGCATTCAAAAAATTTTGGTTATTTTTTGACATATCTCCTAATTTTTGGTAGTAATACATATACGTTAATTTCATGCTTGCATGTGGCAACGAGGGTTACCAAGCGAAAATATTTGTTTTAAAAATTTAATCCACAGTAGTTTTTTATAACCGTTATCCTTAAATGTCACATTCTCGGAGAAAACGGACCTAGGGCTAGTTTCTTACTAGTCAGTTAAACCTAGTTAAACATACCTTTGAGTTAACCAATAAACAAAGTTAAACGGGTTTTAACCGTTCATGCTGTTTTTTAGTGATGGATTAACAGTTGTCAATTTAGCTAGAAATGCCATACTTTGTCTTCAATATATATATGGCATTATTGAAAATATTTCATATAAATAGGGCAACACTTAAGACGCGATATGAGAAATCTTTAAGTTTATATTAAAAACCTTCAATAGGTGTTTTCTGAAAATTTGAAGAATTAAAAAAAAATAATAATATGGACTATTAAAATATTGACGCTCCAAGAATAAACTACAAAACAACATCAAATTTTAAGTCCAACGAAATATTTGAAAGAATTCCAATTCATTACACATATAAAAATGATTTGGGCGTGTTCTGATCTCCTGTGTTTTCCAACAATTATCCTTTCCAAGTTATTATAGGTTTCATAATCACTAAAATCTTCGTCGTCATAAGAAACATCCATTTTATTTATGCATTTATTTATTAAAATTTTCAGTAAAACTGTTTTTTTTCAATTGCGTAATATTTATTTTATGTATACATATGTGTGTATGTATATTTATCATTTGACAGTTCTAACTTGAGTTTAACTGGGCAATGTTGCCGAGATTATAAACTAGATAATCTTTATCTGAAAAACAATGTTTTATGGTTAAACTACAGTTAACTGAAACTAGCTCCTAGTGCGTGAAAATGAAGTTTTGAGAAAAACGCATTTAAAAAATAAAATTTTAATGTTTTTCTCATTTTTATCGATTTTCCAAGTTCCCGTTTTTTGACAAACTAGGTCTCTTTTCTCGGAGATGGTCTCATATACGAAATATTTCAAAATAAAAAACACAGAAATAAATACTATTTCTTTTAACGGATACTTAAAGTGAAATATCGATACATAACAAAATATATTGTCGATATCATGGGACAGGCCCACAATAAATCATAAAAATTTAGGTTTGTTACTTAAAACTCTAGTGTTTTCAAATCACGCGAATTTCAGCAACCTCTTGATTCTTGTAATAAATTATTTTCCTATGAATCACATTTAAATATTTAAGCCATGTTGTGTTCTTGTTCTTTTAGATTCGAAAGACTTGAAAACCGAAAGGAAATTGTTTTCGATATATCTTTTTCGAAATCATCATTGTCTAGATTATCGCATAATAACGCCTTATTGGTCATATCCATGTAGGAACGTCCCCGTTTTACAGGTATAGAATACAAATCATGTATATTGCTATTTGACTCTGTAGCGGTTGACTTACGGATGTTGAGAGGAAATCTGAGATCATTTTCATAACGCAAACGTTGCTCGTTTGTGTGAGTCTCCAATAGCGGCCTTGGCATATCATAGCCAGGCGGTGCTTGGAAATTGCTGCAGAAGGTGGTTGTTTCTCGGCTATTACAACAATCTTGCGCATCGTAACTTATTTTCGGTGGCCTCCAGAGATGATCTAAAGGTTCTGGTTCGCCCCAACTCAAATTATTTGGTTTACTTAAATCAGTTTCTGCCGTATTCGAGGCTTCTTTGGTAATTTCATCTTCTAGACAGTAATTGGGATTGGAAAAAGCATTTCTTTCCAATTCAATACTTTTAATATTATTTCCCAGTAGTTTTTTGAACTCTGAGCCCAAGTACTTAAATGATGGCCTAGAATTTGGTTCGCTGGTCCAACAAGATTTTACAAGATTGTATCTAAAGGAAAAATTTTATGAACTTGTGATCATAAAACTACATAAATACTTTTCAACTTACATATCATCGGAACAGTTTTCCGGTCTTTCCATGCGATAACCATTTTTAAGCAAATGATATAAATTTTGCGGCGGTATACCGGGATATGGGGATGCTCCTAATGTAATCAATTCCCAGCAAAGTACCCCAAACGACCAAACATCGGATTTTGTGGTGTAAACGTGATCAGCCAATGATTCAGGTGCCATCCATTTGACTGGTACTCGATCTCTTGATCTCTTTAAATATGCATCATCCTCATATACATCCCGTGTCAAACCAAAATCGGATATTTTACATATTTTGCCTTCAGCTAAGAGAACGTTACGAGCAGCTAAATCACGATGAACTAGCTGAAAAATACAAATGAAATATTTATTTGCCCAACTTAAATGTTTACGTGTAGGAATGCAACAAACGTCGTTAATGGAACAATAATTATGTATATCATTAGTTAAAAACAGTTAATAATATATCGGCGCATAGTGAAACATATTGAAAACCTTGCATTTTTTCCAAGGAGAAAAATGGCAACCTGAATTATTTGCTTTTAACACTCTACTACAGTTGTGTAGCTCATGAACGAACTAGTTCAATTAAACGACTCACTTCACTGAGCGCTGTGAGCCGCTCAATTCACTGAGCGCTGTCAGCTTAGTACTGAGTGGTTTCTAGATTTGTATCGAACACTTTCAGTAGCGCGTTTAAGACACAAACCTATGTCATTTAAGTGCGTTTCTATCTAAACCGACCTAATAAAAGAGATCGATACAAGTCTTGTGCTTTTTCAGTCAAATTTTTGCGTCGCACAAGTACATAAAAAAGTATATGTATGTATGTAGATATATTTATTAAAAAATTCCACTCATTAAACTACTTTAGTTTTATCTATTTTGTATTTATTTCACATGGTAATGTATGACCACACACACTGTATAAATCTGTCACTTTTTATGCTTCGGTTTTCGCTCTTTGTTTATGCTTGAAAAAATGTTTCACTACAAATAAAGTGAGCTACGGAGCTAACTGAATGAAATACTTCAGTAAATTGAGCTGAGCTGAAAAGAGCGGTCACTAAAAAGAGCTGATATGCACAACTCTACACTCTACCATTACTTTTATGCCAGAAGACTTAGATTTATTAGTTAATAAATATTCGTTTACTTCTTTTTTGTTAGAGTAGGTTATAAATAAGAGCAAGAAAAATGGCTACAATGAAGAGTGTAGCAATTAGCTTAAGGTTTCATCGATTATCAGGCAGAGATATTCGCTTCGTTAGGTTATATTATAAGAGCAAGCAGAAATATCTGAATCTTATGGTCCGCTATGGGTGTGCACACCCTAGACCGGGTGAGAGGACATGGAATCATTATTTGTAATACCGATACTTTTCTGTGCAGCCACGCACTTCATCAGCACCCTAGTCTATCTACTTGGGTATTTCCCCCAGTTTAAAGTTTAAGTTTAATTTTTCTTCTCTTTAGAAACTTACATTAATTAATAAAAATATTTCATTCAATAAGAATTGAAATTACTGAACTTAAGCCTGACTAAAAATTATTTCTCATTAAAAATCACTAAAGTTCAATTAAAATCTACAAATGTCTCATATAAAAAGAATTTTTAAACTTCTTAAGTCTTTGCGAATACAAATGCGACTCCTTGTGGCTACAATCACTAGATACTGTCCTTTCGGCATCAATGATAAAATGATGGATCTCCTCTATAATAACCTCGGTTCCAGTTGTCAAGATGAAGAGGAAGAAGATAAATTTATATAAATTCTGTGCCTCCGTACTATACTGGAAAAACATAGCATTCCTCACCGCCTACATTCCTACTAGGAATTTACTATGTGACTTGCAAGGAACACATATGTTGCAATCTTTGAACACAGTTTTCTCTGACTATAAGCAGCATCTTGCTGAAGTACTTCGAGTTATCTAACTAATCTACCATTGCTTAAGAAACTTACAGAATACAGCACTAGTGCGGAATATAAACCGAAAGGCTTTTCCCAATACCGGAACCCTCCGACACTATCACAATCCACTTCTGTTGAAGAGTAACAATACCTTGAATGGTATCTATCTCACCGCATCCGACAAAACAATAACATTGATCAGACACCAGCGATTTTGGTATTAACCACAGCCACTGCGTTAGCTCCTCTTTGGTAACACACAGCCGATAGTGTAGTTCAAGATAGGACATCACTAACCTCCGGAAACAGCTTCAGCGCTTTTGGAATAAGGTCTACAACATACAACATCCAACACTTACTTGCCATTATCTATTAAACGCAGTGGGGTTAATACGACGTCCATCATCGGCTTCAACGTCCATCCATTAAACCTCAGAACCAGAACAGCTGCTAAGCAACCGGTTCCCATAATGTTAGTACAGTAAACCTCGGTTATTTACCTCATCATCAAATGTAATGTTTTTTTTTATGCAATTCTGCATAAAAATGCAGAAAGTTAATTAAGCGTGGACCTTTGTGTGAAAAATAGTGTAAAAATCTCACCGGGGGTAAATAAGCGATAAGGATATTTAACCGATGGGTAATTAAACGGGTTATACTGTACTAAGCCACTGGTTACGACCCCGAAGTTCCACCCGGACTTTCCACTCCAAACTTCCACAGCGAAAGACTTCCCTGTTATCGTTTTTTGATTCAAAGACACGCTGAACCTTTAGCAAACTGCAACTTTTCTGCTTTTCATCTTCTTGGTGACCTGTTATGTTAACCTAACCTAATATGATTAAAAATGCGGTCTCTACCGTTACGGCTGATTTAGCTTAGTAGGTTGGTAGTTTTCGATGTGATACTCTAGCAGTCAAAACTTGAGCTTTCCAGACTTATAAAAAATATTGATAGTCTGGTTAACTCTATCCATTTCAGAGCGTCTTGAAAAATTAAATTTTTGGACATACGTTGTTTTTAATAAAAAAAAACCACAGATATTCTTGCCGACCATTTATTTCATTCCTACACTTAATTATTTTTAGTCTGAAGAAGTTTTAGTGGTAGTTTCGAGAAAACTAAAAATTAAAATTAAACACTTTTATTGTTTTTAATATAAATTTTCGAACTAAAATTCTTTGAAGTTTTCGTAGCTAGAAACAACCTTAAATATTTGCATTACATGAAAAGAAGATTTTACCTTAATTTCCGTTAAATATGTCATTCCTTTACATATCTGCAAAGCAAATGACAGAATATTTAGCGCCGTTACCGGTTCCACACCATCAGCAAATTCACAGCCAGCTGTTTCGATTTTACGGCTTAAACGCAGATAACTACGAAGAGAGCCATAACGGGCATATTCTATAATAATCATTGGACCATCACCCTTTGTGCATGCTCCCAGTAGTTTTATTATATTGGGATGAGATACTTCTTGCAGCAATTGGAATTCAGAGAGTAGTGCCATAAACTCTACGGAATTGGCACCCTTTTTAAGCATCTTAACTGCTACAGTGGTAACGCCTGGACGTTGAGCTATATCGGTGGCATATCCTTTCATTACTTTACCAAATTCACCTTCACCTAGAACACTGTCCAGTTCCAACGACTCACGTGGAAATTCCCATTTGGCATCGGCAATGGAACTGTCAAATTTAAAACTATTTTCCAATTCCATTAGAGGCAAATCGACTGTTTTAACATCGCATTCTGATAAATGCTCTTGCTTTTTATTTTTAGCACTTTTCTGTTTGTTTGTGGACTGCCTGTAAAAACTTCTCCTTGTTAGAATCAAACACATTATAAGTGTAATGAAGATCATAGGACAAGTAATGGCTATAATCACACATGTATTGTCACATTCCCAGCCAGCTAAATTGTGAATGCCTTTAGCTGATTCATTCTCAGATTTGTGTGTGTTAGAATAATAAATTATACCCTCGAGTTTATCGGCGTTGCCTGATCTGGTTTCATTTTTTCTTTTGCGCTTTGGTTTGGGCTCTTCATCGTCCAAAGGAGCACATGAACATTTGCCATTATCTTCGCACGTGCATGTTCCCGAAGCGGAAAGTATGCCTTTGCGATTTTCATTTGTTGAATGTGGACCCATAATTTTGTTACTCGGTGTACAATCTTGGGGACAAGCGGACGTATTAAGTTCTTCCAAAGGATCGCAAATATTATCTGGACAAAATTCAGGATTTGGAACGCAAGATTTATAATTTCGCCCAAAAGAGTCAACACTAGATCCCCGCCAGACGCAACTTCCTCCGTTAGTGGCGAGACCACAAAATCTTGTACACTGCGAAGCATATTTAATTTGAGCACAAGTCTGAGATCTAGATTTTAGTTTGAGTTCACATGTAGCATTATCGGGACGTCCGTTAACCAAATGGACATTTATCACAAACGAACGTTGATGTGTATCATGCCAAGACACATTTAGACTAAAAAAAAGGGATAATTAAGCTGTTTTAACTATAAAATCTACAGTAATTTAAAATGTACTCACAAATAAACAGTTTCGAGAGCGTTTTCCAATGCCGTTGCATTCTTCACATAAATAATACCAGCCACTGAGGTTATAGCGAATGCTTTACTGCGGTCCTCAACTATGCTGTATTTTAATTCTGGCATCTTTAATAAATCCACAAAATCTTTAGGTTGTGTTATGCGATACATTGAGTGAGCAGTACGATAGACATACGCATCTTTCGGATAAGTGCTTAATACGCTCTGGGTGATGGTACGGCTGAAACTATTCGAATTCAATATTGATTCTTCAGAATTCATAACGTTCGATTTGCGATTTTGACGTGAACGAAGAGCTAATGCTTTTGGTCGATCGGCTTCGTGTATTTTACTGGGATCCGATTTTATACAAATAAATGCTTTGGCCTGCATTTTCACAATCCGATAAAAAAGAAAGAAAAAATATTATTAATTTATTATTTTACATACATACATACATATGTATGTATTTATGTACATATTTTATCCAGCAAGAGAAGCGAAATCAATAAGTGTACATGTACGTATAATTAATGACTGCTCTCATAACCGGACACTCACTGTGGCGGTATTTCTCTCCATTTATTAGAGGTGTCCGCTTATGAGAGATGTAAAAATTTTTTGGCAGTTTACTGTAGTTGAAAAATTATATCAAGAGTAGACTGCTCCAAACTATGTAGATTCGTATAATTTCAGCTGTTGGGTTTCCAAATGACTTTCAATGCTATTGTTTGTTGGTATGCAACAAAGTCGTCTCTAAAAAATAATTTGAACGGGCAATTTGTATAAGAAATGTAGCAATATGAATTGTTAAAATACAGTTTACATATTCCTAATTTCATGCACTGAACATTTTTCATTTTCAAACTCATTTAAAATTTTAAGTTTTTTTCTTTAATTGATAAAAACAATTTTTTCCTGTGCCTTTTAGGGACATGAGCTAATCAAAGGACTTCTTCAAATAAACATGAATATCTTTACCGTCTTCAAGGCATAAGTATTTACATTTGCGTTAACCGGGGAATAAGCAATATCAGAGTTGAGCAAAGTAACACATACTATTTAAATGCAACTCTTTTTGCCGTGTTTTACCGCTTCTGTCCACTTGTGAGAGGTATTTTGAAAAATATTATTAAAAATTTTGTATCCGCGTCCGGTTATGGGAGTGCATTTTGTATGGAAAAACTAATGAACTCCGGTTATTAGAGGTCTCCGGTTATAGAAGGTGTTCGTTATGAGAGTTTTCACTGTATTGTCCAAGTGCAAATCGCCCGAAAAACAAAAATGTCGATTTGTCTAAAAATTTTTGTAAAAAATATTGGGCAATTCTTCATCGACTTTGGGCGACTCAATATTTTTAGATATTTGTATATTTGTTCATAATGAAAAATTTTCGCAAAGTGCAAAAAAACAAAACAACTTTTTGGGAGATTATCCTTTCCGAATTCGGGTGATTGTACGTAATTAAAAACACCCAAAAAAAATTCGGGCAATTATTTATTTTGGGTTATTCTTCACTTTTTTTGGGCGATCGGGTACTGTTTTTTGGATATTTCTTCACAATGACTAATCACCCAACAATTTTGGGTTCTCCTTCATTTAGATGTTTTGTGCGATTTGCACTTGGGCGATACAGCCTGTACAGCCTGTTTATTTAATTAAGCAACAGGTCAATATTTTATTTGAAAAAAAATAAAATAACAATACACATCTATTTACATTTTATTAAAAAAATTAACGATCTCTAAAAATACGTTTTTACACCTTACATAAGAACCACAGGGATCAATATATTAGATCCACAGATCTCAATATATTAGACCTCCATAGGTCAACATATTAGATTACGCGGTTCATGGCAACATTCGTCTTGTATGGGTTTCGGCCCACAACGGTGAACTGGCGGAAAAATGAGAAGCCTTTCAAGGCAACGAAGATTGAGTTAAAAAATTTGGAGAAAATGGCCCACAGGACACAATGGAATTGTGATACTGTGGGTAATCTAACCAAGGTTCTATGGGGTGACCCGAATTGAGCTAGGAAATAAGTTCACCGGCATCTAATATACGAGGGGCACTCTAATATAAAAGGGCATTTGTTACAGGATTGGAATCACGAATGACAATGAATGCAGAGCATGTATGGAGGACATGGATACAATGGAGCACTTCCGTTGTCACTATACAGATTTCGGCCAGTCGAGATCCCGTTTTTTTGGGGATGACACCTTACCGGAAATTATCCACCCATTATAATGGCTTATGTGTATGTCCCCGGATATGAGCGTAATGGCTCCTCTTAACTTAACCTCTTCAACTTAACCTAACCTAACCTAACATTTTTACACAAAGAAAATAATAAGTTCTATTTTAAACAGAACTCAGACGAAAAATTAAAAAAAACTATGTGTGTTAGAGACGCTATTACATTTTTATAGAAAGTCAATTAATTTTATAAAGTGACAGCCCTAAGGAAAAAATTGCAATACTCGATGTAATTCACCATTGCCGTTGAAATCCAACTAGATTTATCTAGACATGCTTAACTATTAACTTAACCCTCTTATTTGAGACCTATATTGCTAGGTGTATTTCCACAGCCAAAACCGAAAAATATAAATATTTCTCCGCCATTTTGTTTTAGTCATCTGAGAAATTTGGTGCATTATTTTGGTAATGTAGTAAGAAATTCCTTTTATTTGAGACCTATATTGATAGAGCTCAGTTTGAAGACGCGCTTGAGATTCTTTTGATCTTAATTTTATAAAGTTAATCGTCCAAACCTTTTGTTTCATTGTTTCATACGCATACTACTTACGGAAACGTAAATACCTTGAATCGGTTGCCTCCAGACGTTAGGAAGGTCTATGATTATACGGTTCCTATAACGGACTTTGGTAAAAAATTTCAAAATCCTTTTCACATTCAGAAGACAATGGATAATTATATGATAATTACGACACCAGAGTCTGTACTGATAGATCAAGAATGATCTGCATTGTTGGATTTGGAGTTTAATCAGGTGATCTTTGCGTCTTGTTAACTACGCTAGGCTAGGGTGAAATACTTGTCATAAGGGAAGCAGACAGAATGCTGTGTTGAATACATGCTGAATGAACTGAAATGCAAGTTGGTATAATTGTCGACAACCAGGCAGCACTTCTTTCGCTAAGATCATACGAAACATCTTCAATCTTAGTTACTGAATGCCAAAAGATGCTAACCGGATTAAGTTGCCAATCTGAAAATTCTCTTATCTTGATTCCAGCACACAGCGACTTCCTTGTCAGTGAGCGGGCAGATAAACTGGTCAGGACTGGGCTGGATAATTATGGGCACGTTTCTATGATAATCTTTCAGAACAAGTAATTAACAAAAATTTAAAGAACGTATCACTGCGGATCGGTTTGCTGTACCATAGGTAGATTTTCTAGAAGAGAATATTTTCTGTCACATCTATCAAGAATCTATATAATTAATAGGCAAACATGTTTTTTGTAATCCCTTTTACGCTGGTACTACTGCACCGATTTTAAATTTTTAATTTATATGGTTTTAAAGGTTTTTCGGTGCAGATGTGCAGAATCTATATTTTATTCAAATCGGTTCAGTATTTTGGGAGCTATAAACGTTTAAAGTTGCTACTACTACATGGACACATATTACACACGCATTTATTAGCTTACAATCCTGTCGGAAATTTGGCTAACCTTAAACTAACTTTAAGGTAACTATTTCGCATGTAGTACTGACTACACTTGGATTACTTCGCAATGTAATCAACTGACTACAACTGCGATGTCCTAGGCGGTAGTCAATTGGCTCACTCTGCATTACTTTCAGCTAACTTAAAGTTGACTTTTTTAAACCAACTTGTAGTCAGTAAATTAAAAAAATTTTCTGGGGATCGAACATGTATAATCACAATTTTTGTACTCAACGCGCTATCACTCAGCTAATCTACCATCTAAAATAACAAAAGCAAAATGTTAACATAAAACTGAAATGAGTTTCAAAGTAGCTGGCTCTCATCAAATTCGACTACGTATTCAACTTAAGAATTAATTTTCGGTTTGTTCTGGATGACATTGCAGTTAGCTTTTAGTCAGTCCAATAAAAGTTATCTATAAGTTAACTATTTTTGTAGTCAACTACACATTCTCCGATAGGGAAGTAAACAAGAAACAAAACATGAGATTGTGTGTGTGTTTGTAGTATTTCTCTTGATGTAAGATTTGTTCTCTCTTATTTGTTATTGTATGAAAGAGAGTTCAATAAATTGAATTAGCTTAGTTAAAGGGATTTCTTTTGTGTTTTTAATTTCATGTATTATTTAATTATGTATATGTATGTAAGTATGTGGGTGGCTGTGTTTTAATGCATTTATTATGGCGTTTAGATAAATTTTCTTTGAATCTTAATAAAATTATTTACATTTAGATTCTAGAATATGGGCGATTGTGTCGTCCGTTGGTATATCTAGTTATATAAAAAAGAGACAGTTTTTCACCTGGCACTGCTCACGACGCGACAGAAATGTATATATATATGTATATATACCAGACGACGGAAAAAAGCCAGGGTATCCCACGTGCAGAAGATTTCTTCGGTTGCTGCAAACGACCTATACCTTCGTATGGGAAGTAAGAGTTTCCAAGATACACTCTTAGAGTTTTTTATGGTTAAATCTTATTAAAAACGTTTGCACTGTATAATGGAAAATACCACAAAGAACTAACTGTAAGCGATACACTTATAGCATAGACAGAAGACGACAGCATTAATTTGCATTAACTGTCTTAATTCAAATTAACTTGTGAATTATCCCCATCCTAATGCGCATTAGATTTACCGTAAATGCAGGAAATGAAATACTGAATTTAGCTATTTCAATATGGTAATACCGTCAAAAGTCAATTAAAATTAAATTAATTTTTAATTTTCAAAATTAAAATGGTTTCAAAATCAGGAAATATAAATTATTTTAATTATTTTTAGAAAAAGAAATATTATAAGTTCGAAACAAATTTGTTCCATTTTAAGATTTCCAAGGAAAATGATCGAAGTGTGTGTGTACGAAAGGGATGCAAAAATTTTGTTTGTTTGTTTACTTAATTCAAATACTGTCGTCTGTCAGGGTATATTTTTAATTCACATTAGTGAGCTTTTAATGCAATGTAGTCTGTCTACGCTATTAGTGCGGTAACCATTAACAAGTGCGAGTGCGACGCAAAACTCTCGAAGGGCACTAAACAACAGTGGCCTGGTTGCATTTAAGAGATAATTGCAAACGACGCGTGATGTTGACTCCCCCAGAGCTGCTTTACGACTGGATATTGTTATGTGAAAAGTAATGAAAATGGTTATAGAGATGTAATGTAACGTAACCTATTTTTCATATAAAAATATCGATCAGCGGTTTCCTGCATTGCAGTTACTTTGCATTACAGTCGGCTATAATAATATATATAATTTTCCGCAAACTATAATTTTTCGTCAAAAAAAGTTAACAAATCCCCAAATTTAGGGATGAAACGATACGAGTAAATACAAGTAAATGCTCGATACTTTCTCTAAGAAACCAAGTACTTTTGGTATCGATACTCTACTACCGAGTACCAAGTAGGTATCGGTAAAAAGTACTCGTATCGGTCAAATATACTCATTTCTTATTGGCTACAAAAAAGTTTAACATGACGCCAGCTTGATACAATTTTATTTGTTCGTGTTAAATGTAAATTTATATTTAGAATATATATTAAAGTAAGTTCGTGAAAATGGGAACACCCAAATCAAATATTTTGTAAAAAAAGACGATAAATTTTTTTAAAGCATGCGTCATTGCGGGAACAAAACGAATTTGCACAAACATTTAAAATGTCATCTCGACATTATCTTCTGCTCCAGTCCAGACCAAACGTGGCGATTTTTCCACTTTGTCGATTTTGCTGGCGATAAATGAATTTATTGGCGATTTTTATGACTCTGTTCTTAACAAAATTTAACTTCAAAATTTTTGTAATTCAGCAAATTAGTTTTTTGAAGGAGTATTTTTATAAATAGACAATTAGTTTTTTCTTATATTAATCGCTTTCGAAATCGGAAGATTCTGTCGACTAGTCGTTAAACATTCTTTATGAATTAGGAGCATTTGCTTTGGTGGGTATTTAATTTATTATCCAAGTTTACGTAATTTATTTATATTTACACGTAATTTATTTATATATATTCAATAGACCTACGGCCGTAGGTTTCCATGGATGAAATAATACTTCGAGTTTGATCAAATGATTTGCATGCATATTTAGTTATAAAAATCGACAAATAAAAATTTATTTATTTTTTTCATTTGAAAGAAGAAAGTTGATGCCCTTTAACTTAATAAATTTGTTCATCACTTCCCATCGAATGAATAATAATTAAAAAAAGAGGCAAAACTAAAGTCATAGGAAATTATCTGCTGTTTCGCTACTTCCGGATCACAATAATAGTATCTTATTGACTTCTTTGAAATATAATTTTTTTGCTGGTTTTTATTTTTAGGGTTCCGTACACCAAAGGTGAAAAAAGGAAGGAAACCTATTGTTTTCGCTACTCTGTCCGTCTGTCCGTCACACGGCATTTTCTCAGGAACCGTAAGAGATACGGACAGAGTATATAGAACCTTGGTCACTACAACAACAAATACATGAGAATTAGAAATTAAAGGCTGCTCCAAAACGAGCGACGAAAAATTTTAAAATCTCATGTAATATACATACAATTGTATGTACATATGTATATTGACACTTGAAATTTGTAAAATTAATGTATTTTTATATAGACTACAACAATTAACATTAAAATATTAAAAAATTTAAATTAAAGGGTGGTCCATCAGTTAATGCAATTTTGACTATGTAATTTTGACAACTTGCTATATCATGGTGACCGTAAGAAATTGAAATTTTCAAAAACGGTAAAAGTAAAAAATCCGAAAATTATAAAATCGCCAAACCGAAAAAAATCGCCAAAACCTGAAAAAAAACGCCAAAAATTTAAAAAAAATAGCCAAATCGAAAAAAAAACAACAAAACTAAAAAAAAATCTAGCACTAAAATAAATCGCCAAATTCGAAAAAATCGTTTAAATGAAAATCGCCAATATGAAAAAAACGCCAAGAACCGAAAAAAATCGCCAAAACGCGAAAAATGCGCCAAAACCAAAATAATTGTTTATGTGAAAAAAATCGCCAAAATTAAAAAAAAAATCGCCAAAATTAAAAAAAAATCGCCAAATTTAAAAAAATCACCAAAAACGAAATTAATCGCCAAAATTTAAAATATACGTCAAAAACCGAAAAAAAAAATCCTCAAAACGAAAAAAAAGTGCCAAAACCAAAAAAAAAACGCCAAAAAACCAAAAAACACCTATATGAAAAAAACGCTTAAAATTAAAAAAATCGCCAGAATAAAAAAATCGCCAAAATAAAAAAAACCTCAAAATAATAAAAATCGCCAAAAATTAAAAAAACTTCGAAAACCAAAAAAAAATAAAATCGCCAAAACGTGAAAAAAGTGTCAAAACTCAGAAAGCGCCAATAAATTCAAAAAACCCCAAACTAAAAAAAACGCTTAAAACCGAAAAACCCCAAAAACGAAAAAATGCCAAAACTATAGTTTATATTGTTCGTTTTGAATTACATATCTCGTGTCCGTACGGAACCCTTCGTGCGCGGGTCAAAGTCGCACTTCACTGAATTTATTTATTTTTACTTACAGTATTTGGGATGCGTACGTCTATTGTTTTATCTGTTGCTTGTAAAATAAAACAATATGAAGGTTGACTCAGGATTCCATTTCTAGCAAAAACAATTTCTGAAATCGAATATAAAGAAAAAGAAGCAATTTAGATAATTTTTTTATGAGAACAAACTAAATTTCTTTAACTTACGGCAGATTATTATCGAATTTCTTTTTCCTGTATGATCTGCTTCGTAGGCGTTACACAGCGGTCGTACCAAATCATTTGTATCATTAAGTATTTTGTACGTTTGATGTGAGTTTGTCTCTATGGAGTCTTTATCCACAAATATTATTTTGTCTCCAATTGTGTCATTCTAAAGTAAAAGAAAAACATGGTTAATTACATACTTATTCTCCTTTATTAAAAATGTAGGACACACGTATTGTGGATTAACTTAAATTAAACAATACTTTAACCCCTTCAAACACACAATTAAATATAGTGAAAGTTTTAATTTTGAAAATGAATAAGAATCCTCATGGAATATTTAAGTACTCCTTCGACAGGATTTAAGCACGTTATGACTCAAATATTGACCGTGCAAGTTTCCGCAAGTATGACAAGGTCAAATTAATTTGAATAACTTTAGATAACATGCTTATCTATGTACATACATATGTAGTATGTACATTCATGGAAAGAAAAATAGCAGAATTTAGCCAATAATAGGGAATGTTTAATATATCGAGGGTTTATATTCAAAAAATACTATCTGTAAGGCTTGAACATTTTATAAGAGCGCAAAAAACTGTTATTTCTCAAAGTGCAAGGGTTATAACTAAATTTTGATGAATAGTACCCATTTACAGAAGACATCTTAATTCTACTAATGTTAATCAAATACAGTTATTGCTCTTGGACTTCGAGAAAATAACAGTTTTGTTTTGTCTCCCAAAATATTTAAGAATTGCAGCTAGCACCCCAGTGAAAAAAATGGAAGTCATTCTAGTGGAACTACATTTTCATTGCTTCCAAAAAATCGATATTTTTAATTTGCCGAGAGTGAGCAAAAAACCACGTAGAAGCTTATTTTAGTCACACAAAACCTTGTAACTCCTCCATAGTGTTAGAAAATACTCACCAGATTTTATAGAAAATGTATTTTTTAAAAGAAATTTATGAACTAATTTTAGTCTAAAATTTAAAAGTTATTTGCTTAAATTTACGTGAAAACACTGTTTCGGGCTTAAATTCGTATAAAAAGAAATGAATTGTTAAAATAGGTAACTATTTACCATTTTTTCTAGATGAAAATATTATCATAGAACACAAAGAAGGGAATTTTTCTCAATATCGCTTCCAATTCAGTGACCAGGCATCGAAAAAGAGAACTTCTTGCAATGACAACCCTATTTAAAAATCATTAGATCGGATCGAAATTTTCACTACTTCCAGATCGTAAACTCTACATTTTCATGACTTTTTTGGAGTCTCTTTTTTTATTGGGACTTGTTGAATATAAATCCTCGATATGTGCAAATAGTGTTACATTTCTTTCAATATCAATAATTTAGATAAATTTTAAGTCCTCTAAAAGCCACAAAGAATAAAATTCATAGTCTCAGCAAACTCATGTTAATGTTTACTAGAGGCGCACGAAATTCGAATTTATACCTATAATAACGTTTGAATTGGCTAACAAATACATTTTTACATCTTTTTATTAATTAACTCAGAACGTATTTTAAATATTCAAAAAAAAAATTTTGTTAATTTACTGCTATACAGTGGACGACAAAACTGTTCATGAATAGTTGCAGTACAGTTTGTTTCGGATTTGATCTACAGGATGATTATCTGGCAACCTTTTTTTTTGTTAATTGTAAAAAAATATTACGTATTATTAATCTGGTAACTCGATTTTGAATTAACGGAACTTTTAGAAGACTGACTGATAACACTAGGTCTTCAAGAGCCATTAACTTGCACATGATCAGGCTGATTATGAACAGCAACCATCAACTGGTTGAAAAGTGCAAAAATTTGTCAACTAAGGTTGAAATAATTCTTACGAAAACGAATTGATAAATTTGCGAATGATTAAGTATGTATTTGCAATTATTTATTTATTTATTTATTAAACATATTAATGCAAAGTAAATTTGCATAATATGGTGTTGCACAAATATGGGCGGAGTAACGTAGACCATATGCCCAAGATGGTATTAACAGTATTTTAAGAGGTTTTGTGACTGACTGTACACGACCTATGCCTTCACATAGGAAGTAGGCAACGTGGTTGTTAAAGAAATTCCCCAAAAAACCGCAAGATTATACGGTTATCGGTGGCAGATCAGTCAACCAGTGCGAGCGAGACGAAAAACTCTCGAAGGCCAAACAACACACACAAGCCTGACCGCACTTAAGAAATAATTACGATGACGCGAGAGATGTTCCCCGACCCAGAGCTGCTTAAAGACTGGTATTTGCAATTGTGAATATACATTTGAAGGAAAATAATAAAAGCTGACAAATGTCAAAAATAAGATGCAGAGAATGTGCGGAATTTATTTAAAAATTAGTAGAAAATTTAATTTGGTCCTTGTAGAACTGCAACAATTTTTTTTATCATTATTAGACATTTTTTATTTGGTGTTCCTTGCAGTTGAAGGAATTTTTAATAAATTTTAAGACTTGTGTCCTATTTTCAAAACCTCTTATTAAAGTTTTCGCGCTTTTGATATAAGTGAACTTTCCCAGTCTTGATTTTTTTACAGCTGAAAGATTTTTAATTTTTGGGCTTGATTATGATTTTTTATATAATTTAGACAATAGAAAAACTTATAATTTCGAAAGATATTATACTCGTACACATTTTGAGAAAAGTTACTCTTCATCATTTAGGACATTTAGTGATATCGATTTATGATTTGTTATAAATTGTTAATATTTTAATATAATTAAATATTAATTAGAAGAAAATATGTAATGAATTATTGAAATATGAAAAAAATTAATGTATGTATTTGCATGTAAAATAATTCAGAACCACATAGCAGTGGAGTGAAAGTGTGCTATGTATATATTCACAACTGCACCTGCGACTTACAAATAGGACGCTCATACATAAATACTCGTATATAGATATACATAAGTACATACTTCTGTATATTCAGGTGTTTAATTAAATGTGTTTATGCACATATTTGGAAGTGGAAATGGGTTAAATTGTTTTCCCAAAGCGATGTTCATACTGTAAGTAAATTACTAAATGATTAATTAAGTGAAAACATGACGAAATTTTAATAAGATCTTATAGTGTTTTCATTTTCATGAAACTTGTTTTAATGAAAGTTGGTTTTAAAGTTAAAACCAACTGTTAAAACCAGGTTTTACCATGCAAAATTAAATTGGGGGTGGTATTGGCTGAAGTAGTTAGCACGTTGACTACAAAACCGAAGATCCTGGGTTCAATCCCTGTATCCGACAGTCATTAAATAACAACACCACGTATTTTTCTGATGTGAAATTAATGTCCCTTTGTATCAGTTGTTGTAGGAAAATTCAAGTGATGAAGGCATAGTTACTGGTCACTGAACTATACCGACTTCGGCAGATACTAATCCTAATGTAACATCAGAGCGCCCTCCTTCGTCCGTATTGTGTAGCAGAATCATCGGCGAAGTAAAATAATGAATAAAAATGGCTACAACACACAGCTTCAAGAATTTAATGCGCCCCATTAAAACCAGAGAAAGTGCAACTCTGCATTATAACGTGCAAAACGTTGAGTTGTAAAAGAAAAAGAAGCTTTCCTCTATCTCATCCTTCACCACCTGTCTTCTCTATCACTATCCCTTTCCTAAAAAAGGTAACACCTATAAGTAGTAGTAGGCATTCATTGCCTGAAGGTGGAGGTACATACCACGCGTTACGCGGCAACGCTTTTCTGGCTTGTTAAACGTTTAACGCTATACAAATGGAAAGTTGCACAACACGCTTTTGAGGATTTTTTTTTGGAAAATTTCAAGCCTTTGCCGGCTATTTTTTGTCGTGTATTTAAGTTTGATTATTCTTTAAATGTTTAATGTATTTTTTTATCCATTGTTTAATAAAAAAATTAATTTCTAATAATTTTTGTGTATTTTAACATATGAATCTGGCAACACTACATGTGGTTTTGTATACAACGCGTGAAAGTTGAACAATGTTCAACTTTTTGCGAGGTACGTGAGTTGAAAATTTCTTTATGTAACTTGCCTTATAAAAACATACTATTTCAACTTTTTTGACAGACGGGTGTATCGCATTACCGCATTGACCGCGTGTTATGTACTTCCAATTTGAGTGTTACTTTGTAAAAAAAAAATATCGCTGTGATGCATGCAGTGCTGCTAAGTTAAAATGACCGGAAGCGGGTGATAATGTTTCTACCGGTTAATGAGAATAGATACAGATTGAAAAGTTTTGAACTTAAAAATGGATGCAATCGCAAAAATAATCAAAAAGTTATGGAGATAAATTATTTTTTGGACGGAAAACAAAAAAAATATTTTCATTGAACTCTGGGAAGTGAAAATAGGCGATGTGACTGACAACCATCTGCCGATAAAAAAGGTTTAACCTATAATGTGTATGTTCATTTATTTTTTTAATGTATAATAACTAGAGTTGTGCTTATCAGCTCTTTTGAGTGGTTGCTCTTTTCAGCTCAGCTTACTTTACTGAAGTATTTCATTCAGTTGGATTAGTAGCGCAGTTTAATTTGTAGTGAAACATTTTTTCAAGCATAAAGAAAGAGCGGAAACCGAAGCATAAAAAGCAAGGTTGGAAACCGAAACAAATAACGGTATCGCTATTGATACCGGTACAACTATTTTTTAAATTTCGGTATCGGTATCGGTAACGGTATCAGTATTTTTCTTATTTCGGTATCGGTATTACCGGTACATACCGTTACCGAGTTTATAATACCGGTATACCGATATTACTGCTAAATATATTAGTTCAGATACTGGACATAGCAAAAAATCTTTTTTTTTTATTAAATGACTTCGAAAAGGGAGTATTTTTACATTAACATATACGTTAATATAAACGTTTTTATACTTTTATTAAAAAATAATTTATTAAAAAGTAAAATAAGCAAACTACAGTTGAAACCTTGCATATATAAAGTATAAATTTTGGTTAATTTAACAAAATGATAAAAATAAATACATCACATTGTATGTATGAAATACATGTAGAATTGTATATTCGCATTCGAATTCTCGAATATTCGGTAGTTTTTAGATATTCGTATTCGTACTCGCCAAATTCAGACGAAACGAATATTTAAATATTTCAATTCAAACAATAAACGATATTCTTGAAGCCAACTTAAAAACAAACAAAACGAATTTCTTGTACAATTAATATTAAAAAAGTTGAAGAAAGTAATTTTGTTCACCTCAAGAGAGCGGTCTTTACCTTCAGATATAAAAGTTTAGATAAATTTTCTCCATCATTCTTGTCAACGCATTAACCATTTATTTGAATTAGACCTATTTTTGTTCTAAATATCAAATTCCAAAATTTATTACGCCACCTTAAGACAAGATATGTTTTTAAATATTTCCAAAAATGAGAAATTTTTTAAATTTTAGTTGAACTATAGTGAATTTTAATGAGAAATAATTTCTAAATTGGGCTTAAGTTCATTAATGTCAATTCTTATTGAACGAAATATTTTTTTATTAATTAATGTGAGTTTCTAAAGAGAAGAAAAAAATATTTCCAAAAATCTAATCTGCTCCCGGCGAAAAGTAAGAAGAATATTGCAAAAATACTGAAAGGTCCCATTTTTAGGATTTTTTTTTGGAATTACCGAGAACTCAAAAGCAAATTCTATTTGTTATTACTTTCTGTGTATTGATGATTGCATCATTTTCTACCTAGGAGAGACTTTTCATCCGAAAATATTTATTTTTATTTTTTAATAATTAACCTACTTTTTTCTTCAAAAAATCGCGGAATTAAACTTTTTTTCAAAATTGTAATGTTACAAATTTTGTCCCTTATTCATAATGAGTTTCAATTCCTAAATCTAACAAGATTGACTTCTCCATTAGCATTAGTGGACCAAGTTTTTTTCTCGAACATTTTCTTAATTGCAAACGAAAACCCAGAAATGTAGCAGACTTGTTTTAGCTCTTGGATAGAAAAAAAATCCACTTGTAAAAAATATTTTTGATCTGATCAGAAATATGAGCTTGGTATCGATTTTAATTTTTCATTACTCCTGACTTGAGCTCTGACACCTCTTCAAATGCTGTAAAAAATTTCATAATAATCTGACATATAGCTTAGAACCTGCAGAATTATTTAATTTTTTTTACAAAATGACCACTGTGTACTGGGTACTTTAGGCCCTACTAGGCAGCAGAACGTACCGTCGGATTAAGCTAAAAAATTAAGGCCGCATTAATGGCAGCAAACATCATATTTTAGACAGCGCACATATGTGCCCTTAATTATGAAATTTGTCTAAGTCATATATTTCTCTGGTCTAGATATTTAGTAGATTACATTTGAACAAATTAAAAAGTATTTTTATATTATGCAGCATTTTAATTTAGAGTTGTACTAGTCTCGATTTATATAAAGTTATTTAATTTTTTTTATATATTTATTGAAGTTTTTCAAAGATTTATTTGATATTTCGAAGCAAAAATGCACACGACTTAGACCAGAGCTATTCAACCACAAAACTATTCGAGTACCACAAAACTAACAACCAACAATTCGCGTACCACCAAAAAAAATTTTATGTGTATAAACAAGTATGGGCTCAATAAATAACCAAGCAATTTTAAAATATTTAATCCATTTCATTTATTAATAATAAACAAGTAAGAGTGCTATATTCGGCTGTGCCGAATATTATATACCCTTTACCAAAGTGCGTTTATGTAGTATAGAGATACATACATAAGCACGAGAGATATGTAGGTACATATTAATTTTGTGAAAAATTCATACTTTCATAAAATTTTTAGGTTTTTGGCATTATGTTTAATTTGGCAATTTTTTTCATATAGGCAATTTGTTTTGATTTTGACGTTTTTTTTTTGGTTTTTGGCGTTTTGTTAATTTTGGCGATTTTTTTTTAATTCTTGCGATTTTTTTGATTTTGAAGATTTTTTTTCATTTAGGCGATTTTTTTATTTTTTATATTTTTTATTTTTTTGTTGCAATTTTTTTAGTTTTGACCCTTTTTTTTCTCTTTTTGGCGATTTTTTTCGGTTTTTGGGTTTTTTTTTAATTTTTGGCGACTTTTTTTCGTTCTGGCAATTTTTTTGATTTTGACAATTTTTTTACATTTAGGCGATTTTTTTATTTTTTGGCGATTTTTTTTTATATAGGCAATTTTTTTTTGTTTTGGCGATTTTTTCGGTTTTTGGCGTTCTTATTTCTTTTTGGCAATTTTTTTTAGTTTTGACACTTTTTTATTGTTTTGGCGATTTTTTTCGGTTTTTGACGTTTTTTTAATTTTAGCGATTTTTTTTCGTTTTGGTGATTTTTTTGATTTTGCCGATATTTTTTCATTTAGGCGATTTATTTTCATTTTTGGCGATTTTTTTTCATATAAGCATTTTTAGGGTTCCGTACACCAAAGGTGCAAAAAGGAACCCTATTGTCCGTCTGTCCGTCACACGGTATTTTCTCAGGAACCGTAAGAGCTACGGACCTGAAATTTGGACAGAGCATGTAGAACCTTGGCCACTACAACAACAAATACATGAGAATTAGAAATTAAAGGGTGCTGCAAAACGAGCGGCGAAAAATTTTAAAATCTCATGTAATATACATACAATTGTATGTACATATGTATATTGACACTTGAAATTTGTAAAACTAGTGTATTTTTATATAGACTACAACAATAAACATTAAAATATTAAAAAATTTAAATTAAAGGGTGGTCCATCAGTTAATGCAATTTTGACTATGTAATTTTGACAAATTGCTATATCTTGGAGACCGTAAGAGGTAAACTCTTGAAATTTTCAAAAACGGTAAAACTAAAAAATCCGAATATTATAAAATCGCCAAACCGAAAAAAATCGCCAAAACCTTAAAAATACGCCAAAAATTTAAAAAAATCGACAAAATTCAAAAAAAAAGTTCTAGCACTAAAATAAATCGCCAAATTCGAAAAATTCGTTTAAATGAAAAAAAATCGCCAAAACGAAAATAAATCGCCAATATTATAAAAAAACGTCAAAATCCGAAAAAAATCGCATTTATTTTGTTTTGGCGATTTTTGGCGTTTTTTTTTGTTATTGTGGAAATTTATTTTAGTTTTGACACGCTTTTCTCGTTTTGGCGATTTTTTTCGGTTTTTGGCGTTTTTTTTAATATAAGCGTTTTTTTTTATTTTGGCGATTTTTTTCGTTTTGGCGATTTTCTTAAATTTTTGGCGATTTTATAATTTTCGGATTTTTTAGTTTGACCGTTTTTGAAAATTTCAAGAGTTTAACTCTTACAGTTTCCAAGATATAGCAATTTGTCAAAATTACATAGTCAAAATTTCATTAACTGACGGACCTTCCTTTAATTTAAATTTTTTTAATTTTAGTGTTAATTGTTGTAGGCTATATAAAAATACACTAATTTTCCAAATTTCAAGTGTCAGTATACATATCGCTCATTTACTTCAATAGTGGCACAACTCAAAAAAACCAGTTTTGCAGAAAACGCGTTTTAAGTTTTCAATTTGCATACAACTGAATGGAGAAATGAAAAACAAATCTTCTCTCAGGAGGTGATGGTATAAGCTATTTGTATGAAATTTTTACACAAGATAAAATACGGAATGCCGAATCTTTCTGCATTATTTACTCAAAAAACCCATTTTTTGAGTTATGCCACTATTGAAGTAAATGAGCGATATGTACATACAATTGTATGTATATTACATGGGATTTTAAAAGTTTTCGTTACTCATTTTGGAACACCCTTTAATTTTTAGCTTTTATATATTTGTTGTTGTAGCGACCATAGTTCTACATACACTGTCCAAATTTCAGACCCGTAGCTTTTACCGTTCCTGAGAAAATAGCCTTCTTCCTAAAACATCAAATATGTTTAATTATTAGGAAAAAAGTTAAAGTTTTCCAACCCTGGAAACGTTTTTTTATTTTGTTAAATTTAAATTTTTTTTAATTATAAATACCAATTTTATTCATACCGAAGTATAAAATAAGTTAATTTAATAAAAAAGTAATAAAAACTTGTTTTCGGTAGTTATTTTCTATGGGAAAATAGAGTTTGAGTTTTCCAGCTCTGAAACCGTGTGCCCGATTATGCTAATTTTCAATAGCAAAATTTTTCAAAAAATTTCTGACACACCAGTCCAAGAACGAAGTCTCTAGCTATTCTGGGAGCTTGGGAAAACCGATTTCACGTACAGACAGACGGACAGACGGACATCGCTTGTTCGTCTTCCCTACGCATAAGGATCCAGAATATGTATACTTTATGTGTTGCTTATTAATATTGTAGAAATTACAAACGGAATGACAAACCTGTATATACCCTTTTACCATTTTTTGGTAAAGGGTGTAATAACAACAAAATTAAAAAGAAATTTTATATCTGGTTCAATGTTTGTTAACTTTAACAAATTTAAGATTTGGCTCCAAATTCAATGTTGTTCGGTATTTATTTTTGATTGCCACCATTGATGAAAACCCTGTTTCACATAAATATGTGGAGGCGATTTGACTTAGACCACTTTCATAAGTAAGGGCACGTATATAGTAAATAAATTAAAGAAAAAATCACTACATTTGAGGTTCTGTTAACATGTTTGTTCTTATACTGTCCTATTAAGTTATTAATCAAAATATTTCTGATTAAATTTCTATTTTTTTCATGAAATACATTATCACTTATTGTTAATACTCTTTCTATTAGATTTTTTGCAGTATTAATAATAATTCTTTTTGGATGTTTTGAGTAATAATTAATTATTCTACCTGAAGATGTTGGTTTTTGATACCAATCAATTAATAAGTTGTTATTCCTTCTTACTACTAATGTATCTAGATAAAAAATCTTTGAATTACATTCCTTTTCTATTGTAAATTTTATATCCTGGTGAAAAGAGTTGAAAGTTGATAACATATTTTCAATTTCATTCTCTGAAATAATACAAAATAAGTCATCAACATATTTAGTTAACATTTTTGGTTTTATTGTTAGCTTTGTAATGCAATCATCAATCAACTTTTCCATTACAATATCAGCTATTATTGGGGAGGCTGGAGATCCCATTGGTAGACCTTTAAGTTGTGAATATACTTTATCATTATATTGAAAATATCTATTATCCATTATGCAATATTTTATTATTCGTAAAAATAATTCTTTTCTTATATTTGTATATCTTTTTATTAAGTCCCATTTTTCATCTATAGTATCTATAGCCAAATCTACTGGAATACTGGGAAATAAAGAAACAACATCAAGTGAAATTTATTTTTCATTTTCATTAACTTTTAAATGTTTTACTTTATCTCTAAACTGAAGTGAGTTAACTACATTATATTTAGAATCTAATGTAATTTTTCTTAATATATTTATAATATATTTCCATAGTTCATATGATGGAGAGTTTATAAAACAACATATTGGTCTTAATGGGAAATTTTCTTTATGGATTTTAGGTAATCCATATAGTCTAGGAGCTATAGCTACATTTGTTTTCAGTTTGTTTTTATCCGTAGACGTAATTATGTTATCCTTGAAAAGTTCTTCAACTAAATCATTATTAAATTTCTGTAATTTAGTTGTAGGATCTTTACTGAGAATCTTCTATGTGGTAGTGTTATCTACAATATTATTAATCCTTATTTCATAATCATTCTTATTCAAAGCAACAGTAGTATTTCCCTTATCTGCATTTAAAATGGGATCTCCAGCCTCCCCAATAATAGCTGATATTGTAAAAAAAACGCGAGTTGGGCTACATTTAGTACATGTAAAATTTTTCACACGAAAGAATTAATGGTCGCATTCATAAGACGTAACAGTTGCGCAACCGTTGAGTGTTTGTCTTAGAAACGCATAGTTGAGTATCTCCGCTCCACTCAACAGTTGAGTAATTTTCCATCATAAAATATTTTCGCTACCTATAGTCAACACGTTGTGCTCAGCCTGAACAGCTGGTCAAATAGAGCTATTTCTTTTATATGCTTTGTTTGTTTGTTTGCTCCCTGTTGTGGGTTTTGGAACTTTTTTAAGGGTTCAAAAAACATACATTGTATTAATTTTTGGTGCAGAACCGACTGGTGAAATCAGATTTGCCATATATTTAACCGTTTTTGCTCTGCAGTAAAATGAGCTCAAAATCCGCGTTCTTAGGTGGGTTGAACCACCCCAAGGATTGAAAATATTCCCAAGAAAAGACCGCCATTATTTTTATTTAGGCAAACCCCTTAAAAAAAATTATGATACCCGAAAAACAAATCAGGTGACCTGATCGCCAAACGATTTGTAATACATATGTGTTCAAACCTTGTCAAATACGTAATTTGTTTATTATTAAAACTGAAATTGTGTTGAACATATCAAAATTACATAAATAAATAAGTGATTTAGAAAACAAAGTCGTTATTAATAGAAAACAAAGGAATTTTATTTTGCTTTCTATTTTAAAAGAGCTTGAAATAACTTATGGGCAGATTTTGTAAAAATTTCGTTTCTAAACGTTTTAAATTTGTATGAAAAATAATGAAATTTCGTTTCAAAAAATATTTCTTCAATACAAATTTCAAAACGAAAAAAAACGTCCCAATAAGAAATTTTGCTTGAAATCAAGTGTAAATCAATTGTTATTCAAGTACCACATTCAATTGTCAAGGGTTGAATTAAGCTTGATTTACACTTTATTTCAATAGCATTCTCCAGTGAAATGGGTACTTGAATTCAATTTTGAACAATTCAATTGTATTACAGTTCAATTCAAGCCTTGAATTATACTGTAATTCAAGCTTGTATTACAATTGAACTCAAATATATTTCAAGCTTCAAAAACAATGCTTTTAAAATAGTAAGCAAAATGCAATCGACAAGTTTTCTTATAGTTATTTTCTGCATATCTAACTTCACTATTGTTTTCGCGATTTGAATCACTTTTTGGTTATTTTTTTAATCACTTTTTTTATTTATTTTTGAAAAGAATTCAATTTTATTAAAAAATAAATTACTTTTTTGACAATGTTTGAACATATTGTATGTTGTTTGATTTTTTATTTTGAAATATTTTCAAACTTGAATATTACTTGAAAAAATTTTTGAATTCAACTTTGTTTCTTTTACTTGAATTTAAATTTTTTGAGTGCTTATTGGGGTTTTTATTTACAAAATTTGGCCTTTAAATTCAATTGTAATACAGGTTTTAATTCTAGCATAATTGAAGGCTTGAATTACAGTGTACTACAACTGAATTGTTCGCATTGAATTCAAGTTCCCTTTTCACTGGAGAATGCTATTGAATTAAAGTGTAAATCAAGAATAATTCAAACCCTGATAATTGAATGTGTGGTTTCAATAACAGTTTCCTCACACTTGATTTCAAGCAAAGTTGTTTATTAGGTAGAATTGTTAAATCATTTCCCAATAAGCAATTTTGCTTGAAATCAAGTGTAAAACAACTGTTATTAAAGCCACAAATTCAATTGTTAAGGGTTGAATTTTATTTGATTTACACTTTATTTCAATAGCAGGGAAAATGTAGCTTGAATTCAATTCGAACAATTCAGTTGTAGTACACTGTAATCCAAGCCTTCAATTATGCTACAATTAAAACTTGTATTACAATTGACTTCAAGTGTATTTCAAGCTTCAAAAACAATCCTTTTAAAACTGCAAACCTAACTTTTCCTAATCTAACCTGTGGTTGTTATATATGTACATAAGTATGTATATATATGTATTCTTATATAGTATATACGTATGTATATGTTATATATTATTATATTATTTCTATTAAAAGTACAAGATAGAAAATTAAGTACATACTTACATATATCTGCTATCCATTCCATACGTATCACACACTAAATCACTAAACAGTCACAGGTCAAAAATTTCAGATGCTGAACAGTGGCAAACAACTGTTGATACTGTGCAAATGACTCAAGTATGTAACATAAAAACAAGCATAATCATATTTTATATTCTTCAAGAAGACTGTATTGCAAAAGAAATTGTTAATTTCGTTATAGATTTGTTTAATTAAGTGGTCTATAAATAAGCAAAACCACTTTGATAATTTTGAGTTGTGACTGTTTATGATTTAGTGTGCGATATGTATGTACATGCATACATACTCGTATGTATGTATGTATGTACATACATATGTATTTGAGTCTTTAATTTTTTAAAGTCATGAAAGTTCAAGGATTCGTTTTCATTTACAATTACTATTTCCCGGCACACCGCACAAAAGTCTGTCTGTCAATTATAATTTGTTTTTGGTTTATTTTATTGATTTCGTGTCTGGGTTGGTTGGTGTCTGCAAACTATATTTTTTTCTTATCGTTTTTTGTCTGTTTGTCTACCATTTGTCTGCCAAATCTAATTTCCATTTTCATCATTGATATTTTTCCAAGAAACAAAAGCAACAAGGACAAAAGTTAAAAGTTCATATTAATAAAAAATTGTAAATAAGTGTGTGTGTATGTATTAAAAAAACAACACTATTATTTTGAAACGATTTTATTTTTGTTTAACGAACAACTTCATTAATAAATATTGAAGCGTCACGCACACTGCCGGTGTGTTTTGCTTTGTCTCATTTTCATATTCTTCAGCGCAGGTGGAAGGGATGTACATACTAGTGTTTAAAGAATGTCAATTTTTCATATTCGCGAATACGAATACGAATATTTGAAACGAAATTCGCAAATACGAATATTATATGCAATATGAAATGTTAAAAAATTTTTATGAAAAAGGACTTCACACTCTGGTTTGCGTATTTTAAAGTTAATCAAAAGTACCAAAAATTTTAATGATCGTCATTAAATAATATTTAAAAATGATACAAAGTAAAGCAAATTTCTATAAAAAATAATGTATTTGAACAAACTAAAATTTCTAGTCATTTATGCAAATTTCGTATAAGATTTATGAATTTATTTATTTAATTTCTTTGGAAAAATATTCGTATTCGTAATCGGCTGAGTTTGGCGAGTGCAAATACATTCATATTCTCCTGAAAATGGCCGAATATTCGACAATTCGAATACGAATACGATTATTCGTGCATCACTAGTATATATATATGTATGTAAGTATATAGTATTGTACATATGTGTATGGTATGTACAGCCAATTTCCAATAATGTAGCACTTGCTCCTTGAAAAACCTTCGGTAAATTAAAAAAGGAACACCTATGAACATGTATAAAATGTGGCGCGAAGTTAAATAGTACGCTTTAAAACGGTTTTATAGTTTTTAGTTTTTAGTTTTTAGCAGTTAGCCAATCCCACTTGAGCCAAGATTCGATAAAAACGAATGCTCACTAAAGCGAAGAAATTTCAAAACAAAATTCTTCGATATTTGTTCACTAACCTAAGAAAATTCGAATGTTCGCTAAAGGTGGGAGAATCGAATTTCTTTCGAAAGTTTTTCGAATGCCTGTTAGTCTAGAGCAGTGTTGCCAGAATTCCTAAGGCTAAAATGTGCAAAATTGAAAAAATTTTCACGAAAAAATCTTCAAAATCTGCATTTTATTTTTAAAATCTTCAACAAATCTTCAAAGCAATTTTTAAAACAACTTTTCTTATATTTTATTCAAAAAATTTACATAGATAGAGATGTACATGTGTAACATGAATACTTTTTCATTAAACCATATTTATAAGATTCAAACTCGGCTTAAAATGTATTTTATTTACATTTTTTAGAAAAATAAAAATAACGTTCAATCACATTTTATTTTTTATGAATATAAGCCATTAATGCTCGAAGAAAGTGAATTTCGTTTCTGCTTAAGAAACTCATCAGCAGCCTTCAACCAGATTTTTTTTTAAATATGGTAAAAAATTTCATATTTATAGAACTTGATAGTCGTTCTCTTATTAAGAATTACGTACACAAACATAATGGGTAATATTCATAAAATTTATTTTGGGTTACAAAATGGTTAACAAACAAATTTTCATACAAAGTTTGTTTTATAAACCTTTTGTAAAAGAATCAAGCACAAATCTTTACAGGCTAACATCTTCGATTTTGAATCCACTATTATTTTCTCATAACTTTTTTTACAATGAGATGCCAAATTAGTTGAAGTCTGCTGATGAGTATAGTGGCTTTTCCACACGCAAAGTTTTCTTTGCAAAGTCTTGAGTTTGTTGAAGAAAAAAGAATATAGAATAAGATATATTTTTTCTTCTCTCCTACAAACTCAAGCCTTTATAAAGTAGCCTTTGCGTGTGGAAAACCCGTCTTTCTTTAGGATACAACCAACAACCATACAACCAAGAAACAAATATAAATTATTTATAGTTATGTGCAAACTGATAAAATTAATGAGAAAAGAAATCGGATATAAAAAATTATACAAAAAATTCATTTAATTTGTTGCATAAATATCAAAAAGGAGTTCGAAGTTTTGTTTTATTCAAGTATACTTGATTGAAAATCCTTTCCACATTCGCAAATGAATGTGGTAAAGACATTACATTTTGACCAAACTTAGGGCTGCAAAATCGTAATCTGAATATTGTTTTATATCAGATATTCTATTCCAGAAGCTTGCCAAAGTTATTTCTTCTTTTTCTTTAATGATGTCTTGTACTGTAAGTTAAAAAATAAAATAAGAACACATACGTACATATGCGCAATAATTGAACAAAAAAAAATTTTTCACGATAGTCTAGTGGATATGTACATATATGTTAGTCTGTTAGAATGGAGTTACCATGTTCAAACCCTGCAGCGTAAGTTAAGGTATTAAAAAAATAATAAGTATGTTAAAATATTTGAAATTTATTTGCTGGTGGTTTAGCTTGGTCTATATACGTATTTCATTGGCGCTTGAACCAAATCATCAGTAGACTTCAACCACAAATTTTTAACAGTCACAAACCTCTTACTTTATGCACAGACTTTCAAAAACTATATGAGAATTCATAGAATAATAATATTTTTGAAAATCACAAAGACAAAATAAGCTTAGTAGGCTTTGAAACTCATACAAAACCCAGCAAATAATTTATATTCGATATGAATCTATTTTATTTTTCTACACCTTCATACAATTAGAAATCCATTGGATAACAATAAAAGTAATTACAAGGCAAAATGAAAAATAAAATCTAAAATTTAACATTTAAGAAATTTATTATTCGACATATTGTCATAATTATATTTTAATTTGAAATTTATTTGCTGGTGGGTTAGCTTGGTCTATATACGTATTTCATTGGCGCTTGATGATTTGGTTTTTCTGTTGCCTTTTTGGGATATCGAAATTAGTTCGATATTCTCTCACTTTTGATATTGCTAGCAAACCTTCGAGATCGAATATTTTTTGGGACAAAACCGTGCGACATGTTGACTTTTTTCGATTAATTTTTGAGTGTCACTCTCGATAGTTTTACACGATAAATGGTCGAGATATATTCGAAATCGATATCTATAACGAATGTCTTGGTCAAGTGGGATATAACCAACACTGTTATTTTATATGTATTTGTTATGAATTCATGTTGAATGTCAATAAGAATAAAAAAATACCCAGCGGAAAAAAGGAGTACGGATGCCTTCTAAAAGGCATCTGTACTCCTTCTTTTGTATGTACAAGGCCTGCTCGCTCCATCCTATATTCATATCATTTTTTAACATGTTGTCATTGCGAGGTAGGCCTTCCTTTCAAATTAGAGCTAGGACTTGTGTAAAGCATTCTTTGGCAGTTTGATAAGAATGGTAATGAAATCGAAAAAATTCCTGCGCAGGCCTTTAATAAGGTCTGAAGTAAGAAAGTCTTCTGAGTTTTACCGCTGTTTAGTTTAGAGCAGCGTGACCGTTTGACCGCCTAAAGTGGCAAATTGCCACTTTTTTGACTGAATTTCCACTTTTTCGACTGCCTTGCCACTTTTTGTTTTCCTTTTTAGGGCGAGTTATATGAAAATACATTAAAAATAAAAAGTTTAGTGTAGTTTTCTTTTTTTAATTTTGCCCCTCTTTTGGGTAAATCTCTCTCCTATTTGGTTCCACTTTTTGAAAATTGTCATCGGTCATTCTGGTTAAGGGAGTTTATAGATGTGAGAGGAACTATGAATGAAGAGTACACACTTGCTTGTATACAACGTTACTTCAAGATATGGGCGATTCTAAATTTCTAAATAATCAGTTTCACCTCTAAAAGCGGCAGGGAATTAAAGGTAGTCTGAAAGCGATTTGATGCTTTCAGAAGTCTAAGAGGAAATCGCCGGATATTCCATCTACAGTATGCTTAGATGCGAAGTCTTCTAAATCTTGTTATGATGCGTTTTAATGTGACGCTAAAAAATAGTTGGTGAATAAATTAGTAGGTGGAAGTTTGTAGTAGTTTCTCTTGTTTGTAAGGATAGTAAGAGAAACGAATGAATATTTTCGAACACATTATTCACAAAAAATTGTTTTGCTCAAACAAAAACATGGATATCTTTTTTACAGCACAGCTTTTTTATAGATGCATTGGAGCAGGGTTTCCCTCCAAATACCTGTTTGCGGACCCCTTGTAAATTTTTTTTTGCACATCCCCTTTGAAGTGTAGAATGTATAATGTTTTTTAGGTGGAATAAAAAATGCAAATAAGAGAAAAACAAAACGTATGTTTTATTTGGTTTAAAATTTGATCATGATATACGCAATTATGTTTTAACTGACAGCAAATCTGCTATTAAGTCCCTCATTGGGGTGTATACCACATCATTTCTTGTCCAAGAATGTCGTATAGCCCTGGATGGACTTGCGCAGCACTCAAATATTTTGCTAAACTGGGTGCAAGGGCACGGTGCTATTTCAGGAAACATAGTTGCGGATGAACTAGCAAAGAGGGGAACCGTACTAAGAGAGGTCGATATCGACAATCTTTGTGGACTCCCGCTCTCATCCTGCTGGAGACGCTTTGATGGTACCTTTCTTGTAGTAGCTCAAATTAGATGGCGAAATGAGCCCACTTGTGCAATAGCGAGAACCTTCTGGCCTCGCCTGGACTCTCGTAGAACGAAAAATCTCATGAACTTCAATAGGAAGCATTTGAGAGACATAGTGGCCACTTTGACTGGTCACTGTACCTTCGGAACCCATGCTAAACGTAGGGGTCTCCCGCATAATGACTACTGCCATAGTTGCAATGACGAGGAAGATGAAGAAGGCATCCAGCATCTCCTATGTCTTTGTCCCGCCGTGGAGGATCTCCGTCTGTACCTCTTTGGCAGATTATCCTTTGGAAACTTATCCGAGTTATCGGAAATTGGGCTCAAAAATATTAGCCTCTTTATTAGGAATAGTGGTTGGTATAATCACTGACCCTCCCCCCCCCCTCAAACAAATTTTTTGACCCACTCCCTACTTAAATCACACCCCTTCTGGAAAATCTTCTATTTCTTCTCTAATTCTACCCTTCTCATGCTTCCCCTGTCTTCTCTCTCTATCTTCTCTCAACTTACAGGCAGCACAAAGGGATCATAGTATTGGACCCAAGTGAGCTGGACTCTAACTTTCTTTCCTTACCAGCGGCCTGCTAACCTAACCTAACCTACACATTTATGTGTCTTAAAATTAAACATCTAAAGCTAAATTTTAAGTAATTTTAAAAGTAGTAGTAGTAGTCCGGCATTACTATTAAAAACTTCACTGGATCGAATACTTTTCGATTTGTATATTTTGCAATATAACTAGTTTTTACTATATTAAACCTTAGACCAACCTGCTCTGTTGATTTTCCTTAGTATTTCCTTTCAGTATAAAAGTTCTGGGCATTTTTTGAGCATGGAAAACTTTACTGAACAGTGATGCCAACTTTATTGACTCTAAGAGCACATCAAAATTTAAAAGAAGTACTTAAAAGCGTATTTTAAGATCTAGAAAGCATAAAAGGCACTATCGTGAAAATAATAATGTGAAGTTTAATAATTTCTAAGCTATTCTCTATTTCGTCAAGAATATCAACATCTTTAGTGAAATATATCAGACGAAAAAAGTATTCTTAACACTGAAAAAATAAATATTTGCAGCAAGTTTTTATTAAAGTAATTTTAAGACACACATTTCTTAAGAGCACTACTTAGGGGTTTTTCTTAGTTTGGCGCTAACGCTCAAAAATTTTTGTTTTGAGTCTTCAAAAAAAAGTAAAAATATTATCTAAAGCACCAAGTGGGCTGGTTGTCACTGTTACTGTAATATGAAATTAAAGCGAAATTATTTTATGAGGTGGTAGCAGAGTCGAATTAAATTGGTCTTATGGTGTGCAATGGATGTTAAAATCCATTTGTAAAAAGTGTCTTAGTTTTGTTGACATTTTGCTTCATATTTGCTTCATATAGAGACCAAAAATATTTCTTTGTATTGCTGAACTTGTATATATATTCCAGTTTTGTAAATGTCAAGAAATAACAACACAAAAATTTAAATATCTTTCAAACGCAACTGCTCTGTTTGTGCATGACATTATCAGTGGTTGTATGTATGTATTAATTGTCCTATTGTTTTATATGTATGTACCTGCTAGAAATTTTAGATTGGCTGGCTAACCTGTTTAAAATATCTATTAGTCGGACTAATTATGCCTGTAATCATTAAACACATTCACATCAAGTCGGCTTTTTTCTATGGTTGTGTATTGTTATTATTATAGGAGGCATTCAGGAAGGAGAGTCATATTAGATTGTTTGCTAAGGTTCAGAGGTGCCTCTCGCTGGACACCACTTTTGTACAGAGGACCACATCTCATGCCTTGGACGTCATTCTCCACCAGCTTCCTTTGTGGTGACAACGCTGACTAGAAGTCTCTTTAGACTCGAAGCTGCTTTTGTGGGGACTGGAATAACCGGCCACACATTAATCTTAAATGAGATCAGTTTTAGTGATCAGAGATCAGGTCACACATCAATCTTAAATGAAATCAGTTTTAGTTGTCAGAGATACGTAACACCTGGGTTCACGAACTATAAAGTTGTTGAAAATGATTTTAGTAGAACATCATCTCTAGTAATTTCGGATAAGGATTATTGGATCAAATCTGATAAGCTATAGGGGTAGTACGGCCTTAACAGACGGGTAAAAAATACGTGAAGGTATAGGGGCTAGTATCTATATAGTGGGAACAAAAATTCGTAGTTCTTTTAGACTGACGAATAAATACAATGTTTTCCAAACTAAGATATTGGGGATGCTCAGGGCCACGGAGCTTATTACTAGAAATGTGACAAGGAGGTATCCGTCTACGTTGAAAGTTAAGAAGTGCTAAGGGCTTTGAAAGGACATAGTGTCAAATTGACACTGGCTAGTGACTGTAAGAGAGTCCTCAACTTGCTTATGAATAAATATAATGTCAGACTATATTCAATCCCTGGCCACAGCAATGAACTGGCAAGAAAAGTGTCGGTGTTAGATGGAATCATTAATACAGGGAACTCAGTAATTTGATGGAGAGCAGGATCGACCGTTCATGAGGAAGTTGGGATGATTGTAGAGTCTCGAGGGCTATGTGGCCAAAAGCTGACTCAGGTAAATCCAAAGTGCTACTGTGTATAAATAATAAGGCGATGAGAGTCTTAACTGGTCACTGCTCACTCAGAGTAAGGACACATTATCTGCCAATGCCGAAGCTGCTTAGATTGCTGAGAAGACGTTTCCATGAGAGCCTTAGTGATATCGCAAAATGTAAGCTGAAGAATATCAGGGGCTTCATCATGGGCTTAGGTAATTAGGGGTTAAATTTTTATTAACGGAATCTCAATGGACACAACGGGTGTCCTTCCTAACCTAACCTAATATAATTTAAAATTTTAAAAATTGGCGGGACCACGCCCACGTTGTTCTACTTAATGCATTCTTGCAAAACTTTGCACACACAATCAGCTTTGAAGAATACACTACTCGTATCTTGCTATTGTACAACAGTTTCAAATTTATGTTTTAAATTTCGTTTACTTTTTTTTTGCTAAGCGTGAGGGTAGCCTTTTTAAAATCTAATCGAAGTATAGATGGATTAATAGCGTGTCCTCAGCTCATCCAATTTGAATTTGATTCAATTATGAAAATATGTACTTCCTGTACAAAAATGAAATTTTTTGAGCTGCTAGGTCAATACCATGTCGTATACTTGGGCAAACCATTGGCCCCGACACAAACACTGTATATACCGAAGATATAAAGAAAATTTTAACGAGTGACTTCTAAAATTGTTTTTCTAAATAGCCTTACAATAAAACTTTATAGTGTATAGTAGTGTTGTTATCCGTACTCTTTTTCCCGGACACACGGAAAAAGTCCTACATTTTAAGGACCTTTCTTCTTTGTTTTTAGTTTAGTCCTTGAAAATTTTTTGATTAATTTTTTTTACCAAACATAACTAATTCTTATGTATTTTTGTTCGCTGATTACAAAAATAGGATTATATCTTATCTAGCCCCTCTAAATGTAGAGATATTTCGTGTTACATTAAAAAAAAAATTTAATTAAATTTATGCTTTCGAAAGCCTTATTGGTAATTAATTCATAGTGTTTTATTATAAAAAAGTACCCGTGTCATATTTTTAACTAAAGCTGATACAGAAATTTCAACCATGGAATTGAAATCGTCATCAAAAATTGGTTTAATATCATGTAACATAACTCAATCATCAGAAACGCTGTTGTGTAGCAATAAAAAACTGTTTTCTATAATCACCCTTTCCCTAAAATTTTGATCACCAATGTTTGCGTTGTTATTGTGGCAATACTATATAATAAACCATATTCTAATTTTATTCACCATTTTCAGGTGTATATGACGTCGATGATTTGAAATTCAGTCTCTTTTTTTGATGCGTTGTGATTATATTCTAATAATTTTGTATTAAAAATTCAAATTTTTCTTTAAATTTGCTAAAATTTTTATTTCGTAAAAGCTGAAAATTCAAGATATGATATACAAAATAAACTACCAAAAACACAAACATTTTCTGGACTGGTCCATACAAAATTTTGTTTTTGCGTAATAATTGCAATAATAAATTGTAAATGGGCAAATGTAATAAAAAATTTTTTTTGGATGGCTTTCGAAAGGAAATTTTAAAGATTTTTTTTAATGTAACACGAAATATCTCTGAATTAAGAGAGGCTAGAAAAGAAATAAACCTATTTTTGTAATTAGCGAACAAAAATACATAAGAATTAGTTATATTTGGTAAAATGAAATTATAATCAAAAAATGTTCAAGGACTAAAACAAAAACACACGATTTTTAACATCCTTGCAATAATAGTCAGATACCCTGATATCCCAGTGGAAAAAATGGAAGTCATTCTAATGGAACTACATTTTCATTGCTTCCAAAAAATCGATATTTTTAATTCGGCGAGAGTGAACAAAAAACCATGTAGAACCTTATTTTAGTTATACAAAACCTTGTAACTCCTCCATAGTGTTAGAAAATACTCACCAGAATTAAAAAAAAATATTTTTTTAGAGAAATTTATGAAATAATTTTAGTCTAAAATTTAAAAGTTGTTTTCTTAAATTTGAATGAAAACACTGTTTCGGGCTTAAATTCGTATAAAAAGAAAAGAATTGTTTAAATAGGTAACTATTTGCCATTTTTCCTGACCAGGCATCGAAAAAGAGAACTTCTTGCAATGACAACCCTATGTAAAAATCATTAGATCGGATCGAAATTTTCACTACTTTCAGATCGAAAACTCTAAATTTTCATGACATTTTTGGAGTCTCTTTTTTTACTGGGTATAGTCATCAATGTGAATTTATTTAAATAAAACGAATTTTTGTTTAGATTAATAATCCAGAAAGTATTTCAAAGTTTGGAGTACCATTCGTGATATGTTAACGGAATAATTCAAAAACAGGTGCAAATTATGAAAACCCTAAATGACACTATATCTTCAAAACAAGAGCTGATAGGGAAAAACTAATGACACCATCGTAATCAGGAGACAAAAATACATAAGAATCGGCCACTTTTATTTAGACATCCAAATCAGTGTTGTGCAGTGTTATTTATAACTTTTAATAAATATTTGGAAGTATAATATTGAAATTATGCGATGTATTAAGTCAATTCGCCTGCAACGATAAAGTGAACAAAACCAAGGGAAAAAATCCCCATGAGAAATATTAATGACGATAGCGGGAAATCCAAAAAGAGAACATATTTCTAGGGTATAATTATTCACGATTGCTAATTGGGAAAATATTTCGAGGGAAAAACTGTTCACGATAGTGGTGAATATTATTGGAAAAAAAATAAATTTCGTTTTACTTTTAAGTGCTACTTTTTTAAGCAAATGTCCGGGTTTTTCCCTCTGCAGTGCTCTTTTTTTATAAATTAAACGATAATAACCAGGGAAACCACAAATATGCAATTGCATGTTTTTTCTTGTCTGATATATCAATGCGGAATTAAGATATTTATCCGTTTCAGAACTTTTTATGAATTCTGGCATCGATTTGTTAGTGCATATTTTTGCATATTTTACCCATTTTTCGAATTTTTAGAGCTTATTTGGCGTTTTTAGAGCATATTTTGGTACTTTTAAAAAAAATTTTATTTTAATATTAAAAAAAATTTTTTTTAAAAATTTCTACTTTTTTTCGTCAAAATTTCATTTTGTAGCGAAAGAAACAGTAGTATGGGAAGCAATATTTTGCTACCATTATGAAGTTATACTTTAAAAAAGTTGAAATTTAGAATATATGTATTAATTATTATTATGTGTTCTAACATCGAAATTTAGAATGAACGATTTAAAACTTTTTAATTTTCACTCACTTGTAAACAGTCTTGTGAAAGAAAAAGGAAACAAGAAAATTAAAAAATTTTAAATCGTCCATATCCAATTTTTTTTCTGCTAAATTTTAATGCTGGAACTAATACTATTGATTTGTATATTTCAAATTTCAACTTAAACTGGTGTAACATGTGTTTTAACATCCTCACTGGACGCTAATTTCAATAAAAACTTGGTTTGGTAACTGTGACGAACGCTGCCCCGAATATTGTCAATGTATACAAGTTTATTAAGATGTGACAGGCGGCGATTTTTGTAAAAAGCTAAGTGAAAAGTTTTTCTTTATTGCAATAACAATTATAAATAAAAAGCTTATCTTATTATTCAAAATGCAGTTCCAAAGTCATAAATCTGATATCGTGATCGCTTTTTTAAAGTAAAAGTTAAATTTTTTTTCTTAATTAATTTTTTTATTGTTGCCTTCTGTTTATTTTATTTTTGTCTTTTTTACAGTGAGATTACACGAGACATAAGTTAGGAAATTTTTGTGTTGGCAATTGTCAATTTCTGTTGCTAACACAAAAAATTACTGTGTAAACAGTAACCGTAAATGTTAGTGTTCGAACACATGTTTGGAAATAATTGCTCGAACATAAGTCTGAGCAATTATGTTAAAACACAAGCCTCTGACGGTTAATTACTGCTTAACACTTAAAAGCTAAGCAATTTTTAACAGAAAATTAGTTACCTCTTTAAAATGCGGATTATCCAAATAAAAATTGTATGTTTTTTTGCTCTGTAACTCCGGCCCATTATCATTACGGTCGACAATCTGAATGTTGATATTTTTTCGAATTTCTTTCGTTTTATCCGCTTCTATTTCAACGCGACAAGTAACAGCAATTGAAAGGTTTGTTTGATGAGTCACGTTCAATGATTCATAATCCAAAGGCACTCGTGTATATAAAACGTTATTCTTCAATATAAAGAAGTCGGTGGCATTCAAAAGTTCGTAGGTAATATTCATATAAGGACACAGATATTTGGCTGCTCTCGGATTTAGAGAACCAATTTTTATGGGCTTAAAACTTCGTTGATCTTCCTCCATATTAATATTTACATCCTCCAGTATGGTGTAGTGAGCCGCGGACCAGAAACATATATTTTCCAAATGGCTACAGTATTTTTGTTCTGTTAATGGATTCAGTTCCAAGGACATGTGAGAAATTTTTGTTATATCTTCTGTACTTTTGCTGAGAGCTGTTATAATATATTTGGCCTTTTTCCTGATGGGTTTGTAATCATTTCTTATAAATACTTCTGCCGTCGTACTGTTGATTATTAAGAGATCGTTATATTCTAAGCTATATACATAATCGGTTGCTATACTATTGTTGTTGACTGCAAGGACTTGAAATTGTCCAATTGGTATTTTAGAAAATATACTTTGTGATTTTTCATTTAATGGCAGATTTAATTGTATGGCTGACATGGGGAAGTATACTTCAAATCCTGAAATTAAAGCAAAAAGCATTATGTTAAGCATTATTTATAATATAACATATGTACGTATAATATGTACATATATGTGTATAATGTCAGTTTTATTGTCTTAAGGCAAAATTAGTTTTTACTTTCTAACTCTTCTTGTTTATAGAAATCTTATACAATTCGTTAGTTTTTCTATTTCTTTTTGTTCTGTTTCGGTTCAACCTATGAAAATAAATTTTTTTTTAATTACCCTACAAGAACACTAACAGTCAATTGACGGCTCATTTGATCGATAGTCATGCAGGATATATTCATCATTACGTAGAAAAAAGTTTCTATCACATTATTAAGGGCAAAATTAAAAATGTGATGGAAACTTTTGTGTACGTGTGATGTTGCATCTCTCTCGAACTAATTTATGTAACATATAGTTTAACTGCTCGCTCCAGTGCTTTTTACTAATCAATGATAGCATAAATATTAGTCAAGTTTGACTGATCATAATTTACTAATATATCTCCCACAATTGATTAATCATACATGATTGATATAATGACAAAAAATATAATTTTTATTATTTTAATTGTTTTTTTTTGTTTTAATAAATGAAATATTTAAAATAAAAGATATACTTCAGCAAAAACAGAATAAACTAGGCGGTATCTAGGCCTCTTCATAACTTTTCACCACCAACGCATCTTACTTTTTACAAATGTCTAAAATTTTAAAAAGATATATAAATTATATTAAATTTTGTAAATTTCTTTTATTCAATATTGCTTTTACTTATTTCATTTAACACTTATAAATTTTAAATTTCAGAGACAGAATGAATTGTATTTTTTTTTAATAAAACTCGATGTTGTAAAAGTTTTGGCATATGCACATTAGATTTCCCACTCTATCATATACGCTAGAGTAGACAAAAATATACTGCCTGCCCCACGATGTCGAAAGAAAACTTAAGAGAACTTAAGTCACTCATTTTCTTCTATAAAAGTGTTCCACTATCTTTCGACTTATCGTTCGATTGGCTTTACTTTTCTAACGTAAGCCGTATACCCGTTGTCAAATATCCATATTGCCACATCAACAATTTCACCCATTCATTGTCAAATGGGAATACAAAATCGTTCAAATGTGTGAATTGTGCTTTAAAGAATAAAACTCTGTTTTAATTTAACCTGCAACAAGTGGCACTCAAAAATAAATTAAAATAAAGAAACTTAAAAAAACAATTTTTGTTAATGATAAAAAGTTTTCAGAATTACTCAAGGGTTTTTATTTATGCAAAATAAGGGCAGAAAAACCACAAGCTACGTAAAATTTTGTGAAGAATCAATCACACAAATGGAAAAATTACCAACAGCCCATTTATTTATCATTTGGGTGATTGTCATTATCTTTAGGTCTTCTAAAAATACCAACAGACCCAGAAAAATTTTTCTATCTTGCCGGCCTTTGGGCAGGTGCAATAATTTTCATATGTATGTACTTATGTCTATATGTATGTATGTATGCGCAACGGCGACTTCGTAGAGTAGAAGTATATTTTTTTGTATAGCTGGCCTTCGTCCGATCCTAAGGACTCTCTTCTCTAGGTGTGGACATATGTATGTAAATACATATACATATGTACATTATTATATACATTATTTTTGCATTTATATATGTATAATACAGCGAATACCGACTCCATTTAGAAGAGTTTTCTGTATAGCCGGATGGCTTAAGGATTTTCACCTCTGTGTATGTGGAACAACTGCTTACATGAATAAATACGGCTTGATGTATAAGAAAAAACTGGCGCAAAGTAAGTGACGACATTGCCCTAGGTGCTAATGGGTTCCTCCATACAATTTGATATTAATCGGCGCATAATGTTTTAACCCACTATTAAGACCCAGCGTAATTTATGCTAACTTCTTGACCGTTTTTTCTTATACATAAGAACTATAGTTTCTTACCAACTTTCATTATAACTAGTGGAAGTGGTGCTAAGCAGAAAATCTTTATTCATCGAAGCTCTTGTCGAACAAATACATACCTAGAGAAGAGTATCACAAAGACCAGCCAAAGGACGCAAAACCGCTTACTTATAAGCTCAGGCGTGAGGAGACCGCCAACGACGGGTTACGAAACAAACCCATTACCATCGAAGCCGGTATTATATTTGCTCATTAGCAAAGCAAAATATTTTATTTACATATGTATATAAAAGAAAATAATTTGTTTCATTTTGTCTCAGTCGACAATAAAAATACAAGTGCCTGGTTTTGACATTTGAGTTCGTACAAATCACTGGAAAAAATTTTATTGGGGCTCAAATTTGTATTGATATGCTTACGTTACTTCTCGAATTTGATTCGTTGTGGTGTGGAGCTAAAAATGAGCAGATGCAGATGAGAGTGAATTAAATTTCCAATAACTGTACGTACAAGGGAATTTGTAAATTTCATAAGGATATATGGGCTTTAGGGCCAACTTTTTTGGGCCGGGTGCACCCCCTAAAACAAGACTTATCGGTATGAAATTTTCTTGAATTTTTTCTTAAAATAAAACCAAACCGATTTGGGAGGTGAGAGTAGAAGAAAAAAATAAAAAAAAAACAACTGCCACCCTAATGTACATACATATGTATGTAAATTGACACATGAAATTTGTAAAATTAGTGTATTTTTATACAGACTACAACAATTAACACTAAAATTTAATTTAAGGGTTTTCTATCAGTTAATGCAATTTTAACAATTTGTTGTATCTTGGAAACCGTAAGAGGCAAACTATTGAAATTTTCAAAAACTAAAGTTATAAAATCGCCTATCCGAAAAAAATCACCAAAAATCAAAAAAAAAATCGCCAAAACGAAAAGAATCGCCCAAATTAAAAAAATTTCTAGCACTAAAATAAATCGCCAAAATAAAAAAATCACCAAAATGAAAAAACGGAAAAACCGAAAAAATCGCCAAAACTAAAAAAGCGCCTATATGAAAAAAATCATAGTTAATTTTAATTAGTATTGTTCGAACTTCATTTGTTTCTATATTTATGATTTGAACGGAGTTTGTATCGCTTTATAGGTCAAATTACATGTGAAAATTATTAATGAACAAATAACACTAAAGTTAGTTGTAAATATTCTGACTAACACATAGTTAGTTGAACGGAACAACTAGCTGTTTTCAAAGGCCACTAAACCTTCATCATCAGCGTTCTTTTGTGCTTGGTCCACCTTGTGTGGTATCAGTTGATGTAGTTTTCTGCTTTATATACGTAACTTTTTATCGTATTTCAATTTGCTGAAAGCTTTTTTTTTGTAATGAAAGCTTAATTTTTACCATGTCTAAATTTACAAAAGTATTGCCATTGTCGTTTGGTCTTTATTAATTATGGACAAAAACGAGAAAAAAAGTTCCAAAACTATTTTTATTTTATTTTATTTATTTATTAAACATATTAATGCAAAGTAAATTTTGCATAATATGGTGTTGCACAAATATGGGCGGAGTAACGTATACCATATGCCCAAGATGGTATTAACAGTATTTTATAAGGTTTTGTGACTGACTGTACACGACCTATGCCTTCACATAGGAAGTAGACAACGTGGTTGTTAAAGAAATTCCACAAAAAACCGCAAGATTATACGGTTATCCGTGGCAGATCAGTCAACCAGTGCGAGCGAGACGAAAAACTCTCGAAGGCCAAACAACACACACTAGCCTGACCGCACTTAAGAAATAATTACGATGACGCGAGAGGTGTTCCCCGACCCAGAGCTGCTTAACGACTGGTCCCAAAACTAAAAAAGCGCCAAAACTTAAAAAAACAGCCAAAACCGAAAAAACTCCAAAACTAAAAAACGCTCAAAACCCAAAAACGAAGAAAAATTCCAAAACTATATTTTATATAGGCTAAAGTTCGTATTGAATAACATATCTACGGCCCTATGTATAAGCAAAAATTGGCATGAAGTTAGCATAAGTGACGAAATTGGATTAGGTGTTAACGAGTTCCTCCATATAATTTGACATTAAAAACGGTAACATTACCTAGTTTTACCCTCCTCTAAGTCATAGCATGATTTTTATTCTGAAGTTTCATCGCAAGACTCTTTAAAATCATGTTAAATTTTGTCACTTATGCTAACTTCATGCCAATTTTTGCTTATACATAGGGCCGCTAGTGTCCGTGCGGAACCTTTTGTGCGCGTGTCAAAGTCGCACTTTACTGAATTTATTTCTTGTTGCACTGTAAACATTAGAATATTTTAGAACACATTGTCCTATTGCTAAACAAGTTATTGTTGCTAACAATTTTGCTCACGTCATCAAAAGTAAAATTACGCACTTTTCCAAGTTCACAATACCAAAACATTAGTGAGGTAAATGCCGCGGAGTTATGTATGTATATATGAGTGTTTTTGATGCCTTTTTGTAAAATCTATCCTTTGTGTCGTACATAAGACATTTATGTTGTATAATATTTCATAGGGACCGGTCGGTATATCTGTCCAAAGTGTATGTATATGTATGTGTGCATGTAACACCTTTAAATTTTCACTTTTAGTTTATTAAATGAAAAAAAATTACAATTTCTACACCCCTGCTAAATAATGTAAATGTTTACATAAAAAAGTTTAATTAATACCCATTAAAGAATTCCCTACACGATGGATGCCTCGTTTTTAAAACAGATGCAAATGCACAAACTTGTGTAATTGAACCATCAAACCTACAGAAAAAATTTCAGTTCGTTACAAATATATACATACTCTTAAAATAAAATTTTCTATAACTGTGTAAGTGAAATTTAAGGGAAGATATTCATATATAAAGTAATTACAATGTAAAATGCCTGACGCAATTTCTTAAGTAAAACATTAAAACATTGTTTGCTAAAATACACAATATGTACGTATTAAATACTTCATTGTCACTGTCTTTGCAAAAAAAAAAATCAATTAAAAATGCTCTTATCTTTTCCTATTAAATTAAAAATTTACATAACCAATGAGTACTTTATTCTATTTTGTGTGGTTTTATTGAAGTTTGAAATTTATTTGCTGGTGGTTCAGCTTGGTCTATATGCATTTCATCGTTGCTGTAACAAATCATCAGTAAACTTCAACCACACATTTTGAATAGTCACAAACCTCTTATCTTATGCACAGACTTTCAAGAACTATTTGAGAATTCACAAATATTAATATTTTTGAAAATCACAAAAGAAAAATAAGCATAGCATAGACTTATACAAACTTATACAAAACCCAGCAAATAATTTATATTCGATATGAATCTATTTTATTTTCTACACCTTTATACAATTAGAAATCCATTGGATATATGTATATGTATGTATGTATGTACGTATTAACGGCAACGTTTTCTACTTTTATTTCCTAATAAGAAGTGCGTTTAAACGGGATATATGTTTATTGGAAAGAAAATTGGAAATCAAATTTGCATCAAAATTCAAAAATACATATCAATGTATTAGTAAAAAATCTAAACTCAAGTAAAATATAAAAAAAATTCATCAATCGGCGGCTAAACTGAGCCGCTTTTGAGCCGAGAAGAAATTTAAAATCGACGGGTTAGAGAAGTAGTTATGATAGATTTAAAATGCGTTTTATTTTTTAGCTGATTTTTGGTACAAAAGCGAGGTATTAAAACTTGTTTAAAATATTGGTTTTGTACAAAGTCTTGTATTTTGTGTCACATTTACAACTCATGCTTATTAAAAGCTTAAGTTCTTTCAGAAAGTGATAAAGTGTGGCATGAAGGCCTTATTTTAAAATTAAAATCATAACTACCAATAAATTTTCTGAATTTATTAGAAAGTTACATTACTCTCGGAAGTTCACGGTTGTGGAAGGATAATTCATGAGTGTGCCGGAATCTATATCATCCGGTGTGCCACAAGGGAGCATACTGGGGCCAGTTTTGCTTTTGATTTATACCTGTGATATGCCTTCGAGCAGTAATAGCCATACATCTACGTTTGCCGATGATACAGCCTGCTTAAGTATGCACGAAAACCCTCACGAGGCTTCCCTATATCTACAAGAAAAAATTACACAACTGGAGCTATGGTTAAAATTATGGAGAATTAAGGTAAACGCGCAAAAGTGTGTTCAGGTAACATTTACCCTGCGAAGAGATACTTGTTTCCCAATTCGAATTAACAATCAAGTTGTTCCTCAACATTCACATGTAAAATACCTTGGTATACACCTTGATAGGCGACTTACATGGAAACACCATATTGACTCAAAGCTAATATAAATGAAACTTAAACTAACTCAGATATATTGGCTGATTGGTAGAAATTTAACACTTTAATTTAACACTTTAACGCTTTTGAAGCCAATATGGTGCTACAGAATTCAGTTATGGGGTACTGCTTCAGCTCCTAATGTCGAGAGAATCCAACGAAGGCAAAACAAAATTTTACGTTTGATAACATCGGCTCCATGGTACATCAGAAACTCAAATATACATCGTGATTTGAATATGCCACTAGTGATTGAAGAAATTGCAAAATACGCAGGCAAATATTTAACAAAACTCGAGTCACATCCTAATCCGCTTACCCGTAACATCTTGAATTTTACTGGTCATATCCGCCTAAAAAAGAGGGACACAATGGCTCTTATACTCAACACTCTAGATGGGATTTCTTGAAAACATATTTTTTCTTTTTTTTTGATTATCACTATTATGTATTATTTATAACTATCACTTAGTTTATGTCCGACAGTGGTCGGGCCTAATACTTATAGTTTAGATTTAAGATTTGAATACTTATTGTTAGTTCATATTTGAAGATACAATAAATAAATAAATGTATTAAAAAAAAAGAAAGTGTCAAACTTTGCCACCGTGAAATTTTTAGCACGAAGGGCCAAAGGTTGGTTTGAAGAAGTTTGAGTTAAGAAGAAGTTTGAGTTAAAAATTAGTTTATAAAGAAGCGAACATCCAAATTTCCCCTAGAAGAAGACGTAAACAAAAAAAAGAACATCATGGGTTCTTATGAGAACTCTTAAAATAGTAATTTGTGCAATTGGGCAAAATTGCAAGACTTGTTTCATGAAGCCCCTTTTAAACTTTTGCGCAAACAGTTTATGTATGTAATTTTGAAACAAACGTCAAGAAATGAATTTGATTAAAATAAAATAACAAATTTTTAAGAAATGTTTAATTAAAAAAAAAAACTTTTAGGTTTTTCTATAAAAATAAAAAAGTGTGTGTGTGTCTAAAAATTCCTAAAGCAAGCCAAAAAAGCAGGAAATTGTTGTTTAGAAAACGCATAATTGCACAGCTTAAGTTTACGAGTGAAAATTATGTTTGTGTAAATAAGTTCCTATAAAATTTTTGGCATTTTATTTACGAGAGTGTAAAAATGCACGGTTGCACAGTTTGCGAGACTTTTGAACATTCTCATGAAAACCCTTATTATAAATATTATATGCAAAATTTTAACAAATTTGTTAACTTAAAAATTAAAATTACTATTATTTAAACAATTTTAGTAAATATTTCTTCTAAATATCTTTGACTTTGACTTCTAGAAGTAGTTTAGCTGTTAGGTCGAATTCAATAGAGCTTGTTTTCCATTTTTGTCGAATATTGGACATATATGGATCTGGTGTGTATAATAAAATAATAATCAAGCCTTCGCACAACACACGAAAAATTTCCAGATGCTGTACTAAATCTGGAAATTTTTCGTGTGTTGTGCTCGCGAAAGAATCTGTAGTGTTTGTTCATTTTTTCTTGCGCTTCTTCAGACATATCTCCTATTGGTAGCATATTGTGCTGAATTATTTGTTCCCCATGGTACAAAATTTTGTGAACTGTGGATTGCATATATCTAAAAGAGTATTTTTCGTTGTAAACTATAGCTGTTTTTTGGCGTACTCTCCAATTTTTTTTTCATTTATCTTTCTGCTGCATGCTATAACTTGTAATGTAATGTTGAATCGTCTTATTAGTTCCAAAATCCAAATCATAGCCTAATTTAAGAATGTGCTCCATAAAACGAATTCTAGCATGAAGATGGTACAATCCGAATTCGTTTGTTGCCTTAAAACTATCATCTTCAGGAATGGTATGGCTTAATTGACTTGATGTCCGTTGGCATATAATGCAGCTTGACGATGCTTTTGTATCAGTGAAAGCTTGTGCAACTTTTCCATCAGTCATTGTGAGACACATTTTAAAATTTACTTTGATTTCCTGTTCATCTACTGTAAATATTACAGGTTGAAGGACTTTAATTTGATGTTTTATCTTTTTGACTTTTTAAGATATGTCATCTTTTGTTTCTGTTCTGAATGCAAATTTTATTGGTCTGCAATACTTTGCTCATGGGGGTACATATTTAATTTTTCCATATATCAATTTCTGTTGCTCTACTACTTGACGGCTCAAGGCTCAAGGTATAACTTCTTGTTAAACGCAGTGGAACGAAAGATATCATAAATAAATCAGCATCTGATGAATTTTCGGTATTACACTGCTTGTATTGTCTCTGACCAGAGGACCCATTACATCCCCATTTAGAAATTCAAGTAATGCTGCCAGTTCCAAATTTTTTCGAATGATCAGTATTTAGTGTATTTAACAACCGTCGGCTGTGTGTTCAAGAAGATCTTGCAACGTTATTTTTGCTGAAGAGGAAGTGACACTTATAGCAGTTTGTGGAGGTAAGCAGTCTTTTTTGACCGCAACTAAATCGCATACTCTGGAAAAATCCCAGAATTCTTTTCATTGGTTCGCTTCCGCAATTTCTTATGCTGATTTTTAGGTAATTTTAAATCCAAAAATAGTGCTAACGCTTCTTATCTTCATTTGGAGTAGGAATATTTTTAAAAATCCTCCTTGTGCGCCTTGGGCTTGCTTCTATTATTCCTTCAATTATCTCAATTTTTATTTTTTATTTTTTGTTGGTTTAATTTGTTGCAAAGATTAGTCTTTGATGATTATTGGAGAAATTTCCTCATTGATTTTCTGAAGTTTGCGTCTTCGAGTTCGTTCACTACATTCGACAATATGCTTTGCTGGTCGACCCCGTTTTCTACATTCATTGGCACTTGAAGGTGAAATTTGGAAAAAAAGTTCCTTTGACAACCATTCATGGTGACGTTCGTACATCTTTTGTAAGAGTATTCAACGTACCGTTTTTTCAATGTTTTTCCAAAATTTTTTGGTTTATGTAGTTCACTTAGTTCTATATTGCATATGTTAAAAAAATTTATTGTTTAGTATATGCAATTCCACATCGTGTACATCATTTTGCTGGAAGAAAATATCAACCAGATCTCTATAAGTGTATTTAGCCATTTTTAAAATTGTAATGAATAATAAATTCAGTGAAGTGCGACTTTGACCCGCGCACGAAGGGTTCCGTACGGGCACGAGATATGTAATTCAATACGAACAATATAAACTATAGTTTTGGAATTTTTTTCGTTTTTGGGTTTTTTCGGTTTTAAGAGTTTTTTTAGTTTGGGTGTTTTTTGAATTTATTGGCGCTTTCTGAGTTTTGGCACTTTTTTTCACGTTTTGGCGATTTTTTTTGGTTTTTGAAGTTTTTTTTAATTTTGGCAATTTTTATTATTTTGGCGTTTTTTTTATTTTGGCGATTTTTTTATTTTGGAGATTTTTTTTTAATTTTGGCGTTTTTTTCATAAAAGTTATTTTTTTTAGTTTTGGCACTTTCTTTTCGTTTTGAGGATATTTTTCGGTTTTTGGCGTTTATTTTAAATTTTGGCAATTTTTTTTGTTTTGGCGATTTTTTTTAAATTTGGCGATTTTTTTTTAATTTTGGCGACTGTTTTCATTTTGGCGATTTTTTTTTTCACATAAACAATTATTTTGGTTTTGGCGCATTTTTCGCGTTTTGGCGATTTTTTTCGGTTTTTGGCGTTTTTTTTCATATTGGCGATTTTTTTTTCATTTAAACGATTTTTTAGAATTTGGCGATTTATTATAGTGCTAGAATTTTTTTTTTTAATTTTGTCGATTTTTTTCGATTTGGCGATTTTTTTTAAATTTTTGGCGATTTTTTCAGTCTTTGGCGATTTTTTTCGGTTTGGCGATTTTATAATTTTCGGATTTTTTAGTTTTACCGGTTTTGAAAATTTCAAGAGTTTACCTCTTACGGTTTCCAAGATATAGCAAGTTGTCAAAATTACATAGTCAAAATTGCATTAACTGATAGACCACCCTTTAATTTAAATTTTTTAATATTTTAATGTTTATTGTTGTAGTCTATATAAAAATACACTAATTTTACAAATTTCAAGTGTCAATATACATACTTATGTACATACAATTGTATGTATATTACATGAGATTTTAACATTTTTCGTCGCTCGTTTTGGAGCACCCTTTAATTTCTAATTCTCATGTATTTGTTGTTGTAGTGGCCAAGGCTCTACATACTCTGTCCAAATTTCAGGTCCGTAGCTCTTACGGTTCCTGAGAAAATACCGTGTGACGGACAGACGGACAGCGTAGCGAAAACAATAGGGTGCTTTTTAGGGTTCCGTATACCAAAGGTGAAAAAAGGAACCCTATTGTTTTCGCTACGCTGTCCGTCTGTCCGTCACACGGTATTTTCTCAGGAACTATAAGAGCTACTTACCTGAAATTTGGACAGAGTATGTAGAGCCGTGGCCGCTACAACAACAAATACATGAGAATTAAAAATTAAAGGGAGCACCAAAACGAGCGACCAAAAATGTTAAAATCTCATGTAATATACATACAATAGTATGTACATGTGTATATTGACACTTGAAATTTGTAAAATTAGTGTATTTTTATATAGATTACAACAATGAACACTAAAATTTAAAAACAAATTTAATTAAAGGGTGGTCCATCAGTTAATGCAATTTTGACTATGTAATTTTGACAGCTTGCTATATCTTGGAAACCGTAAGAGGTAAACTCTTGAAATTTGCAAAAACGATAAAACTAAAAAATCCGAAAATTATAAAATCGCCAAGCCAAAAAAAAATCGCCAAAAATTAAAAAAAATCGCCAAAATTAAAAAAAATCGCCAAAACTAAAACAAAATTTCTAACACTAAAATAAATCGCGAAATTTGAAAAAATCGCACAAAAGCAAAAAGTCGCCAAAATGAAAAAAAACGCCAAAACCGGAAAAAAATCGCCAAAACGCGAAAAAGGCGCCAAGACTCAGAAAGCGCCAATAAATTCAAAAAACCCCAAAAACTAAAAAAAAAACTTAAAACCGAAAAAACCCAAAAACGAAAAAAATGCCCAAACTATAGTTTATATTTGCTAAAGTTCGTATTCAATTAGATATCTCGTGTCAGTACGGAACCCTTCGTGTGCGAGACAAAGTCGCACTTCACTGAATTTATTCACCTTTGGTGTAAGGAACCCTAAAAACAAGATACGTCTACTTGCGTTTTCTCTTGGCTTTGCAAAGCTTGTTAGTATTAGTACAGCTTTAATAGGCACTGTGCGCGTGTGTTGGTAAAACATAAACAACATTTGTCAGATCACACCACGAAACAAGCAAAACAGTTGGCGCTTCGCGGTTACCTCCATTATTGTATCATGCGTGCACCTATGAAGCGAGTCACAAAAATATTTTGCATAAATTTTTTCCTGAGTTTCCATTTTAATTTTAATTTAATAATCATAAAAAAACCAAAACAAAATTTCCTTAATTGCGGTATCCTTTTTAATTTTGTAGTTTTACCTGACAAGTGCTTGTTACATGCCTTTATAAACATGATAAATCAATTAAAGAAGCAAAATATGTTTGTGACCTTAATTATATAAATTTACTTTATTTTAAGTAGGCAAGATATTTTTTTGACCAACTGTACATGATGCATATCCATCTAAAAACCGTCTTTTATAATAGTGGTTTGATAAAAAAACTAAAATACTTCAAAAAATAGCATTACAGAAAGAACATTTTTATAACTATTTTACTAAAATTTTGCAAAATATGTTGACCTTGTGTTATAAAAGTTGTTCTGGTGGGCACGATCAGATCGTATTGGGTGTACAATGGGGAATAGGCGTTTAGAAGAGAGCCTCGGCTTCAAAAAAGTGCTAGTCTTTTTCTCCCCTTTTTACCTGTGGAAGTTATGCTCTGTTAAGTGGAAGAGTTCAGGAATATTTGGACCTTTTTAAAAGAACAAAAAAAAAATAATTTCTAAAAATTATAAACACTTAACTTTTCTCGTACTGAAAATAAGGTAATTATACAAAATTTATTTCGATTGAATATCTTCTAAAACCAAAAAGTTATAGATGTTTGAAAATCAAAAGCTTACTTAGAAATTTTTCATTTTAGCAAAAATACTGAAAATGTCAGTTGTCACCTGTTCACGGTGATATAGTTTAAATAAAGTTTTAAGATTTTGCCTCCCGAGAATGACTTTTGGCCGCCATCTCGTAAAATGGTCCACAGTGCGGCGGCAGCTGACATAAAACCTTCAGCGGCTCGGCTCAGCCGGTCCGCGAAGTTATCTGATGAGGCATCCCGCAATCTCCAGGAAAATATTACCCAGCTGGAAATATGGTTGAACTTATGGAGAATTAAAGTAAATAAACAAAAGTGTATGCATATGACGTTTACCCTAAGAAGAGATACTTGTTCCCCCATTCGAATCAACAATCAAAATATTCCCCAACATTCTCAAGTGAAATACTTTGGTATACACCTTGATCGAAGGCTTACATGGAAACATCATATTGACTCTAAGCTAACTCAAATTAAACTTAAGTTATCTGAAATATATTGGTTGATTGGCAGAAATTCAACACTCAGCCTGTACTGCAAAGTTTTACTATGCAAGTCGTTTTTGAAGCCAAAATGGAGCTACGGAATTCAGTTATGGGGTACTGCTTCGGCTTCAAATGTTGAGAAAATTCAACGAAGGCAAAACAAAATTTTACATATTACAATTTACATCGTGATTTAAATATGCCACAAGTGAGAGAAGAAATTGCAAATTGCGCAGGTAAATATCTAACAATACTCGATTCATTTTCTAATCCGCTTGCGCGCAATATATTGAATTTTACTGTACACATCCGCTTAAAAAAAGAGGGCACTAATACTCAACACTCCAAATGATACTTCTTGAAAATAATTTTATGTCTGATACAGGTCGTGCCTAATATTTATATTTAGATTTAAGATTTGAATACTTATTGTTAGTTCAATTTTGAAGATACAATAAATAAATATACATATTTATGAAATAAATATCAACTTGATTTCTTGTTGCAATAACTTAATCATTCTAAAAATTCACATATCGCATTTGAAAAAATTGTACTTAAAAAATATGTATATATATATATATATATATATATATATATATGTGTGTGTGTGTATATATATATTAAAGTCCTGCACAATACCATTTATAAGACATTTCAAGACATATGAGATTTTTCAAATGCTTTGCTACAGCGAAATATTCTAAAACAAACGCTAAACAACAGTGTTGGCAAGACATTTATTTCAGTGGTTTGTCTTGCCAACAGTGTTATTTAACGTGTGCTTTAGAATATTTTTCTGTAGTAAAGCATTTGAAACATCTCTCATGTCTTGAAAGGTCTTATAAATGGTCTTGTACAGGACACTAATATATATATATATATATATATATATATATATATGTATATAGTAAAGTTGTTGGAATGGACAAAATTCGATTGGTTACCAATTTGGTTATCCCTACAAATCTGTTTTCTCTGTGTATTTAACAACTTGATTTCCAAACAGCATTTCATATCCATAATATTCAAATATTCATTTACGATATATATGTAAAAATAATTTCCACTTTTTCTTAGTTTTTCATACAAACAAAAACGGCTATGGTACAGTTGGTCAAATAAGTGTTATAAAAAGTAGAAAAAGTATAGCAGCATACTTATTCCTACTACGGTTTATCTTATTTTGTACAAATTTGTTACACAACGTGTGTGTTAAAGCCTGAATTTATTAATTAAACTTCTAATGTGAACGTAAAATCCCCTGCTTATAGTTTTAATTTGAAAAGCAAGATTTAACTTTAAGTGTGAATGCAGACTTCTATTTGTTAGTCATGATGCTTTGGACGATCAAATGATGTTCACAACACTCTTCTTACTCGTATCCACAGATGCACTTACATGCAACTCCAAAATAAATTTTAGCATTTCCGGTTCCGTTCACCCCCACTTTCGGTTTGTTTCCTTTTTTCTGGATGAAAAATAACGAATGAAACCAGAAAATAAGTTGCAATCTATTGGCGTCACATTGTCGTCATAAGTATTTTTGTATTTATTTCTGTTGTTTCGTTGCTGTAATTGCTGTTGTTGCCTTGGATGGATGTCATCAGGGATCAGAACTGCCGCATTTAGTTTTTTGTTAAGTGTCTGCTCCATTTTGTGGCCAAGTTAAATATTCGCATAGAAATGATTCAAGGAAGAATAAAAAATATCTTCACGCACATCACTCAAAATAACAACACAAATACTTATTCATACTTCTCGCATTTAAGCTCACTTCTGTTATGGACCCACCTCCACTTTTACACATGCATTGACAATAATATGAGGAAGATGAAATATGTCTGTATGTATGTATGTATGTATGTATGTATGTATGTACGTATATAAAATGAATAAAAATATGAAACTCATAATTGAATATTTACTCTAACCACGACAATGGGGTTGGAATAGAGTGCCATGCCATAAACAACTCCCACTAATATTGTGTCACATTCCAACATAAACAGTTGAATACCATGCCATTAACACATTCAACTAACAGTGAGCTAAATAAATAAATGTAATTGAATTTTATTTAAGGAATGTCATTTAAATTGTTTTCCTAATGTCAGAAATTGCATATTTTCGATTTCTTATTTCATCTTCTTTCAAAAAGCAAATTGAGGTACGTTTGTAATGAACACGGACACGTATCGGAATGGACACCGCATTCAATTTGTAGCTATCGTATCGAAATTTTAAACAAAGTTTACCAAGTTTCTTTTACATCAATTATTGAATCCACTTGACTGTTTGTTTTAAAACATTTTCCAACATATTCATAAAATTTAAAAATAATTTGAAAGGTATTTTTTTAAAATTTTTGATACAAAATTTTCTTTGATATCCAATCTGAATTCGATTCGAATATCATAAAAAAAGTTTCCATGTTATTTTTTCTACAGAACAAACACAATGAAAGAGAATCACTTCTTACGTCTCATTTGTTGTATTTGTCATTGTATATTTTCTACATACTATTCTATTAATATTGGTAGTACAATACAATTATAGTTTTATTTTAAGCTTTAAATATATTTATAAACTTAAATTTTTATGCGATAGACTTTGCTAGATCTTTCCAACCCGATGTCTGATGCTTTAATCATAAATTATGATAATTTATATTCGATATCGAATGCCATAATGAAAAATTTAAAAATTTCCATAATTTTTACCCGATCGAATAAGCGATAACCGATGTCAATTTTCCGTAACTAAGTTAAGCAATTTTTTTTTCTTTATTAAACAAACGAACGAAAGGGAGAGGAAAAGATTAGTATTGAAAATTAAAAAGACGATTCCAGGGCTGGAAAATTTAACCTTTTTTTGGTATATAAAATTACTTGCTAAAACTCACTCACTTCTTTAACTCATGGCGTTCAAATGTATTATAGCACGAGTCTTCGTAAGTCAAAAATTGCGATATGGTATTGCCAAAAGAGCTTAACCGAAACATTTTTTGGACCTAGTTTTTTATGAAAATCGATTATTTAAGATCGCAAACAATCATTTTTTTTTTTAAATTAAGTTGAAAAGTTATGTCTCATAAGTTTAATTTTTTTTTGCGGTTATGGCATGATATGCATGTATGTATATGATATATAATGCCATAACCGCCATAATTTTCGAGCTTAATTTTTTGACGAAAATCTATTATATACGACCGTAGATAATCGATTGTCGTAAAAAAACGAAGTTAAAAAATATGTCACTTAAGCTTTTTTGGCGGTTATGCTTCGATAATTATTTTTTTCAATTGGAGTGTAAATAAATTTTAAATAAAATCTATAAGTTCGCATCGACGCTGTTGAAATAACTATCATTTTATTTGTAACATATTTTCCTATAATTTCCCTTAAATTAGATCAAGATTGCATAAAAATAGTTTATTTTTCCTAATGTCTCCGATTAAAAAATAATATTGATAAAACTTGGAGATAGTTTCGCTAGTTTACTTTTGGCAGCTAATTTCTGTTCAGAAATGTTTGAAAAAAATGAAAGATTTATTGGAATAAATTTGCTGAGCTTTAAGATATTTCAACTTACAACTAAACGTGGTTTCTAATTAATTTATCAGCTGATCGCATTTGAAGAGTGCTCAAAAATTTATTTGCTGAAAAGATAATGTCAGCAATCGCCAAAACTTCCCAGAGCATCGTCAGTACTTCAGTACTTGCTGAAGCTTTTACAAATTTTGATCTATAATAGAAAAAGTAAAAAAAAAATTATGTTGACTGTACTATTTTGCTCCTCACTGTTTTATTGCAAATGTTTATAAGGGAAGTTTTTTTGTTCTGCGGAAGCAACTAAAATTGTCTACTATGAACCATCATTATCTCATATTCTATTCTTTTGAATTTTAGTTTGAATGTTTTTCATGCAGGAAAAAGTGAGTAAGAGATTTCAGCTTTGATAAATTTAAATTTACTCGTGTAATAAAGTACAATTGTAAATAAAAATGCATTTGAATTGTTTATTTGTCTTCGTTTTCTTATTTGAGTTTTAAATACATTTTTACATACATAAAAAAATTCAGTGCCAATCACAAAAATGAGCCATCGAAATTTGAAGCGAGTATATCTAATATTTTAAGAAAATGGAAGAAGACGTTAAGATTATTGAAAGACTTACAAAGCTTGGAATGCTTTTTTCATGTAGCCGGCACTGAACCTTTAACAGGGCTATGTTCAAAATCAGATTCGCTGTATTTCCGCGATGTTCAAATTGCTTAGAGGAGCCCAGCCAGTTGTTGAGTTCAAAAGCTTCTGAAATTCCCGCAAATATTCGTTACTTTCGAAAATAATATTTATAAAGAAACTTTTACTGCATCTCATCATCTAATTGTTTTGTTTTCGTTTTACTCACTGCAAAATATAAAAATAAAGCAAAGGCGAACGTTTCCTACTCGTTCGTTTTGTTTTCGTATTCTGGTTAAAATTCATGCATTAAACCTTGACCATAGCAGGCTATACGACTACACTTCAAATGCCGCTACCTGCAATTTCCCTTCTGTATCCAGTTACTTCATTATTTTGCAAACGACAGCGAAATCATAAGCACCTTATGTTGAAGCATACTAGATATCGAGGGCTTATATTCAATACCCGCCATACACCAATTTTTGGAAAATGACTTTTTGATCGCAAATTGTTCACTGATGCCAGCTTAATCTCTGACAAAAATTTCCGAAAAAAAAATTAATATAAGTCCTTTTTTTTAAATATTTGTGATATCGCTATCAACCACACGATTTTTTGTTTAATGCAATACGCCATAATTGAGAATACGGAACGAATAAATTTCCATTTGTTCCTTCTCTCATAAATTTTTCATCTGCTGTTTTCCTATCTTATTTATTTATGTCTATAAATTAATAAAATAATTAATGCAATAAAAAAGTTCTAATAACAGGCTAAAATGTCTTATAACTCCTTACAACTTATTGCTATTGATTATCCATCATCGAATGATGAAGATAATAAGTACCATCCAATAACAGGTTTATTTGTTTTATTTAAAAAACAAAGCAAAACACTCACTTTATTTAAAAATGTTTGAACAATAATTAATGCAGGGTAAAAATTGTTTTGGCCAGATTCCGAAGACGAGCAATATAAAAACAATAAGATCGTTCGCCGCAGACCTAAAAGGACACATAATTGTATATCATCAAAACGAGCTGAAAATGCAACAAAGCGAATGAAGGGGCAAGAATATATGGGATTTTCGGTGGGTGGAAGAACCTTTAAGCATAACCAAAAGCTAGAAAATGTATTGAGCTTACATGTTCGTCGGCGTTTTGTTTGAAAACTCAATCAAGATATTATCAAGAATTTGATGAGGAAACTAGACAAAATATTTTTAATATGTTTTGGAACCTAAATTGGGAACCTAAACAAGTGTTTGTAAAGAACCAAGTATCACAGATACCAATAAAAAGAAAACGTATTGAAAATTCCAAGAAACGGCACAGCTTTTTGTTTAAACTACCATACAAGCATGGTTCATTACAAGTTTGCCTTTTTATGTTTTTGTCGACTCTTTCGATAAAAAGGGACATGGTTAGAGGATGGGTAAAATTCAGAGATAAACCGGGAGACAATGAGTCGCCAGCACAAACTCAACGATCCACGTTTAGTTCTAAAAGAACCGATGGTAAGATACACTTAAAAGAATATTTCCAGAAATTGGACAAAATGGAATCTATATTGCCGCAACATTTACCACAAAGGCAGACATTTACCGAGACTACCTTGAATACTGTTCCGAAAAGCAAGTATTATCTGTTTAAATTCTTACCTTTTCGAAATTTTTTGAAGAGCAGAATTACGGTCTTTTTATGCCCCGCAAGGATCAATGCGATATGTGTGTCTCGTTTAATTGCAAGCAAATAACGTCTGAAGAATATAACGATCATATTTAAAAACATCGTGCTCAAGATGAGAAGAATCTTGACAAAGTCACCACGTTTTTACTATGGATGCACAAGCAGTTAACGTCTACAAGTTCATAACTTCACTCTTTACAATCTTGCCGATCACCAATGCACTAACTATTGGTGGAATGAGACACAAGGCGATCTGTCTGCTTCAACATTTATTTCCATCATACTATGTCACTTGAAAACACATTGCTCATCAGATAATTTACCAATAATAATTTATTCAGATGGTTGCAGTTACCAAGACCGTAACCAGTTTTTATCAAATGCCTTATCTATTTTCGCTATAGAAAATAATAAAATAATCGAACAAAAGTACTTGGAGAAAGGTCACACACAAATGGAATGTGACAGTGTACATGCTAAAATAGAAACCAAACTTAAAAATCAATCAATATACTTGCCAATAGACTATATCAGAATAACCAAAGAATCACGAAAAACAGTAAAAATTAATGACACAGTAATTATTAAACCATTCGATGCCATGTATTTAAATTACAGTTTTTTTTTTTTAAATTTCAATGATGCCAAACTTATTCGCTTTTCGAGCATTATACATGGTCGAACCAAAAATGATCCAACAGTTTCTCAATTAAGATCACTAAAGTATTTGCCAAGTGGAGAAGTTCAATTTAAAGTTAACTTTAATGAAAAATACAATAACTTGCCCTACAGAATGAAAAAGTACACAGGATATACTGAAGCAAATCCTTTGCATACTGCTCAGCTTCCAATCCAGCCTAGTAAATGGAAACATCTTCAAGATTTGAAACCGGTTATACCGCTAGAATATCATTACTTTTATGATAATTTAGTTCAGATGGGGTCAAAGTAATAAGAAGCGATGTGACAATGTCCAATTTGAATTACCTTTTTTTTAATTATGTTTATTTTTTTGTTATTGTTTTGTTATTGAATTCCTTTATGTTAGAAAAACGTTAAGCAAATGCTTAATTTAATAAAATAACATATTAGAGCAAAAAAACATATATTTTTATTACTGTGCAATAAGCGCTATACGCCATAAAAATATTTGAAGATTTCAGTTGCAATACCCGACATCAACCATATCGCTACGAATAGAGTAAAAAGTTCTATTTTTTAAAAAGGTGACTCAGTAGTCATATTTAAAAAATATTATTGAAGAAAGATTAATTCATTTCTTAGGAATTTTGAAATGAAACAGTTTTTTCTCTCTCCTGAAAAATAGCGTTTTGGCGTATGGCGGGTATTGAATAAAAGCCGTCGATATATACATTCATACATCATTCAGCGATACCACTTTTATATATATATATCACATTTATAAAAATAAAATGACTTATTTAAGATATAATTATGTATATCGCGTAAAGATATAAAAACAAATAAATTTAAATCTTGATATGAATTTTTAGATGTTATTTCTGTTAAATAATATCCAATAATCTTAAGCTATCATTCGATTCACATTTTGTATTATATTGGCAGCAGCCGTGTTGTCATATTTTCATCACACATGTGTTTTATTTTTGACAGGTTATAGTCACATATTTTACCCTTTATAGCATGTTATTGCATATTTCACTCCTGCGCTTATATTTTTGTCATATTTTCGATTTTTTTTATCATAATTTAAGCTTTTAGGACATATTTTGATACTTTATAGATTTTTTTATTATTGTACTATCCTTACAAATCATCTTACCTTATCTGTTGGTAAAACTTTTTAGTTTTATATTTAGATATCTAAATCACATTTTCAATGTTTCATGTACTTCAATAAAAATTTTGTTTTACCATTTGTGACGTGCTCCGCCCCCCAGTAGAAGTTGAACGAACATTATCAATGTATAAAAGTTTATTTAGATGTGACAGGCAACGATTTTTATTTGAAATTTTGGGCCAATAATTTGTTGTTTATTGCAATAAAAATTATAAATAAAAAGCTTGTTTTGTTTATCCAAAATACAGTTCCAAGGTTCTCTTGAATTTCAAGTTAAATTTTTACGGGAGTATCAAAAAAATTTAATTTGTATTATTTGCTTTAATCGAAGTTTGTGTGGAAATTTTGTTTAGCGTACACTTCAAACACAAATTATTTTGTTGAATTTTTTAATTAAAAATATATGTATGTATTTTCATTTACAAATAAACAAACTTATTTTATTTTTAAGAGCATATTTTTTGAGTTTTTAGTGCATATTTTCAAGTTTTTAGTACATATTGAATGCGCATAAAACACTTTTTCTGGTTTCCCTGCTTATAACGCATTTGTATCCAAGCTCCGGCAGATAATTCAGATAATTAGCATCATTTATTTAACATATAATTATTCGAGAAGGTCCGAGGATAAACTAGATATAAGCACTGTTGTTATTGTGTGAGTCAACCGCGCCCTATTTTCTCTTTACAGCATAACCAGTGATGCCAACTTTTTTGACTCTACAAGCACATCAAAATTTGAAAAAAGCACAAAAAAGCGTAATTTTGAGATCTAAAAAGTGTAAAAAGCACTAACGTGAAAAATAAGTGAAGATTCAAACGAGTGAAGTTTTATAATGTTTAATATATTCTAAGCTATTCCCTATTTCGGCAATAGTATCACCTTTAATGAAACACACCAGACGAAAAAGGTATAATTTACACTGAAAAAAATAAATACATCAAGTTTTTATTAAAGTAATTTTAAGAAATACACAAAAGTCTTAAAAGCACTATTCAGTGCTTTTCTTAGTTCGGCACTAACGCTCAAAGTTTGGCGTTGGAGTAGGGTATCTAATTGCCCGACTTTTTTCAATTCCCGGGAAATGAGAAGTAAAATTTTTTATTCCCGGGAATTTAAAAAAAAAAAAATTGAATTTAATTAAATGACCTCAATTAAAAATATAATTTTATGAAAAAACCTACAACAACATTTAAATTAATAGCAACAATTTTAAATTTTAAGAACCCGCGACGTACAGAGCAAACGGCTGGACCAATTTTCTTCAAGTATAGGCGTGAAGATATTAGATCAAGTCACATTTCAAACGAAAAACAAAGTTAAGATCGGTCTAGCCGTTTGGGAGTTATAGCGTCATAGACACACAGATTCAACAGAATACATTTAGAAAAGAAGTGATATCTTTTAAATGGCTGTATCGATTTTGTAGCTAAAAACACCCTCGATCAAGTCGTCTTTCAAACAGAAAAACTAAATTAAAAAAACAAAATCACTTTATTACATAAGTTCATATGCTTTGAGTTATGCAATAGATGGAAATTCCATCTATGTACATCTGCCAATCTAGATGCTACTCGCATTTCCTATAAAGACTTTTAAGGTTTAAAATATTTTGTAAATCTTGACGTTGTTGGAGTCACCTCGGAAACCTCTATTACATCCGCCTCCATGCTTATATTATGCATCGTTACAGAGTTGTATCTTAGTAGTGTAGTAATAAGACAACGAACAGCAATGCAAAAGAAAACAAATTTTAAAAACGTAAATATTAAATTCCCAAAAATTCCCGTTGAAAATTTCCCGGGATTTGTACAAAAATAATTCCCGGGATTTTTTTCCCGCATAGAAACTCTACGTTTGAGTCTTCAAAAAGCACTAAAAATAATGCCAAAAGCACCAAATTGGCATCGCTCAGCATAATTGCTCTATCAAAGGAAATGTAGTGGTAGTTGACGTACTTATCGCTGTAGCCACAACAGCAACAAATTTAAAAGTTATATCTTATAAATAAATATTTATAAATATCTACATATGTCTATTAAAAAAACTTTGACTTATCTCCAGGATTAAAAGCTGTGACTACATGGGTAGTACACTGCTAGCACATTAGCCAGCAGCAGAAAATTTCCTTCATTGTATGTAGTTACGTACATAATTCATTTACATAACTATGGATTAATTACAATTGTGGTTTGATATTTTGTCTTCTTTTATGTTACCTAATCACCTAATTTGAAATATTTTTTGTATGAATTCTATACATGTGACGCGCAAAATAGAAAGGGACCTGAGGGTAAAAACCGGTTTTGTTCAGTAGAGCCATTTTAAAGATTTAAATACGTGTATCTTTGGTATACCATGTGTTCATAAAACGCGAGTGGAATCGGTCTCATTCGACGCTAAGATGTTGTCCACATCACCCACCCTTAAGTCCCTTTCTCTATGCGCTGTCAAATATATTTATTAAGTTTTTTATTACCCAAATAAAAATTATTTCGTAACATTAATGATACTACGAAATGCAAAATATTAAGCACTATAAAGGTTTCATTTTATTAATGAAATTCGCATCAATAGAATGAAATTTTTCATATTATTAATGAAATTTTTCGTTGTATTAATGCAACTATTTCATTCCCATTACGAAGTGTTTTTCTTTCAGTGTACAAATATAATTTATTATTATACATCTCATGTATGGGCCTTCGGTCCAAAGTCTACTTCTGGGTCTGCTTGACCGCCTACAGGAGAGGGTTTGCTTTTCGTTTCGGTTACAACGGATCAAATATTTAAAACCGATAACCGATAAGAAAACCGTCGGTTTCCGAATTTTTACTTTATTTTATAGTTTTTTATTATTTTATCAATCATTAATAATGATTTGCAAGCGGTACATAATATTGGCACTTTAAAAGACAAAGCTCATGAGGATATTATTCAAAGCTCTTTACAAAGTGGACAAAGTATTTATAACAAAATTTCAATTTATAAGATAATCAGTTGTAATGAAGGTCATACTAAATAACTTTGAAAAAAAAAATAAAAAAATTAAAGCACAACGTCTGAGTTAATGAATAATATCACAATTGGAATTACACTCTTTAGTTTCAATATAAAATAGCAACTTATTGTTTATAGAATTAATTTTAAAAAAATATGCATTAAAATGGAATTGCAAAAGTATGCATTTAGTGCCAAAATTATTAAAAAAAAATTCACCTACAAGTAAAATATGCGAAGATATGCCACAACAAATCGACGCCCATTTACTTAAAGTTTTATGATTTGGATTGATAACACTGTGACAATAATGTAATAAGCGGTGGACCTGGGAGTAAATCTAATTCGAGCACGCTTAATTAAGTTTTTTAGGTTAGCCCTCGTTTAAAATATATTTAAGATGGAAAACTTGGTTAGAAGCTCCTAAAAATCAAAGTTTTTCCAGTTTTCTACTATTAATTAATTTTTATATCGATTGAAAAACATTTTATTGATGAACATGCAACATAAAAAAATACAAAAAAAAAAAAACAAATTGTTAAAAAATTTAAAGATTTTTAAAATAAAAAAATTTCCATTTTTTGTGAAATTTTTTTAATTTATTTTTTTTTTAAGTTTACTCAGGACGCATGTTCTTCAATACATCGAGAATTACTTTCGATTTTATCGTAAGCGACATGTAATTGAAAATGTACTTTTTTATTGAAATTAAATTTTTCTGGGCCTACCTGGTTTAGAATTATCGAAATGACAAAATGTTTGATAACTTTTAAGATACGGTCTGGTCTGTAAAACTTTATCGTAAACGATAATTTAATTTAATTTCTGCTGAAAACTTTAATTTTTGTCGCTTAAGATTAAATCAAAAATAAGGCTCGACATTTTTTTTCAATCGAATCATTCAATCAATATGCACATTAGAGTGGCCGTTATTTATTTTTTGTTAATTTTTTTATGTAAAAAAAAATACAAAAAAGTTTCATAGCGATAAGTTGTATTTTAAGGGTTGCGTCCGCCCCTCAAGCCCACTTTTCAATGTAAATTTTTCTTATGACAATCTTTATAAAATATCATTTCACAAGAATATGATATATGGCAATAATTTAGATCTTCGAGTCAAAGAAAGTTTTTTGCTAAAATTAATATTTTAGAAAATAATGAAGAAAATAACCAACAAAATACCAAAAATTATATATACCAAAATTGCATTTATATGGAAATTATTTTTATAAGTGTTTATAATAAGAGTGTCTATCTATTAAATTATTTCATACATATTTTAAGTATAGTCATAAGAAAACTAAACAAAAAAAATTACATTGGGCTTGAGGGCTAACTTTGAGGGCCGGACGCAACCCCTAAAACACAACTTATTGCTATGAAATTTTTTTGTGTATTTTTTACATAAAACTGTACCGATTTAGGGGGTGAGAAAAGAAATCAACAAAAAAAATTCTCCATACAACTAACGGCCACTCTAATGTACATATATCAATATAGAGGTTAATAAATGGTAGAAAACTGGGAAAAATTGCGTTTTGATGTACTTTTAACCAAGTTTTCAATCTTAATTGTTTTTTAAACAAGACCTAACCTAAAACAACGTTTAGCACCACTGAATTTAGCGTACTTGAATTATGTTTACCCACCAAGTCCCCGGCTTTTTACAAAAAAAAGTTTTCGATTCGAGAACAGTGTAATTATTCAATGCCTTTTTATTTTTATTTTTTTATGCTTGTTTTTTATTTATTGTATCTTCATATTTGAACTAACAATAAGTATTCAAATCTTAAATCTAACATATAATTATTAGGCCCGACCAATGCCAGACATAACTAAGTGATAGTTGTAAATAATACATATGTGGTGATAAGAAAAAAAAAATTAAAATTTTTCAAGCAACTTCATTCGGAGTGTTTAGTATTAGAGCCCTTGTATCTCTCTTTTTTAAGCGGATGTGTCCAGTAAAGTTCAAAATGTTACGAGCAAGCGGATTAGGATGTGACTCGAGTTTTGTTAGATATTTGCCTGCGTATTTTGCAATTTCTTCAATCACTAGTGGCATATTTAAATCACGATGTATATTTGAATTCTTAATGTACCATGGAGCAGATGTTATTAACCTTAAAATTTTGTTTTGTCTTCGTTGAATTCTCTCTACATTGGAAGCAGAAGCAGTGCCCCATAACTGGATACCGTAACACCATATTGGCTTTAAAAGCGACTTGTATATTAAAAGTTTGCAGTCTAGGCTGAGTGTTGAATTTCTGCCAATCAGCCAATGTACCTGAGTTAATTTTAGTTTCATTTGAGTTAACTTATAGTCAATGTGATGTTTCCATGTAAGCCGTCGATCGAGGTGTATACCAAGATATTTCACATGTGAATGTTGAGGAACAACTTGATTATTAATCCGCATGAGGGAACAAGTATCTCTTCGTAAGGTAAATGTTATATGGACACACTTTTGTTCATTTACCTTAATTCTCCATAAGTTTAACCATAGTTCCATGTGGCTAATGTGTTCCTGGAGTTATCGGGATGCCTCATCAGGGTTTTCGTGCATAGTAAGGCAGGCGGTATCGTCGGCAAATGTAGAAGTGTGGATACTACTGCTCACAGGCATATCACAAGTATAAATCAAATATAAAAATGGCCCCAGTATACTCCCCTGTGGCACACCGGATGAGATAGTTTCAGGCATACTCATAAAGTGTCCTTCCACAACTGTAAATTTTCGTGCAACAATGTAACTTTCCAAAAGATTTAGAATGTTTATTGGTAAGTATGTCTTCAATTTCAAAATCAGGCTTTCATGCCACACTTTATCAAATGCCTGAGAAACGTCAATAAACACGGCAGAACAATACTTCTTTTCCTCAAATGTTTTTCTGATAAATTGAACCAATCTATGCGTTTGCTCAATGGTGCTGTGCTGGCTTCTAAAACCGAATTGATGGTCCGGGATGCACCCATTATCAGTTAAAATTGAAGACAATTTTGTCATGAGTAGCTTTTCAAAAAGCTTTGACATTGTTGACAGTAAACTTATTGGCCTATATGACCCAGCCTTTACCTGGCTTTGGAATCATTTTAACCTTGGCAAGCTTCCAGCAGTCTGGATAGTACTCCAGTCGCAAAATGGCATTAAAAATGAATAACAGCATTCTAATTGCAGTACGAGGTAACTTAATTAGCATCTGGTTACTAATTCCATCCATACCGGGAGCTTTTTTCGGGTTGAGTTCGGCAATTAGTTTTTGTACATCACACATCGTAAATTTTAAGGGTCGAGGGGCCTTTTTATGTATTACAAAAACAAAAACCGCATTCGCATGAAAGTCCGCGCCTCGATATTGATAATTACTTTAAATTTTATTTTAAATATTTCGCAACACTGTTGTGTAGCTACTTCAAGAGCTAAATAATTTTGTCATTCTATATGTCAAAATAATATTTGCCTTATTTACGTGATGCGCAGTGTGCATACTGCCAAAAGAACTCTTATTAACATCGTTAACAGTTGTGCAAATAATGATAGATGTGTGTATGTATGTAAGTATAGGAAGAAGGAGTGTAATAAATATGAATGTATGTATATGGAATAATATCTGTTTATTTAAACATTATGATATTGTATAAAATGTACATATATGTACATACTTACATATGTAAATGGTTTAGGTTTCGTTATTAACAAATTTATGTACGCATGTTGTAACTTCAAAGTTATCAGGCGAATAAAAGAATTAATGAGTTTAATGGTTAAAGAAATACTTTAGAATAATTCATTATATTATTATGGCACATCTTTCCATTCAGTGGTTTCTTTTAATATTTCTTTATGATTTTTTTTCAAGACGTTGTTAATAGTCTAATACTTGTTTAGGCAAAGCTTAATGTACATAATTTTATGGGCAATATGAACTTTCCTTTATCCTTTTGAAAACTTTCATTTTTATAACACAAATCATTTATTAAAACGAAAAAAAATAAATACATTTGAACAAGAAAACTCATTATTTCCGTACAAATTAAATATTTATTTGCAGACAATGGAACAAAGGAATAAGAATTATGTCGGAAACTCATACATACTCATACTTTACAAACAATCACAATTTGAATCATACTCTTAACTTAATATCAAATAAGGGTTTTTATTTGTTTTGATTATGGTAGATGAAGATAAAATACAAACAATAAAAATATGGTCTGACGAATATTTGACACATCCAAGAGTTTACAAAGAGATTATTTTTCTAATGTAAAATCATAATAAAAAGAAGAGCGGGAGATAAAAATCGATTAATTTTTTCACGTTATAATACAGAATTGATTTATTTATATACTGCAAATGGGAAAACGATATTATAACAATCGAATTCCTCGTTCATTCTTTCATTCCCACATCCCAGCAAACAAATGGGAGTCGGAAATAGTTCACGTTTCTTAAGAAACCTTAAACAAAACCAAAATTTTTGATTATTGTGCTGAATGACAAATAAGCAAGAAAAGGAAAGAAAATTTTGGTAGTGGCAGCTTCTACATACATACATACATTTATAAGAATATGGAGTTGGCTTGAGTAGTTAGCACATTAACTACAAAACCGAAGATCCTGGATTGGAGCCCGGTCTCCGAAATTCATTAAATAACAACAGCATGTATTTTTCTAATGTGCATTAGTGTCTACATGTATCAGTCGTTGTAGGAAAGTTCAAGTGATGAAGGCATAGACACTGGTTACTGGTTATTATAAACGAATTAAGCTTTCCTTCATCTCTTCCTTCACCACCTGTATTCTCTATCTATCTTCTCTTTAATAAAAAAAATATACTTATTTATGTTTGTCTGTAAGTATATATGGGTGTGATTTGTTGTGAATTAAACAAAAAAAAATTATTGCAAGTATCGGTCTTTGGCTTCAATTTCAATCTTTCTCTCTCATACTAAAGAACATTGCAACATGCTTTTCCTTAGGTTGATAGTTTGATATTTATAACAAAACTAAATCTATTTCAAAACGATCTGGTTACTTCAATAATGAAAATTTTTAAGAAAAAATTACTTTGTAATATTTTCTATAATATTACCTTTTAAATAACTATAAATACGGCATTGGTATTTTTGCTAAATTATTTTCTAGTTACATACGAAACTATTTGACGCGTTTGCCGCAGAAAGTTGGTTAACTTTCAACTTTTTGAAGCGTTGTATTGTTTTGACAACTAATCAAACGACAATAAATAAGAAAAAAATTTTAAATGGAGTGAAAACTTATTGAAGAGGTTGCCAACTATACAGTATTGGATAAGAAAAAGCATTTGAAAATGTTCCAAGTAAATTTTCAATGTTAAAATAAGTAAAAAAGCTGATAGAAATGGCGTTTAGAACGCGTGTTGTGTATTCATACGGCAAAGTTTTCAAACGTGCGATACTTGTAGACGAACTGACGCGTGTTATGCGCTTCTACCTTTATAGCGGAATAATTATCACGCTTTTTTCTGCAAAAAACGCGAAAAATCTAAATTTAAATTTAAATTGCGTATAACTTTTGATTAAATTGTGTTTTTGATACCTAATTTTTTTTTTATAAAAAAATTTTGTTTGTTTTTGAATTGTTTTGTTTGTTTTCATTTGTTTGTTGTTTTGTTTTTCTGGAAGAAATATCTTAAACATTTATGTACTTATTATAAGATGGTAATTGTGTCAAAATACTTTGTATAATTACCATCTTATAATAAGTACATAAATGTTTAAGATATTTCTTCCAGAAAAACAAAACAACAAAAAAATTTTGTTTTAAATTCATAATAAATATTATTTTCCAAATCGGACAAGATTTTACTTCTCCACTGGACCAAGGGTAGTAAAAAAGTTAAAACTTTAGTTTTCTTTTCTCGATTATATCCTAAACTGTAAATGAAAAGCTCTTGGATAGAAATATATACTTGCAAAAAATCTTTTTTATAAGATCGGTTTGAATTTTTCATTAACCTGAGGTTGCGCACTTGTGGGTATTGCGACTCCTCCCCCCGTTAAAGAACAATTGTTCATTGTCCATAAGTCTGGACTTAAGCTCTATACCACATTAATTAATAAATAGTTATAGTTTTTTTTTAGTTTTTGCTGCCAAAATCCCTCACGGTGAGCCGTATAATTCTTTTCAAAAACCAAAAGATTTTGTAAATTTTTTTTTGTCATTTTTTTAACATTTTAGTTTTAGGTAATTTTTTATTAAAGGTATTCATTTCAGGTTTTTTTCGTTGGAAAAATGGAAAAATGTAAATTTTTTGACAACAAGCACAGGAAAAAAATATTCAAAAATTTTTTTAAAATTTTTTTTCCTGTGTTTGTTGTAAAAAATTACATTTTTCCATTTTTCTAACGAGGAAAAAAACTGAAATGAATACCTTTATTATTTTAAGTAGAAAATATTTTTTTCTGGTAATTTTTTACTTTTTTTACTTTTTGGGTGAGTTTTTCATTAATTTAACAAGGCTCCATTACTTAAAAAAAATAATAATCAAGGTTTCTAGACATTGTACAGCATATCAGAGAATTCAGAGATTTTTATCGCTACAAGCTATAATTGGAAACTTAACTTTGCGGATGCAACAATTATGAGTGAAAACTATTTTATGAACTCTTCCCTATCTGGGAGCGTAATTTTTTGCTGGGATATACTCATGACTATTTATAATATTGCAGTTAGAAATATTATTCATTGATTATAATACACCCCAGTAAAAAAAGAGACTCCAAAAAAGTCATGGAAATGTAGAGTTTACGATGCGGAAGTAGTGCAAATTTCGATCCGATCTAATGATTTTTACATAGGGTTGTCATTGCAAGAAGTTCTCTTTTTCGATGCCTGGTCATTGAATTGGAAGCGATATTAAGAAAAATTCCTTTTTTTGTCTTCTACGATAACATTTTCATCTAGGAAAAATGGTAAACAGTTACCTATTTTAACAATTCGTTTCTTTTTATACGAATTTAAGCCCGAAACAGTGTTTTCATGTAAATTTAAGCAAATAACTTTTAAATTTTAGACTAAAAATAGTTCATAAATATCTTTCAAAAAGTAATTATTTTTTAAATTCTGGTGAGTATTTTCTAACACTATGGAGAAGTTAGAAGGTTTTGTGTGACTAAAATAAGCTTCTACATGGTTTTTTGCTCACTCTCGGCAAATTAAAAATATCGATTTTTTGGAAGCAATGAAAATGTACTTCCGCTAGAATGACTTCCATTTTTTTTCACTGGGACATTCTATATTTTTCATATTTTTTATCTTAATAATGGTTGTATATCACATCCATTATTATTAAATTACTATATTTCAGATAAAAGCTAATATTTGTATGAATGTATTGAATAAAAGTTTATAACAAAAATACAATTTGTCAAATAGATTATGGTTAAATGTAAATAACTCGTTGGCGAAAAAAAAAATGCATTTGGTTTTCGTAATCAAGCTGTTATTATTTATGGCCGCTTATTTGAATACAAAGACGACAATTTTTAAAATCCGCCATTGATAGATACATAAATACATACTTACATAAACTGATGGTGCCAATTATAGTTGAGGAGCAAAAAAATAAAGTGAAAATATAATTTCGTTTGAGAAAAAGGGTTTCGAAAAGTGTCACTAACAGTTGGAAATACGAAATATTTTTTCACGAGCTTAAATCAGTGTGATCATTAGCATAAACAGTTTTTTTATCAGAAAAATAAACAAATTTTTATTCCTAACTATTTTTATTTAAAAAAAAAATTAATATCTGAGATCAAAGTTAAAGTAATTAGTGTAATTGAATGAATATGTATATTGACTTCCAATCACAAGCAAACTGCCCGTCTATATATAAAGGGTGTTTTTTAACCTAGATAGAACTTTAAATTGTAAAAAGTAACACAAAAAATTAAATTTTGATAAAACATTTTTTTTTTATTTGTTTCAGTATACTCTGACAAATCATCATGAATAGACTCACGCTTGAACAACGCTACGAAATTATCCAAATTTACTTCGAAAATCAGTCGTCGATTCGCGCAACTTATGGACGACTTCGTCATTTTTATGGCGTACATAATCGTCCATCTGAACAAGCCATTCGTCGAACTGTGGATAGATTTCGTACCACATACTCTCTAGAGGATGCAATAACACCAACACGTCGAAGGAATGTGCGTAGTGAAGAGAATATCGCCGCTGTAAACCATCCAGAAAAATGCACCGTTTGGTGCGGTTTTCACGCTGGTGGCATCATCGGACCTTATTTCTTCAAAAATGAGGCCGGAGCTCGCGTTACGGTCAATGGAGATCGTTACCGCACCATGATCAATGATTTTTTGTTTGAAAATATGGATGACATTGAGCCGGAGGAGATGTGGTTTCAACAGGATGGCGCTACGTCCCATACGGTGAACGCAACCATCGACTTATTGAAATCAAAATTTGGCGATAACTTGATTTCGAGAAATGGACCTGTCAATTGGCCTCCAAGGTCGTGCGATTTGACACCTCTCGATTATTTCCTGTGGGGCTACGTGAAGTCACTGGTTTATGCTGATAAACCAGCAACAATTGACGCCTTGGAGGCCAGCATTGTTCGTGTTATTCGTGACATACGGCCAGCAGTGCTCGAAAAAGTGGCCCAAAATGGGACGTCCAGAATGCGCTTCGTCAAGAACAGCCGCGGTGCCCATATGCTCGAAATCATTTTCAAATGTTAATGTCACGTATTGATCTTTCGAATAAAAAAAAAATTTGATTACAATCAAATTTTTTGTGTTATTTTTTACAATTTCAAGTTATATCGGGCTTAAAAAAACACCCTTTATTAGTGATGTAACGAATGTCAATTTTAGATATTCGCGAATACGAATACGAATATTTCAAACGATATTCGCGAATATGAATATGAATACAAATATCTGAAACGATGTTCGCGAATACGAATATTATATGCAATATGAAATATTAAAAAATTGTTATGAAAAAGGACTTCACACTCTTGTTGGCGTACTTTAAAGTTAATAAAAAGTACCCAACATTTTAATGACCGTCATTGAATAATATTTGAAAATGATACAAAGCACAAATTTCTATAAAAAAATTAATGTATTTGTACAAACTAAAATTTTTAGTCATATATTTAAATTTCGTATAGGACTTATGAATTTATTTATTTAATTTGTTTGGAAAAAAATTCGTATTCGTATCCGCCTGAATTTCGCATACACGAATACATTCGTATTCGCCTGAAAATGGCCGAATATTCGACAATTCGAATACGAATACGAATATTCGTGAGTCAGTAATATATATGTATATATATATATATATGGATACGATATGAAATGATACATTACTTGTACTTTAAAACATTAGTATTTGTAGACAATTTGGTTTTAAAAGTAAAGAAAAAAATTTTTACGATCGTAAAAATAGTTTAAAAATAATTCTTTTACATACTTGGTGATCTTGGGCGGATATTCTAATGCATTAACCACATTGAGAAGAGCACGATACCGACTGCAACCTGTCAAAAATATCATATCATAAACATCATAGCCCTAGAATACACGCTTCTAAGTAGCGGCGGGAAAAAATTATAAAAAGCTATTGGCGGTATTCGGTGTTGAATGCAAAGTCTAAAAACTGTAAAAGCAATGTGTAATGTAAGTGTAAAAGCAAAATATCGTACATTTCCTTCGGATTCTGTTTGTATTTTGTTCTTGGATTTTAACGAAAAACTACGATATTTTGCATTTACACTTACGTAAGACAATTTGCATCGAACATTGAATACAGCTATTGAAATAAAAACAAGTAAAAAAGGAGAGAAAACGTTTGTTTTAAGGTTGATAAATTGTATGTATATAGATAATGTGATAACAGCAAAAAAATAAAGGTATATAACAGATATTCTGTCATCAATTAAAATAAGATTATGGTCTATGACCAGCTCACTGTATATAATAGAAATAATAGAGTCAAGTACGTCTGAGGCCCAATAATCGACTTTCCAATTATATGCCATTTAGCTAATTGCCACTTAAATTTAAGTGGCATTTAAATGTAGCTTAATTTTTTCAGTGGCTAATTAAAGTTCTTATTAAATTACGTTGAAAGTACGGCAGCACTACAAAATTTGCAGGTGTTATGGAAGGCCTTTTAAACAACAGCTGCATATTATCAATAAAAAAAGTTAGGTTATCAAAACGAATAAAACTAAAATTGAATAAAAACACATTTTATTTATTTTTTCTATATATTTTTGCATGCTATGAAACTATATATTGTATATTATAATTATGAAAAGTAAAAGAAATTCTTTTTAATACGACCACGTAATATTCACCTACATGTTTTCAATAAACACACACAAGCGCAATAACATATGGTGTGCTCGTAAAACTTAAGTGTGGTTTAAGTCCACAAGGTTGGGCATTTAATTGTCTCTCAACTTTGTACTGAAAAAATCAATTCGGTAATTAAGTGACACTTAAAGATAAATGACACATAATTAAGAAGTCAATTTCTGGGCCTTAATTTTAGTCACTTACATAAAAAAATTAATACAAAACTCAATTAAAAAATCAACGCAGATTCAATTAAACTATTATTTGCTTATTAATTTAAGCAAATCATGAAAATTGTAGCATCCGTTAATAGTTTTAATTAAAAAACATTTTGGCATATTTAAATTAAATTAATATATGATTTGCACATTTCATTGAAAAAGTTTTAAAGATTCGGTTATAAAATTTAATTTTATATAATAAAAACTATTAAAGTTTCAGTAGAAGATTAATCTTTCAACCGGGCCTGTTCTGAAAATCACGGTGATTTCAAATCACGTGATTTCAAAAGTAAACTATTAATAGGTGACTGTATAGTGGGTTTTTATTACGTTTTAAGTTTTTTGCATTTATAATAGAATATTTTCTTCCAACTTCTAAAGCTATAAATCGTGAAATTTACAAAAGCAATGATTTAGATTTTATTAATTTTTTGAAATCACCGTGATTCGGCATGTCGTGATTTGCAGAACACAATTAAAAAATAAGTTTAATTTAAATTTTTTTCAATTATAAATTTATTAACAGTTTAATTGAAAAAGTAATTAAATATTAAAATATCTAATCTAAAACTCAATGGCAAATAAAATGCAACATAATTTCCAAAGTATTTTCGACTTTGAAAATTACGCGCTTTCAAATCGTAGCGACTTTCAAATATTTTAAACTTAATAATTTGTGTTTTTTAATTGGTTTAGCAGCGTATAGACAAGAGTTTGACTTAAGGACTAAACAAATTCAAATGATTTTGCTATCGATCGAAGTTCGATTAAAAAAATAATAGACAAAAATGTTCTTTTAATATAATGTGGCATACTTTAAGTTGTAGTTTCCCTATTACTAACATTAGAACATTTTTATAAAAAGCCTTCGATTTTTTGAGTTATTTCTTTAAAAAAATTTTCTGGTTCTAATGTAAAATTACATTTACTGCCAGTTCATAGAAGCCATCTAAAAATTATCGGCTGTCTATTTATATTGAAAACAAAAACAAATTTTGACTGCTTTGTTTTATTTTTCAATATAAATAATCAGACGAGAATTTTTACATGGTTTCTATAAACTCGCAGTTAAGAAACTAGACAATTTTCATGTACAAATAAAAGTTATATTGTTTGTCGAGCTGTAGGCCTGCGATGTCATTGCTCTTTTTTTTTGTTAATATTATTAAATAAATATTTGTTAATAAAAAATAAAATTTGTTAATATTATTAAATAAATAAATATATTGTTTGCAATTTCGTTCTTATGTACATTCTTTTAACTCGAACTGTATTATGTGGATTCTCGAAATCGTTTTAACCCGAAATAATACACTTGTTTCGAACTCGTTCGTTTCTGTCAAAAATTAGCTAGTGAGCGAGCTTGATCCAAGTCTGCGAAATACAGACTTGATTACACATTTTAAAGCTGATAATGAGACTTTTCAAAGATATTCAATTGATTTTCATTCAAGAAAATAATGAGCAATTTTCATTTTACTTGCTGATAAGTCGATTCAGCTTACTCATTCTTTCTTATTAGTACTTCATTCCAGTTGAACATTCCTCGTACTTTTTAATTTCCAAAATTGCTTTGAGTAATGTTTGCTGTTTTCGTTGCAGTTGTATTTATTGGAACACTTGATCACAAACCGGCTGCCAAAGGTCAGGATAAATAATTTTTTGTTTATGTTTTGTGACCAATTTCGTTTGTTTATGTTTTTTATTGTGTTTCACGTTTGGCTATTTATGGTCAGATTTCTTGATTCTTAGGATGCAAATAAAACCAATTTATTTCATCTTTTTTCTCAACGTTTCGTCAGCTTTTTTCCGACGTCTTCAGGAGAATTTTTATTTTTATTTTTAAATTCTGGCAACAAATTACAAGTTTTTTATTATTTTTTGTCATATTTTTGTAATATTAATTTTTATGTTTGACTTACGATCTTCAGTTACATTATTGAATAAATTATAAAACTGGACAGCACGAACAATTAATTGTATAATTTAAATAATAAAAATTAATATAACATATCACAGGCAAACTTAAAACTAATATCACAGAACTTCACTTGTCAAGTTATTGCAATTGAATATTGCAGTTTTATTTGCATCCTAAGAATCAAGAAATCTGACCATAAATAGCCAAACGTGAAACACAATAAAAAACATAAATAATTTTTTTATTTAAGAATTTAAATTGTTTTTTGGCTCTCCGTAAAGTAGAAGTAAAAGTTGCAGACAAACATTCTAATATATGCAATTGAAGAAAAAACAACTAAAGGGAATTTGCCAAAAGTTAAAAAAAGAATTATGTATGAAAGTAAAACTTTTTTTATTGATGTAAGTAAACTTAAAGATACCACTATAATGATATTGTATGAACATAAATAAGTTCGTAGGTACAAAAGCTTTGGAGCATATTCATAGCCAAAATAAACTATACTTTAACAGCCGTATTCATAAAAAAGTAGATTGAGGTTTAAAAACTATATTAGTTAAAAACATTTTAAGGCCAAATAAGGTTTTTTAAATATTGGTATTCATAATCAGTGTTTTAACTAAAAATCCGTTAACATGCTTTTTTAAAAATATCGTGGCAACACTGTATTTGGCATTTGCATCCTAGTTCTGCTAAACAACGATTATTAATTCACAAAGTACTCGTATCTGTATTAGTTTTTTGTCCATTTTTAGAAAAATATTGTTTTTATAAAATAAAAAATGTGTTCCAACTCGTACGTAATTAAAAAAATAAAAAGAGTTTACAGCGAATCTTTGTTAAAAGTGCTTTTTATATGATTTTTTTACTGCAGATTAAGAAGCACTAGAATAACGAGTTATATTTTATTTGTTGTGAGTTTTTATACATCACTATAATTAATATTCTTATTTTTTGTTTACACATTGAGAAAAGACGAAATGGGAATGGAAGGCTGATCGCTCCTTCTCTGGTAAATATTTATTTGGACTCCATTTGAAATTTTGGCATGAGTTTCTATAAAAATACAATTTCATTTTCTTCTTCTAAATAACATTCACATGTATGTACATATCTATGTACATGAGTATACATATACATACATACATACAGGCAAAACTTAAAATGTAAGCAAACACGAAGCTAAAATACAACAACGTCATCTTAAAATGGGTTTAAACATGAGGCCAGTCAATTTTAAAATTTGCTGATTTACGCAAGGTTTAAAAAACGGTTTTTAAGTTAAAAATCTATTATGAATACAATTTTAGCGAATACTTATAAAATACTGTTTAAATTTTTATGAATGCGGCTGTAAGAGTTTAAAACCAGTATTTTGTATGCTAATACTGGTTTTAAATTCTTAAAGTATACATACTTTGTTTTGAACTAAAAAATAATTAGCATTTCAAACATCAAAATAATCACATTAATGAACTTCTTTATATACTTTTCCATTTCTATTGTTACATAGTGTAGAGTACTGAATTTAATAAAAAAAAGTTTATCTTAAAGATAGAACAAGATATAAAAGTTCATAAAAAAGAAACTTAAAAAAACACCAAAACTACAAAGTTAAATGACTCATTCATTTATAAGGATGCTGTTGGAGGAAGAAACAAAACAAAAATTATATGGCAAAAACACCGATTACAACCAATAAATCTAACATGTTCTTTTTAATGATTTTCGTACATTCACCGCAAATAGCAGACATTTGAAATCCTCAAAGCAAAAAAAACTTTAACATCAATTTAACGATGCATTCATTAGTTTATAAAAATTTGCAATTAGTGTAAATTTTTCATGCTCTATGCTCATATTACAGCAGGTCAACACTTTGTAGATGCTTTTGTTATGGTGCAAATCTTGAAATTAAAAGCTAACGATGATAAATTAAAACCCGCTGTTAATTATTTAGTATCCTAATAACCAAATTCATAAGCATTCATGGACTTAATGGATCACCGAATGAGAAAACAGTATTTTTTTGCATACCACACCTGTACGATGGAATAGAATGACAATCAACCTGTTTATTTAAGCCACAAGCAATGATACATACTCGTGGTTCATATTACATACATACATACATAAAATAAATATGTAAATACTATATAAAAAAGCCTTTACTTACTCGCAACAAACATCTAACCAATCTAGCGAACGTAATGGAGTTTTCCTTTTGGTTCTTCTGCATCAAGTTCAAGTATAAAACTATGAACATGTAATAAAAGTTTATTTTTTGTATCTTATAGGAAGACATTAAGTTGGCGCTTAACAGACCACGAGGGTTGTTTTTTAATCTTACTTTATTGAATATCTGAGCATTTGTCTTAAAGTCAATACATATATTCTTATGCAAAACAGACACAATTAGGTAAACTTATTAGAACAGTTGGAATTAGAGCAACTGTCACCCTGCAGGTTGTGGATACACTAAGAGGAGTGGAAGAGAAGATGGAATATATCACTAATACTTGTAGAGACAGTTTTAAGTTATCCTGCCTTCATGGTGGAGGAATGATCTGAGAGATCTGAATTTTTTTTTAAATATATTTCCATATTTATGATTTGATTATGATAAAGTTCGTATACCGCATTCATTAATTTTTGAGGACCGTAGAAAACCAGAGGTAGTTTTAAATATTCTGACAAACTCTAGCAGAAGGTAATAATAATAATTAAACTAATTAAAATAAATAGCTATGGTCTTGTGACAAAAATTAGAAATAAATATACTTAAAAGTTGTTAAGTAATGATTATTAATGATTATTAATCGTAATGATTACTAATTTGATTACTTTCTTTGAAAGGTGAAGTAATGATTAAATTACAATTATATTCAGTTTCGCACGATTATTAATTGATTACGATTGCTAATAATGGAAAAGTACTCTGAATTACTTGAAATTACAAAAAATAATCCAAAAGAATCAAAAGTAATTAAAAAATAATCCGAGTAATTTTAAAGATTACTTTTAATTATTTATTAATAATCGAAAGTAATCTCTGAAAGTAGTCGGATTACTTTTTGATTACTTTTGATATTATTTTTGATTATTTTTAATAATTTCAAGTAATTCAGAATACTTTTCGATTATTAGTAATCGTAATCAATTATTTATCAGAAATTCTTTTAAAGGGAGTTATATAATCAGTGCAGTCCAAGAACTGCTTGCATATGAAAAAACTGCATCTCTTAAAAACTATCTGGAAAATCTCGATGTCACACCAGCATCTAATTATTCTTTGTGGCGCGCTGCGAAAAGAATTAAAACACCCGTTGAGTTTAAACCACCTCTGCGCACTTCTACCGGAGTTTGGGCCAGGAGTGATATTGAAAAAGGTAACTTGTTTGCAAAGCATTTAAAATCCGTATTTACCCCAAACACATGTACTGGTGTTGTTGAATTCCCTAGTGTAGTTGCGCTACCCCCTCGACCCATAAAATTTAAAATGTGTGATGTACAAAATCTAATTGCTGAACTCAACCCGAAGAAAGCACCGGGTATTGATGGAATTAGTAACCAAATGCTAATAAAATTGCCACGTATTGCATTTAGAATCATGTTATTCATTTTTAATGCCATTTTACGACTAGAGTATTATCCCCACAGCTGGAAGCTTGCCAAAGTTAAAATGATTCCAAAGCCGGGCAAAGATCTGACCAAAGCAGAATCATACAGGCCAATAAGCCTGCTATCAACAATGTCAAAACTTTTCGAAAAACTGCTCATGTCAAAATTGTCCCTAATTCTAATTGGTAGTGGGTGTATCCCAGACCATCAGTTTGGTTTTAGAAGTCAGCATAGCACTATTGAACAAACGCATAGATTGGTTCAATGTATAAGAAGAACATTTGAAGAAAAGAAGTACTGTTCTGCACTCTTTATTGACGTTTCGCAGGCATTTGATAAAGTGTGGGATGAAGGCCTAATTTTAAAATTAAAATCATATCTACCAATAAATTTGGTGAATTTATTAGAAAGTTATATTACTTCCCGGAAGTTCACGGTTGTGGAAGGAGAATTCATGAGTGTGCCCGAAACTATATCATCCGGTGTGCCACAGGGGAGCATACTGGGGCCAGTTTTGTATTTAATTTATACTTGTGATATGCCTTTGAGCAGCAATATCCATACATCTACGTTTGCCGATGACACACCCTGCTTAAGTATGCACGAAAATCCTCATGAGGCTTCGCGATATCTACAAGAACATATTACACAACTGGAACTATGTTTAAAATTATGGAGAATTAAGGTAAACGAGCAAAAGTGTGTTCAGGTAACATTTACCCTGCCAAGAGATATTTGTTCCCCAATTCGAATCAACAATCACGTTGTTCCTCAGCATTCACATGTAAAATACCTTGGTATACACCTTGATCGACGACTTACATGGAAACACCATATTGACTTAAAGCTAATACAAATGAAACTTAAACTAATTCAGATATATTGGCTGATTGGTAGAAATTCAACACTCAGCCTAGACTGCAGACTTTTATTATACAAGTCGCTATTGAAGCCAATATGGTGCTACGGAATTCAGTTATGGGGCACTGCTTCAGCTTCTAACGTCGAGAAAATCCAACGAAGGCAAAATAAAATTTTACGTTTGATAACATCGGCTCCATGGTACATAAAAAACTCAAATATACATCGTGATTTGAATATGCCACTAGTGATTGAGAAATAGCAAAATACGCAGGCAAATATTTAACAAAACTCGAGTCACATCCTAATCCGCTTGCTCGTAACATCTTGAATTTTACTGGCCACATTCGCTTGAAAAAGAAGGACACAAGGGCTCTTTTATTCAATACTCCAGATGGGATTGCTTGAAAATATTTTTTTTCTCTTTTTTTTATTATCACTACTTATGTATTATTTATAACTATCACTAAGTTTATGTCCGACAGTGGTCGGGCCTAATACTTATATTTTAGATTTAAGATTTGAATACTTATTGTTAGTTCATAATTGAAGATACAATAAATAAATAAATGTATTAAAAAAAAAAAAAAAAAATATATAATCAGTGCAATTCTGTTTAAAATGTAATCTAATTGAATACTAATCGCAATCAACATTTAACGGCTCTGCTTAATAGTTCCAAATCAAAAAAATTTGTCTTCAGTAGAACAAAAATATCCAAAGTAACTGACATATGTATAATTAGTAATAAAGTCCTGCACAGGACCACTTACAAGATCGTTTAAGACATGAGGGATTAACCAAATGCTTTACTACAACGAAATCTGCTAAACAAAACGCTAAACAATAATGCTGACAAGATATTTGTTTTAGTTATTGCAGCTATAGGATTAAAGAAGAAAATACTTCTTGACTGAACAATTTGTGATGCTTGCTTTTTCATAGGTATAGTCGCGTATACAAATCCTGTCGGATATTACGTTAACTTTAAACTAACTTTAAGCTAACTATTTCGCAACTAGTACTGACTGATACTTGGATTACTTTTCAATGTAATCAACTGACTATTTTAACATTGCGATGACCTAGGTGGTAGTCAATTGTCTCACTCTGCACTACTTTCAGATAACTATAAGTTTGCTTTTTTAAATTACCTGGTAGTCATTAAATTGAAAAAAAAAATTTCTTGGGTTCGAACATGTATCATCAAAATTTATGTACTCAACGCGCTACCACTCAGCTAAGCTACCATCTAAAATAACAACAGCAAAATGTTAACATAAAACTGAAATAAGTTTCAAAGTAGCTGAGAATAAATTTGTTGGCTCAAATCAAATTCGATTACGAACTCAACTTAAGAATTAATTTTTGATTTGTTTGGGATGACATTGCAGTTAGGTTTTAGTCAGTCTAAGAAAAGTTAACTATAAGTTAACTATTTTTGTAGTCAACAACACACTCTACGACAGGGAGCTTACCATCTACATCTTACACACACACTCAAACTTACAACATTAAAAATAACAAGCATACACTCATCAACAGTACTTCTTGTGATTGTTTGTTATGAACAAGAAGTCTTCGCGATATCGCTTGTTAACACTCATATATATGAACATCGATACATCGCGAGAGATGTTCCCCAGCCCAGAGCTGCTTAGCGACTGAAAATTAGAAAATTAGGACTAAAACGTAAAATTGATATTAATTGCGAGTTTGTTGCCATATGGTAAAATATAAGTGCCAACCCTCGTGATATATTGACATGTATCATCAGTTTATTTATCTTTTCGCTGGAACGACATCAACTTTAACCGAAATTAGTAATTATTTCATTAACACTTCATGTTATAAAGCTTTGCTGTACAAATTTGTAATCTAATATTGTTTTTTTTTTTGGGAAAATGTACTGAAGAAAAATCCCACTTTTTCAGTTTTGATAAAACCAACCCTTAGATGGCAGCCAAACATAAAATATTCCATCATTATAATTTCTTGCTACATATAACTAATATGAACATACATATTTTTCCTTTATGTCATCCACATAGTTTTGTTTACCTCCAAACCCTTTCGTTAATGGCGAAACTCGTTTTGTTCTGTTTTTATAACATCCTTTTATGTGAAATGGTAAAATAACACTTATTTCCTTACTGTTTTTTTTTAGAAAATATTCACTTAAGTTTCATTTAAATAAAATTTAATGTTGTTCCATAATGACATTGTTCTGCCAACCATACAATGTGGGCTGATATTGTCTACGTGTGTGTTTATTTTTTGTTTGTCTCGTTTCATTCAAATGACAGTTGGTTGATCTGCAATACAAAAATTCTTGCTTTCTAATATGACTTGCTAGTTTAAAGAGTATATATATACTGTTTTTTTCTACGTGCATTCGTAGGCTGTCTAGAAATTCTTTTTTGTAAGACAACAGAAAGTAAAACTTTAAAAAATAATTGTTGCCAAATTTCCTTGAACGTCTCTTATTATAAATTTGACATTCAAAAAAAAAAAAAATATGGAAGTCAGCCTTAAGACATGACAATTTGTGTGTAAAGTACATGAAGTTTTCATTAATAAGAATTTGGTTACCACCAACATCACTTCGTGCCAGGCATTCTTAAAACCGATACAAATAATAAAAAACCAATGTACTCTGCTGCACTCAGGTAATCCTAACAATTTACCACGGTCAAGTGGTGTAGGTTTCCTTCTATCTAAACGTCCTCTTAAACTGAAAGCCCCATATTCAGATAGAGTGGTATCAATCAGACTCCGAACACGTTCTCCTAACCTTACGTGTATCCAATGCTATGCTCCCACAGACGTAGCCGGTCGTAGCACTAGCCTCATTTAATCTTGGAAAGTTTTGGCAAAGGTGTTGAAAAGCAGTTCCAGTTTGGTTCATTGCTTTTACGAAATTTTTCATAAGCCGTAGTTTTATGAGCAGTGATGGAAGTAACACTTTTTGTCGGTCAACTAATGGTTACTTTGTAAATTTTTTTACCAGGTTGAGGTGACTGACGATGAGGCCACATCTTTTTTGTATAATGCTGCGACTAATCCATTCGCAACGAAAGTAACAAAATATCGTGCAGCCTAATTGTAGTCCAAGTAGAATAGCTAAGACTTTTAAGTCTCCGCAAATTTCCCATTGGTATTCATCATATTTTATCTGCAGCAAGAGGTTTTTCATATTGGGCGCATTCATAAGAAGTAGCTGTTGAGCTCAACAGTTGTGAAACTGCTGGCAACTGTTGGCCCCAACAGCTACTTCTTAGAAACGGCTTGATGTACATATATAATGTAATTGTATATCTTTATTTCGTTACTTCATCGCATTTGTAATGGGTGCATTCATAAGAAATAGCTGTTGCGCAACCGTTGAGTGTTTGTCTTAGAAACGCATAGTTGAGTATTTCCGCTCCACTCAACAGTTGAGTAATTTTCCATCATAAAATTTTTTCGCTACCTATAGTCAACACGTGCTCAGCCTGAACAGCTGATCAAATAGAGCTATTTCTTTATATGCTTTGTTAGGTGGCTGGAACAAATATTTGTTAATTTTTACATTAAAAATACGTTGAAGTAACGAAATAAAGATATACAATTACATTATATACATCAAGCCGTTTCTAAGACGCAACTGTTGGGGCCAACAGTTGCCAGCAGTTTTGCAACTGTTGAGCTCAACAGCTACGTCTTATGAATGCGCCCAATGTAAAACTTAACAAATATTTGTTGCTGACACCTAACAAATTTTATAAAAGAAATAGCTCTATTTGACCAGCTGTTCAGGCTGAGCACAACATATTGACTATAGGTAGCGAAAAAATTTTATGATGGAAAATTACTCAACTGTTGAGTGGAGCGGAGATACTCAACTATGCGTTTCTAAGACAAACACTCAACGGTTGAGCAACTGTTACGTCTCATGAATGCGACCATTATCATAAAATTCTTTCATATTGACTGCATAACCAATAGGAATCGATGGTAAAATATTTTGGTTATGTAACAATACCGCTTTTAAACTTAATTTAGAGCTATCTATAAAAAGTTTCTATTTGTCCCGTTTATATGTAAAGTTAAGAGATCCCATCCAACCCCCGACATATTTACAAAAAACTGAACTTTCAGCCATTTCAAAATATTTTATCAATCTGGTACAGAAAGATGTTATAACCACACCACTTTCTAAAAGGTTGCAGTGCTGCAATCTCGAACCTCTAAGTTCTGCTTCGAATTTCTCAAATCTGTAGCACATGGATTGCAGCAGAAATGTGGAACGCAGGCGATATACAACACCTTTGTTTACTAAATATCACCTCACTACAAATATAACAAAAATTGTTGGGTTTTCTAAAACATTTTGAGACATTTTGCTATGAAATAGTATTATACTTTTTACTTTTGACACTTTTATAGCTTAATTATAGAGAAAAGAACACTAAAATGCAATATTTTGGATATTTGATGCCATTTAACTAACTTAATATCAAAACTAAAAGGTTCAATGTGGGTAGTTTCGTTAAATTCGAAAGATATCAGGCATTGTAAAAACTAAAACTAATAAATTAATTTTACTTACCAATTCGTATTTTCCATGGATAGAGAAGCAGAAATTATTTAAAATTATTTTACATACTTTTCCTTGTAGACTATTGAAAAAATCTGGCTCTTTATTCCCTCACAACCGAATCCATAAAGTAATTTGTGAGTCCCCTAAATTAAGTACACAGAATCAAATAGACCCCATCCGCATATGAGCGGATCTGTCAAGTGATCATCACCTATTAAGCTCGCAGTTATTAATCAAAATAAACCTCGTACTCACCGGCGAATAGATGTCCGCAGAATGAAAAACGATATTACTAAGCAGTTCACCGACGCTTTAAGCATTATATTAAACAATACGCACGAAAGCCAACGTAGCCATTGGAATACAATTAAAAACATCTTCAAGGATACCGTAGTTAACGTAATTGGATATAGAGGGCGTAACCGCAAAGATTGGATTTCAGATGATACGTGAAGCCTAATTAACTCCCGATCTGAAGGCACAGCATTCTTCGTTATATAGTCGTGTGAAAATAAGTGCCAGTAACATCACTACAATATTCGCTTACCAAGACTTTAATGTACTCATAACATTAAAATGATAACGCCGAATGACCGTCCTCCGACTCTTGTTTTCAATGTTGTCACAATATTCTAAATACAAATTTATAAGGTCGTCACAATGGAAATTTCCCAACTTAAGTAAAATTTTTGTATATACGTTATTGCAGCGGTAAATAATCATTTTAAACGGGGTATTTGGGGAAATAAAGTAAAATTTGTGTACTTACGGTGTTATAGCGATATAGAATTATTGTAAACGGGGTATTGTGAAACTAACGTCGAATTTAAATACAGTGTTGTAGTGGTATATCATTACTAAGGACGCGGTATTTGTAAACGTTAAGTTATATTTTTGTGTTTACAGCACTGTGGTGGTACAAAAATTTTGGAAGAGTCGTAATTTTGTGTTTACAGTGTTGTGGTGGTACATATTTCTTGGGCAAAGTCATAATTTCTGCCTGGGAATTCACATATTCCATTTGCATAAAAGTTGCGTATATAAAGCAGAAATCTACATCAACTGATACCACAGACAGTGGAACAAACACAGAAGAACGCTAATAGTGTAGGTTTAGTGGCTTCCGAAAACATTAAAATTTAATACATTTGTATGCTGATTATGTGAACTAGAGATGAGCGATATTTCCATACCTGTTACTTTTACAAAATCACTAAGCACAACTGTAACTGAATTTATTAAGTACCAGTTGTTGGAAATATAGTTATTTCATACAAATTGCGAATGTTCTGTTACATACTTTATTTACAGAAAATAAAACTGCCACATTAATTTTTATATATATTCAGCTTTTGTCAAGAAAAAATCGTCAAATCGAGCCAAATCGTCATTTCTGGCAACTATGCATAGCTCTTTTTGTAATTTTATTGTCTCTCTAGCTCTTTTAAAACAATATTTAATATTTGGAAAGCTTTGTTTGCTAATGGTTTGTTGTCGCTAATCTTATTAGTATTTCAAAATACTAATAAACACTTTTAAAGCAGAAGTGGTGAAATGTGTTTAACCGTGATCGCGGTAACTGTTTAATTTCACTGCTACTCTTTTTGTTAGTATTTCTCAAAATAACGGAACTGCTACATGTAGAATACTGCTAAACCGTGATCACAGTCGCAGTTTCAAAGAAAAGTGATATAGAAATCACATTCACTAGGGACAAAACTATCAAAAAAATCACGGGATCGCTCATTTCTAATGTTCACACTTTAAGTTCTACCAACGTTAAACTACAGATAAAATCGTTAACCAAAATAAAACTAAATTTAAGAAATTTTTAATGCTGCCACTTACAAAATAATACTCTGTCACCAACAGAATATATACTCAGCCCTTTACTATCATTTCAGCTCATTTTTGTAATTTAATGAGTGATTTCTATACAGTACGAGTACATAATTGTAATTTTTCGTTTTCCCTAGTGTAAACATCGAATCCTGTTAATTTGCTTGGTTTTTATGAATTCACTATACGAATAAAAAGAATAGATAAATGAAACAAAAATAGACACAAACTGACATAACGACATTGTTAAACAAATATGTACATATGTATGTATGTACGTATGTACGTATATGTACGTACGTGCATGTACGTATTTTACAATAATGGGCTTAATTAACAGAGTCGTAATTCGACTACGTCCTAATTCGATTACGACGACTTTCTACTACATTAAAGAAACAATTTTGCAAAGTTCCTTAGTATCCTAAAAAATCGTCCTAGTCCAAGTCGTAATACGACACCCGTAATAAGGCCCAATATGAAATCCGTAGTTGTGAAAAAATTTAAATAAATAGAAAACTTTTTAAATCTAAAGTTTGAATTTCTCCATTTCGATAGAAGAACATCCAATGTATCGAAAAACGCAAAAATTGCGGTTTCAAAAGAAAATTAACGAGTTATGCCCTTTCTATATTGATTGGGCTTTACAACAAGTGTCGTATTTCGACTACGACTACGACGATTTCGTACTAGATTAAAGAAAAAATATTGCAATGTTACTTTATCTTCTACAAAACTTATAATAAGGCCCATTAAGGTAACGATATGTACATTGACATTTATTTCCCAATCTATCAACTTTATCGGGAGTCTTATGAAATAATTTTGTGTAATAAATATTATATATTCATTAAATCGTTTCAAACGTGGGAAAGGCGTAAAATTAATTTTTTTTAATGAGATATAATCTAAAAAAATGTCTCAGTTAAAATTGTTTCTTAAAGAACATTTTAATCTGAACTGCGGCATGTAAAGAGTGTGCGACACATCACAAATGGCAACAATTTTTTTTAAGTTGTTCAGATTTTTACATAATAATATGTTTACATAATAATATGTATACATAATAATATGTATACATAATAGGGATTCCAAACGGGAAATCCCGAACCCGAAAATCCAGGGATTTTCGGGATTTGGCAAATCCCGAATCCCGGGATTTGTAAAATTTAATCCCGGGATTTCTTTTTCGGGATTTCATTGCAATTTTTATAAAAAGTTATTTATAAATTAAAATTTTCGTTAATTTTATGGTATTTTTTATAATATTTAAAAGTCCCATACAATTTTATAAGTGCAGTTTTAACAATTTAATGACTATTCGTGACATATTTCTTATAAATTAACAACATAAGCAAAATAATTTAACTACTTTCTCACGGTTATTTTCATTAAAGGTGCTAAAATATACAACTAATTATTTTGAAAACAAAAATAATAATATGAGCTTTGGAAGGGAAATAACATTTGGAAAATTCATAAGTTTGACAAATTTATTCCGTCTTACTCTATATTATGAGAGCAATTATGAATAAAATTCCACGAGAAATTTTTCCCGGGGAATAATTTCAAACAGTAGCAAATAATAGGGAAAACAAAAAAAATCTAATTGGAGAAGGGAGAAATTTATTGCGGAAATTTATTCATAATTGCAGTGTATAACTAACTGAATGTCGACTCCTCAACGCTATAAAAAAATTAGCACTTATCTACTTTACGGTAACAATTCAATACCATTGACAGTTCCTTACAATTGAAGTAGAATACAATACAAGGCAAGTGCAAACTTTTTGTTGTCGGGTTAACGTAAACGTAAGAAATATTTACCGGATAATGCGTTTCGTCTTTCAAAAGTCCATAGATATGTAAGTATGTTCGTGTTGGTTAAGATTATATAAAAAATGTACATATGTATATTGAAAAATAAAACAAATTTTCATATTAGTTATGGTTATCGGTATAAATTCTCTAACATCAAATGTGATTAATCAACTTAAAAATAGATGAGAAAAATTCTTTTGATTTTTATTTTATTCTCCTATTAGAAAATTGTTAACTTTAAAGACAATTGTATTATGATATATTATCAATATAAAAACTGTTAAAATGCATAAAATTTGTTATTAAAGTAATGTTTATTAAAAAAACTAATTTATTTTACCAACAAATTTTAAATCCCGAAATCTCGAAAATCCCGAAATCCCGAATCACGGGATTTCCAAAAATCAATCCCGATTGGCATCCCTAATACATAATAATGAATATAAATTTTATTTATGTATAGGTCAATATGTGCATAAATTTTATGTCTAATAGGGCATTTACATTATATCGAAATCTAGTACTTCCGAGGTTTCGAGCTAAATCTGGCTGCTTTTTACTAGATTTCCCATACAAAACAAAATCTAGTTTGTGAGTAGATTTGTAGGAAATCTAAAAAAAAACCTAATATTTTTATTTTATTTTTACTACCCTGCTCAAAATATTTAATAAAAGATGATTATATTAGCAACCCTCTGCTTAAAAAGGCATGTAAATTGGATACGTTGCAGTTTTCTGTTTGTAGATTTGGAAATTTTTCGGTTAAGGGGCTTTGTTTTGGATAAAAAAATCTTGATAAATGTCAAAGAAACATAGTGTAAACGGTATAGATATTCATTAAGATTTTAATTCAAATCTGCTAGATTTTGTGCAGTTGCAAATGCTCTATAAGAACTAACTGCGCTACAGTGAGCCGAAATTGAACATAGTGCACATCGAAAATTGTAACTGATTGCATGAAGGTTTAGTTAAAAAGAATTAAATAAAACTTGAAAAAAATTAGCAGACGTCAAAAAAAAAATAATAACTAAAAAGTTAATAATAATTTAGATTCAGTTAAACAAAACATTTTTATATGTGTTAAGTGGGGGGTACACACTATCGAACATGAGTGACAGTTTTGCTCAAATTTTACATTGATCGATAGTGTGAACACGAATTTCGTTAGTCAACAGTAGGGTATTCATTTAATCGGGTTTTTGCTTTAATCGGTTAATCGCTAGATTAATTAATCGAGTTTTTTGCTTAATCAGTTAATAATCGGTTAATTTTGGTATTAACCGGTTAACTGATTAATAAAGTTTTTCCATAAATCAAGTGTTTTCAACAAATAAAAGTGCATAAATTATTTATTAATTTGGTTTATTAGTAAAACCAAAATCACACATAATAGTTCTTAAACTAATACGGTTAACTTTTTTTAGAACATTTCTTGTAATACTTTGTTACTTCTGTTGGCGGCTCATCATCTGGCTCATAATGACAGAGCTCAGCGAGGAATATTCTGCAAAAAAAATTATTTCTGAATTTCTTAGCTTTCGTTTTTGTACTGTCTCTCGTTAAATCTAATCCTTAATTAAAACGTTGGCAACAGTACTATTGGCTTTTATTAAATTATTAAATAAAAACTTAATAATTTTCTCTAGTTAGAGTACCAGAGTCTTTAGTTAAACTCTTTTATAGCCATGTCCAAAGATTTTGAAGTTTTACTTAAGTTAGGATCACTGAACATACTTCTTTGTTTGTGTGAAAAATAGTTTCTAAACACTCACGTTTTGTAAATGAGACGAAACAAATAATTATTCACACACAAAATAATTTGTAATACTAAAATATATGAAAAAATTTGTTACGTTGGTTAACCGGTTAATCGAATGAAATTAACCGGTTTAACCGTTAACCGAAAAAAGCCGATTTTAAATTAACCCATCAGTTAATCGGGTAGTAATTAACCGGTTAACCGATTATCGGTTAACCGATTGAATACTCTACTCAACAGTCAACCACAGAATTTTTTGTATTTATGTATTTGAGTTTAAAGCCAAGCACTTGCTTCTTTGACTATAAAGTGTTACCTTCCTAGGGCGTGTACTAAACGGTAAAGAAGTACTATGATAAAAAATATTTGCCTGTGGGGAAAAAATTTCATTTTTCTGCTGTGCCAAATGATATCTTTTTTGACAATGTAAAATTTTTACTCCAGCATAGAAAGAAGCTGATGAAACAGCTGCTCCGACGGCAAAGCAAACAATTCTAGTACAAGCCGTTGGCTACCAACAATTTTTTAAAAGAAGATTTTTATATAAAACAATATTCTTCTAGTAGAAAATTATATAACTTTATACATATGTATGTATGTATATATGATGGAAAATTTTTCGCAAAATAAAATAAACCATGCATTTTTCACAGTCTAACTACATTTAAGGGACGTAAAAATTTATGTAATGGGTGACGAAGCGACGGTGGTGGATTTACCTTTGATGATACCATGCTGCTTGTCAAAAATTTATCTGTTGTGTCAAAAATTCTACTAGCCCCTGAGGCTAGTGAAATTTTATTCAGCTCAGAAGTATAAAAAAATTTACTTACACTAATACTTTGCTACCGTTTGGCACAGACCCCTAATAATAAATTTTCCTATAAAAACACTGAAAAACGTAATACAAATATGTTTTAATAATAGAAATTTTGTTTGTCAAAAAAGATCTGATTAGACCCCGCATACGAAACGTTTTCTTTGCAAAGTATTTATTCAATTCAGTGAAAGACATATAGGGAAATACTTTCTCGTTCACAGTGAAAAATGGTTTTCACAAAAAATTAATTGATTTTAGACCTAAGTTGCTACATAATTTAAAAATTGTAAAAAAAAACTTTAGGTAGCGTTAAGAACCCATTTCTAGAAATTACAGAGGACACATACATAGACATTATAAAAATACGGTGAAGTTGAAGAAATATAGAGGAACGAAGAATTACAAATTTAAATCTAAATACATAAATGGAAAAATTGGCTCAGAACTGATTAACTTTGGATTGAAGTTCATAATTACAGAAATTTAGCTAATAATATTCTAGTTTTAAAACCAAAATTTCATAACATTTCCACTTAAATTTTATTCAAGTGTTTTGATATTTCGACTATGCCGGTGATTTAATATATATATAATATATAAAAGAGTAAAAATAAAATTTTAATTGAAATTATTATCCTGTACATATGTACATACACACATGTATTTAGTGCTTTTTTCATGAACGAACAGTGCTTTTTGCTTTGAAAAAGTTGGCATCACTGTGTGTTACCTATAGTCATGTTTTAGACTGGCAGTTCTCTTCAATTCTCTTTTAAAACTGCTCGATTGTTTACCCACAGGCGGTTTTTTGTTAAATTTTCCTATTGTTTTAATGCAGCGAATGAAATAACAAAAGAGAATTGGAGTAACTTTTCTGTAGAAGCAAGTCAGTACCCCTCTGCTTTCTTCTTTCGCCTCTCTTCCATAAACTCAGACTTGCTTCAAGAAAAACTGCCGAGTCTAAAACATGAGATAACGCTATTCCAATTTAATGCCAAGTAAAGTAGCAAAAAAAATTTTATGGGCCCACCCATATACATATAAGAATTTTCAAAATGCCTAAACTGTTGATAATTTTCAAGATATGGCTATAAAATTTTATCAGAAGCGACAATTTTTGTATGTAAAACATATTTGGCTGTAAAAGTCACTATGTTCCGCTACACTGAACTTGTTTTAAGCTTTTTAATGTCACAGCAACTCTTATTTTGAGGTCCCAGCCAGATATCAAGAAATTTTAAATTGTTTATTCCTAATTAAATTTAAACATAATTTATGTACATTTTGTTAGTTTTCCTTTAATAACCTTTATTTTGATACACCACTCGATAGATTTGGTTAAAAAAATATTTGGATGTGTTACGAAGTGGAAAATCCGCCATTTTGTTTTTGTTTTTGAACACCTGTCTAAGAGCACTTGGGTGCTTACGACGAATATAACGATACCTTAGTTGTTGAAATCCATGCAGCCGTAAGTGGTATTAAAGAATTTTACAAACATACATATGTATATGAAAGAAACGCGCGAAAAACCTAACCATTCTTTTCAGGCGGGTAAAATGGGAACTAATGCATGAAAGAACATATAAAAAAGAAACTAATTCACTCATTCGTTCATCAAGTAGGAATTTTTTTTGTCGTTTCTATTAAATACTTACTTATACATAAGTAGTATGTTATTTAAAAATTGTACTTTTCGTCGAATTAGTAAAGTCAAACATATAGGCCGGGTTTACATCTGTGTGCCATGTTCCTCACATGCGTTAAAAAAGCGTAACAACTAATTACTAATGAAAAACTGTTTGATTTAGACACGTATTTATTAAGTTAAACAGTTTCATACTGCATAACTAATGGACAATTTTATAGAATCCAACATGATTGGAAACAGTTTAAATCAATAAATCAAACAGTTATTCATTCATACTTATTAGTGGTTACACTTTTTTGGGCGCATGGCACACAAGAAATTCCAGATGTAAACTCAGCCTTACATACGTATGGATCTGGAGGTGTAGCAAATTTTTAAATAATCCCACAAAATCTTCTACAGGCTCATAAAAACTTCCACTTTTGTTAAATTTTCACATTTTATAATTTAATTCCGTGTGGACGCTATAAAAATTACAACGTTTTCATTCCGTCTTAAAACTGTGCAGACAAAACGTTGTGCAGAAGGGAGCGTCTAGACCGGATTTTATACCCACAAAATGGATTGTTTTTTATTCGTCTTTTGCAATTTCTTTTTATTTGATTCTTTGAATTACTTTTTAATACATTTATATTTAAATTTCAAATAGAATTCGTAAACTAATTTGTAGTTTGTAGATGCTCCGTTGACAATGTCATCAAAATAGTCGACAAAAGTGGTGACTTGGGGCACAACGCCACGCTTCCTTCAGGGATATTTGATTACACTGCACAACAAAATAGAGGTTACGATGGCGTCATTAGATTTTCTCTTTCAGCTCTAGTTTCGAAAATATATTGTCATTTAGGATTTGCACAAATTGCACTTTTTTTTTAATTATTCCGTTAATATATCACGAATGGTACTCCAAACTTAAAAATACTTTCGGGACTATTAATCTACACAAAAATCCCTTTCATTTAAATAGATTCACATTGATGAGTATATCAGCGTATCTGACTATTATTGCAAGGATGTTTCAAATCGTGTGTTTTTTATTTTAGTCCTTGAAAAATTTTTTATTATAATTTTTTTTGATAAAATATAACTAATTCTTATGTATTTTTGTTCGCTGATTACAAAAATAGGTTTATATGTTATCTAGCCCCTCTAAATGCAGAGATATTTCTTGTTACATTAAAAAAATTTAATTTTTGCTTTCGAAAGCCTTATTGGTAATTAATTCAAAGTTTTTTATTATAAATAAGTACCAGTGTCATATTTTTAACTAGAGCTGATACAGAAATTTCAACCATGGAATTGAAATCATCATCAATAATTGGTTTAATATAATGTAACATAACTCAATAATCAGAAACAATGTTTTGTAGCAATAAAAAAACTATTTTCTATAATCACACTTTCCCTAAAATTTTTATCGCCAATGCTTGCCACAACAAAAGGCAATACTATATACTATACTATATTCTAATTTTGTTAACCTATTTCCGTTCACGGAAAATATTTCACGTGAATATGACTTTGCTGGTTTTAAATTCAGCGTCTTTTTTAGGGTTCCGTTCACCAAAGGTGAAAAAAGAAACCTTATTGTTTTCGCTACGCTGTCCGTCTGTCCATCTGTCCGTCACACGGTATTTTCTCAGGAACCGTAAGAGCTACGGACCTGAAATTTGGAGTATGTAGAACCTTGGCCACTACAACAAAAATACATGAGAATTAGAAATTAAAGGGTGCTCCAAAACGAGCGACAAAAAAATTTAAAATCTCATGTAATATAAATACAATTGTATGACCATGTGTATATTGACACTTGAAATTTGTAAAACTAGTGTATTTTTATATAGACTACAACAATTATTACTAAAATTTAAAAAAATTAAAATTACAGGGTGGTCCATCAGTTAATGCAATTTTGACTATGTAATTTTGACAAATTGCTATATCTTGGAAACCGTAAGAGGTAAACTCTTGAAATTTTCAAAAACGGTAAAACAAAAAAATCCGAAAATTATAAAATCGCCAAACCAAACAAAAAAATTTGCCAAAAATTTAAAAAAAATCGCCAAAATGAAAAAATTCGTCAAAATTAAAAAAAAAAATTTACACTAAAATAAGTCGCCAAAATGAAAAAAAGCGCCAATAACAAAATAATTATTAATATAAAAAAATCGCCATAATGAAAAAATCGCCAAAATTGAAAAAAATCACCAAATTGAAAAACGCCAAAAACCGAAAAAATTGCCAAAATTAGAAAAAAGGTTCCAAAACTAAAAAAGCGCCTAAATGAAAAAGTCGCGAAGAAATGCCAAAAACCGAAAATCGCCAAAATTAAAATAAATCGCCAAAACAAAAAAAAATCCCCAAAAAATAAAAACAAATTGCCAAAAACCGAACAAATCACCAAAACGAGAAAAAAAGTTTCAAAACTAAAAAAATTGCCAAATTGTAAAAAAAAATCAAAAAATCTCCAAAACCAAAAAATAACCAAAATTAAAATAATCGCCAAAATAAAAAAAAATCGCAAAAATTAAAAAAACGTCAAAAACGAAAAAAAATGCAAAAACTATATTTTATGTAGGCTAAGGTTCGTATTTAATTACATATCTTGTGTCCGTACGTTACCCTTCGTGCGCGGGTCAAAGTCGCATTTCACTTAATTTATTTGGTTCTTGGGGGTTTTTTGTGTTTTAAGCGTTTCTTAATAGGGTTTTTTATTTTTGCGTTTTTCGCATTTTGTTTTAATTTTGTGATTTAGCAATTTTTTTTAGGTTTTTGGATTTTTTTTAATTTGATGCTTATATAGTTTTGGTTCTTTTTTTATCGTTTTAGCGATTTTTTTAATATTTGCGATTTATTTTAGTGCTAGATTTTTTCCCAATTTGGTGCTTATTTTCGTTTCGGCGTTTTTTTTGTGTTTTGGCGTTTTTTTAATTAACTGCTTTTTTAGTTTTGGTGTTTTTTTCCTAGATTTAGCGATTTTTTTTAGGTTTTTGCGTATGTTCTAATTTTGGCGATTTTTTTTCATTTATACGATTTTTTTCATTTTATCGATTTTATAATTTTGGGATTTTTTTTTGTTTTACCGTTTTAGAAAATTTCAAGACTTCTTACGGTTTCCAAGATACAGCAAGTTGTCAAAATTACATAAACTAATAGAACACCCTTTAATTTAAATTTTTATAAATTTTAGCTATAACTGTAGTCTGTATAAAAATACAGTAATTTTACATGTTTCAAGTGTCTATATACATATATATGTACATGCAGTTGTATATATATTACATGAGATTTTAACATTTTTCGTTGCTCATTTTGGAACACCCTTTAATTTTTGACTTTCATATATTTTATAATTGTTGTAGAGACCAAAGTTCTACATACTCTGTCCAAATTTCAGGTGCGTAGTTGTAGTATGTTAATTTTTAATATGTTTAATTTTTAAGTTTTCCAACCCTGAAAAAGTCTTTTAAATTTTTTAATTGGTATTTCAATCTAATCTGTACTGAAGTATAAAATAAGTTTATTTAATAAAAATAAATAAAAACTGATTTTCAGTAGTTAATTTTTTATATCACAAAGAGTGTAAGTTTCCCGACCCTGGAATTATCCTTTTTAATTTTTCTGATCTCTTACATAGATCTTTTTCTTTCATGAATATAAGCTATGATTCGTCTATTGAAAAAAGGAGAAATTTTGTTTAGTAAGTTACTTTTGTATGAGAAAAAAGTTAAAGTTTTCCAACGCTGGAAACGTGATTTTATTTTTTTTTTAATTTTTTTTAATTAGAAATTTAAATTTTATTCATATTGAAGTATAAAATAAGTTTATTTAATAAAAAAATTATAAAAACTAATTTTCTGTAGTTATTTTGTATGGCAAAATGAAGTTTGAGTTTTCCAATTTAGCTGATTTTAAATTTTTCAGACTATTTCCGAAACACCAGTCCAAGAACGAAGTCTCTAGCTTTTCTGTGAGCTTGGGAAAACCGAATTCACGTACAGACAGGCAGGCGGACATCGCTTGTTCGTCTTCCCTATGCATAAGGATCCAGAATATATATACTTTATGTGTCGCTTATTAATATTGTAGAAATTACACACGGAATGACAAACCTTTTACCATTTTTTGGTAAGGGGTATAAAAACAATTTTTTTTTTGGATGGCTTTCGAAAAGAAATTTTTTTTAATGTAACACGAAATATCTCTGAATTAAGAGGGGCTAGAAAAGAAATAAACCTATTTTTTTAATCATCGAACAAAAATACATAAGAATTAGTTATATTTGATCAAAAACAATTATAATCAAAAAAATGTTCAAGGACTAAACTAAGAACACACGGTTTTAAACATCCTTGCAATAATAATCAGATAACCTGATATACTCATCAATGTGAATCTATTTAAATGTAAGGGATTTTTGTGTAGATTAATAGTCCAGAAAGTATTTTTAAGTTTAAAGTACAGTCCATGATATATTAACAGAATAATTACAAAATATTGCAAATTATGCAAATCCTAAATGACACTATATTTTCAAAACTAGAGCTGATAGAAAAAAACTAATGACGTATCGTAAAACTAGAAAATGAAATTTAAAATATTAAAATAAAAATACGAGTACAATTAAACCCTGTGAGAGCCAGGAAATCATTTTTAAGTAATACCCGGATTTCTTTAAAAAAAAATTTCATTCAGCTAATCAATGAAATTAAAATGATTCTAAAGCCAGGTTAAGATCTTACCAAGGCCGAGTCATATAGGCCAATAAGTTTACTGTCAACAATGTCAAAGCTTTTTGAAAAGCTTGAGTAGCAAAATTGTCTTCAATTTTAACTGATAATGGGTGCATCCCGGACCATCAATTTGGTTTTAGAAGCCAGCACAGCACCATTGAGCAAACGCATAGATTGGTTCAATTTATCAGAAAAACATTTGAGGAAAAGAAGTATTGTTCTGCCCTGTTTATTGATGTTTCTCAGGCATTTGATAAAGTGTGGCATGAAGGCCTGATTATGAAATTGAAGACATACTTACCAATAAACATTCTATATCTTTTGGAAAGTTACATTCTTGCACGAAAATTTATAGTGGTGGAAGGACACTTCCACCACTGTAAACTGGAACTGGACTGGAACTGGAACTATCTCATCCGGTGTGCCACAGGGGAGTATAATGGGGCCATTTTTATATTTGATTTATACTTGTGATATGCCTGTGAGCAGTAGTTTCCACACTTCTACATTTGCCGACGATACCGCCTGCCTTAGTATGAACAAAAACCCTGATGAGGCATCCCGAAAACTCCAGGAACACATTAGCCAGATGGAACTATGGTTAAACTTATGGAGAATTAAGGTAAACCAACATAAGTGTGTCCATATAACATTTACCTTACGAAGAGATACTTGTTCCCCCATTCGGATTAATAATCAAGTTGTTCCTCAACATTCACATGTGAAATATCTTGGTATACACCTCGATCAACGGCTTACATGGAAACATCACATTGCCTGTAAGTTAACTCAAATGAAACTAAAATTAACTCAGGTACATTGGCTGATTGGCAGAAATTCAACACTCAGCCTAGACTGCAAACTTTTAATATACAAGTCGCTTTTAAAGCCAATATGATGTTACGGTATCCAGTTATGGGGCACTGCTTCTGCTTCCAATGTAGAGAGAATTCAACGAAGACAAAACAAAATTGTAAGGTTAATAACATCTGCTCCATGGTACATTAAGAATTCAAATATACATCGTGATTTAAATATGCCACTAGTGACTGAAGAAATTGTAAAATACGCAGGCAAATATCTAACAAAACTCGAGTCACATCCTAATCCGCTTGCTCGTAATATTTTGAACTTTGCTGGACACATCCGCTTAAAAAAGAGAGATACAAGGGCTCTAATACTAAACACTCCGAATGAAGTTGCTTGAAAATTTTTTTTTTTGCTTATCACTACTTATGTATTATTTACAACTATCACTTAGTTATGTCTGGCATTGGTCGGGCCTATTAATTATATGTTAGATTTAAGATTTGAATACTTATTGTTAGTACAATAAATAAAAATAACATGCATAAAAAAATCAGCTAATGAGGAGGCTTCATTGATATTTCTTTACAATTTGTTGATGTTTTATCTTTCATTGCATTTATCACAGAGTTTTTGTTTTCTATTATTTAATTTTAAGAAAACTAAAAATCTGTACCATTAGATTTGACGATTTCTTGCAAAACATTTTATAGTAAATGAAACAGAACAAATTTTGATAACAAAAATATACTGGTTAACAGATTTTTTCAAAATCGCTAAAATTATAAGAATGTGTTTCTTACATACAACATATAATTATATATAATATAATGTACATATTAATTTTCTTATAAGAAAAATTTTTATTAATTTTTTATAATTACATGCATCTGCTAACAACATATAAAGAGTTTTCTGAGACAGATGTGTTCCACAAAGGAATGCAAAATTCGCATTTCTCAATATTTTTGGCTGAAAATTCTCTCTTAGGTGGAAAATTATGCAAATAATATACAAAAAGTAAAATCAAATAGAATTTACTTTTAAGTTCCGGGCAATTCCCAAACAAATTTAACAAAATCCAAAAGAAATGCTTTACATTTGATATTTATAACAAAGATAGGTCTAATTATTGTTTTTTATGGGAATTGTGACAATTTAAGTTTAAAATTTTTTATCGCACTAATAATCTCAAATTAATATTCTACTTATTAAGTAAAATATTTTTTTTTTATTAAAAATACATTGAAATTGATTATAATTTTAAAAATATGTCTATTTCGAAACGATCTGGCAATATTTTTTAAAAATAGCATATAACGGCAAAAAATCTACTTTTTTCAAAAATTTATTTTAAATTGCGTATAACCTTTGAATTCATTGTAGTTTTGATATCAAATTGTTTTCGAAATGTTAAAAATTATAAATATTTTCTTTTTCTAAATCAAAATTTAAATGTTTTCTCGAATATTTCCTAAACAGTGAGCGGAACTGAATATATGTAGAAGACGTTTTTTCAGCTCTTGAGAATAGTAATCCAGTTGCAAAAAATAGTTTTTATCAGATCAAAAACATAATTTTTGGCATCGGTTTGAATTTTTCATTAACCTGAGGTTGCTCATTTTGGAGCTTTGGGGCTCCACCTGCCTTAGAGATATATAGTCCGAATTCCAAACTGTGTGTAACCTCCTTAAATGATGAAACTGCAAAATTATTTGATTTTTTTTTAAATCCCCCACTGAACGTTAGTAGACTTCAACCACACTTTTTGAACGATTCATTAAAGCAACAATGAAATACATATAGACCATTCTTAACCATCAGTAAATTAATTTCACTTATTATAGAAATATGTAGAATAATAAAGTTCTGTTAAAATTCAATATAAAAAAATCTTCTAGAACGCATTTTTACAATTGTTTTAGCTTTATTTATTTCTTATCATGTTTATCTGCGAAAAATTTTTGTCAATGATTAGCATATGTTTTGCTACGTTATGTTTTTTTTGGTGATTTTAATTGATATCTGTGCGTATTCATGTATTCCTTATTAAAAAAATATGTTGACATTCCAGCACCTGGTCGAATTAACAGCCACAATAAAATATGGTACCATAATCGCGCCACATACAAATGTATCTTCTATACGTAGTTAATTCCAAGTATGAGAAAATACATACAAAACATAATTGACTTATGAATGCTAATTTAATCAATTAAATTTGTCTGCAAGTCAAAAATCTAAACGAATTTAAATGATTTTTGGGAGCAGCAGTTTGAATGAACAATCAACAATTTAAAATATGTAAATGTTATAAATGTTACTCTTCGTACTCGTTCAAAGCTTTTAATAATAATTATGTTTTATACTGTTAACTTTCATTAAAAAACAATTAAAATGAAAAAAATTACAAACGGAATGACAAACCTATATATACCCTTTTACCATTTTTTGGTAAAGGGTATACAAATTTCAAGTTGCTAAATAAGGTTTGCCTAAAATTGCTATTTTTTTAATCAGTTTTTATATTCCTAGATGGCGGCTAGGAAAATAATATTACTCTTTAGAGGATATTTGGCAATTTGTTTATCGACAACATGAGTGTTAGGTTGAGTTTACATCTGGCATTTCTTGTGTGCCATGTGCCAAAGAAAGCGTAACCACTAATTAGTAATGAAAAACTATTTGTTCAGACATGTATTTATTGATTTAAGTGGGGAACACACTATCGAACATGAGTGACAGTTTTGCTCAAATTTTACATTGATCGATAGTGTGAACACGAATTTGGTCAGTCAAGAGTCAACCACAGAATTTTTTGTGGTTGAGTGCAGTGTTGCCAGAATTTCTAAGGCTAAAATCTGCAAAATTTAAAAATTTTTCACGAAAAAATCTTAAAAATCTGCATTTTATTTTTAAAATCTTCAAACAATCTTCAAAGCTATTTTTAAAACAACTTTTTTATATATTATTAAAAAAATTTACATAAATATGGACCCATATGTGTAATATAAATATTTTTTCATTAACCCATAATTTTTTTTAAATAACTCAATCACATTTTTTTATGAATAGAAGCCTTTAATGTTCGAAGAATGTGCATTTCGTTTCTGCTTAAGAAACTCATCAGCAGACTTCAAGCAAAAAATTTTTGAAATAAGGCAAAAAACTTCATATGTTTATTAAGAATTTCTTATTAAGAATCAGGTACAACAATTATTTTGAGCTACAAAACGTTTAACAAACAAATTTCCATACAAAGTTTGTTTTGTAAACCTTTTGTAAATCAAAACTATTTTTTATGAATACAGCAGAAGAAGCTTAAAAGCTTCAAGTGATTTAATTTGTTACATAAATATCCAAAGGACTTCGAAGTTTTGTGTTATTCAAGTTTACTTGACTCAAAATTTGTTCCACATTTGCAATTGAATGTGGTAAAGATATTTTATTTTAATTTAACTTAGGGCTGCAAAATCATATTCAGAATAAGCTCGTTTTATATCAGATATTCTATTCCAGAAGCTTGCCAAAGTTACTTCTTCTTTTTTTTGTAACTCTCTAAACTATGAGTAGTTCACACATAAAAGAAACAAAAAGTAATAACAGTAATAGCAAAAATGTAACAAAAATTCACTATCATTGGAGTTGAAAAATCTGCGTTTTTAAGCGAAAAATCTTCAAATTTGGATTTCGTCTTTTTGGAAGGTAAAAATCTGCAAAATCCAGATAAATCTGCATTTCTGGCAACCGTGGTTGAGTGACATGCCCCCTGACATGTTGGGCTTTGAGTGATAGTGTCAACCAAAAAGCGTCAGTCAAGAGATATTTTTGTAGCATAAGCAACACAAGATGGATGCGGAAAATTACTTTTTTAAGAAAATTACATATTTTGTATGAAATACAAATTTGTGTGTGATGTTAAAGACAAAATGTTAACACGCTATCGTACGAGGAGATGTTAGAGATAAGAAAACATTAAAATAATTCATAATAAAAATATGTGAAAATATTATTTCATTGTACTGAAAATACGTACCCTGCTGCTAACGCAACGCTTACCGCTCGCATTTAGGTATGAGGGTTAGGAAGGGGATAGTAAAGAGAGGACAGATGTTGAAGTATTAAACGTATTAAGCTTTGCTATTGAGCGTTTAGTTAATTTTTACAGCATCGTTGCAGCGCCTATGGTGTTAAGCAGGCACATTATTTACAACTTTGTAGCTACTTTATTAGTTATTTTACTTCGCATACCATTCATTACTACAAATACCGATGAGTGCTCTGCACTGTGATATGCTTCAGCATACACATAAACATAGATGCATTAACTACTCTAGCCAACAGGCACCCTCAACAAAATTTACATAAAGCATTTTTTATTTGCTGATAGGGAGTGTGGGCTGGCCAAAGTTCCCAGTTAAACATTTTTCCTTTCATATTTTCACTGACATCATTTGCAAATCATAACGAATGAGATCTAATTTTTGAGTTAATAGTGCTTAATATCTAATATCTAATATCTTTATTTATATTGCCTGCAAATTTCATACAAATATGTTTTATATCGAATTCTTGAAATTTAAAGCCTTAAGCGATATTTATGCATATAGTATCTCTGTTCGTGAAATGTATATTCTTGTTGTATTTCCTTAGAAGACTTTCTAATTTTTGTAGAACACATAATGTCGATTGGCTGTAGTCGAAAAAGATTCAATCGATCCAGAAGACGATTGAAGACTAACTGACTTCATTTGATGTTCCCTAAAAACTTCCCAAGCCAAATGCAAATACGTTAAAAAAGTGTTTGGTGTACCCATTACATTTCAAGTATTGAAAAAGAAATTAATAAAAAGTAAGCATGTAGTACGTAAATACGAACTTTTGGAAAGTGTGCATTCTTTTAATGGGTGGACATTCATACCGAATAGTCAACCCCCTGCAATTATATACAACCGCAAATCACATATGTATGTATACATATGTATGTATTTACAAAAGTACGTACCCAGTGAGAAAACTCAAAAGTCCTTCTTACTTCAGCCCTTATTAAATGCCTATTCAGGAATTTTTTGATTCCAAATGATGAGAAGGAGTCAACTTTTGTTTTTTTTTTATTTTACTAAATCAAAAGCAAAATCCATTCATTTGAAGGCGAAAAGCAGAACACCTGCCCCGCAATGACAGCACGTGTAAAAGCATATGGAGCGAGAAGGCCTTGTACATCCAAAATAAAGAGTCTTCTAGAAGCATCCTCCTTCTTTTTCCCGCTGGGTATGTATGTGCGTGCTTCAACTAGAGATGTGCACGCGTACAAATTTAAACAATTTTATTTATCACTTATTGTATTTTTATTTAAAGCGCGTCAAAATGCGGTTATGGCTAGATATCTTCTACTCAGTCTAATTATCGTTACACCTAATTCACACGATGAAATTTGTGTCTATTTTTCTTAATTCCTTTTTGAAGTTGCTACCAGAAAGTTAATAATTAAAATCACGCTTTTTTCTGTACACCGTTCGCTGACAAACGGAAAGTTACGTAGACGTCATAAAAGTCATCGTATGAATTACATAGATGATATTTGTGTTTATTTTGTAAGGGGAGTATCCTTCTCCGTTTTGTCTTCAAATTAACTTAAACCAGATTTGAAGACTCTTACATCATTGCTTTCCCGATAGTTCGTAACTACTAATTACTTTGTATGCAGCCCTTCCTACGCATCTATTATATCATTTGTCTGCTTAACTTCGTGCTTAAATTAAGAAATATGGCATTTTAAGACTCTTGCTATTATAGCATTCCAAATAACAGATTATTTCTAATTTCTTTGTATGGAGATAGCCCTTCCCGCGGTCCTATTCTAGCAATTTTTTTCTCATCTTGCTCTTGAGATACTAGGTATTTATGAATACTCCGACTGTTATAACTACCAAGATATAGTTAGGCCTCGATTATACGTAATGGAGTGGACTGGGAACATTCTGGATAATCGATTTTCCCGGTTAATTGGGTTTTAAGTTTTTTTTTTCATATTTTTGTATTTAATTAAATATTTATTATGATAAAAGATAGATTAATGGATTTTATGTTAATGCTTAATCCAAACATACATACATAAATATGTACTATAAGGAAAAAATATTTTGACTGAAAACAGTTGCGTGCTTGCAATCCCGGATAATAGAGATAATCATGGTTGACCGATGCAAAAAAAAATTAAATCGATGGACAAAAAGGAAACAAATACAATTCGAATACGGATAAACGAGGCCTCACTGTATAACATATTCACTTGGTAAGGGCGTGCTGATGCCCACTTTTATATTAATCAGATTGTGTTATCATCGGAACCTAATGTTTGTGCAAAGTTTGAAATTTATCGAACGTCTTGAAGGTGAGTGAAGGTGCTAAAGCGTGATAACAAAAATGTTACTTCGTCAGATCAAGCCCATGCGTGACATGAGAAATTCAAGACACGCGCACTTAACTGGTTATAGCAAAATTATTGTTGGTTACAGCAACTAACAAGCAATTTTCAAACTTGTTAGAAAAATAATATACCTGCTCAAAAAACCAACAAACAAACAAACAATTTTAAGGTGTGTATTTTTGTTAAATTGATAATAAGGAAAGACGAAGAAGCAACCACGAATTAAAGAGAACTATGCGTAGCTGTTCTTTTCTTCTTTTTTTGCTAATCATTTTGATGTTGGTAGAAAATTACTAAAATTAAAAAAGCGCGCCTCCTTCCTTTTTTGGTTATTGAATGTCTTAGTATGGGTGTTGGCATGGATGTGTGTGAGTATCTGTGTAACATGTAAGTTCATTTGCCGGCACACATATATTTATTTATTGACATTGTTTACTCGCCTGCACCTCAGCATGTCAACATATGTTTTCATAAGGACAGACAGCCATACAGATAGACATTTGTTTTTTTGTTTGTTTGAAAGAAGAACCCAAAACAATACCCATTACAATACTCGTAAAATTTCGAATACAATCTTGTTGCTCTCATAATCAGTGTATTTGTAGATTGGAAATTTTCTATAAAGGATTGAAATTCAAAGTAAATACAAATATGTATGTAAGTACTCGTAAGTTATTGAATATAGTATAAACATTTTCCAAATACTGATATGATATGTATGTATGTACATTGTACGTATATATATTGATACATGTGCATATTTATAATAAAAATGCTTATATAAATTTTCTATTATTTGTTTTTCTTTGGGATAGAGGTTTTATTTTAGGATAAGACATAACAAAAATGCTATTGTTCACAACAAAACTTCAGATAATGTCACCAAATTTAATGTGGGCGCTGAGATATTTAAGGTTTATTACCATTAATTATATGAGATGTACGAGTAGAAAATCATACATTAAGTGTAAATGAATTTTTACTGATAAACAAACTATGAGAAGCGTTTTATTTTCTACTACTTGCTGATAATAGCAACTTATGTATGTACGAGTATATGTAAATACATATTGGCCCTTATTATGAGCAATTTTCTATCTTCGACTGTTGTCGAAAGTACTGATCGAACGAATTTTCATTTGGTATTATGACGAGCATTCGACAAGGCATGTCCTTATTGTGGATATCAATCAAAGTAATTTTTAAAATTTGCAACCACTTTACCTAACAATAAAAAACAATCGTTTATAACAATTTTTATACTAACATGCTTTATTAAAAGCTAAATTCTGTTCAATAGATTCATTCGATTCTCATAATATCGAGCCTTGTTTTCGATTTAATCGTGAGCGACAAATTTTTCAGGAGAAGGTTTTATTAAAATATTCAAATATGTTTTTGTACGTAAATTGTTGCTTACGATAAAATTGTATAGCCCGTATCTTAAAAGTTAACAAACATTTTGGTATATTAATAATTCTAAACTATGGGTATGGTATTTTTGATAACATGTCGCTTACGATAAAATCAAAAAATAAAAATTCAGTGAAGTGCGACTTTGACCCGCGCACGAAGGGTTCCGTACGGGCACGAGATATGTAATTCAATACGAACAATATAAACGATAGTTTTGGCATTTTTTTCGTTTTTGGGTTTTTTCGGTTTTAAGCGTTTTTTTAGTTTGGGTGTTTTTTGAATTTATTGGCTCTTTCTGAGTTTTGGCACTTTTTTCACGTTTTGGCGATTTTTTTTTTTGGTTTTTGAAGTTATTTTAATTTTGGCAATTTTTATTATTTTGGCGTTTTTTTTTATTTTGGCGAATTTTTTAGTTTGGCGATTTTTTTTAATTTTGGCGTTTTTTTCATATAGGTGATTTTTTTGGGTTTTGGCGATTTTTTTTAGTTTTGGCACTTTTTTTCGTTTTGAGGATTTTTTTTCTTTTTTTGGCGTTTATTTTAAATTTTTGACGATTTTTTTCGTTTTGGTGATTTTTTTTAAATTTGGCGATTTTTTTTTAATTTTTGCCATTTTTTTATTTTGGCAATTTTTTTTTTCACATAAACAATTATTTTGGTTTTGGAGCATTTTTCGCGTTTTGGCGATTTTTTTCGGTTGCTGGCGTTTTTTTCATATTGACGATTTTTTTCATTTAAACGATTATTTCGAATTTGGCGATTTATTTTTAATTTTTGGCGATTTTTTTCAGGTTTTGGCGATTTTTTTCGATTTGGCGATTTTATAATTTTCGGATTTTTTAGTTTTACCGTTTTTTTAAATTTCAAGAGTTTACCTATTACGGTCTCCAAGATATAGGAATTTGTCAAAATTCATATTCAAAATTGCATTAACTGATGGACCACCCTTTAATTTAAATTTTTTAATATTAATCAGAAATAATTCATAGTTAGGCTCAAGTTCAGTAATTTCAATTCTTATTGAATGAAATATGTTTATTAATTAATGTGAGTTTCTAAAGAAGAGAAGAAAAATTAAACTTAGACTTTAAGCTGGGGGAAATACCGATACTTTTCTGTACAGCCACGCACTTCATCAGCACCCTAGTCTATCTACTGGGTAGATATTCTTATTAACATCAGCTATTTAACTTAAATTTACAATGAAACGGAATATGAGAAACGATTGTTGTGTATACAATTGATTTACCTTTGGTAAACACATTTATAAGTATCACTATTAATTTTCTGTTTTTTCCATTTTTTCATTTTTCTATTTAGGTTACCACGAAATTATTTTACTCTACCTCAGTATGTTTAACTATTCTACATACTCTGTCCAAATTTCAGGTCCGTAGCTCTTACGGTTCCTGAGAAAATACCGTCTGACGGACAGACGGACAGCGTAGCGAAAACAATAGGGGTCCTTTTTTCACCTTTGGTGTACGGAACCCTAAAAAGGCTCGATATAAATTGAACATTAGATTTTTGATGTTCGGTAGCCAGCGAAGATCGAAAATTGAATTCAACTCATAATAAGGGTCATTTATTTATCTATTATGTATGCATCGACTAAAATTATTGCATCGTGAATGTATTGTATATTACAATCACTTTTTTTTTGGTGTGGCCAGTGTTGCCACAAGTAGGGGAAAATTCCTACATATAAGTATTTTTGATACTAAAATAGAAGCATAGGGAAAATCGGACAGATTTTTTATATTCTATATGGTCATGTCGCATTATTCATGAAATAAATGCAAACATAAAGTTTTTTTAGTAATAGTTTCTTTTTCAAAACGGTTAAAAATTTTTTTTGTTAAAATCGCTCAAAAATATATTTCCAGAGTTGGTGACACTAATATTTCTGTATATATCGTCGCTGTTTTAACTAACCGACCTAACTTAATTTGTTCTGAAAAATGATTTGAGGCTACTACTAGACTTTATGACCCATAATAAGAGTAGACCTTGTCTTGAATTTTTATGACTGTAAACATTACTGGTGAACCTATAACAATAAAAATATTTCAGACATTTTAATAAGAATATATGTATAAAACAATCATAAAAGCTGCTCTCCTGTAAAATTTTAAAAATGTTAGACAGGTCAGTTAGATAAAACAGCGACGATATATGCCAAGACGAATTCAAAAATACCAAATAGTACATAAAATAATGAAAAAGTTCGTTGTTTCAATGAGTTTGTGCCTTAATTTTGACCCAAGACACAGGTACATTGAATGAATGAACTACAGTTCATTGAAAATTTACTGTTTTTAAAATCAATGCATTAGTTCATTGGCACAGTGAAACTGTTCATTATATAAATGAACTAATGCATTGTTTCAATGAACTTTTGTATTGAGTTAAGTGAAGCTATATGTACTAATGTACTAATACATTGTTACAATGAACTTTTACATTGATTTTATTTAATCTTTACATTGAACCAATGAAGTAATACATTGTTTCAATGAACTTTTATATTAAACATAGCATTATTTATTAAAAATATTTTTGAGTTATAAAAGGTTTATAAAACACATTTTCATACAAAATTGTTTATGTGTATAAGCCTTTGATAAACCAAAAATATTCTTTATGACTACTTCTTTATTTTACAAAATAATGAACGATAAATTAGATAAATACAATATTCCTTGTTGAATGACAGCTGCAAACTAGTTATCTTTATGTTTCTCTTTTCTTTGTTTTTTTTATAATTCCCGTTAGAAAACAATGTATGAGTACATTGAGTTAATGAAAAAGTTCATTGAATCAAGATACTCTTTTCTTATATTATTTTTTAATTCTCATTTGTTTTGCTTTTACACACTTTACTAAGTATGAGTTTCTATTTGTAAAATAATGAATGTACCGGTACGTTGAGTCAAGGAACTGGTTCATTAAAAATCTTTAATGAAGGATTTCAACGTACCGTTCATACTTACATTAAAGTTCATATTAAATTTTAATTGATATTTGCATTGAAACAATGTATGGGTACATTGAATCAACGTATTTTTAGAAAAATATTAGTGAATTATCGCCAATGAACTTCATTCATTGATTTAATGATAAATAGCTTTTTCAGAGTATACCAGGTGGTGGTATACCAGGTGGTGTCAAGCCTGCAATAACAAAATCTACCTACTACTTTATTGCAACGATAATTCACAAATTACGCTTCGTATAAATTTTATTGCAATGAAATTTGACAAGCCAAACCTACTCAAAAAAGCAGCTGTTAACTTGACACCACCTGGTACATGAGATCGCTTTGGTATATGCTTTTTCTAAGATATCATTAATTTATACTTTAATTAAATGAAAGTTCTGATATTTAAATTAGTTGAATAGAATTACATACATACATATTTATGTTAATTTTAAAATAACTCGTTTTTGTATCTGAATTGAATTTATCACTTAGAGTCTGAACACAATGTAACGATTATTTATTGCGGTGCGGTTTTCCATACGACTTTGAAGTAAAATTCCGCAGTGCGGGACGGAATAAAATTAAAATCTATTATTATCTCAATTTTTGACACTCTTTTTCTTGCTGACGTTGCCGTAGTTTATGAATAATTGGCTGTGTTCGCAACATTATTATAAAAAAACATGATTTTGAAGTTCAAACATTTCTGTCATAGATTATAAAAGTTTAAAAAATATATCAAATATATCTGCGAATGTATAAAATGTTAATAATTTTTTGTTTTTAGTTAAAAAAATGTATGAACAAAAAAATTAATAAAAATTTAAACAAACAATGACAAGTATTGCCGTCGCCGTCTTCCGTTGTATTATGTTGATTTTTCTCTCTCGCAACGAGAAATCGCACTGCACCGCAAACATTGTATTTAGTCTCTTAAAATTTTATTTGAAAAGAACTATTCATATTAATTTTTAGAAATTTTATATTGCTTTAATTAAATTTATTTATTTTTATTTTTTAGTTTTTTACTTATTTTTTACAAAAACTTTAATAAACATAAATATTTTTTCCAACTAATAGTTTTCTTCTATTTTAATGACAAACATAAGTAAGGATTTTTGTAGGGGAAATTTCTTTAACGTGTAGGGAAAATCGGATATTTTTTAGTATGTGTAGGTATTTTTTCGAGATATACATATACTGGCAACACTGAATATGGCACCAACATAACCAAAATAGTAGATAATGGCCCAGAACTGGCAAAAAATAATTAAATGAAAAATTTATGGGAGCAAAATTTCAAATTAACAAGAGCCGAAAAAATTGCGTTTATAAAAACCTGTGGACATTATAAAAAGTGCACCAGGTCAAGTTACGGTCTCTGCACGCAGTGTGTATATTTACACAAAATCAGTCGAGCTGTTTAACCCCCTCAATCCTAAAGCTATGATATTTTGTAATAATTAGGCCTCATCCATTGAACGTAATATGCGAAGTATGAAAGTTTTCCAATGGAAGCTCCCTAAAATATGGAGGTACAAAAAGTGCATGTTCTAATGCATACTCACTAAATCACTTACTCACTAACTCATTGACACGCTTATCAAATTGATAAAGCACTTCCACTATGAATAATTGAAAAACCGGCTGGGGGCGGGCCCATGCATTTAAAACTATAATTCGATCGAGAAAGCTGAAACTTGATACACAAATAAGTCTAGATCAGAGATTATATAGAAAAGAGTAAAAACCCGAAATTTCAATCAAGGTATCGGGGACATGCTATTTAAACTCAAAATTAAGAGTACAAGATAAGGCGCTCAAACTCAATCGATTTCATTGGAAACTTTTCACAAACATTACATTTATCCAAGACAACAATTTCCTGTTTTAAAAAGTCGCCTTGACCACACGCATAAAATCTTAACCTTCTCTTAGCAGATTTTAACTTATACGCAACTGCAAAAAAAAAACTCCATGGAAATTTATAAATAGTAATCAGTAATTTTTATTAAGGTTACACAGAAAAAAATATCATCGAAATGCAACCAGCAAAAACAAATTGTTAATATTTAATTTAAAAATTAACAATAATTTTTGTTGATATAACAAATTTAAATTTTTCTAGTCAATAAAATTAATCCACAAAATTATTTGCTAAATTGTATAATAACGGAATGTGCATATGTAGAAGAAACAGAAAATCATGTTTTGTGTTACGAAGAGCTATTTTTTTACTGAAGTTGATAGAAAACTTCAAACATTTTTTACGGAAAACAAATTAAGAAACTTATTAAAAAATCTCTAAATTTCTTTGTAGGCAAATTTAAATATATGAAAAAAATATTAAAAAATTGTGAAAAGTGCTTAACGTTGCAAATTTTGTTAGTGGTAGCCGACGTGGAGAACATTTTTTAAACTTTATGTAAATAATTTTTATTCATATTTTGTTAAGTAAATTCTATTTTTGTCACTTTGGAACAACGTATCGAAATTAATTCGAGCCACCCATACATTATTTTCGCATTAATTTTATTCTATTCAAATTTCAAGTGCCTCAAAAAGTGAACAGAAATCGAACTTTTTATTTATACTCAAGTAAAAATGGCAAGGAATCATACGAGTATTTTATGGCAATTTATCTTTGTTTTATTTTTTCAATTTAAAGTTGTATGCCTCAAAAAAATACGCATCACATATTGCTCCTTTATGGCAACATAATCATATCTCAAAAAATGAACTTTTGAAATTTATAAATTAGTTGTATTTAGGGTTTTTTGCCGCTTTTAAAATTTCCCGATTTCCGTACCGGCGCGGCTGTCGGCTAGCCAGTCAGCCGATTTTTTTCAACAAGCCTAGCCGCCGCCGAACCACACGGCTTATCGGCGGCTTGTACTCAGCCGATATTTTGTCTTTTATTTTTTATATTTTTTCAAATTTCGTATTTAATATGATAGCCAGCGTCCCGGAAAGATAGTTGTTTTTGCTTCCACAAAAAAGAAAATGTTTATGTGAACGGTAACGTAGCTGCGACAACACTTATATACATACGTTCTCTTTTGGAGTCCCTTCTTAAATACATGCACGTTTACATAGACTTCTTTGTTTAAGCATTCAGGCGACTTTTTGATAATTAATTGTTCAAAGCTTTTTGTTTGTTGATCCGTAGCAGTGTTCCAATAAAGTAATTAATTTTTAATTTAATCGGAAAGCTTAAATCAAATTTATGTAGAAGGCAATCAAGAATAAAATTCCTCGAGAAATTTTTCCCGGGGAAAAATTCCAACTAATAGCAAGTAATAGGGAAAAAAATTCCAATTTTAAATATTAAAAATTTCTCGCGAAATTTTATTCATAATTGCCCTGATAGTCTAGAATATATTTCTATGGTTTAACAAATAATTTACGAAGCTATTTCTTAGGATATCAATTACTGCAATATTCAAATTATTGCAAAATAAATAATGTTACAACGTGGTGATTCAATAATTCACATATTTTTCTAAAAACAGACTGTGTTAAAACTTTTTTTCAAATGCTTAAACAAATCGGCGTTAAGCCGTTCAGCCGCCGCCGCCTGAAATATTTGTCTTTCAGCCGCCGCCGAAATTTTATGCTCGGCTTGCTACTCTGCTGACAACTTTACATTCCGAAACAAGCTGTTTTCACTTTGGCATTTCGTCGGGTGGTTACTGGTTTGCCCCACAGTATATTAACAATACATTATTACTGCGGCAAACCAGTAACCACCCGGCGATTTGTGAATTTTTATTTCTAGCAGCAGTTTTTCTAACAAATTTTACATTTAAAGATATTTTGTCAAATATATTGATATTTTAAGGTAATTTATTGAAATCATTATCATCATTTTTTTTTGTTTTTTAATAAAATTGTTTCAGAAGGAAAACTCAATTGAATGGACGTTTTTTTAAGAAAAAATCTACTCATATGTCTTGATTTATTTTATGTTTGTCTAAAACTCTAAATTAAAATGCAAAATTTTAATTTAGAGTCCTTCCTACTAGTCTCGAGTAACGTAAACTTATTTAATAATTATTAAAAACTTATTGTAGTTTTTTTAAGATTTACTTCATATTTTAAAACAAAAATTCATATGGCTTATTCCACTTTCATAATTAATGGCACATACATACATATATATGTAATTTAACTTTTTTGATCTCATATAACGTTTTTTGTGTTGGAAAAACCTGTGAGGAATTTAAAAACTAAAATTTAAACAAATATAAGTAGATCCTGTCCTAAAATCCAATAGGATATTTTTTAGTTACTGTTTTAAACTTTCCAATTAAATTTGCGTTACGTTAGGTTAAGTTAGGAAGGGTGGTACTTTACCGCACCACCACTCGAAGACCCAATTGGGTCCATTGTGATTCCCTTCTGTTTCCCAAAAAAAAGTAATATATTTTAATTTAATAATTTGTAATTTGTGTTAATGCCTGGCAAATTTAATATTTATTATTTCTTTTCAACGTATCCCGGGATAATTAAAAAAAATTCCCAATTTGGCGGGAAATGTAAAAAGTCCGGAAAAAAATCTGGGAGAAGAAAAGTCTTTTATATCTTCATTGAGTGTCATGTAAATTACAAATTTAAACTTATTTTCGGCTAAACTACTCATAGCTTTTTAGCCTCTGTTGCAATGAAGGAGCAATATGTACATATTTTATTAATTTTAAACTTAAATCTCGTGGTATTCTGCACCACTGTATGGTACAAACTCTTAGTTGACACCACCTATAATTAACTCCTTTTTAAAATACAAAATACAAACACTTTTTGACACTTATTTATAAGATACTGTACGCAAGAGAAGCATGAATAACATGAATACTATAATCGTGTATCTATGGAAAAGCGCATACTTGCAAGCGCATGAATGCAAGTACGACTATGTATGTACAAATGTACTTGGCTCTAAACTTTAGACTCTAAAGAGATAAAATCATAAAGGCTTTTTTATGCACATTTTGTATTATTTATTAACGACCGCTTTCATAAAGTTTTATAAGAAAAATCTCGTAAGCATAAAATTGACACTGTAATGTTTAAATCTATCTTAAATCATTTATGAATGAAAGCCCCTCCTATCCTCCAGCGTTATTTGCTTAGGATTTAAACGTTAAAGTTTATTTACATACTTCTTTGTCATTATCCATAACTTGTGTGTACAGTTGCTTTGATTACTATTTTTTAATAATTTAAAACTTTACTGATGCCGGTGGCGATGCTTTGGATGCAAGTGTAAGCAAAGATGGAAACTTGAGTATTATATAACGCAATGAAATTTTGCCCGGAAAATGTACTCCAAATTTTTATGATGTCCTCATACATATTGAGAGGAATTATGATGCTATGAAAAGGATATAATTTACATCTTTGGTGGTGAAAGAATGCCATGTCACTATCAAAGAGATAGAGCGAAAGATTCTACGTTAAGACTGACCTGGTTTCCTGGACACGCAAACTGCCCAGGTAACTGTTGAAGGGGTGGCATTGAACGGCCTAGTGATGAGCCACTTACTTCACTGGAATCTCTCTGAAATAGGTGTTTCCAGAAACTTTTGGTTTACGGACCGCTTGAGAAGATCTGTATTAATAACTACTATGTATGTATGTACTCGTACATGTTTCGAATTTTATATTACATGAAAAAACTCATCTTCGCAAACTTTAAATATTCTTAAAAATATCGTCTTGGTTTTGATGCAGATAACTCAGTGGTACAAAATTTAATGAAATAAAAAAAGCTGTGTAGTGCTATGTTTTTTGTTGTAGGTCTTGCCGAGTTAAAAAAGAATCCAATAGTGAAATATGCCGAACACTTCCAAAATCCGGATTTACGGTTAAAAACCGGGTTTTTTTTACCTTTGCGCACTTATAAGCCTGTAACTTTGTTGATAGTGATCCAATTTTCTACTATATTTGGAAAGAAGAAACTGAGATCTTTCGAATGATATATAATTTTTTTAAGAAAACTTGAGAAATTTGGGTGTTATTGTCCAGCAAACACAAATTTTGTAGATTTTTCAGAAAAATTTCAACTTTGGTGACGTTTTTATACATTATTTTATTAAGAAACTATAATAATATTGAATTTATTCAAAAAGTATGTTTATTTACAATTACAATGCATATTTGGGGTTAAAATAGATAAGCAATTGACTGAGTTATTTAACTTTTCATGAAAACAAAATTTTTACCAAAATGCCTGCACAATGTTTTTGGTGTTGTTTTTATGCACCTTCTATTAATTTACAAATCAATGTTATCCTAAACACAAAAAAAATTTATAATGAGAGTTTTAGTCATTCAAAAATATTGTTGCACTTTCTTTAAAATTACAAATCACTGTTAGCGTAAACACAACAAAAATTATTATTTTTTCTTTTAATATGACGTTTTGTTAATGTCTTCTTTTTCACTTTGAATCTGTGTATTAAAAAGAACGTTTGCAATTTAATAAAAATCGTGTGCAATTTAAATTAAAATTGAATAAAAAATGTGTGACAATTGTAACAAATTTTGCTATATTTGTATGGTATGGGCATCATGTCGAACATCGCAAATGGCTAATGGAGACCATTTATGTCCAAATTTCATCCATGCTCTGACATCAATGCCCGAGCATATGTCTGAGCAACAATGTTCGCCATGAGATTCCCCGTCCGCAACCATTTACAATAGAAAGAAAAGAGGCAGAATAAAATTACTAAATATTCCGTCTCTATTGCACTACCGCAAAAATTTTGATATGCCTGAACATGCACATCACACGTGTTCACCACAACATGATGAATTTTTCACAGTTTGTTCTGCCGGCGTCATGTTCATGTCATGTCCAAGTCGATGGCTAGTGGAGATGTAGGGTTATATTTTGAGTGTATGTACTCGTATATGCTTGGATTTTTATATTAGAGGAAAAAACTCATCTTCGCAAACTTTAAATATTATTAAAAATATTGTCTTCGTTATGATGTAGATAATCGGTCCTGTTCTGTAAACCGATCGATTTGAAACCGCACGATTTAAGAAAACTAACTCTGACAATAGAAGTATTTTTTTTGGTTTTTAAAATTTATTTTTTATAGATTCCCAAATATCATATCTGAAATAATATTATCGTGTATTAAATTTACTCGTATTCGGTTCACAGAACAGCCCCTTTTATTTAATTCACGTTCCTTCAAAATACAATGAACGTCAATCAAAGCAAAATCAGCTATTAATAGTTTTTGATCGCAATATTATCTCGTGCTGCAAATCCAAAACTAGTTACATATTAAGTAAAAAACATACATATATAAATGAAGGGGTAGGAAATTAAAGATAAATATAATGTTGATCCTGGATTCTCGAAAAAGTTGCTAGGAAGCTCTATTAATCCGTAAACCCCAATTAGAAAGAATTGCTCTAAGACTAGGGTTTCTAATTTCCCGGACTTTTCCAATTCCCGGGAATCGAGAGGTAAAATGTTTTATTCATATTTCAAAAACATATAAATTTAATTAAATGCCCTCAGAAAAAAATATTATCTTATGAAAAAATATACAACACTTAAATTAAAAACAAAACAACTTTATTTGTTCATTTCATGAGCAACAATATTCAAAAAACAAAACAACAAAAAAAAATAAATTCATATGCTTTGAGTTATAGCATGAATGGAAATTCCATCTACATCTGCAAATCTTGATACTATTTCCTATAAAGACTTTTTAGGCTGAAAATATTTGGTAACGCTTGAAGTTTTTGGAGTCACCTCGGACACCTCCAAAGTTGTGTTTTTAATTAATAAAACAACAAACAGCAATGTAAATATAAAAAATTAAAAATTTTAAAACCCCCGATATATCTAGAAAGATGTGTTATCTTCTAAAAGGCTGGACCGATTTTCTTAAAACATACTTAAGAACCCGCTCAATCAAGTCACCCTTCAAACAAAATCAAAATCCGTCCAGCCGTTTGGTATGTAAATGGACACGGACAGACACACAGATACACAGACACACACTACAAGCTTATACGAGTAACAACATCCCTTTATTTGGTCAGTTGAAAATTTCCCGGGAAAAAAAAAATAGAAACTCTAATTGATATTTAAATAGGTTCTTATTGTTCCAATGGGTAAAAAGAATTTCGATTTCCATATGTACCCTAACAGAACTGGATGCTTTTGCAGGGATAGAGCTAACCAGACTGTCCGTCAACATTCCTAAAAGAATTTGGATAATCGAGTAGGTATAAGAAAAGTATTTGAAAATATGCCAAAAAAACTTTCCATCTCTGAATAAACTTTATTATATGTAGGTACGATGTACTCGTACATACGAGTATGTATGTATGCATATTGTACACATATTTGAGATTGAACTAGAAAAAAGAGCATGTTTAGTTGTTGTTTCTTATGACTTACCATTACAGGTGTATTTCTTGTTGTTGCCGCTTTCATATGTAAGAAACACAATGATGGCAATTAACAGTTTTAATCCGCAACATGTGGTTGACATCTTTGTTGCTGCAAGTGATGCTGTTGCCCTTAGGCCTTAGTTAAATGTTGCTTTTTAGTTTGTTTATTGCTGGTTGTTACTTTGGCTATTTCCAACACATTGTTTTACTTTTTTTTATTTTCAAAAGTAAAGTTTTGTATTGCTGTTAAGACAATTGTTTGCTTTGTTGTTTGTTCACTTAACTTCAAAACAACAACAACAAAAACAACAACAACGAAAACAACAATCTTTTGAACTGTATGATTAAGAGGCTAAATGCTACAGTTGTTGTTGAGTGTCACTTTTTTATTTGTTTAATTTTATATTTATTTGCTTAATAATCATTATTTGTCAATTACAATAATTTGTTTATATTTACATTTTCCATTTATTATTAGTTGATATTGTTTTTATTGTTTGTCATACAAAATTGTTAATCATTGTTATCTTGAATTTTTGTTCTTATTACTATCTATCTATTAGGGTATTCAATCGGTTAACCGTTAATCGGTTAACTGGTTAATTAGTACCCAATTAACTGATCGGTTAATTTAAAATTGGCGTTTTTCCATTAACGGTTAAACCGGTTAATATCAGTCGATTAACCGATTAACCGACGAAACAAGTTTTTTCATATTTTGTAGTATTACAACTTTTTTTTTTTTGGTGAATAATTCACAGAAAAAATATCATCAAAATGCAACCAGCAAAACAAATTGTTAATAGTTAATTTAAATTGAAATATATATTTAGTTAATATAAAAAATTAAGTTGTTGATATGACAAACACAGAAATTTTTTTCAATAAACTGAACTAACCAAATTTTATGTTATACATGGCGCAAAAACTCAAAAAATTCATGGTTGATAAAACAAATAAAATTTTTTCTAGTCAATTAAATTATTCAACACAATTATTTGTTAAATTATATCATAACGGAATACGCACATGTAGAAGAAACAGAAGAACTCGCATTTTGTGTGTATTCGTTATTTGCTTATCTAATAACGATTTCCTCTTTAGCTGAGTGGTAAGTACATTAGTCTATTAATCAAGAGATTGCCGGTTCGACTCATCCAAACACCTTTAAGATTTAACAAAAAACAAAATTCTAAAAAAAATATTAAAAAAATACAAACAAAGAAACAACACACTAGAATTTGAAAAACAAATTCATTAAAAAAAATTTTTTCTGTTAACAACTCAATTGTTAATAACACAATAATTTTAATTGGAAATAATTGAGTTGATTTTGTTTTCTTATGTTACAAATGTGTTTTTGTATTTACAAAAATCGTTGTAGGTGCCTTATTAAATAATATTTTAATTGTATTCACAAATAAATTATTTGTTTTTACAAATCTTTTTTTTCTGTGTTATTTGTTTCGTCTCATTTACAAAAGGTGAGTATTTAGAAATTATTATTAGTCAGAAGAAACGCCAACAGAAGAAACTATCGATAGTAAAACAAGAAATGTTCTAACAAAATTAACCGAATTAGTTTCAGAATCATTATGTGTGTTTTTGGTTTACTAATAAACTCAAATTAGTAAATAATTTATGCACTTTTATTTGCTTCAAACACTTAATTTACGGAAAACCTTTATTAATCAGTTAACCGGTTAATACCGAAATTACCCGATTATTAACCGATTAAGCAAAAACCTCGATTAATTAATCCCCGGTTAATTGAATACACTACCATCTATACGAGTAGCATTTGTTGTCGTTCTATGGTGGTGTTCCTATAAAACGTTGTTGTTTTAAAACTAAAAACACTTGTAAGTACACATGTCATAAACACGGATGAATGTAGAATTATGTTTCATCACAACATTACTTGAGGTTTTTTTCTAATTCTTTTGTGGAAATATTTCGGTTAATTGTCTTTTTATTATTTTTAAGACGCCTCCTCACTTACATACATATATACATACATACATATATACAGGTAACCCTCCTACAATGCGGGAGTTAGGTTCCTAAGAAATGCCGCGTTGTAAGAAATCGCGTTTTAGGAGACATGAGCTCCATACAAAAAGCAGAGTTTGATTCCAAAGTGATAAATTGGATTTTTTATAGTGTATTTATACATATATATACATATGTATATTTATGTACATACTTGGGTATTAATTTAATCGGGGTTTTGTTCTAATCGGTTCATCAGTCGATTAATTAAACGAGGTTTTTGCTTAATCAGTTACTATTCGGTTAATTTTGGTATAAACCGGTTAACCGATTAATAAAGTTTTTCCATAAGTCAAGTGTTTTCAACAAATAAAAGTGCATAAATTATTTATAAATTTGAGTTTATTAGTAAAAAAGCACACATAATAATTCTTAAAATAATTCAGTTAATTTTGTTAGAACATTTCTTGTATTACTATCGATAATTCCTTCTGTATGCGGGTCATCATCTGACTCATAACGACAGAGCTCAGCGATGAATATTCTGCAAAAAAGTTCATTTCTGAATTTCTTTTGTTTTTTTTAATACCTTTGTTTTTTACTGTTTATCTAATCCTTAATTAAATCTTTGGCAACAGTACTTGGCTTTTATTAAATAAAAACTTAATAATAGAGTACCAGAGTCTCTAGTAAACTCTTTTATAGCCATGTCCAAAGATTTTGAAGTTTTATTCACACATAAAAGAAGTTTTGTGTTAACCGAAAAAAGCTAATTTTAAATTAAGCGATCAGTTAATCGGGTAGTAATTAACCAGTTAACCAATTAATGGTTAACGGATTGAATAGCCTAGTACATAATAACTACATATGTATATGTATGTATTTTTTTATTTATTTATTGAGTCGTAACAACATCTCATATAATTTGATAGCACGCTATTTATTTAAACAACAAAAAAGTTGAATTGCACGTAAAATATATAATAAAAGATATAATAAATTGAAACCATAATATTTACAGCCATAACTATCTACTTCTCTTCATCACTTATTATGATTTCCCTCGAACGTTTTGATCGTACTTGTTCAATCAAACCGCTTTGGAGCGAAAACGCGTTAGAATAATATGCGTTATAGGTGGGTTACATCGCGTTTTGAGAACTGCGTTTGAACGAAAACGCGTTATAGGAATACGTGTTATAGGTGGGTCACCCGTGCAGGTAAGCCTCGATCTACGCGGTACTTCGTTTATTCAATTTTGATGCAACGCGGATTAGTAATATCAACCGTAATTTATTTATGTGAATTTAATATAACACACTTAAAAAATTGTGACAATATTCATTTTACGCGAAATCGCTCAAGTATGTACAACTTAAAATGTTTTGAGTTTTGTTATAAAAATTACTCCAGCCAAAAACATAAATAAACATAATAAACGTAATGCAATATATAAATACGACAAGAGAAAAGCCTACAACTTTACAACTATAGCAAAATCTCTTGATTTAAACGAGTCAACTATGAGAACCATTAAGAAAACAAAATCCGATATATTACAATTCATATGAATTTCCCTTGAAATAAAGCCACAATCACTAGGTAATGGCGATGATAAAGTTGAGCTATTTTTTTTCATTAAAAAATTGTATACGAAAAAGAAATTAAAAGAAATTTTAATAGGGCATTTACATTATCTCAAAATCTAGTAGTTACGAGATTTTGAGCTAAATCTAGCTGCTTTTTGATACATAGATTTCCCATACAAAAAAAAAAAAGATTGTGAGTACAGATTCCGTAAATCGAGTGTTATATGTACATACATTTCATACATAATTGCTTTGCTATCGTTCCCATTTATTTACATTTTTTCCATAGCACAATATATATTTGAAAAAATTAGAAAAAAAATAATAATAAAAATTATTTTTTATTATTTTTTTTATTTTAATTTTTACAGAATAGAATTGTAATAGTCATTAAGTTTGTGTCATGGACAAAAACTTTACTATCAGCACGTGATTGTGTCATTTAATGATTTTTTTGGTATGAATACATCATGACAATCAACACATTAGAATATCTACTCTCCGTGAAACACTACAGCCATTGGCAACATGTTTAAAGTTTTCAACAACTTTATCTGTTTTATATGCTCCAGAAAATATTTTGTTTAAATTATTCTTCATGGCAAAGTTAAAGTAACGTAAAAATCTTATTAAAAGTTATGAAATAAGAAAAAGTAATAACTTGATACTGATTAATATGAAAAGAGAATACAAATTTTAATATAAAAAATAAATACTAGGTATAGGCACTAATTTCGCATTAAGAACACAGCAAGCATTAAATCTGTGGCAAAAATGAAAAAGTGCCTAAGTCGGGATAAGCTGATTTTGAGTTAATGGTACCTCCGTAATCTGCATATTCGAAAGTACCCCTTGGTAAAAAAAATCTCAATTAATTTGTGTGAGTTTTCAGGAAGTAAAAGCTGTATGACTTGCGACTTATCTTTTTTCGATTTCTAATCTTATTTGGAGTAATAGCTTAATTTAGGTTATACTTTCAGTAGAACCATGTTTGCTTAAAAAAATAAAGGTTAACAGAGAATTGCCCAATTTAACTGCAAAAGAAAATAATTTTCTTAAAATCGGCATAAAAACTTAAAATGCCCTGCTGGAAAACAGTAAAATATGACTTAAACACTTATTCTTTATTTCCACGGAAATAAGCACATACTTAAGCCGAGATCCCACTATCGGCACAATGTACCGATTTTCGCCGGCTCACTGAAATAAAGTCAAAAGTAATAAGCTAAATTTGTCTTATTTTTCAATTGATTGAAATCCCTTTAGACCTGGACATTATTTTGTGTATAAATTCCTTTAAATCATCAATATAAAAATAATTCTTTAATTTTTAGGCTAAAGTTTGCTTACTGCTTTCAAAGTTCCTTTTTTGTGAAAAGGACATCGCACAATTGTGTCATCTCGGTCGTAACATGTAACAAATGCTCTGAATTATATTAAAAATATTTTATTGGATTTATTATATAATGTGATGTCTTGACTTTAAAAATATTCAGATCATTGCATAAAAAATATTATATAAACCAAAGGAAAATATGTTTTAAAAATTATTAGTTAAAAAACAAACAAACAAACAATTTAATACAGTTTGAAATCAATGAAAGGTACGTATTTGTATAATTTTAAATTTTGAACGATATTTCTCGAAGGAGTCTTTGTTTTTTGTTAAGAAAAGTGTTTCTTTATATAGTTGGCATCGCCCTTTGCACTGACAGCCACAACTATTGCGATATATTCTTGGTGGATCGTCAGATCAAATGGTGATAGTAGCGATCAAATCTTATATTGTCAGTTGCATTATGTGGACCATATTTCGTACTATAAAAATGCTTAGAAATTTTTCAACATTCCCAGAAACCTCAAGGAATACTCTTAACACTATACCTATGTATGCCCATTTTGAAAGTTAAAAAATACTATACTTTACGACTAGATAATTCAAGAAGCGTGCTCCAGTTTTTGGTCGCATAAATCAACCATACCCTTAAAAGCGTTTTCATTTTTAATAACTGCTTATACTTAGCTCGGTCAACGGTGCTTAAAATTTTTGTTCCATCTTTCGATTTTACCAAGATGATCTTTGGCAGACATTTTTGAGGAAACTATTGCCATTTTGGCGTCCTTCTAGTTATCAGCAAGTAAGTGTTCATTTGCAAATTTGCAAATATCACTGCAGTGAATATTTTTGTGTAAATGAAATTTAACTCTTTCTGTTGGCCACGATTTGGCTATTGCTAGATAACTCGTATGTATGGAGTAACTAGTGGAATTACTATAAAAAATCTATCGAAATGTGTATACATGCCTGCCATTTGATACCCAATTTTTAAATGTTTCATGAATGAATAATTTGTGATCTCAGCCGACATAGTCTGAAAAGTGCATGTTTGGTCGAAGTTCCAGTAATTGACGTCTGAAAAGTGCATGTTTGGTCGAAGTTCCAGGAATTGATTATTGTACATGGAGTTAAATAAGATGGAAACTCTATATTTGTGAGACCAGTACATCTTGTTCGCTGGGTGAACAAGCCGCCCCACTACGATCTCGCATCCGTAGAACCGTTTAATGCCCGAAGCTTTATAGCTCACTCCATAACCACCCTACTTATTATAGTATACACATTTAAGTATACTTAGTAACGTCTACATAATGGTATTTTAGAAAATACTTATTTTGCTGATAAACCGATGATGTCGAAAGCTCAATAATCATAAATGAAACACTGTTATATCTGAGGTATTTAATTGTTGAGTCGGTCGATCCGGCTTGTTATTGGTAAACTCAAACATGTAAATATGTTCAATGCTTTCATTACTTTCTTCTTCTGCATTTTCATCTAAAGGGCTCCAGGTTTTGTCAGCAGCATTATAATCGTCACTGAAGTCAACATCAGATAACACAAACGTGAGCATAAAACAAAATGTCACCTTGTACCTGATCAACTGACGCTGACTAGTTGTTATGTGTGTAATGCTCTGACTTGTTGCAAAATCTCATTTTACAGTTACCACCACTAATTTTGAGCGCTTATATCAAAGCTATTTTACAACAACACTTACTTTGTGGTCGCATGTCTACACTTCTTGAAAGACACAATAAAGCTGAAGCTGAATTTTTTTATTTGTTTATTTTATTTTTTGTGAAAGAAACATGACCTCACAATCATTGCTTGGCGGTTAATAGACAAAAAATAATTTTTTAATTTAGTTGAAGTCAATCAAGGCAGATCGCAAAATTGATTAAGCTCGGTCTGAAAGGGATATATACTTATCCTGGAATTAATTGAGATATAAGGCTATTTTGCTTTATTACTTATGACTTTATTGCAGTGAGCCGACGAAAACACATTGTGTACATTGTGCCGATAGCGGGATCCCCGCTTTATAAATATACAGTTGTACATATGTACATATGTATGCCTAAAATAGTAGTATAATCAACTAAAATAATGTCTTTGTTGCATTTTTACTGCGTCTACTTTTTAACTACAGAAATTTAGTAAAGTGCGACTTTGACTCGCACACGAAGGGTTCCGTACGAACTTTAGTCGTTTTTTTTTACTTTTGGCATTTTTTTGTGCGTTTTTCGGTTTTGGGGATTTTTTAGTTCTGGCGCTTTTTTCTCGTTTTGGTGATTTTCTCGAGTTTTGGCGACTTCTTCGGTTTGGCGATTTTATAATTTTGGGTATTTTTATTTTTACCGTTTTTAAAAATTTCAAAAGTCTATTACCTCTTATAAGATACAGCAAGTTGTCGAAGTTACATAATCAAAATTACATTAACTGATAAAACACCCTTTAATTTACATGTTTTTTAAATTTGTGTTAATTGTTGTAGTCTGTACAAAAATACACTAGCCTAACAAATTTCAAGTGTTTATATAATGGGTGTTTTTTATTGAGGTATAGAACTTTAAGTTGGCATCACTTTTTTAACTGGCGGACATGTCAGCTGTCAAGTGATTAATATTTAGTTTGGTTTGCCATTTCATCATGAACAGGTTGACAAAAGAACAACGCTTGCAAATCGTGCAAATTTATTTCGAAAATAATGGTTCAGTTCGCGAAGTTTACCGCAAGCTCCGTCCATTTTATGGTCGACATAATCGTCCATCAGAGCAATTAATTCGGTTAACCATGGATCGTTTTCGCACCACATTTACTCTATGTGATAATACGCATCCGCAGAGACGTCGAACAGTGCGCACCGACGAAACAATTGCCGCTGTAGAGCAAAGTGTTGAAGAGGACCCGAATGAATCGATTCGCCACCGTGCACAGCAATTGGAGCTTTGTCCATCAACTTTATGGATGATTTTGCGCAAAGATCTTGGCTTGCGACCTTACAAGATCCAGCTTGTGCAAGAATTAAAGCCGCGAGACCATGCAATGCGTCGTGATTTTGGTGTATGGGCCGAAAATGAGATTGATCTCGATGCTGATTTTCATCGTAAAATTTTGTTCAGTGATGAGGCTCATTTTTGGTTGAATGGCTACGTCAACAAGCAAAATTGCCGCATTTGGAGTGAAGAGAATCCATATGAGACCCTTGAGACGCCATTACATCCACAAAAACTGACTGTTTGGTGTGCTCTATGGGCTGGTGGAGTCATTGGGCCATACTTCTTCCGAAATAATGCTGGAGAGTCAGTTATTGTTAATGGAGACCGGTATAGAGCCATGATAACCGACTATTTTGTTCCCGAATTGGATGGCATGAATGTGGATGAGTTGTGGTTCCAACAAGACGGCGCTCCATGCCACACAGCGCACGTCACAATCGATTTATTGAAGGAAACATTCGATGAGCGTATAATTTCGCGGAATGGACCTGTCAATTGGCCACCAAGATCGTGTGATTTGACACCATTGGATTATTTTCTTTGGGGATATGTGAAGTCGCTCGTCTACGCCAACAAACCAGAAACGCTAGGGGACTTGAAAGCCAACATTCGTGGCCTTATTGCCAACATACGGCCCCATATGTTAGAAAAAGTGGTTGAAAATTGGACCTGTGGAATTGGCTTTATTCGAGCCAGCCGCGGCGGCCACATACCCAAAATCATATTTAAACATTAATGGCATAAAATTATCCTTCCAATAAAGCCAAATTGATGGACATTAAAACGATTTTCTTGTGTTTTATTTCAATTCGAAGTTCTATACCTCTAAAAAAACACCCTGTACATACAATTGTATGTATGTATATTACATGGGATTTTAAAATTTTTGTTGCTCGTTTTGGAGCACCCTTTAATTTTTAACTTTCATAATTTTACAGGAGAGACAAAAAACTTCAAAAAATCGAAACTATAGAAGTTAGCTTAATGATTTTTTCAGTATAGCATTAAAATACGATGATACATTTATTTCTTAAGACAAAATTTGCTTTCAACGTTGTTTTTATTAGTTATGTGGGATGCGCCCTTTTGAATTCAAGAGACCTGAAATCAAAAGAGCGTAATAACAGAAACTTTATTAAAGTGAAAATATATGACTATGATTTGCTAGTCAAGTTTGAAGGAGTAAGAAGTACAAATAGAGATGCTTTTTATATGTATTTAATTTTATTAAGTTTATACTTTTTTTAGTAACTGAAAATTTAAAAACAATATAACATTTCATTTAATAACTGCCAAAAAAAAGTAAAGATGAATTCATTGCAAAAGTGAACATTTAGCCCCACATTCACAAAAATTAATGTGGACTTAGTATAAGAATTTTCTATGGTTAGTTTTTATGAATACTGGGTTAATCTTCAAACGGACAGCACTTTTTCACATAGTTTGGAACTACAGGTTTGCCCCATTTGTCTAGGCTTTTTCTCAATTATATTATTTCCAAAATATTTTCGTCTATATATTCGATTTATTTTGTTTTTTGACATTTTAGTAAAATTAAAACTTTCGCATTAAAAAAATAACAAAACTAACAAAATCAAATTCTTTTTACTAACACACTTTAAATGCAGGCCAATATTGCATTAGTTGTCCTTCTCTAATATATATGTTAGAGTGGAACATAGTGTGTATTGGAAAATATTTTAAAATCGTTTATTTTGATAAGTCGTGCTCGTTTGTTGACTGTGGTGGATATATCTATCAACAATGTAGGTCATATGACCGATCAAATCTTGTAGGGAAGAAACCAGAAGAAAACTAAAACATACCAAAATTAAATTTAAACTGGCAACACTGTTTACAACTGTAACTATTACAATTATTTGGGGTATTCACTAGGTCTCCTAACTAGCCATGTTATTATAAACCATAATTTTAAAATCGCTTTAAATTTTTTGTATTTGAATTTCAGACAAAAAATGTTTTGAAATAAAATAGAAGAAGAGTTTTATTAATATATTTGTTTTTTAATCCAAAAATATAAATTTTTAAGCGATTTTAAAATTATTAGTTAGGGCAATATGATTTGGTAGGAGACCTGAAGGATATCGTAATTTTTTTTATTACCCAACACAAAAAAAATGTATTTAAATTTGAAAGTTTTGACAGTGAACCTTATGACTTAGTGTGGGTTGCGCCCTTTTGATGTAAGAAAAAAAAACAACTTTGTTGTTACGCCCTTTTGCATTTCTTTAAAGAAGTCATAGTTTTTGACATTAGGACTGTAAAAATTTACTAGAACATGTATTTTGATTTGCTCTACCATAATCAGTAAAAAACCCAATTTTGAATTTTGTTGTTGTTACGCCCTTTTGCATTTCAGGTGAAAATATATTATATTTTTTGTTGTAGCTAAGTTCTACATAGCTTTTGTAAAAAAATTACTAATTTATTATAAATCTACTTCATATCTTATTGCATTTGACATTCTGAACACGAATCTGATAAGGATTTTGAAATCCTTATAGAGAGCTAAAGCTGACCACCTCGAGATGGAAGAAGCTTTCAGTCAGGCTTAAGTTACTTTTAAGGTATTTTAAGTTTTTTCTTGTAGCTTTTCAATTCCCATATCTAGTATTGAGTAAAATATTTCACAAATTGATTAAAAAATAAATATATTAAAATATTAAAAAAAATCACATATTTTTTCCGACAAAATATACTAACTCTAAAAAAATATTTGTGTTTTGATCGACTAAAATATGCTATCTCATAAAAATACGCTAACCAGTGCGAAATAAAATACTTTTTGCAGAACTATAAGTTAGTAAGTATATTTAAAGCATATTATGGAAGGCGCATCATATAGTTTTACAATAATGAGCGGATCAACTAGTCATTTTGCTCTACTGAAAAGTAAGTTTTTTGAGTTGACGTATTTTGAATATAGGCTCTCGTTTTATTATATTCTATAGCAGCAATGAAATGAAATTCAAATGAACCAGTGCTTTGAATTTTATTACTACTGCTACTGTCATTGTATATTAGCGGTAGAATAGAATAATATCCGATAAAATTAAAATGCACTTGCTTCAAGTGTTTCCGTTGGGAAATTTTTGAGTGACATGTAAAAAAGAAGATTTGGAAAAAACTTTGGACGTACTGAAAATGTATTTGAAGCAAGAAAGGTGAAATGATTCTAAAATCCAATGAAACTTTACGAACTTTTGGTAAATTTTTAAGATAAAACATAATCAAATTTATGAAATTCGTTTGATAAATATTACGGCTTCGGATATGCCCTATCTTCAGCGTTCTCTTGAATACTAAACTGTGGACGATATCATATGTATACTGGAATGAAATAAAGAAGAACAAATTCTGAAAAGAAAATAAAAATAGGACAATGGTAAGTCTGTTGTAAATTAGAGATGGTAAATTTGGGCTTTCATTACAAAACACGTTTCAGCAAAATTGAAATACGATGAATCAAAACAATTCACGTATTCCATTTGCAAGAAAGTCTCGTATATAAGGCAGAAATCTACATCAACTGACGCCACACACAGTGGACCAACACAGAAGAACGCTGATGATGAAGGTTTAGTGGCCTTCGAAAACTGCTGGCTGTTCCGTTCAACTATGTGGTGTCAGAATATTTACAACTAACTTTGATGTTATTTGTTCATTAATAATTATCACATGTAATTTGGCTTAAAAAGCGTTACGAACTTATAGCCCGTTCAAATCATAAATATAGAAAATAAAAATATTTGAATACGGAATGTACAGATACATGTCTGTACCACCCTTGACAACACAAAAACGTGGCAATTAGATAGGTAATAATGAGACTTGAGTGAATACCATTAAAATGTGTGGCCTACGTGAATTTTAGGCTTTGAATTTTATTGCCATTGCTATTGTCAATGTTAAGTAGCAGTAGAATATCATAATATCGCACACCCAGAGTTAACGTTGGGAAATTTCTGAATAATATTAAATAAGAGGTTTCTAAAGAAAATAGAGGAACTATTTCAAAAGGTATGGAAATTTTCAAGAAAAAATATAACGTTTCATTCCTAAAGGAAAACCTTTGCCAATACCAAAGAATAAATAAATATGCAATCCGTAAGAAATGTATAAATACGAGTACATATATAATATATTATCTAAGTTATGACATAAACGCAGTTAGGATGAACGGCAAACTTTGCATTTGTAACTATTTGAAACTTTCAAGGCACAAACAAAAAGTTCACATCTCATGAATGTATTATACAAATACATTTTGTATACCCATCTTTGTCTTTCTCTTTATAAAATTCACAAAACTGATGCGTGTAGAATCTGGCTAACGTGCCTTTTCACAATGTATGATCAAGAGTTAGCGTGAACTTTAACTGACTAAAAATTATTAATTTTCATAAATCAAATTTCTTTATAGTTTTTTTAATAAAATTTTTTTGTGTGGTTTTATAGATATTTTTGTAAAGTCGAGAAATTACACACAGAATGTTTTTTAAGTATAAATAGTAAAATACCAAAATATTAAAATATCCAGAAAATATGTGATATCTTCTAAGCGGCTGTACAGATTTTCATAAAACATAACTAAGAACACTCCCGATAAAGTCACCTTTTAAACAAAAAAAAAACTAAATCAAAATCAGCCATTTGGTCTGTACGTGGACACGGACAGACACACACTACAAACTTCTAACACCCCTTTTTTTGGTCGGGGGTTAATGAACGCACATCACAAAAGCTATAAATGTATCAGTAGAGTCACCTTAGTTATATTCTTTATGTGCACCACGCTAAATCTACACAAAAAAATATCACCATGGTAGCCATCTTTATTCTCACGCATGTGCTTAATAGGTAAGTTAACAGAGGATCATTGAAAAAAGATGTGATATCTTCTAAATGGCTGGACAGATTTTCTTAGAACATAACTAAGAACCCTCTAGATCAAGTTACCTTTCAAACAAAAAAACTAAATCAAAATCGGCCATTTGGTCTGTACGTGGACATGGACATACAGATGCACAGACACACACTTCAAACTTATAGCACCCCTTTTTTGTAAAACAAAAGGGGCATCATTTTGGGTGTAGCAAAAACTTAAAAAAAAGCTAATATTACATAGTTTTAACTAGGCTTTGGGGGAAGTATCCTAGATATCGGAAGCTGTATGCAGATTTTAACATGAGATTGCAAAAACAAAATTGGAGCTGTTTGCAACCATTATCAATGATATTGACTTTTTGATTGGGCTTAAAATGCCGACACAATATACAAAATATATACTAAATAGGCTGTATTTTCAGGTGGGGCATAATTCCCTCTTTCTGTCTAAGAATCGAGATTAAAGTATCGATTGTCTAAGGTGGTGACTGTAGCACCTTTTTTTCGTCTTCTCCAACGCACATACTTTTTTCATTCAACTCAGACCAAAACTAAATACGATGAGAAGGAGCATTCAAAAATATACAATATACAATAAAAGTCTAAAAATTCAAAGAAGTGGCCGACGAAATCTCTTTTCACTTGTATGAATTACATACAAGTTTACATATGAATATACCACTTACATATCGTTACCTAAATAAAGAAAGGACCTAACTCATTATTTTTGCATTTTTCGATACATTAGATGTTCCTATATCGAAATATTATAAGAAAACTCGATTAAAAAATATAATGATTGAGGGCCTTTCTATATTAAGGTAACGATATGTAATTTGATTTAGTTAAATTGCACCTATAAGAAAAGTAAAAGAGGTATATGTATGTGTGTACATAAACATTCATATATACATACATACATACATATATGTACATATGTATTTACATATGTTTGCATGTATGTGAGCATTAAAGTTTAATTTAACTTTTGACATCAAATAAGATTTGTCTCGCACAAAGAAGGCAGTTACAAATGCAGTCAAATATATGGAGATACATTAGCTATAGAAAGGAAATGAATCACTCAGGCTCATGCATACGAAAACGTATTATGAAAAACATATGAAAAGTACTGTATCTCAGCATAATTTCATACTTACAAAAATTTATAAAACAACTTAGCTGAATAATAAATACTTAAAAACGCATAGACAAAAAAATCGCATACTTAAAGTTTTTACACTTTTATGCACAATAACAACAAACTGCACTGAAAACAGCAGAAGCAATAGCGTAGACAAGAAAAAAAAGAAGGTGACAAAACTCCTGATACAACAACAGCAAAAACAGTGAATGGAGTTAAGCACATGCACTGGTTTCTCATACTGCAACAACTGTTTAACAAATCTTTACAATAGTCAATGAAACTATTTTATAATAAACATGCATGCTATGCTACTGACTGGCATTTATAAAGTTCCCATAGCGATGCAGTATGAAAGCTGCTTTAACAAGCAAACCATCTCACATGCACTCATACAAACAAGATTCACGTTAACGTTAATTCAAACCAATTAACAACAAAAGGCTTTATCCATATGCATTTATTTGTACATATTATATTTTTGTATTTTCGCACTTTCAGCTTCTTATAAATTAAACACAAAATGGTAAAAGGCGACAAAGGCACTTTTTGCACTACACATTAACAAAACAAAAACACGGAAATGGAATTTCTTTTTATTTATTATAAACATTTTTCGGTGGCGCTGTTCTTTCACCGTTAAATGAAAAAATTAATTTTAACGGTGTTTTATTTACACTTTAAAACACAAATTCATTTAATTTTAATATAATGCAATAAACACATACTATGTGCATGCATATGCATTTATGTATGTATGTACATACATATGTTTGTATGTATGTAATTAAGTATGTTTATATGTATGTCCACGAGGATAGAAACCAAAAATATTTTTATTAAAACAAGTTATAATTTTTATATCCGTTTTTCTATATTTTTTTTCCAGAATTCCTCTAATGCGGTTAATACGAGTATTTTTTTGTTTGCTGCATGTTATTCACAGTTAACAGCGCCATGTAACTAACCGTTATTTTATTTCCAATTCAACGTCTGTTTTACACGAAAGTCTAAGCTAAACTGTTTAAATGTTTGAGGGAAAATTGATATAAACATGCTTTACTACGTAAAATTGTTATTGCTGTTGTTGTTTGCATGTTCTACGTAAGTATGTATGTATATCTTACATGGCATTCATTCATATATACATAGACACATACATATACAAGTAGATAAATAAACACATAGAAATCACAGTAGGATGATTTCGTTATCACAACGAAGTTGTTTTGGGTGCGTGCGAGAAAGAGAGTAAAGAGTGTAAATGAGTGTAAATTGTGGGGTGCCTGTGTAAATTTACAGTTAGGATGAGCATATGGGCATGATGCTTGTACGCATGATTTTAATGTGCTTTTTATCAAATGGTATGATAGTGCGTATAAGCAATATTTTATTTTTCATTTTGAATGTTGAAACACGACGCATTTCTTATAATTACTAATTACATATGTACATACACATACATATGTACATACATGTGATTTAGTTTCTTGTTTACTTTTGCATTTCATCGACTACCAAATCATTTAGAATCCTTTTGCTTCTTACATATTACATACACTCAAAATAAAATTCAATCCATCCGCACTTAAATCAATCCAGAGCGGTGTCATTAGTAAGGTAAAAACGGATTTACTTAAATCGATTACAGAAGGCTTGATTAAAGTACGAATAATTCAAGTACTAAATATTTAATTTTAGCCCTGCTCAATCCCGAATTCGTACTTGAAATAATCCTAAAACGTGATTAATATCAGAAAAACCGATATTAAACTAATTCCAAAATTCACATGATTCAAGAATTTCCAAGTTGATTTAATCCCGAATCCGCACTTGAAATAATCCAAAAAACGTGATTGATTTTATAAAAACTGATATTGAATCAATCTAAAAATGCACTTAATTTAAGTATTTCTAAGTTGATTTAATTCCGAATCTGTACTTGAAACAATCATTAGAAGAGATTGATATAAGAAAACCTGAAATTAAATATATCTCAAAATGCGCTTGTTTTAAGAAATTCTGATATGTTATAATGAATAAAAATATTTAAATTAACTTTTAATTAGCTTTTTATTTAAAATATTGGAAACAACTTGCACAGCAATTATAATTTATTATAAGGTACAAGGAAGGTTACAATTTATGTTAATACTACTTAGAATTTAAGAAAATATAAATTAATAATGAATTAATTGGTAGTAATATATTAATTGGTAAGAATTTCCATATTTAGAATATTGTGTATGCAAAAATTGAAAAAGAATTTTTCAAAATTATTAAAAATTACTAATATAAACACATTTGTCGTCTCTCTTTCTTTTATTTTTCATTGCAATAACTCAGTGACTGCTTTAATATTCTGACCCAACTATAGTGAGTATATCTAATGAACATAATTAATAAAGTTATATCATTTATGAGAAACTTGTTTCGGTTCTATTTACCTGGCTTAAACTCGTTTTCTTAGGAAATTATGTTTTTCTGTTAAACAGTCGTCAAGTATTGTTTCGACGTCGCCTCCAAATATAAAGATAAGGAATTTAATATACATAAACATATTTATATGTATATGTTAACTGCCGTATTCAGGAAAAATTATTTGGTTTACAAAAGGTGTACCAAACAAATTTAGTATAGAAATTTGTTTGTTAAACGTTTTTTAGACCTAAATAATTTTTTTATGAATAAGGACTTAAATATTTATTACACTAGAAGTATTTTTTCATATTTGAAACCCCTTTTGAGAAATTCCGTACGTGACCAAGAGGGGGTGGTCCTCATTTGTCTATTCTGTTATATTTCTCGAGCAGCTGCACATTCATGTACAAAAATATGTACAAATGTATATCAAAAAACAAAATATTTATGCACATATATAAAAACTTATGTCGAACAAATTTGAAATAATTTCAAAACTAAAATGGTCTAGTTTTTATAAAATGCAAAATACTGCCCCTTTGCCACAATTGAATAATTATCTGTTTGCTCTCAACTTAAGCTCACGTTTCTAAGCTGATTACATTTATAATCGCCATCGCTCCAAAAGTGCAACCCCATCAGTGCTCTAAGAGAAACTATGTCATTAAGAAGCTAAGGGTTCTTGGTCACCTAGAGCGTTAGCAAATTTCTGAGTCCGGTCTTACAGCGAGTTGAGCAAAAGAAAATAATTATGCAATCAGAATCTACGAGGCAGAATACTTATATTTATTATTTCATGCAACTAACTATAAAACACTTACAGATTAATATTTAAATTCTTTACCGACTTTTTGACAATGTTCATATTAACTTTAAAAAAATACAACTAATTTTTAATTGACACCATTTAAAAAATGTCCTATGTACTTACAGAACGCTCATTTACTTAAACAATGTGATAACTAAAAAAAATCGCGTTATAGACACGAGTTTAAAGTTATCAATTTGGACACAACTTAATGAAAAAATTAAGTTTTATTTTTCTTTCAATAGAATTTACGAGATATGAGTATAAAATGTTTTATATGTAGTTTCTACAAGTGAGGCAGACGACTCGTCTAGAAAATTTGTATGAAAATCACTCAAAAATATGAGTGCTTTCCATATAAATTTTATACTCAAGTCGTCCGTCTAGGTTGTAGAAACAGGGGGTTAATATTATAAATAACGAAATGAGTATTAATTTTATTTATTTATTTGAGTATTTTAATTTGAAATTTATTTGCTGGTGGTTCAGCTTGGTCTATATACGCATTTCATTGTTGCTGTAACAAATCATCAGTAGACTTCAAATGCGTATATAGACCAAGCTGAACCACCAGCAAATAAATTTCAAATTAAAATATAATTATGACAATATGTCGAATAATAAATTTCTTAAATTTATTTGAGTATTTAAGAAATTTATTATTCGACATATTGTAATAATTATATTTTAATTTGAAATTTATTTGCTGGTAGTTCAGCTTGGTCTATATACGTATTTCATTGGCGCTTGAACCAAATCATCATTTGTGACTGTTCAAAATTTGTGGTTGAAGTCTACTGATGATTTGGTTCAAGCGCCAATGAAATACGTATATAGACCAAGCTGAACCACCAGCAAATAAATTTCAAATTAAAATTTATTTGAGTATTTTTTTATATTTTTGAGTATTTAATGAGTATTATGTCTGCATTACTAACTCAAAAATCAAATTTTTTGAACTATGACTTTGCATTTAGCAAAGATGCCACTAAGAAAAAATATGCACACTCGCACACACATATTAAGCTTTTTTTTATAAGGCCATATTTTTTACTTAAGCGGCCCACACACTACAACAGCATGCACGCGCAATCAAGCCATTGAGCATTCATGCTCGACCCACATAACATACCAGCAAGCTGGTACAATATTCACTTTTTTTAAAAATTAAAGAAGGGTGGTTCTGAATAGTGACGCAGTTGTTTGCTTAAATTTGTATTGATATTTTGTAAATATTAGCAGCTATGTAAAGCACTAAAGTGCTCAAATTCCATTATCCATTGCAACAAATTATTTTTAAACAAATTAGAATTTTTAAATGAATATTTACTCCTTGACAACTTTACTCAATTGAGCTAATTTCACCATACACAATACCAGCAAGCTTGTACCATCAGCAAAATATCAAACTCAATTTGACATCATTACAGTCAAACGTTCAATCACACAAAATGCCTATACACGATCCAACCGCTGGCACAAACACTTGATTGCGCATGCATCCTGTTGTAGTTTATGGGCCCCTTTAAGCGGCCCATACACTACAACAGCATGCACGCACAATCAAGCGATTTAGCATTCATACTCGAAGCACACATTATACCAACAAGCTGGTACAATATTCATTTTTTACAAAATTGCGGTAAGGGTGGTTATGAATAGTGACACAGTTTTTGCTACAATTTATTTATTTTTTTCAGTCTATGGACAAAAAATTCTTACAATTACTATTGGTATGTTGTTAAAATTAGCAGCTATGTATAACTAAAGAGCTAAAATTCTCTTTTCCATTGAAAAAAATTATATATCAATAAATTATATTTTTTAAATGCATGTTTACTCCATGAAAACTTTGCTCAACTGAGCTAATTTCACCATATACTACACCAGCAAGCTTGTACCATCAACAAAATATCAAACTCTATTTGACATCACTACAGCAACACGTACAATCACACAAAATGCCCATACACGACCCAACCGCTGGCACAAACACTTGATTGCGCATGCATCCTGTTGTAGTTTATGGGCCCCTTTACTCTTTAAATGTCGATAGGCTTCTTCGATGTCCCTCACAAGCTGGAGCAGTTGATAGTTGTCATTTGTTTACAATGCCAAATTGCCTGACATCTCATAAAAAACAAATAATTTTATTTTATTCACTTTTAGATATGTATGTATATTCACTTTTAAATATACCATCACACTTTTTTGCACACTACGCAACGCTTAAATAACACATTTTCTTTATTGTAAATATTTTTTTTTAATAAGATTTTATTTCCATAAGTTTTTATTATTTTTTATGTTAAATATTGATTTTCACATTTGCATATGTATGTATGTATTTTAAATTTTTATTGAAATTCAAACCTAAGCACACTAAATGATTTGAAATTTTTTGTTAAAAGGTTTTTTTCTCTTCATATGTGAATATTTTGTACATACAGTCATACTTTAAATAAGAATTTTTTACTCAATTTAAGAACCTTGTACTCGATTTAAGATTTTTTATACACATTAAGCATATCATTTATTCAATTTATGAAATTACAGGATTGCTTTTGTAAAGTATATAAGTAGGTGTGTAGAACTGTAAATATCGCTCATTTATTTGAAAAACGTCATAACTCCAAAAGTGTGACATTTAAACGACTCAAAAAAAAATAAAAAATTTGTTAACATTCGTCTCTATTTTTGTTTGGAGGTGTGTTGCTTCATAACTCGGTACATTTTAGACCGATTGTAAAAATTCTTTTTTTGTCTGAAAGGGTCCCATTTAAAAAAAAGTGAGCAGGGACACACACCCAAAAATTTTTTAATTAATTTTATGATATTCTACTTATTTGATTGCTGCGAAACCTATAAAACACCTTTGGTTCTTGTAATTGTACAATTTACGCCCATTAAAATTTATTAATATCCAGACCGTTCTACTTGACCGATTTTTACGAAACTTACTGCTCGTCCAGACTTGCAATTTTTGTTGCAGCAATTCTTGAGTTTATTGGTGCGAGGGGTGAGAAGATTGGTGGTACAGAGTTTCAAGTGCTGGGGAATTCTCTTTTGATTTGAAATTCGTACTTATTTATATCAAGTTTTTAGTTGTATTTGAAGTTCATAATGTGGACACTTATGCAATTTCAAAGCAGAAATTTAAGAAATTGCAACAACAAAAACTGCAAGTCTGGACGTGGACCTACCACACACCTTGAGCTCTACAATAGACACAATCCTCCATTTAAAAAAATTTGCGGTGTCAGTCCATTAAAATTTAATATATTATTATTATATAAACTATGGGGCATGCCCATTAAAATTTAATTTTATATTCCACGTGCTTTTTCTTAGCTTTTTCTATCAGATCTCTGCATTGGAGTCGTTTTTTTTTGCAGAAAGAATGATTTAATTAATTCTTTTATCGTTGTTCTCAGTATGTTTATATTAAGGTCCCTAGCCTCATAATTTCGGTTAAAATGAGACCTTCACACGAATAGCATACTACCGTAGGAAAAATCATCTAGTAGAAACTTCCGTTAAACACGTGTGAAAATTTTTGTAGTCGACCAAATCAAACGCAACAAAATGGATTATACTTTAAGTACAAGTAAAATTAAAATATGAAAGTAAATTTACAAATAGTATGTTATTAGAAAGGGATATTTAAGGCCTATTTTTTGTTTTTATTTTTTACAGCAAAATGGACGTCATTAAGTGAAATCTTTTTTGTCTTGCTAAATCCTGCTCTCTAAGCTATTCGAGGTAGTAATTAATATCATCATGCAACAAATAAATTAAAACTCAGCTGCCGCAACTGCACGTTCAATAAATGCACATACATATATTAAAGAGTAACGTTACTGACTGACTGACTCAGTCAAACGACCAAACGACTATGGCTACAGAGCTGAAATTTTGTGTGTAGGTTTCTCTCCTGATGTATCGAGATTTGGAAGCAATTGTTTATTAATAAGTCTCATTTGCATTTTTATAGCTCCTTTTTCTGGTTTTTTTGTATTTTTTCTATTGTAGTTTCTTAAATCCCTTCCATAATAACATCTTGGAAGGTGTAGTTTAATAAAATACAAAAACAAGCGCTTCGGAAGCGCGGAAATGCACAAAGTGCATCCTCTCTACCTTACGAGGATGCAATAACGTAAGCGAATGACGAAATTTAACACAAACACTACGAAGTCAGTCGGCTGTTTATATTCAAACTCTCAAAGTTTTTTATAGACCATCCCCCTCGCTTACCTGTACACAAACTTGGATGCTAATAAAATTTTTATTTCGAGTTTTTATTTTTTAAGTGAATTTTGTACAAAAATAAATATGTGCTTTGATAGTTCAGTGGGTAGTGAGTGTTCTAGCCTAAAACTCGGAAATCCTGCGATCGACTCCTGATTCAACGCGCCAACAAAAAGTAAAAAAAAATAAAGAGCAAACTTTTTAATTGTGTACATATGAAAAAGACATGCTTCGTGGTAGACGAATATTTTTGCTGAATTCAGGTCACTCCGGCAGGCATGAAAGAATCACATTTTAGATCGACGTGGCAGAGCTTCTACGCGAGGAATCCCATATAAAAAGCATGAAAAATTTCATTCATCGGGTAAGCGCTTGCATACCAAAATAGCACTTATGTAGGTGCTTCCAGCGAAGCACCATTTTTTGCTGGGATAGATGCAATAAGAAGGGATATTTTTTAAAGTCGAACGCTAAGGAGGTAAAAAGATTATCTTTACATCTCGGAAGCTACGATCTTACAAATGCTGCCGACACGACCTGGCATTTTTCGATATTTGTACCCTTAGGGTTTAAAAGGGGTTCAAAAAGTTGGTACCTTTTTTACACTCGACAAATATTCTAAAGTATTGAACATAGCAGAAAGCTTTTTGGCGGGTTCTTTTCTGCTGGACAATAACTCGAAGTCATTTTGGTACTTTCTAAAAATTTTCACTTATAAAGGGCTCAAAAATCGTACTCGTTGTCGGTACTTTTTTTATTAATGATAAGGTACATAAGCCATACATGTAAAACTAATCTACTATTACTTCCTAACGCTCAATAGAAGAGAAAAAATATTAAGTTTTTTAAGGGCCCAAAAAAGGTACCAAAAGAATTAATATGTACATGTACAAACGGTGCTAAGAATCTAAAATTTGTCAGGATTCATATAATTAAAACATTTTAAGTCTGAGTTAGTTATTATTCGGGAACATTGGCTTATAAAGGTACTTTGGATACTGGTAGTTTTGAAAAAAAAAAAAATATTTTGACAGTTCTTCAGCCTCTGAGACTGATGTACGATTGTGATTATTAGGATATTGACAATGAAAACTTTTTCATTTAATATAGCTTTTTATTATTTTATTTGCTCATATTAAATTTCAATCAAAATATAAAAATAATTTTAATATTATTTTTTTGTATATTGTCCACCATTTTTAATTCATTAATTTTTAATAAATTTTCAATTGTATAGCCTAATAATATCAAAACAAAAACTTTGAATCAATTCAAAGTTTTCGACGCACTATGCGTCGTCAGTTAAAGGTTAATGAAACAAATTTGCGATTTTTATTTCAGATACATATTTACTATTGGCTCGCAAATTAATGCTATATAATATATATAATAACACTCTGTCGCAGTGAACATAGTTTAGTAGATAATTTTGACATTTTAAAAAATAGCAGTATATCCTCAAAATCGGAAGTTAAAAGTTCAGTATTAGTAAAAATTTATTGATTACTGAAATTTCTTTAAGCAGTAAGCAGTAAAACTTTATTGGCAATGAAAATTTAATTGTAATATTAGTAAAAATTTACTGATTACTGGAACTTGTAATGCAGTAAATATATAATGCAGTATCCCCATGTATAAACAAATTGCATCAATATTTTATAGTTCTAACAGCTAGAAACTGAGTATTCCACAAACGAACTAGCAACAATGAAATGTGCACCAGCAACTTCTGCTGATGGGGAACGTTCATGTTTATTATATAAAAGCTTTTTTTCAGAAAAAAATCTTTAAAAATTTACCTTAGAGAATTTACAAAAACTTTACTTTACGTAAATAAAAGTTCGACTTACCTTTATTTTGTATTCCATATGATTTGACAAAATGTTTGTAAAGAAGCCATTGAAGCTGAGATTTTTATTGTTTTAAAGTTTTTAATGACAACATGTTTATTAGGAAAGCAATGAAGCTGATCTTTTTAAGTTTTTAATGTTATTAAATGTTTATTAGTTTTATATACAGATTTTCTTATTTAAATGTATATTTTATGTACATAAAAAGCGATTTTAAATGCCTGAAAATCCTATCCCTAGTTACAAGATTTCTGTTTATTCTTTGAATGAAACAAATTTCTTTTATCAAATTATTACAACTTTATGCCATTTATTTAAATTTATTTTAAGGCTTAATGATCAAACAGAATAATTCCTAGTTTTTAACTTAATGATTAAGTGCGTAATTAGCTAATTTTTATTTAAAATTAAGTTGTAAATTAAATACGATATAATTTTTTCAGTAGTTAATTAAAGATCTTACTAAATTACGTTGAAAGTACGGCAGCACTAAAAAAATTCCAAATATTATGGAAAGCTTTCCAAAGAACCGATGTTTAACATAAACAAAAAAGTTAGGTTATCAACATGAAGAAAATTAAAATTGTGTATAAACAACCAAAGGAGAATCAAAATGCATTTTTCTTTTTTATTTATTCCATGATATGAATATATGAATTGTATTAGTTATACATATATTTATGAAAATTAAAGGAAATTCTTTCTAATACGACCACATTATGTTCATGTGTATTAAACACGCACACGCATAAAAACATATGGTGCGCTCATAAAACTTAAATAATACTTAATTACACATGGGCATTTAGTTATTATTTAATAATGCACTCAAAAACACAATTTCGTATTTAATTAGAACTTAAAAATAATTGCCAACTTGAAAAATGGGCCACAAAGTACCCTCTGTGAAATGGGCATAAGTCTGCAACTTTAGGAAAAATCGCTGTCAAATTAACAAAGTCCATAATAAAATAAAAGCAGGAACTTTAAATATCCTCTAACTTTTGTTATATTTTCTTTTGTGTTTATATTTTATCGTACCTTTGATTACAAAATTTATTAGATTTATAGAAGAAGGCCAACTTTGAGGGGCAGACGCACCTCCAAAAACACGACTTATCCCAATAAAAATTTTTTGTATGTAATCTTTACATAAAACTAAACCGATTTGGGGGGGAGAGAATATAAGAAATAAAAAATAATAATAATAATAATGGCCACTTTAATGTATAAAGACCCCTGCATAAGACCACTTACAAGAACTTTTAAGACGAGGTATTTTTCAAATGCTTTACTACAACAAAATCTTTTAAGACAAATGCTAAACAACGCTGTTGGCAATACATTTGTTTCTGTTATTGCAGGTATTGGAGCAGATAAGAAAACACTTCGTGACGCTTCTTCATACGCATGGGCCGGTATACAAACGTCATTCATGTTCAAACGCACACACGTTGTGTGTATTATCTCTTATTTGTGCTTGCTTTAAAAAACCACCTTTAAAAACATTATCTACATCTTACACGCACATACTCAAGCGTACAATATGCAAAATAACAAGCATACACGCATCAAAACTACTTCTTTTGATTGTTTGTTACGAACAATAAGTCTTCGCGACATCGCTTGTTAACACTCATATACACGTACATCAATATATCCATCGTGCTTCGCTTATTAAACATCATTATTAAGACATCATTTATTATTGGTTTAGTATTATAAGTGCTACGACCAGTCACAGATTCAGGGTAGGGGAAAAAGGATATTCCCCCGGCCCCAAAATTATAAAAATATTTTTGTTTATATCGCTAATATATAATTTGCGCTTGTGCTAATAGCTTTTGAAATAAAAAACAAATTATCTGCAAAGTAGATTAAAAAAAACTAAATAACATATATTAAAAATTTTAAAAATCCTCGATATATCTAGAAATGCAATCAAAAATTTATTTTTATTTTTGCTTAAAAATAAAATCAGGAAACAACTTTTATTTCAGCCAAAATTAAATATAAAAATGAAAAAATAAATATTATTTCTGCTTAAAGAAAAAACTTAAAATCTGAAAATAAACAATTATTTTTGGGCAAAAATAAAAAATTATAAAAATTATTTCTGCTTAAAGATAATGGGTCTTCTGCAAAAAAACTTAACAAAGCTTTGCAAAGCAATGTTAAGTAAAGTTGTATTCTAAAAAAATCATTATTACAAATTTCTAAAGTAGGTCCCCACGTTTGTTAAGACTACTTTAAGTTGATATTTTCAAAATATGTATTTTGTACCTCAAATATTTCTGTTAATATAACACATATTGATTCATGTTATATCTGAAAATGAAGCTAGAAGTGTTAGCTCTTAGCTTAGATTTACTATTTCTGTCATGTAATGGAAAACCTCAACAAATTATCCAACTGATTCAAAATACATCGTAAAATCCATAAAAAAATATTCAAATAAATACAATTGTACGAAAATATTTTAGTGATGTACATACAATCAAAACCAATCGAAAAAGCTGGGCATTCATATACTCATTTCATTCGAATAAAAGAAATTGTGATAATTCTTCTTGGTTCCTCATATTTTTCTACGTATACTTCTGTTTTCCTACCATGTCAGAAGCTCATGTTGTTTAAATTAGGTTGCTTTACTTCAAGAAAATAAAAATTTGTTTAATAAAATAAAAATATATTTGAATACCCGAATGAAATTGTATTCGCTTTTGTACATCATAAGCTGTGAAGTGGTTGTTGAATACGGTGGTGTTACCATAATAATTAAAGTTGTGTTTTGCATACAATTTCTTAACAAAGCCATGTTAGCCTTAAAGTGCTTAGCAACTAATATGAACTTTAAGGTTATAGTAAAATATTTTTTTGCATAAGGAAGATCTAAAAATCTAAAAAATTTTACAAATATTCGAGTTTTGAATCTACCCAGCAAAAAATGTTCAAGATTTTGTAATGGGTAGTACTCTTTTAATGGCTTACAAAGTAATGAGTGGTACATATTCATCTAATTATTTTATATGTATAATAATGACTGTCCTGCAAGGAATAAAATAACAACTTATTTATATCATTACATTAAATTACAACAAAAAGAAAAAATGCTCATTAACTTTAGAATAATTTTAAAGAAAAATTAATCTAAAAATGTTTGCATATTTTTATGCAAAAAATAACCCATTATATTTTGAATACTTTTAGGCAATCAGTAATCTATTAACTTTTGGATATTTGTAGGCAAAAAGTATAGGGTACCGCATACTTTTTGAACTTTTCAACTTCTCAAATTGTAACTACTTACGACTGGGGAGTACATACACTTTTTTGCATTCTAGTAGGCAAACTTTTTTGCTGGGTAGTTACAAAAAACAACTCAAATGGTGTGATTGGGTTCGTCGTTCGAAATTTCCTTGTACTATTTTTTTTTTTAATTCACGAATAATTATAATTTTTGCTTCCTTAAATTTTCATATAAAGTGGACTTACAAAGTTTGTTAACTAAGCCATCGAAAATATGTATTTTTAATAGAAAAACTGGCGAAACATTTTAATGTGATATGGAGTTTATATGTATGTATGTATATGTAGCAAAATAAATTGTTAGAAATTAATAAATATTAAAAAAATATCACCTTAAAATTTACGCTCCCACCCCAAATCATTCAACAAGACGTATTCACATTTCAAGACTGTTTACGCAGCCCTCTAATGTACTTGTATTTTGGAAGACGCTTTTCATTGAAGCTGCTTCAAAAATTATGCTTATTTACAGCAAACAATACGGTTGTGATTGTTATCTATTATTTTTAAAACCGAAAAAAAATATTTTCTGTCGCACTTATTGATAAAAAGCTGGAGGTCAATTTAATTGGTTTTCGTTTTTCCTTATTTCTTTGTGTTATTTTATTTCTTCTATTGAAATTTATTATTCTACAAAGTAATGTTAATTAAAATTATTTCGGGCTTAATATACACTTCATTAATGTGTTTGCAACCGTTAAACGCCAACCGGTGACAAGTCGTTGGTAACCGACACCAAAAGTAAAATGAGTGACAACGAAGAGGCAAAAGCATTGTAAACTATAGTTGTCAGTCATTTGCGTTTTATTATTTACTTGTAATAGAGGGCAACATTCTTTTAATGGGATGGTGATGATAAATGGTTTGTATGATAAAAGTAAAAAGTACCAAGTAATGTTTGTCTTTTGTAAGGCTCATTGTAAGTGCTTGTATGTTATTAGATTTTCGAAGATATACATATGTACATGTGTAAATATCGCTCATTTACTTCAATAGTGTCATAACTCAAAAATGCTTAAGTACATACATAAGTAGCTTGTACTACCCCCTCCAGAGATAAGAATATTTTTTCATGTCTGCATTGAGTTGCATGTGAACTAAAAATTTCAAACACGTTTTCTGCAAAAATTGTTTTTTAGTTGTGATACTACTGAAGTAAATCCGCGATATGATACGTATGTATGCATATGATACGCACTTGTGTATGTACATACGTTATTAGAATGTGTGAACAACTATACATGTTGCATATTACAACCACCCTCGTACGTATAAGAGTATTATGCACGATGCAATGACTTCATTTATTTATGGTTTACTATTAATTTGTTTTGTATTATCTGCTGCTCTTAAAATTTATAAACTCTTTTTAATCAACCGTAAATGTAACCAAAGATTTTTAGTTATTTACACCCAATCCTGTTTTAACACGGTTTATTCTTGTTTATTCAAATAACTCGATAAAAACAATTTTATGAACGCATACATTGGCTAAATAAAAATTTCAGATATTTTTACATCTTAATGCAGCGGCTTACAATTACATACATACGGACTTTTCTCAAAACTTGATCATAACTGTTTACGCGCACAGTAAACGAATATACCTATTGTAGGCTTAACGAAACTCTCTTTTGGTTAATCCCGTCGCCTAATTGAGTTTCGTTTGTTAAGCTACAAATTATACTATTGTATACCCCGCTTAAGGTACGTTGTACATTAAACCCCGCGTTATATTTTAAAATCAAATAAATTGAATACGTTTTATAACGAGTTAATACAATTTCTAATCCTTTTTTTTGGTTATATTTTTGGCAATTTTCGAAATAAATATTTTACGAGAAAACATTTTGGTCCTTCGAACCGGATTTACAGTCCACTCGCAAAGTAAAATAATTTATTTCGAAAATTATTTTATTTCCAGAAAGAATTGTGGTTTCCTCCCGTAAGTTCGTGCAAAGTGTGCAGATTTGTATCCTCCCCAGTTTTTTATTTAATTTAAACCTTTTAAAATAAAGGTAAGAAATTTATTGTGTGAAAATTAAAGTAAATATATTACATTTACATAAATACATAGTACATAAAGTGTGAGTGACTACATAATCAGTAAATGCATACATACATACATATACACATATATGTATATGCACATAAACGCTGTTTAAAAAATATTTAAAAACACAAAAACAAAACAAGTGCATAAAAACTGCAAGAAATTAAAATCCCGTGCAATTTTTCTCTTTGTATTTACTACCGAAATATATCTATGTACATATACTTTCGATTCTCTTACATTTATTAAAACAAGTGCGGTTAAAATAAAAAATTGATTAGTACATAAATACATGCATAAATTTTTTTTCCTTCGATAAATCGTTCTCTTACAGTGCATTCGCTGTTAAATAAAATAAAGAGAATTAAAAGAAAAGTTTAAAAGATAGTGTTGTATATTAATTATTTGTTTTATCCGTGACAGATAATTATTACATTTACATTACATATGTACATCCGTGAAATTTGGCGAAAAAAAAACAATATATACAAAGAAAATTATTTCAAAATATTCTCTGTAAATTGCATTGCAAAAAGAGTTGTTTTTACTGCCGTATGTTTTAAGTGTACGTATGTATGTACATATGTATGTATGTATTACACACTTGTTATTAATTAGTGCTGCAACAATAAAATTAATCGATTAACCCGGTTACTACTTTTTTTATATTGAAAAACAAATCAATTCGAATAATTATTGATTTTTTAAATAAAAAAACTATTTAATGTGGTAACTAATTCGAATTATTTTTAAATATCCAGTTTTTTATAAAATTTTTCGAATTTTATTCGTTGCAACATTTTACCGATAAATAAATTTTCGATTAACAGAAGTGCCTTTATACTGTGATAAATACATTGTTGGAATTGTATTCGTACCCAATATCAAAAAAAAAATTAATTAAAAATACGTATATTGTTTTTTATTGACTTATAGATTAACTCCGAATAATCGAAACTCAGTATAAATTCACTTCAATAAAATTAAATATTATTAATAATAGTTTCGAAATTTAGTTATCTCAGTTGAAAATTATTTAAAATATTTGGTTCTCTCGGCTTGTTATGACGAGTTAAAAACTTTAGTACTTAAAAACGGTTGTACATATCGATTTTCTACGCTTGTCGTACATTGAGTTATTTTTTATTAGAGTTTTTATAGTTCAGACTTCAAAATGTCGAGTTTTGACAAAGTTTGCGAACGCTTAGTCGAGTTTGAGGCTTTCTTAGCGGAGTTGCCTCAATCGGAACACAAAATCGGGTCTTTGAATACCCACGAAAAAGAACTTAATCGCTTATGGGAAGAAGTTCGAATGGCCTATGATAATTTAAAGGCAGAAGGGGAATCAAAAAAAGTTCTGAAAGATATTAAGCAGAAGTATATGTCCACTTATACAATTTACGTGGATGGATGCTCGTTTATCTCAGAAAATTTAGAGCGCTTAAAATCAATTTCTCTGAATAGAGCCAACGAGATACCCCAAGCTATAGCTCCTAACATTCATTTACCGCCGTGTGATACGGAAATTTTTTATGGAGACTACATGAGTTGGCCTACCTTTCGAGACATGTTTTCCGCATTATATAAAAATAACTCTCGATTGAGTCCGGTAGAGAAATTATATTATTTGTTGCAAAAGACAAAGGGTGAAGCACATGAAATTATTCGAACTTGTCCATTGACAAATGATGGCTTTTCTCTAGCTTGGCAAAATCTCGTAGACAGATTTGAAAATAAACGTGTTCTGATTAACGCACAATTGAAAACCCTATTCAATATTCCCCCTGTTACTCGTGAAACAGGTCCTAATTTGAAAACGTTACAGCGCACAATTAATGATTGCATTACGAATCTGTCGTTGCTCGATATAAATACAGAAAGTTGGAATGTAATATTTGTTTACATTTGTTCGACGAAATTACCCGATAATACTTTAAGTCTTTGGGAACAGTCCGTAAAACGTGATGCAAATGTTCCAAAGTGGGATGAGATGAATAAATTTCTGACTACCCGTTATCAGACTCTAGAATCCGTCTACGACATAAAAGGGTCGCATCCTAGCTCAAGTCAAAACAAAAATTTTGGCCCCGGTAGCTCAAATAGCTCGAAAAAGCCCCATAATGATTCTCATAGAATCAATAGCTTTGCAACTAAGGCTAAGACTACACAATCCGTTAGCCGCTGCGTTGTTTGCCAGGATCAACATCCTTTAAGATTGTGTCCTACATTTTTACGACAAAATGTGGAGGAGCGTATGTCGAGTGTCAAACGTTTCAAATGTTGTACGAATTGCTTAGCGACATCGCATGAATTTAAAAATTGTAAAAGTGTCCACGTTTGTTTTATGTGTAAGCAAAAACATCATTCACTTTTACATAAGGATAATCAGGCAGCCAGAAATACTTCGAAAACTATGGTACAACAAAACCCCCCGAATAACTCACCCCCCGTATTTATACCTAGAAGTTCGATTATCTCAAATTATAATCAAACGAATGCTCCGACTAGCGATGATAATATCCCATCTACTTCCACAGGTATACGTTCTTTCCAAAATTTTAGTACGCAATTGGAACAGATTATCAGTCACACAGTTTTACTCGGTACTACGTGTTGCGAAGTAGGAACTGAAGATGTTGTTAGCTCAGCCAGGGCACTAGTTGACCCAGCCTCTCAAGCAACTTTTATTTCGAAAAGATTGCAAAGGAAGCTGGCAATACCGATTCGATCTGGTCCTATGGCTGAGATCATGGGCCTTAGTGGCAGTTTGACAGCGACGTCATCGAAAATTTGCCGTATATCGATTGGATCGTCAATCAACCCGAACTTTAGAATTCAAACTGAAGCTTACGTAGTAGAAAAGCTTACTGGGCATCTACCTTCATATACCCCCGACGCTGATTTCAGTGTTTTTCCCGAAATTTCGGAGTCAGATATTAAGTCCGTTCGCGTAGATATACTCCTTGGCGGTGATGTTTATTCGCATATACTCCTTCCTGAAATAAGAAAACATCCAAATGCCAACCTCGTAGCTCAGAAAACGGTATTTGGCTGGATCGTTACTGGAAAAATTGGTCGATCTGGGCCATCTATTTCCGTTTCAACATATTTCAATCAAATTGAGTTATCTAATCAGCTCACTCGTTTTTGGGAACTCGAAGAAATTCCCCCAGTCGCCCAATTAACAGAAAGTGATGAATTCTGTGATAAAATTTATAGAACTACAACTTACAGAAATTCAGAGGGTCGTTATGTTATTTCTTTACCCTTTAAGCCGGAGTTTCCGACATGTTTAACACTTGGAAATTCTCGGAAAATAGCTCTTTCTCAATTCGTCAGGAATGAAGCTCGACTACTGAAAAATCCTGATTTGAAATTACAATATGATAATGTGATAAAAGAATATATTGAACTTGGTCACATGCGTGATGCTAATCCCCCAGATTCCGAATCTACTTGCTATTATTTGCCTCATCATGCCGTCATTAAGCCCGATAGTGTTACTACAAAACTGCGAGTAGTATTTAACGCATCATGTCCTTCCTCAAATGGCTTAAGCTTAAATAGTGTTTTATACCCAGGTCCGATATTACAAACGGACCTCACAATTTTAATCCTCCGTTGGAGATTTTATCGTTTTGTATTTAATGCCGACATAGAGAAAATGTACCGGCAAATCTTAGTTCATTCTAAACATACCACTTTTCAAAGGATTCTTTTCCGAAGTCATCCTGAGGAAGAAATTAAAGACTACGTGCTAAAAACGGTCACATTTGGAGTTAATTGGTCCTTCGAGCCGGACCATGTTGCATGTTTTGGTATCTAAAGAAGAGAATTAGTGTCAGACACAGTTAAGGCTGAGTTTATATCTGGCATTTTTTGTGTGTCATTTGCCCAAAAAAACGTAACCAACTAATTACTAATGAAAAATTGTTTGTTTGGCGTTTATTTTAAATTTTGGCGATTTTTTTCGTTTTGGCGATTTTTTTTTTTAAATTTGGCGATTTTTTTTTAATTTTGGCGATTTTTTTTCATTTTGGCGATTTTTTTTCACATAAACAATTATTTTGGTTTTGGCGCATTTTTCGCGTTTTGGCGATTTCTTTCGGTTTTTGGCGTTTTTTTTATATGGGCGATTTTTTTCATTTAAACGATTTTTTTCGAATTTGGCGATTTATTTTAGTGCTAGAATTTTTTTTTTAATTTTGTCGAATTTTTCCGATTTGGCGATTTTTTTTAATTTTTTGCGATTTTTTTCAGGTTTTGGGGATTTTTTTCGGTTTGGCGATTTTATAATTTTTGGATTTTTTAGTTTTATCGTTTTTGAAAATTTCAAGATTTTAACTCTTACGGTCTCCAAGATATAGCAAATTGTCAAAATTACATATTCAAAATTGCATTAACTGATGGACCACCCTTTAATTTAAATTTTTTAATATTTTAATGTTTATTGTTGTAGTTTATATAAAAATACACTAATTTTACAAATTTCAAGTGTCAATATACATATGTAAATACAATTGTATGTATACTACATGAGATTTTAACATTTTTCACCGCTCGTTTTGGAGCACCCTTTAATTTCTGATTCTCATGTATTTGTTGTTGTAGTGGCCAAGGTTCTACATACTCTTTCCAAATTTCAGGTCCGTAGCTCTTACGGTTCCTGAGAAAATACCGTGTGACGGACAGACGGACAGCGTAGCGAAAACAATAGGGTTCCTTTTTTCACCTTTGGTGTACGGAACCCTAAAAACATACCATGTGGTATAGAATTTAATTAAAAATAAAAATAAGTATCAGAATTAAAGACAAAAAAATGGGAAAATTTACTAAATTTGAGATCAAAGACGAAATTTTTTTTGCAAAGCTCCGAATTTTATTGGAAAATTTTACTTAATTTTAGGAAAATTTTACTAAAATATGAAAATATAATTACTATAAACTAGTTCATTAATGAACTAGAAATTAAGTAAATATTTTACTGGTTTCGAGTAGAAACAGCTTTGGCGCCATACGACAGCTTTTTTTTATTCAAATTTAGAAAATTTTCCTAACTTTTAGTTAATTTTTTTTTGAGTGTATATGAAAGTAAATTTATCTAATTATTTTTTTCCTTTCTCTTTATGAATTAAATAAATATTGTAGTGCGGTCTAAGTATTTGTTTGGTTTGAGTATTTTCTTAGCACTCCTGCCGTATTTCAACGAGCATCAAAAAGATCTTTTTGAGAATGAATTAAACGATCTGTATTGATAGTAAAATTAATTCTGGTTTTTATTAAATAAATTGCCGGATTATATACTAAACTTAATTCTAAAATACAATAAAATATTAATTTGTTTATTTCTTCTTGTGCACTGACAAAGTAAAGTATATTAAATTTCAAAACAGTGAAGTGCAAAAATGGTCATACTCTACACCCTTACCCTTTTTGAATTTGGGTATTATTTAAAATAAAATTATACATAAATGATTACACAAGTATACACGTTTCTGGATCTAAGCAACTAAAAGCTGTATCTTTGTTTCTTTATATTGATTCTAGTTTTCGAGATATTAAATAAACACATGTTTTACAATTTTTGACAATTAATAGAAATGAACAGCAGTCGAAATGAGTTGCTTGTACTGTTTGGGATCTGTTTCACGCATTAAAGTCCAAAAGTAGTCGCTCATTATGCCCTCGTGCATAATTCTTGTCGCTTGTATCACCCAAGTTTTCAGGAAAAAATTCGAGATGGGAATTCAGAAAATGTATTTTGAGAGACATTCGAGCTTGAATCTTGCAATAATTTTGGAACAAACTCTCGATTATCTGCTTGAAATCCGGGAATTTGTTACCAGAAAGTTGTGAAAAAAATCTTGAAATAATACCCGTTAACATTTTAAGTTTCTATCGGGCATTAATTTTCGAATATCAGATCTGACAAATATTACCTGTTTAATTTTGGCGTGCGACAATTTGGGAAATAAGTTGGTCAACTACTCAAAAGCCGGTCCTTAACGGTCGAGCGATTTGACAAAGTTTTTTATAAGGCCAAGCTTTATGTGGAGAGGTGGCAAGAAAATGTTCTGTGGGTTCACAAGTGGTATAGAAGAGACGTTTTGTTTTCCTGGTTCATAACAAGTAATGTGTTAAGTTGCACAGCCCTGCCACAGACACAAAAAAGAAAAATTTTGTAAAAATCATTTATTCTTTAAAATTTACCTGAAGTTTATTTTTAAATCTGCAAATTGCCACAAATTTTCCATGTGGATGTTTGATACAGAGAAACCAAAATAATAAAAATATGCATTTCTGATCACATTGATAATAGCTTTGCCACTTTTTCTCATCATATAACATCCGCAAACATAACAAAAACACTTTGAATCAACTTTCCAAATCTGTCTTTGCATTTTCACACACACAGAAAAAAAAGATTTGTAAATTCAAATAATTTATTGTGAATATAATTAAAATATTATTTAAAAAGGCACCTACAACGATTTTTGTAAATACAAAAACACATTTGTAACATAAGAAAACAAAACCAACTCAATTATTTCCAATTAAAATTATTGTGTTATTAACAATTGAGTTGTTAACAGAAAAAATTTTTTTAATGAATTTGTTTTTCAAATTATAATGTGTTGTTTCTTTGCTTGTATTTTTTTATTTTTTTTTTAGAATTTTGTTTTTTGTTAAATTTTAAAGATGTTCGGATGAGTCCAACCGGCAATCTCTTGATTAATAGACTGATGTACTTACCACTCAGCTAAAGAGCAAATCTTTATTAGATAAGCAAATAATGAATACACACAAAATGCGAGTTCTTCTGTTTCTTCTACATGTGCGTATTCCGTTATGATATAATTTAACAAATAATTTTGTTGAGTAATTTGATTGACTAGAAAAATCACAATGAAGTTTTTGAGTTTTTGCGCCATGTATAACAAAATTTGGTTAGTTCAGTTTATTGAAAAATTAAGTTGTTGATATTGTCATATCAACAACTTAATTTTTTATATTAACTAAATATATATTTCACTTTAAATTAACTGTTTTGCTGGTTGCATTTTGATGATATTTTTTTCTGTGCATTTTTGATTAAAAAAAACGATAAAATTACAAAAAAATAACGTTTCTAGCGACGCCAACAGTTGACTGTCATTATGATAGCGAACTCACAAACTAGAACCAATTTTGAAAAACGAAACCCGGATTTGAATTCAGCACCTCAAATAACGCCAAAATTTGTTCTCATCTGCTCTGACCCAAAAGTTGACGAAAATTTTTATTTTTTTTTTATTAAATACATATGTATGTGCATTAAAAATTATGTTTTTTTTTTATATAAACTAAATTTAAAAAAAATATATGTTTATATAAATTCTTAGTTACTATTAAGATAAATTTTAGTTTTATTATATTTTTAATAGATTTTTAGGAAATACATTTTTTTTAAATAATTTTTATCAATTCATTCATTGACATTTAAATCATCTATGTCTAATATATTGTATCTTGTTCCATATCTTGTATGGAACCTTATATGGAGCTTCTAATTTTTCTCTATTTTCAGCTTTAACTAATAGGCAGATTTTGTAATTTTTTTCGTTTCTAAACGTTTCAAATTTGTATGAAAATTAACGAAAATTCGTTTCAAAAAATATTTTTTCCATACAAATTTTCAAACGAAAAAAACGTTTCTATTTACAAAATTTGCTTTTAAAACTTGGTCTCCTATTTTTAATTCTAATTTGTTCTATTTTCTTTTGCCTTCTGCAATGAGTAACAAAGTCTAATCTTAAGTTATCGAGATTGTAAATTTTTTTAGGGTTATTCAATTCGTCAACTGGAAGTCTAGGTTGTCTTCCGTATACTAAATCAAAAAGTGTATATTCAGTGTCTACGTTAAAGCGATGATATCCATTCATGCCAATCACAGAAAAAAAGATTTGTAAATACGAGTAATTTATTTGTGAATACAATTAAAATCCTATTTGTAACATAAGAAAATAAAAACAACTCAATTATTTCCAATTAAAATAATTGTGTTATTCACGATTGAGTTGTTAACAGAAAACAAAAATTTTTCTTTTTTTTGTTTCTTTGTTTGTTTTTTATATTTTTTTTCTAGAACTTGGTTTTGTGTTAAATTTTTAGGGATGAATCGAACCGGCAATCTCTTGGCTAATAGACTGACGTACTTACCACTCAGCTAAAGAGCAAATCGTTATTAGATAAGCAAATAATGAATACACACAAAATGCGAGTTCTTCTGTTTCTTCTACATGTGCGTATTCCGTTATAATTAAATAATTTTGTTGAGTAGTTGAGTAATAGATTAGAAAAATTAAAATTTGTTATATCAACAATAAGCAGCATCAAAATCTTTAGTTGACATTTTTAATTAAAAAATATATTAAAAAATGTTCGAGTTTCTGCGCCATGTATAACATAAAATTTGGTTAATTCAGTTTATTGAAAAAAATGTCTGTGTTTGTCGCATGATACAATAATATAAAGGTAAAACCACATTTGACATTTAAAATTAATTATGACTTTTACCCAAATTATTTGAATACTGTTTTTTTGTAAAAAGAGAGTAAACCGTTGCCACACACACATAATGGCAACTTTTATTTAGGAATACTTTTTAAAATGTGTAATTTGAGTTTAGAAATTATAGTTTAATCCATATTTATTAAATTTTGTATTCATTGGACATGAAGATAACGAAATATGTGTGTAATATGATGTGCAAAAGTTAGTAAATGTTGGATAAATTATTTTTTTCACCACAAAATAAAAAAGCCTGATGGCTAGGGATACAACATCATTCTTAAAAACATCGATGTTAAACAACGAGTTTTTGTTAAAGCAGCATGAGAGCAAAGTCTAATAAAATTACCAAAAACTGTTAGGAAGCAGAATACTTCAAAAATCTCGCTGCCGTGGCGAACATTGTAAAAATACGAGAGAAGTTGCAAAATCGAAAAAAAATCTTTAAAATTGATTTATTAGAGACTGTTAAAAAAATTAGCTCGGAAATAACGTGAAAAAATCGGAAGTTCCCGAAAATTTTCTAAATGTATTGAAGAAATAACTTACACTGCAAAGAATAACAAAATCGCAGAAATCAGATAAATCGCCAAAAAAAATTGCTAAAATCGCAAAAATTGCAATGCCTACCTAGTAAAAGTTTTTGTATAATTTTGAATGAAAATATTTACAACGGACTTAAAAATTCAAACAGTTGGTCATCGTTCACCGACCTAAGAAATAAACCATCGCTAGTTAGCTACGCAGGGAAACTTTCGTCCAACAAATATGTTTCTTATATCCTACGAAGAATATTCGCCGTTGGTCCCAGTTGTGTTTACATATATCAGCTACGTCCAAACACACATGCTCCGACATTTGCATTTGCGGTAAAAACTTTGAAAGCTCTTGAATTGTTTCTTGTTTCTTTGCAAAGTAAGAGCACGCATTATTGCCGTCGAGATCATAATGGCTAATGTGATTTTTTTCTGCTCCTGGCGGTGTGAAAGCACAAAAGCTCATTTTTAAAAGTTTGCATATTGTGCATATGACTTGGACGTAGCCAGAACACAAAGTCCCGCTTTGATTCGGAAGAGGTGCAGATGCTGTTCAGTTAGGAATTTCCTTGCAGCTGTTAATTTGCATGCTGTTCTATTTTTGCTGCTGCCCTTGTTGGTGCTTCTGTATTTTTTATTGCTGTTTCTTATGAAATAATTTTAATATTTTTAATTAAATAAACAATAAAGTCAAACAATTAATCAAAGATTAGGATTTCATAAACTAATAAGGTTACATTCATTTTGAGAGTAAAAAATAATTGGGACAAACGTTAGAAGGTTAATATGGCGACGAAAAGAGAGAAAGGTTGTACCTTTATATTATTGTATCATGGCTACAACATATTTTCAATTGAAATTAGAAATTAAATTACAGTAAGTGTTTATGTAATTTTTCTTATCAGTCTTTTCATTACAAGTATATCTGTCATATTTGACAATTTGGTTTACTTCATGTACTTGTAATTTAAATTTGTTCTGTTCTGTTTTAAGTATTTGTGCATTTTCAAAATCAAACTCATGTTTATTTGATTTAGCATGTTTAGCCAATGCTGATAAATTAGTATTTATATTTGAATTTTTATAGTCATATTTGTGTTGTTTCAGTCTTTTTGCAAATTTTTGTGTCGTTTCACCAACATATATAAACTGCATTACAATTAAATTTCCAACGATATGCCATTTATCTCGATCGGACTTTTGGGTTGGGCTTCACAAGGGTTTTTTTGGGACTATACACCGAAAAACATAAAACTACCGTTATCTAAAAAACGGTACTTAGAAAAAAATACAGCGTTTTTCCTACTCAGGAGGTCCTAATTAACTGATTTAGGCATGTGGCGTTCTTGGTATTTTTCGAAATTAAAAATTTGTAAAGCTGTGTTATGAACAATTTGTTTTACTGGTTGCATTTTGATGATATTTTTTCTGTGAATTGTTGTCTTCAACAACGAAATACGGTGGTTTCGTTCTATTGTTCCCAAAGTTTCATGATGGTAAGGTGTCGAAAAGATATGTTTTATTTTTAATAATACATAAATTTCTCTCATTAACTCATTAGTAAATTCTGTCCCTCTATCAGTTTTGAGAATTTTAATATGACTTGTTCTACTAGTGTTTTTGCTACAGTCTTGGCATCTTTTTATTCAATCGGACAAGCTTTAACGTATTTCGTCAGTTCGCATTGCATGGTAAGTATACATACATATGTATATCTAAAGTTGCTTAAAGGTCTTAGGGCCATTATTACAACTTAAAGTTAGTTAAAAGTAGGATTAATTATTATAAATTTAATTTAACTTACTAGGGATGATACGTTTGCCTCTAACTTAGCGCTTACTTTAGGTTAAGCTAAAATCTTACAGATGGAAAACTTTTTATACGTCCGATAAAATCCTACTTTTAACTAACTTGACCCTTAGTGTCATTATTACAATGTCAAAACTATTTGATGGTGTATCTGTTACTGAAAAGGTTCTTTTGTATTTCTTACTTGTTTGTTCTTTTGGCATGATTCACATGTTCTTACGTAGACTTTAATAATTTTTTTTATATTTTTCCATAATTTGATTGATGTTTTCCTTATTCCGAATTCAATTCATTTAGTCTCTTTTGTTTTATATTGGTGTCTATTCTGAAAACAAAAATGTGTAAATGTAACAAATTTGTTTTTGTTTCTCATACAAAACTAACCGTTTTTTTTTAGAAATGTATAGCAAACAAAAATAAAAAATAAAAAATATATCGAGGTTTGCATGTTTTCCGTCGAATGTCGGAATTTTATCTGAAGCCTTTTTACTATCGAAGTTGGATATGATTACTGCACTTGCTGTTTCCTTTGAGTCTTCTGAATAACTGTGTTCCATCAATACCTGGATTGCTGTCTATTATTATTCAAATTTTCTACAGAGTGGTTCTATTAAGTTTAGTTTTATTTGTTTAGTGTCGTTTGTATATTTTCTTGTTATAGATTTTTAGCATTTATTATTAATTACTCTAGGTCTTCTATAATTTGTTCCATGAAATTTATAAAAACTTTTATTATATTATTATTGTTTTTTTTGTATTTCTTAATTTATAAACATCATACATATAACTTTATTATTTCTCACTACTTCATACTATTTTTTTGTTTGTTTTTAAATTCTTCTTTGCTAAACATTCTATACATACTTATGCCTTATTTATTGCTTCTTCCATTGACTTATCCATTTTCTGTCTCACTTTTCTTGCCCGATATTGTTCGATTGTGATTGGTTTAGGGACAGCAGCCTTCGGCGTAGGGATATATTGTGGTGGTGATTCGGTGGTACCGCTTATAGGTTCAGGTGTATATATAAGTAGCCTTTCCCACTTCTTAAAAATTTCATCCACTTCTTTGGATGGCATTAGAATGAAGTAATTCTTGAACAAAGTTTTGGCACTTAAAATTTATTTGGCATATTTGGGCGGATATTTTATAAATTTGGGCAGGATCTTTTATAAATTTGGGCTGTATCTTCATCTAAGTATTTGTTGGGTTTGAGTATTTTCTTAGCACTCCTGCCGTATTTCAACGAGCATCAAAATTCCCTTTTTGAGAATAAATTAAACGATCTGTATTGATAGTCAAATTAATTGTGATTTTTATTAAAGAAATTTCCGGCTTATGTACTAAAATTAATTCTAGTCAACATAAATTTGTAGTCGATAATTTCCCGCGAATCAAAGTCGGTCCAGCCGGTACACAGATACACAGACACCCAATACAAACTTACATATAACTCCCCTTTTTTGGTCGGTGGTTAAAAATAATTGTGATTACAGTCAGTTCGGTTGTTATAATATTTAACATTTTTATTGGTTGCATAGAAAAAAGTAAAAACAATATTTAATTAAACAAGTAAGAGTGCTATATTCGGCTGTGCCGAATCTTATATACCCTTTACCAAAGTGCGTTTAAGCACAGAGATATGTAGGTACATATTCATTTTGTGAAAAAATTCATACTTTTTTTCTAGTGCAATTTTTAGGTTTTTGACAATATGTTTAATTTGGTGCTTTTTAAATTTTGGCGATTTTTTTTCATATATGCAATTTTTTTTTTGTTTTGGCGTTTTTTTCGGTTTTTGGCGTTTTTTTTAATTTTGGCGATTTTTTTGATTTTGACGATTTTCATTTAGGCGATTTTTTTATTTTTTATATATATTTAATTTTTTTTTATTTTTTTGTGGCAATTTTTTTAGTTTGACACTTTTTTCTCGTTTTTGGCGATTTTTCGGTTTTTGGCGTTTATTTTTTATTTTGGCGATTTTTTTTCGTTTTGGCAATTTTTTAAATTTTGACAATTTTTTTCATTTGGGCGATTTTTTTATTTTTTGGCGATTTTTTTTCATATAGGCAATTTGTTTTTTGTTTTGGTGATTTTTTCGTTTTTTGGCGTTTTTATTTCTTTTTGACATTTTTTTTAGTTTTGACAGTTTTTTCTCGTTTTGGCGATTTTTTTCGGTTTTTGGCAGATTTTTTGATTTTGCCGATTTTTTTTTCATTTAAGCGATTTTTTTAATTTTTGGCGACTTTTTTTTGGCGTTTTATTTTTTAATTTTGGCGATTTATTTTCGCTTTGGCGATTTTTTTTATTTTGGCAATGTATTTTTCATTTAGGCGATTGATTTTAATTTTTGGCGATTTTTGTTTCATATAAGCATTTTTTTTTGTTTTGGCGATTTTTGCGGATTTTTTTTTGTTTTGACACTTTTTTCTCGTTTTGGCGATTTTTTTCGGTTTTTGGCGTTTTTTTTAATTTTGGCGATTTTTTTTCGTTTTGGCGATTTTTTTTATTATGCCGATTTTTTTCATATAAGCGATTTTTTTTAATTTTTGGGGATTTTTTTTCATATAGGCAATTTTTTTTTTGATTTGGCGATTTTATTTCGGTTTATGGCGTTTTTTTTAATTTTGGCGATTTATTTTCGTTTTGGCGATTTTTTTGATTTTGGCGATTTTTTTTTCATTTAGGCGATTTTTTTTAATTTTTGGCGATTTTTGTTCACATAAGCATTTTTTTTGTTTTGGCGATTTTTTCGGTTTTTGGCGTTTTTTTAATTTTAGCGTTTTTTTTCATTTTGGCGATTTTTTTTGTTTTGGCGATTTTTTTAAATTTTTGGCGATTTTATAATTTTCGGATTTTTTAGTTTGACCGTTTTTGAAAATTTCAAGAGTTTAACTCTTACAGTTTCCAAGATATAGCAATTTGTCAAAATTACATAGTCAAAATTTCATTAACTGATGGACCACCCTTTAATTTAAATTTTTTTTAATTTTAGTGTTAATTGTTGTAGCCTATATAAAAATACACTAATTTTACGAATTTCAAGTGTCAATATACATATGTATGTAATTGTATGTATATTACATGGGATTTTAAAAGTTTTCGTTACTCATTTTGGAACACCCTTTAATTTTTAGCTTTTATATATTTGTTGTTGTAGCGACCAAAGTTCTACATACACTGTCCAAATTTCAGACCCGTAGCTTTTACCGTTCCTGAGAAAATAGCTTTTTTCCTAAAACATGAAATATGTTTAATTATTAGGAAAAAAGTTAAAGTTTTCCAACCCTGGAAAAGTTTTTTAATTTGTTAAGTTTTTAAATTTTTTTTTAATTATAAATACCAATTTTATTCATACCGAAGTATAAAATAAGTTAATTTAATAAAAAAGTAATAAAAACTTGTTTTCGGTATTTATTTTCTATGGGAAAATAGAGTTTGAGTTTTCCAGCTCTGAAACCGTCTCCTCGATTTTGCTGATTTTCAATAGCAAAATTTTTCGGAAAATTTCTGACACACCAGTCCAAGAACGAAGTCTCTAGCTGTTCTGGGAGCTTGGGAAAACCGATTTCACGTACAGACAGACGGACAGACGGACATCGCTTGTTCGTCTTCCCTATGCATAAGGATCCAGAATATATATACTTTATGTGTCGCTTATTAATATTGTAAAAATTACAAACGGAATGACAAACCTATATATACTCTTTTACCATTTTTTGGTAAAGGGTATAAAAAACACAAAGATTCAATTAAAATATTAACTAGTTTTCAACCAATCACGGAAATTGTAGTATTAACTCATTCAGTTTAATTGAAATTTTTTTTTTTATTTTTGCAATTAAAAAAATATTACATTAACTAAAAATTTAATTGATGGTTTTTAAAGATCCAATTAAAATTTAATTGTAATATTTTTAAAGATTCAACTAAAAAACTAATCAAACATTTTTAAAGATCCAATTAAAATATTAATTGAAATACATAAAAAAATCTAATAGTATAATAATATAAAAAATAATGGTATGTACATATACCCAGTCAGCATGTAGAAGATTTTTTCTCGAAACTGAGTATTTTTCCACTACTTTAGATGATCAAAAACTGATTATGCGCTTAAAATAAGACTCGAAAATGATTCCCAGAACTGCTTAGAAGTTGATTTGTTTAAAAAACAATCAGCAGTCTCATAAAGTAAAATCAATCAAATTCAAAGTGTATTAAATTTGTGCACAAAAAAATGTAAATGCCTCGAAAATTAGTTGACATTGATCAGAAACGTGAGTAATAAAATACTCTTTTACAAGAGTCGCGGCTAGGTTACCATTTTCTCCCGAATAAATTTTCGACTCGAAAACGAACGCATAAGTGCTTATTTTAATCGCGCGGTGGGATATAAAAAAGAACACTTGCCGTATGCGGTGTTAGTCTTGTGTAAGTGTAAATGCAGAATATCGTAGCTTCCCTGCAGTCAGACTGGGGCCAAAAGTCTCTATGTCAACACTAAAACTCTAGTAGTAGTTGCATTGTCTACAATTTCTCTTCTATTCGTCAGTATAAGAGAGAGAGAGAGAGAAAACAGGTGTTTTTCTGGTAGAGTTTTCAACAACTTTTCAATATAAGTAAATTTTTATCTACTTGGGGTATAAAAATGTACCAGTAAATGTCTGGTTAGTATGTCTCTATGTAGTCACTACCTAGTCAATTGTTTTAGTGTTACTACTAGATTTGCAATGACAAGCACACGCTAAATGTCTATAGCACAAAGTATTGTATGGGGAATAATTGTAGAGTACTACTACTGACAATGTCACTAGTAAATCGCTACAATTCGCATTTTCTGCAGGACTTTCTTTGAATTGTGTGTGTGTATGTTTTGTGATTGGATTTTAAAGAAAGGCTACGATATTTTGCATGCATGTATGTACATATGCTTACGCAAGACGATTTTCCTCGAAACCCGCATACCACCAATATACTAACTTAAGGCCCAACTATAATATGAATATGCTGGCTTAAGCTAATGCCAGAATTGAACGATAAGTCTGTCAAATGCTTAAGCAATTCAGATGTGACTTTTAAGTGGCCACAATGCACTTACATGCACTTAAGTATTCTTTAGCCACAGGTGCACATATAGGTATTGTTCGAATTTTTTTAGTAATTTTGTTTCTTCTTATAACTATTAAATGAATGCAATTCAATCAAATTAACTTGTTGGAATGTCCTAATCTATTAAAAATTAATTAATTATATTATTATTATTATATTAATTAATTATATCCACCACTTTATTATTTGTTTTGCTTACCAAAAAGTACAACAATGAACATACATAAATAATCTCATGTGTATGTGTGTATATGTGTATTGTAAAACAAAGAATGAAAATAAAATGTTTGCTTTTTTTTCTGAGTTTAAAATAAGAAATAATAAAAAAATATTTAAAATCAATGAATATTTTCTGCTGCCGTCTGCTTGAGTTTTAAAAAAATGCAAAAACAATGTTTTCCGTACGGAATGTGCGTTTAGTTTGGCACTTAACTTAAGCAAATGACATTTGACGAAACTTGACGAAAAGTTCCATAAGTACATTATAGTTTGCCACATACGTTTTATATGTAACCGCACAGTTGCTTAAGTTTGCTTATTCCTATTATAGTTGGGCCTTTAACATCCATATTACGTCCATGAGATTGCATTTATTATTATTTCCTTGTTGAGAAATGTTTTTTTTTATTTTGATATTGTATTTTTTTTCAACGCACGTCAAAATTAGAACGATTAAACATTTTTTTTTGCTGGCATAGAAAATATTAAAACCAATTAAAAGTTTAATTGGGTATTTTAATTAAAAATATTTTTTCAAAACAATGTGGCATAATAGAAGAAACTACTCGATTTTCACACATAAAAACAGAAGTTGTATAATTTAAGCTCTGATAACACTTTTGATAGCGAACTAAACTCAATTAAAACAAACATACATATATTGAATTAAAATTTTAATAAAAAATATAATTTTTTCTAACCAATCACTTATTTGACAAAAAAAATTCAACAATAATATTTTCTGTGTGTGCAAGGATCGCAAAAAGTTTTCTTCATTCTGGTACATACACATATACATATGTATGTACATATGTATGTATATAGATTATTTGTATAATTTATTTAAGCCTAGATTATACTTCCGAGGAATAAAACTATTAAAACTGTATTTTTTCATTAAGTTGTGTGTAAATTGAAATACTATTAACTCGTTTTCTGACTAGTTTTTTGAGTCATGAAGTTGTTTGAGTAAATGAGCGATATGTGTGTACATGCTTGCCTACATTAGACCTTACAGGAAAAAAAAAGCTCGCCGTACACTACCGAAAATAAAGTATTGTTGCAAACCAGTTTGGAAAAAAAATTACAGAAAAGTATCTGTATTCCCCCAGCTTAAAGTCTAAGTTTAATTTTTCTTCCTCTTCTTTAGGAACTCACATTAATTAATAAAAAATATTTCATTCAATAAGAATTGAAATTACTGAACTTAAGCCTGACTATGAATTATTTCCGATTAAAATTCACCTACAGTTCAATTAAAGAATCTAAAAAATGTCTCACTTAATACATCATGGGCACGTGACAAAATATGTTCACTTGGTAATCACTGTTCACTTGGCTATCACAGTTCCAGAATGCTGGAATAACCAAAATAAAACTGTAGAATGCAATAACAAAGTAACATAAGACCACTACAATAATACTTAGATGCATGTACCGATGGTACATCGAATAAGTAAAAATAATTAATGTGATGATCGTAAAAGATAAGCAAGAATAGTTAAACATAGGTAGAGTGATATAATTTAGTGCTAAAATAGAAAAATTAAAAAAAAACAAATGGAAAAACAGAAAATTAAATGTGATACTTATAAATGGGTTTACCAAAGGTAAATCAATTTTATACACAACAATCGTTTCTCATATTCCGTTTCATTGTAAATTTAAGTTAAATAGCTGATGTTAATAAGAATCTCTACCCAAGTAGATAGACTAGGGTGCTGATGAAGTGCGTGGCTGCACAGAAAAGTATCGGTATTTCCTCCAGCTTAAAGTCTAAGTTTAATTTTTCTTTCTCTTCTTTAGAAACTCACATTAATTAATAAAAAATATTTCATTCAATAAGAATTGAAATTACTGAACTTAAGCCTGACTATCGATTATTTCTGATTAAAAATCATTATATTTATTTTTAAGGAACGTAGGGGTCCACAAAATACATTTATCGATACATATATCGATAGTTTTGTCTCGAAAAAAAGTTTAATGATTTGTGCGGGCTTTAATTTTCTGAATTCGGGGTGGTACATTATAGTAGTTCAAACTGAGATCTGCTGGGTAAATACAAAAACGGGATATTAGAGGTCAATAGCTATTGAAGCAAAACATTGGTATCCTTAAGACAAAAACATCGATATATCACACTTTAAGATCCAACTGTAAATTTTTAAGATATAATGAAAAATGTATTTTGGCAACCCCTACGTCTACGTTGGGCAAAAACTATATTAACATTTTTTTCGAAACTGTCTTGCAACAATACTTTATATTCGGTGGTGTACGGCAAACTATTTTTTTGCAAGACCCCCGAATGTACACAAATATACATATCAAAACTAAAGCATAAATATTAAATAGTCCCATTGTGCAGTAGCAAAAAATTTCACATAAGATATTATTACCAAGAACCATCATGATTCATGCTGCAATTTACTCATAAATACGCTTAAGTGTCAATTACCACCAGTGAGCTTAAAGGAAAATTTTCTTAAAGCTTTTCGATATTAGATGCAGCAAATATTTGTGAACGGGATGCTTGAAAAATAATATGAGAAAATATGTGCATATGTGTGTATGTATGTATCTATGTATATGTATATATGTATGTACTTACATACATTTTTACGTCAGTGGTATGACATGTATTTATATTAGTGGTATGATAACCACTTTAACTTTTATTCACATAAAAGAGAATTTGTGTCACCATCAACATCAATGCGATCCCACTTCACAAATACGAGTACAACTCATTCCCTAAAAAAAGATGCACGCACGTACTCGTACGTATGTATGTATGTATGTATGTATGTGAAAATAACAAGAATAAGGAAATAGCATTCGTGTTTGTAAGGATAATTGTATTTGTAATAAGTACGTTAAAAATTTTTTGTAAACAAAAAGGAATGTTTGTGGCATTTGACTCGAGTGTCATAATTGTACAATTTATTCTTTTATTTTTAAATTATAAACGCTAAGAAAGTAAAGAATACGAGCAGAAAAAGCAAAGAATTTATTGCAAAAAATCCAAAATGTCAGACTGCATCACGTTATGATTTTCATCACAATAGTATGAGTATACATACATACATGTATACATATATACATACATACATACATATATGTACATACATATGAATGTACGTATGTATGTATGTACGCATGTATATCACCCATGTTATGAAATCGATCACTCAATTTGACCTTAGCCGGGAGTTGCTAGGACACAGTTAGCCTACTGTAATATAATGTAACTGCAGCTGTAAAAAACAGCTGATATTTCTATGTGAAAAGTATGGTTATAGAGATGTAAGCGGAATGTAAGAAGCTGAACATTGCTTTTCACATGTCAACATCAATTAGCTGTTTCCTACCGTTGCAGTTACATTACATTACAGTCGTCTAACTGACCGTTTAGGATTGTCTGGAAACCTTAAAGAGCAAATCATGAAATATGAACAAGTCAGCAACCCTGCCAATATGCTAGATAGCCTGCGTCCATCTACCATATTGCTCGAATTTAATTGGTATGGCAATACAGGAATATACATATATACATACATATCGTTACCTTAATACTTAAAGGCCCTAACTCATTATTTTTTTGAAATTGATTTTTTTTTATATTTCGATATAAGACCATCTAATGTATCGAAAAACGCAAAAATCTGATTTCAAAAAAATAATGAGTTATGGCCTTTTTATATTAAGGTAACGATATGTATATCAAAAATAATTTGAAAGTAAAGTGCTGCCTCCAGGGTTGTCAACTCGCACCGTTTTTAGTGCTTTTCGAAATTTTCGACGCGAAAAATTTTGAAGTTAGTGCTCAGTGCTTTTTTAAATTCATTTCGGTGCTTTTTGTTTCGAGTCGGTGGCACTAAACCAAGAATTCGAAGAAAAATTTCCTCACCTATTTTTTCTTTCGAGGAAATTGTACATGTATATAAAAAAAATAAGCTCTGAACTTAAATCGAGCATTTAAAAAAATCTACCAAGTTTGTACAAGGCTTGGTGGAAGAAATAAGCGCCATGTTTCCCTTAAACTTTAACATTTAAATCATAATTAATATAAAAAATGTTTTGCCACGCAACAAAGAAGACATAATAGAAGTATTTACCCAAGTATAGTTTAATATCGAAATTTTGTCTAGTCTAGGGAAAATATAACTAGTCCACTGTCGAGTTTTCAGTTGAGAATTATCGGATATTTATAATTTGATTGAATTCGAAATATACGTTTGTTTCCTGACGACAAATTATTAAACATAATTTTTTTTTATAATAACAACAAAGGGCTTTGTCAAACTGATTTGAGAATTCACTGATTCTTATACAATTAAAATTTGTATCGGATTCCTCAAATTTATAGCTTTAAAAATGTATTGCAAAGTCAACCGATTATTATATTTTTTATATGCATGTTTGTGTATAACAATTTTTTTTAATATATGATAATAATTAAAAATTTAGTGCTATTTTACTTAAATTACATTACATACTCCTTTAACTATATTTTACTGGATTTTAATGGACTGCGTTGGCGTACACATAATGAGAGGGAAAATTGAGAGAGTTCGCTTACAGATTAAATGTAAATTCTTACTGGAAAAAATTTTGGCAGTAAAATCCAGTAAAACGAAACCATATGTTTGAAAATATGAACCAGAGCATGCATTGTAGGAAATGTCATTAGAGAATCAGTACTGATTCACTATTGACTTTGTCGCAAAGTACTACTGACTAATTATACCCCACTCAATGCTTTTTGCTATAGACATTTAACATGTGAGTATCATTGAAAAGCAACTACTGACATTGGAACTACTGATTAGATAGTTCCTTAGGGACCATATGAAGACATTGGAAACATAGTCCAATGTCACTAGCACATTTTAGTTATTTTAGTATACTCCTTTGATAATGAAATTGTGTATTTTGTTCACATTTTGGTATTTTATTAAACAAATATATAAAAAATTTAACTAATAATTAAAAAACATATAACAACCGGGATTAATTCATTTATTCCTTCAGCATATCACCAGTAACTAGGGATTTTGTTAGCCATCTCTATTAAATAAATACACATACATATGTTAATCAAAAATTTTATGTTTCGCTGAATTAGTAAAATCAAACACTTACGAATGAATCTGCAAGTATGACAAATCTTTAACTGATGGCACAAAATCTTCCATAATTTTAACAGTTTCTATTTTTGTTTGTTATTTTATATCTTTTTTGCAAATTCTTTTTATGTATTTTTTAAATTATTGTTCAATACATTCAAATTCACCTTTTAATTTGATTTCTTAAACTAATTTTTATAAACACTTAAATTTTGCTTTACGTCACTTTTGTTTTCAACAAACCAATAAAACGTTAAGAAGAAGCTTAATTGTGTGTATCTAAAAAAATGTTATCTACCCATTAAGAGCAATACTAATAGACGCTCTGTTGACAATGTCACCAAAATAGTCGATAAAAGTGGTGACTTGGGGACACTTAACCCCACGTTTCCTTCAGGGTGACTACTCAAAAAATTTACATTTACATGATTCCATATCGAAATTGTCTTTGCTGGGAAGTGAGGAAAAAGAGTTCATCCATCCATAGTTTTCACCCATTATTAAAACCTAGCGTGATTTTTCATGTAATAAAATTAAAGAAATAAAAGAAATCTTCAAGAAAAAATTGGTAATATAAAAAAAATCATTAAATAAATGTATGTAAGTAAGGCAATGTAAGTAGAAATTAAAAAAATAACAACAGCAACACAGGCCCATGGCTATTAGCCCGTTCAAATCGTAAATATAGAAACAAATTTAGTTCGAAAAATAATAATTGAAATTAACTAAAATTAATAGCCATGGGCCTGTGGCAAAAATTAAATAAATATACTTAATAGTAACAAACGAAAAAAGTTTATCTTAAGTAGAACAAAAATAAGCAAATTAACTAACATGTGCATAATTAGTAAAGAATAAACGACAATGGTAAGTCTGTTGTAAATTAGAGATGGTAAATTTAGGCTTTCATTACAAAACACGTTTCAGCAAAATTGAAATACGATGAATCAAAACAATTCACGTATTCCATTTGCAAGAAAGTTTTGTATATAAGGCAGGAATCTACATCAACTGACACCAAACACAGTGGACCAACACAGAAGAACCCTGATGATGAAGGTTTAGTGGCCTTCGAAAACAGCTGGCTGTTCCGTTCAACTATGTGTTGTCAGAATATTTACAACTAACTTTGATGTTATTTGTTCATTAATAATTATCACATGTAATTTGGCTTAAAAAAGCGATACGAACCTTAGCCCGTTCAAGTCATAAATATAGGAATAATTATTTTTATTAATTGTTTCTGCCTGTGTGTTCATCTTTTTTGCTCACTTACATAACCTTAAATTTATTTTGGTGACCCATGATTTAAGTAATCTATATGTGTACTTAAGCTCTGAAATTGGATTAGTATAAGTGTATTTATTGGTAAATAAAGTGTTATTCTTAACCCTAATTAGTACACGGGTAAAATTGAGCTTTCATTACCAAAAAATCTTTCAGGAAATTGTAATACAATGAATTAAAGCAATTCACATATTCCATTTGCACTGAAAAGCTGAGTATATAAAGCAGAAATCTATATCAACTGACACCACACACAGTGGACCAAGCACAAAAGAACGCTGATGATAAAGGTGTGTCGTGACCTTCGAAAGCAGCTAGTTGTTCCGTTCTACTAAGTATTTGTCAGAACATTTACACAACCCTTTTTATTTTTTATATATATCGTCGCCATTTAATGTCCGATTTCGACATACATATGCACGTATGTATGTAATATGGCTTCATATTTTGATGGTTCTTTAACCCAACTCAACTCCAGATGGCATTTATGATATCTTGAATCCTTCCTTTGTATTGTTACATTTTTGATAAATGGAAAATAAGCCCTTTTAACACTTTTTAATTCAATAATTTTATTATATACAAATTTTTTCTTACGCCTTAAAAAATAAACACCAGAAAATAAATTTTTGTCTTAATGTTTGCATAAAAATATTTACAATTTGGTCTGCTTGTGTGTTTTTTTTTTTTTTTGTTGCATGCTTTGTGAAGTTTTCTAACAATAGTTTCTGACATTTGACAAATATTTAATGAGGAGGTCCAAAACTCAATAATTCCACTTTTTAATTTTTGTATATTTGTTATAATAAATATTATTCTACGTATTAAAATATGGGTAGGCCTAAGGCCTGTTACAAAACTTAACAAGGGTCTTCCGATGTATCAAATCTGACTCCTGTTATATTGCTGTATTCATTTCTATGAAACAATATTCACCATTTCCTCACTAATAATACAAACGAAATACATTTAACAGACCAAGGCTAGCCCGAACGACAGAAACGATTTTCCTAGCTTTTATGTGCAAATAAAAAATAAATTTAAAACATTCCTTCATAGTCTGCATATTTAACTGGAAGAAGAAAAAATATTTCAAGCTAAAGCTTATAATATCAACAGTAGCTCTCTCTCAAACAACACTGACTGAAATCACATAAACATTGTTGGAATAAGGTCACCCCAAAGAACAAACATTTTACAATTAGAACTTTTGTGTTCTGTTTTATAAAATTACAATTATGTATTTTCATTAAACAATATACTATGTAGTATGGAACTTAGAAAAATTTAATGCCAGGAAATTAAAAACATAACTGAGGTTAATTACTCAGAGGCAAAGTAAAAAAAAATGCAAATAACAACCTACATTCTGAGCATTTTACTTGTACAACTTGAAGCAAAGAAAAAGTTCATTAAAATCGTTATATTTATGGCGAAAAGTTAATTAGAATTTTACAATATTTCAACTGAGGTTATCTAATTTGTTATATGAATGTATCTTAATTTCATCCTAAAAATCTTAAACGGTTGATGTATTCGCTTGCACCATTTATAGCACTTAGATCGAAAAATGTTATGGAGCTATAGTTATTGTGAATGATTTATTTTGATATTAGTAAGGCCATGCACCGCAATGAGCAGTGTTGTTAATCATGCAGTAATTATTGTATTTTATTTATTTAGAGTTCCGAACCCTCATACAATAACTTGGCTAAAAATGCCGTAAATCTATCTCTAATCAAAAATAAAAATTTTAGTCGAATTTTGAAAAACTTTTAAACAAAGTTGTTTCCAACACTATTCTTAATTTTATTGTTGAGGGTGATATTGCCTTAAGTTCAGACACACACTCGAACGGTCAGATTCTGATAAGAACTGTTAAGAACTGTTGTACAATTTTACGTTTGCTACAGCGTTTCCTCGTTCTGGTTAAGAGTGTAAAATCTGTACTATTTTGAATTATTTGCACTATTTTTGCACCATAAATTTTTGTGTAATTTTGCACTATTTAACTCTCACGACATTTATATTTCTGTGTAGGGTTTTTTCCCGGGATTTCCCGTCCTGGGAATTCCGATTTCCCGGAAATAATAAACCAAATAGTTGACAACTTTACACATAGAAAACAACTGCTTTCACTTTAGCATTTGTGAAAATTTATTGCGAGCAGCGTTTTTTTAACAAATTTTATATTTAACGATATATGTATCTTGTCACATAGATTGATGTTTTAAGCAGGAACATAACAGCTAAAAGAGAATTGGCGAAAGTTTTTATAACCATTTATTGAATTTAAATTATGTTTATAATCGTAACCAATATAAGTGAGATAGAATAATAGAATACACATCGTATTTTAGATGGAATGGATGCATTTCTAGGGCAACATATTGAAATGTCCTTGGAAAAGTTAACAAAACGGTATAATAATATATGGATATCTCACGATAATAACCTAAAGTAGATAATGGTTATTTTCTAGCAATTGTTTCTTCACAAAGACAAAAATATGAATTATTTTCGGTCCCTGGCTTTAAAGTAATTTCTTGAAATCATTATTCTCTTTTTTGGTTTTAAATAAAAGTCTTTTACATTGAAAAGTAACTTGTATGGACGTTTTTTAAAAACAAATCTACTGATCTGTTTTGGATCACAAACCCCGATTATTTTTTATTTTGTTTGTTTTTATTAACTATTATGGTATTACTTATATTTGTAAGTTTACTTTTTTTCGTGTTGGAAAAAACCTTTAAGGAATTTAAAAACTAAAAATAAAAAAAAATAAAGTTCTTGTTCTAAAACCCAATTTGAATTAACATTCGAGTATTTATGTATATAAGATGTGTTTTAGTGAGTGTTTTAAGCTTTCCAATCAAATTTGTGTTAATGCCTTTCTATTGAGCGGGATCCCGGGATATGTTAAAAAAATTCCCGCTTTCCCGTTAAATAAAAAAGTCCGGGAAAAAACTATATTTCTGTGCTTAAAAGCAGCGTTACCGTTGTGCGACTAAAGTCGCATCTCGCCCCTTTTTCGACTGCCTTGCCACTTTTTATGCCCCTTAGTTTTAAATTCCCTATTTGTGTCATTTACATTATTTTGCGTCTCTTTTGCTCCTTTTTGTTGAACTTTCATTTTTATTTTGACAATATATGTACGCAGATTCGTACAGATTCTACAAAATTCGAAAACAAGATTTTATTTCCTATGTGTCACCTTGCTATGAATCTTTTCATTGGTGTAAGATTTTAAATATGAAATTACATACACTTATATTTGGTAATTCTAACAGTATTTTCGACAGCAATTTTGAAAGCCAAACTTAATACAAAGACATAATGAGACATTTTTAGATTTTGTTGAACTGTAATGAATTTTAATCAGAAGTAATTTCTTATTCAGGCTTAAGTTCAGTAATTTCAATTCTTATTGAATGAAATAGTTTTATTAATTAATGCGAGTTTCTAGAGAAGAGAAGAAAAATGAAACTAAACTTTATAGCTGGGGGAAATACCGATATTTTTCTGTGCAGCCACGCACTTCATCAGTACCCTTGTCTGTCTACTTGGGTAGATATTATTATTAACATCAGGTATTTAACTGATATTTAATATTTCATTCAATAAGAATTGAAATTACTGAACTTAAGCCCGAATAAGAAATTATTACAAGTTCATAATTTTATTTTTTTTTCTGCAAACCTATCCATTTGAAATCTCACGATTGTAGGAAACTAAGACAGACAAAAATGTGGTCAATTCCTTTTGAAATTTTGTTCTCGTTTTGGTGATTTTGTTCGGTTTTTGGCGTTTTTTTATTTTTTGACGACTTATTCGTTTTGGCGATTTTTTTAATTTTGGCGATTTTCAGTTTTTGGCGTTTCTTCATTTTGGCCACTTTATTCATTTAGGCGCTTGTTTTGTTTTGACACTTTTTTTCTTATTTTGGCGATTTTTTTTAATTTTGGCGATTTCTTCGAATATTGCGACTTATTTTAGTGTTGGAAATTTTTTTTTAATTTTGGCGATTTTTTTCGTTTTGGCGATTTTTTTGAATTTTTGGCGATTTTTTTTTGGTTTGGCGATTTTATAATTTTCAGATTTTTTAGTTTAACCGTTTTTGAAAATTTTAAGAGTTTACCTCTTACCTCTTGAGAACCAGATATAGCAAGTTGTCAAAATTACATAGTCAAAATTGCATTAACTGACGGACCACCCTTTAATTTAAATTTTTTTAAATTTTAGTGTTAATTGTTGTAGTCTATACAAAAATACACTGCTTAGTTCACAAAACTTCTTGTATCTCTGTATCGATTGTATTATCATATTAAATACAAGAGTGTAACATTTGTTGTATGAAATTTTCATATAAAAATTAAATACACTATTACACTTTTATTTTATATGTTTTTAAAATGTTGTATTCAAAGAGAGAATTTGTATGTAGCTTGTTCTTCTTTTTCATTAAAAATACAAAATACATTAATACACTACATAGACGGTGTTCACAATTAAAAAACAAAATGTGTATTTGATACACAAATACACGATAAAAATTGTTGTGAATTAAGCAACTAATTTTACAAATTTCAAGTGTCAATATACATATGTACATACAATTATATCTATATTACATGAGATTTTAGCATTTTTCGTTGCTCGATTTGGAACACCCTTTAATTTTTAATTCTCATGTATTTGTTGTTGTAGCGGCCAAGGTTCTACATACTCTGTCTAAATTTCAGGTCCTTAGCTCTTATGGTTCCTGAGGAAATACGAGTGTGACGGACAGACGGACAGCGTAGCGAAAACAATAGGGTTCCTTTTTTCATCTTTGGTGTACGGAACCCTAAAAATTAAAAAGATGTTTCCAGGGTTGGAAAGCTTTAACTTTTTTTCTTATACAAAAGTAACTTACAAAAACAAATTTTTCCATTTTTTCTATAAATTAAACATATCTTATATTCATAAAAAAAGAGATTGGCGTAAGAAATCAGAAAAATCAAAAAGGATGACTCCAGGGTTGGAAAACTTGCAGTTTTGTGATATATAAAATTAACTACCACAGATAAATTTTTATTTATTGTTATTAAATAAACTTATTTTATACTTCACAACGAATAAAATTGATATTTCAAGCTAAAACAAAAAATAAAAAAATTAAAAAGAAGTTTCCAGGGTTGGAAAGCTTTAACTTTTTTTCTTATACAAAAGTAACTTACTAAAACAAATTTTTCCATTTTTTCTATAAATTAAACATATCTTATATTCTTAAAACAAAGGGATTGGTGTAAGAAATTAGAAAAATCAAAAAAGATGATTCCGGGGTTGGGAAACTTACACTTTTTGTGATATATTTAAGTAACTAGGTCTCATTAATTTTTTTCTTTTTCTTTATAAATTATATAAATATTACATTTTGGTGTAGAAAATTATAAAAATAAGAACTACAGCTCCAGGGCTGGAAACTTTAAACTTTTTTTCTAGATATTAAAGTAACTAAATAAAACTATTTTTTTAATTTCCTTTTTGTCTTTGTTCACTTAACATACTTTATGTATATTTTTTAAGAACTACTAGATGGGTATAAAGAATCAGAAAAATTTTAAAGTATAATTACAGGGCTGGAAAATTAATTTTTTTTATATAAAAATAAGTTGGTCTTATTATTTTTTTCTTTTTGTTTACAAATTATTTATACTTTATTGCTTAGAACGAAATAGTTTAAAATACAAATTATAAAAATAAAAATTATAGCTCCACACCTGGAAAACTTAAACTTTTTCTGTTATATAAAACTAATTTAAAATAAAATAATTATTTCTTTGGTAATTAAATACATATATTGCATATTTTAGAAGGAAATAAATTAGTATTAAAAATTAGAAAAACTAAAATTATAGTTCCAGGGTTGGAAATTGAAAAAAAAAATTTTGGTAAAAATATAACCAAAAACAATTTTTTTCAACTAAAACAAAAAAACACAAAATTATAAAATCGCCAAACCGAAAAAAACGCCAAACCGCGAAAAAACCGCCAAAACGAAAACAAGCACAAAATTGGAAAAAATCTAGCACAAAAATAAATTGCCAAAATGAAAATAATGCTTAAATAAAAAAAAACGCTTAAATGAAAAAAATCGCCAAAATGAAAAAAGTCGCCAATACAAAAAAACGCCAAAAACTTAAAAAATCGCTAAAACGAGAAAAAAGCACCAAAACTGAAAAAGCACCAAAACTAAATAACCACCAAATTAAAATAAACGCCAAGAAACTAAAAACATCGCTAAAACGAGAAAAAAGCACCAAAACAAAATAAGCACCAAAACTAAAAAAACATCAAATTTAAAAAAACGTTTAAACCTGAAAAAATCGCCAAAACGAAAAAGCATCAAATTGGAAAAAAATCTAGCTGTAAAATAAATCGCCAAAATGAAAAAAAAAACGCTCAACTGAAAAAATCTCTAAAATGAATAAAATTCGCAAACATTTAACAAAATCGCTAAAACGAGAAAAAAGCACCAAAACTAAAAAAGCACCAAATTAGAAAGACCAAAAACGCCAAAATTAAAAAACCCCAAAAACGAAAAAAATTACAAAACTATATTTTATATAGGCTAAGGTTCATATAGTGTTACAAATCTAGTGTCCGTACGGAACCCTTCGTGCGCGAGTCGGAGTCGCACTTTACTGAATTTATTTTTAGTAAAAAATTGCATGTACTCCCCAGTCACAAGTACTTACAATTTGACTGAAGTATGCGGTACCCTATACTTTTTGCCCACAAATATCCAAAAGTTAAAGTTATTGGCTAAAAGTATTCAAAATTTAATGAATTATTATTTGCTTACAAATATGCAAAATTTAGTAGATTACTCTTTGTTTAAAATTATTCAAAAGTTAATGAGCATTTTTTTTCTTTTTATTGTCTTCGAAGCTCATATTCACGATCAATAAATTTTTCTGTGGATATATGTCGTAATTAACTGGAAAGTACTACAGTACTTAGTACTCACGTAATGATATGAATAAGTTGTTATTTTATTTATTACAGTTCAGTCATTATTATACACATAAATTAATTAGATAAATATGTACCACTCATTACTTTGTAAGGCATTAAAAGAGTACTACCCATTACGAAATCTGGAAATTTTTTGCTGGGTGGAGATAGAAATAAAACTTCTGGCTAAAAAACAGTCGTAACTATGAAATAAATTAAAGAAACTGTTCCGTTTCATTTCCCTGAAACCGTTCCTTTGTGCTGAACAAATTCGAAAACATAATACCGCGATATATACCTTTTGCAATAGGATATTTAAATTGATATACTTAACAATTTTGTAAAATCAAAGATTATTGAATAAAACCAGTTAGTTAGTTTACTTGGTATGGAGGTACAATACTAAATATTGAAATTGATTTTAGTTAACAGAAATTCTGAACAGACAGATCCATTTAATAAATTTACTACGAATATCACATTAAGCATTAATCTTCTACTTTCCAGAGTCGGTAAGTTAATAGTAGAGAGTCTTGTAGAATAAGATAGAATATTGCAATTTGGGTTCCAAGTTGTGTTTCCCAGGCAAAATAATAGAAACTGTTTCTGAACTGATTCAATGCGATTCTTCTGATAATCAGTGTAAGGGTCCCAGATTATGCATCCGTATTCAAGGATAGGCCTTACTAATGATGTGAATAATTGTTTAGTAATCATGAGATCAGTAAATTCTTTAGCCCAACGCTTAATATATGCTAGTACACCACGAGCTTTGTTAGTCGTCGTGATGATATGATTATTGAAATTTAATTTTGAATCAAGGCGAACACCTAAATCCAAAAATTCAGTAACGGTTTCAAGCTGATATCCTCCAAGCGAAAAAAGGCACTCAGAAATAAAGTATCGTGAAAACCTCATATTCATGATAGCACTGATTGTAATTTTTTTAATTACCTTTCAACAATCCTCCATTAAATTTTAAAGTTTTCTTTAACCACAGATGCATTTTTTTTTTCGATTTCATTTGCAATGTTTTTTTTTTTTGATTGTTTACCAAACAGTCCAATCATCAATGTTCCAACAAATTGTTCAATGTGTCAATAATGTCAATCACTACTGTTTGCTCCTTTTACAGTTCGTCATTTATCCTGATTGAAACACAAAATCTTACTTTGATTTGTTACAGTTACACAGCAGGGATTTAAATAATTAAGGACCCCCTGGAATAGTAAATTTTAATGATTCAATTAATTGCTTCCTCGTTTTATATGCTTTTTTATTTAACTTTTGGTGGAACATTGAAGTGTCATTGACCGAAGCAAAATGAATTGACCCAGTGGCTGATATTGGATGTGAGCAACTAATAGCACAACAAATAGTACAACAACGACAAGTGATAAAATTTTAATTAACGTTGCCAATATGCGTTTCAATTGCAAATTTAAGAGTTTAATGTTTAATGGAATAAATATTTCTCAATGATTTTTTTTATGAAAAATTTCTATTGCAATTAGTTTCTTTATAAATGTTACAGAAATAAATACTAAATTACTGAATATCGCCCATGTTGTAAGAAGCACGATTCTTCCCAGAAAAAATTAGCTTCCAAAGAAGTTAACAAGATAAAAATAATGTGACTCGGAGTTAGGGTTGATACAAGTATTTTCTTAAGATTTTAACATACATATGTACATCAGGGTCATAACCAGGGAAACCGCAAATATGCAATTGCATGTTTTTTCTTGTCCGATATATCAATGCGGAATTAAGATATTTATACGTTTCAGAACTTTTTATGAATTCTGGCATCGATTTGTTAGTGCATATTTTTGCATATTTTACCCATTAAAGTATGTTTTTGCATTATTGAGTCTAACACGCATATTTTGAGCATTTTTCGAATTTTTAGAGAGTATTTGGCGTTTTCAGGGCATATTTTAGTACTTTTTAAAATTTTTTTATATAAAAAAATTTTTGGTAAAAATTTCTCCTTTTCTCTGTTAAAATTTCATTTTGTACTGAAAGAAACAGTAGTATAGGGAAGTAATATTTTCCACATTATGAAGTTAGTCTTTATAAAATGCCATTCTGTATGTTCTGGCTTCCGAATCGATTTCACACGTTTTCTTGTGAGTTCTGATGTTTTAGCATATACTAATTATTACTATGTGTTCTATCATCCAAACTTAGAAGAAAAGAATTAAAATGAACTATTTAAATTTTAGTTTATTTCAATTATTATTTTTCGAACTTAATTTGCTTCTATATTTATGATTTGAACGGGCTAAAGTTCGTATCGCTTTTAAGCCAAATTACATGTGATAATTATTAATGAACAAATAACATCAAAGTCAGAAAACAAAATTTTTGCAAACATTTTTTTTTGCGATTTGATAGCATTTTGGAAGCTCTATGTTTAGGTGCAAAAGATGGATTTCATCGAGTTTAAGTTTTCATATTAATAATTATAAACATCTGGTCACAAACGTACGCAAAATAGAAGTCAAGTTTGGCTGACAGTAGTGAAATATAAAAATCTGCGAAATGGAACAGAATAATGAAAAGTGATTAATTTATTTTAAAAGTGTATTAATAAAGGCCTCTATCAAGAATTTACACAACAAAATATCCCTACTGGTTTTTGTTTAATTGGCTTAACTGCCGGTTGCGAACGTACTGGTCGCGAACGTACGATTTTTCTACATGTTTTTATACCCTTTACCAAAAAATGGTAAAAGGGTATATATAGGTTTGTCATTCCGTTTGTAATTTCCACAATATTAATAAGCGACACATAAAGTATATATATTCTGGATCCTTATGCTTAGGGAAGACGAACAAGCGATGTACGTCTGTCTGTACGTGAAATCAGTTTTCCGAAGCTCCCAGAGCAGCTAGAGACTTCGTTCTTAGACTGGTGTGTCAGAAATTTTGCTATTGAAAATCAGCAAAATCGAGCAGACGGTTTCAGAGCTGGAAAACTCAAACACTATTTTCCCATACAAAATAACTACCGTAAACTAGTTTTTATTACTTTTTTATTAAATTAACCTATTTTATACTTCAGTATGAATAAAATTGGTGTTTCTAATTTAAAAAAAAATAAAACCATTAAAAAGACGTTTCCAGGGTTGGAAAACTTTAATATTTTTTCTTATAATTAAACATATTTTATGTTTTAGGAAAAAGGCAATTTTCTCAGGAACCGTAAGAGTTACGGATCTGAAATTTGGACAGAGCGTATAGAACTTTAGTCGCTACAACATCAAGAATATGAAAGTTAAAAATTAAAGGGTGTTCCCAAACGAGCATCGAAAAATATTAAAATCTTATGTAATATATTTAAACACTTGAAATTTTTAAATTTAGTGTATCTTTATACAGACTGCATCAATTAACACTCAAATTTATAAAAATTAAAATTACAGGGTGTTCTATTAGTTGTAATTGTATGTAAATGTAATGTAAATGTAATTTTGACTATGTAATTCTGACAACCTGATGTATCTTGGTAACCGTAACCGGTAACCGGAGGCAAAGTCTTGAAATTTTCAAAAACGGTAAAACAAAAAAATCCCAAAATTATAAAATCGCCAAACCGAAAAAAATCGCCAAAACCCGAAAAAATCGTCTAAACGAAAAAAGCACTAAATTAAAAAAATGCTAGCACTAAAATAAATTGCAAAATGAAAAATATTTCCAAAATGAAAAAAAAATCGACAAAGTAAAATAAACGACAAAAACCTTGAAAAATCGCTAAAACGAGAATAAAGCACCAAAACTAAAAAAGCACCAAATTAAAAAAATCGACGAAACGAAAAAAAATCACCAAATTAAAAAAATTCTAGCAATAAAACACATTGCAAAAATGAAAAATCGCTAAAATGAAAAAAATCGCCAAAATGAAAAAAATCGTCAAAAAACTTACAAAAATCTCTAAAACAAGAAAAAAGCACTAAAACTAAATAAATTCACCAAATTAAAAAAATCAACAAAACGAAATAAATCGCCAAAATGAAAATAATCATCAAAATGAAAAAAAATCAACAAAATAAACAAAAACGTCAAAAACCTTTAACAATGGCTAAAACGAGAAAAAAGCACCAAAACTAAAAAAAGCTCCAAATAAAAAAAATCGACACAACGAAAAAAATCGCCAACATAAAAAAATCATCAAAATGAAAAAAATCGCCAAAATAAAAAAAACGCCAAGAAACTTAAAAGAATCGCTAAAACGAGAAAAAGCACCAAAACTAAAAAAGCATCAAATAAAAAAAAATTCCAAAAAAATAAAAAATCGCACCAAATTAAAAAAAATTACCAAACCTGAAAAAAATCACAATAATGAAAAAAAGCACCAAATTGGAAAAAATCTAAGTGTCCTCTCGGTATTTATGGATAGAATTTTTTTTGGATATTAGCAATAAGTTGAATATCGATGCCTTACTTTCTCAACCTCGTATCTTAAAAAATACAAGTTTTCAGGAGAGAAAAATAGAAACGGTTTATCTCTTTATACTTCGGTGTCTGGATAAAAGTTCATATGTAATTATTAAGGAATTGATTGCATATCGTATATTTATTAGTAGTAATAATACAATAATCTTTTCTAGTTTAATTATAAAACGCATTTATTAAGATACGAGTTTGCTGGATTAAGAGTAATTTTAATTCTTGATACTTGATGAATAAGTTACACGTTTGTTGCATTCATAGCTGTATAAACAAATAACACCGTTAATAATTTTAGTATTGTACATCCATACCATATTGTTTTATTCAATAATCCTTTATTTTACAAAATTGTTAAGTGTCTCAATTTAAACACCCCATTGAAAAAAGAATATAGCGCGGTATTATGTAAACGTTTATTCCTAAAAAATTTTTTCGAATTTGTTCAGAACAAATGAACGGGAAATGAAACGGAACATGTTCTTTAATTAATTTTATAGTTATGGCCAATTTCACCAACTCTATTTAAATATCAATTCATATTTAAATGTCGATTTTCATTCATTTTTGTATGGAAAAATTACTTTTAAATATGAATTGATATTTAAATAAGTTGGTGAAATTGGCCCTTAGGACTGTACTTTAGCGATAAATTTTATTTCCATTTCCATTTACTAAAAATAAATTTAGTTGAGTGCGACTTTGACTTGCGCACGTGCGTACTACATGAGCTTTAGCCTATATAAAATATAGTTTTTGCATTTTTTTTTTCGTTTTTTGGGGGTTTATCGGTTTTTAGCGTTTTTTAATAGAGTTTTTTTTAGCTTCGGCGTTTTTTTAGGTTTTTGGCATTTTCTTTAATTTGGCGATTTTTTTAGTTTTGGTGCTTTTTTCGTTTTAAGGTTTTTTTTGGGATTTTTTGGTTTTTTTTGGCGATTTTTTTCATTTTAGCGATTTTTTCATTTTGTCAATTTATTTTAGGGTCACATTTTTTTCAATTTGGTGTTTTTCGCTTTGATGATTTTTTTCGGGTTTTGGTGTTTATTTAATTTTTTTAGTTTTTAGGCGTTTTTTAAAGGTTTTTTTAGTGTTGGCGTTTTTTTTTTAATTTGGTGCTTTTTAGGGTTCCGTACACCAAAGGTAAAAAAGGAACCCTATTTTTTTCGCTACGCTGTCCGTCTGTCCGTCACACGGTATTTTCTCAGGAACCGTAAGAGCTACGGACCTGAAATTTGGACAGAGTATGTAGAACCTTGGCCACTACAACAACAAATAGATGAGAATTAAAAATTAAAGGGTGCTTCAGAACGAGCGACGAAAAATGTTAAAATCCCATTTAATATACATACAATTGTATGACCATGTGTATATTGACACTTGAAATTTGTAACATTAGTGTATTTTTATATAGACTACAACAATTAACATTAAAATATTAAAAAATGTAAATTAAAGGGTGGTCCATCAGTTAATGTAATTTTGACTATGTAATTTTGACAACTTGCTATATTTTGGAGACCGTAAGAGGTAAACTCTTGAAATTTTCAAAAACGGTAAAACTAAAAAATCCAAAAATTATAAAATCGCCAAACCGAAAAAAAAACGTCGAAACCTGAAAAAACCGCAAAAAATTTTAAAAAAGTCGCCAAATCGAACAAAATCGACAAAATTAAAAAAAATTCTAGCACTAAAATAAATCGCCAAATTTGAAAAAATCGTCTAAATGAAAAAAATCGCCAAAATTAAAAAAAACCCCAAAAACCGAAAAATGCGCCAAAACCAAAATATAAAGACTTTTTTCACTTATGTGAAAAAAAATCGCCAAAATGAAAAAAAAATCGCCAAAATTAAAAAAAAATTGCCAAATTTAAAAAAAATCTTCAAAACGAAAAAAATCGCCAAAATTGAAAATAAACGCCAAAAACCGAAAAAAAATCCTCAAAACGAGAAAAAAAGTGCCAAAACTAAAAAAATCGCGAAAAACAAAAAAAAAATCACTTATATGAAAAAAACGCCAAAATAAAAAAAAACGCCACAATAATAAAAATCACCAAAATTACAAAAATTTCAAAAACCAAAAAAAGTCGCCAAAACGTAAAAAAAGTTCCAAAACTCAGAAAGCACCAATAAATTCAAAAAACCCCCAAACTAAAAAAACGCTTAAAACCGAAAAAAATCAAAAACGAAAAAAATGCCAAAACTATAGTTTATATTGTTTCTATTGAATTACATATCTCGTGTCCGTACGGAACCCTTCGTGCGCGGGTCAAAGTTGCACTTCACTGAATTTATTTTAGTTTTTATGCTTTTTTCGTGTTTTTTTTTGTTTTTTGCGTTTTTTAATTCGATATTTTTTAGTTTTGGTGTTTTTTTACATTTAATGATTTTTTAAAGTTTTTGACGCGTATTACTCCCTTTACCAAAAAATGGTAAAAGGGTATATAAAGTTTTGTCATTCCGTTTGTAACTTCTACAATATTAATAAGCGACACATAAAGTATATATATTCTGGATCCTTATGTATAGGGAAGACGAACAAGCGATGTCCGTCTGTCTGTACGTAAAATCGGGTTTCCGAAGCTCCCAGAGCAGCTAGAGACTTCGTTCTTGGACTGGTTTGTCAGAAATTTTTTTTGAAAGTCAGCAAACGGCAGACGGTTTCATAGCTGAATAACACTAAACACTAAATATTGTTTTCATTGGATAGTTTTGACATAAAGGCGTTTTTTTTATACAGCTATGAATGCAACAAACGAGTAACTTATTCATCAAGTATCAAGAATTAAAATTACTCTTAATCCAGCAAACTCGTATCTTAATAAGTGCGCTCCATAATTAAACTAGAAAAGATTAGTGTATTATTACTACTAATATATATATACGAGATGTAATCAATTCCTTAATAATTGCATATGAACTTTTATCCAAACACCGAAGTATAAAGAGATGAACCGTTTCTTTTTTGTTCTACTGAAAACTTGTATTTTTTTAGAAAGTAAGGCATCGATATTCAACTTATTGCTAATATCCAAAGAAAAAATTGCACTAGAGCAAAAATTATGAATTTTTTCACAAAATAAGTATGTACCTACATATCTATGTGATTATGTATGTATTTCTATACTACATAAACAGCACTTTGGTAAAGGGTATATAAGATTCGGCACAGCCAAATATAGCACTCTTACTTGTTTATTATTATCACCATGCCTCCTTCCCATTTTCGAACTTTTTTTTGTTCTCCCCACACTTTTCTCTCCTTACTATTTGGTAATAGAGAGATTTTGAAGAAAGAGTGCAAGCATAACATATTTTTTGCATGTAAAATAATTATACTTACATATGTATATAAAAATGTCTTTACAAGTAGTTTAAAAAGAAAATATAAAATTGTCCAGCTTCCAGCCCAATTTTCTCAAGTAAAAGAGCTGAGATATGCTATTAAACCATGCTAAACATAGACTTTTTTATAATTATAAACAATAAAACACGATGATAATCAACATTTAATTTTTCCATCCGGTTAGACCATTCAGGGGAAATGCCAAATATGTAAATAAATAAGCAACATTATAACAAAAATGTTAAGTTATGTTTTTGGGTCTAATGAAATAAATTTTAAATTTAAAGTACGTGTTGATTTACATAATGGAAAAATATCTTTTGCAGGTGTAATAGCTCCTTCCGCGCATATATTACTACGCTGCTTGCGCCCTTCTTCCGTACAAATGGTAAGATCTTGTTATATTCATAAAATTACTAGAAAATACTTAACATTTTTTTATTAAATGTTAATTTTGTATAATTAGGAGAAAATTTAAACTCAAAATTTCATCGCGTTTGTTGCTGAAACTTTTTTAACGATCACGAAAAAGTAATACATCATTTCTTAATATTTTTTTTAAATATAAAATAACGTAGGAAACTCTAGCTTTCCTCACTCTTTTCTCCAGCTCCAAAACATCTTGCTTTTTGTAAATATCTAAAATTTTAAATTAAAGTTTTCAATTTCTTTTAAATAGTATTGTTGTCACTTAACTTTCCTAGCACTTATATATAAATAAATAAATTTTATTTCACAGACCGAACGAATTGTATATTTTACAATAAAACGCGATGTCTTAAAAGTTTTGGGATATGTACATTAGCGGCCCCATGTATAAGCAAAAATTGGCATGAAGTTGCAAAAGTGACGAAATTCAATTAGGTGTTAACGTGTACCTCCATACAATTTGCCATTAAAAATTATCGCATTACCTAATCTTAATCCACCTCTGAGTCCTAGCATGATTTTTAATGTGAAGTTTCACGGCAAAACTATTTAAGATCATGTTCAATTTTGCCACTTATGCTAACTTCATTCCAATTTTTGCTTATACATAGGGCCGTAGATATTTCACTCTAGCATACATGTTAGAGAGAGACAACTATAATTGATAAATGTGTCGGTCATCTCTACCAGTCAAATGACCAGTCAATTGACTGGCACTCTTAAATTCAATGGAAAATTATTGCAAATATATTTGTGAAAAAATTACGTTTTTGCACCGTTGCGACTTTCTGTGTAATAGTGCAAAATCTGTACTATTTAAAATTCTTTGCACTATTTTTGCACCATAAACTTGTTGTGTAAAATTTGCACCATTTGACTATAACGGCATTTATATTTCCTGCTTAAAATCTATAACAGCATAAACTTAAGACAAAATCTAGTTACATACTTATATATGCTACAAAATTCTACAGAAGAAGTTTATTATAAAGATACAAACAAGTCAATATTGATCTAAGTCTTGTAACCCAAATTATACTAAAATTTTAATGGAATAGAATATTTTCTAAGAAGTCTGGGATCGTATCATAACATTAGTTATTTAAGGCTATGTAAACTTCAAGAATTTCCCTGATATTTTCAAGTAGAAATCCTTCAAAAATTTTGTCAGCTATTATAACGCAATTGTTATTATTAAAAGCTTACATTGACATTGCTTCGAAACAATTGAATTATTGAAATATTATATTAACGATTGGAAGTTTTTGACGATCACTTAAATATAACTGAGTCAATACTGTCTGCATTGGATAAAATATCTAAAAAATATTTGGAGTCTCTTTCATATTCTCTTGAACTATTAACCAATGTTAATTTAACTTTCCAAGACGAATCTAACTGATAATGAGTGGTGTGAAACTGCACTTGTAGATCACAAAGACCCTAATCTTCACGATGAATTAGATGTTGAAATTTATTGTTCTAAAATTTTTCAAAGTAAAAACTGGGCGGATGATATTCTCTTTCTTAATTTAAAAGTTGTCATTTTACCATTCTTAAACGCATCTATTGAAAAAAGTTTTTTTTAGTAAACTGGACTTAATAAAAACTGATACCAAAAACAAGTTATCAGCTAAAACATCGATTTTAAGATTGTTGTAAAAATTTTGAGCCTTAAAGCCTTAAAAAAGGAAATTGAAATAAATAGTTTCCTGTAAATATGTACATAGATATGTTTTAAAAAATTAGGGAATTTATAAATACATATCGTCGGTTTTTAGTGTAAAACTGCGAAATTCCCTTTTTGTAATATATCGTCGCTGTATTAACTAACCGACCTAACTGACATTTTTTTTTAATGAGTTAAGTCCTCTACTAGACTTTATAAGTCATAATACACATTGTCTACAGTTTTCATGACTGTGAGCATTACTTTTGTGCCTATATAAGTAAAAAGATTTCTGACGCTGCCAGAAGAATTAATGCTATAATCCACCATAAAACGTGCTCTCCTGTTAAATTTTTAAAATGTTAGTTGGGTCAGTTAGTTGAAACAGCGACGATTTGACATATTAATGCTGTGCAAAAGAGAAGCCGCATCGACTGACTATAATATTTATTTTAATTTAAGACTATATCGAAACAAAACTAATGTGTAACGCTAATTTTTTTAAGTTTTATGTATAAAATGTCAACAACTATACATATGTATGTCTCTCCTGTAAAATTTGGTTGAAGTGATTTTAGTTAAATGAGTTGAAATGATGAAAAATAGCTTGAGGTCTTTTCTCTCAAACGACTGGTTTCAGGAATATTTTGAAACAATTTGAAGATGAAAATGGTAATTTATTCTTCGTTGAAGTAAACAAGTGATATTTTTATCTATGTACTTGGTTATCTGAGAATTAGTAAATTTTGTTATTTTAAAAAAAATATAATAATATATATATAATATATAAATTTGTTTGCACTATTTCATTCGGTTCTGCAGTATTTTATATTTACAGCTGTGTAATTTCTTGTTCGGCTGGTGGCAACGCTGCGTACCTGGTACATGCACAAGCCCAGCCTGTTACTGTGTACATCGTATATAATTGTCAAACTTTGTTTACAAGCTGCAAAAATTTTAGTGTATGTGTGTGAATAAAATGATTACAGTGTTGCCAATGAATTTGCACTGTGTCTCCAATTACAAATTGAAGAATTATTACACTGCACATCTTTTGTGTAGGTTAAAATTAAAACAAAAATAAATAAAAATAGAACCCAAAGAAGATTATACAAGAACTTAATAACATGACCTACACATGTGAGTAGAAATTACACACAGTCTAACTACACCCAGATTGGCAACACTGAATAACTATAATCATGCAGGAATGCCGCGTCTGCAATTGTACTTTAGTTACCCTGTAATAGTTTGTTTTATAAACAAAAGACATTTGTTTCTGACAATGGAGTCTATTCTGAAATACGCGTCGACTTAGTGAAAGTTACATGGATAATAACAAGTAAGAGTGCTATATTCGGCTGTGCCGAATCTTATATACCCTTTACCAAAGTGCGTTTATGTAGTATAGAGATACATACATAAGCAAAGAGATATGTATGTAGGTACATATTAATTTTGTGAAAAAATTCATACTTTTTGTGCAATTTTCAGGTTTTAGGCATTATGTTTAATTTGGTGCTTTTTTGCGATTTTTTTTCATATAGGAAATTTTTTTGGTTTTGGCGATTTTTTCGGTTTTTGGCGTTTTTTTTAACTTTGGTGATTTTTTTGTTCTGGCGATTTTTTTTGATTTTGAAGATTTTTTTTCATTTAGGCGATTTTCTTATTTTTTATATATTTTTTTTTATTTTTTTGTGGCAATTTTTTTAGTTTTGACACTTTTTTCTCGTTTTGGCGATTTTTTCGGTTTTTGGATTTTTTTTTAATTTTGGCGACTTTTTTCCTCTTTTGACAATTTGTTTGATTTTGAAAATTTTTTTCATTTAGGCGATTTTTTTATTTTTTGGCGATTTTTTTTCATATAGGCAATTTTTGTTTTGTTTTGGCGATTTTTTCGGTTTTTGACGTTTGTTTAATTTTGGCGATATAGGCAATTTTTTTTTGTTTTGGCTATTTTTTTCAGTGTTTAGCGTTTTTTTTTAATTTTGGTAATTTTTTTCATTTAGGCAATTTTTTTTTTGTTTTGGCGATTTTTTTCGGTTCATGGCGTTTTTTTAATTTTGGTGATTTTTTTTTTTGCGATTTTTTTGATTTTGGCGATTTTTTTTCATTTTTGGCGATATTTTTTCATATAGGCTATTTATTCTCGTTTTGGCGATTTTTTTAGGTTTTTGACGTTTTTTTAATTTTGGCGATTTATTTTCGTTTTGGCGATTTTTTTGATTTTGCAGATTTTTTTCATACAAGCGATTTTTTTAATTTTTGGCGATTTTTTTTGATATAGGAATTTTTTTGTTTTGGTGATTTTTTCCGGTTTTTTTTTTAAATTTGGCGATTTATTTTCGTTTTGGCGATTTTTTTGATTTTGGCGATTTTTTTTTCATTTTTGGCGATTTTTGTTTATATAAGCATTTTTTTTTGTTTTGGCGATTTTTGCGGATTTTTGTCATGGTGTGAATTTTTTTTCATTTTGACACTTTTTCTCGTTTTGGCGATTTATTTCGGTTTTTGGCGTTTTTTTAATTTTGGCGATTTTTTTTCGTTATGGCGATTTTTTTGATTTTGACGATTTTTTAATTTTATAAGCGATTTTTTTAATTTTTGGCGATTTTTTTTCATATAGGCAATTTTTTTTTGTTTTGGCGATTTTTTTAGTTTGGCGTTTTTTTTTAATTTTGGCGATTTATTTTCGTTTTGGCGATTTTTTTTATTTTGGCGATTTTTTTCATTTAGGCGATTTTTTTTTAATTTTTGGCGATTTTTGTTCATATAACCATTTATTGTTTATTTTGGCAAAATATGCGGTTTTTGGCGTTTTTTTTAATTTTAGCGTTTTTTTATTTTGGCGATTTTTTTCGTTTTGGCGATTTTTTTAAATTTTTGGCGATTTTATAATTTTTGGATTTTTTAGTTTTACCGTTTTTGAAAATTTCAACAGTTTAGCTCTTACGGTTTCCACGATATAGCAGTTTGTCAAAATTACATAGTCAAAATTTCATTAACTGATGGACCACCCTTTAATTTAAATTTTTTAAATTTTAGTGTTAATTGTTGTAGCCTATATAAAAATACACTAATTTTACAAATTTCAAGTGTCAATATGCATATGTACATACATAATACAATTGTATGTATATTACATGGGATTTTAAAAGTTATCGTCACTCATTTTGGGACACCCTTTAATTTTTAGCTTTTATATATTTGTTGTTGTAGCGACCAAAGTTCTACATACACTGTCCAAATTTCAGACCCGTAGCTCTTACCGTTCCTGAGAAAATAGCCTTCTTCCTAAAACATGAAATATGTTTAATTATTAGGAAAAAAGTTAAAGTTGTCCAACCCTGGAAACGTTTTTTTTAATTTGCTAAATTCTAAATTTTTTTTTATAATTATAAATATCAATTTTATTCATCCGAATTATAATAATAAGTTAATTTAATAAAAAAGTAATAAAAACTTGTTTTTTTGGGTAGTTATTTTCTATGGGAATATTGAGTATGAGGTTTCCAGCTCTGAAACCGTCTGCTCGATTTTGCTGAATTTTTCGGAAAATTTCTGACACACCAGTCCAAGAACGAAGTCTCTAGCTCTTCTGGGAGCTTGGGAAAACTGATTTCACGTACAGACAGACGGACAGACGGACATCGCTTGTTCGTCTTCCCTATGCATAAGGATCCAGAATATATATACTTTATGTGTCTCTTATTAATATTGTAGAAATTACAAACGGAATGACAAACCTATACATATATACCCTTTTACCATTTTTTGGTAAAGGGTATAAAAACAAAAATGTGTAAATGTATAATATTTGTTTTTGTTTCTCATACAAAATTAACCGTTTTTAAAAGAGAAACGCGTTGAAATTCTCGCGTTTATTTCATTTAAGAAATGCGTGGCAAACAAAAACAATTTTCGAAAATTTGTTTTTGTTTTAATGAAAAGTTTCACTTCTTCGACGCGTTTTTCAGAATAGCCCCCAATATTTTGTTTGCGTATACCAACAAAATACATGTGTTTTTTGGTGTTGTATTTTTGTTGTAGTCCTAGCATGTACCTAGTATAATTGAATCATGCTTTTTGAGTTAATGAACACTTTCCAGTAACAATTGTTACAAATTCGTAATAATTTTAAGTAAATGAATAAACCTTATATCAGGTATAGACGCTATGTTATCAAGTCATGATAAAAGTATATCAGGTATACATATGTATATAGGGTAGGGTTAACCTAACCGGCCCCCAAAACATATAAAAAATATCAAAAAATTTTATGAGCAGTTTTTTTCACCTGAAAATCAGAAATAAAACATTTTCTTTCGTTTTAACGTTTATTTATTATGAAAATATATCAAACAAGATGTGTATACAAATAAAATTTAATAAAAAATGGAACATTTAGTTTAGAAGAAGTCATTAGTTAATTTTTTATAATGTTTAACATTTATTAGTGCAGTGTTAAATTTTTAACTTAAATTCAGTTATACAATTTTAGTTCGTTTACATTCCATCAATAAGTTTCATGTGAACATCCATAAGGCACTGCAAAATAATAAGAACAGAAATTTGAATATTTTAGTATATTGATCATATATATTTATACATTTGTACATGAATAAACACGAAATATTTAAAAAAAAATTTGTTGGTAAGTAATTATTTTTTCTTTAAATTCTAAAATATTTTATCTTGAGTTTTTCCGTTGTTTCTTGGAAAAAAATTATCAAATGATTTCCATTTTTTTGTCATATTTTTAAAATAAGAGAATTTTATTTTATCTTTAAGAAATTCGCCGTAGAATATTTAGAATTTTTTCGGGGAATATTAAGCATTTGACCGATTTCAGTACTGCAATCTTTTGTTTTCATGAACGATATGTGCATAGTATTATTCTTATTAATTTTAGAAAAGACCGTATTTTTCACAAAAATTTTATCTTATCAGGATTACAAGTAAAAATTTCAAAAACCAATCTTTTAGGGCGACTTTTTGAGCTGAATATTAGAGATTAAATTAACCTTAACCTGCATTTGTTATTTTTGAGTAGTCGATTATATTGTTTTACTTGCTAGTTTAAGTGGCCAATCATGGTGGTTTAATCTTACATTAATATTGACAACATTCACTAGTAAAACATATCGAGAGTCTATATTCAACAGACGTTAACTCAAATTTGGTCGAAATGACTTTCTGATGGAAAATAACTCCCCTATGCAATATTCATCGCATCAAAAAATGTGTTTTTTCTCGTTTTATATAAATGTTTCTTATTCTGCTATCTTTTGGTGAAAATATGTAAATGCTAACTCCCTTGTAAAAAATATCCAATATTTTAAAACAAATTTGTAATCTATTATAAATCTATCTTATAGAGTAAGTCGCAAGCCATAGCACAATTGTGCGGATGAAAATCACGTACATGCTTATGCTCTTTCATTTAGTCGTCACTGAGCAAGCCACAGAGGATATACAGCGATGTCACGAGACGGAAGATAATTTGTGTTTTCGGAGCTCCCGCTCACTCTGTCACTGCGCATTATTTAAACCTTCTTTCGTGGTGGCATTTTTTAGCTTAATTTCATTTTACGCTTTGTAACCTCATTCGCTTGGGGCGTTTTCAAATAAATGGTAAAAATTGATATTTTTAAAGATATTCAATCATTTTAAAACATTTTGTAATTGCTTTTTTAATAGTAATAAGCTATTTGGCATTTTGTTTTTTGATTCAACACAACAAATTATTTAATTTAATTTTGTAAAATTGTGTGCTTCGTTTACTTGTTCAAATGTATTTTCAGTTTATGCTTTGTGATCTTATTTGCTGTGTGATTTTTGTAAACAAAAGGTAAAAATTAAAATTGTTCAATGAAAATGCTTAAAGTTAAAGCAGTGATTATTTGTAAACAAATTTAAATCACTTTTTAATACCATTAATCTATTTCGCATTCTATTTCTTTAATTCAATTCAACAAATTCTTTAATTTAATTTTGTAAATGTACATGTATGTATGTATGTATGTACACGTGTTCGTTTCACAAAATACAGATTTTCTCTTGTTTGTTTTGATTATTTTGTTAACATCTTAATAACAAATATACTACAGTTGTCCTTTTCTCGCAGTGACCGCACCACAAATGATTTTAGCTTTTTTCATACGTCAGTTTTTACAACTCTGGTCTACTTTGTGTTGCTGCTGTGGCTGAGAATGTGCAAGTACATTCATCAATATCATCTCGTCATCGTTCTCAGCAAATGAACATTTCTCGCAATTCTTTGACACAAAAAAAATTGGATTGATTGAGCCAGACGTGGTGGTCATATGAATGATATTGTGTTCCATTATTAAATGACAAAGTTCAACCTTTCCAATAAAACCAGAAATTTGAAAAAAATAATCAGAACTTTTTTATAGCCGATTCAAATTTAAAATTTTAATGACCCACTCTATACATATCTGTCACTTCACTTATGGCATTTTTTTTTCTGGAAAAAAATTTTACACTTATTACACTTTTCAATGAAATTCGCAATAAAATGACTTTCTGAAATATACATTTTATTAGAAATTATTCTATCATCCCTTGCGAGCTTAAATTTTTTGTCTTAAAACAAACACTTAATTGTATTTTTTTTAATTCAAAGTTAGTGTTACACTTTTTCCAGAAAAGAAAACGACATTAGAGTACCCTAGACTTCTGCAACACAACGGGACCTGCTATTTGGAACGAAGTGAGCTGAAAACTTACTTACTCTTCTTAGAAACCTACTAATTCATGTATCAATTTCAATATATTTAAATGTCCAATGATGCATAAGATCTGCGGCCAAATCGCGGCACTTGTTATCGAACGAAATTACGAAATATTTCAATAGAGTTTATATGGAAATATTTCGTAATTTCGTTCGATAATGACTGCCGCGATTTGCCCAATGATTTAATTACGCTCTCCCAACCATCACATTGCCGGCCACATGCTTCAGGCTTTTGCTTGAAGAGCAGTTTTAGATGTTAGTCATACTTTTGTGCGACCATCACATCCAAAGAAAAAGAAAATAGTTTTGTAAAAAAATCAGTTCTCGTTGTACCTTCATAGTGAACTAACGTCTTAGCGGAGTCTTTTCTTACATACATACATACTAAACAAACAAAATATCATAAAAAAAGAAAATATTCGTAATACATATTATTAACTTTGATAAATAATGTATTAAACACATTCACCACAGCAGGCTACACGAACACACGACTTCAAATGCCGCTAGCAGCATTTTTCGCCTCGTAGCCAGCTACTTAATTTTTTTAGAGACGGCAGCAGCACCATCTGCACCTCATATTTAAGTACAAATACATAGTTCAGTATTGCCACCTTCAAATATTTCGCATTTATAAAAATTAAATTACTCTTTCAAAATGTACTTATGTGACGTAAATGTATAAAAATTAATCAATTTATTCTTTACATCAACTTTTGGTTCTAGTTTCTGTTAAATTATATGAAATAATTGTACGATGTCACTCATTCAACATTTTGTATTATACTGGTAACACTGAATTTTCTCATTGCAGCCAAAGAAATAGAAATTAGTTTAATTGGACTACAACGACAAAATCAGCATAGACAATAACCTGCCGCCATGGTGCCTTGCTGTCTTCAAAATAATCATTCTCATATAAACACGTGTATTCTATTTTTGACATTTCGTAGTCGGTAGCTTGCTGTGGTGAATGTGTTTAATGCTTAAGCTTTAATTGCTTTGTTAATATTTTTTACATAGTCATAAATAACAAAAACAAAAAAAACCGTAATCAAAAAAACAAACAAAAGTGTCCTTGAGGAATACTCTATATGAATACCTCAAAAACAAATAAATGTGAAGTGAGTTATAACGGCAGAAATGCCTATTTTACTGTAAGTTCTGATGCTCATAATGATAACAATAAAAATAAAAAACCTGATGATAGACTTACTGTGAGTTCGGAAGCTCTTAATAAAAATAAAAAATCTGATGATAGACTTTTTCTAACAACAAATCCACTTTTTCGACAGCGATCAACTTCGCTTTGTCCAATGCCTACTAGTGATTCTTTAACATTACATTTGCCTAGTACTTCGTCACTTAAGCCATTGAAATCATTCGCTTCGGGCTGTTCATCACCTAACCAAGTTATCACTACAGATAACAGTAGCTCAAAACCAAAGGTACAAGTCGGAATGGACAGATATATAACCGTGGTAAAGCGTGGGCGAAGCCCGAATTCTTCTAAAATTACATCTGTTCCAAAGATGTCTAGGGATAACAGCGCATCATCTACAAATCGCCAAAATCGTTTTTCATTATTGCAAGACGATAACGACAAGACCGCTTCATCATCTCAGAAGTCTTTTAAGCCACCACCTATATATGTGAGGGAAAAAAATTCTAACGCGCTTCTAACAAAACTACTGTCGACCATTGGTGAAAATACTTTTCACGTAATCCAATTAAACGAGGTAATATTGATGAAACTAAAATCCAAATATATGATGAAAACAATTTCCGAAAAATTGTAAATGATTTTGAAAAAAATAAAACAAACTTTTACACATACCAACTTAAGAGTGCTAAAGGCCTACAGATAGTACTAAAGGGCATAGATTCATATGTTGAGCCCGAAGAAGTAAAATGTGCACTTCTAGACCAAGGATTTAAGGTAAAAAATGTTACTAATATAATTAACAGAGAAAAGGTCGCCCAACCGCTATTTCGCATTGAACTGGAGCCGAATGACATACAATTGAAAAAAAATGAAACCCATCCAATTTATAGCGTAAAGTTTCTGTTACACCGAAAAATCACTGTTGAAGAGCCACGTAAGCGTTCAGGTCCTGTACAGTGCCATAATTGCCAAGAATATGGCCATACAAAAACTTACTGCAATTTACCTACAGTTTGTGTTATCTGCGGTGAATTGCATGGTACTGCTAGCTGCACTAAGCCAAAAGAACAAGCAGAAAAAAAATGTAGTAATTGTGGAGGTAATCACACCGCTAACTATAGAGGATGCCCTGTATATTCTTTTGTTAAACAGACTATGAGTCAAAAACCTAAGTTAGCTCCAGCCCAACCATTAAACGCGTACTCCGCCACTTTTGCTCAAGTGAGCCAACCAGTTACTTCACGTGTATCGTATGCCGATGCTGCTAAGGCTAGTTCTATTCCCACACAAAATGTTTCACCGCCAAATAATTCAACAAATGCAAACTCAAGCTTTAACTTTAGTCGCCTTGAAGCTACTATTGAGAATCTGGTGCTAACTATACACAACTTTACAACAAATATGACTAGCATGATGCAAGAAATGCTGCGAATGCAGAATACACTGCTTCAAGCATTAGTTAACAAACCATGAACATGTTAAAAATATGTTTCTGGAACGCAAACGGCATTCGCCAGCATAAAAATGAACTTGAGCACTTCCTCATGGAAAAAAATATTGATGTAATGTTGGTCTCTGAGACTCATTTGACTTCAAGGAGCTTATTTAAAATAAATGGCTACACTCTATATGATTCAAAGGACCCGAGGGGGAGAGCATGCGGTGGGTCAGCAATTCTAATTAAGTCAAGACTCAAACACTATGTCCTTGATAACATTTGTGAAGAACATCTACATCATCAACAAGCAACAAATATTTGTGTCGAAAATTTTGTTACAAATTTCGTGATATCATCAATTTACTCCGCTCCCAGATTCGCAATTACTGAGGATCAATTCGAGGAATTCTACAAATCGCTTGGCCCTTGTTTTGTAGCAGCTGGGGACTACACTACTTATTACACCTAGAGGTCGGGCATTGTTCAACACAATTTCAAAAATGGGCCTGGACGTCATTTCAAGTGGGGAGCCCACTTACTGGCCTACGGACATACAAAAAATTCCGGATGTTATTGACTTTGGAATCATGAAAAATATCACTAGGGAATTAATTCATGTTGAAGCTTCTGTAGATCTCTCCTCCGATCACTCTCCCACGATTGTTACAATTTGTAGCCCACTAAGAAGTGACTTCCCTGTCCCATATGTAAAGATGATCAACCGTGTTAATTGGCTGGGATTAAAAAAATATCTTAGCAGTCATTGCACGGAAAATATTGCGCTAAGAACACCCAATGACATTGAAACTAACATTGCCAATCTTAACGAAATTATTAAACAGGCTGCTGAACATGCCACTACCTCCCATCCGCAGTCTGGGTTTAATAAAATTTATTCCAGGGATATTGAACATCTCGTGTGTGAAAAAAGAAGAGCTAGAAGGGAATGGCAACAACACAGATCAACCCAACATAAACTCAGACTTAAAGAATGTTCTAGACGACTTCAAGAGTTGCTTGAATCTGAAAAAAACTGCATCTCTTAAAAATTATTTGGAAGGTCTTGATGTCACACCAACATCTAATTACTCTTTGTAGCGCGCTGCTAGAAAGCTTAAAACACCCGTTGAGTTTAAGCCACCTCTGCGCACATCTACCGGAGATTGGGCAAGAAGCGATACGGAAAAATTTAAAATATTTGCTGAGCATTTAAAATCCGTATTTACCCCAAATACATGTACTGGTGTTGCTGATTTGCCGAGTGTAGTTGCTCTACCCCCTCGAACCTTAAAGTTTATGATGCGTGATGTACATAAAGTAATTGCTGAACTCAAGCCAAAGAAAGCTCCAGGTATTGATGGAATTAGTAACAAGATGCTGATGAACTTGCCGCATATTGCAATAAGAATATTGCTGTTTATTTCTAATGCCATATTACGACTGGAGTATTATCCACAACTCTGGAAGCTTGCAAAAATCAAAATGATTCCAAGGCCGGGCAAAGATCTTACTAAAGCTGAGTCATATAGGCCAATAAGTTTGCTGGAACAAGAGATACTTGTTCCCCAATTAGAATCAATAATGAAAATATTCCTCAACATTCCCAAGTGAAATACCTTGACATACACCTTGATCGAAGGCTTACATGGAAACATCATATTGACTTTAAGCTAACTCAGATGAAACTTAAGTTATCTCAAATAAACTGGTTGATTGGCAGAAATTCAACACTTAGCCTGGACTGTAAACTTTTAATATACAAGTCGCTTTTGAAGCCAATATGGTGTTACGGTATCCAGTTATGGGCCACTGCTTCAGCTTCCAATTTAGAGAGAATCCAACGAAGGCAAAACAAAATTTTACGGTTAATAACATCGGCTCCATGGTACATCAAAAATTCTAAAATACATCGTGATTTAAATAGGCCACTAGTGATTGAAGAAATTGCAAAATACGCAGGCAAATATGTAACAAAACTCGAATCACATCCTAATCTGCTTGCTCGTAATATTTTGAACTTTACTGGACACATCCGCCTAAAAAAGAGGGACACAAGGGCTCTATTACTCAACACTCCAGATGGGATTTCTTGAAAATACTTTTTTCTGATACTTTTTTATAAATTTTTTTTTCTTTTTTGATTATCACTACTTATGTTTTATTTATAACTATTAACAAGTTTATGTCCGACAGTGGTCGGTCCTAATAATTATATTTTAGATTTAAGATTTGAATACATACTTATTGTTAATTCATATTTGAAGATACAATAAATAAATACATGTATTAAAAAAAAAATTTAAGAGAAGTAAAGCTCACGCATCGAATGCCTACTAATATTACTAGGTGTTACCTGCTTTAGGAACGGGATAGTAATACAGAAGACAGGTGGTGTAGGAAGGGATAGAGGAAATCTTCATTCTTTTACAACTCTGATTTTTGCACGTTTTTAATAATGCAGTGTTGCAGCGCCTCTGGTGTTAAATGAGGCGTATTATTTTTTTTTAAACTACGTTTTAACGGAGTCCAAAAATATTTCGTATTTTGTACAAATTGTTTTCTTTTAACTCAAATCTATCATTATTCCAATAACTGAAAACTTTGTGCTTTAAATCTATGGTTTCAACTGTACATCTGAATATAAAAATTATCACATTAAAATTATATTTATGAATTTGTAAGATACTAACTAATAAAGATTTATTGATGGTTAAAACTCGTAGCAACTACAATTTATGAACTCTGAGCGCCATATTCAGCAGCATAAAGATCTCTTTGAATTCCCTAAATTTTAACAAAATAAAATTTATTAAATTTTTAAACATTTATGAGAGCATTAAATAAAAATATATGATATAAAATTTACTGTTAATAGATAAATATTGTAGAAATATAGTTAAACTACAAAGCAACCATAAGATTATTTATTTACAAAATTAGCTTTAATTGTATATAATAAGTAGATTGATGCCTTTAACCATTAGTAAATACGAAAAGCATTTTAATTAAATAAATTTCAATGTTTTAATTTCGTTTTGCGTAAGTGCATTTACTCTTGCTATTCAAATCATAGAGCTTTCAAAAGTTGTTCATCTTTTAGAATAGTTAATTAAAAATTTTTTCATATGATATGGTGTTCACCTTATCGCGAATGCACTGTAATGTACATATGTACAAAAATATTTCGTCGTCTGATTTAGTTCGATTTGTTATTGTTATTGTTTTTTATTTATATAATGAAATTTGTTTTCAATCAGTTAACCGATTGATCCAAATTAACCAATTATGAACCGATTAAACCAAAACCTCGATTAATTAATCAAGTTCAGTACCTTCAATTCTTATTGAACTTCGTGCTAACCTAAATAGAAAAAATGGAAAAACAGAAAATGAATAGTGATACTTAGAAATCATTTCTCATATTCCGTTTCATAAAAATTTACGTTAAATAGCTGATGTTAATAACAACCTCTACCCAAATAGATGGACTAGGATGCTGATGAAGTGTGTGGCTGCCCAGAAATTATCGGTATTTCCCCCAGCTATAAAGTCTAGTTTAATTTTTCTTCTTTCCACATTAATTAATAAAACTATTTCATTCAATAATAATTTAAATTACTGAACTTAAGCTGGTAACTAAGCACATACATATGTATGTACATAAAAATTACTTGCAATTTTTTTACCGGGCATGTTGCTATGTGTTTAGTACCAGTATTACTGGCACCAACTTCAAACGGCACTATAGGTAACATATATAAAAATATTTTATTTAACTAGATCTATATTATTTGTAGCTTTTTAGTGCTTATTTTTGAAGTCGGTTTATTTTTTTCAGTTTTATTTTTACCTTTTTAGTGAATACTTTTAATAAGCAGAAGTACATTTAATTTAATACTAAACTTACACGGGCGTAGCCCCGCCTACTTTTTGTTAGCACATGCTTGAGTATTTTTTAAAGCTCAGGGTGGGTGATAAGTTTCGTAAAAATCGATTAAGTAAAAGCAAGTGAAATATAGTATTAAATTTTGCGGGGCGTGAATACGCCCACTTTTTTTAAAAACAAGATTGTGTATTTTTACGAGTTAGAAGTGTGTGCCAGTTTCTTAAATATTGGTTAAGTACAATGACGTGAAATATTATACTAAAATGAAATAGGCGTGCCCCTCCCACTTTTTTGAAAGCAAGATTGTGCCTTTATTTAAGCTAAGGGTTTTTGGCAAGTTTCGTAAAAATCGGTGAACTAGAACACTGTGAAATATAATATAAAATTTTAATGGGCGTGACACCGCCCATTTTTTCAACTTAAAAATTTTGTAATTACAAGAACCACAGGTGTTTGCTAGGTTTCGCAGCAATCAAATGAGTAGAATATCCAAAATCAAATTGAAAAAGTTGTAAGCGTGTCCCCGCCCACTTTTTTCAAATGGGACCAATGGGAAGCTATACCCTCTCAGACAACAACAAAACAATCGGTCTAAAATGCACCGAGTTATGGACCTACACACTTAAAAAAAATATAGACGAATTGTTAACCTCCTTCTTTCTTTGAAGTCGGTTAAAAATTAGTGAATTTGTTCACCATGCGATTAGCTGCTAATGCAATATTAATCCATTACTTTTAAGAGATTTTATTTTAGTGCAAAAAATAGTGCACTACAGCATCAAATTTAAGTTTTCACTAAATTTTTTGTTTTTCAATCAGTGCTTATGAAAAGTAATGCAAGTTGTTGAGGTATGTTTGTATTTACCTGTTTTTGACATTTATCCATTATTTTTGCACAAACAAAGCGCCTGCTGTATTTTTGTATTTTCTTAGTTGTTGTAGACCTGCATATATGTACTTTATATAAATATGTATACTTTGATGTGGACAATTTGTGTCTCATATAAATTTCCAGGCGATTTCAGGGATATTTTGTGAGAAGTTTTGCGAGGACATATAGACCCTCCTACTTTCAGATTGTTGTTCAAACATATGCCGGGTTTTCATCTGTGTGCCATGTGCCACACAAGCGTAAAAAAAACGTAACCACTAATTACTAATGAAAAACTGTTTGATTCAGACACGTATTTATTAAGTTATGAAACTGTCATACACAACTATACAATTTTACAAAATATAACATGATTAGAAACAGTTTAAAACAACGAATACATACATGTGTGAATCAAACAGTTTTTCATTAGTAATTAGTGGTTACGTTTTCTTTGTCATTTGGCACACAAGAAATGCCAGATGTAAACTCATCCATAGTTACAAGAACACTTCACCATTTTCGTTGCATGCGCATATAATTTATACTTTTGAAATATGAGTGCCTATGTGATCGAGTTGGTAGCTTGCAAGCCTGTCAGGCAGAAAGTTGTCAGTTCGAATACAAAAAAAAATTTGCTTAAAAATAAAATATATTTGCATTTGTAACAATAATAAAATTTATAAGTTTCATTGTTACAGTTGAAGATAGTTCAGTGAAAAGTCACTTGTCATACAATATATTATAACCCCGTCCTAGGCCATTCCCATGTAAAAGTGACTGGTCCACTTCATAGGAAGTGTTAGAACTCGGTCTGGTCCCTATCACTTGTGAACCGATCGCGTGATCACGCATTGTAGCACTTCAATTTCCTGCATGGGCGCTAATATTTTGAGGGGCAAGAAAAACAGTATGGTTCGAACTCGATTCGTTCATGAAACGAAGGACATTACAAAGGAGGAAGTTTCATACAAGCAAGAAATCACAGAGAAACAGAAGTTAGCGCAGAGTCAACTAAAATAGGTCATATTATGTTGCTAACAATGGTCGATGGAAAGGTTTGCAATGACGCTACAGATACTTCATAACAAGGTCTATTTATAAGGTCTACGCAAGTCATTTTCCTTTGTGAAAAACCAAATTAATGTCAAAAATCACGTGAAGAAAACTCGGTTTTTGCTTAAAATTGGTTTTGCACAAAAATGGCAAAACATTTCGCAGCACTTTTTAATGTTGAATTTTATTTTTATTTTAATGTTGTTTTAAATCAACTTCAAAAACAGGGAGATGTTATCAATTCGTCTCTATTTTTATTTTTTGGTGGTATTACTTCATAACTCGGTTCATATTAGACTGATTTTAAAAATGTCTTTATTGTCTGAGAGGGCATAGATTCCCATTGGTCCCATTGTAAAAAAATTGGGCGGGGACACGCTCACAATTTTTTTATTTGATTTTATGATATTCTACTTATTTGATAGCTGCGAAACCTAGTAACCACCTTTGGTTCTTATAATTACACAATGTTAGAGATGAAAAAATGGTGGGGGCTACGCCCATTAAAATTTATTCTGATATTTAGAGTGGGTCTACTTTACCGATTTTTACGAAACTTACCTCACCTTGGACGGAGTCACGCCCATTAAAATTTTTTTAAGTTCTGAAAAACATAAAATCTTGAATTTAAAAAATGGACGGATTTATGCCTATTAAAAATTAATTTTATATCCCATAAATTTGTTTCGAAAAATAAAACAAAATACACAAAATAAAAAAATTTTGGCAGCATTTCGCCTATGGCGAATGTACCTTCACATGGTTGATGTTCCTCTCAGTCATAAATTCCTCAAATTCCTTTGATGTGAAGCAGCTGCCCCGATCCGTGATACATCTCACAGGTCTGCTATAATAGGCGAAGTATTTCATAAGAGGAGCGTTCAGCTCTTTCGTGCTAGTTGTCAGTACAGGATACAACCTAGTAAACTTCTTGAATGCATCCACCACCAAGAGGATAGGTTTTGTCTTTGATTGAAGAGAAGGAAGAGGTCCAAGATGATCCAAATGAATTGTGTGAAATGTTTGGCGCTTTTTGGGAGTGCTGTGCACTTTCCTAGCGTTTGATCGTTGTGGAGCCGAGTACATGATACACTTTATACAGTTTTTCCCCAAATCATTAATTCTCTGTCTCATCTGTGGAAACCAATAATTGTCTCTCATTCTCTGATAGCATTTGTCGGCGCCCATGTGGCCCATCTGTTCATGAATATATCTAATAAATTCAACTTCCATTTCCTTAGGGACATATAATCTTAAACCACCGTCATTCTTTCTATAAACAACGCCATTTACCATCTCGAAATCCTTTAAGTTCCCCATCTCCAATCTCATTTTCAAATCGCATATTTTCTTATCCCTGGCCTGCGTACCGTGAGGCTGAAAATCGATATCTTCACTTTCTATCGTTGTTACTATTCCCCCATCACCGGAATCAATCCTAGACAATGTGTCAACATGGGACACAAATTAGAACTTGAAATAAATGCGTCTAACTACTATCTATCTATGTTCACAGTATGTATGCATGTATGTATGTATATAGTTGTATAAATTTTTTCTAGTGTTGACACTAAAATAATCGAAAGATCTGTCGTTAAGCAGCTCTGGGTTGGGGAACATCTCTCGCGTCATAGTAATTATTTCATAAGTGCGGTCATTGTGTTTGTTGTTTGGCCTTCGAGAGTTTTTCGTCTCACTCGCACTGGTTGACTGATCTGCCACGGATTACCGTATAATCTTGCGGTAGTTTGTGGAATTTCTTTAACAACCACGTTGCTAGTTCCTATGTGAAGGCATAGGTCGTGTACAGTAAGTCATAAAACTTTTTAAAATACTGTTAATAACATCTTCGGCATATGGTCTACGTTACTCCGCCCATATTTGTGCAACACCATATTATGCAAATTTACTTTACATTAATATGTTTAAAATAAATAAATAATCGAAAGATATTGAATGGAACAAAATGAGATAGGAACATCTTTTGGAGATGTTGAACATTCATGCCTGTATAATGCTTATGGGAAGATGTTATCATCTTGGCAAATTGATGAAAGATGTGAGTAAGTGTGAAAAGGCTTAATGTGTCATGTCAAAAATCTTATAACCTTTTGCTCAAGAATGTTTTTAATTCTGTTGCAAAAAATTTGCTCGATTGTAATTTTTAGAAACAATGCAAGTTCATAATGGGTTAAACCGTGTACTTTTTCTAATACAAAGTCTGAATCCAGAATATAGTTTACTGAATTTTATTAAAATCCCTTCAGCGGTTATTTCGTTGTAAGGTAACAATCATTAAAACATACAAACTTTTCAGTAGGATGATTAGGCGCTACTTTCATTACATTTCGTCTTTTAATCATAATAAAGAAAACGACACATGCATATGTATGTATGTATATTAGTAATATTTACCGGGTTTTTACCTTAGACACTCTTATGTACAAAGTACATACAGAAAAGAATTGCATTAAATGTAGTTAGTTTAATTATTTTTTTTAGAACTTAATTTCTTTCTATGTTTAGGTTTGATTACGCTAAAGTTCGGTATCGCATAAACAAACGAACAAATGATATATGTAAGTTAATCGTAAATATTCTGACAAACACTAGCAGAATGGAACAACAACTAGCTGTCTTCGAAGGCTGCCACCCCTTCATTATCGACGTTTTTGAATTGGTAGTTGTGTGTGGTGTCAGTTCCCAGTAAAAAATATATGGATTAATCCATAATCGAGCAACAAAGGAGTAATGACTTGTTCATCCATTTAGAGTAATAAGCGAGCTATCGAAACTTTTTTTTTGTTTTGTTGTTTATGCCTGGCTTAATACTCCAAATGGATCAATGAGGGATGTATCAGTTCGTTTTTGGGTTTTTTTCATTGATATAACTGTTAATTGTTGTTTTCGTTTTGTTTTTCTATTTAGTCAGTTTAGTTTTAATTTAGTTTAATTTAGTTTCTAAGCGTCATTTAAGACGACTAGTTGAAAATGAAATTGAAAAAATAAACAAATTTGTATGTTATATGAATTTTTACTCCCTTTATGCTCTTTTTAGGAGACAAAAACGATTAATCCCTTTATGCTCTTTTAGGAGACAAAAGCGAATACTCCCTCTTTCGTCATTTTCAAGATCAAAGGGAGTACTCCATAAGGAGCTTAAAAGGAGTACTCGTTTCTGCGGACATGCTGTGTTAAAAATCCAATGAGATCCGGAGTTTTATGGAGTAATCCATTACTCGCAAAGGAGCGCTCCAAGATTACTCTTTGGATGATCATATTTTTTACTGGGTTGATGCGAATTTTCACTTTATATATGTATGTATGTATGTACATAAGCAGTTTTCGGTGCAAATGGATTATGTGAATTATTGAAATTCATTAAATTGTATCACCTAATTAATTAATTTTGTAATATATCGCACTTGATCAACAAGAGAGTATTAACTCAAAATTTTAAAATGTTCAGTAGAGACGAAAAACATTACATGGTTGCATTTTAAGAGAATTTGAAAATCTGAATCCATAATAGTACGCAAATTCCATTTGAAAATATATTTACATTGTTTTTATTTTAAAGTCTTGCAATTATGTATTGGGCAAAAATATCTGTTTTGAAGAGTCACAAATAAAAAGAAAATGTGAGCATTTTTATCATATCACATTTCATCAGTTACATTTCAAATTAAAATCACAAAATAAAACAAATTTTATCAACAACACAGTATCAACTCAAAATACAACAAAATTTAAATTAAAACAATTTGATTGTTTTTAACTTGAATAAAGGTTTAAATGTGAATAATACCTTTTTTAAGAAAATATACGATACATTTCTATGTCCACTTTTGTATTAACTCAAAATAATAAATTTTTGGTGATATAAAGGTATCACAAAAAGTATCTCAAATATGGTTTTCGAAATGAGAGTAATCGGAATACGTTGAAATTTTTACAGTAGATAGGTGGTATTGGTGTTGATTTCTTGCAAAAAGTGAAATTTTAGAAATTTTGAGTTAATACCCTCTTATTGATTGAGTGCGATATGTATTTAGAATATAAAAAATGAAAGCTAGAAAACAGCAAAAATAATTCAGCATTTTATTAATTTTCTAATACCAAAACCAAGAAAAGAATATACATACATATACATATGTATAGTACATATGCATGTAATATATGTAAATATATGCATGTACATTAAAGATATAACTTTTGGCATTTTTTTTTTCATTTACCAAAATTTGCCAGGCATGCAGAAATATATGCATTTTACTTTTTCATGATCGTTAAAAAAGACTCCGTACCGAATGCGATCAATTTTGAATTAGAACCAGAGACCGTAACGGTTATAATTTTTATTTTAAAAATCACTGTTTAATCGTTATTTCTTGATTTTTATTTATTCCTCAGAAAATAATAGTTATTTTTTAATTTTTATTTATTCCTCACAAAATAAGAGTTATTTTGTTACTTTTATTTATTCCTCACAAAATAACAGTTACCTTTTAATTTTTATTTTTTTGCTTAATTTTTAAAATTTAGAAAGCGTAATTTTTACGTTAAAATTAAAATTTAATTCATCGCTAGGGTCTGTAAAAAAAATTCTTAGGGCGAATTTTTGAGTTGAAGATTAGAGATTAAATTAACCTTAATCTTCATTTGAAATTTTTGGGTAGTCGATTATATTGGTTTACTTGCTAGTTTAAGCGACCAATCGTGGTGGTTTAATCTTACTTTAGTATTGACAACAAGCACTTGTGAAACATATAACTTTTTGTAAAAATTATAGGGTAAAATAATTTAAAAACACTTAAGTAAATATATATATTTTATATTATATACATATATATTTCCTTTAACACGCGCAATATTTTACTTGTAAATAATAAAATATGACAGTTTCTTTTTCTTCCCACAAAAAATCAAAGTGTCTTGATAACATGTATGACTTTTGCGCAGAAAATGTTGCCACTATTTTGTTAATCAGTATGGTAATACTACACATAACAAAAAGTTTAAACTACCACACAATAACATCAAACTCAATTATGTGAGATTAAGTTAATTTTCGGATTAGCTAATTAGAAAAATAAACTAATCTTAATCTCGAACCCAAAAAGTCGCCCTTATATGTTAAATTAAATTTACTTTTTTATAGTTTATTCATTTTAAAAATTAATTTTTTTGAGTAAAAAAATAAAAATCAGAAAGTAACTGTTATTTTGTGAGGAATAAATAAAAGTCACAAAATAACTCTTATTTTGTGAGGAATAAATAAAAGTCACAAAATAAGTCTTATTTTGTGAGGAATAAATAAAAGTCACAAAATAACTCTTATTTTGTGAGGAATAAATAAAAGTCACAAAATAAGTCTTATTTTGTGAGGATTAAGTAAAAGTCACAAAATAACTCTTATTTTGTGGGGAATAAATAAAAATCCAAAAAATAAAAATCATTGCATTGTAGTCCATGTAACAGGGAGTACCTTGGCATATTCCTTGTTATTTTCTATTAGTGTCATTTTTTTAGTTTAAATTTGAAAAATAATCGTTATTTGCGATCCCTGATTAGAACTATTTTGTTGCTACATACTAGTGATGCACGAATATTCGTTCTCGTATTCGAATTGCCGAATATTAGGCCGTTTTTAGACATACGAACTATATATGCAATAATATAATAACTGCAGTTGAAAGGTGTTAATAAAATATTCTGCTAAGTTTTTCAACTTGTGCTATTCACGGGTTAAAAGATCAACTCCTTGTGCTAATAATTTTCGGCACCTTTTGTGGTTATTAAAACCAAATTCACTGCCATTCCGAAATGCCTCATAATGCATTGACTTTGCAGACGAATATTTTTCCAAAAAATTAAATAAATAAATGCATAAATTCTAAACGAAATTTAAATAAATTATTAAAAATAAATTTTCACTAAATTTTTTATAGAAATTTGTGCTTTGTGTCATTTTCAAATGCTATTTAATGACGAATATTAAAATTTTTGTAGTTTTTATTAACTTTAAAGTACACCAACAGGAGTATGAAGTTCTTTTTCCTAACAACTTTTTCATATTTTATTTTGCAGGCGCAAACATAACCCCAATTTTATGTCTATAAATTTCACATATAATATTCGTATTCGCGACGTACGGGGGACGGGGTCTTTCGCAGAGGTTGAAAGCTCTCTGTCTGCTATCCACTTGGTGGTAGCAAGAAGCATCTCACTACCTTCGGTCTTAGACCAAGTGTTCCCTGGTAATGTTATTCAGGCACCCGTTTGATGGCAGCCAAAGTGAGAAGGCGTACAGTATTGAGTATCCAGAGTGCATGCTAACACCGATGCGTCTCTGGAAATTAGGTGAAACTCGACAACAATTTATCACTGAAACTAAGCTGTATTTTCACCGTCTAACGGTCCACCGGCCTAGCGGTGTGTTGGCCGCCCCAACTCTAGGATCGGATGCTTTAGCCCAATCAGCTAATCATCTTAAATAATCTGATTACAGAAACCACTATGGCCCTATGCTCCTGATAGGAACTATGGGATCTTATATATATATATATATATATATATATATATATATATATATATATATATTCGCGAATATCATTTCACATATTCGTATTCGTATTCGCGAATATCAAAATTTGACATTCGTTACATCACTAGTACATACTGTTAAAAAAATTTTTTTTTTTGTTTTTTTTTTTTACTTTGCAAATTAACGCGAACACAAAACTTAAATTTATTTCAGATGCATAACGAAATAGCCCGAACTTACAAACTTACCCAAAAGCGTTAGAGATAACAATTTTTGTGCAATTTTAAGAGCGAATGAGAGAATATTTTTTTTCCTGTACAAACTTGTATGAACCTTTTTTTTTTTTGAGTAAAATTCGCCTTTTTCAACTGACATTAACGAAACGACTGAGAAGGTTGACACAATGAGTACTTTATTGACGGAAGCATTTGAACAGCTTCTATAGGTTGATTCTCCATTTTATTTATTAAATTCCACTTTCTTTTGTTTAATTTAATTTTTGCTGCCACAAAACACAAACCATATCAAAAAACATACTAAAAAACCAACCAATATCTGTCAAACTACTCAACGTAGGCAAAAAGTTAAAAGTTGAAAAATTTTTGTACTTTGCGTTGACGGACACGTACTGAATGTAACAGACCTCATAAGAAACCATGTATTTCAACTTAGCTGTCAGTTGAAAAAGGCGAATTGTAACGTATGACGGATTCATTGTGCCCCGGCCTTAAAAAGACTTCATAAGAAACCATGTACATATGTATTTCAACTTAGCTGTCAGTTGAAGAAGGCGAAGTTTAACGTATGACGGATTCATTGTGCCCCGGCAAAAAAGTTTTTACATAAAAATTTATTAAAAAGCATAATGTAAGGCTTTTTAAACAAAGTTGAAGTTGTAAGTACATTTGTGCATATTTCTTTGATACAAAAAAAATTTTTATACTTTTTTAAATAATTCAAATACATTTTTTTGTTGGGAACTTATTTTTATTTACTTTTTACAGCTGTTGCCAATGAAGCAAAATTTTTGTTTTTACAAAAGGTGTGTTTTTTACTTTTGCAGTAAAATACATTACATGAGTAAAAAAAGTACGCGAACGGAAAAATATTAAAAAATTTTATTTTTATAACACGAGCAATCTAAGAATAAATTTTGTAATTTTTTTCATGTAATATTTGCAATTATTTCTTTTTGATTTCCTTGTTTTGTTGCTGTTTAAATTAATGGGCCTTATTACGAGTGTCGTATTACGACTTCGATTACGACGTTTTTGTACCAGACTAAAGAACATTGCAAAATTTTTTTCTTTAATCTAATACCAAATCGTCGTAGGCGTAGTCGAAATACTACACTCGTAATAAGGTCCATTAAATATTACATGAATATTTGTTAATGTTATTGATTACCTTAAAAGCAAGTGCAATACTAGGTAACCAGATATTTTACAGTTTTACAACTCTGAGTAATTTGAATAATTTGCAAAACAAAAGGATTACAAAAGTAAACTCCAATATATGTATGTATTTACTCGTATATTAACAGTAATTATTATTATACTTTATGTCGGAGATTATACTTAGGTCGAGTTTCGAAATTATAACACTGTATCTATTTTAAACTGGTATAGATAGATAGGTGGGAGTTTTATTTCTAAATAACAAGAAATAAGTTAATTACATTCAAATCCACTAAATACAATATAAAAAATGTTTTACCGCGGTTGCAACTCAACCTCTCTCCAACTTGACAAAAACTATAATGCTGCCTTGTGGCAAAGACGTCAAATACAAAAATGAAGTAAGTAAAGAACAAAGCAGAGTAAGCAAATAAACAAAACAGAGTAGGCAATGAGTGCAATCGCGCAAATTCAAATTAACGGACATTGGTAAAAATAATAAATTCAAGTTTCAAATCACCGCCATTTACGGTTATACAATTACAATAAATTCAAATTAACGGAAATAATACCATTCCACGACATCCCCTCCCCCGTGAATCAACCAGATTCACCACCAGCTACGTCCAGGATGGCCAACTTAGATACTGGCCGATACAAGCACCCCCGTGAGGTCCGAATTTCTGCCCTTCGAATTATATTATCCTTTCCAGGAATTACATGTTGGACTATTCCCTTAAGCCAGTCTTTCCTGTTAACATTTACGTCACATATCAGTACTAAGTCGCCAACCTTAATTTCCCGAGAGGGCTCACACCATTTTTCGCGTCGAGTCAATGTTGGTAAATACTCCATAATCCATCTCTTCCAAAAATGGTCTCTCATTTGACGAGCAATTCTCCATTGTTTTCGCAATACTTTAGGCTGAGAGTCAATATCATCTACTGATGGCGTTTGGGCCGTATTGGCGGTACCCAGTAAAAAGTGGTTTGGTGTTATTGGGTTCTCATCGCATGAAGAAACTGGAACATGAGTTAATGGTCGTGAGTTCACCACATTTTCAGCTTCTATTAAAAAACTCTGGAACGTATGTTCGCGGGGTGCTACGTTATGCATAGTTTGCCTCAATACCCTTTTTATACTTTGGACCATACGCTCCCAAATGCCTCCTTCTGATGGGTTTAGTGGACAATTGAATATCCACTGAATATTTCTGGATGACATTTCTTCAGTAATACGATCACAATCGAAAACCTCAGCAAATCGTTTAGCCTCACCTTCTAGGCCAATAAAATTTTTTCCGTTATCGCTTCTTATTTTCAACGGCGTTCCCCTTCTATTTATGAAGTTTCTAACGGCTAAGATGCAGGCGTCCGTAGACAAATCGAATGCGATCTCCAAGTGTACAGCACGTATATTCAAACAGGTGAATAGGGCAACCCATCTCTTTTCCTGCTTACGACCATTCGTGACATAAACGGGACCAAAATAATCAAGACCGGTGTTCGTGAACGGTCTTACGTATGGCGTCAGACGGTCCATTGGTAGTTGACCCATTATAGGTGGCAGAGGTTTAGCCTTTTCGATTCTACACTGCATGCAATCACTCACGACTTTCTTCAAAACTTGGCGAATTCTTGGTATCCAAAAGCGTTGCCTTATTTCCGAAATTGTGGCTTCTTGGTTTTGATGTGCCATCTTTACGTGGAACCATTGAACTATTAAAAACGTTACGCCGTGGTCGGGTGGCAATATAATAGGGTGAGTAGCATCGTATGGTAACCATGTAGCTGCCTTAAGTCGACTGTTTACTCTTAAGATACCATTTAAGTCTTTGTACGGCATTAACTCATATAAGCGTGACTTCTTTGTTAACGATTCTCCTTTCTCAATTTGACGGATGTCTGTACAAAATGATTGTGACTGGGTGTGACGTATAATTATATTTTCGGCACGATTTAATTCGTCCACAGAAAGGGCCATTCGAATGAAGTGCCTTTTCTTACATTTCACCTCAATAAATCTTCCAACCCATGCCATCGTTCTCAGCAACTTTAAATATGAAGAAAAACGCTTGACGTCATATAAATCTATTTCCATTGTTAATAACGAAAATTCTGGCAATATCTCTAACTCATTATCATGAGTGGTTTGGTCACGTCCAGAGTATTTTGGCCAGAGTGCGGGGTCTTCTCTCAAAAATTTCGGGCCATTGAACCACCTGCAGTTGGAACTAATTTTGATGTTGTGGCGTAATCTGGTGGCCTCATCAGCTACATTGTGGTGTGTTGGCAGCCATCTCCAATTGCATACATCAGTCATACTCAAGATTTCATTTATTCTGTGAGCCACAAATTGTTTATAACGACGATTGGGAGACTGAATCCACTTTATTACTGTGGTCGAATCACTCCACAGCGTACAACGAGTCAGTTCGAGTTTATGTTCCTTTTGAATTGTCTGCATTAAACGCGTGCCTAAAACTGCAGCCTGTAGTTCCATGCGAGGTACAGATAATTGCCTCATGGGCGCACATCGAGTCTTGGAACAAATAAACGAGACGTCAATAGTACCATCTGTTCCCAAAAACCTCCAATAAGCCACTGCAGCAAAGGCACTTTCACTCGCATCAACAAATATGTGTAGGCTGAGACTATCGTACCGTCCATTATAAAAATAGCTTCTCGGCACCTCTACTTCTGTCACCTTGTCCAAATCATTTTTCCATTTAAGCCACGCGGTGTTGACGTGTTCAGGCAAATTTTCGTCCCACTGTACATTGCATCTCCAAACTTCTCTCATAATGAGTTTAGCACAAATGGTTAACTGGCCAAGCAGTCCCAAGGGATCAAACACGGACATGATTATACTCAGCAGTTCCCTTTTGGTTGGAATTCTTTTGGTCGCGATAACGTCCTCATCCACTCGATTGAATGTCAACTTAAAACGAAATGTATCATTCTTAGGGTACCAATACATACCCAAAACTCTTTCTGTTGACAAGACTTCTTCATCAACTGCGTTCGTGACGATTTGATCGCTATTAAGTTCTCTGACTACATCCCGTGAGTTGGAAATGAATCCGCGTAGTTCAAACCCAGCATGGCTGTGAATTTCTTTTACCTGCATTGAGATACGAATGGCTTCTTCAATTGACTCAAAACTATCGACATAGTCGTCTACGTAGTGATTCTCTAAAATTGCCCTTATGGCTCGGGAATCGTATTGCGTGTGTCTTTTGGCATTCTCCACCTTCACATATTGGGCCGAGCAGGGTGAGCAGGCTGCTCCAAATGTCATCACCAACATCTCATACACATCAGGCGGCTGGTCATTGCGCCCATCACGCCACAGAAATCTTTGGGCGCATCTATCTTCGGGGCGGATGATAACCTGGTGAAACATTTCTCTGATGTCGGCGCATACGGCAACACAACCGATCCTGAAATTAAACAAAACTGAAGGCAAAGGCTGATACTCTTGGGGCCCTTTAAGGAGAAACGAATTCAATGACACATTATCCGCAGCGGCTGCTGCATCAAAGACTAAACGTAGTTTTTCTGGTTTATTGGGATTTACCACGGCGAAATGTGGCAAGTACCAGGTTTTCGATCCGATTTCGCTGGCCTCTAATGGTGATAACTTTCGAGCGTATCCCTTTTCAATATAATCGTTAATAGCCTTTTTGTATTTAAATGCAAACACACTGTCCCGACTCATTTTTCTTTCAATATTAATTAATCTTTTCATAGCCATGGGTAAGCTGTCTGGCAGTTGCACATATTCATCTTTCCAGAGTAATCCCGTTTGAAATCGTCCTTCTACGTATTGAGTCGTCGTCTTTAAAATATTCCGAGCACGAACATCTTCGTCTGTTTCGACTGCGGCCGCAGGGCGAACACCAAAACTTTCAGTAGAAAAGTACTGAGCTACCATTTCATCAAGGGACTGGTCATTAATCGCACGCACATGAAGGCATGTGGCTATGCTGTTGTTTCTGTCGTTCTTCACTGGGCCATAAACAATCCACCCTAGTTTCGTATTTGTCGCATATGGGCCGTTGTCATAAAGTAGCATTGTCTCGGTAGCTACCCCCAGATGAGCGTTATTTAGGCCTATAAGTACTTCAGGTACAGCGCTTGAATACTCACTGATGGACAGCGCGCTCAAATTAGGCAAGATTCCATTTAGTTCGAGTCCCTCTAAGCTTTGTACTGGCAAGCTCAAATCGTTGACAACATGTACCTCTTGTAACAAATATTTTTTTACAGTGTCCACTCCACTAATCGTGACGTTAACCAACGTCGTTTTCTCTTTAACAGAACCATCCCGAAGCCAACCCAATTCAATATGGCTGGGCTTACCTTGGATTCCGAGTTTCAACATTAAGGACTTGTTCATCAAGGTCACTGCCGAGGCATCATCAATAATGGCATGTGTACTAATTGTGCCTTTTGGGCCATGCAGGGTTACTGGCAATATTTTAAATAGAACCTTTGAAGATTTATTCGTTGTCTTACAGTTGAGAACAGGTTTATTGCTGCTAGGTGGTTTTTCTGATTGTAAATTTGGCACTTGCTTCGCATGAAGAATTCTGTTATGCATTTTCTTACAATCAGGATACGAACACTCACGTTTAACTCTGCAATCACGGCTTGAGTGGCCTTTTCCCAGACACGAAAAACATAGCTTGAGGCGTTTCACTTCCGACCATCTGTCATCTACACTTTTATTTAGAAATGCTTCACATTTGTAAATTTTATGGCCTTTGCCACATAAAAAACACTTATCGGTCTGCGGCACTGTTGTGTTGTTCGTATGTAAAACCATTTTACGTTTCGTTTCCGTTTGATCAATTCTATTGTCACAAATCATACATAATATGTTTGCGGTCTCATTTAACCAGTTGCTAAAATTAACTACAGTTGGATATGGTTTTATAGGGGTGGCATATCTAGCCCATTCAATTTTTTTGCTCATTGGTAACTTGGAAACCAACTCCTCTATTAATGTAGGGTTAGCTAAATGTTGTTGTGCTCCGGCTGACTGCAAAAAAATAGACAAATTTTTAACTATAGTTGCAAAGGATATTATTTTCCCCACTGCCGACTCAGATATCGGCGCTACCTCTCTTATAACTCTTAATTGGCTGGACACCAACTGCTCTGGACGACCAAAACGGAACTCTAGCTGCTCTATAACAGCAGATACGTTATCCGGGTGAATTAACAACGATTTTACCGTATCAAATGCCGCACCCTTAAGGCTCTTCTGAAGTCGTTGACAGTTTTCAAAATTCGTGTACTGATATTCGTACGACGATTGCCTGTATGCAACCGAAAACATGGGCCACAATTCTGGCTCCCCACTAAATTGAGGTAAGTCCTGTAATTTTCTCGGCATATGAAAGTTGTTGTTAAAACTTATTGGACGCGACTGCAAATTACTATCCAACACTGTTTGCGTTGAAGTCCCAATTGGATTTGTAGTGTGGTTGCCACTGTATATGCCGTACATATTGTTGTGTTGAAAGTTGTGACTTGGTTGTTGACAGTTGCTACTTATATTTGCAGTACTTAAGTTGGCATTACCATACTCATTCAAATTGCGTCGATGGTCATGACGTGCACCTACAGGGGCATTGCCACTTTCGACCGAAGAAAATTCAAATTCTCTTCCCAACGTTTGTTTTAAGCATGCAGTATCATGTTGTACTGCTGACGCGTTCTGTGATGTAGATGTATGTGTTTGAATGATATTACCTGACTGTTGTTGTTGATGCTGCAATTGTAGTGAATTTTCCAGCTTTCTTTCTAGCTCATCTATTCTCATCTGCATACTATTTAGCGACTGTTGATGTGGGGCGGGTGTTACTAAAGGTGTTGCTAAGGGTGACGTTGTGGTGTACACTAGATTGACGTTTCTCTGGCAAGGGGCGTATAGACTTGTGCTGGCTGCGGCGGACTCTATTGTCTTCACTTGTGTTTTTATTGGTGACGTACATGATGAAATTTGCATCGTTGGTTCTGCGTCTGCCTGGCTGGCTGACAAATTGTTGGCATCGTCCATCGGACACTGGGGGGTGGCTGGCGGTGTAGCGTACTTGTCCTCATTCATCTCACTCACTAGACTAGTAAACCTGGGGCTTCTTCTTGGCAATCCTTTTTCATCAGTCGTCTCCATAATAGGTTCACAAATTGGGTGATGTAATTTCCTCTTAGATTCAATTCAAGCAATTCCACCACGCGAAATAAAAGAAGCTTGTCGGAGATTATACTTAGGTCGAGTTTCGAAATTATAACACTGTATCTATTTTAAACTGGTATAGATAGATAGGTGGGAGTTTTATTTCTAAATAACAAGAAATAAGTTAATTACATTCAAATCCACTAAATACAATATAAAAAATGTTTTACCGCGGTTGCAACTCAACCTCTCTCCAACTTGACAAAAACTATAATGCTGCCTTGTGGCAAAGACGTCAAATACAAAAATGAAGTAAGTAAAGAACAAAGCAGAGTAAGCAAATAAACAAAACAGAGTAGGCAATGAGTGCAATCGCGCAAATTCAAATTAACGGACATTGGTAAAAATAATAAATTCAAGTTTCAAATCACCGCCATTTACGGTTATACAATTACAATAAATTCAAATTAACGGAAATAATACCATTCCACGACACTTTATAAAATAATAATTTTTTAATAAATTTCACAATCCTTATTTAACTTTTTCTCAAATTTTACACTTTTCGTTTGCTTACTTTTCATTTGTTTACATTTTGAATCATGTTTTTATCTTACTAAGCTTTACTACGACAAATTTCTGCAGTAAAAATGCGAGAACTGTCACTTTACTTTTACTGCATTTTGGGTACGCAAACGTAATTTAGTAAAATGCAGTAAAGGTCAGTAAAATGTTGTCAAAACTTTTGAGTACGCGAACGTAATTAAAGTTATGCGTTTCAAGCGACTAAAAGCACTTAAATTAAGTAAATAAAAAGTAAGCAACATTAGTATTTCAAGATGTGCGATTATGGTTTTCTGCGTTCCAGCAATTTTGAATAAGTTTTGCAAATACAGAGAGTAATTTTGTCTCTCTCTCTCATTAGTCCGAACTTGTTCGAAATCTTGTGGAACACACACGATTCATGTTACACGTAGTTTATTATTAAGTTGCTTTAAAATTAAAAAAAAAATATATATATATATATATATTGATAGGTTTTAGAAATCGCATTCGATACGGAAGGTTTTTGATCTAAACTAAGATATCGTTTTTCATTACCAATATTACAATATTCGCCATAACCTAGTGCCTGTCAAATGTTTAGTAAAAAAAAAGTTATATCCCTAATGTATATATTTATGTATGTTTTCGTATTTAAGTATACTTTTAACCAATTTTTATAATTATTTCAACAAGATATTTTAAGGAATTCATACTTAATGAAAAAAAATTTCTCACAAACCTTGAAATATTTAACAGTCTTAACACGCAATTCCAAGGTGGCATCTTCGTCGCAGATCATCAACGTGTTGGGATGTTGCTGAAAAGCGCTTACAGTCCACATATGGTTGATACCTTCCTCTATGGCTTTATATAATGCGAATGCTTTGTGAGCTCCCGTTATAAGTATCATAACTTCTTTAGAGTCCATTACAGTGCCAACACCTACCGTCAAAGCTTTGTTGGGCACTTTGCTAATATCATTATCAAAAAATCGGGCATTTGCTTCCAAGGTATCTTGAGCCAGTGTCTTTACACGTGTGCGAGACACCAATGAAGAACCGGGCTCATTAAATGCAATGTGACCGTCTGGACCAATACCACCTATAAATAGCTCAACGCCACCAGCTTCTTTTATCATGTCTTCGAATTTATTGCATTCGGCCACTAAATCAGTAGCATTGCCATCTAGTATGTGTACATTGGCAGGATTGATATTGATGTGTTTAAAGAAGTTTTGCCACATAAAATAGTGATAACTTTCTGGATGATCACGAGGTAGACCTTCAAAGCAAAAGAATTAGAATTCATGATTTAACGTACATACATACGTACATATTTTTTTTTGTAAATGAGTATTTAAGGCCCAACTACAATGTGAATAAGCAAACTTAAGCAACTGTGCGGTTACATATAAAAGGTATGTGGCAAACTATAATGTACATGATACAATTATGTATACTAGGTACATGCACAACTACAACAAAAATAAAACACCAAAAAAGACATGCATTTTGTTGGTATAAACAAATGAAAAGTTGTCATAAATAACTGTCTTTTGTTTATAAAAATAACAATTACAGGGTAACTAATGTACAATTGCAGACGCGGCATTCCTGCATGATTATAGTTATTCAGTGTTGCCAATCTGGGTGTAGTTAGAGAGTGTGTAATTTCTACTCACATGTGTAGGCCATATAATAAAATTCTTGTATAATATGTGTGTAATTCTACTTTGGGTTCTATTTTTATTTATTTTTGTTTTAATTTTAACCTACACAAAAGATGTGTAGTGTAATTTTCTTCAATTTGTAATTGGAGACACAGCCATGTGCAAATTCATTGGCAACACTGGGGGTCTACTTTGTAATTCGATTCGAAAGAAAATGCTTTCGAATTTACATGTTATAAACATACAAATTCGAAAGCTTTTTCTTTCGAATCGAATTACAGAGTAGACCCCTGTAATCATTTTATTCACACACACACACTAACATTTTTGCTGCTTGTAAACAAAGTTTGACAATTATATGCAATGTATACAGTAACAGGCTGGGCTTGTGTATGTACGTAGTATAGTTGTATCATGATAATGTACTTATTGAACTTTTCGTCGTCAAGTTTTGTCAAATGTCATTTGCTTGAGCTAAGTGCCAAACTGAACGCATATTCCGTACGGAAAACACGGATTGTGTATTTTTTAAACTCAAGCAAACATCATAAGAAAATATTCATTGATTTTAAATATTTTTTTATTGTTTCTTATTTTAAACTTAGAAAAGAAAGCAAAACTTTTATTTTCATTCTTTGTTTTACAATACACATGAGTTTATTTATGTATGTTCATTTTTGTAATTTTTAGTAGGCAAAACAAATAAAACAAGTTACAAAGTGGAGGATATAATTATACGTGAATTTTGATGGATTAATTTGATTGAATTGCATTTATTTAGTAGTTATAAGAAACAAAATTACTAAAAATTGTGAACAATACCTATATGTGCAGCTGTGGCTAAAGAATACTTAAGTACATTGTGGCCAGCTAAAAGTCACATATGAATTGCTTAAGTATTTGACAGACTTATCGTTCAATTCTGGCATTAGCTTAAGCCAGCTTATTCATATTATAGTTGGTCCTTTACTGCGAAAATTTTAAAATTTACTCTCAAAAAAGCTGTTACTGAAAAAAGTACGCGAACGGAAAAATAGTAAAACTTAGTAAGATTAAAGAAACAGCTGACTCCTACTCCACATAGTGCTGAAAAATATATAAACTTTTGACTATTCAACTCTTAATTATTGGTACTCGGTACAATATTTTTATAACATGAAAAAACTAAGAATACATTTTGTAATTTGTTTCATGTAATATTTGAAATTAACTTATTTTTGATTTCCTTGTTTTACTGTTGGTTAAATTAATAAAAATTACATGAATATTTGTTAATGTTACTGATTACCTTAAAAGCAAGTGCAATACTAAGTAACCAAATACTTTACAGTTTTACAACTCTGAGTTATTAGAATAATTTGCAAAATAAAAGGATTAATAAAATAAATTACAAAATATATACATACGTAAGTATATTAACAGTTTTTATTATTATTCTTAAATTAATTAAATTAATTTTTCAACGACTTTCACAATTTTTTTTAGCCTTTTCTCAAATTTTTACACATTTTATTTGCTTACTTTCATTTGTTTGCATTTTGAATAATATGTTTTTATCTTACTAAACTTTACTACGACAAATGTCTGCAGTAAAAATTTGCTAAACATTAGATCTATCTGTCTGCGTACACATATTTTGCATAATTTTGTGCAAAATGTTGTCTTCGTACCAAAAAGATAATTTTTTGACAGTTGGAAGTTGCAAAATGTTGCTGGAGAAATTTCCGCTTGCTAGATTTTGCAACTAGTTTGAACAGAATGTTTGAATAAAATAATTTTTGTGGGCAATGTAAGCAAAAGAAGTTTTATCAAAAACCCGACAAATAAAACTAAAAGCTAAGAAGATTGAACTTAGCAAATTAATAACAGTTTAATAAACAAGTTTTTTAATTTACAACACTTTTTAGGCTTCACTTTAATTAATAATTTTTTAATTTACCGCGAGAATTCACTTTTGCGTACACATATGCTAAAATTATTTTGCTTTGTTATTTCAATACGTGTGCCAAGATAGCGTCGACGAAATAGCGTCGATTTTGAAAATTCATAAACCGGGAAAAAATGGGGAAAATTTTTTGGGTATTTTAAAAAATATATCAGCAAGCTAGCAACGATTTTGGGAATTCAAAACAAAAACCGTAGATGAATTTTCCCAGGAGCACTGTTGGACTCCCACGCCAAAACGTTATATATTATTAAAGTGGACACATAGGAGAACAAAATGAGACAACCGTGCAAAAATTCTATCGAGCCGTTTTCGAGAAAATGAACTTAATCGAAAATGGCAAAAAAAACCGTGGATGAATTTTCCCAGGAGCACTCTTGGACCCCCACGCCATAGTCTCATTTATTCTATACACGGTTGTCTCATTTTGTTCTCCTAAGTGTCCACTTTAAGAATATATGAGACTTTGGTGTGGGGGTCCAAGAGTGCTCCTGGGAAAATTCATCAACGGTTTTTTTTGGCCATTTTCGGTTTTTGTTTTGTTTCCCCCATTGAATACCCAAAATCGTTGGTTGCTAGCTTGCTGATATATTTTTGAAAATACCCAAAAAATATCCATCATTTTTTCCCGGTTTTTGAATTCACAAAATCGACGCTATTTCGTCGACGCTATCTTGGCGCACTTTATTTCAATTGTTTACACACCGATCAGCTGTTTTCTTGCAAGATTTCAATGGATACTGTCTGCGTACTTTTTGAGATATTTTCAGCCGACAGAGTAAAATTGGTCTTACTCTCCCAATAAAATTGACTGAGTATTTGCTACTGAAAAAGCACCCAGACAGACCTATTCATGATACAATTATACTAGGTACATGCACAAGCCCAGCCTGTCACTGTATACATTGCACCTAGTTGTCAAACTTTGTTTACAAGCTGCAAAAATGTTAATGTATGTGTGTAAACAAAATGATTGCAGTGTTGCCAATGAATTTACACATGGCTGTGTCTCCAATTACACATTGAAGAAAATTACACTACACATCTTTTGTGTAGGTTAAAATTAAAACAATAATATATAAAAATAGAACCCAAAGTAGAATTACACACATATTATACAAGAATTCAATTACATCGCCTACACATGTGAGTAGAAATTACACACTGTCTAACTACACCCATATTGGCAACACTGAATAACTATAATCATGCAGGAATGCCGCGTCTGCAATTGTACTTTAGTTACCCTGTAATTGTTATTTTTATAAACAAAAGACAGTTGTTTCCGACAATTTGGGGTTTGTTTATACCAACAAAATACATGTGTTTTTTGGTGTTGTAATTTTGTTGTAGTTCTGCATGTACCTAGTATAATTGTATCATGGACCTATTCAGTCGAGAACTGTCACTTTAATCTCTCGATTTGTGTTCTCATTTACTGCATTTTGGGTACCCGAACCCAATTTAGTAAAATGCAGTAAGGTTCAGTAAAAATGTTTAAAAACTTTTGAGTACGCGAACGCAATTAATTACTTCCCACCCAGGTAAAAAAATATGTATGGAGCATATATAATCCCATATATTCCATATATGGTTTGGATCCGAAAAATTAGGGTATATGGGTATATATGATTATATATATTCATACATGTATGTGTAAATTACGTCCACAGTATGCAAAGTTCATATTCATACACTCTTGATTCACAAAAGCGCACTGCTGTGCAATAAATTCAAATACTAAAATTAAATTTTTTTAGACTTTTAATGAAACATTTGTTTGGACAAATAATTCAAAACGAACTAAAAGTCATTTCATTCATCAAAAGTTGAATCAATTATTTACAAAACACATAAATCATATTCGTACATAATATTTAGTTTAAGAAATCAGGGTACGCATATAAACTTTGCATACCGTATGCATGCAGATAAAAAAATTATATATGTTCCATATATTTTAATGAATTCGTGTATGGAAATATATGGGATTATACATGGCAAAACTATTATATATGAATCAAGAGTGTATGAATATGAACTTTGCATACTGTGGAGGGAATTTACACATACATGTATGAAAATCTATGAATATATATAATCATATATGCCCATATACCCCCACTTTTCGGATCCGAACCATATATGGGATATCATATACATATGCTCCATACATATTTTTTTAGCTGGGTATATATTTATTTAATACTTACCCACATATTCATCCATATTAAAAGTTTTTACATATTCAAAAGAAATTTTGCCTTCTTTATAAAACTGTATCAGATTTCTATACATACTAAGAGGGGTGCTACCGGTTGGTAAGCCCAGCACAAAGTATCTAAAATGAAATTACAATTGCATACATATTTTTCCAACATTCTATATATAATGGCGTTCATACTTATTGGGACCCGGCTTAAAATCATTTATTCTCTTGGTGACATATTTAGCCGCCCATAATCCAACAGATTCAGAAGTATCTAAAATAACTAGTCTCATATTGATTTGCTGTAAATAAACTATCGAAAATATATATGTATATTAAATATTAAATATTGTGAAAGAAATATAACATTATGATAAATTTAAGAATGGAATGGAATGGAAAGAAAACTTTCCGATTTTGTATGTTATTATCATTCAATTGATTACATAATAACCAACGAAGTTTTAAACCAACAAATTCAGAGTTTTCAAAATCAAATTTAGTATTTTACGAATTAAATTCAGCGTTTTGCAAACCATCTTCGGAATTTCAAAAACCAAATTAGTCTTTTTTAAAAATGCGCCGTTTTTAGTGCAATTAAACGGAAAAATAATTTACCCGATACTGTTACGCGTGGCCGTTAGTTGTTTGATGTTTGACAATAAAGTCGATGAATTATTGTTTTTTACATAAAATAGTCTCTTATTTCAACTATGATATATTAGTTGTTTAATAAAACGTATAGTTCTTGTATGACGATTTTTCGACGACTTTTTTGGAAAAGTGCGACGAAATTGACGATTTTACGATTTTTAGAAAAAATTTCCTAACAACTGTTTGAGGGGCAATTAAATAAAATATTAACGGCCACGCTAATGTACACATTAGGGATTGGTAAATGTCTTAAAAAATCAATTTTCGATTTTTCGATCAACTTTTTTAATTTAGATTTTTGGAACCGATTAATCGTACATGAAAATCGATTTTAAAATCGATCTTAAAACCGTTTAAGACAAATTTGAGAGAGTAGTGCAGAAATTTTTCGTAGCAAAAGAAACAGCAAAACTGAGCAAACTAAAAGTGAGAAAATCACAGGAAAATTTTAGAGAAGGTTACACAAAAATTATTTCTAAGGATTATTAGTTTAATAATTGTTTTACTAACCACCTTTATTATATAACTACTTGTTCAGAATTTGATTGTTTTTAAAAGCGTCTTGCTGTTTTATAGTTTTCATAGAAATTAAGTGTCGTATTTTTGATATTCACCAGTTGTCGCCATCGAGGTCACTTTAAAACAACACCAAAAAATTGTTGTCGTATATCCGTTGTCGAAAACAACTGACTCCTGTTGGCAGGTTCATACTATTTTCTAGACCTTAGGGAACGGAAATATATTTTCAGTTGCGCAAAATTTGCCTCGAGAGCGAGTAAACAAGCCCCAATTTTTTGTTATTGTCTTAAAGTGACGTTGATGACGACAACTGTAATAGGGGTGATTGTCTTGACGTTGATGTCGACAAAAATTTACAAAATAAGGATGAATAACTTTAGTTACCAAACCTATCTTGTTCACTAAGATTTTATAAAAAAAAATGTTGGTTTATGTGATGGCTGTTGGGATTTATTACAACCGAGTTTTATTAAACATTAGAATTGTCAAAATTTTGATAATAAAAAATTGATTTAAATAGCCCAATAATCTATTTCAGCATAAAATCGCCGACATAAGCTCGATTGATCGATGTTTTTAAACAGAAAATCGATTTTCGATTGGAATCGAAATCGATTTACCAATCCCTAGTACCCTACAAGAAATGAATGACTGAAACTAACACAAACGAAATTTTTTCATTAACACATTTGCAATAATTTTCCATTGAATTTAAGAGTGCCAGTCAATTGACTGGTAGTGATGACCGACACATTAAACAATTATAGATGCTCCTCTCTAACATGTATGTTAGAGTGAAACATCTAATGTGCATATGCCAAAAGTTTTAAACATCGCATTTTTTTGTAAAATATACAATTCATTCGATCCGTGAAATTAAAATTTATAAAAGTGTTAAGTTAAGTTATGCAATACTGCATAAAAGAAATTGAAAAGTTTAATTTAGTTTATACGTTTATATATTTTGTTTTTAAATTTTAGATATATACAAAAAGCAAGGTGAGTTGGAGCTAAAAAAAAGTTTTAGGAAGACTACATTGGTGCCACGTTATTTTGGATTATTTTGTTGTAATAAATCCCAACATGTGCGAAATCAAAAGAAAATATTTATAAATCCCTGCGACATCAGTTCCTTATGAAAGATTATTTTCTAAGGCTGGCTTAATAGTAACTTGGCAAAGAAACAGGCTAAGCAGTCATCACATAAACCAACAACTTTTTTTATAAAATCTTAGTGAACAAGATAGGTTTGGTAACTAAAATTATTCATCCTCATTTTGTAAATTTTTGTCGACATCAACGTCAAGACAATATCAAAAATACGACACTTAATTTCTATGAAAACTATAAAACAGCAAGACGCTTTTAAAAATAATCAAATTCTGAACAAAAATAATACGTACATAAGTGTCCTTTGACTTTGATATTGTCTTGACATTGATGTCAACAAGTAGTTATATATTAGTAAAACAATATTTAAACTAATGTGATTTTCACACTTTTAGTTTGCTCAGTTTTGCTGTTTTTTTGCTTTCGATTCCAAAAATCGAAATTAAAAAAGTTGATCGAAAAATCGAAAATCGATTTTTGAAGACATTCATCAATCCCTAATACACACATACAGTGGTGTTCAAAAAAAAATAGCAGTGCTAAGCTCAAAAAATAAGTTTCAGTTCGTAAAAAAAATTATTAGTTTTGCTCAGATTTTTTACATCAGATTTAATTACTTATTTATAAGTTTATGTTAAGAAAATTTAGAAGGTAGTTTATGGTCAAGAAATAGAAGATAAAAACTAATTAACAAAATTTGTCAAAAATTCACTGTTCAAAATAACAATTTTATATAAAAATTTAAGTAAAGTTTGCAGTTATATAAAATAAGCTCATTATTTTCAATATTTTGTTCAACTACCTCCATTTTCAATAATTTTTGCACATCTTCGAGACATGAAGTCAATAAGGTCCTAATATCGCGAGGCATCGCTTTCACGGGAGTTTCTTCGACGCATCTTCGACTATGCTCCATAAATCGTTGCCGTTTTTTTCTTAAAAACATTTTATTGACGTCTTTCCAGAGGATTGAGGTCTAGTGACTGAGCAGGCCACGATATAGCATCCACTCTATTGTCTGAAAACCACTCCGTTGCTTGTTTACTGATGTTTTTGAGTCATTATCTTACTGGAATACCCATTTTCGTGGTATATTCCATTCTGAATATGGAAACATCACTTCTTTCATTATTTTCATATAAACATTTTTATCAATTATTCCTTTTATCTGCTGTATTTGACTAACACCACTGTACAAAGAACGTCCCCATATGCGCCACCATGCTTAATTAAATTTTTTTTATACTATACCTTGCATTCTGTGTTAGGCGGACGTTGGACACACTGTCTAAAGCTAGTCCCACCAAATAGAACAATTTTGGTTTCATCTGTCCATAATATATTTCTTCATTGTTCTTATTGCCATTTGACATGGTCTTTAGGGAACTTTAAGCGTGCGGGTGATTGCTTTTTTGTTAAAAAAGGAACCTTCCTTGGACTTTTTGCAAATACTTGGTTCTGTAATAAGTGTCTGCGGATAGTTATGATACTAACATCAAGGCTATACAGAAAAACTTTACTATGCAGCGCCGTGTTGGGAAAAACCATGGTGGAGAAAATCCTTAAGTCAGGCCGAAGGACGAATATACAGAAAAACTTTACTAAGCAGCGCCGTGTTGGGAAAAAACAAGGTGGAGAAAATCCTTAAGCCCGGCCAAAGGCCGGCTATACAGAGAAACCTTAATATGCACCGCAGTGTTGGAAAAACCTCCATGGAGAAAATCCCCAAGTCCGGCCGAAGGCCGGCTATACAGAAAAACTTTAATACGCAGCGCCGTGTTGGGAAAACCCATTTTGGATTAATGATTTTTTAAAAATTTCAATGAATTATTAAAGATCATCTTAAAAGCTTTTAAATGATACCAATATTGACTGTATTGGATGAAAAATACAACAAAGAATCACAATTGTATATTGGAACTTTGGATGCCCATAACTCGGAAACGAAGGCTCGCCGCCAATTTGTTTGTTTAATTTTTTGTTCTTATTTTTTAATTTCCTATTGGATAGGCTACTTTTATTTATTTTTGCGAGGAGCAGCTAAAGTATATTTGTTTCGTCAATTTGAAGTTAATTGGCAATTGCTAATTAAAATTCTCAAAATTGTTGGATTAATTACGAAGAAAAAAACCTGCACGACAGAAATGCAATAAACTTGTTAATTAACCGATTTAAAACTCACCTTTAATATGTATTTATTATATGTATGGATGTGTATGTTCGTACGGACTGCAGCTAGGCGGATTAATGGACGAAGGAAGGTTGTTTGAACACTCTGTACAATGGATAGATTATGTTTTACAAAAAATAATTAAACATGTCGAATGAAAAATCGTTCGATTTATCATGGAGTAGATTATTATTATCTCTTGGCAACAATACCAAAATGAAATCAATTAATAAATAGCATCAAGAAAAAAAAACACAGGCTTTATCTTATTGAACTGAACACCAAAACATAACTCAACCATGAGCTAATACTACTACAGTATTTAACAAATTTAATAAATTAATAAGAAATGAAAAATTCTTAACGACTTCCACTCACTATTAATACAAAAATTGTTCTGAGATATTTTTTATCAATCAAGTGGTTTTATCAATTTTACTGCATGACATTTCAATTGACTTAGAGCTGCCATGTCTCTTATTTAAAATAAATATTAGGTATTGAAAATTTGTACTCGTGTTCGTGTTTTTTTTTAGTCCATATTATAGGTCTTCATAGATATATCTGTTTGCACTTATAGCTAATACTCAGCGATGCCAACTTAGCTATTTTAGAGCTAAATTTAGCTATTTTTGATTGTTTCTAACTCGAAATTTTTCGCTTTAGCTCTTTTTTAATAAAAAGAGCTAACAAAGCTCCTTTCAATTGTGGAAACGGCACGTTTGGCACTTTTTGGATCTTATAGTAAATTTTCCCGCCTTAACCCTATTGTTTCTGCTTTGGGCATTTACATTTTTGGCAACTATGTTTTTGCAAATGCAGATACTTTTTTTCGCAATTATGTAAGATACATATATTTATGTATTTAGGTATTTCAAATTGTAAAACCCCGTTTTTATTATAAAGTGTTCGTTTCTGAGTAATTAGAAAATTTTCCACAAATTATTGAAATGGATTCTTACTGCCAAAAATATAGAAAAGTTTGGAAATCAAATCCCACGTTTAAAAAAATGGATTAAACCAACAAAAGATCCTTCTAAAGCTAACTCTTTTTGAAAATGATTGTTCTTATTTTGTAACTTAACGTATATACAAGTATATGTAAATGTATATGGTTATATTGTTAATGCAGATAAATATTTGCATTAATTGCTGTAAAATGATTTTATTTTAAATTATAATTTTTTCTTACTATTATTTTTATCTTGAAGTGCAAATTGAATAATAAAAATGTACATTCATAGATTTAAAACGGAAAAATCTTGAGTTTTTAAATTTAGCTCTTTTTAGCTCTTTTTGGCTACTCACTTGGCTCGTTTTGCCTTTGAATTGTTGGCATCACTGCTTATACTCTATTTAGACCATGGGAGAACATCGTGTAGCAAATTTTTGCAAAACGAACTCAGACGTATTCTTATTCTCTTTCATTTAGTCTTATCTGAGAAAATTTTTTGCTTATCATTTTTCTCAAACGCACTGCGAGAAATTTACATATTAAATATTAATATAAAGATGTACATATGACTTTCTGTTAAAGTATTTATGTATACATGCACATCCATACATAAATAGTTTTTGTTAATTAATTGACACATACATACATATTTATAAATATATACATACATATATATTGTTACGTTTAAATTTTATTAAACGTGGGAGTTCTTTTGATTGCTCAAAAATAAAAATAAATAACACGATTTTCTTATTTGCAACTGAACTTCCTTTTATTCATGTGACTAAACAAAGGGTCTAAACACGAGGTCTTTTACTTTCAGCGATGTTCACTCCACTAAATTCCAATTAGTACTGACTGACTCTCACATACGGCATCTCTTTTTATACTACCAAACCGGATCTAGAATGTTCGCTAATAGATGGAGTAGTAACATGCGTGTTTGTACTTAATAAAACCAACTGGAAGAAACTATTGCCGCACAACGATGTGGATTTTTAGAAGTGTATGTTTATTGGTAGCCAGATGATTAAACAGTCTTCTAGCACAATCGGGAAAATTCATATCGCCGTTTCTAGATGCTTGTAGGTGATTCGATTGGACGTTAGTTTTTGAATTTTCAAAGTAACGACTTGTATGTTGGCAATGCGGTGTGCTACTTTTAGTACAGGGTGGTTACCATAAGTGTTCGCACTTTTATTTGTATACGTGTACGTCTGCAGCTATGTACACAATTATTGTTGTTGCTATAGTGCTTGCTCGTGAATATGTGTGTACGTTTATTGCTTTAGCCATCCCTGGTCTTGAAATACACCACTGCTATCGACTCTTAATTAAATAGATAATTTTATTGTTGAAATTGTTAAATTTTTATTAATAATTGCAAATTAAGGCTTATAATAAACATTATTAATATTAATATTATTTATTAGTTCCAATTCGTGGTGGTAGTTGGTATTTGTGCTGCCACATAAAACTGTGCTATCTACATCTTATACATACCTGTATTATCAGTAGCTGCACGGTATTATTGATATTTTATGAAAAGTTTGCGAATAGGAAAATATTTACGAAGTTGCAAGTTTGATGTGGTATAACTTCTGAGTTCTACAAATTCAGAAAATGACAGTCACCAATTTAAAAAAATAGTTTTATTTTCTATCGATTGGTATATGTTACAATAAGATAGTATGAGTGGTTTCTTTTTTATAAGTGGAAAACTTTTGTCCTTATTTTAGAGCCTTCACCGACTTTGCTAGGATATAACTTCTGAAATATAGTAATTCAAGCAATGACAGTCATCAATTCTGAATATAACTTTTTTTTAAATAATATGACAAAAACTATTTCTGAAAGGTATTTCAACCCTCTATCCAATGGTATATACCTTAATAGAGTACAATAAACCATTTCCTATTTATATTCAACAAAAAAAAAAACTAAACGCAATTTTCAAAAGCATTTTTTCTCCTAGAAACTAAAATAAAAAAATAATGACTGTCTATTTTTATCGTGTTACAAAATCTCTATTTTTTACAAAGTTTGTGTACATATTTTACTAGGAAGAATACCGCAAGGTTGCCACACACATACTTAATGTGCAAAACTGCATTATCATGAAAATATTGCAAAATCTGTTAAAGTTAATTCACAAATAACTTCTCAATTCAAGCATTTCAGAAACTGACTGGTGCCAAATCGGAAACCTACTTTTATCCTTTATCGATTGGTATATGATTTATTACGGTACAATGAATGATTTCAATTTTATAGGCCAAACAATTTTCTACTACATTTTTTACTTTGAAAAGTTTGCTGGGGTATAACTTCTGAGTGCAAGTATTTACGAAAATAGTATTTACTGTTTTTAAAAGGAATTTTGATTCCATATTGATTGGTACTAGTCACTATATGGTACACTGAATAGTTTTTCATTTATAGGCAAAACATTGTTTTACAAATTTTTGGACTTTGAAAAGTTTGCTAAGCTATAACTTCTGAGTGCAAGTATTTGGAAAAATAACAATTACTGTTTTTGAAAGGTATTTAAGTTTTTTATTGATTGGTACTAGTCGCTATATGGTAAATTAAATAGTTTATTAGTTACAGGTGCAACAAATATTTTCTTATTTTGGTGACTTTCAAAAGTTTGCTGGGGTATAGCTTCTGAATTAAAGTGTTTGAGAAAATGACAATTACAACTTTTAAAAGCTATTCAAATTGTCTATCATTTCATATAAGTCGCATTACGGTACAATGAACTGATTATGTTTTATTAAGAGAAACTTTTTTTTTAATTTGACTGACATTCAAAATTTTCTGGGTATAACTTCTGAATGATAGTGTTTCAGAAAATAACAGTTAGATTTTCTTAAAGCTATTTTAGTCTTCTAACCATTAATAATAAATAATTAATGCTACAACAAATATTTTTTGTTTTACAAGTGAAAAAACAATTATTTAATATTTTTGTGATTTCAAAGGTTTGCTGGGCTATAACTTCTGAATGAAAAATGATTATTACCAATTCTAAAAGGTATTTTGATTCCCTATTGCATGGTACTAGTCGCTATATGGTACATCGAATAGTTTTAATTTTATGGGCAGTGTTGCCAAAATGTTGCAGGCATTTCCCACCATATAGCCCCTGAAAACCCGCTAAAAACCGCTATCTGAATAAAAATAAACGCTAATATAACCGCTGAATTTTTTATAACCAACATGTGTCTTTTTTATGGTTTATTGGTAAAAAAAAGAATAATATAAATTTTATAAAATATGTATACATATGGATAGATTTATGTATGTTGGAATCTCATAATTCCCCAATATTTGTAAACAAAACTCAGCCTACTTTGAGTAGGTATTTTATTTCCTGCAGAGTTTCCATACATAAACATCGAACCAGTACCAGTGTTCCGTAACTTGCGAGAAGTTTTCAACCAATTACATTGGTTGTCCTGTTTTTCACAGGCTGATTTATATACAACCTGAAATAAGCTTAAAAGCATAGATGGGCATTTTTCAGTACCAGTACTTTTTCAGTATTTTCTTTTTTTACTGATTACTGAAAAAAAAAATCAGTATTCAGTATATTTTACTGGTTACTGAAAAGAGAAATCAGTATTCAGTAAATTTTACTGATTATTGAAAAAAAATCAGTATTCAGTAAATTTTACTGGTTACTGAAAAGAGAAATCAGTATTCAGTAAATTTTATTGATTATTGAAAAAAAAAAATCAGTATTCAGTAAATTTTACTGGTTACTGAAAAAAATCATTATTCAGTAAATTTTACTGGTTACTGAAAAGAGAAATCAGTATTCAGTAAAAAGTACTGATTGCTGAAAAGAAGATCAGAATTTAGTAAATTTTACTGATTTGTTAAAAAAAATGCAGTAATCAGTAAATGACTGATAGTAGATACTGTGTGTTTTGAAAATGATATGTAACCATTGCTAACTTACATGAATAGTGGCATAACTGAAAAAACGAAATATGTATATAAATTTGTGTTAATTTTACGAACTTGTGGACTGTATATAAATTGTAAATTAATATTGATACATAAGTGAACTATCCTGTGCTATAAATTACTTGAAAAAATTGCAACTAATAAAAACATTAGTTAAATTAATAAATAATAAAAACATTAGTTAAATGCAACTAATAAAAACATTAGTTAAAATTAGAAGTTCGGAAGATATTTGAAATTTTTCTAAAATTTTATTTGTTGTGAAAAAAAATATTTAAAAAATGAGCGATATTTTCGATTTTGATAGTGATGACTCGATTAGAGATCCGGATTTTTTGTATGAAGAAGACCTTCCAAGATCTTCAAAGTTTTTTAGTGTGTACAAATCATTTTTAAAACACACAGTATCTACTATCAGTCATTTACTGATTACTGCATTTTTTACACAAATCAGTAAAATTTACTGAATTCTGATCTTATTTTCAGCAATCAGTACTTTTTACTGAATACTGATTTCTCTTTTCAGTAACCAGTAAAATTGACTGAATAATGATTTTTTTTCAGTAACCAGTAAAATTTACTGAATACTGATTTTTTTTCAATAATCAATAAAATTTACTGAATACTGATTTCTCTTTTCAGTAACCAGTAAAATATACTGAATACTGATTTTTTTTCAGTAATCAGTACTTTTTACTGATTACTGAAACACGTAATGCAGTAAAAAAGTAATGCAGTATGCCCATGTATGCTTAAAAGAAACATGAGCAACTAAGTTTTTCGTTAGTCATCCTGTGTTTCACAGAATGACAATAAACTTTTCGTTTGGAAAAGTTCTCACCAAAGTTACAGAACATAGGCACAGGAAAAAGTAGAATCCAAGGGCATATTCCATCTTATAATATTAATGTTGAAGTTGATTCAATATATTTTCAATATTTTAGACTCTAATTGTTCTACACGTGTGGAATAATATCTTGCCGTTTTGCTTGAAGTATTTGTAAAATATTGTTAAAATTTCCTGACTATCTGAAATTAAAAAATAGTGTTGATAAAATAAACTCTGTGGCTCAATTCACATTGGTTTGAAGTTTAGTTTCGAAGGAGAATTTTAATAAAACAAGTCTCTAATCAAAATCAAATTATTCAGAAAAAGTTATTGTTTTGAGAGATTTTGGTTGATATTAGTTTTCCTCATACTCAGTGGTCCAATCACCCAGTTTTGGGGTTGTTTTCCGTTTGTTTAAAGATTTATTTACTATTTTTTAATACGAAAAGAATGATTAAATTGGTTTGTAATATAATTTTAATCTCGAATTGAATTTTATTCACTAATTATGAGATTTGTTCACTTTTATACTCGTATGTATATACATATGTTTTTATTTTTAACCTCTTAAATTTTCACATTATACTAAACGACCACAATATGTCAATTTTTTATTTGCAAAAAAGTAACGTTAGTTTCTTTTCGCTGTACGTGTTTATATAGAAAAAAACTCAACATAAATACCAAGGTACGTGTCGCATAGCTGCGTTAAATATACTTTATTTTGATTCAATACCTTTCTTTATAAGTTTCAGAAAAACGCTGAAAATCCATCAACTAAGAAATTCTTCCGCTAAAATTCCCGCTGGTGGTTTTTTAAATAGACTTGCCGCTAATGACAGCAAAATACAGTCATATATAGCGGGAAAACACTGTTTATGGGCCAGCAAATTTTTTCCAGAGTGCTATTTTCAAGTGCTATGTTCATCTAGAGTATGGTAATGAAAAAAGTGACAGTTGTAAAATTAGGTTCTACGCCCTCTAATGTACATAATTTAGTTATTGTTCTTTTAAATTAATTAGTTATTACTTATTTACAGTGCAATATATATGTTAATTATTTTGCCAAAAGTTGTTTACTTTGAAAAAGTACTTTTTTGCAACTCTGAAAAAGTTTGGCATATAACTGTAAATGTTTGCCAAAAAGTTTGGTTTCTTCTCGGCGATTATTCACCATTCCCTACATTTTCTCTAGTGATGACACCGATACCGAATCAAATACCGCTAAAATTAGATACCTGTATCGATACCGATACCGAAACCCATTTTGGTTAAAGAATACCGGTATCCAGAATACCGTTTACGTCTATACCTGTATGTACCGGTATACCGATTCCCACCAAAAATAAAATTTCAAAAATTTATTTCAATTAACTTTATAAACACGTTCAATTAACTTTATAAACACGTTTTTGTTCTTCTTTACACATTCTCTAGACATATAAATGTTTCAAATTGGTGAAAAGAGCAAAGCCACTGTAAGCGAGAGTTATTGTATATGAAATCGCGAAAATTAGTATATTTGCTGTTATCGATACACAAGCTAATTTGAAGTGTGCTTTTTTAATATATTGCACATTAAACTGGTCCCAAACATATTTTTCTTTAATTGATATACTACATAAATATGTGCTCTGTATAAAATATGAGGTTTGCCGCCATAAATGCCTAGCGGGGCCTAAAGTACCCGATACACAGTGAGGATTTTGTAAAAAAATTGGAAATAAGTTTCTAAATTAGCTGTTCTATTGTTATGAAATCTTACACAGCATTGAGGAAGGTGTCACACAGCTTAAGTCTGGAATTTATACTACATACCTTTAAAGGGGGCGGAGCCACAAATCACCAAAGTAGGCAAGCAAATCCGTGCAAAGCTCCTGTTTTTGATCACATAAAAAGGATTTTTTGCAAGTGTTTTTTTATCCAAGAGCTAAAAAAAGTCTAGTACATTTACGGGTTTTCGCTTACAGTTTAGGAAATATTAGACAAAATATTAAAATTTTGACTTTTTTTACTAACCTTTGTCCACTGTTCTGCTAATAGAGAAGTCAAATGTTGTTGGATTAAAAAAATTAAACTCATAATAAGGGACGAAATTCGTAATATTAAAAAAAATTTTGGTATCAAAATCACAATTAAGTCAAAAGTTATACTCAATTTAAACTAAAATTTTGAACAAAAGTCGATTTTCGCCGTTTTTTTTTAAGAAACAAGTGGGTTAATTATTTCGCTATTATAAAAGAATTTCGCCAATCAATATTTTCATCTGAAAAGTCTCTCTTAGGTAGAAAATTATGCAATCAATACGCAGTTTGCTTTTGAGTTCCCGGCAATTTTCAAGAAAATTAAATTAAAAATGGAACTTTTCAGTATTTTTGCAGTATTCTTCTTATTTTTCGCTGGACGCTGATTAGATTTTTGGATATATGTACATATTTAAAAACATATCTTGTTTTAAAGTGGCGTAACACATTTTTTGTTTACAGCTTTGGAATTTGATATTTATAACAAAAAATAGGTCTAATTCAAATATAGGGTTAATGGGTTGATAGAGATAATGGAGAAAAATTTTCGAAACTTTTATATCTGAAGTTAAAGATTGCCATTGTTACAACTTAAAATTAGTTAAATGTAGGATTTTATCGGACGTATGTATAAAAAGTTGTCCATCAGTACAATTTTAACTTAACCTAAAGTGAGGGCTAAGTTAAAGGCAATGTATCCTTCCTGTTAAGTTAAATTAAATTTATAATAATGAATAGCCTAAAGTAGCGTTTTTCGTCCGACAAAATCCTACTTTTAAATATATTTAAGTTGTAATAATGGCCATAAATGTTAATTGTACGAGAAATTTGTTTTGTTTGTTTTCAAGTTGGCTACAAGAATATGATTTATTGCTCGATATTAAATATTCAAATATTCGCTTCGTCTGAATTTGGCGAGTACGAATACGAATATCGAAATAAGACGAATATTCGGGAAAACGAAACGAATATTCGCACATCACTAAGTGCATACAATTCTAATTGTACTTCGTGTACTTACACTGTATGTATTTATTATTATTATTTTGTTTAATTACCCAAAATGTATACTTTATACATATATGCAAAGTTTCAACTGCAGTTTCCTTACTTTACTTTTTTACTTTTTTAATAAATAATTTTTTAATAAAAGTATAAAAACGTATATAGAAACACATAAGTTTAAATGTTTTTATATGTTAATGTAAAAATACTCCCCTTTCGAAGTAATTTAATAAAAAAAGAGATTTTTTGCTATATCCACTGTCTGAACTAATAATTTAGCAGTCATATCGGTATACCGGTATTATAAACTCAATAACGGTATGTACAGGTATCAATACCGATACCGTCATTTGTTTCGGTTGCCAACCTTGTGGCAAATTGATGAAAGATGTGAGTAAGTGTGAAAAGGTTAATACGCACGCATATACATACCCAGTGGGAAAAAGTAATGAATAGTAAATTTCAAGGTAATGTACATCATGTAAAATTTTTCATTACTGAATCGATTACTGTTAATACAGAACATGTCCTAGGAAAGTTGTTGGCAATAGCCAAAAATATTAGCTATTAGTCTGGCAGCATCAGACTATTTGAAATTATCGTTTTAATTTTGTTTTTCTTTTCATTTCAGTTAGTTCTGGGGTCGAATCGTCACATCCGTGAACGTATAGTTCGTTACGTAAAAATACCATTTTCGGATTATAACATACGTGAACGTCCTGAAATCCCATTCAGTTTATACGAGTGACGTATCATTTAATTTGTTTTCGTACGATTGTCAATACGATCACGTATGTGACAATTTGAGCCCTGATTTTTATGTTAAATAATAAACATATAATATTATTTGAACGCATAAATTGTTTTATTATAATTGTAAACGTACAATCATAACAGTGGCGACGAGAATTATTTTTTTTTAAAGGAACACACGCATTAAAGTAAAATTCAAAATGAATAATACACTTGAAAGTGTTATTTTAAAGATTTTGGTGCAACAAACAGAGGCAGCAGCCCGGCAACAGCACCTCATAGAACACCTAACTATGTTGGTACAGACACCAAACTCAACAAATTCACCACAGAACGCTACAAACGTGGAGTCAATGGGGCAAGAGAAATTAATGGAGGTACTATCAAGAAGTAGAAACGAATTTTCTCATGACCCGGATTCAAATCTTTTTTCTCAAATTGGTATTGCCGTCACGAAGCGCTTTTCGCGGAAGACTCTAAATCACTTTATGACGCACAGAAAGTTCGCTTAATTCTGCGGAAATTAAATCAACAGGCGTACGAAAGATATGCAGATTGTTTATTGCCAAAGAAACCTCAGGATCTGAAATTTGACGAAATTGTTTCTGCGCTTTTTTCTTTATTTGATCGCCAAGAATCGCTTTTTAACATACGTTATAATTGTCTTAAAAATGTGAAAGACGAAAATGAAGATTTCATTTCCTATGCTGGAAAAGTAAATAATCTTTGCGACCGCTTCAAAATTAATCAAATGTCTTCGCAACAATTCAAGTGTCTCATATTTATTATAGGGTTACAATCAATAATTTACATTTAGATTCGTAGCAAACTTATATCCATGCTAGATATTAACACAGACATCACCTTAGAAAAATTTACATCTGAGGTACAACGAATGTTAGCCCTTAAAACCGATGCAAGCCTTGTGGAAACACAAACGCCTCAGGTGAACTCAGTATCACATAAAATGATAGAGAGACATCAAACAAGAAACTACGTGGAAGCTAAATTGATTTGGACAAATGAATGCGAATCATCGTTTCAAAAATTTGAGAAATTACTATAGTCTGATCTATTGCTGACACAGTATGATCCCGAAATCCCCATTTTTGTTGCGGCAGATGCGCCCACAGTAGGTAGTGGAGCACAAATATTTCACAAGATGCCAAATGGAACCGAGAAAGCTGTATACCATGTTTCAAGAGTTCTTACATCAACAGAGGAAAAGCACAGTCAAATAGAAAAAGAAGCTTGGGCATTGGTTTACGCATGCACTAAGTTCCATCGAATGATTTATGGGCGAAAATTTATCTTACTTACTGATCATGAACCTTTACTTTCTATATTCTACAACTAAAATAGGACTTTATCCAGTAAAGGAAATTGTTGATAAATCCCACGACATATAATTTTTGCAGTTACAGCGTGTGATTAAATTTGTCAAACGACTGGCTAAAATCGGTGTAGATAACATCTGTGTGCTGTCCGTTGATAAAGGCTCTATTCACTAGCGTTGTTAAATGGAGAATATTAGTAATAGTAGAAAATTCTTTCCGAAAACCATGTTGAAGCGATGACAACAGAGAAGAGACTTGATATTTCAGACTACCCATCAAACATTTTTCAAATAGTTTTGGAATATCATACACATAACATACATGATCATGATAGAAAAATTCAAGGAAACGTAAAAGCAGTCAGTTTCGGATCAAAAAGTGTAGTTTTACTAATATTCGTTAATAGGACGAAAAATCATTTCTTTAAAATGTTGGTAATATAAATCCATCACGTCGCTGCAAATTTAAATGTTCTAAACTGAACTAGTTTAGAAGTAGATAACGCACGTATAAATGTCAAATATGCAGGCATGTTATGAAAATCAACAAGATTTCAAATCATTTTGGTATTTTAAAATCATAATTGTGATTTGATGGTGTTCTGATAATCACAAAAGTTTTAACTTTTCGGTGTGATTTTGCCCTTTCAAAAACAAAAACATGTAAATGCATTATCACAAATGCAAATCACAAAGCAAATAAAAACATTTCTTACAAAAGAGTGTTTTCAGTTTTTTCATAATTTTATAAATTCTTTCATAGAAAATTGCTCATTTTACTAAAAACAAAACAATGAAAAGGATATTAAGTTATTCATTTAATTAATTTATTGCGAATTTCAAAATAAAATAATTGAACAAATAACAAAGTAATTTCAAATCGGCAGGCATTTAGGTGACCGGTTTAAAATCACAAAAATTCAAAAACTTTTGTGTGCAGAACAGCTTTCTTGTGATTTCAAATCACTTTCACAAAAAGAGATTTTCAGAACATGCCTGATGGTGTTCAAACAAATTACTACTAAAACAGATTTTCAGCGAACTTGTACATATTGCATTTTAAATAAAAGTTTGCACGCATGATGCAGATCAGTGATGCATTTACGAACACACCCAATCTCCCATTTTACGCCATCTTCAATTTCGAAATTTTTTCATGACGCGTATAACTCGAAGATATGTAACCTAAAACAAAAAAATTATACTTTAAGGCCTTATTAATAAAAAATATTTTGATTTATAAAAGGTTTAAAAAAACAGAGGGTTTACTCTGTAATTCGAAACGAAAGAAAATGCTTTCGAATTTGTGTGCTTATAACATGTAAACTCGAAAGGATTTTCTTTCGTTTCGAATTACAGAGTAGACGCCCTGTTTAGGAAAAAAATTGTTTTGTAAACCATTTATGAAACAAAATTATTTTTTATGAATAAAGCAGTTAGTTATCCTCTGCATTTTAAAAATGTTCTAATAATTTTTATTTTCGTAAAATATTTTTTATTTGATTTATTTTTTTTTTGTTTACTCTAAAAGGTTACAAACATTTTTAATTACATAAAATCTTTTTACTGGTTGTTAATCCTTGTTTTAAAGTAAAAAAAAGGTTAGACAAAAACTTAAATTTATAAAATTAAATATGTATATGTATGTATGTATTTGTCATCTTCGTTTTGTAATGCATTTTTTATTTTTATTTTTTTAAATATGGAAAATTTATTTTATCGATGGCTTAATATAAAAAAGGGGTTTATCTCACTCAATTTTTTTTCGAAATCGCATTTTTAGTTTTCTGGGAGACAACGCATAGTTGCATCCTCCTTTGAAGATCTTATTACGTTAGTTCAAAATCAAGGAATCATGGCAACTTAAAAAATTTTATTTCTGCATGTATGTTTTAGTTTTTCTTCAGTTTTTATCTTTTCCTATAAAGCATCGAAAATTGGAGTTCCGTTTTTCTTATATTGAGCCATCGATATGTATGTATATGTTTATGTATGTATATGTGCTTATTTATGATACTGTTAAAAAAAATTTGTTAGCAAAATATTAATTTTGGAACAAAAGTTAATGAAACGTAAATTTGTACATTTTTCAATTTGTTTTTTTTCTATTACTTTCTGGCATTTAAAAGTCCTCCTTTTTAGACGAAACATTTTAAGTTTGGTTTGAAAATATATAAAATATTAAGTGGAAAGAATAAATATTACTAAAAGAAAGACAACTTTTATTTGTTGGCATATTGTTTTTTTTTTAAATAAATTTTATGTAGTTATTATATAATTAGATTTATGACGATTTGTTACTGCAGTAAGTACATACTTTATATTAATAACAAAGCATGCTTAGAAGTTATTTTTATATTGTGATGATGGAAGATAACATATACTTTTTGAAAAACCTCAAATAAATTGTTTGATTGCAAAGATCAAATAAATCTGTTGGGTTTATCAAAACAATAATGTATATAAAAAAACACTACAATTTGAAGAAAATGCTGCAATTCTAAGACTGAAATAAAGCAAGTTTTGTGTGAAGTCTTGTTTGAAAATTTTGTGGGTGGGTGTTTAACTTTATGAATACAAGTTAATTATAATTTAAAATAAGTGGATAAGGTCGAAATGAAGAAAGGTCAATATAAATTTATAATTTTCAAACAAAAGTTGTTTTTAAGTTGCGCGTTTTTTATGGACAAATATCTTACATACCGTCCTTACTCTACAGTAGTACTTTTAAGTTTTTATACTTATATTAAATCTAAGCAATAAAAACACTGCATCCTACTTAGAAACTCCATTTTACATCAAACGACATTTTTCTTCGCCTTGCTGTTGATCTGGATCTCCTTGTTGATGATAGAGTTCTTCATTGCCTACACCATCGAACACTGAAACACTGGCACGTCCAGTTACACCACCTGATCTATGACGTGAGACATGACGTACAATCGTTCGCTTGATACGTTCTGAGCCTGCAACTTCTTCACCATCACTATTAAATAGGGAAGTTTTTATACTGTCACCAGGGAACCATTTCTGCGTCTTCATAACAATATTTGTAGGTGGTTCGTGTGTAGCCCCAGGGGCATCTGACGACCAAACGGTTATTGAGGCTCCACCATCAATTTTTACACTGCGATGAAATTTAAAAGAACTCTCTTTGCCGTCAGCTGTACGCTTTAATTGCCAACCCCCGATTTGTATTTCGTTTTGTCCCTTATTATGAACTTTAACGTATTTACCCTCTGGATCAAATTCAGAAATTTCAATATCACCTTTAGCACTACTTGTGTTAAAGAATTCAGATTGGCTGACATCTTCTGATTCATCGACAACATTACGTTTTCGTTTGTATGATCCTGGAGCAGTGGATGGTGCTCGCATTGGCGTTTTACGCATAGGAGTTGCACGAGACGAACGTAAAGATTGGCTAAGCGATGTAACAGTAGCACCACCACCTGAGGGCGTAATATTGAGACGGGACTCTTCGCCACATAGGAGTTTATCGTACGCTGCAATTTCAAGGTCCAAAGAAACCTAAAAAGATATTTATTTTATGTAACTCACATGCAATTTATATTTTAAATTTTATTAGGTACCTATGAGATAAATCTCTTTACAATATGTAAACATTTTCTTCAAAGTAAATGTTAAAACAAATCAAAAACTCACCTTGATATCCATTAAATCTTGATATTCTTGTAGCTGATGGGCCATTTCATCACGCATGCGTTGCAACTCGGCCTCCAAAGCAGCCATATCGGTATTGTGGCGAGCCCTCTCATTATCCAATAACTGCTCAAGATCTCTAATACGAGCATTTAATGCAGAATTTGTAGATTCCAATTCATTAATACGGCTGTTCAATGCATCGATACGAGTACGTGTAGTACGTAACTCTTCTATGGCATTAGCGGCAGCACCAGAGTTTCGATTGGCAGCAGATTGAAGATTTTTTATTTTCTGCTCATACAGCATTTCAATTTCATCCCGGTTTGCACGCATTTGTCCTTCATATTGATCCCTCAATTCCTGAAGAGATTGTTGCAACTTGGCTTCATATTGTTCCATAAGTCGGCCATCGATTTCGCTAATCTCCACTTGACGACGAGAACGAGTTTCATTTATTTCCTGGGAGTGTATTTGGTCTTTGAATGTTAACTCCTCACGAAGACTCTGAATGTTATTTTCTAAATCAACGCGAGCCAACGTCTCATCTTCTAAATGTTTACGAGCCTCCTCCAACTGTTTTCGCAAACGTTCGAGTTCAATTTGTAAATCTTTGAGGTCATCAATTGCTTTTTTGCGATCAGCATTAGCAGCACTAAATTTAGCGCTCAAATCTGTTGCACGTGCCTCATACATGCGTGCATTTCCTAATTAAAAAAAAAATTCAATTTCACATATTTATTAATTTAAACCCATCTAGCATTAATTTTCAGTTAATATTTAAACAACATTAATTTATTAATACAACGAATTTCATGTGACTCATATGTTTATCAAATCAGCAGTCATTTGACCACAGTGTACTTCATGATTTGACAACTTACAGCAGAGGCACATTCGTGCATGTTTAAAATTAAAGACGGTTTTTTTTTATTATTGATAAACAGAAAATGGAAAAGAAATTAGCATGTGGATGTATCTATGTATGTATTAACCTACCTTCAGCATTTGAACACTCCTTCGTTTTTTTATCCAGTTTGTTCTTTAATTCCTCATTTTCCTCCCATAATCTTTTAATGTCAATCTCTAATTTAGCTTTCTCGCGAGCAGTGTCATCCAACAAACGCCGGGCGTCACTTAATTCATTTTCATACATGGATTTAACATTTGTGGCCTCACGCGTAATGGTATCGCGTGTTGTTTGAACTTCTATTGATAGGCGGGCATTTTCAGTTTCCAAGTTACGAACACGATCAATATATGCTGCCAAGCGATCGTTCAAATTTTGAAGTTCCGCTTTCTCTTGTAGACGAGAGTGGCGTGTTGGACTTAAAGGACTGGCAGGACGATTTGGTCCAGTCATGAGGGGTGTACTTGTGCCACCGGGTTGTGGTTGGGGCGTGGCAGTATTCGCGCGTTTTGATTTCGTTGCCATTGTATAGCTTTTCTTTACTTTTAATAAACTTTTACTTCAATTTAGATATTTCTGCACTTTATTGACAAATTGTTTTTTTTCTTCCGTCTTGCACAAATCCCAACGATTGCGAAGTGATTAAATTCCACAGTGACGTACTAAACACACAAAATCCCGTACGTAACAAATAAAAAAATAAACACCAGCGTAGACGAATATGGTGGCTATTTTATAAAAAGAAATTAAAATAAAATAAATCACACTTCCAATAACAGTAGAGAGCAGCGGGCAAAAACTGTATGCATGTGTGTGTTTGTATGTACACGTAGAATGTAATAATTCAGTGTTCCCAAAACATTCGCTCTGTGGTAGCAATACAAGAATCAAAACGAAATTGTTAAAACAAAACTGGGGGTAGTCTTATCACCAAAACCAAACTATAGCTAATATAATTAACACAAATAATTTGGCCACCCCAAGAGAGAATTTATTAACTAACAGCAGCATACAGACAAGTGCTCACATACGGCAACTGTACTAAACTGATGTTAGTTTTGGCTGAACAGAAAAGTTTGAATAAACAGCGCATTCTATAAATTCCAAACAGAAGCAGAGGACGTTGACGCAATAATAATTTCACCAGACACATGTTCCTAAAAAAAATTACAATAAGAAACTCGTTCCCATTTATAATTTTAATTTTATTTCTCTTTGCAACACAATTCGAGCATGACACACACATATACACAGTATTTTAACATTGCTCTTGCTATTAACTTCTCTATAAATATGCTAAGATTCTATTTTATTATTTTGTAAACACAATTTCATGAAATACTTGTTACTATTACTTTTATTTAATTTGTTTCAGTTTTGTATTTATTTTATTTTATTTTAATAACACACCTCAAAGAAATTCTGCTGCAGCTAGGCCGGTTCTTTAAAAATTGTCAAACGAGCGTTGAATAATAAAATCACGAAGTACAACCAAAATGACGCCGTAAGCATTATAGCCAGACTGGATAACTAACCAGCATCTATATTATTTAACAGCGTTGCCATTTTGGTGCTTTTTGGGTATTTTTTGGTGCTTTTTTCCATTTTAAGTACCCGAAACTTTACTAAATACCCGTTTCAGGAAAGCGGGTATTTATAGTGCTTTTTTCAAATTCTCGCAGTGTTCAATAATCAAGATTTTCGCAGTTTAAACTTGGAATTTTTGTTGCAGCAAGTTTTTAAAATTCAGTTTTGAAATTGCATAAGTGTCTACATTAGGAAATTCTAATTTTGCAATTATGCATTAAAAAATGTCTATTACACCACAAATTTAAGTAAAAAATTCACAATTCTATTTATTTTATCCTATATTTTTTTTAATTTTCACACAACTGAAGAAATAAAATAAATAAAAAACGTCAAATACAACTAACCAATTGATATAAAAAATTACGAATTTCAAATCAAGAGAGAATTGCCGAGCACATGAAACTGTGTACCCCTCCCCAATCTTCTCACCCCACTCACCAATAACCTTGCTGCTTCACGTTCAATAAATTGCTTTCAATTTTTTCACACATATGGTTTGTCAAAATATGCTAAAATCTAAGTTAAATTGTTACGTAGGCTGCAAGCAATTTGATTTACAATTTTAAGTTCAAAATTCCGTCGTCGAGGAAACAATTAAAAATTTTCGCCTGTATATTTTATTTCAGCAATGAAAATTACTAAGCAGTTAAATTGAAAGAAAAATTGAATGAAGCGTTGATAGAAAAATTGAAGTCCACCTGGTATTCAATTCCCAAATGTATGAGTGTGGTAGTAAAAAATTGTGAATGTATTGAACATTGAAACAAAAATTTAAGCAAAAATTGAACGTGTAGCCTCCAATTAAACTCAAGAATTGCTGCAACAAAAATTGCAAATCTGGAATGGGACAAAGCAGGAGGTCACTTTTAAGCGCTCAAGAAGGTTTTCAGAAATTTATTTCTTTTGCAGTTAAATTGGGAAATTCTCTGTTAACCTTTATTTTTTAAACAAACATCGGTCTACACACTATAAGAAATACATTTAAGTTGAACCATACAAAATTTAGGTTAAGCATTAAACACATTCACCACAGCATGCTACCGGCTACAAAATGTCAAAGATAGAATACACATGTTTATATAAGAATGAATATTTTGAAGGCAGCAAGGCAACAGGCTACAGGTGCTACATTTGTCGTTGTAGTCAAATTAAACTAATTTCTATTTTTTATGGCTACAAACTAAAAACAGTGTTGACAGTATAGCAAAATATGTTAAACAAACTATTGCCAAAAAATATTTTTTATTGAAAAATAAAAAAAATGTTTACAAAATTTTAATGTTAATTGCAAAAGTAATTACATTTTTGCAAAGCGACAATTCGCGAAAAATTGCAAAATTAAAAGAAGTCATAATATTGATTAAGAATCGCTAAAACTTAAAGGAATGCAAAAAATTCGGAAAAAATCGCGGAAATACGAAAATTTGCAATAACATATTAAAAGCAGGATAAAAACAAAGTCTAATATTGTTTAAATATGGGCAAAACTGTTTGGATGCTGAAAGCATGAAAAAAATCGCATTTATCGCGAGGTTTGCAAAAATATCGCTAGAAGTTGCAAAATTTTAAACAAGCCATACTATTGTTGAAAAATCACCAAAACTGTTATTAAAGCAAAAAGTCGCATTTATTGCGATCATTGCGAAAAATCGCGAAAATTTGCAAAAATCGGAAGCAAGCGCTAAAATTTATTAGAAAACGCGAAAGCCATTAAAAATATAAAAAATTTGGAAAGAAATGCGAAGAACGCAAAAAAATCGCATATTAGCGAAAAATAGCTAAGCATATTGAAGAAATTACTAAACATATAAATAGTAAAATTGGCAAAAAATATAAAGAAATAAACTGATTTGTTTTCATATTTTTATAATTGTGAAATACTTTGAGCGGGAAGTGCCCTTCCCATGCTCATATGTTACCAATATCTTGAATTACTTCGCACCTCACTCTCAAAAGAGTCCATACCGTATTTTAGTACTCTTGCTATTGGGGTTTTCAAAATATATTAGTTTAAGAAAACATAGCCTATGTGAATTTTTAGACGCTGATCTATCTATGTTCTAAATTTCATTAAAGTCGGTTAGAACTTTTCGGAGGGGCAGATATTTCCCCTATCACTCTCCTGTTATTATTTATAACAATGTGCACATCCTATGTGACTTTTTAGATTCCGATCTATCTATGTATGTTCTATGTTGCATTAAAATCTGTTTGATTGTTTCTGAGAGGCAGAAATTTCCCCGTGTCGCCCTCCTGATCCTAGTTAAAAAAAGTAATGCCCTTAAACATTCACGGAGTTGTACAAACTACGTGTACCAAATTTTATTACGATCGGATGAGCACATAAAGGACATACAAACAAACATAAATTTTTATATGCTCGGATGTATATAGATTAATTGTTTTCAAATTAGCTGCTACCAAATTTGAAGACTCTTGCTATTATAGCTTTCAAGATATAAGAGTTTTATAGTTTATATGTATAGGGGTACCCTCTCCCACTGTCCTATTCTACCAATACTTTGAATGACCACACTTCGCTCTCAAAAGAGTCCATAACAAATTTGATGACTTGCTTTTATAGCTTTCTCAATATATAAGATTATTATAAATAACTTGGTATGTGGGTGACCCTTCCCTCGGCCCATTCCCTTTACTGCTAGTCTACCAATATTTTGAATTACTTCGAACCTGGCTCTTAAAAGAGTCCATACCAAACTTGAAGACTCTTTTTGCTATAGCTTTCAAGATACATATAAGATTATAATAAATTAGTTTGTACGGGAAGTGCCCCTTCCCATGCTTATATGTTACCAATATCTTGAATTACTTCGCAACTCACTCTCAAAAGAGTCCATACCGTATTTTAGGACTCTTGCTATTATAGTTTTCAAAATATATTATCGTGAATTACTTTGTATGGGCGTGCCCCTTCCCTTGGTCCTATTCTAACAATATTTTGACAAACTTCACATCTCGCTCTCAAAGGCGTCTATACTAAATTTGAGGACCTTTGCTATTATAGCTTTCAAAACATTAAATTATTATTTATTACTTTGTATGGGGTGCCCCTTTTTAATGGTCCTATTCTACCTATATTGTTGAACAGATTGAGAGCAACTCAAAAGGTAAAAATAAATTAGTTATTTTCATTTGATTAATTTTTTTTTGTTTTAATTATCAAAGCAAAAAAGAAGAAGCCATAGTGCATTAAAAAATTGCAAATTGCCTGAATCAAATTTTTTTCACGACCGACATACAAGAAAAAAAAAGGTATATTGGGTATATTGGTATTACATATTTTCCGAACTTAAAGCGGCCCATACACTACAACAGCATGCACGCACAATCAAACGATTGAGCATTCATGCTCGAAGCACACATTATACCAACAAGCTGGTACAATATTCATTTTTTACAAAATTGCGGTAAGGGTGGTTATGAATAGTGACACAGGTTTTGCTACAATTTATTTATTTTTTTCAGTCTATGGACAAAAAATTCTTACAATTACTATTGGTATGTTGTTAAAATTAGCAGCTATGTATAACTAAAGAGCTAAAATTCTCTTTTCCATTGAAAAAAATTATATTTCAATAAATTATATTTTTAAAATGCATGTTTACTCCATGAAAACTTTGCTCAACTGAGCTAATTTCACCATATACTACACCAGCAAGCTTGTACCATCAGCAAAATATCAAACTCTATTTGACATCACTACAGCAACACGTACAATCACACAAAATGCCCATACACGACCCAACCGCTGGCACAAACACTTGATTGCGCATGCATGCTGTTGTAGTGTATGGGCCGCTTAAGGCATTAGTCATACGAAGTTTGTGTGGAATTTCTAAAAAAATAGAAATGTAAAATCCCATGGAAAAACCCAACTTTAGTTTTTTCCAAATTTTTTAAATTTCCAAGCAAACTTTCCAATTTTTCTTACCATAAATACCTCAGACTATGCCACAAATTACAAGAAAAAAAAAAAATTAGCGAAATCGGTGAAGTCGATTTCAAGTTATGCCCTTAGCAACGGACAATATTTCATTTTTATTTAGTATATAGATAGATTTATACCTCATCGGATATATGCCGAAACAGGTCTTATACATATTAATGCATTGAACACATAGACCACAGCAAGCTACCGGCTACAAAATGTTAAAGATAGAATACACCTGCTTATATGAGAATGATTATTTTTAAAGCAACAAGGCAACAGGCTACAGGTTGTTGTCCCTGCTACATTTGTCGTTGTAGTCAAACTAAAGTAATTTCTATTTTTTATGGCTACAAACCAAAAACAGTGTTAACAATATAGCAAAATATGTGAAACAAATTATTACCAAGAAATATTTTTTATTACAAAATAAAAAAGAAAGTTCCAAAATTTTAATTTCAATTACAAAAGTAATTATATTTTTGAAAAGCGTAAGGACGAAAGTTCGCAAAAAATTGCAAAATTTTACACAAGCCACTGAAATATATATTTATGGTGCTGCTGCCGTCTCCAAAAAGGTTCAATACCTGGCTACAAGGCATCATTTGTTGCCTGCGGAACTTTTAGTCGTGTAGCCATGTAGCCTGCTGTGGTCTATGTGTTTAATGCATTATAATTAAAATATTATTTCAAGTCAGACTAGAAGTCTAAAAGAGATAAACCGCAAGTCATTTTGCTACAACTTCTTGAAAATCGTCAACATTTATTAAGATTTTGCCCAGGGGTACTTTCAAATACGGTTGTAAAAATCAGCTTAATAACTTTTTAATTTTTGCACAGAATTCCGCATAAGAAATTTTTTATTTATTTCTTAAGCAACGATTTTACTACTTTAATTCGTATGCGTAATCACAGTTAAACAACAAGGATTTGTCACTAGTGAAAATTTAAGAAATACAGCAGTTTTGATTAAGCTGCCTTTTGTTTAAGTGTACTTTGGACTTAACTGCCTAAAGTGATACATTTCTGTAACTATTCTTTAAAATCCTATACAAATTCGTTTTGTGCACCTTCTATACCTGGACATTTAAGATAAGTGCCCCAAAATTTTGGTAATTTTAAAATATTTTCATACAAAAAATCAATGTTATACTATATTCACACTTATGTTTTTAAACATGTTTAACACGAGCTTTATAAAAAGTAAACACAACCATTCACATTATATTTGAGATGTTTAAGGTTGACGTTATGTCAATAAATTATTGTGTTTGTAATAAATTTCGAACAATTATGTTTTATATTTACTTTTTTATTTTTAACACAACTTTTTTTGTAAATATGTAATTAATTATTTTTTTTGAGTAATTTTTGTGTTTTGAATAATTTTTTTCACGTGCCGTCATTTAACAGCAACACAAAGTTGCAAGAGTTATGAAAAACGCCGTGAACATACTCCATTTACGTGTTTATCAAAGGGTTTAAATTTAAAACACCGTTTTTGAGATGTTTAACAAAACAAGCCAATGTATGCAAAAACATCCAAAAATTGTCGTGTTTAAGCACAAAATATATTTTTTCTGTAATTATTGTTCAAAATCCTTCTTTAAGTGCACTTTGTGTACCTACGCACTTAAACATATTTTTAGGCAGTTTTAAGTTACACAGTTACACATTTAGGCAGGTAAGTGCATTTAAGATAACAGCATTTTTTACTTATCTGCACAAAAAGTCGTGCAAAGTTGATTGTGTAGCTGAGTCAAAATTACTGTAAGAAAGTGTCTCAGTTCTTATTAATTTAAACATATTTCTTAAAAGCAATCGTAAGTTTTGCAAAATTTTTTGTTAAATCTAATCTTAAAGATAACCATAATAAGTGGTTTTCCTTAAGATGGAAATATAAATATAAAGAAAAATCTTGGAAGAATCGATGGTTCGTTCAAAAGGTAGCTTAGACCAACAAAAGATGCGTTCGAGGCGCTATCCATTTGATGTAATTTTAATATAATTTCCCGGTATAGCGATTTAATATGTCATATTCAAACAAAAAATAAGGATACATAAAACATATATAACAGAATATTTAACTTAGTGCTTTTTTACCTTATTATTATATGCTCACAGTGCTTTTGATGACCCGCGGGCAAAAACAAGAGTTGGCATCACTGTTATTTAAGTATATAGCATTAAACACATTCACCACAGCAAGCTACCCTACAGGAAGACTATCAGTCAATTGACTAGTGATTTGACTAGTAGCGCCGACTACAACTTCGGTCACTGGCCCAGTTAGTTTATTAGGGGCTTGGCGAAAAAAATTACCAAAACATTTGTGTACGTGTGATTTTTTCTCTCTCTCTAACTTATTAATTTCACTTAATTAAAACACATATATCTGAACTGCTTACTGTGCTACGTTTTTGCCAGTCACAGATTACATAAGCATTGGTGAACTATGACTATTCAATGGTTACAAGTCACCTATTACTAGTCAATATTTACGTAGAAACTGGTAAAATGTAACTTTTAAATAAAAAATATAATTTATAATACTTTTTGTTTAATTTTATTTGCTTTTTATTACAAAAATAACTCTAAAATACATAAGTAAATAGCATTTAAAACAAAAAATACAAATATACAAAATCACCAAATAACTTAAGCGTTATATAGCCCTCCCATCTTTTCATCTCCAATGCACCTTGCTCTCTACAAATATCTAAAACTTAGAACATCAATATACATATTAAATTAAACTTTGTAAATATCTTGTATGTACTATTTTACTTATCTTTTTCAATACTTTTATAAACTTCCACAGACTGCATGAATTGCGCCTTCTTCACAACGCATTTTCCCCTTTCCAAATATCTAAAAACTGGAAAAGAAACGAATACATACATACACACATGCAAATGTATCTATATTTTTAATTAAACTGTATAAAATTTCTTTTATTCATTATTGTTTTTATGTTACTTTTTCACAAACACCATAATTTTTTTAACACTCTTATGCATTTTGATTTTAAAAACCGAACGAACTATAAATTATTTTCAGTAAAATTCAATATTTTAAAAATTTTGACATATGTACATTAGATGTTCCACTCTAGCATATATGTTAGAGTAGAGAAACTATACTAAATGTTGAATCCCAGCATACCATATGCGCTCTAAATGAGCTCATAAAGACTCTTTTGTCGGAACGCTGACGCTCATAATGAGTTCATAAAATAATCGTAAACAGTCATAAAACGCTCATATTTGAGTGGCTTTTTCCACTAAAGTGGTCACTCATGAAAGAGCTCTAAATTTTATGCATAAAAGAGTAGTTTCCCAGATTACCATATGCGCTCTAAATGAGCTCATAAAGACTCTTTTGTCGGAGCGCTGACGCTCAAAATAAGTTCATAAAATAATCATAAACAGTCATAAAACGCTCATATTTGAGTGGCTTTTTCCAATAAACTGGTCACTCATGAAAGAGCTCTAAATTTTATCCATAAAAGAGTATTTTATGACTCTTTTTATTTTTAATATTACATGCTGGATTTTCTTTTCTTAATTTATTTGAACGAAGTTCACTTATTATTAATTTGATTTCTTTTAAGCTTGCTATTTTCATTATTTTAATTACCCAGCTAAAAAAATTATATATGGTCCATATATTTTTAGTATATGAATGTATATAACTATATATGAATATGTATGAATTCATGTATGGAAATATATGGGATTATACATAGCAAAACTATTATATATGAACTAATATATGGACTAATATATGAAATGTATTATAACATATGAGCTCATATATGAAAATTTAATTATGAAGCTCTTCATATGTGGATCCATATATAAATATAAGATTTTATATGTGGAGCCATATAAGAATGTATACATACATGATATCTCACATAAGATCGTTTTTGCAATCAAAAAAGCTTGGAATTTTATCACTGTTGAATTGGAAATCCATTAGAAAATACATACGGTATGCAAAGTTTATGTGCGTACCCTCAACGTTTAAAAAAGAAAAACTTTTTGTTACGAAAAAACCATTCTTGTATGATTTTATACATTGTGGCCCCATTTAATATATCAAATAATCAAAAGGATAATCCAGTCATTAATTTTATAGAAAATAACAAAATTCTCTAGATAGGAAACATCGTTCATATTACTGTATTGAAAACTATTGTTAGACGGATTATTTTTTCTTTTATAATTAATTGAGTAGTAGGGAACTGCCGGTTCTATGGCAATAAAAATTGTCAAATTTGGGTAATTAATGTCAAAAATTTTGTAATTTATGGGAAAATTTTAAAAAAATGTCAAAGGTGTGAAGTGACGAGGGTTAGTTCACTTCGAGGGTATGTTGGGGCGCATGCTTTGTTTGTATGTATGTTTAAGATTTTTGTTTTAACCAAAGGTGTGAAGTGACGAGGGTACTCGATGGTTTGTAGATGTCTGTCGGTTGATGTGCATACTCGCAGTTTATTATGTTGGCGCGCATGCTTTGTTTGTATGTATGTTTAAGATTTTTGTTTTAACCAAAGGTGTGAAGTGACGAGGGTACTCGATGGTTTGTAGATGTCTGTCGGTTGATGTGCATACTCGTAGTTTATTTTCGTTAGCGCGCATGCTTTCTGTGTATGTATGTATAAGATTTTTGTTTTAACCAAAGGTGTGAAGTGACGAGGGTACTCGATGGTTTGTAGATGTCTGTCGGTTGATGTGCATACTCGCAGTTTATTATGTTGGCGCGCATGCTTTCTATGTATGTATGTATACGATTTTTGTTTTAACCAAAGGTGTGAAGTGACGAGGGTACTCGATGGTTTGTAGATGTCTGTCGGTTGATGTGCATACTCGCAGTTTATTATGTTGGCGCGCATGCTTTCTGTGTATGTATGTATAAGATTTTTGTTTTAACCAAAGGTGTGAAGTGACGAGGGTACTCGATGGTTTGTAGATGTCTGTCGGTTGATGTGCATACTCGCAGTTTATTATGTTGGCGCGCATGCTTTGTTTGTATGTATGTTTAAGATTTTTGTTTTAACCAAAGGTGTGAAGTGACGAGGGTACTCGATGGTTTGTAGATGTCTGTCGGTTGATGTACATACTCGTAGTTTATTTTCGTTAGCGCGCATGCTTTCTGTGTATGTATGTATAAGATTTTTGTTTTAACCAAAGGTGTGAAGTGACGAGGGTACTCGATGGTTTTTAATCATTTTTTTAAAATGTGTGCAACGTCTTTCACGTTATGTTTTTTTTATAGGGAAAGCAATACCACACAACAAGAAATAATTTCAAAAATGACAAACGTTGACACTAGTACACACTGTTGCGATGTTACAAAATATCATAGTATGTACTCGGCATTTGTTTTTTGTAATATTCTTCTTAGCTGATGGAGCTGGAAGGGTATTTATAGAAAGAAATTATGTATTCTGGTGAGATATTAATGTTTTTGTTGTTGGTTTTATTTAGTTTTATTTATTTTTTGTTTTTTGTGTAAAGAGGCTGACATTTGTCAAACAAACCATGCACACTTATATACATACATACATTGATATTTTTGAGAACGAGATAGGTGAATGTGATGTCATTCCAAAGAACCAAATGGCATACTTCTATAATGGAAACTTCCAAAATGAAGAAGAAAAGTTTATTGTAGATGAAGAGGACGATGCTTTCTTCATACATATGTATGTTGTAACAATGTAAGAATAGAACGTAATTCGTATAAATTGAGACGTTCTCTAATCTAGCAGCAAGTACAGCATTGTATCTAGCAAGTGCATCATCATCATATAAAATCTTAAAAAATACAATACATTCTATAAATTATTAAAATGGTATATAAATGTAATATGTGCAATAAGATATATAAATATCAAAAGTGTTTCTTGGATCATATCCAAAATCATGGTGTTGAGGACCAATATATATATCCTCAACAACAGCAACAATATCAATATCCTCAACAACAAAAACAACAACAACAACAACAACAGCAATACCAATATCTTCAAGAACAACAAAAATATCAATATCCTCAACAGCAACAACAATATCAATATCCTCAACAACAGCTACCATATCCTACGGCCATGCAATGGTACCCAAATACTGGCCAACAATTGCAATATCAACTACAACAACAACAACAACAACAACAACAACAACAACAACAATACCAATATCTTCAAGAACAACAACAATATCAATATCCTCAACAGCAACAACAATATCAATATCCTCAACAACAGCTACCATATCCTACGGCCATGCAATGGTACCCAAATACTGACCAACAATTGCAATATCAACTACAACAACAACAACAACAACAAAAAGAAATGTATTGGCAACAACCCTCTACCTCCATGCAATGGTACACAAATACTCATGAACATCAACAACTACAGTATCAACCACAACAACAACAACAACAACAACAACAACAACAACAACAACAACAACGAGAACTTCAAGGAGCGGATGCTTGTGGAGGTAATTTAATAAATAATACCAGCATTGATGAAGAAACGCAAGGAAGACATAAAGATAATATGAAATTTTACACCATAAGCAAAGCGTTCAAAAATAATATTGTAACGTATGGATTAAATAATAAAAGAGATGAACTTTTACTAGAAGATTTCATTGGTGAAAATGAATCAATTTTCATAGAGATGCTTGAAAGTCATTTACAAATCCACACTGTAATAAAATTTAATATGAGTATTGTGGCAGAATATGTAAAAATTGTGGGAGAGGAATTGGAGTTCAATATTATTCATCATAGAGCTAAAATGAATTTGTTGACCAGAGGAGATGAAATATATGAAGTATTTTCTAACCAAATTTCAGAAATTCAAAATAAAATGAGTGAATTTCAAGAGAAGGACTCTGGTTGGACTTTGATACGCATAGTCCGAGCAGAGCTAAGTATTAATAAAGCTTCTCTAGTTAAAGGAGCAAACTGGATGAGTTTACCAGAAAAACTTCAAAAAAGAAAAGCTTGCATCAATGTAGAAAACACCGATCAATATTGTTTCAAGTGGTGTCTGATCGCCGCAGTAGATACTTCTCAAATAAAGAGTAAACAGCGATGTAGCTCATACAATATTCATGACATAACTGCTGACATCATTTGTACCCAAAATGGTGTAACGCTAGATTTTAAGAATTTAATATTTCCAATATCTTTAAAAGATATTAAAATATTTGAGAAGCGGAATAGTGGAATCAGCGTAAACGTATTTGGTTATGATGAGGAAAATAATGTAGTTGTTGGTCCGTATTATATAACAAAGAAGGAAAAATGTAATCATATCAACTTATTGTTGTTGGAAAATATCGTTGGTCATCATTATGTTCTAATACAAAATATGTCTAGGTAAGCTAAAAGTGTCAAGTACTAGGGAATATATATATATATAACTTTTTATAATATTTATTATAAATGATTTCATTTAAATTTTTTACAGATTATTAAGCGGCCAAACGACAAAACACGAACACACTCTTAAATTGTGTAATGTATGTCTGCAATTTACTCACAGTGATAGGATCATGGAGCAACATCAAGCAGAGTGTGGTAAAATTGTAGCCCAGCTACCATCCTATAATAACGCTACACTTAAATTTAAGGACCACCAACGACAGATGGATGTGCCTTTTGTTGTGTATGCAGATTTTGAATGCATACTTGAGGACATCCAATGTATAGTAAGTAAAAAAAATAATTTAACTAAAAAGCATACTCCCTGTGCTTTTAGTTATAATATTAAATATATTAACCATAATATAGATAAGTTTAGAATATATACTGGTAGGGACGCTGCAGAAAAATTTGTTGCTTATTTAGTTAAGGATTGTGAAGATATATATACTAATTATTTAATGAGAAAGACACAAATGGATTCTTTATCCCCTTCAGAAATATTCAGTTTTCGAAATGCTGTAAATTGCCACATATGTGATAAATTTTTAGGTAGTGATCGCGTAAGGGATCATTGTCATGTAACTGGCAACCTTGTTTGCGTTTCGATTACTAAGTGAGATATTTTTATTGCATAACGTTTCTTCAACAAGTTTCTTTGGAGTACTTGTCTCTAACTTAACTGATTGTTCGTTGAATGGAAAATTTGAATTTTTATAAACTTTCGTTTTAAGTTCATCTCTTTCTGCCTTAATACTTCTTTTATTATTTTTAGAATTGTTCACAAATTCTGTTAATGGTTCTATTATTGGTTTAAATGTATCTTTGAATTGCTCATGTGTATCTGCTTCATCAACTTTTATACTACGAAATTTTTTCTTTAAAACATTTCTTGTCTTTATTAGCTCTTTTAAAACTTTTTCATCCATTTTCAACTGTTAGACACCAGATCTGGTATCAGCTATCAGATCAGCTATCAGATCAGCTATCCGATCAGGTATCACTTATCAGATCAGGTATCAGATCAGCTATCAGATCAGGTATCAGGTATCAGATCAGGTATAAGATCAGCTATCAGATCAGGTATTGGGGTATCAGATCAGGTATCAGCTATTAGATCTGGTAACAGATCAGGTATGGTAAATACTTTAGGAAATAAGTAGATGTACTATGCGCAAGGCCAAATTAAGTACTAATGTTTTACTTTTATGTAGAGTAATTTATATCGTTATAAAATAGTCGAATTGCTTTCTATAGCGACCATTGTTTAAGTCATTATCTTTGCTTATCATCAAAAATCCATATTTATCCTTCCAACACTCTCGACAAATTTCATGAAACTTTTCATAACTCATATCGCTGGAAACATGATCACTATAAACGTGCTTCATGTTTGTCTCATCTTGTTTAAACATTATAATCACATTTGCATTGTCTCTTATTAAGTGCTTGGGGATTCTCGTATAAGTTTGGCACAAGTAGAATGAATCAACATCCTTATGTCGTCCCATGCAAAAATATGCTCGTATATTATTTTGCTTCTCGCATGCAACATCATCAAAGATCATAATAGAATTAGTTTTCGCTTCCTCAGGAGGAATAACTTTTTCATTATCTGTAAATGTGTAGTATCCCATCCCTTTAATTGGTGAAATTAATCGCTTTAAGTATTCATATTTTGGTTGATAAAGGGATTTTGAGTATAAATAGATGTTTTCAAACTTGAGTCCATTAGGACTTTCTAGCAAGCTAATCATAACATTAGTCTTTCCACAATTTGATGGTCCAACTATTAGAGCACGAAAAGAATTTGGTAAGAGAGAGCTATGTTTTATTTTAGATCTGATTTTCGTTGAAGCATCAATATTGCGAATCACAATATTTTTATGTTGTTTTACTAATTGCATTCTCATAACTAATTGCATTTCATAAATGTTACTTTTATTATAGAAAAAAAAATAAAATAAGATGTTAATACATTATAACAAAACGTTTAGTTATAAAAAATCAGCCGTTGGAAAAGGTTTATTGAATAGAGTAATTAACTCTCTGCCTGTTGAATTACACCTTCCTGGATATCAGTTTTGTGGACCCGGAACAAAATTACAAAAACGTTTAGATCGCGGTGACAAAGGAATTAATGTATTAGACGCTGCATGTAAAAATCACGATATTGCTTATTCCAAAACAAATGATTTAAATAGTAGACATCAAGCTGATAAAATTCTTGAAAATAAAGCTTGGGAACGAGTTATTTCAAAAGATAGCAGTCTTGCAGAAAAATCGTTTGCATACATGGTTACTAACGCAATGAAAGTCAAAAGAAAATTTGGTATGGGGTTGAAGAAGAAGGTTGCAAAAAAAAGTGAACAAAATGGAAAAAAGCTGTTCAGTACATCAATTAAAACTGCAACAAAAATATTGAAGAAGGAAAAACCTCAAGACATTAACTCTGCCATTAGGATTGCACGTAAGATTATCAACAAGTCGTTAAGGGGGAAGAAATCGCAAGTTGTAATACCACGCGTAATTAATGTTCCAAAGATTGGTGGCTTCTTACCTTTGGTACCTATTCTTACTGCTCTGAGTGCAATTGGTAGTCTTTCTACTGGCGGAGCAGCTATAGCAAAAGCAATAAATGCTGCTAAGAATGCCAAACAACAACTTGATGAAGCAACCAGACATAATAAAACAATGGAAGCAGTAGCAATGGGGAAAGGTTTTTACCTTAAACCATATAAGAAAGGATATGGATTGGTTTGTCAAGAAAAACAAAAACCAAATTTTTCATAAAGCTGCCCAATAAACCCCTATCTGATGTTGATTTGAGAAACTTTTCAACAAACATTCCATACTTTAGAGGAGTTTTCATGTTGGATACACTACCAAAACGATCGAGAAATCGAGAATGCGGAATCATTAATTTGGATTTATCAAGAGGTCCTGGAACCCATTGGGTAGCATATTATAAAAACAATGAACATAAGGAATATTTCGACAGTTTTGGAAATTTACAACCTCCATTAGAATTAGTTAAATATCTAGGTAAAAATATAAAATATAATTACAATCAATATCAAGATTACGATTCATTTAAATGTGGACATTTATGTCTTCAATTTCTTTACAAAATAAGTGAAAAGAATAAATAAATAACACACACAAACAATTTTTAAATTTTGTTTTGTTTTATTAATAAAAAAAGTTTATAAGATATACTTTTTTTACATATTATTCCCACTGTGGGTATTGAGCATTTGTTAAAAAGATATTTAATTCAGCAGCAGTATCCAACTTTAAGCCACTGTCTCCTTGCTTACATATGCAATATATCCCAGATGCCAGTTCTATTATATCATCATCCGATAGCGTGTTGTACCGATTTGGTAGAAACATAATGTTGTTTTCCAGTTCAATTTGAATTGTAGTGCCATATTTACTAGTCACACGCTTAGCGTTTTTGACTGCATACTTAGTTGAGTCCTGGAGCTCTTTTATATGTATTAATTTTTTTTTATTTAATGTGTTGAATTTTGTGATCAAATCTGGAGGATTCATTATTACAATATTAATTAATTAAATTTAATTTTTATATGTATTTTTTTCTTCTTTGACAGATAGCTCAATCTGTTTTTTGTAAACTGATGTATTAAATATTTCTACCAATCTTTAAATAGGTAAAAAATAATTCTTAAAAGAAAGATCAGTATCGTAACTATCTCTTTTTCTCATATTGTAATTATTTTTGATGTAAAATATTTTTTGTTACTTATAGAATTGTAGTGAAAGAGATAGTAGTTATATTGACGTTCTTAAGCGTAACTGAAACAAAAAATGGCAAAACAAAGATCGGAGAGATAGTTATATCTATGTTCTAAAGTGTAACTGGAACAAAATATTTCAAAAAGCACTCAAAAGTGTTTGTAACATTTTAATTTTACAAGAATATTTTACTATAAATAAGAATGTAAAACTTTCAAGAGTACTAGTATAAAAATTGCATTCAAGAAAAAAGTATTCTTTAAAAAGAAAATTAAAATAACAATTAAAAAATGAGCCAAGTACGTGAACGGTTATTTGAGTTTCTTAATTCCTTTGAGGACTTATTGCTCTATGAGCATAAAGAAACCATAAATTTTTTCGTCTCCATGCTCAATGAAAATGAGGAGTATGGAATTATAGAACAAGAGGACTCTGATAGTGGGCATTTTGCCAGCTGCCCCTGGTATAGCGAAGGATGCGAGGAAGGGCCGGACACATGTCGATGCACCATGTTCCACATAAGGAAAAAAATTATTTTTAAGATTATTGAAACTTATAAAAATTTGTCAAAAATAAATAATGAACAAATATAGAATATATATGTATGTGTATGGGTTTTATTTAGTTTTTTATTGTTTTTTTAATATATATATATATATATATATATAGATTAATAGAGCGAAAAACTATTAGTTTAAATATTATATTCATTGAGGATGGATAAATGTACTTTAAAGAATATATTTCACCACAATGAAGAACGAAAACCTCAAATACATGATTTGGTTTTTGAGTTTGAATACTTGCTCAATTGGAAATTGAAGATTTCATGTGGATTTTCAACAGCTTTTGGTTTTAAGCCAATGATATGGCTGAATTATAAAAATAAGCAATACATTGGACTGGACCGGGAAGAGTGGTTACACCTCATGTGCTATAAGGACTATATTCATGATATGCTTAATCGTCGAGATTTTTTAAATTCTATAAATATAATTGATAATGAAAGTGAGAGAGATGTTGAATATAAGTTTAAATATAAAAGGGGTGTTTGTTTTTTAGTTATCGAACAGGGAAACTCTAATATAAAAATCGATTCTGACACTTGGAGATCATTAACTCAAATTCGAGTATTTTTTACATCAATTTTATGTTGGAACAACATTCTAAGAAAACAAATTCTTCATTTCTATTATGAATATTATATACCAACCTGCTCCACTTTAAACAAAACAAAACTCCAATTCAATGAAATACAAGGAATACACGAAAGGGATGTAAAGATTGAACTGACACGACTTTGTTATGAGATTGGGGAAAAAATGCAACACAAGATTCTAACAGATGTGAAAATTCATAAATTATATTTAAGAATGGATAATAAATAAATAAATAAATAAAAAATGTACACAAGAATATATGTTTTATTGTTTTTTATTGGTTTTATTTTCTTTGTTTTTTTTTTCATACAATTTTTTAATAATTAATATTTACATTTATTTTTTAACAAAAGAATTTTTTTTTTAATAACTAATATTTACACTTATTTTAATAATAAAACTTTACAAAAATTTACATTAATTTTAACTTTCTTCTTCTTCTTCTTGAAGTCTATCAATTTCCATTAATAGCATGTCAAGCTCATAATCAGGATTGGTTTCCTCTATTGCTGAATGGTACCATGCATATGTGCTTATACCATCACTTTTGATTTTTCTTTTATCATCTTGATAACTTAGTATTATTTTATGTAGTTGCATAGTATATAATTGATGCAAACTCGACTTAAAGGTAAGCATATTATCAAATACATTTGATTTATTAAACAGACAATCTCTATATGAACTTAGGCTATACTTATCTAAAATGGTTTTCTTGACCCCCTTCGATTTTTTTACATCATTTTGATCTTGAACACTAAATGAATACATTTTAGATCGCAACCCAACAAACTCTTTCATTATTTTTCCACAATTTTCGTCTTTCATCATACCCAGCACCTTTTTGTTTAAACGAGGAATACCATATATGTTATCTGAAGGATAATCAGATGTGTCAAATTCATCCTGTATGTCCATTTTTATGTCAGCATAGAAGTCATCAGTCCGTATTGTATATATGAATGAATCAGTATCCATATAGTTTAATGACAATTTTGATTTAAATTTGGGCTGCATGTAGCCATAATGGAAATTATACATTTTCCATTGGGAAAGTTCTAGCACACAAAATCCTAAGTAAATAGGCTTATTATAATATGTCTGGAGCCTATTCATTTGAATCGCCACCATGTCTTCTGAAAATATAGACAAACTATGGAAATTGGGCTTAGATATCCAATCTTGGGCTCCCAAATGATTGCAATTCGTTCTGTTCCAGTTTGTTACAATTCTAACATCTTTTCTCTTATCTACATTTTCCATAGTCTTACCATATACCGCATTATTGAGCAATTTGAAGAAGTTTTTCTCAAATGTATTTTTAGCGTTAGCTCTATGCTTGGTATTTAAGTCTATATATGATTTTAACCATGGAGATTGTTTAAAAGTGAGAATCCGATGTATTTTTTTTAGAATCAAACCATACTCTAAACATTGCTTAAGAATTCTGTAGTGAATAATATATGAATGTTTAGTAGAAAAGTCAGCAATTAATTTAGTTTTATTCTTTCCGTAAGGTTTTTTATTTTCCACACAAAAAGGTAGATCATTGTGCGATTCGTGTAAAATGGAGGGATATTCTAAAGTAACTTCATACACATTTGAATTATTGTCTATCCGATTTGGATCCAGATTTAGCTCATCACTTGATAACCATCTGAATCCTCCATATGGAAGATATTCGGACATAGCCCAACCGTAAAGGTTATTGGCATCTAGGTACATTAGAAACTCTGAAGGTTTCTCTTTATCGAAATCCTCTAGATATTTATTGTTTGCTTTTGAATACCTTTTACTACATTGTACAATCCCCCCACGTATCCCTTTTTTAAAGAAATTATACATATCTATATCAGTTAACAACTCCAATTCTATATTTGTGTACTTCAACATAGCATCCCACGACAGTCCAGGAGCAGTATAGTACTGGCTTGGATCTAGGTTATATATTCCCTTACAAACTTTTCGAAAATTTTCGAATACATCAGTTAGCAATAGAACGTCTGTTTTTAAATAAAACTCCATGTAGTCTTGTAAAGTTTTGCAATCAAATGTGTACCAAATTTTTTTTGCATGCTCATAATCTTCATGTGAACATTCTCTATTGGTAAGTGTGTTGAAAAAGTCTTCCCTCGCTGGAAGTTGACTATCATTTAATTTTTCAAAGGAATTGAGATAGTTGTAAGGGAAAACACCCTTCCTTCTAACCAGATCAAACTCTATTTTTGATGGAAATTGCTCTTTAATTGTACAGAAATCGTTATCCGTAAGATTATTGGCTAAAGTTTCTAAGCTTTCGGGCATAAAACGTAAGGTGTCTAGAAATCTAAGTTCAAGATTGAAATCGTCATTCATTTTTGTATATGTTGATAAAGATATATAACGTTCTTTATTTAGCGGAAGGACTTTTATGTTGTCAGACTTTTCTCCTAACTCTTTAACAAAAAGATGTGAGTCATAAGACGAATAATTATGAAAATAAATAGGGATAAATTTTGGTTGTTGATATTTTAAGTTGCACATATTATGAGCTGCACCTCTAAATTTGCCAGTTACATGACAATGATCCCTTACGCGATCACTACCTAAAAATTTATCACATATGTGGCAATTTACAGCATTTCGAAAACTGAATATTTCTGAAGGGGATAAAGAATCCATTTGTGTCTTTCTCATTAAATAATTAGTATATATATCTTCACAATCCTTAACTAAATAAGCAACAAATTTTTCTGCAGCGTCCCTACCAGTATATATTCTAAACTTATCTATATTATGGTTAATATATTTAATATTATAACTAAAAGCACAGGGAGTATGCTTTTTAGTTAAATTATTTTTTTTACTTACTATACATTGGATGTCCTCAAGTATGCATTCAAAATCTGCATACACAACAAAAGGCACATCCATCTGTCGTTGGTGGTCCTTAAATTTAAGTGTAGCGTTATTATAGGATGGTAGCTGGGCTACAATTTTACCACACTCTGCTTGATGTTGCTCCATGATCCTATCACTGTGAGTAAATTGCAGACATACATTACACAATTTAAGAGTGTGTTCGTGTTTTGTCGTTTGGCCGCTTAATAATCTGTAAAAAATTTAAATGAAATCATTTATAATAAATATTATAAAAAGTTATATATATATATATTCCCTAGTACTTGACACTTTTAGCTTACCTAGACATATTTTGTATTAGAACATAATGATGACCAACGATATTTTCCAACAACAATAAGTTGATATGATTACATTTTTCCTTCTTTGTTATATAATACGGACCAACAACTACATTATTTTCCTCATCATAACCAAATACGTTTACGCTGATTCCACTATTCCGCTTCTCAAATATTTTAATATCTTTTAAAGATATTGGAAATATTAAATTCTTAAAATCTAGCGTTACACCATTTTGGGTACAAATGATGTCAGCAGTTATGTCATGAATATTGTATGAGCTACATCGCTGTTTACTCTTTATTTGAGAAGTATCTACTGCGGCGATCAGACACCACTTGAAACAATATTGATCGGTGTTTTCTACATTGATGCAAGCTTTTCTTTTTTGAAGTTTTTCTGGTAAACTCATCCAGTTTGCTCCTTTAACTAGAGAAGCTTTATTAATACTTAGCTCTGCTCGGACTATGCGTATCAAAGTCCAACCAGAGTCCTTCTCTTGAAATTCACTCATTTTATTTTGAATTTCTGAAATTTGGTTAGAAAATACTTCATATATTTCATCTCCTCTGGTCAACAAATTCATTTTAGCTCTATGATGAATAATATTGAACTCCAATTCCTCTCCCACAATTTTTACATATTCTGCCACAATACTCATATTAAATTTTATTACAGTGTGGCTTTGTAAATGACTTTCAAGCATCTCTATGAAAATTGATTCATTTTCACCAATGAAATCTTCTAGTAAAAGTTCATCTCTTTTATTATTTAATCCATACGTTACAATATTATTTTTGAACGCTTTGCTTATGGTGTAAAATTTCATATTATCTTTATGTCTTCCTTGCGTTTCTTCATCAATGCTGGTATTATTTATTAAATTACCTCCACAAGCATCCGCTCCTTGAAGTTCTCGTTGTTGTTGTTGTTGTTGTTGTTGTTGTTGTTGTTGTTGTGGTTGATACTGTAGTTGTTGATGTTCATGAGTATTTGTGTACCATTGCATGGAGGTAGAGGGTTGTTGGCAATACATTTCTTTTTGTTGTTGTTGTTGTTGTTGTTGTAGTTGATATTGCAATTGTTGGTCAGTATTTGGGTACCATTGCATGGCCGTAGGATATGGTAGCTGTTGTTGAGGATATTGATATTGTTGTTGCTGTTGAGGATATTGATATTGTTGTTGTTCTTGAAGATATTGGTATTGTTGTTGTTGTTGTTGTTGTTGTTGTTGTTGTTGTAGTTGATATTGCAATTGTTGGCCAGTATTTGGGTACCATTGCATGGCCGTAGGATATGGTAGCTGTTGTTGAGGATATTGATATTGTTGTTGCTGTTGAGGATATTGATATTTTTGTTGTTCTTGAAGATATTGGTATTGCTGTTGTTGTTGTTGTTGTTGTTTTTGTTGTTGAGGATATTGATATTGTTGCTGTTGTTGAGGATATATATATTGGTCCTCAACACCATGATTTTGGATATGATCCAAGAAACACTTTTGATATTTATATATCTTATTGCACATATTACATTTATATACCATTTTAATAATTTATAGAATGTATTGTATTTTTTAAGATTTTATATGATGATGATGCACTTGCTAGATACAATGCTGTACTTGCTGCTAGATTAGAGAACGTCTCAATTTATACGAATTACGTTCTATTCTTACATTGTTACAACATACATATGTATGAAGAAAGCATCGTCCTCTTCATCTACAATAAACTTTTCTTCTTCATTTTGGAAGTTTCCATTATAGAAGTATGCCATTTGGTTCTTTGGAATGACATCACATTCACCTATCTCGTTCTCAAAAATATCAATGTATGTATGTATATAAGTGTGCATGGTTTGTTTGACAAATGTCAGCCTCTTTACACAAAAAACAAAAAATAAATAAAACTAAATAAAACCAACAACAAAAACATTAATATCTCACCAGAATACATAATTTCTTTCTATAAATACCCTTCCAGCTCCATCAGCTAAGAAGAATATTACAAAAAACAAATGCCGAGTACATACTATGATATTTTGTAACATCGCAACAGTGTGTACTAGTGTCAACGTTTGTCATTTTTGAAATTATTTCTTGTTGTGTGGTATTGCTTTCCCTATAAAAAAAACATAACGTGAAAGACGTTGCACACATTTTAAAAAAATGATTAAAAACCATCGAGTACCCTCGTCACTTCACACCTTTGGTTAAAACAAAAATCTTATACATACATACACAGAAAGCATGCGCGCTAACGAAAATAAACTACGAGTATGTACATCAACCGACAGACATCTACAAACCATCGAGTACCCTCGTCACTTCACACCTTTGGTTAAAACAAAAATCGTATACATACATACATAGAAAGCATGCGCGCCAACATAATAAACTGCGAGTATGCACATCAACCGACAGACATCTACAAACCATCGAGTACCCTCGTCACTTCACACCTTTGGTTAAAACAAAAATCTTAAACATACATACAAACAAAGCATGCGCGCCAACATAATAAACTGCGAGTATGCACATCAACCGACAGACATCTACAAACCATCGAGTACCCTCGTCACTTCACACCTTTGGTTAAAACAAAAATCTTATACATACATACACAGAAAGCATGCGCGCCAACATAATAAACTGCGAGTATGCACATCAACCGACAGACATCTACAAACCATCGAGTACCCTCGTCACTTCACACCTTTGGTTAAAACAAAAATCGTATACATACATACATAGAAAGCATGCGCGCCAACATAATAAACTGCGAGTATGCACATCAACCGACAGACATCTACAAACCATCGAGTACCCTCGTCACTTCACACCTTTGGTTAAAACAAAAATCTTATACATACATACACAGAAAGCATGCGCGCTAACGAAAATAAACTACGAGTATGCACATCAACCGACAGACATCTACAAACCATCGAGTACCCTCGTCACTTCACACCTTTGGTTAAAACAAAAATCTTAAACATACATACAAACAAAGCATGCGCGCCAACATAATAAACTGCGAGTATGCACATCAACCGACAGACATCTACAAACCATCGAGTACCCTCGTCACTTCACACCTTTGGTTAAAACAAAAATCTTAAACATACATACAAACAAAGCATGCGCCCCAACATACCCTCGAAGTGAACTAACCCTCGTCACTTCACACCTTTGACATTTTTTTAAAATTTTCCCATAAATTACAAAATTTTTGACATTAATTACCCAAATTTGACAATTTTTATTGCCATAGAACCGGCAGTTCCCTACTACTTAATTGCATTAGTTTTTAATCTGATTTCTTAAGCTAAATGTTATGTACGAATATGATTTATGTGTTTTTTTAAATAAAATGATTCACCTTTTGATGAATGAAATGACTTTTAGTTCGTTTTGAATTATTTGTCCAAACAAATGTTTCATTAAATACAACCTCTCTCTCAAGTCTAAAAAAAATTATTTTAGTAATTTAATGTTTTGCACAGCAGTGAGCTTTTGTGAATCAAGAGTGTATGAATATAAACTTTGCATACTGTGGAGGGAATTTACACATACATGTATCAAAATGTATGAATATATATAATCATATATGCCCATATACCCTCATTTTTCGGATCCGAACCATATATGGGATATCATATATGCTCCATACATATTTTTTTAGCTGGGTATGTATTATTTTTATATTTATTATAAAATAACTCACAATTTTGTCTTTACGCTTCCAAAAATATTCACTACTGAATCAATTTGTGTAACTTCTTTCTTCTGCTTAGCTGGAATTTACCGTTATCTGGCAGCGTGCAGAAATTACTCATAAAAATCACATAAAATCTATCGTTTATGAGCTCAGAAATATGCGCGCAGAAACCAAGCATAAAACACTCATAAAATTTACCGTTTATGAGCTCAGAAATTTACACGCAAGAAACACTCATAGAAAGTCATAAAATCGATCGTTTATGAGCTCAGAAATATGCACGCAGGAAACAATCACAGAAACTCATAAAATAGTTCATATATGAGCTCATATATAAGAGCGCTCCGATAATGGTATGCTGGGATTGAATGAAAAATTGTTGTAAATGTGTTAGTAAAAAATTGTTGTTTGTGTTAGTTTCAGTCATTCATTTCTTGTAGGGTACCAACTACGAAATGTCAAAAATAGATTACACATGTTTATATGAGAATAATTATTTTGAAGACGGAGAGGAAACATGGCGGCAGGTTGTTGCCTATGCTGATTTTGTCGTTGTAGTCCAATTAAACTAATTTCCATTTCTTTGGCTGCAATGAGAAAATTCAGTGTTACCAGTATAATACAAAATGTTGAATGAGTGATATCGTACAATTGTTTCATATTATTTAACAGAAACAATATCCAAAAGTTGATGTAAAGAACAAATTGATTCATTTTTAGGGTTCCGTACACCAAATGTGAAAAAAGGAACGCTATTGTTTTCGCTACGCTGTCCGTCACACGCTTTTTCGTCAGGAACCGTAAGAGCTACGGACCTGAAATTTGGACAGAGCCTCTCAGGCTGCCCAGAGAGGCGCTTAGGGGCCAAACATACGCTTATACATTACTCTCGGTTCTCTCGGCCCATCAGTTAATGCAATTTTGACTATATAATTTTCACAACTTGCTATATCTTGGAAAACGTAAGAGGTAAACTCTTGAAATTTTCAAAAACGGTAAAACTAAAAAATCTGAAAATAATAAAACCGGCAAACCAAAAAAATCGCCAAAAATTCAAAAAAATCGTCAAAACAAAAAAAAAATCGCTAAAATTAAAAAAAATCTAACACTAAAATAAGTCGCAAAAATCATCCAAATGAAAACAAAAATTGCCAAAATTAAAAAAGCGCCAAAAACCGAAAAAAATCGCCAAACCGCGAAAAAGGCTTCAGTAACAAAATAATTGTTAATATGAAAAAAATCGCCAAAATGAAAAAAATCGCAAAAATTAAAAAAAATCGCCAATTGAAAAACCGGTAAAATCGCCAAAACGAAAAAAAAATGTCAAAACTAAAAAAATTGCCAAAATTATAAAAAAACCCAACAACCGAAAAAGCGTCAAAACCAAAAATAAAATCGCCTATATGAAAAAAAAATCGCCAAAATTAAAAAAATAGCCAAAATAAAAAACCTCAAAAACGAAAAAAATTCCAAAACTTTATTTTATATAGGCTAAAGTTCGTATTGAATTACATATTTTGTGTCCGTACGGAACCCTTCGTGCACAGGTCAAAGTCGCACTTTACTGAATTCATTATACTTTTTCGTCAAATAAGTACATTTTAAGAGAGTAGTATAATATTTATAAATGCGAAATATTTGAAGGTGGCAATACTGAACTATTTATTTATACTTAAATATGAGGTGCAGATGCTGCTGCTGCCGTCTCCAAAATAATTAAGTATAGTGTTGTGTAGTTCATGAACGAACTAGTTCAAATGAACTATTCAATACTTTGAACTAAGTGAACTAGTTCAATCTTTTCACGCTCTCTAGTTCAATTTTTGAACTAAGACACAAAACACAAAATGAACTAAGAGATGCTGTGTTCAATGATTTCTTCGCTAGTTTACTCTGTGCTTTTACACCCTTTCTGACCACGGTTACCAGACTTAAAACTTCATGTGTTTTACATTTTAATGACAACACGGTTACCAGATTTGAAAATTTATCATAATCAGTCCTCCCATAAAATTCAAAGATTTTTTATAATAAAAGACGTGTACATATATAGATAAGAATAAAACACTATTTATAAAATCAATATTGTTTATTGAAATGTATGTTTTATTTTTTAAACTTATATAAGCTGTTCTGGAACTTTTGAGTTGATAATGCAGAATCCTTTGGTCGTTCTTTACCCAGTGTGAAAATATTTCATACAAATATCTTTTTTAGCCAGCTATTGAGAGAAGAATAAAATTTCATTTTTCCATCAAGATATGTTTAAATTGAAAACTTTAATCTCGTTTTCTTCCAAACTAGTTTTTTTAGTTATGACGTTCTTTGAGTAAATGGGCGATATGTATGTATATACACATATACACACATGCAGATATACATACATATATATATGTATGTATGTATGTATATACATATATTTATATATATATATATATATATGTACGTATATATATACATATATATATGTATGTATATATATATATATATACATGTATATTTACTTAGCAGTACACAATTATGCAGCTTTGATTGACCATAAAAATACTACTCTGTAGTGAACAATTTTTTTTTTGAATTCAAATATTTTCAACTGAATTAAAAAGTGAAGTGATTTTTAAATATATATTTTATTAAATAAAAAATGTCCAGCAAAAAACACAGCGATATATGGCTTCATTTCCAAAAAGATGGGATTGCTCGTGCCAAGTGCAATCATTGCCAAACGTCGCTAAGCATCGCGGGTGGATCCCTTGGTAACTTAAACCGCCATTTAAGAGTGAAGCACCCCTTCATTCCAAGGTCTCTACAACGGCAAGTGGATATAAATTTGGAATCCGATTTACTATCAGCAGAGGTCGAAACACCAATAAGTTTCCAGCCTTCGACAAGCTCACAACAACCGAGCAGTTCACAACCGTCTACCAGCTCGCAAGCAAATTATCAGCAGCAAACAATATCACAATTTGTGCGCAAGCCGCCACCAATTAAAAAAGTGCAGAAAATTGACACTCTGGTGTTCAAATTCGTTGCAAAGGGCCATCATTCGTTGCGAGTAGTAGAGGAGCCGGCATTCAGAGAACTCATACATGAAGTGTCGCATTGTCCTGGTTACCAAATGCCAACCAGAAAGACATTATCATGTAATCTGCTTCCAAGAGTACGAATGGAAATTCTGGAAAGGGTCAAATTGAGCATACGATCCGCCGCAGCAGTTTGTCTTACCACCGATGGTTGGACATCTAGGTGCAATACCAGCTATATAGCGGTAACTGCTCACTACATTGATGAACATACACAACTAAAATCATACTTGCTGTCCTGTGATCAATTTTCAGAGAGACATACTGCTGAAAATCTTTGCAAATTTTTAAGAGAAACTATGGCAGATTTTGAAATTTGCAATAAAGTGACTGCAGTTGTTAGTGATAACGCTCCAAATGTAATTGCTGCAGTACGACAAGGACAATGGCGAAGTGTAGGCTGTTTTGCACATTCTCTCAACCTAGTTGTGCAATCAGCCTTAGAGGAAGTTGAGGATATATTACCGAAGACTAGAAAAATAGTGGAATATTTTCAGAGAAGTTCTCAAGGACTTAATAAGTTATTTGAGACCCAGAAACAAATAGGAATACCTGAGCTTAAACTTAAGCAAGACGTGCCAACACGTTGGAATTCCACGTATTTGATGTTGGAAAGGATAGTAGCTACAAAGGATGCAGTAATTTCTACCCTGTCATTGAAGCGCCCTGACTTGTTGTTGTCATTACAGGAATGGGACTACATAGACGAAAACATTCCCATATTAAAGACGTTCTACCAGGTGACCGTCGAAATTTCTGCGGAAAGTAACGTAACACTTTCAAAAGTAACGGTCATCTGCAACATATTAGAAGCAGTTATTTCCAAATCCTTTTCCGCCAACGACAAAATTTCGGCATTCATTCAAAAAATAAAAAGTCAGCTAAAATCCCGATTTGGAGAGTACGAAAAGAACTTTTTATATGCCGAAAGCACACTGTTGGATCCTCGATTCAAGAAAAGGGGATTCAAAAGTGAAATTTCGTACGAAGCTGCTGTTAAAACTCTGAGGTCTAGGCTGTGTTCTATAAGTCTGCCAGGCAAGAATACGGAAGTGAATGAGCATCACGAAACAACAGACAACAACAATGTCGCAGGATTAAGCTTTTGGGCGGAATACGATCAAGAGTTTAATAAAACCGTCCGCCCAGATAACAACACTGCCGCCGCTATTAGAGAGTTTGATAAATACCTTAACGAAGAGTATTTAGATAGAACTCAAGATCCGTTAGCGTGGTGGAGCGAAAGGAGAAAGCTTTATCCTCGTGTGTATGCCTTCGCACTGAAACGGCTCTGCATACTGGCTACTTCAGTACCCTGCGAAAGAGTTTTTTCCTCAACGGGCCAAATCGTAAATGACAGGCGTACACTTCTTAAACCTAATAAAGTTTCAAGTCTGGTTTTTCTCCATCGCAACATGTAAAAGGTAATATAATTTTTTAAATTATGACGATAACAACTGAATCAATTTTTTTTTAGCTACTATCCTCTCCAACATTAAGTAAAGTTTGCTTAAGTTCAGGTATTGCCATTTGCTTCTGGATCTCAAACGACTTATTGCGCCCTTGAGAACTTCTCTGAAAACATTCTACTATTTTTCTAGTTTTTGGTAAAATATCGTCAACTTCCTCTAAAGCTGATTGCACAACTAGGTTGAGAGAATGTGCAAAACAGCCTAAACTTCGCCATTGTTCTTGTCGTACTGCAGCAATTATTTTTGGAGCGTTATCACTAACAACTGCAGCCACTTTATTGCAAATTTCAAAATCTGTCATAACTTCTCTTAAAAATTTGCAAAGATTTTCAGCAGTATTTCTCTCTGAAAATTGATCACAGGAGAGCAAGTATGATTTTAGCTGTTTATGTTCATCAATGTAGTGAGCAGTTACTGCTATATAGCTGGTATTGCACCTAGATGTCCAACCATCGGTGGTAAGACAAACTGCTGCGACGGAACGTATGCTCAATATATGAGTTCCATGAATGCTGGCTTCTCTACCCACCCTTTAATATTTTATATTAAACCCCAATTTTTTAAAACAAAATAAATTTTTTTTTGCAAACATGTACATACATATAAAAAACAAAGTGCAAATTACTTTTTAAGAAAAAATAAATGAAGACTGAATAAAAATAGTTCCTTTTATGTTTAATAAATGTATTGATTTTTATTTTATTATAGAAAAAGTATTTTCAAAATAATAGTTTTACATTGATAGAGCTGAATGTATAAAACTACATCACTATATTTTTGAATTCGAGACTTTTGTTTATTTCGATAAAAGAACATCTAATGTATCGAAGAATGCAATAATTTCGAATTCAAACAAATTATGAGTTAAGGCCTTTCTATGTAAAGGTAGCGATATATAAATGACGAACATTACATTTTTAAAGTACATAGGTTGAAAATTTACTACTATGCATATCGCTACCTATATATATATATAGGCAATAAAGTATTTAACGTATTCCGATTACTCTTTTGTTGATATATTTTTTTTTACTTAATAATTTTAATTCGAAATGTTACTGTTTTTATGATAAAATTGCTTAAATATTTCTGAGTTTATGTTTATATCTCAAATAGATTCATTTTTAACCTTAGAATTTATGATCATGTTTCTGAGTTCGCTAAGAAATTCCTAAATTGTTCCTTCCAGGACTTTATCAAAATTCGAATCTTATGCACACTTTTCCATGTTATCAAATACAACACAAATCCCTGTTTACAACAACTGTTACGTTTTTCAAGATCTACTCGCAATTTACAGTTAATCATTCCACAAATTAACAATTCAGTTTTTGAAAGATCGTTTCTAGTTAGAGCATGTAGGTTATTTAATGAATTACCCATTAACCTTAGAAATTTTGAACTTTCAATGAGCAATTTTAAACACATGTTACTCACCGTTGTTTTCAATTAATTATTTAAGGATATTTAGCATAGCATCTGTAAATATTTTTCTTTTTATTAACATTGTTATATTTTTGTATATTATACATATCAACCTTACATTTTGTATATGTATATATTATTAGCATATATGTTTCATACATCTATTCTTTTGTACTACTACTTCAATCGTACATGGCCCCATGGGCTCGGTTGAAACAATAAATAATAAATGAAATGAAATGAAATATAATATAAATATGTTTATATCTCAAATATAATATAAATATGTGATGGAGTATTTTAAAAAAAGAGTCACTTATTGTTTCCAATCTTTCAAGATTTATACAATCATTTTCCTAAAAGGGCTATTACACTGGCATACTTTTCTGCAGAAATGTACGATGGCATACCAAAACTCACCGTCTAATAGCATGTATACGAGTGCGTTAGACACGTATGTATGTATGTTGGTTTTCAAAAATGTTTGTCGTACACCAAGTATGAAGTATGCTAAGCCCAAGTATGACATCGTACATTTCTGCAGAAAAGTATGCCAGTGTAATAGCCCTTTTAGGAAAATGATTGTATAAATCTTGAAAGATTGGAAACAATAAGTGACTCCAGGCCAGGATAAGTAGACAAGTCGGGTTTATAACCATTTCCATTTCATTATTTGCTCATACTCATTGCTGTGTTCCCTCCACTGGCTTTCGAAATCCATACAAACTATGTATTATGCTCCTAAGAAATTAAAGGATTTAAATTAATATACATAGGTATATTAGATAAAATTATAGTTATTTTACTCACATACAATTTTTGTTTTGCCAAATATGCTGTATTCCCTCCACTGGCTTTCGAAGTCCATACAAACTATGTATTATGCTCCTAAGAAATTAAAGAATTTAAATTAATATACATACTGTTAGCGTCAAAATAAAGTGTACACCATAACTTGTTATAAATAAATTTTTATTTCAATCTCTTAAAACAAATTAATTTCAGCTATATATGCTTTTTTATAAAACTATATTAAAGCTTAACAATATTCTCCAAAAACAACAAAAAAAATTTACAAAAACAAAAGTTATAGTAGAAAAACAGAACATACTCATAATCTTACGCGTCAAAATAAAGTGTACAAAAGAAGAAATCTTAAAATAATTGTTGATTTAGTACTTTGTTACTTTTCCTTTGGCTTTGATAACAGCATCTAATCGTCGAGGCATCGAATTTACTAGTTTTTTTGTAAGTTCGGGGGAGATTTTCTGCCATTCATCTGTCAAAACTGATTTCAACATGTTCATACTACTAATCGTCCTTTTTCGAATTTGGCGTTCAAGATGTTCCCACAAGTGCTCAATCGGATTTAAGTCCGGTGATTGTGGAGGGTGATCCAGTTGCTTAGGTGTGTGATAGAGTAACCATTCTTTCACTATTTTGGCTGTGTGTTTAGGATCATTGTCCTGTTGAAAGCACCAAGATCCTTGTAATTCTAATTTATCCACACTAATTTGCAAATTGTTTTTCAATATGTTTAAATAATCCATTTTGTTCATGGTACTTTCAACGAACACCAAACTTCCAACGCCACTCGCCGCCATACACCCCCACACCATCACAGAGCCCCCACCGTGCTTTACAGTGGATATTACATTTTGTTCGGCAAACTGTTGACTTTTGCTTCTCCAAATTTTTACGGGTTTTTTCTGTCCAAAAACTTCAAATTTGCTTTCATCGCTAAACAGAAGGAAACATCTTTGTTTTTATATTTTTTGCATATTCGAGACGTCGTTTTTGATTGACTGCTGATATTAATGGCTTTTTTCTCGGTGCTCGACCATGTAAGCCATTTTCATGTAGAGCTCGTCTAATTGTACTGGCGCTTACGGTAGAACTTGATGTTTTTGAAATGTCCTCTGCAATTTTTACAGCACTTCTTGTTGGATTTTTCCTTACATCGCGCACTATTGATCGGACTTGAACCTCATTTAAAATTTTCTTCCTGCCAGCACCTGGGCAATTTTCCAGTTTTCCCACACGTTTATATTTATCTATTATTTTTTTGACGGTGTTATGGCTTCTGTTAATAATGGAACCGATTTCACGTAAACTTTTACCTTCTTCGTGGTATTTTATCACAAGCTCTCGAACATCAATGGAAGTTTGCTTTCCCATTAAAAAAAAAAATTTATTTACTAAACGCGATGTTCTTTTACACTTGTCAATTGCAACTAAAGTGAATGTAAAATTAAATTAACTCACATTTGTAATACAAAACTACTGGAAATTAAAAAATATAACGGTTTTATTACCGTATAAAATCTTCACTATAGTGGTAATGCAACATTGGAAGGTTTTGACTGTACTGTACACAACCGTTTTCTAACTGGTGATGCCTTTGATGTTGTTGGTTGATCTCCCTTTTCTTGTAGGTCTTCAGCTATAATAATTGGCAAATCTTCTATATTTGGAGCTAACAAATTCAGGAATAAAAAAGTTAAAATATCCGATTATATAAAATGGATTTCAAACATGCCTCCAATCTCATCTTCTTCATAAAAATTTTGTAAATGCCGTCCACTAGCCATTACAACTTCGCAGGTACCTTTAAGTTGAGCTGGGCAAACATTATCTGGGATGCCTCCACATTCATCTTCAGCATCATCTTCTCCAGATATGTTCCCATCTTGTTCTTGAATATAATCAAGCATTTGTTGCAACGATAAACCTCTAAAATCCATCAAATTTATAAATTTTCAACAAAATACTTATAAATAAATTTAGAAAATAATACAGAAAATTACTCAAAGCACGAAAAAACATGTACCCTAGGAGACCCACGATGGTAACGCTTTGAGTAAAATGGAGAAAAATATTATCAAATATAACTTTTTCGACCAAAACCAAGTTGTGTTCCATAGCTTATTGTTTATTTATCAATAATTGTAATTTTCTTCAAACTGCGTCAAAAATATATTGCTAAATATATGTACTTACCGACGTGCCATATCTGAAAACGGGGATTTTTGTGTTTTCTTTTTCTTAAGCACAACTTTAGATGCGTTAGTTTTGCGAACTGAACTAAGAATGACGAAGCATGTTTGTTTTTGCAGGCTACAAATCTTTTGCACTAAACGGAAACTTTTTTTGTAGTTTTGTGGTGTCGCTTAGGATTTATTAGAGTAAAAGTAACGACATGTTTTGCATATGGTAATAGTGGGTTATATCGGGTTAAACACAAACATAATAGCTTACCATCATATACACGTACACCAATACATCCATCGTGCTTCGTTTATAGTACGACAGCATTTATTATTGGCTTAGTATAATACATGCCACGAGAATACATTTAAAAAGCATGACGTATTTACATTTCAAGACTGCTTACGCAGGCCACTACTGCCAAATCTAAGCTACGTTGGCTACATGGCGTGTGCTCGCAATACATGTAAATTGAGAAATTTAATTTACTACACATGTGCTGTCTCTGGAAATGTGTCCGACTCGGCTAAATTTGTCATATTTACATTTTGGAACAAAAATACTATCAAAATTTTACGACATGTAGCAATTACAAACAATTAAAGAAATGCAACCAATATCCTGAAAATTCTCGTGACGTCATATTCACATGCGCATGTAGATTTTTACATGCTCTGTACTGTAGGCTTTAGCGTTTCAAGCTGTGGGTCCAAGTTCCACAATTTTTGAACGAAAAATTTTTACTGGCAGCACCCGAATGATTGTTGTCAGATATGGCGATATCTCACCAAAAGCATTAAATGCATTCACCACAGCAAGCTACCTACTACGAAATGTCAAAAATAGAATACACATGCATACATATATGAGATTGATTATTTTGAAGACAGCAAGGCAACATGGCGTGTAGGTTGTTGCCTATGCTGATTTTGTCGTTGTAGTCCAATTAAACCAATTTCTACTTCTTTGGCTGCAATGAGAAAATTCAGTTTTACCAGTATAATACAAAATGTTGAATAAGTGATATCGTACAATTATTTTATATTATTTAACAGAAACAATATCCAAAAGTCGATCTAAAGAGTAAATTGATTCATTTTTATACTTTTACGTCATATACGTACATTTTGAAATGCGACATATTTGAAGGTGGCAATACTGAACTATGTATTTATACTCAAATATGAGGAGCATATGGTGCTGCTGCCGTCTCCAAAATATTGCCAAGTTAGCACATTATCTTGAAATTATATAATAGCCTTACGATTACAAATTTATATAATGCACACCATATTGCAGTGAAAGGTATTGTACTAAACACGAACTTGGTATAAATTTTTATCTCACTACTTTTGATGGCCGAAATTTTGGAAAGGAACTTGGCCTTTTTTCACATTTATGTTTTTGTGAGAATCTAAATACTTTTTGGAAGGTTTTCTTAATAAAGCTTTTTAAACTTTAAATTTCTAGTCTCTTATAGTTCTATTCATAATGTCTGCGCCAGTTTAAAAGGCCAGAGTTACATAAAATAATGGGCTGCAGGGTGATATGTGCACCATTGTGTCATAATAAGGACCGAGTAATTTGTTTAATTTTTTAAGAGACATCTGAGTAGAAATATGTAAATTATAGTGTTAATTTTAATGTAGTAAAGTAAATATTTTTTAAACGTGGCCCTACTTCCCCAATTTAACAATCGGTGCTTTAAAATTTTTCCTGTTCGTAAATCCCTTAACTTAAATTCTTAATTTTGAGCTTAAAGTGCGTGTCCATGCCCTCAAATGAAACTTCCAGGATTTTAAATCGTTCTTGGTGATCTCTAATTTAGATTTATTTGTGTATTGAATTTAAGCACTCTAGTGCAAATTCTAGCCTGAAATGTTATGGCCGTTACCCCCACTCTCCGTTACTTTTTTAAACTCAAGATTTTGTTATGAGCAGCGCTCAATTATCATCTTACCCGTTTTAAGATGATAGCTTTAAGTTAAAGCTTCAGTTAAAAGCTTCAGTACAAAATTATCGCGGCCACTGCCACTCTTGGTTAAAATAATTGGGTTTTAAGATTTTTCTATTTGGTTTCTCATCTTGACCTACTTGCGTACAAAATTTCATCTCTCTAGCGCAAATTTAATTATTTAATTTTTTTGGGCGTATTCCCGCCCACTTTTTTAAATAAATTTTTTTTGCCAGTGTCAATCATACGTGTCAAGTTTCGTTGGAAACGGATATTAATATTTAAATGAATAGTGTATTTAAATCTGCTGATCCGAAGTACAAGAAATAGGAGGTTTTAATTGTATGGGCGTGTTAACATCCACTTTTTTCAACGAAACTTTATAACTTTGCATTATTCCAACATTTGTGCAAAATTTCAATAAAATCGCTTGGTACAAATATTTTAAATTTGCTCTTTTAATTGTGTGCTTTATTGGAATATCACCGCCCCCTGGTAAAAATCTCCGGGTTTTCATATTTTTCTAGTTAGTTGCTAATCTAGACCTACTTGTTTATAAAATTTCAGCTTACAAGCGTATATCTTATTTATTTTCTTCTTATGGGCCCACTTTTTCAATCTCGATACCTGCTGTTGCCATTAGTTATCTTTCCAGTAGAGTTTCGTTGAAAACGGATAGTAATAAATATGTAGCATATGCAAATGTGTGAAATAGAAGGCTTAAATTGTGTGGGCGTGTTAATGCCCACTTTTTCAGCGAAAGTTTATAGCCTTGTATTATAGAAACATGTATGCCAAATTTTAGTAAAATCGCTTGAGTTTAACGCCTTAGATTTGTTTTTTAAATTCTGAGCCTTATGGGCGCAGCCCCGCCTTCCTAGGTAAAATTTTTTGGGTTTGCAGATTTTTCTAGTATTTTGTTAATCTATAACTACTCGTTTATCAAATTTCAGATCACTAGCGCAAATTTTAATTTTAGTTTTTATGGGCGTGTGGCCTACATTTTTTAACAACAACCCCAAAAATGTTGACCCTTGTATTATTGCAACATGTGTGCCAAATTTTAATAAAATCGCTTGAGTTAAACGCCTTAGAATTTTTTTTTCAATTCTGAGCTTTATGGGCGTAGCCCCGCACCCTTGGTAAAAATTTTCGGGTTTTCAGATTTTTTTCGAACTTTCGTCATATAAATTAAAACACATTTGTGCATATGAAAATGAACACAACACCGCCGCACAACGAAATTCGTCGTGCGTGACGAACTCTGGGATAGATTTATTTCTATTTTGTACTCCGACGAACGACGAAAAACAAAATTGAGGGAATATTCTCTCTCTCTTTCTCTCTCAGTTTTTGTACACACAACAACCAACTTTATCAAATATGAGAGAAGAATTCGGTGAGTAAATTCGTCGCTATTGTGCTTCACACGACGAATTTACGAAGCGAATGGTTATCGACGAATTCGTCGACGTGGACGAAAGTTGGTTGTTGCGTGTACAAAAACAGACAGAGAGGGAGAGAATTTTCTCTCAATTTTGTTTTTTCGTCGTTTGTCGGCGTACAAAATAGAAATAAATCTATCTCAGAGTTCGTCACGCACGACGAATTTCGTTGTACGGCGGTGTTGTGTTCATTTTCATATGCACAAATGTGTTTTATTTTTTATAACGAAAGTTCGCACCGAAAGATTCATTGTTCGTTCCAGTTGTGTTCCTAGCATAAACTAAAGAGCATAAAATAAAATGAGATGTGGCTTCTAAACAATTGTTTGGTGAAATGGAAACCCATGGTTTAATGTATCAACGAATGGTACATGACTTCAATTGAAAAAAAACTGTGATTGAAAAACTGTCGTAATTACTTGGACCGAAACTGATTGCTTTGCATTTAGATGGATTAAAGTTTAGTTTATTAAAAACTGACCAATTTGATGATAGAGACAGAACATTATTCATCATAATTTCGTGACAGTCTAAGAAAGTTGTCTCACCACTAAATAAGAGGTTAATGTCATCGCAAAAAGGTAAGTTTTACATGAGGACTCAATTTAACTCACAAAATCGTTCATGTATATAAGAAACAAAGGACCAAGAATGGAAGCTTGCAGAACAACACTAGAAAACATCAAAATCGTCCAATTATTACGACCCACGCTGACAAATTGCTTTCGATTGTTGAAGTAGGAATATAATAGTTTACATGCTATTGCTGAGAATATAAATTCAAAAGAAAGTTTGTTAATAAGGATAATATGATTCACCGTATCGATGGCCTTGCTCAGATCAAGCGAAATTAATACCGAAACTTTTTTAACATTATGATTTTGATGTATATTATCCGTTGAGTTTTGTAAAAGAGAGGAAGTACTACCACCCGATCGAAAGCCATAGTAGCAATTGCTGAGTATGCTATTAGACTTTAAATATCACATAATCTGATCCTTTAAAACTGCTTATGAACTTGAGAGGAATGTTGTCATACGCGTTTCTTTTCCGGCTATTAATGATCTTCCAAATATCTTTACTGCTACAATTGCTGAACTTAGCTTCCCAAAACTTAGCCTTATGCGTTCTCAAAATATTTTTCACTTCGTTCCTGTATTTGCAGTATTTAAAATATTGGGGGCTATTCTGGAAAACGCGTCGAAGAAGTGAAACTTTACATTCAAACAAAAAGAAATTTTCAAAAATTGTTACTCTTTCTTTTAAAAACGGTTAATTCTCTCTGAGAAACAAAAACAAATTTTTTACATACATATGTATACACAATTTTGTTTTTGTTTTCCATGTAAGTTTCACCAAGTCGACGCGTATTTCAGAATAGACACGCTTTAAAATATGATTCATACATAAGGAATTTCTATTTATGTGATGTTAGTTGATCTAATAGAAACACAAAAAAAAACAGAAAACACATACAAATTTCAATAATTTGTTTTTCTCAGAAAGCAATTATTATACTTACATTTTACAATGCAAAATATAAACAAAAAAAATTTTACAATTCAAATTAATTGATTTTTCTTGCAAGTTAATGTATTTTTAGTTTAGTTTTATTAAAAAAACAATTTTTTATTTGCACTTATTTTATTTTATTTTAGAGGACGAGCGTTGTTCAACACAATTTCAAAAATGGGCTTGGACGTCATTTCGAGTCCAAGGGAGCCCACATACTGGACTACTGACATACATAAAATTTCGGATGTTATAGATTTTGACGTCATGAAAAATATTTCTAGGGAATTAATTCACGTTGAAGCTTCCCTAGATCTATCGTCCGATCACTCTCCCACGATCGTTACAATCTGTAGCCCACTGAGAAGTGCTCTACCTCACCCATATGTGAAAATGGTCAGTCGTGTTAATTGGCTGAGATTCAAAAAATATCTTAGTAGTCATTGCACTGAAAACATTAAGCTAAGAACTCATGATGATATTGAATCTAATATTGGTAATCTTAACGAAAATATTAAGCAGGCAGCTGATCATGCCACTTCCTCCCATCCGCAGACTGGGTTTAACAGAATATATTCTACAGATATTGAACATCTCGTATGTGAAAAAAGAAGAGCTAGAAGAGAATGGCAACAGCACAGATCACCCCAAAATAAAATTAGATTAAAAGAGTGAACTAAAAGACTACAAGAACTGCTTGGATATGAAAAAACTGCATCTCTTAAAAACTATCTGGAAAATCTCGATGTAAAACAAGCATCTAATTACTCTTTGTGGCGCGCTGCGAAAAGAATTAAAACACCCGTTGAGTTTAAACCTCTCCTCTGCGCACTTCTACCGGAGTTTGGGCCAGGAGTGATATTGAAAAAGGTAACTTGTTTGCAAAGCATTTAAAATCCGTATTTACCCCAAACACATGTACTGGTGTTGTTGATTTCCCGAGTGTAGTTCCACTACTCCCTCGACCCATAAAATTTAAAATGTGTGATGTACAAAATCTAATTGCTGAACTCAACCCGAAGAAAGCACCGGGTATTGATGGAATTAGTAACCAAATGCTAATAAAATTGCCTCGTATTGCAATTAGAATCATGTTATTAATTTTTAATGCCATTTTACGACTAGAGTATTATCCCCACAGCTGGAAGCTTGCCGAAGTTAAAATGATTCCAAAGCCGGGCAAAGATCTGACCAAGGCAGAATCATACAGGCCAATGAGCCTGCTATCAACTGCACTGTTTATTGACGTTTCGCAGGCATTTTATAAAGTGTGGCATGAAGGCCTAATTATAAAATTAAAATCATATCTACCAATAAATTTGGTGAATTTATTAGAAAGTTACATTACTACCCGGAAGTTCACGGTTGTGGAAGGAGAATTCATGAGTGTGCCCGAATCGATATCATCTGGTGTGCCACAGGGGGAGCATACTGGGGCCAGTTTTGTATTTGATTTATACTTGTGATATGCCTTTGAGCAGTAATATCCATACGTTTGCCGATGATACAGCCTGCCTAAGTATGCACGAAAATCCTCATGAGGCTTCCCGATATCTACAAGAATATATTACACAACTGGAACTATAGTTAAAATTATGGAGAATTAAGGTAAACGAGCAAATGTGTGTTCAGGTAACATTTACCCTGCGAAGAGATACTTGTTCCCCAATTCGAATCAACAATCAAATTGTTCCTCAGCATTCACATGTAAAATACCTTGGTATACACCTTGATCGACGACTTACATGGAAACAACATATTGACTCAAAGCTAATACAAATGAAACTTAAACTATCTCAGATATATTGGCTTATTGGTAGAAATTCAACAGTCAGCCTAGACTGCAAACTTTTATTATACAAGTCTCTTTTGAAGCCAATATGGTGCTACGGAATTCAGTTATGGGGCACTGCTTCAGCTTCTAACGTTGAGAGAATCCAACGAAGGCAAACCAAATTTTACGTTTGATAACATCGGCTCCATGGTACATCAAAAACTCAAATATACATCGTGATTTGAATATGCAACTAGTGATTGAAGAAATAGCAAAATACGCAGGCAAATATTTAACAAAACTCGAGTCACATCGTAATCCGCTTGCTCGTAACATCTTGAATTTTACTGGCCACATCCGCTTGAAAAAGAAGGACAAAAGGGCTCTTATAATCAATACTCCAGATGGGATTGCTTGAAAATATTTTTTTTTCTTTTTGACTATCAATACTTACATATGTATTATTTCTAACTATCACTAAGTTTATGCCCGACAGTGGTCGCGCCTAATACTTATATTTTAGATTTGAATACTTAATACAATAAATAAATAAATGTAAAAAAAAACGTTATTATCCACCTCACGATGTCTTTTACTTTCAACGATGTTCACTCTACTAAATTCCAATTAGTACTGACTCACTTCTCACATACGGCAATTCTTTTTATACTATATATAGATGGCGTAGCAACATGCATGCATGTATGTACTTAGTAAAAACCAACTGGAAGAAACTATTTCCGCACAACGATTTGGCTGTTTAGGCGTGTTTGCTTATTGGTAGGCAGATGATTAAACAGTCTTCTAGCACAATCGGGAAAATTCATGTCGCCGTTTCTAGATGTTTGTAGGTGATTCGATTGGCCGTTAGTTTTTGAATTTTCAAAGTAACGACTTGTATGTTGGCAATGCAGTGTGCTGTTTTTAGTACAGGGTGGTTAACATAAGTGCTCGCACTTTTATTTTTATACTTGTACGTGTGTAGCTACCCTGTAGTAAATAAAATAGTCGATTGACAAAAAACACTAGCTATAGATTAATTATTTTGCAACTGACTACAAATTGGTTTAAATCTCATGCAGATATCAACCAAACATGTTGAATAGAAGCACACGTAAGAAATAAATAAAAGCAAAATAAGTAAATGAAAAGAAAATAAAAAAAATCAGAAGAAGCATGCCTTGAAATCAAATGCCAAATGTTTGTGTTGAAAAAAAACTAAATAATTTCAATACTTAATATGTATAATATTTTCTATGAGCAGGACAAACTTTCGTATGAATATACATATGTATGTATTCTTCTTTTAAATATAAAAATACTAATTATTTCTATATATCAATACACATATATTCATTATATATAGTATATACATATGTATGTATGTATATCATATACAAATGTGTATGAAGATTTACATAAATATTTATTTAACTATAATAGATATTAATTGACTTCAGAGTGGTTGATAAATAAGTAGTTAGTAGTCAATTTAAAAGTCATGCAGAGATGGCCAATTGACTACTGCCTATGACATGCCTATGTTAAAATAGTGAGTCGGCTACAAGGAAAAAAGTCACTTAATCAACCAGTTGTGGTTAATAAAAAACCAGTTTGAAGGTACTTACAAATGAGTTTGAGTTCCTATAGGGTACTTATAAGTACAGAAGGTTTTCTTGTTTTAATACATATCGAGAGCCTATATTCAAAAGACGTTAGCTTAAATTTGGTCAAAATAATTTTCTGATGGCAAATAACTCCCCTAGGCAATATTCATCTGCAATATAAATTTCGAATCAAAAAAAATTAAATTTTCTAGTTTTATATCAATTTTTGAGATATGGTCCCTTTTAACATATTAGTAAATAGGGGTTCCGATAAAAAATAATTGGTAATGTATGTATAACTTTTAAGTTGTTAATCGAATAGGAACATAATGTATGGACAGATTGTAGTCAATGATATAAGCCTTCGAAATTGATCATTTAGAGTGACCCTGTTACGCTAGAGAGTGAGTTATAGAGTGCTAAAGCTGATCATCTCGAGATGGAAGAGGCTTTCAGTAAGGCTCAAGTTATTTTTTATGGTATTTTAAGTTCTTTCTTGTAGCTTTTCAATTCTTATATCTAGTATTGAGTAAGGAACTTCACAAATTGACTAAAAAATAAATATATTAAAAAAATCATATTTTTCCGACAAAATACGATAACTCCTTTAAAAAATTGTTTTTTGATTGACTAATATATGCAATCTCATAAATAAAATAAGTGCAAAATAAAATATTTTTTGCAGACTTATAAATTAGCAATAATTTTTAAACAATATTAAAGAAGGCAAACCATTTATTTTTACAAAATTGGGTGAAATAACTAGTTTTTTTCTCTACTCAAAAGTTAGATTCTTGAATTGAGGTATTTTTAATAATAGCTCCCGATATACATATTATTACGTTTAAATTTTATTAAGCGTGTGAGTTCTTTTGATTGCTCAAAAATAAAAATAAATAACACACGATTTTCTTATTTGCAACTGAACTTCCTTTTTATTCTACACTAAATAAATTACAACTTGTCTTTTCGTATTTACTTCTTAACGTTATTATTCACCCCACAAGGTATTTTACTTTTAACGATGTTCACTCCACTAAATTCCAATTAGCACTGACTGACTTCTCACATACGGCAACTTTTTTTATACTGCAAAACCGGATCTAGAATGTTCGCTAATAGATGGCGTAGCAACATGCGTGTTTTGTACTTAATAAAACCAACTGGAAGAAACTATTTCCGCACAACGATTTGGCTGTTTAGGCGTGTTTGATTATTGGTAGCCAGATGGATGATTAAACAGTCTTCTAGCACAATCGGGAAAATTCATATCGCCGTTTCTAGATGCTTGTAGGTGATCCGATTGGACTTTAGTTTTTGAATTTTCAAAGGAACGACTTGTATGTATGTTGGCAATGCGGTAGCAAACCGGCACAGGGTGGTTATCATAAGTGCTCGCACTTTTATTTGTATTCGTGTATGTCTGTAGCTATGTACACAATTATTGTTGTTGCTATAGTGTTTGTACGTGAATATATGTGTACGTTTATTGCTTTAGTTAAATACTTCTAGATAGTTCTTTGCATTAACCCTGTAGGAATATTTTTACGTAACAATATGTATATAAATATTGTCATAAACTGAAAAGTGTAGTACCAGCCAACTTCAGCCAACCGCACTATATACACAGCGTGCATTCAACACTTCTAAAGTATTTTCAATAAAAAATGTTTTCTATGAAAGCTGTTTCGTTGTATGTAAGAAACATTTTCTTAGACTTTTAGGTAATTTGAAAAAGTTTGTTTAAATGTTATATTATTGGCATCAAAATTTACTTTATTTCATACATTATAAAGTGTTTTTGCAAAGAATCTTCAAATCTAATGATATAAGTCTTTTTAAAATTCATTCATACATTCTACACCGAAAAAATTTTGCTTCATAAATCCAACGAAAAAAAGTCATTAATTTTTTTTCACAAATATAATGATAATTTCACAAATCTAATGAAAATTTCACGAATATTGTGAAAGAATTTCATTGGAATTGCTTCGTTGGTATTCTAGTTTCATAAGAATATTTCATTGGATTTATGACAACAATATGTTCTAATTATTAAGAAACCCCTTTATATTTAAGAAACATTTACAGTTGTTGCTTGAAATAAACATATATACATATGTAAGTACATACCTGAAAGTAATTAAGTTAAAGATTAAATTATTTAAAACTAAAAAAATTAATAAAAAATATACAGCAATTTAGAATTTCATTATAGCTTTGAAATGTATGCGTGGTCCCAATGAAAATTTCATTGTAGTCATGAACGTCTGATAAATTAAATGTATTTCAACAGTTGTCAACTAAAAGTTTGCATCAAGAGCAGTTCTGTATTATTGTTATTGTACTCTTTATATGCTTATTTACACATATAGTTTTAATTAATTTATTTCGTTGTTATAATAAAGTTATTTCATTGTTTTTGTAAAGTTATTTCATTGTTTTAATGAAATTATTTCATTGAAAATTATTTCGTTATTTTAATGAAACTATTTCGTGGTTTTAACGAAATTATTTCCTCGTTTAAATGCAATTTTTTCATTGTTTCGATGAAGTTCTTTCATTGCATTGATGACACTGTTTAATACATTTGACGTAGTTTGCATTAAAATAATTTTAACGAAACTGTTTTCATTAATCCAACGAAGCATTACGTTGGTTGAATTTTAATGAATTTTTTCATTGGATTAATGTCGAAATTCATAGAGTTTATGAAAACAATTCTTTCAGTGTATTAAGGCAACATTTCATTCATATGATTGAGAAATATCAATAAAGCCGCCTCAATCATAATTTTTCTTTTATGTACATATGTATGTATGTATTTTTGCATAGGAACTAAAGTGCTGCACAAGACCATTTATAAGACCTTACAAGACATGAGAGATTTTTTAAATGCTTTACTACAGCGAAATATTCTAAAACATACTTGTGTTTTATGTCTTGAAAAGTCTTAAATGGTCTTGTGCAGAACGCTAATAGGAACTCGGTTCTAAATGTAAGTACATTATAGCAAACATAAAATAGTTAACAGTCTTTAAGAAGATCTCTCGCGTCATCGCAACTATTTCTTAAGTGCGGTCAGGCTTGTGTGTGTTGTTTGGCCTTCGAGAGTTTTTCGTCTCGCTCGCACTGGTTGACTGATCTGCCACGGATAACCGTATAATCTTGCGGTTTTTTGCGGAATTTCTTTAACAACCACGTTGCCTACTTCCTATGTGAAGGCATAGGTCGTGTACAGTCAGTCACAAAACCTTTTAAAATACTGTTAATACCATCTTGGGCATATGGTCTACGTTACTCCGCCCATATTTGTGCAACACCATATTATGCAAATTTACTTTGTATAATATGTTTAATAAATAAATAAATAAAATAGTTAATAATTGGTGCTAGTTTTTGGGAATTGTTACAATTAAGTTTAACATTTGCTAACGCACAATCCCAAATTATTATTTGACTTAAGCCTGTTACGGAGTTCATACTGAATTTCAGGTTCTCATAAAAATTTTATGTAAAAAAAATTACGGAAATTCAAGTTGGTAAATTTCATAAAGAAATTTTCATTTGCTAGTATGGACTTCCAATCAAGGCTGCCGTTTTTGGTTATTTCTAACCAAAAGTGGTTATTTTTTACTTTAATGTGGAGATGTGAATATTTTTCTCATTTTGGTTATTTTTTTGCCAAAATAATGATACACATGTACATATTTTTTATGTTATACTTTTAAGCTTTTATGTTCTTAAATTTTTTGTATTGCTACCAAGGCAACTGAAAATAAAACAGCTGTAACTAAAATCGCTAGTGTAGCAACCTGTTATGAGTTCGTCTTGATTGCTACTCACTTGTTTACAATACTTTTCTTTTACAACACTGTCAACAACTTTTAATTTAACTAAATGGTCGCAACTCTGTACTACAGAACACTATGTGGTTCATAGGAGGTGACCACGTTTGTCCGCCCGTATCGCCTCCTTCCTAAAAAAAAATTGGTCACATCCTGGAAAATCTTAATTAGTTGGACAAATTTAAGGTTTTTAGAAATTCTCCTGAAAACTCGAACTTCCAGTAATTCTGAGTATGCACGTTTTTAGAATACTATTTGGTCCATAATAGGTGACCACTTTTGTCCGCCCGCATCGCCTCCTAATTTTTCCCGTCTCGGTTGCATCATTTAATGGAAAAGTCCTTTGGAAAAGCATTATTTGATTTTTTAGCTTAACAAAGGTCTGTTAACACGCTAACAGAGCTCTGTTAAAGCACAAAGTTTGTGTCAAGGGTTATAAATTTTAAAATTTAACATCACACACATTCAAACTATTATACTGTGAACTGCAAGTTTTGTTTACTTTATATTTAAAAAAAACTGTTATTTTTTATATACATACATGTACAAGCGTTAACTTATTACATACATACATATGTATGTAGGTAAAAGAATTATATTTGTTTTGTTGTTATTATTATTAACTGTATTCAAATCGTATGCGTTACATTATAAATACGTATGTATTTTAAATCCCAGTAAAAAAAATTCAAGTCATTCTATTGGAACTACATTTTCATTGCTTCCAAAAAATCGATATTATTAATTTGCCGAGAGTGAGCAAAAAACTATGTAGAAGCTTATTTTAGTCATACAAAACCTTGTAACTCCTCCATAGTGTTAGAAAATACTCACCAGAATTAAAAAATATTATTTTTTTAAGAAATTTATGAACTAATTTTAGTCTAAAATTTAAAAGTTATTTGCTTAAATTTACATGAAATCACTGTTTAGGGCTTAAATTCGTATAAAAAGAAACAAATTGTTAAAATAGGTAACTATTTACCATTTTTCTAGGTAAAAATATTATCATAGAACACAAAAAAGGAATAAAACTCATTAGAACGGATCGAAATTTTCACTACTTCCAGATCGCAAACTCTACATTTTCATGACTTTTTTGAAGTGTCTTTTTTTTCTGGGATGTTATTTAATAAAAATACTACATATTGATATTTGGTTATATTTTTTCTCATTTGGTAACTTTTAAGGCGAATTTTGGTTGTAAAAATTTTTTGGTTGTGGCAGCACTGCCTCCAATAGAAAAATATACGGAATTTTTTTTAATTTATTGTCTATCTTAAGTATTTATAAATATACGTGGAGACTTTTTTCAGTCAACTGAAACAAAAGTTAATGTTCAAACAATTGTTTGGTCACGGAATTTTCATATTTCTAATTTTCATAAAATTATAATTAATTTTTATTAGTGTTTTTGTGTGTTGAAAACCTAAAAATAAACGAAATTGTCTGTATGCAAAAATAAATCTACATTTAATTTTCACTGTAGAAATAAATGTAAATTTATAAACGTGAAATTTCTTAAGAACTCCGTACCGGGCTTTATTCAGTAAAATATTTCTATATTAAAAATACATTTAAATTTATTATTGAGGGGTTACTAATGCATATCATCACTGAACCTTTACCCTGCAATACTTACATATACATTGTACATTTATGAGAAGAATCGTTCTGTAAGTCTGGTACGGAGTTCTTACGGAATTTCACGTCTGTAAATTTACATTTATATCTACACGGAAAAATATTCGTGTAGGCTTTTATGGGGAATTATGTTTTATATAGACACGAACTCTTTTATTTTTCAATTTAAAATACACATAAACACTAAAAATTAATCACAAATTTATGAAAATTAGAAATGTCAAAAATTCCGTGGCCAAACAATTGTTTGAACATTACCTTTTGTTTCAGTTGACTGAAAAAAGTCTCCACTTATATTTATAACATCCTTAAGATAGGCAATAAATTTCAAAACTTCTGTGTACTTCTCTTTTGAAAGTCCGTACTAGCAAATGGAATTTTTGTTTTATGAAATTTACCAACCCGAATTTCCGTAATTTTTTTTTTACATACAGTTTGTATGAGAACCTGAAATTCCGCATGAACTCCGTACCAGGCTTTATACTGAAATATTTTTTTTTACATCCCAGTGAAAAAAAATGGAAGTCATTCTAGCGGAAGTACATTTTCATTGCTTCCAAAAAATTTATATTTTTAATTTGCCGAGAGTGAGCAAAAAACCATGTAGAAGCTTATTTTAGTCACACAAAACCTTGTAACTCCTCCATAGTGTTAGAAAATACTCACCAGAATTTAAAAAAATTAAATTTTTGTAAGAAATTTATGAACTAATTTTAGTCTAAAATTTAAAAGTTATTTGCTTAAATTTACTTGAAAACACTCTTTCGGGCTTAAATTCGTATAAAAAGAAACGAATTGTTAAAAAAGACAACTATTTACCATTTTTCCTAGATTAAAATATTATCATAGAACACAGAAAAGGGAATTTTTCTTAATATCGCTTCCAATTCAGTGACCAGGCATCGAAAAAGAGAACTTCTTGCAATGACAACCCTATGTAAAAATCATTAGATCGGATCGAAATTTGCACTACTTCCGCATCGTAAACTCTACATTTTCATGACTTTTTTGGAGTCTCTTTTTTTACTGGGATATTAAAATTTTTATTTTGAATGAATTCTGCCAAAGAAAGAAAGAATTTAGTAGAATTTTGTAAAAGTTGAATGATTTTTATCTAATAAAAATGCCAAATCTGGCAGTGAATATGCCAAAATGGCAACAATGCCGTTGTGTGTACAAATACAGAGAGACTGAGAGAGAAAATTGTTTTTTCGTCGTTCGTCGGCGTACAAAATAGAAATAAATCTATCTCACAGTTCGTCACGTACGACGAATTTCGTTATAGGGGGGTGTTGTGTTCATTTTCATATGCTTAAATGTGTTTTATTTATTATGACAAAATTTCGCACCGAAAAATTCGTCGTTCGTACCAGTTGTGTTCCTAGCATAAGTTTGGTTGAGAAAACCGTTGAGTATATACAACTGCTTTTTAGTAGTTGGGTCTGTGGTTGGGGTTATTTTTAACGCTCGACCAAAAAAAGGGGTGGTATAAGTTTGTAGTGTGTGTCTGTGGATCTGTGTGTCTGCTCAAGTGCTCGTACAGACCAAACGGCTGGACCGATTTTAATTTAGTTTTTCTGTTTGAAAAGTGACTTGATCGAGAGTGTTCTTAGCTATATTTGAAAAACATCGGTCCACCCGCTTAAAATATATCACATCTTTTCCGGATCGGGGGTTTTTAAAATTTTTAATTTTTGTTATTTTCAGAATAAAATTAATAAATTCATAAATAAAATCGTACGGATACGAGATATGTAATTCAATACGAACTTTAGCCAATATAAACTATAGTTTTGGCATTTTTTTCGTTTTTGGGTTTTTTCGGTTTTAAGCGTTGTTTTAGTTTGGGGGTTTTTGAATTTATTGGCGCTATCTGAATTTTGGCACTATTTTTCACGTTTTGGCGATTTTTTTTTTGGTTTTTGAAGTTTATTTTAACTTTGGCGATTTTTATTATTTTGGCGTTTTTTTTATTTCGGCGATTTTTTTTATTTTGGAGTTTTTTTTTCATATAGGTGATTATTTTTTGGTTTTGGCGATTTTTTAGTTTTGGAACTTTTTTTCTCGTTTTGAGAATTTTTTTCGGTTTTTGGCTTTTATTTTCAATTATGGCTATTTTTTTTAAATTTGGCGATTTTTATTTTAATTTTGGCGATTTTTTTTCATTTTGGCGATTTTTTTTCAAATAAACAATTATTTTGGTTTGGGCGCATTTTTCGCGTTTTGGCGATTTTTTCCGGTTTTTGGCGTTTTTTTTCATTTTGGCGATTTTTTTCCATTTAGATGATTTTTTTGAATTTGGCGATTTATTTTAGTGCTAGAATTTTTTATTTAATTTTGTCGATTTTTTCGATTAGGCGAATTTTTTTTAAATTTTTTGGCGGTTTTTTTCAGGTTTTGGCGTTCTTTTTGGTTTGGCGATTTTATGATTTTTGGATTTTTTAGTTTTACCGTTTTTGAAAATTTCAAGAGTTTAACTCTTACGGTTTCCACGATATAGCAAGTTGTCAAAACTACATAGTCAAAATTGCATTAACTGATGGACCACCCTTTAATTTAAATTTTTTAATATTTTAATGTTAATTGTTGTAGTCTATATAAAAATACACTAATTTTACAAATTTCAAGTGTCAATATACATACATACAATTGTATGTATATTACATGGGATTTTAAAAGTTTTCGTCACTCATTTTGGAACACCCTTTAATTTTTTGCTTTTATATATTTGTTGTTGTAGCGACCAAAGTTCTACATACACTGTCCAAATTTCAGACCCGTAGCTTTTACGGTTCCTGAGAAAATACAGTTTGACGGACAGACGGACAGTGTAGCGAAAACAATAGGGTTCCTTTTTTCACCTTTGGTGTACGGAACCCTAAAAATCGCAACTAGAAATATTTGTTATGCTTAATAACACAATTTTCTTAACAGTTTCAGTATCGGCGGCATACCAAGCACATACAAACATGTCTTTCAATATGGACTTAATTTCGTACAAATTTATTGCCTTCTGTCAAACTTAATATTTCAAGTTGGCAACGCGATGATCATTTGAACTAAAAAAGAGTTGTGGTTCATAATACTAAAACACACATATGGCACACATGTGCCCAAAAAAAACGCGACCACTAATTATTAACGAAAAACTGTTTGATTCAGACACGAATTTATTAAGTTAAAAAGTTTCATACATAACTAAATAAATAAATATCTTCAAAAATCGATTTATGATTTTTCCATCAACTTTCTTAATTTAGATTTTTGAAATCGATTAATCGTACCTTAAAATCGCTTTTAAAACTGTTTAATACAAATTTGCCAAACAAAATAATCTTAATTGAAAAAAATGTAAGTAAAAATTTTAAATAATCAAGTAAACATTACACAACATTAGGTATGTTTGGGCATTAAAAAGTTTTTTATTTTAAATTTTTACTGAGCTTTACTGTAAAAAATTGCGTTCGCTTACCCAAAATACAGTAAATGAGAACAAAAATTTAGAGAGTAAAGTTAACAAACAAGCAAAACTAAGCAAACGAAAAAAAAAAATTTGGAGAAAGTTAAATAAAAATTACTTCTAAGGATTATTAATTTGAATGTTGTTTTACTAATCACCTCCTTTATTAAGTAACTACTTGTTGACATCAACGTCATGACATCAATGTCAAAGGACAGTTGCGTACTATTTTTGTTCAGCAATTACTTGTGTTTAGCAGCCTCGTGACGTTTTCTAGTCTTCCGAGGAAGTAAGTGTCTTATTTTTGATATTACGCAATAAGAATGAATAAGATTCGTTATCAAACAAATCTTGTTCACTAAGATTTTGTAAAGATGTTGTCGGTTTATGTGATGACTGCTTAGCTTGTTTCTTTGATGAGTAACTACAGGGTGGCCCAGAAAGACCGAAGTGGTGTGAATTCCTTATAACTTTTTATTTAAGACATATTTTTTTAATTTTTTGTTTTTTAAATACAGTAAATTTATAGGGAATATTTTTAAATTAGTTATTAAAAATTATATCCCGCAAGTGGTGGACATTTTCTGCTTCGCACAAATGTGTTCTTTCCATTTCCATTATTCATAACTTAGTTATGAGTGACGAAGCCTCGTTAACAAACAAAACTTTAGGATATGGGATATTGAAAACCCGAGAGTACTTCATCAACGACAATTACACCCAGTTAAGTATACTGTTTGATGCGGTGTTTCTTCAGAAAGGATCATTGGCCCATATTTTTTGGAAAATGAAAGAGATGTCGCCATTTCCATCAATGGTGATCGATATCGGGCCATGTTGGAAAATTTTGTAAGGCCAGCCGTGGAATACCATCCGCAAATATGGTTCCAACAGGATGGAGCCACAGCGCACACTCCGAGGGCCACAATGGCTATTTTACGCGACATCTTTGGGCAAAGAATAAATTCGCGTAGAAGCAATTTTAATTGGCCTCCGCGTTCCCCGGATTTAACCGCTCCAGACTGTTTCCTTTGGAGTTATTTAAAAGGGAAAGTTTATGTTAATAAGCCTAGGACTATTGAGGAATTAAAAACCAATATTCCAGACGAAATTAACAACATAACACCGGAAGTTTTGCGAAAGGTCATGGAAAATGTGTTGAAAAGAGATCATTTGTGCGATGCAGAAAATGGCCTCCACTTGCGGGATATAGTTTTTAACAACTAATCTAAAAATATTCCCTATAAATTTACTGTATTTAAAAAACAAAAAATTAAAAAAATATGTCTTAAATAAAAAGTTATAAGGAATTTACACCACTTCGGTCTTTCTGGGCCACCCTGTATTAACCTATACTTAGAAAATAATCCTTCACAATGCACTGATGTCGCAAGGATTCACAAATAATTCCTTGCGATAGATTACTTTGCATTTGCTAGGGTAGTTATTCGGTTAACCGTTAATCGGTTAACCGGTTAGTTGTTAGCGGATTAACTGATCGGTTAATTTTAATTAATTTCAGTCAATTAACCGATTAACCGACGCACAAAATTTTTTCATATTTTGTAATATTAAAACTTATTTTTTGTGTGAATAATTATTTGTTTCGTCTCGTTTCTAAAAGGTGAGTGTTTAGAAATTATTTTTCATACAAACAATAAAGTATGTTTAGTGATCCTACCTTACACAAGTAAAATTTAAAAATGTTTGGACATGGCTATAAAAGAGTCTGGTAAAGAATCTGGTACTCTAACAAGAGGACATTTCTAAGATTTGTTTAATAATTTAATAAAAGCCAATTTTACAGTTGCCAACGATTTAATAAGGAATATATTTAATGACAGACGAGTTTAAGACCTAAAAATATGTATACAGTAAAAAAACGAATGCTAAAAAATTTAGAAATTATTTTTTTTTTCCAGAATATTCGCCGCTGAGCTCTGGCAGTATGAGTCAGATGATGACCCGCCAACAGAAGGAACTATCGATAGTTATACAAGAAATGTTCTAACAAAATTAACTGAAACAATTAAAAGTGCTAAGAATTTGAAATAAAAATAAAACAGGACTCTAGTGGTGTAATGAATGATTTTGTATATATTGAGAAATCCAGGAAGATGACTGAGAAACTAGACATTCTGTATTATGGATTGCTTTCGATTTCCTCAACATCTACGATAAGTAAAAGGATTTTTCCAAGTCAGGTTTTACCAAAACTAAAGAGAAGAATCGCGTAAGTCCTAAACATTTAAATCAAATAATTTTTCTGAAAGATTGTGTTAGAAGATCTCTTTAAACTATATAATGATCTCACAAACTTGTTAATTTTTAATGAATATTTATGTTTTTTTTTGCTTGATTTATTTTAAGAATTGTTTTTTTTACTAATAAACTCAAATTGATAAATAAATAATTTATGCACTTTTATTTGTCGAAAAAACTTTATTTATGCAAAAATTTTATTAATCGGTTAACCGGTTAGTACCAAAGTTAACCGATTATTAACCGATTAAGCAAAACCCTCTATTAATTAATCGAGCGATTAACCGATTACAGCTAAACCCCGATTAAATGAATACCCTAGTATTTTCCCAGTGTGTGCCCCATTTCTGTAACTTGTGAGAAGTTCTCGCATCGAGAAAAATAAAATAATTATATTGGTTGTCCTATTTGATACAGGGTTACTCACATAAAAATTTATATAAAAAAATATAGTTTTTCTTATTCACCCTGTGTTTCACAGGATGATAACAATTTTTTGGACTCGAAAAGATCTCACATTCCTTACAGAAACGAGGCACTGGTGTTTTTAAATATTGACGTAATTCAAAAAGAACATTATTGATTAAAACAAATGAACAATTTACATATCGTGACCTTAAATGCAAACGGACGTAGCTACACAAAAATTCGAAATCGAGTTCTTGATTGATTATGGTTCATTTTATCAAACTACATGCTCACGCAATATTTAAGCCTCTGCGATCAAAAATGAAGTATTTATTAAAGAAATTCCAACGGACGTAATTACGAATGCATCTATTTGTTATTGCAAATAACGTAACTAACATACAAGCTTAAATATATATAAAAAGGAAATAAATGGTTCAAAACATATAAGTATCCATACTACAAGTACATTTCAAAGAAAATTTTTAATAACACTTTATTTTTGTTGATTTTGTAACATTTTTTGTTTCTCCTGTGAAAAATATACGAGTAAAAAATGTAGTTACGTCCGTTTGCATTTAAGGTGACGATATATAATAAATGAACGCTTGCACTGGAAACTGCCTTGGTTAGTACTTAGTTAGTTACAACAAATATATAAACAACAAAAGTATATAAATATTTCAACAATAATTGATTTCTGTATAAAATCGCCGACATAAAATCGATTACAAGAAATCGAATTTTTTAATAGAAAATCGATTTTCGATTAGAATAGAAATTTTGGCAACTTAGCTTTTAAGCTTTCTTTATGCATTTTAAGTTACAACTTACACTTTTTTTTAGATATATGTGTGTATGTATGTATGAATATAAATTTAGTACACTGAGAGAATAACCTTCGTAAATGCAATGATTTTTTACATTATATTTGTGATTTTGTCATTATTTTTCAACCAATGCAACGTTTCATTCGCATTACGAAAATTGTTTCATCAGCTGAAAAAATTTCATACATACAAAAAAATATTTTCATTCATGTAACGATATGTTTTTTTTAATGAGCAACGTACATTTTCATATTTTAAATGAAAAATTTAATTATTGCAATGAAACTTTTTAGTTTATACAATGAAGTGATGTTAGTTTTAATTTTTTTTAATGAACTATTTCATTACTGAGACGTAACATATAGGTTTTGGATAATATCGTATCTGTGGGTACTATATAATTAAACACTTTATAAATTTGTATATTTAAGTTTTCTATGAAATTTACTTTGTTTTTGTTTGTGAAAAATGTGTTGACGTTTTTTTGATTTGAATTTATTATTATTGTTTGATAACTTAGAATAAAGAGTTTGATTTACGTTTTTGTATAAAATAATTTTTTTTATTGGAAAATTTGAATAATATAAGAAGTATCCATATATGGCGATCCTGTTTCCTTTGAAAATTCAATTTCATTGATGATTTTAATCAAGATTAAACACTCAAGATTATTTTTATAATTCCTGGAATTCATATATAGATATAATTCCAATATCAAAAAAATAGTGAATTCAAAATACATATACATATGTGATGAGCAAATATCTTTTGATGCATGTGTGGTGAGCAAATCGTTTTCTTTTAACTTCAACTTAGAAGATTTTATAAACTGGAAATTATCAGTAACAGTTTTGGCACTGCAAAAACTTTTACAATAAAATTTATGGATAAGTTGGTAATCTGAATCTCGTCAACAAATATTGAGAAAGATGGAAATAGATGTTAACATTTTTCGAGGCGGGAGTAATGTGGGTACTATATAATAAGAAGAAGAAATAAAAGACAATGTCAAAAACAAATCAATATCCCAAGCCAACAATGACAGCTGAAACAGAATTGTGGCAGAATTGCCAAGTTCAAGCAAGTCTGTACTCAAATCTCGGCAATTCTTTCCCCTTCAACCGACCTTTCCTCTCACACCCACAAACACAAGACTTGTGCAAGTAAAGTTGCCTAATGTGAAAGGGGCCTAACTTAGAATAAAGAGTTTCATTTCCCTTTTTGTATAAAATACATTTTTTTTATTGGAAAATTTGAATAATATAAGAAGTATCCATAGTATCATTGTGTTAAATACACAATCCATTGTTGTAACGATTCTGATTCATTAATTTAATGTAGTAATTGTATTTTATTAATTACTTAACTTACGTGTGTATGTATATTGGCACAGGCATCAGACAAATTTTTATATTTATATTATAATTTACCGCTGCAGCCACAACAAATTTAATTATTCTTTAGATACGTACTAACCCCCTTATGCAAAAAAATATTTTACCTTAGCCTGAAAGTTCATAGTAGTTGCCAAGCACTTTAATCAAATACAATTTCATTCGAGTATTCAAATAATTTCTTATTTTATTTAATAAATTTTTATTATCTTGAAGTAAAGCAACGTAATTTAAACAATATGAGCTTCTGATATGGTAGGAAAACAGATAAACATTTCTATGAAGTAAGAGTAATAAAATATGATGAACAAAGAAAACTTATTACAATTTATTTTATTCGAATGAAATGAGTATTTGAATATCCAGCTTTTTTCGATTTGTTTTGATTGTATGTACATCACTAAAACATTTTTGTATAATTGTATTTATTTTAATATTTCGAATTAGTTGGATAATTTAATGATTTTTTCCATTACATGATAGAAATAGTAAATCTAAGCTAAGAGTTAATACTTCTAGCTTCATTTTCAGATGTAACATGAATCAATATGTGTTATATTAACAAAAATATTTGTATAAAATACACATCTTGGAAATATCAGCTTAAAGTAGCCGTAACAAACGTGGGTGCCTTCTTTAGAATTTTGATATAATATTTTTTTAGAATTCAACTTTACTTAACATTTTTTTTTTCATAAGAGACTAAATATATATCGTCCTTAATAAAATTATAACTCAACTTTAAACAGGAATAATTTTAATTTAATACTATTTAGTTGATCATTTAACATAGTTGATCATTTACTTGGAAAGTTATATTAAAAAAAAATACTTTCACTTGTCTGGAGGATTCGAACTTGCGACTACAAGGCTAGCACTCTGCCTGTTAGCTAGCAGCAGGAAGTTTTCCTTATTGTACACAGAAAAAAAAAGATTTGTAAATACAAATAATTTATTTGTGAATACAATTAAAAAATTATTTACAAAGGCACCTACAACAATTTTTGTAAATACAAAAACACATTTGTAATATAAGAAAACAAAATCAACTCAATTATTTCCAATTAAAATTATTGTGTTATTAACAATTGAGTTGTTAACAGAAAAAAATAATTTTTTAATGAATTTGTTTTTCAAATTCTAATGTGTTGTTTCTTAGTTTGTATTTTTTTTAATATTTTTTTAGAATTTTGTTTTTCTTAAATTTTAAAGATGTTTAAATGAGTCGAACCGGCAATCTCTTGATTAATAGACTAATGTACTTACCACTCAGCTAAAGAGCAAATTGTTATTAGATAAGCAAATAATGAATACACACAAAATGCGAGTTCTGCCGTTTCTTCTACATGTGCGTATTCCGTTATGATATAATTTAACAAATAATTTTATTGCATAATTTAATTGACTAGAAAAGTATTAATTTGTTATATCAACAATGCATTTTTGAGTTTTTGCGCCATGTATAACATAAAATTTGGTTAGTTCAGTTTATTGAAAAAAATTTCTGTGTTTGTCATATCAACAACTTAATTTTTTATATTAACTAAATATATATTTCAATTTAATGAAACTATTTTTTTAAGCTTTAGGTCAATTTAATATATATTGTTTTTAATATAAGATGGCATATAAGATTTATAATACTTTAGGAAATATATTTACCAACACAAAAGATAGGATACAAAAGCTAGATAGATCTAATGTAGTTTACAAAATATCATGTAAAGGAAACGACAACGAGAATTGTGACAAAACGTATGTAGGCACAACTAAAAATAAATTAAGGACAAGAATATAGGGACACAAAACAGATCAACGATACAGGGATATTAATTCAAATAAGACTGCGTTATCTTCACATTGCTTTAATTTAGATCACTATCCAGATTTTGAAAATATCTCAATTTTTAGTACGGAACTCAATTACAAACGTATGTATATGTTAAAAATGTTACACATTATAGATGTTCCAACAGATCAGGGAATGAATTTTAGAACAGATACAGCTAATGTAGCGCATAGTTACAGATATTTATTACATAAGAACAAGAATAGGGTTTAAGAAAGTAATACACTACTACATATTTTGTTTGATTATGTTATTATTTTTATAAAATTTTTTTAAAAAAAAATATAAAAATGTATAAAAAAAGATTGTTTAATTAATAAATATAATTAGTACACTCTTGTATATAAATATTCGTAATACGTATTTTAACTATTTATTATATTAAAGTATTAAAACTGTACCAAAAAAATTTTTTTCATTTAATAAAATTATTATTTTTTAATATAAATGTATGTTATAGTCTTTTTAATTAAAATTTTGTAAAACTTCATTACCATTATGAAATATTAAAAACTTATCCTAATGTTGTTACCATTTTTAAAAAATTTAAAGAAGAAAATCAAGATAATCGTACAAAATGTTATGTAAAAGTATTAAAAATTTATTTATTTATTTATAATAATATACCTTAAAAATTAATTTTTAAAATATACAAAAGGCGCCGGGTAACTAGACCATGTGCGCTCAAAAAATAAAATAATTGTTGTTCAGATAAAAAAAATAAATTTCTTCAAATGAATGAGTGACAGATTTAAATTAAATTAAAAATATTAAAAAAGTTAAAAATATTGAATTTACGAATTTTAGAGTAAATATTAATGAAATACATACATACATATGTTCATATGTATGTAAAAAAGAATTTCGAACTTAATCTATACATCCCGAATACCATGGCTCAGCAGGCTCTGGCGAATAGATGATAAATTTGCTATCGTTCTGCAGTCTATTATTGCATCTAAGTTTTCACCAATCCTGGATATTGGGCATTCTGTTAAAATGTGCGAAACGGATAGGATAATATTACAATTGGAGCATTTTGCCGGATCAGTTCGGTCGAAATAATGTTGCGTATTAAAAATTGCTTTATCAACTCTCAAACGACTCATCATCACACAGTCGCCTGTGGTATAACTAGAATTATATCTGGGTCTTAGTTGTATAGGATAAAGTTGTTTTTGCAGGTTACGGAATTGGTTCAAAATAACATTCGGAATGCATGGTATGTCTGTTATCTCTTTTAAATTTTGTGCTTCCTTTGCTGCTTTATCAGCGTATTCGTTCCCCTCAATACCAATATGTGATGGAATCCATGAAATTAATATATTGGGGTTTCCATGTGGTAAATTGATGATGTTGTTGTAAGTTCCATTATGGTTCTTAGCTAAAGCCCTAATAGCACTGAGACTATCCGTACAAATAATCGTTTTGATCTTCTTTTGAATAGCATATGATATTGCGGCTTTTATGGCACCCAATTCTGCAGAAAAAACTCCTGAATCATTAGGTAAACGAGCTTTAAAAACAGTAGTAAAGAGAGCTGGACCAGTTTGTTGAACAACTGAGTATGTTGTTACACCACTGTTGAAAGAGCCGTCAGTATAGATTACCATTTCAGGACCATAAGATGCTAATTTACTTTGTAAACTCTTTTTGAAAATAATGGGGTTAACATTGATTTTGCTATGAATACTTAGGCTTATGTATGTCATAACGCAGTCAGATCCCCGAGGAATTAAGACGGGCTTATCTGGTAATAATATGCGATGTTTCGCAAGTAACATTATAATTTCCTTGATGGCAGAAGGTAATCGTGTATCTTTGCGCCCAATGTGTCTCCAAAAGTTTTTGTGCAGCCCATCGGAGGTAATTGTTATAGCCCTAGATGCCATATTGACAGCAGTTCTTTCCAACAAAAATCGGAAATTACGAAATCCGGCCTCTTGTCTGAGTTTATCCAGTGGAGTAGCTCTTAATAGTCCAGATGATGTTCTATAACAGTTATTCATAGCAGTATCTAACGTTCTAACATTTTTCCCTGAAGTCCATCCGTAGATCCTTATACCGTGTAATAGCGTGCCAGTGACAAGAGATTGACATATTCCAAGTGCAGTATTAAAATGCGGGCCCTTGTTACGTGAGCAAATTAGTTTCAGTAGGTTGTTTATTTTGCTAAGTTTTGATGATACGTGTTTTACCTGGGCATTCCATAGCAAATTTCTCGTGAATAAAATTCCCAAAATTCTCATCTGATCCTTAATGGCAATGTCAATGTTTCTGATACTAATTCTATCAAAATTACATTCTCTTTTCCTGCAAACATGTAGAATCTCTGCCTTCTCAATTGGTATAACGGCGCCTCTGACTTCTGCCCACTGTTGGATAGCTTCATCTAGATTTTCTAGTTCCAAGCAAACATCACCATGATTTCCTGAAGCGATTGCAAAAATATTATCAGCATAAACACCAACGTAGTCCATGCCAGGAACAGCTTCAATAGCCCTTGCCAAAGAATTAGCGTAAATTGTATACAAAACCACAGACAATGGTGATCCCTGTGGCACCCCATTATCAATAGTATAATTTCCAGAAAAAAATCCATCTATTTTGACATTAACTCTTCGATTGGAAAGAAACGATTTGATCAATCTCATAATGCCCTTAGGTATTCCCCATTCATTCATTTCAAGTATAATGAAAGTAAGCACCACCCTGTCAAAAGCCTTTTCCAGATCTTCAGAAATAACCAGACTATGACTACGATTCTTTATGTTATTTCGCAGTACTTCCTCCATCTGATGGCATATAGTATGCACACCATGTCGAGGTATGAAAGCGTGTTGTATTGTTGAAACTTGAAACTCCGCTATTATCCATATCCTTTTAGCCAATATTTTCTCCAAAATTTTTGAAAGAACTGGTAACAATGATATTGGACGGTATCCATCTAGTCGGTTGGGATCCTTACCTGGCTTGGGAATTGGTGCCAAAATTGCAATTTTCCAATCCTGAGGAAAAACACTTTTTGACAATATGTTATTATACAATTCGCATAAGCGGTATTTTAAACTGCCAGGGAGATTTTCAATCATTGAATAAGTTATTTTGTCTTGAGCTGGTGTTGATCCTTTTAAAGTCATCATAGTATTATCTAGCTCTGAAACACTTATTTTGAGAGACAAGAAATTCCATTTTTCAGAACACTGCGTAAGTTCATCAATACATAAATTTCTCTTTGATTCTATTATATCACGATGTAGAGTACTGTCAGAGCTAATCGAAGTCCAGTATTCAGCAAATTTCTTCGCAATTTCCCGAGGATGTGTAAAGCTGCTGTTACCAGTACATATTGGAGGAAAGTTATTCATCTTTTCAGACCTTAAGTTATTGACCTTTTTCCATAAGTAGCGAATGTCCATTGATGGTTTTAAGGAATTCAAAAAGTTATCCCAAGTTGTCTTTTTCGCAACTTTACATTGCCTTTTGACTTTAGCGCATATTTTCCTGTACTCCAAGGAGTTGGACTGGTTTCGACATCTCTTAAAATTTCTCCATGCTATCTGTCTTAATCGAATCAATTTAGCAATATGGGAGTTAAACCAAACCGGGTTATTTTTTTGTTTAGGCCTTCTACTCAACGGTATACTTTCATTTGCACACTTTCTGATGATACGTTTAATTTGGGCCGCTTCTCTATTTATGTTTGTTGATGTAGGAAACTTCTTAATCACTTGAGACACTTTATCAGCAAAAAGGGGCCAATTTGCTTTGACGTCATTAAATCGTGGCCAAAAAATTTTTTTTATATTATTTGTGTTGTTGGTAATCCTTATAGGAATATGATCACTAACCTCGGGTATAGGTAAAAACTCCATACCAGTGTAGGTGCTAAATCAACGGTAGCCATTGTGACATCGACGCCGGTGAGGGTGTTCCTGGTGTTGAACAATGTTGGCGATCCATTGTTCATAATCACCAAATTATTATTATCAGCAAAGTTTTCCCAAATCCTCCCACTAGTAGAGTTTGTACTTGATCCCCATAACGTATTCTGCGAATTTAAGTCACCCATTATTAAATGGTGCACATCATCAGCCGGAAATATATTATCTACCATTGATGTTGTTAATTTTATGTCGCATTCCTTGTATATGTTGGTTATACGAATTTTTATATTCGATTTTATTATTATTGTTTGAAAAAGAACGTCTCCAGTTGATATTATATGCTGAGTTACATTTATGTTGTTTCTAACTAGTAGAGCAATTCCAGATTTTGCATACGCGAAATCTTTGTTATGGTGATACACCTTATATCCAGGTACATGAAGAAAATGTTTATTATTTTCTATGATGTGCGTCTCTTGTAGGGCTATTATATTCGGTTTTTGCGATGCGATTAGAAGCTCAAGTGCGTATTTGTGGTTAATAAACCCTTGTATGTTCCACTGTAAAATATTAAGTTCGATATTCATAAAAATTTATAAATTATTTTTTCCAACTGCTTTGGATTTTTTTACTCTCTTGTAGGTATTAGTTGTTATCATTTTATTTAAATCCGAAAAAGATTTGTGCAATATAGATGTTGGTGATTTGCTATTTGCGTCTGTGCTAGGTGGAGAAGCAAGACCCAAACCATAGTTTATTTCGTCAATAATAATATCTTCAGTTAGGTTTACATCGATATTAAAGTTCATGTCATTATCTGATGTATTGTCATCACTGAAAATTGAGTAATTTCCGTGACTATATTCTTTAATTGCGTTGCTATCATCACTTGTGTAGAGAATTTTGCTTTGTGCATTTGTTTCTTCTGTAGAAAAATTAAAGGTTTTGGGTGTTTCTAGATCTTCTTGATTATTATTTGTTGTTGGTATTTGTTGGATTGAAAATATGGTGTTTGCTATGCTATTGGCTTGTATTTTTTGGTTATCTTGAGCAGCGATTTGCATACATTTATCTGTGGTTATTTGTGTTGTTGGAGTCGAAGAAATTATATCCTCTGCTAATTTTGGTGAAGCAGATACATTTGATGTGTTGTCAAAAAGAAAATTTGTATCTTTTTCAGTTGCTTCTGTTGAAGCAGAATTTATATGTTGGTTCCTATTGGTGATGATTTCTGATATTAGATCGTTTTTCTTATTTTGTTTTGTTTGTTTGGTTGTAGTCGGTAAATTTTTTGATGGTTGTGCACCTAAAACTTGTGCGTAGGTTATTGTATTTTTTGCAGTTCTATCTGTGGGCTTTAGTGTGTTAAGTGTTGGATTGTCATTAAAGATTTTCCAAGCTTCACGATTAGTGCATCGTCTTGTTATTCTGAGATAGTTAACTGACTTATGTTTCCAGAATGTTGGACAGTTTGGATCATTCGATGTGTGGGACTCTATTTGGCAATTAACGCAAAACTTACGTGCACATGGGTTATGTGGTGTTGGTGTCCCGCATTCTTTACATATCTCTACATTACGGCAACGTTTTTTGGTGTGACCCAATTTTTGACAATTTTGGCACTTCATAGGGTTTGGGATAAACTCATCAATTGGGACTATTTCCCACCCGAGCTTAAGAGTATCTGGTCGATATATGAGATCAAAAGTCAAAACTGCAGCACCTGTTGGTTTCATTTCCTTGCCTTCTAGTCTCATTATTTTCCTTACTTCGACTACTTTTTGAGGTTTAAGTGAATCGAGAAGCTCTTCTTCAGTTATAGAGATGATTTTTCTTGAGAATATACGACCTTGAATTGTATTTAAAGTCTTGTGGAGAATGATTTTTACCAGAATGCAGTCTATATAATTAGCCTTTAAATATTGCTCAGCAATTTTTTTATTTGGAACTTTGATTAAAAGGTCGCCACTTCTCATCTCAGTGACTTCCAAACGTTCCTTGCTTATATAATTTAGACCTCTCTCGACTTGGAAAACGTTGTAGGATGCTAGAGAACGTGTTTCAACTTCTGTATTCACTGGTACAGTGGACGCAACTAGGTACCTCGGTAGATGTTGTTCATTGCTAGAAACTTCTGGCAGAGGGATGAAATCATCGGGACGTGGGCGTTTACTTTTATTGGATTTGCCTTTTTCGGCCAAAGAACCAAGTTCCCTGAACCGATTATAATTTGGGGGATGAACCCCGTTCATGGCGTAAAACTTGCACTATAGCTTGTATTTGTGAAAAGACGCACCCAGAAAATAACTTACTTGACCGAATTTATATATAAAAGATTTTCTTTTCTTTGCTTTCTTACAGCGATTTAAAGTACCAAAAAGACCGACAAAAAGAAAGAATAACACACAATATCAGAGCAAACACGATATTAATGCGGCGAATGCAAGACAGTGCTGATTTTTGTTATTTTGCTTATAGATATTATATTTTTAAAAATTTAAAAATTTTAATTCAAGAGACAAGCAAAATAATTTTCAACTGACTTTTACGACTAATGTGTGTCGACTGATAAACAATTTATATATTTCAATTTAAATTAACTATTAACAATTTGTTTTTCTGGTTGCATTTTGATGATATTTTTTCTGTGTAGTTACGAAAATAATTTATTCTCTTTCTAAAAAATTACGACGAAAGAAATGAAAATAAATCATTGAAAACAGAAATCGTGTTGTTTATTCTACCCCGTTTTCTTCTCTAACTCGCTCACGAACACAAAAAAACATCAAGAATTTAATTCATGAATTTAACTCATTGTCTGTATATATTAGGCCTTAAGCCCAGTACGAAGTTCTTACGGAATTTCACGTTTGCAACTTTACATTTGTAGAGCTGGTGAACAAAACTAGACATGTCCTCAGTACATGATTTTTTAAAAATTTTTTTTTCGAGTTCTGCAAGTACACAAGTTTGATCCTACCTTTAAAAATAAAGAAAACTAACTTTTCCTTGCTAGTCTCTATCTAAGTAGTAGTAGTAGATTTGCCTCTACTGTAAAAAACAGTTAACGGTACTAGGCTGGTTTTGTTCGCCAGCTCTACATTTATTTCTACACGAAAAAATAATCGTGTAGCCTATTGTGTAGAATTATTTTGGCATATAAGCAAATTTATTTATTTTTGAGCTTACAACCACTGTTGCCAATTCAGCAGCTATTTTCTCGTCAAATCTAGCGATTTTTAAGTACATTTTGGGGGAAAAATTATGATTTAGCTATTAGCGGGAATTGTAGCGATTTTTTGTCGATCATAATTCGCTTTAAAATGTGAGCTTGTTTAGAATCGGTGAACGTATATGAAGCAAACTATACAAAAAAAGATGATTGAATAGCGCCACAATTGTGCAGGTTTAAAGGTGAGCTAATGTAATGTCCAGCCTAACATCCGTGTTGATAAGTGCTTTTATACATAAGTAAATACGTTTATATTATTAATCCTTTGAATAGAGCTTTAGATAACTGTTATGTTTGCATGTTTTATTAGACTTAAAAAATGTAGTACTCCAAAACAGGAACTGGAATAATACAAAAACCAGCAGGTTTGTCAGCACTACTTTTACTCTATAGTTTGAAGAGATTTTTAACTGGGGAAGTCCCGAAGTAACAGAAATGACGAATTACATATGTTTCTGTACATACCAGAACCCACACAAACAAAACTGGGGCAAATAGGTATATCTGTGTCTATTTTAATAAAAATAAGCCTTTTATTAACCTATTACATTACTTTTATTTGGTATTTTATAAAATTTTTAGGAAAATTTGTGAAGTACGAAAGAAGTTAACAAGTTTTTGAAACAACCTAAAAATAAATGTATTTTTATACCCTTTACCAAAAAAATGGTAAAAGGGTATATATAGGTTTGTCATTCCGTTTGTAATTTCTACAATATTAATGAGCGACACATAAAGTATATATATTCTGGATCCTTATGCATAGGGAAGACGAACAAGCGATATCCGTCTGTCCGTCTGTCTGTACGTGAAATCGGTTTTCACAAGCTCCCAGAACAGCTAGAGACTTCGTTCTTGGACTGGTGTGTCAGAAATTTTCCGAAAAATTTTGCTATTGAAATTCAGCAAAATCGGGCAGACGGTTTCAGAGCTGGAAACCTCATACTCAATATTCCCATAGAAAATAACTACCGAAAACAAGTTTTCATTACTTTTTTATTAAATTAACTTATTTTATACTTCGGTATGAATAAAATTGGTATTTATAATTAAAAAAAAAATTTAATAATTTAAAAAATTAAAAAAACGTTTCCAGGGTTGGAAAACTTTAACTTTTTTCATAATAATTAAACATATTTCATGTTTTAGGAAGAAGGCTATTTTCTCAGGAACGGTAAGAGCTACGGGTCTGAAATTTGGACAGAGTATGTAGAACTTTGATTGCTACAACAACAAATACATGAGAATTAAAACTTAAAGGGTGTTCCAAAACCAGCAACGAAAAATGTTAAAATCCCATCTAATATACATACAATTGTATGTACAAATGTACATATGTATATTGACACTTGAAATTTGTAAAATTAGTGTATTTTTATATAGGCTACAACAATTAACACTAAAATTAAAAAAATTTTAATTAAAGGGTGGTCCATCATTTTGACAAAATTGCTATATCTTGGAAACCGTAAGAGGTAAACTCTTGAAATTTTCAAAAACGGTAAAACTAAAAAAACCAAAAATTATAAAATCGGCAAAAATTAAAAAAAAATCGCCAAAACGAAAAAAACGCCAAAAACCGAAAAAATCGTCAAAACGAGAAAAACGTGTCTAAACTAAAAAAAAATTTCCACAATGACAAAAAAACGCCAAAAACCGCAAAAATCGCCAAAAAAAAAAGCTTATATGAACAAAAATCGCCAAAAATTAAAAAACAAATCGCGAAAACGAAAATAAATCGCCAAAATTAAAAAAAAAAAAACGCCAAACACCGAAAAAATCGCCAAAACGAGAAAAAAGTATCAAAACAAAAATTCCCACAATGACAAAAATCCGCAAAAATCGCCAAAATAAAAAAAATTCTTATATGAACAAAAATCGTCAAAAATTAAAAAAAATCGCCTAAATGAAAAAAAATCGCCAAATCAAAAAAAATTGCCAAAACGAAAATAAATCGCCAAAATTAAGAAAAACGTAAAAACCGAAAAAAATCGCCAAAACGAGAAAAAAGTGTCAAAACTAAAAAATAATGCCACAAAAAAATAAAATATATAAGAAATAAAAAAATCGCCTAAATGAAAAAAAAATCGTCAAAATCAAAAAATCGCCAGAACGAAAAAATCGCCAAAATTAAAAAAACGCCAAAAACCGAAAAAAATCGCCAAAACCTCAAAAAATGGCCTATATGAAAAAAAATCGCCAAAACTAAACTAATCAGCAAAAAAAAAATAAATCGCCAAAATTTAAAAAGCACCAAATTAAACATAATGCAAAAAACCTAAAAATTGCACTAGAGAAAAAGTATGAATTTTTTCACAAAATTAATACGTACCTACATATCTCTGTGCTTATGTATGTATCTCTATACTACATAAACGCACTTTGGTAAAGGGTATATTGTTTTAGCTATTATCGCTAAATTTTTAAGTCATTTTGAAATTAATCTATTTTCTAGCTATTTTCTTGTCTACTTTAGCGATATTTCTTGAAAAAAGTTGGCAACAGTGCTTACAACATACAAAAACACTAAAGGCTTCATTACTCTTTACTTCCTGTTGCTGTTCTGTGCCGTTCTTTTCCGTATAAAATATTTTGCAATTACTTTTTCTGTGAAAAAAAATCACCTGGTAACCTATAGAATTGATTACACTTGTACAAAAAGTATCACAACACACTAATACATACACACTTTTGGCTGTCACTTAACGTTGAATTCTATTTTCTACAGATCTGTCCGCAACAGAACAGAACGAAAAAGGAAAAACTAAACGCACATACAGATTTTCAACTAAACAGAAACAAAACAGCTGATTCAGAACAGAACAGCACGTACAAACTAATTCTGCCTTAAAAATTAATTAAAATTTTATCAAAATTAGAAATGTCAAAAATTCCGTGACCGAAAATTTTTTTACATTAATTTTTGTTTCACTTGACTGAAAAAAGTCTCCACTTATATTTATAACATCCTTAAGATAGGCAATAAATTTCAAAAGTTCCGTGTACTTTTCTTTTGAAAGTCCGTACTAGCAAATGGAAATTTCTTTATGAAATTTCCCAACCTAAATTTCCATAATTTTTTTTTTACATACAGTTTATAAGAGAACCTGAAATTCCGTATGAACTCCGTACAGGCTTAAATTTAAAACAAAAGCGAATTATATACATATATTTGGCATTAAGTCTGTATTAGATATGTGTGTATGTATTAATATAAATTTTAACTTTACCAAAAGGGAATCTTGACATCACTGCTACAGAGTCTCAAATAAGTACTTTTGTGTACTCCCTTATTATGTACGATTAGTAAAAAGTCCCAATAACTTTGGTCTGGCAAACCTAAACTGAACAATTATTTCTCCTTGCGTTTGCGTAAATAACATCATAACATATTTTCACCCTTTTGTTTAACGAATGAAGTTTGTGTTGTATATCTTTCAATGTTCAATCATACATACAGTCTTTTCATTAATAAAATAAAATATTTACTGTGGAAATGTTTAAAAAATTAAAAGTGAAAATAAATTAATAACTTATATACATACACACATACATATATACATCATGCACACATACACATTTTAAGAACGTTGCTAAAGAAATACTTTATTCTAAAATAAAGTTGAGCAATAGGGATATTTACCTTCATACCACACATACCTTCATACATCCACACATATTGAAAAATAAATAAGTATACAATTTATAAGTTTTTGTACGTATGTAAACATTCAAGGTGATAAATCGATTAAATTAATACAAAAGGAAAAGAACATTTTATATGTGGAAATTTTTATTCCTTTAAATATTAAAAGAAAAAAGTCAATGATGGATTTTAATAATTAAGTAGGTAAGTGTTACAATTTGGGTTAATAAATAAAAAAATCTCTTAAACAAACTGTGTACACACCAAAAAGAAAAGAAAAAGATGTTTGTCTAAGTGTGTTGGTACACACACAGTGGCGCCTAACGCAAAAATAATGATAATACGAGGACATACATATGTATCTTTTAAACCTCCTGACTTGATTATTATAAAGTGAAGTGTACGAAAAGATTGGACGAGAAGCTAGGCTTACAGAAACGGCTGCGATACAGAGCGTCAAAGTTGACAACTTCGGGTTATGAAAATATTTCCGGACTCGTACCTCTGAAAAATGTGCAACGATGTAAAAGATGTTTAATTTTTCAGAAACAAAATTTTGACCTTGACTTAAATTGGGGTTCACGCTGTTGTCTTATATCGTTCTAGTTGATTAAAAAAATTGGCAAACATACGCGTATTTTCTAATTTCAGAAAATCTATGAAGTAGTACTGGAAAATTTGTGTGGTAATAAGGAATAAGGAACGCCTTGACACTGCCAATAAGACATTAAAATGCTCTAATGCATGATTATACTTTCGTCAGGCTAACATCCTTTCTTTGCATATGTACCATTGTAACTGCTGCTACTTTCAACTGAGACGTGGCAAATCACAACAAGGTGTACTTTTCTTAAGTCGAATTAACCGATTATAATGATTAATCTTTCGAAATTAATGTTTTATAATTTATAAAAAAAAAACAAGTTCAAAAGTAGAGTGTTACTGTTTTGAAATACTCTTACAGAGATATGCAAGAAACAATTTTTTCTTTAAATACCACTGCTCAATTCACAAGCTTTATTGTATCATTTAAGGTTGTATTCGAAAAAACAATCTTAAACGAAACCCACAGGACACCAGAAGAATATGAAGACTCGTCCACACGCAGAGAATACAGTTGGATTCTGAAAAAGCAATTACAAAAATCCTGGATTTAGTTGCCTTTAACAGATCCTAGTGGAATGCATTTGTAATGGCCCTGTGCTCCAATTTGGAGAAAAACTATATTTTATTTTTTTATCTTATTTTCAATGTCCCACACACAAGACTTTAACTCTCATATTGCAGTATGGAACTCATTATAAGTACATTTAAAAATATATTTAATATACAAACAATGGAATATACATAGGTAAATTGTTAATTACTCTAAACACATATCAGAAACATAAAGTGAATATTAAGAAAAGTAGTAAAGTAATAAAAACATAATTTTCAAACAATATTAAATTAAGTTATTTTTAAAGTCAAGTAAAATTAACTTAAAAATTGACAGATAATATTTCTCCTGAATCGATGTGCATTACTAATTACTAGAGAACTGTAGGGAATATTGTTCCAGAGACTTATTGCATTATTGGTACTATTAAAGTAAATTCACAGATCGGCGAAGCTGAACGTCGTCAGTGTTCATTGTTCGAGAATATTCGGCAGATCATTAACATTTAACGAAAACAGTAGACGGCCCAAAATTGAACTTTGAGGAACACTTGTTTTTTTGGTTTTGTTTAAACGTACACAACTCTTCAATTAGGATAAACAATTATTCGAACAATTTTTTTTCGAATAACTTAAAACCCACTTTTTATAACGAAAGATGTCTAAAGCTACAGTCGCACTTGTCAAACGTTTGCCCAAAGAAGCGTAACCACTAAATGCTATTGAAAAATTTTTCAGTTCAAACAAAAGTCTGTCAAGTTAAAGAGTAGCTAATAATGTTGGAGTCTATGATATTGTCTATTAGTTGTGTTCGAAACTGTTTAATTTGACATGTCCTGATTTATACTATGCAAGTCTTGTTGCTAGGCTCTCGTCTCTCTCTTCCATAAACTAACCAGCTTAGCAATAAGACTTGCATAGTGTAAATGTCGACTAAGCAATTGTCTGGATCAAAAGTTTTTTTTATTGTTGTTTGTTGGTTACGCTTTTTTGGGCAAATGTTTGTCAAGTGTGACCGTAGCTTAACAATTTATTACCAGAAGTTGGAAACAAAGACGATTTTGTACCAGATTAAAGCAAATATGTGGCATTGATCTTTAGTCTACTACAAAATCACTGTAGTGGAAGTCAAAATAGGACACTCGTAATATTAATAATAAATTAAAATAGTTTGTAATAAATTCAGTTAAGTGCGACTTTAACCCGCGTACGAAGGGTTCCGTACGGATACGAGATATGTAATTCAATACGAACTTTAGCCAATATAAACTATAGTTTTGGCAGTTTTTTCGTTTTTGGGTTTTTTCGGTTTTAAGCTTTTTTTAGTTTGCGGGTTTTTTGAATTTATTTGCGCTTTCTGAGTTTTGGCACTTTTTTTTCGCGTTTTTCACGATTTTTATAATTTTGGCGTTTTTTTCATATACATATGTACGTGATTTTTTTTTTTTTTTGGTTTTGGCGATTTTTTTTTTTTGCACTTTTTTTTCTCTTTTTGAGGATTTTTTTTCGGTTTTTGACATTTATTTTCAATTTTGGCGATTTTTTTCGTTTTGACGTTTTTTTTTAAATTTGGTGATTTTTTTTAATTTTGGCGATTTTTTTCATTTTGGCGATTTTTTTCACATAAACAATTATTTTGGTTTTGGCGCATTTTTCGCGTTTTGTTTTTATTTTGGCGATTTTTTCGAATTTGGCGATTTATTTGAGTGCTAGAATTTTTTTTTATTTTGTCGATTTTTTTCGATTTGGCGATTTTTTTTAATTTTTAGAGAATTTTTTCAGGTTTTGGTGTTTTTTTCGGTTTGGCGATTTTATAATTTTTGTATTTTTTTAGTTTTACCGTTTTTTCAAATTTCTTACGGTTTCCAAGATATAGCAAGTTGTCAAAATTACATAGTCAAAATTGCATTAACTGATGGACCACCCTTTAATTTAAATTTTTTAATATTTTAATGTTTATTGTTGTAGTCTATATAAAAATACACTAATTTTACAAATTTCAAGTGGCAATATACAAATGTACATACAATTGCATGTATATTACATGGGATTTTAAAATTTTTCGTCGCTCGTTTTGGAGCACCCTTTAATTTTTAATTCTTATGTATTTGTTGTTGTAGTGTAGGCCAAGGTTCTACATACTCTGTCCAAAGTTCAGGTCCGTAGCTCTTACGGTTCCTGAGAAAATACCGTGTGACCGACCTTTTTTCACCTTTGGTGTACGGAAACCTAAAAAGGGATTATTAATAATTGTTTTTCTATAGATATACAAGTAATCAAACATTTTGAGACTCGTATTATTCAAAGATGCATATAAACATAAAATTATTCATTATATTTCTTTAAAGCTTAGAGCTCTGTTAGGAATTGTGAAAAATATTGAGCATTGTTTGCCTTTCATATATTTATTAAATTTTTTCATATATCTAAGTATATTAAAACTGAACTCAAGCCAAAGAAAGCTCCAGGTATTGATGGAATTAGTAACAAGATGCTGATGAACTTGCCGCATATTGCAATAAGAATCTTGCTGTTTATTTCTTACGACTGGAGTATTATCCACAACTCTGGAAGCTTGCAAAAATCAAAATGATTCCAAAGCCGGGAAAAGATCTTACTAAAGCTGAGTCATATAGGCCAATAAGTTTGCTGTCAACTATGTCAAAACTCTTCGAAAAGCTGCTCATGACAAAATTGTCCCCAACCTTAACAGATAGTGGGTGCCATCAATTTGGTTTTAGAAGTCAGCATAGCACCATTGAACAAACTCATAGATTGGTTCAATTTATAAGAAAAACATTTGAGGAAAAGAAGTATTGTTCTGCCCTGTTTATTGACGTTTCTCAGGCATTTGATAAAGTGTGGCATGAAGGTCTAATTCTAAAATTAAAATCATATCTACCAATAAATTTAGTGAATTTATTAGAAAGTTACATCACTACCCGGAAGTTCACGGTTGTGGAAGGAGAATTCATGAGTGTGCCCGAATCTATATCATCCGGTGTGCCACAGGGGAGCATACTGGGGCCAGTTTTGTATTTGATCTATACTTGTGATATGCCTTTGAGCAGCAATATCCATACATCTACGTTTGCCGATGATACAGCCTGCCTTAGTATGCATGAAAACCCTCACGAGGCTTCCCGATATTTACAAGAACATATTACACAATTGGAAATGTGGTTGAACTTATGGAGAATTAAGGTAAATGAACAAAAGTGTGTCCATATAACGTTTACCCTAAGAAGAGATACTTGTTCCCCAATTCGAATCAATAATCAAAATATTCCTCAACACTCCCAAGTGAAATACCTTGGTATACACCTTGATCGAAGGCTTACATGGAAACATCATATTGACTTTAAGCTAACTCAGATGAAAATTAAGTTATCTCAAATACACTGGTTGATTGGCAGAAATTCAACACTTAGCCTGGACTGTAAACTTTTATTATACAAGTCGCTTTTAAAGCCAATATGGTGTTACGGTATCCAGTTATGGGGCACTGCTTCAGCTTCCAATGTAGAGAGAATCCAACGAAGGCAAAACAAAATTTTACGGTTAATAACATCGGCTCCATGGTACATCAAAAATTCTAATATACATCGTGATTTAAATATGCCACTAGTGACTGAAGAAATTGCAAAATACGCAGGCAAATATTTAACAAAACTCGAGTCACATCCTAATCCGCTTGCTCGTAATATTTTGAACTTTACTGGACACATCCGCTTAAAAAAGAGGGACACAAGGGCTCTATTACTCAACACGCCAAATGGGATTTCTTGAAAATACTTTTTTATACTTTTTTATAATTTTTTTTTCTTTTTTTATTATCACTACTTATGTATTATTTATAACTATTAACAAGTTTATGTCCGACAGTGGTCGGTCCTAATAATTATATTTTAGATTTAAGATTTGAATACTTATTGTTAGTTCATATTTGAAGATACAATAAATAAATACATGTATTAAAAAAAAAAAAAAAAAAAAAAGTATATTAAAACAAACTACTTAATTGTTTTTTTCCATCACGTCTTATGAGCATGCCTAATATATGGTATAAGTATACCAGTATAATTCAGTATGTCTGACGCCGACCAATGAAACAACAACGAGTAACTAATTTGATCCGAATAATCCCAGTGAAAAAAAATGGAAGTACATTTTCATTGCTTCCAAAAAATCGATATTTTTAATTTGCAGAGAGTGGTCAAAAAACCATGTACAAGCTTATTTTAGTCATAAAAAACCTTGTAACTCCTCCATAGTGTTAGAAAATAATCACCAGAATTAAAAAAAATTAAATTTTTGTAAGAAATTTATGAACTAATTTTAGTCTAAAATTTAAAAGTTATTTGCTTAAATTTACATGAAACACTGTTTCGGGCTTAAATTCGTATAAAAAGAAACTTTTAAATTAGGTAACTATTTAAAATTTTTCCTAGATGCAAATATTATCAGAGAACACAAAAAAGGAAATTTTTGTTAATATCGCTTCCAATTCAGTGACCAGGCATCGAAAAAGAGAACTTCTTGCAATGACAACCCTATGTAAAAATCATTAGATCGGATCGAAATTTTCACTACTTCCAGATCGCAAACTCTACATTTTCATGACTTTTTTGGAGTCTCTTTTTTGCTGGGATGTTAATATGCTAAGCTAAAAAAAATCAATGTTTTCTTGGTTATTGGTAAAGTAAAATCAAAAAATAATTTTTTTTCTAAAATAAAATTTTTTCTTTCTAAAAGCTTATTAAAAATTAAAAACTACACAATATTGATTTTTTGACAACTGCCCTTAGAGGCAAATGTCTTAAGAATAAAAAGAGCTAATGATTATTAAATCGGCTAAAAATTGTGAACTTTATTATTAATTTTGTAAAAAAAAATTTGATAAGAAACGTTACGTTTGTTCAGAGCGAGAAAAAAGCAAACCATGTGTTATTTCCAAATTGATTTTTGTGAGTTTTGGTGATTTCACTAAATTACTAATAAAATAATAAAAGTCTACAGTTCTTAGCCGATTTTCGTAATATTTAAGATATATTTGGGGTATTCAGAAGGTACTCATAAATTAACACGTTTTAAAGTAATAAACCGAAAAAATATGACTGTTGTGAGCAACCCCTTATAATTTGGAATTTAAAATATTGTACTTATTTGTATTTTGGTTTTAGCACCTTTATACATTGCTTACTCTCTCTCCTTCTCGCAACACCTTTGGTAAACTCTCACGCATTTCTACATGTAGTTATGACAAACAATAAACATAGCTGAGAAAGTCTTATTACTTTATGACCTATTTGTTTGATCCACAACCTTTTTTTTAACTATGCTATATTAAAACATTATGACTAGAGTTGTGTAGCTCATGAACGACCGAGTTCAATTGAACGATTCACTTAACTGAGCGCTGTGAGCCGTTCAATTCACTGAGCGCTGTCAGCTCAGTACACAGAAAAAAGTAAAAACAAGATTCAATTAAAAAAAACAAAGATTCAGTTAAAAAATTAATTAGGTTTCAACCAATCACGGAAAATGGTAGTATTAACTCATCCATTTTAATTGAAAATTTTTTTGGTTTTTTCAATTAAAAAAATATTACATTAACTAAAAATTTAATTGATGGTTTTCTAAAGATTCAATTAAAATTTAATTGAAATATTTTTGAGGATTCAATGAAAAAATTAATTGAAATACTTTTTAGGATTCAATTAAATAACTTATTAACATTTTTTAAAGATTCAGTTAAAATATTAATTGAAATATAAAAAATCTAAGAGTATAAAAATATAAAAAATTTTAAAAATATAAAAAATGTTACGTACATACATATGTATGTATATTTCTCCATATAAAAAATTTACAAAAATGGAAACATTTGTGTATTGTACCAAAAACCTAACTGATGCATCGCATGGCTTTTGAAGTTTGAATGGAGGAAAAAAGTACAATGGCCGTATCCGGTCTTGCGTAAGTGTAAATGCAGAATATTATATGATTGGATTTTAAGGAAAGGCTTCCATGATTTCCATATCTACTTACGCAAGACGTTTTGCATCGAACCCCTAATATCGCCAATGTACTAACTTTACCATCCACATTCGGTCAATAAGTTTGCATTTTTTATCATAATTGTCTTGTTATTTCTCAACAAAAGGGAACAAAATGAATTTATGTTTTTTTTTATTTTCATATTTAATTTTTTATTTAACTTATGTCAAAATTACTAAGAATCAAAAAAAAAATTAAGCTGAGTAGTTTTTTCTCCCATATAAAATATCAAACCCAATTAAAAGATTAATTGAGTATTTTAATTGAAAATATTTTTTCAAAACAATGTGGCATAGTACAAAAAACAGCTCGATTTTCATACATAAAAACAAAAGTTACATTATTGACATACAATTAACATGTAAAAATTGTTACCCATTTCAGAGTATTCTGAGTTAAGCTCTGTTGATAGCACTTTTTTGTTAGAGCAGCAAAGTCAATTAAAATAAACATATATTCAATTAAAATTTTAATCAAAAGTATTATTTTTTCTAAGCAATCACTTAATTAAAAAAAATTCAACAATAATTTTTTCTGTGTACTGAGCGGTTTCTACATTTGTATCGAACACTTTCAGTAGCTCGTTTTAGACACAAACCTATGTAATTTTAGTGGGTTTTGTGGATAAAACGACCTAATGAAATAGTTCGGTACAAGTCTTGTGCTCTTTCAGCAAATGTTTTGTGTCGCACAAGTACATACATAAAAAAGTATACATATGTATGTACTATTATATGCATATTTATTAACAAATTCCACTAATGAAACTATTTTACTTTTATCTAATTTTTATACATCATCTGCCTTGTTTTGCAATGTATGACACACACACGAACAGACTCTGTATAAATCTGTCACTTTTTATGTTTCGGTTTTCGCTCTTTCTTTATGCATGAAAAATGTTTCACTACAAATGAACTGAGCTACTGAGCGAACGGAATGAAATACTTCAGGAAAGTGAGCTGGGCTGAAAAGAGCGGTCACTCAAAAGATCTGATAAGCACAATACTAATTATGATACTTAGGACACTTAAGACACCCTTGTAAATAAATACCCCAATTACTCTTAGCACATTTGCCTTCAAAGGTCAAAAGTTCAATATTTCGCAGTTTTAAATTTTTTTATGCGCTTTTAGAAGAAAAAAATTTTCAAGTTTTTATAAGAAAATAATAATTTTTCAATTTTATTTTACGAATAACTAAGAAACTAGGGATGTAACGAACACCGATACCGATTCCGATATATCGGCAATATTTCTGATTTGCCGATGTATGGATATCGGCGATATTTTACTGTCGATACGGCGATACTTCTTAAATTTTTTTAGAGCTGTTTTGAACAAACAATTCAATTTTCAACGATTTTTTTTTGCATAAAAACTAAGAGAAATAACATAAACAGAAAAATTAAACGTTTCTTTTGTTTTGCTTTGCACCGTAGTAGTGAAATGTTCTATCAATGCTAAATCATGTATGTACTTAATAAATAATAATTTGTTTTTTGTTAATTTCAGAATGAATTCAAATATCAATTTTAAATATTAATTAATGACATACGTATATAGACATGCTAAACCACCAGCAAATAAATTTCAATTATTGTAATAATCTCTTACACTATAATTTTGTATAATAAAAGGTTTGGTTAATTTTAACTTGAGTTCAGTTTCAATATGCGTATCGGTATCGGCGATATTTCTTTTTTAGTATCGGTATCGATATCGGATCGGCAAAATGGCGTATCGTTACATCCCTATAAGAAACCATTGATTTTTTCAGCTTACCATATTAAGATCATTTGAAGCAAATTTTTTTATGTCGACGTCGGATATACTGCCTTCTAGTTATGGCGAATTATAATGGTATACTAAAGACCTGCACAAGACGTCTTATAAGAACTTTTAAGACATGAGGGCAATTTCAAATGCTTTACTACAAGGAAATCTTCTGAAACAAACGCTGTTTAACTTATTGCAGGTATAAGAGTAAAGAAGAAAATTGTTCGTGACTGAAAAATTTGTGGTGTTTGTGCTTTTTACTCTCATTGGTGCGTATACAAACGTCACGCATGTACAAACATACATACCTTCATAATTTGTTTATGCTCTCTTATTTTTCTGCGCACATACAAACGTACACATGCATTTACATGAGTTGTTTGCGCTTGCTTTCAAAACCCGCCTTAAACACAAACATAATAGGTTACCATCTAAATCTTACACACACATCCAAACGTACAATATGCAAAATAACAAGCATACATGTATCAACAGTTCTTCTTTTCATTTTTTGTTATAAACAAGACGTCTTGGCGACATCGCTTGTTAACAGTCATATAACGTACACCAATACATCACTATGGTATACCTCGTGAAAATATTAAGTAGGCTCATAAAAAAATTCCGAGGTGATGGAATTTTTTAATACTTTTTCTGAAACTTAAACCCATCGTGGGGCTCTACACTAACTTACACATGTCAACAATACGTTTGTTCATTTACTTTCCAGGTGGAAACTTGCAACGAGATAGTAGGGCAGAATAGTATTTTTGGTATGCCGTACGCAACGTTCCCGATGGCGTCGATTTACATTGAATGATCAAACAGTATTGCGGTATAAACACGTTTTCCGTAGAAATTGACACAAAAAAGTAACCTCCCAGTGAAAAAAATGGAAGTCATTCTAGTGGAAGTACATTTTCATTGCTTCCAAAAAATCGATATTTTTAATTTGCCGAGAGTGAGCAAAAAACCATGTAGAAGCTTATTTTAGTCACACAAAACCATGTAACTCCTCCATAGTGTTAGAAAATAATCAGCAGAATTAAAAAAAAAGTTATTTTTTTAAAGAAATTTATGAACTAATTTTAGTTATTTGCTTAAATTTACATGAAAACACTGTTTTGAGCTTAAATTCGTATAAAAAGAAACGAATTGTTAAAATAGGTAACTATTTACCATTCTTCCTAGATAAAAATATTATCATAGAACACAAAAAAGGGAATTTTCCTTAATATCGCTTCCAATTCAGTGACCAGGCATCGAAAAAGAGAACTTCTTGCAATGACAACCCTATGTAAAAATCATTAGATCGGATCGAAATTTGCACTACTTCCGCATCGCAAACTCTACATGTTCACGACTTTTTTGCAGTCTCTTTTTTTACTGGGCTCAGAAAGCAGTTGAGAGATAGAATCTATTTTATTTTGACATTGTTTTTTCAAATGCTCTCACATATAAACTTTCATTCTCTCAACAATGTTACCATACTTTCATTAAAATTTATACATTTTATAAAAAAATACTACACAGAAAAATAAGCACAAAAGAAAATAAATCAAAAATTAGAGAGCATTTGAAGTTACTGCCGTATATTTTATTTTGGACTTTACTAAGTTGACAGCGACTTTTCCTGAAGTTGCAGACTTATTCTGTTTGAAAATTGACTGTTATTTGTTCATCTTATTGGTATAGAAACAATTTTATTCCTTTTGAATTTTTTCATAGAGCGAAAAAATTATAATTCGCGAAAAGTTGCAAAATTTTAAACAAGCCATAATATGGATTAAAAGTCACTAAAACTGTAAGGAATCCTAAAACTTTGGAAACAGGGTGAAAATTACGAAAATTTGCATAAACTTATTAACTGCGGGATGGTAACAAATTATAGTATTGGTGGCTATTCTGAAAAAGGCGTTGAAGAAGTGAAACTTTACAAAAAAAATTCAAAAATTGTTTTTGTTTGCCATACATTTCTAAAAGGAAATAAACGTGTGTCTTTCTATTTTAAAAATGGTTAATTTTTTACGACAAACAAAATTTTTTTTACATTTACACAGTTTTGTTTTTTTGTGTAACTTTCACCAAAATGACGCGTATTCCAGAATAGAAAAAAAAGAACTTGCAAAAAGTCGTATTTATCTCGAACTTTGCAAAAAAATTAACAAAACTGTGAGAAATTCCAAAAATTCGGCGAAAGTTCGCAAAAACTGTGGTCTGTGGTGTGGCTGTGGTCTATATCGATTAGATGGAAAAATCCATCACTTGCTAGAGTTTTTCGAAAAGGCAGTCTTCGTCGTGATTTTAAAGAAGTGAAAAAAATTACACACAAGCAATGTAGAATGCACTTCTACTGGACGTGGAATTTATAAATAAATAATGCTTATCACCCTGGAAGAAACTGTGGTAAGCCTGCTTCAAATTTAGAAGTACTCGTAACTAACTAAACGCTTAATGAGCTTTAAGGGAGTGCAATTTATTGAATGTGAGAACTTAGAAACAGAAGCTCATCTGCCTTATTAATCTTTTTTGTAACACCAATTTATTTCGTTCCCTAATCATTGGAATAAGAATAACCAACAGGAACAAAAAAATGTTCACTGTTCACTTGACAATCACATTTTCAGAATGCTGGAAAGCCAAATAAAATGTAGAAAGCAAAAACATAAAAAGTAACATAAAAAGCCACTACAATAATACTTATATGCATGTACCGACGGTACATCGAATAAGTAAAAATAATTAATGTGATGATCGTAAAAGATAAGCAAGAATAGTTAAAACATACTGAGGTAGAGTAATATAATTTCGTGCTAACCTAAATAGAAAAATGAAAAAATGAAAAAACAGAAAATTAATAGTGATTGATACTAATAAATGTGTTTACCAAAGGTAAATCAATTCTATACACAACAATCATTTCTCATATTCCATTTCATAGAAAATTTAAGTTAAATAGCTGTTGTTAATAAGAATCTATACCCAAGTAGATAGACTAGGGTGCTGTTGAAGTGCGTGGCTGCACAGAAAAGTGTCGGTATTTCCCTCAGCTTAAAGTCTAAGTTTAATTTTTCTTCTCTTCTCACATTAATTAATAAAAATATTTCAATCAATACGAATTGAAATTACTGAACTTAAGCCTGACTAAAAATTATTTCTGATTAAAATTCACTACAGTTCAATTAAAAATCTAAAAAATATGTCTCAAAAAACATTTTAGTTGTTTAATTTTACCAGGATTTTTAATTATAAAAACTGAAAACAAAACAATCCAACTGACTAAATTATTACAGATGGGCATATCCTGGCGTCACAAACGTACGTTCGCACGCTTTTGATGTACAAAAAATATAGAAAACAAAATTTTTGCAAGCATTTTTTTTACGATTTGATATCATTTTGGAAGTTCTATGTTTAGTGCAAAAGATGGATTTCATCGAGTTTAAGTTTTCATATTAATAGTTATAAACATGTTTTTACGATCGTACGGAAAATAGAAGTTAATTTTGGCTGACAGTATTGAAATGTAAAAATCTGCGAAATGGAACATAATAATGAAAAAGGATTTATTTATTTTAAAAGTGTCTTAATGTAGGTCTCTATCCTCACAAAAACATAAATGTGAAAAAAGGCCAAGTTCCTATATAAATTTGTAATGGTAGAGGTGTTATATTATTTCTAGATAATCTGCTTACTTGACAACATTTTTCCCGATATAAAAAAAGGAACAAATATACATTATTTTCTCCTTTCTTAGAAGAGTAAAATATTGGGTTATAGGGTGATATGTGCACAATTGTGTCATAATAAGGACCGAGTAATTTGATTAATTTTTTAAGAGTCATCTGAGTAGGAATATGTAAAATATAGTGTAAATTTTAGTGTAGTAAAGTCTGCTCAGACGAAGTCCTTTAGAAAACACTAAATTAAATGCTAGCATGAGTGAAATTTGCATGCCAGGTTTCAATACAGTTGCTTGTGTTTTAAATTTATCTAGTTGGTAACTTACATAAGCCTATTTTTTGTGTGCAAAATTTCAGTTCTCTTCCGTATAATATTTCAATACAAATTTGATAAACGTATCCCTACTTCCCTAATTTAACAATCGGTGCTTTCAGAGTTTTCCTGTTTGTAAATCCTTTAACTTAAATTCTTAATTTTAAGCTTAAAGTGCGTGTCCATGCCCCCAATTGAAACTTCCAGGATTTAAAATCTTTCTTGGTGATTTTTAATTTATATTTATTTGTATGTTGAATTTAAGCTCTCTAGTGCAAATTCTAGCTTGAAATTCTATGGCCGTTACCCCCAGTCTCCGTCACTTTCAAACATCGTACCCTTTTTAAGATGATAGCTTTTAGTTAAAGTTTCAGTTAAAACCTTCAGTAAAAAATTATCGTGGCCTCTGCCGCTCCTGGTTAAAATATTTGGGTTTTTAGATTTTCTATTTGGTTTCTCATCTTGACCTACTTGCGTATCAAACTTTATGGGCGTGATAACGCCCACTCAATACCTGCTGTAGCCATTAGTTATCTTTCCTGTCGAGTTTCGTTGAAACCGGATAGTAATAAATGTATTATTATGTAGCATATTCAAATATGCTGACCTGAAGTACATGAAATAGGAGGTTTAAATAGTATGGGCGTCTTAACGCCAACTTTTTCAACGAAAATTTATGGCCTTGTACTACTGCAACATGTATGCCAAATTTCAATAAAAGCGCTTGAGTTTAATGCCTTAGATTTGTTTTTTAAATTCTGAGCCTTATGGGCGCAGCCCCGCTTGGGTAAAAGTTTTGGGTTTTCAGATTTTTCTAGTAATTTGCTAATCTATAACTACTCGTTTATCAAATTTCAGCTTACTAGCGCAAATTTTAATTTTTAATATTATGGGCGTGTTCCCACCTACTTTTTTTAATCCCAAATTTTTATTTGGCTAACAGTTATCTTTCCTGCTTAGTTTCGTTTGAAAGGATAATAGTAAATATATAAGTATTACATTTAAATGTGCTGACCCGAAACACATGAAATAGGAGGCTTAAATTGTATATTTTTTCAATAAAAATTTAGAGCCTTGTATTATTGCAACCAGCATGTGTGACAAATTTTAAAAAAATCGCTTGAGTTAAACGTCTTAGAAATGTTTTTTAATTCTTAACTTTATGGTCGTAGCCCCACTCCCTTGGTTAAAATTTTCGGGTTTTCAGATTTTTTTTGGTGAGTACTCACTTAGTTCTACTTGTGTACCAAACTTCACCTAACTAGCGCAAATTTTAATTTTTATGGGCGTAACCCCGCCCCCATGGTTAACATTTTCGGGTTTTCAGATTTTTCTAGTTCATTGCTCACCTAGATCTACTCGTGTAATAAATTTCAGCTTTCTAGCTATAGCGGAAGGGCTTCATCAATTTGATGAGTGTGTCAGTGGTCAGTGGTCAATGAGTTTGTCTTAAAATATGCAATTTTTGCACCTCCATATCACCGGAACCTTTCGTTGTAAAACTTTCAAACCTTGCATATGAGGTTACATGAATTTATTCTAATTATAATTTTACGATTGCGGGGAACAAAGTTATGAGGGGGGGGGGTAAAAACAGCTCGAATGGCTTCCTGTAAATATACACACTGCGTGCAGTGGCCGGAACTTGGCCTGGCGCACTGCCGTGCGCCTAGATCAAGTATTTACACAATAAAATATCTCTACTGGTTTTTGTTGAATCGAAAACGTACGATTTTCCATATGTTTTTTTATTATTATCACCATGCCTCCTTCCCATTTTCGAACTTTTGTTTGTTCTCCTTTTCTCTTCTTACTATTTGGTAATAGAGAGATTTTGAAGAAAGAGTGCAAACATAACATATTTTTTGCATGTAAAATAATTATACTTATGTATCTAAAAGTGTCTTTACCAGTAGCTTAAAAAGAAAATATAAAATTTTCCAGCTTCCAGCCCAATTTCCTCAACTAAAACAGCTGAAATATGCTATTAAACCATTCCATTTTACATATAAACATAGACTTTTTTATAATTATAAACAATAAAGCACGAAGATAATCAACATTTAATTTTTCCATCTTGTTAGACCATTCGGGGGAAATGACCAGATTTGCTTTAAAAACGATAAACAATCGACATCGTTACACTGCTGTTATTGAATACAAGTTTTGTATTGAATTGATGACGACATCGATAAAAATTGATGTTGATATTAAATTGATGACGATGGCGACGACGCTAAATGGAATAAGGCTGTGTATATTTTTTACTATTTTTTTATTGATATTTTAATATTTGTTTTTTTTAATTTTATTATATTAACACATATATAATTTGCCATTTTCCATCACAGATCAGATATGATAAACAAGTCCTCAGCAATTGTACTTACGAGTAATTGACCATAAAATTGCTTGCATGTGCCTAAAAAAATAAAAACAATAAAGTAATAATCAGGGAAACCAGAAATATGCTCTAAAAGAAGTGCGCTTATGCGAATTCAATATGCACTAAAAACTTGAAAATATGCACTAAGAAGTAAAAAAATATGCTCTTAAAAATAAAATAAATTGGTTTTTGAAGCATTTGTAAATTTTAATTGAACTTTTAGTGATTTTTAATCAGAAATAATTTTTAGTCAGGCTTTAGTTTAGTAATTTCAATTCTTATTGAATGAAATATTTTTATAAAAAAATTTTGACTAAAAATTATTTCTGATTAAAAATCACTAAAAGTTCTTCAATTAAAATTTACAAATGTTTCACTTAATTAATCATGGGCACGTGAAAAAAAATATGTTCACTTGGCAATCACAATTTCTGAATGCTGGAAAGCCAAGTAAAAACTGTAGAATGCAACAACATAGAATGTAACATAAAGCTACTACAATAATACTTACATGCATGTACCGACGGTACATCGAATAAGTAAAAATAATTAATGTGATGATCGTAAAAGATAAGCAAGAATGACTAAACAAACTTAGGTAGAGTAATATAATTTCATGCCTAAATAGAAAAATTAAAAAATGGGAAAACAGAAAATTAATAGTGATACTTATAAATGTGTTTACCAAAGGTAAATCAATTGTATACACAACAATCGTTTCTCATATTCCGTTCATTGTACATTTAAGTTAAATAGCTGATGTTAATAAGAATCTCTACCCAAGTAGATAGACTAGGGTGCTGATGAAGTGCGTGGCTGCACAGAAAAGTATCGGTATTTCCCCCAGCTTAAAGTCTAAGTTTAATTTTTCTTCTCTTCTTTAGAAACTCACATTAATTAATAAAAATATTTCATTAAATAAGAATTGAACTGAACTTAAGCCTGACTAAAAATTATTTCTGATTAAATTGGTTTTTTGTAATTAAAAATATATTTCTAATTCAAAAATTTAACAACATTTGCATTTAAAATAAGATAAAAAATAAACAAAAAAGGAAAAAATTAGCAAACAAAACTTAAAAACTAAAATTAAACCGACTTCAAAAATAAGCACTTAAAAGCTACATAAAAGACTTTTATATATGTTACCTATAGTGCCGTTTGAAGTTGGTAACTAAGCACGTACATATGTACATCAAAGTTACTTGCAATTCTCTTACCGGGCATGTTGCTATGTGTTTAGTACCAGTATTACTGGCACCAACTTCAAATGGCACTATAGGTAACATACATATATAAAAATCTTTTATTTAACTAGATCTATATTATTTGTAGCTTTTTAGTGCTTATTTTTGAAGTCGGTTTAATTTTTTTTAAGTTTTATTTTTACCTTTTTAGTGCATACTTTTAATAAGCAGAAGTACATTTAATTTAATACTAAACTTACACGGGCGTAGCCCCGCCTACTTTTTGTTAGCACATGCTTGAGGATTTTTAAAAACTCAGGGTGGGTGACAAGTATCGTAAAAATCGATTAAGTTAAAGCAAGTGAAATGTAGTATTAAATTTTATGGGACGTGGCTACGTTCACTTGTTTTAAAACAAGATTGTGTGTTTTTAAGAGTTCAAAGTGTGTGCCAAGTTTCGTAAATCTTGGTTAAGCACAAGCACGTAAAATATTATACTAAAATGTAATAGGCGTGCCCCGCCCACTTTTTTGAAAGCAAGATTGTGCTTTTATTAAGCTTAGGGTGTGTGCCAAGTTTCGTAAAAATCGGTGAAATAGAAGTCTGTGAAATATAATATTAAAAATATTGATGGTCGTCACCCCGCCAATTTTTTTAAAAGAAGATTGTGTCTATTTTCGAGCTCAATGTGTGTGCTAATTTTCGTAAAAATCGTTTAAGTAGAACCACGTGAAATGTTATAATACATTCTAATGGGCACAGCTCCGCCCATTTTTTCAACTTTAAAATTTTGTAATTACTAGAACCAAAGGTATTTGCTAGGTTTCGCAGCAATCAAATGAGTAGAAGATCGCAAAATCAAATTTAAAAAATTGTGGGCATGTCCCCGTCCAATTTTTTTTTTCAAATGGGACCAATGAGAGGCTATACCCTAACAGACAATAACAAAATTTTTACAATCGGTCTAAAATGCACCGAGTTATGAAGCTACACACCTAAAAAAATAGAGACGAATTGTTAACCTCCTCCTTTTCTTGAAGTCGGTTAACAATAACTGGGTTTGAAGTGCAGTTAAAACAAAATTACCATACAAATTTTGATTAAAACAAATAATACAAATTAATTTTTTTTTTATGCTCTCATAAGAATTTAACTTCAATTTCAAAAGAATACGATATCAGAATTCAGGCTTTGGAAGTGTATTTTGCATAAATAAGACAAGATTTTTATTTATAATTTTTATTGCAATAAACAATAAAATATTGACCTAGAAATTCAAATAAAAATTGTTTCTTTCTCATTTAAATAAACTTTTACCCATTGGCAATGTTCCTTCAACGTCTACTCGTCCGTCACAAATAGCAAAACAGAATTGAAACTAACCTTGATATAACTGAGTAATATATGTATAAGAAAAATTTATACGACATGGAACATTGGAACAGAGATTTAGATGACAAAAAATAAAAAAAATAAAAATTTTGACCAACCCCTTAACTTGTAAGCATATTAACCCAGATAGCGCCGAAAGCTTGAATTAATATTTCAAAAATGAATTTTAATAAGTTTCTGGCAAAAAATTTTATATTTTTTTCGGAATGGGGACGGCTGAGCCAAGTGAGTGAGTTAACATAAACAAAATTCTATGAAATATCAAAATATGCCCTAAAAGCGTAAATTATGCTCTAAACATTCGAAAATATGTTAAAAATATGCGTGTAAGACTAATGTATGCAAAAACACTTAAGGCCTTAAAGCGTAAAATATTAAAAAATATGCACTAACAAATCGATACCAAAAATGCATTAAATGTTCTGAAACGGACAAAAAACTTGTCCCTCCGCAATAATAAGTCACACAAGAAAAAGTAACAATATATGCTTTCTTTTTACACATATTATTATTTTTAATTATTAATTAGTAAATACTCTGTTTTCCGAGTTTTATTTTTCCAGACATTTAAGAAATAATAATTTTTAAACAGAACAACTGTTGGGCTAATTTTTGCAAGTAAAAATACACACACACACACCTCATGATGTAAAAAATCAAATAAAATTTCATTCGAGTATTCAAATAATTTTTTATTTTATTAAATAAATTTAAAAAATATAACCTTTTGACATGTTGGGAAAATAGATAAACATTTCTATGAAGTAAAAGTAAAAAATGTGATGAACAATAAAAATTTGTTGCAAATTATTTTATTCGAATGAAATGAGTAATGGAATATCCAGCTTTTTTCCATTCTTTTTGATTGTATGTACGTCACTTAAACATTTTTGTATAATTGTATTTATTTTAATATATTTTTATAGATTTTACTATGTATTTCGAATCAGTTGGATAATTTTATGATGATTTCCATCACATGATAGAAATAATAAATTTAAGATAAGATCTAGCCATTTCTAGCTTCATTTTCAGATGTAACATGAATCAATATATGCTATATTAACAAAAATATTTGAGGTACAAAATACACATTTTGGAAATATCAACTTAAAATAGTCTTAACAAACGTGGGTGCATACTTTAGAATTTTGATATAACAATTTTTTTTAGAATACAACTTTACTTAACATTGCTTGGCAAAGCTTTGGTAAGTTATACGCCCATATATCTCTAAAGTTGCAGATCCACAAAGCACCAAAATGGAAAGCCTTGGGTTAATGAAAAATTAAAGACGATGCCAAGCTCATGTTTTTGATAAGATAAAAAAGATTTTTTGCAAGTGGTTTCCCTTACAGTGTAGGAAATATTCGAGTAATATTGGGCTTTTTTACCAACCTTTGCCCACTGTTCTGCTAATGGAGAAGTCCAATCTTGTTAGATTTAAAAAATGAAGTTCATCATGAATATGGGTCAAAATGTGTTTCAGTAAAAAAATTTGAAAATAAAAATCACAATGAATTCAAAAGTTATACGCAATTTAAACTAATTTTTTTAGGAAAAAAGTGGGTTAACTTTTCGCTATTATAAACAAATTTTGCCAATCAATATTTTTAGCTGAAAAGTCTTTCCTAGGTAGAAAATGATGCAATCAATACACAGAAAGTAATAACAAATAGTTAACAATAGTTTGAGTTCCCGGAAATTCCCAAAAAAATTACAAAATCCTAAAAATTGGACTTTTCAGTATTTTTGCAGTATTCTTCTTAATTTTCGTCGGGAACAGATTAGATTTTTGGATATATTTACTCCCAGCTATAAAATTTACTGAACTTAAGCCTGAATAAGAAATTATTTCTGATTACAATTCACTACAGTTCAATTATATCTAAAAAAAATGTTATATTGAATATTATTAAATTTGTTTTGTTTGTTTTTAAGTTGGCTACAAGAATATTGTTTATTATTTGAATGAAATATTCAAATATTCGTTTCGTCTGAATTTGGCGAGTACAAATATCTAAAAACGGCCCAACATTCAGGAATTCGAATACTAATAGCGTAGACAGACGACATCGTTAATTTGCATTAAAAGCAAATTAAAAATTTACCCTGACAGACGACAATATTTGAATTAAGTAAACAACTAACAAAATTTGTACATGCCTTTCGTACACACACACTTCGATAATTTTCCTTGGAAATCTTAAAATGGAATAAATTTGTGTCGAACTTTTAATATTTTTTTTTTCTTTTTCTAAAAATAATTAAAATAACTTATATTTCCTGATTTTGAATCCATTTTAATTTTGAAAATTGAAAATTAATTTAATTTTGATTGACTTTTGACGGTATTACCATATTGAAGTAACTAAATTCAGTATTAATTCAATTTCATTTACTGCATTTACGGTAAGTCTAATGCGCATTAGGATGGGGATAATTCACAAGTTAATTTGAATTAAGACAGTTAATGCAAATTATCGCTGTCGTCTGTCTATGCTATAAGTGCATATAATTCTACATTTACTTCCTGTATATATGTATATATTATATATTATATTATATTATTATATATTAATTTTTATTATTTTGTTTAATTAACAAAAATTTATACTTTTTATATGAAAAGTTTGAACTGCAGTTTTCTTATTTTACTTTTTTAATAAATTATTTTTTAATAAAACCATGATACAATAATACAAAGGTAAAACCACATTTGACGTTTAAAACTAATTATGACTTTTACCCAAATTATTTGAATACTGTTTTTTTTGTAAGCAGAGAGGAAAAAGTTGCCACGTACTTATAATGGTAACTTTTACTTAGGAATGCTTTTTGAAAAATGTAATTTGAGTTTAAGTTAACCCGTTGTTCAATAAATAGATGATGTGTCGAATAGTGGCTTCGTTGAATAAAGATTTTTTTTGCATATCTTTCCTTAAGCCTTTGATGTAGAAAATCTTAAAACAAAAAATCCGTAAGGCGACTAAATAATAACAAATATTAATCATTTTAAAATCCCCCGAATATATTTAGAGAATGTGTGATATCTTCTAAGCGGTTAAACTGATTTTCTTAAAATATAGCTCGATATAGTCAGGTTTCAAACAAACGCGGACACGGACAGACACACAGATACATAGAGATACACTACAAACTTATAACACCCTTTTTTTATTTGGGGGTTAAAAAACATTCAATTTGTGAACCCATTATATTCGAAACATGAAATTGTATTTTATTTTCCATAAACATTTTTTAAATGTACATAAATATGTACATAGGTATGTATAAAAATATTTGCATGCCAGCATAACTATGAGCAGCGATTTTCTTGTATTCCACCCTTTAAATAATATTGACATCACGATAACCGTTCTGGATAAGTTTAATTTCACCTGGCCCGGTTTCGCGAACTTAGTGGGCGCCTATCCAAAGCAACACACAATACTCGCTTTAAACCACCCAACCCTTGGCGGCTGCAATAATAATAACCACTATGTGTAGATGAACCGACGACACCATGTCCCAAAACCTCACTCTTAACAACTCGCTGTTGACAAGTTCTCCACTGTGTGCCAACGTCATGGCACTACACAATGTTGCAACACAACTGAACCCAGACATCACATGAGCAATTTCAATTTGTGTTGGCCAATCTTCACAACCAATTGCTCGAAAGACTAATATATATGTGTAGACCGCTTAATTCCTTACCGCACACCACTGTTGCTGTGGTTGTTATTTTGTTTCTTCGTAGAACATTGAGACCTTACTTGGAAGTACAGCTATTATAATATATCAGTCCAATTTTTTTGATTAGAAAATTTTGTCTTTTTAATTTTTAAATTAACAAAACAAAAAGTCAAAACATAAACAAAAAGCTCGGATTTTACAACGGAATACGGTAGCATTCATTTTGAGAGTAAAAAATAATTGGGACAAACGTCAGAAGGTTAATATGGCGATGAAAAGAGAGAACGGTTTTACCTTTATATTATTGTATCATGAATAAAACTATAAAAACGTATATAGAAACATATAAGTTTAAATGCTTTTTATATTAATTTACTTTTCAAAGTAATTCAATAAAAAATTTTTTTTGCTATGTCCACTGTCTGAACTATTAAATTTAGCAGTAATATCTGTGTACCGGTATTATAAACTCGGTAACGGTATGTACCAGTAATAGCGATACCGAAATACCGATACCGTTACCGGTACCTAAATTTAAAAAATAGTTGTAGCGGTATCTATACCGATACCGTTATTTGTTTCGGTTTCCAACCTTGCTCAATATATGTTTAGAGATGAAAAAATTTTTTTTTTATATTAGACGTGCCACGCTTGCGGTTAAAACTTCACTATTTTGTTAATGCAATTCTAATTTTTAACATGAGTACACTCAAAAAAAAAGACATGTACTATTATTAAGAAATTTTTTTCCTAAATTCAAGTAAAAAAAATTTCTAAGTTTAAGTAATTTTTTCTAAGTTTAAGTAAATTTTTACAAAAATCTAGTAAAAATTACTTAATATGAGTAAAAAATAAAAAGTTCGCATCCTCAAAAATAGTTCATAAAAATGCACAATAAATTTCTCACATTTCAGGAAATTTTTACTGACTTAAAGGAAATATTTAATAAGAGTAGGAAAATGGTTATAAACTGAAGGAAATTTTATATTTCAATTTCGTCTTAAATCAAAAAATAAGCTTTGGGATAAGACGAAGTTATGATAAGTTCATAAAATTTGACTTACTTAAAGATGTAAAAAAGTATACTAAATTTTAGGAAAATATTTACCAGTTTTAAGTATTTTTTCTTTTAATTATAAAATTTATTATTAATTTGCATTTAGCAAAAAATCTAGGTAAATTTTTCATAGTTTCGAAGAATATTTGAACTTGAAATTTATTTCATTGGAAATAAAAAAAAATTTTAAAACTCACAAATTTCAATGCTTATTCAGGCTGCTTTGTTAGGCAATTGGTTAGAGTGCTTGCTTATCAATCAGAAGGTTGCTGGTTCAATACTTGTCAACTCTCAAGGAATTTATATGTATGTATGGTGAATTATAATTAAGAATATAATATGCAAAAACGATTGTTAAAGTTAAAGCATGTGTTAAAATCGGTTTTGCCATACAAAATTCGTTTGTTAAACCAACTTTAAGTTTACAAATTTTTTTTGCATAAGAGGGATAATAAATAACACATCATTTTGTGTATAGAATTTAATTAAAAATAAAAATAAGTACCAGAATTAAAAACAAAAAAAAAATTGGAAAATTTACTTAATTTGAGATCAAGGACGAAAAAAATTTTTTTGCAAAGCTCCGAATTTTATAAGAAAAGTTTACTTAATTTTAGGAAAATTTTACTTAAATATGAAAATATAATTACTATAAACTAGTTCATCAATGAACTAGAAATTTAGTAAATATTTTACTGGTTTCAAGTAAAAACAGCTTTGGCGCCATAGGATAACTTTTTTATTAAAATTTAGAAAATTTTCCAAAGTTTTAGTTAATTTTTTTTTGAGTGTAGTCAATGACTACTAGTAGTAGTCATGAAGAGTTTCAAATTCTTACTGCATTAGTATCCAAGATATATATTTGAGTAAACTTTTTCTCTATGTGAGAGGAGATTGTCCAATCCCGATTATTTTCTTTCATCGGCAGAAACAGCAGAATTTTAAGTTTGTATTTGTAATTTTCGCTCTTTTTACTAAATTTTTTGCTTCTATGTGGGGACAATTTAAAAATTAATAGCCTCTTGTTTCTTCTAGACTATCAGTAAGACGCTGTAAGCAAATCAACAAGATTGGTATGGTGGTATTATTTTTGAAGACAAACAAGAATATGCACTACATGAGAGGCACCATGCCTACTTTTAATACCCTTTACCAAAAAATGGTAAAAGGGTATATATAGGTTTGTCATTCCGTTTGTAATTTCTAGAATATTAATAAGCGACACATAAAGTATATATATTCTGGATCCTTATGCATAGGGAAGACGAACAAGCGATGTCCGTCTGTCCGTCTGTCCGTTTGTCCGTCTGTCTGTACGTGAAATCGGTTTTCCCAAGCTCCCAGAAGAGCTAGAGACTTCGTTCTTGGACTGGTGTGTCAGAAATTTTCCGAAAAATTTTGCTATTGAAAATCAGCAAAATCGAGCAGACGGTTTCAGAGCTGGAAAACTCAAACTCCATTTTCCCATAGAAAATAACTACCGAAAACAAGTTTTTATTACTTTTTTATTAAATTACCTTATTTTATACTTCGGTATGAATAAAATTGGTACTTATAATTAAAAAAAAAATTTAATAATTTAAAAAATTAAAAAAACGTTTCCAGGGTTGGAAAACTTTAACTTTTTTCATAATAATTAAACATATTTCATGTTTTAGGAAAAAGGCTATTTTCTCAGGAACGGTAAGAGCTACGGGTCTGAAATTTGGACTGAGTATGTAGAACTTTGATTGCTACAACAACAAATACATGAGAATTAAAACTTAAAGGGTGTTCCAAAACCAGCAACGAAAAATGTTAAAATCCCATCTAATATACATACAATTGTATGTACAAATGTACATATGTATATTGACACTTGAAATTTGTAAAATTAGTGTATTTTTATATAGACTACAACAAATAACACCAAAATTAAAAACTTTTAAATTAAAGGGTGGTCCATCAGTTAATGCAATTTTGACTATGTAATTTTAACAAAATGCTACAACTTGGAAACCGTAAGAGTTAAACTCTTGAAATTTTCAAAAACGGTCAAACTAAAAAATACGAAAATTATAAAATCGCCAAAAATTTAAAAAAATCGCCAAAACGAAAAAAATCGCCAAAACGAGAAAAACGTGTCAAAACTAAAAATAAATTTCCACAATGACAAAAAAACGCTAAAAACCGCAAAAATCGCCAAAACATACAAAAATGCTTATATGAACAAAAATCGCCAAAAATTAAAAAAAAATCGCCTAAATGAAAAAAAATCGCCAATATAAAAAAAATGTCAAAACGAAAATAAATCGCCGAAATTAAAAAAAAACGCCAAAAATCGACAAAAATCGCCAAAACAAAAAAAAATTGCCTATATAAAAAAAATCCCCAAAAATAAAAAAAATCGCTTATATGAAAAAAAAATCGGCAAAATCAAAAAAATCGCCAAAACGAAAAAAAATCGCCAAAATTAAAAAAACCTAAACAATCGCCAAAACGAGAAAAAAGTGTCAAAACAAAAAAAATTCCCACAATGACAAAAATCCGCAAAAATCGCAAAAAAATGCTTATATGAACAAAAATCGCCAAAAATTAAAAAAATCGCCAAAATCAAAAGAATCGCCTAAACGAAAATAAATCGCCAAAAATGAAAAAAAACGCTAAAATTAAAAAAAACCCCAAAAACCGAAAAAAATCGTCAAAACGGAAAAAACGTGTCAAAACTAAAAATAAATTTCCACAATGACAAAAAAACGCTAAAATGCTATTGAAAATCAGCAAAATCGGGCAGACGGCTTCAGAGCTGGGAAACTCAAACTCTATTTTCTCATAGAAAATAACTACCGAAAACAAGTTTTTATTACTTTTTTATTAAATTAACTTATTTTATCCTTCGGTATGAATAAAATTGGTATTTATAATTAAAAAAAATTTAATAATTTAAAAAATTAAAAAAACGTTTCCAGGGTTGGAAAACTTTAACTTTTTTCATAATAATTAAACATATTTCATGTTTTAGGAAGAAGGCTATTTTCTCAGGAACGGTAAGAGCTACGGGTCTGAAATTTGGACAGAGTATGTAGAACTTTGATTGCTACAACAACAAATACATGAGAATTAAAATTTAAAGGGTGTTCCAAAACCAGCAACGAAAAATGTTAAAATCCCATCTAATATACATACAATTGTATGTACAAATGTACATATGTATATTGACACTTGAAATTTGTAAAATTAGTGTATTTTTATATAGACTACAACAAATAACACTAAAATTAAAAACTTTTAAATTAAAGGGTGGTCCATCAGTTAATGCAATTTTGACTATGTAATTTTGACAAAATGCTACATCTTGGAAACCGTAAGAGTTAAACTCTTGAAATTTTCAAAAACGGTCAAACTAAAAAATCCGAAAATTATAAAATCGCCAAAAATTTTAAAAAAATCGCTAAAACGAAAAAAAATCGCCAAAACGAGAAAAACGTGTCAAAACTAAAAATAAATTTCCACAATGACAAAAAAACGTTAAAAACCGCAAAAATCGCCAAAACAAACAAAAATGCTTATATGAACAAAAATCGCCAAAAATTAAAAAAAAAATCGCCTAAATGAAAAAAAATCGCCAATATAAAAAAAATGTCAAAACGAAAATAAATCGCTGAAATTAAAAAAAACGCCAAAAATCGACAAAAATCGCCAAAACAAAAAAAAATTGCCTATATAAAAAAAAATCCCCAAAAATTAAAAAAATCGCTTATATGAAAAAAAAATCGGCAAAATCAAAAAAATCGCCAAAACGAAAAAAATCGCCAAAATTAAAAAAACCGAACAAATCGCCAAAACGAGAAAAAAGTGTCAGAACAAAAAAAAAAATTCCCACAATGACAAAAATCCGCAAAAATCGCAAAAAAATGCTTATATGAACAAAAATCGCCAAAAATTAAAAAAATCGCCAAAATCAAAAGAATCGCCTAAACGAAAATAAATCGCCAAAATTGAAAAAAAAACGCTAAAATTAAAAAAAACCCCAAAAACCGAAAAAAATCGTCAAAACGGAAAAAACGTGTCAAAACTATAAATAAATTTCCACAATGACAAAAAAACGCTAAAATGCTATTGAAAACCAGCAAAATCGGGCAGACGGCTTCAGAGCTGGGAAACTCAAACTCTATTTTCTCATAGAAAATAACTACCGAAAACAAGTTTTTATTAATTTTTTATTAAATTAACTTATTTTATCCTTCGGTATGAATAAAATTGGTATTTATAATTAAAAAAAAATTTAATAATTTAAAAAATTAAAAAAACGTTTCCAGGGTTGGAAAACTTTAACTTTTTTCATAATAATTAAACATATTTCATGTTTTAGGAAGAAGGCTATTTTCTCAGGAACGGTAAGAGCTACGGGTCTGAAATTTGGACAGAGTATGTAGAACTTTGATTGCTACAACAACAAATACATGAGAATTAAAACTTAAAGGGTGTTCCAAAACCAGCAACGAAAAATGTTAAAATCCCATCTAATATACATACAATTGTATGTACAAATGTACATATGTATATTGACACTTGAAATTTGTAAAATTAGTGTATTTTTATATAGACTACAACAAATAACACTAAAATTAAAAACTTTTAAATTAAAGGGTGGTCCATCAGTTAATGCAATTTTGACTATGTAATTTTGACAAAATGCTACATCTTGGAAACCGTAAGAGTTAAACTCTTGAAATTTTCAAAAACGGTCAAACTAAAAAATCCGAAAATTATAAAATCGCCAAAAATTTTAAAAAATCGCTAAAACGAAAAAAATCGCCAAAACGAGAAAAACGTGTCAAAACTAAAAATAAATTTCCACAATGACAAAAAAACGCTAAAAACCGCAAAAATCGCCAAAACAAACAAAAATGCTTATATGAACAAAAATCGCCAAAAATTAAAAAAAAATCGCCTAAATGAAAAAAATCGCCAATATAAAAAAAATGTCAAAACGAAAATAAATCGCCGAAATTAAAAAAAAACGCCAAAAACCGACAAAAATCGCCAAAACAAAAAAAAATTGCCTATATAAAAAAAAATCCCCAAAAATTAAAAAAATCGCTTATATGAAAAAAAATCGGCAAAATCAAAAAAATCGCCAAAACGAAAAAAAATCGCCAAAATTAAAAAAACCGAAAAAATCGCCAAAACGAGAAAAAAGTGTCAAAACAAAAAAAATTCCCACAATGACAAAAATCCGCAAAAATCGCAAAAAAATGCTTATATGAACAAAAATCGCCAAAAATTAAAAAAATCGCCAAAATCAAAAAAATCCACCCAAACGAAAAAAATTCCCAAAATCAAAAAATCGCCAAAACGAAAATAAATCGCCAAAATTAAAAAAACGCCAAAAACCGAAAAAAATCGCCAAAAACGAGAAAAAAGTGTCAAAACTAAAAAAATTGCCAAAAAGAAATAAAAACGCCAAAAACCGAAAAAATCGCCTATATGAAACAAAATCTCCAAAAAATAAAAAAGTCGCCTAAATGAAAAAAATTTTCAAAATCAAAAAAATTGCCAGAGGGAAAAAAGTCACCAAAATTAAAAAACGCCAAAAACCGAAAAAAATGTCCAAGACCAAAAAAAAATTGCTTATATGAAAAAAAATCGCCAAAACTAAAAAAACAGCAAAACAAAATAAATCGCCAAAATTTAAAAACCATCAAACTAAACAATGCCAAAAACCTAAAAATTGCACTAGAGAAAAAAGTATGAATTTTTTCACAAAATTAATATCTATGTACCAGCATATCTCTGTGCTTATGTATGTATCTCTATACTACGTAAACGCACTTTGGTAAAGGGTATATAAGATTCGGCACAGCCGAATATAGCACTCTTACTTGTTAAATTATGAAATGTTTTCAGAGACAATGTACCATATCAACATTCGAGTAGTTATCCCTACAAAACTTTAACGTTTCCGGATATCTCAAAGTAAACTTTTTCTCTTTATGGGTGTGGAACTCACATGTCCAATTCTAACCTTAATTTGTGAGACAACGCATATTATAAAAATCTTATCTTACACAAAATTTCACATTTCTTGCTGCTGCATTAGATTCTTTTGAGTTGAAAACTTTGTTTCCTAATTACATACGAAACTGTGTATGTTCATATTACACATCCCGCTTTCAAAAAAATATTTATTTTTAAATCCCGCTTTTTGACCGTATTTTCTTCCAAATTCCGCTTTTTGATCGATCATGTCCCGCTTTTTACAAAAAAATTTTATATTTTGGGCGTATGAGTATTATATTATCATTAGTACATTACTCATACGCATTGAAAAAAAACTAAACCGTATTATCTAATATACATACATCTGCATGAAACTTAATAATGATGTTTATGAAACTCTCGGTATAATTTTTTATTCGTTTCATTTCTATTTCATACAGATTAATAACTATGAAACAAGAGCAATGAATACTCAATAGTTAAGAACGCAGTAAAATGATGTTGGTTTGTTTACTTATACAAGAGCATACTAACATTTACAAATGTGAAACAGAACATGTGTTGAGTAGATCTCGATTAAGTTCATGCAAAACAATAAGCTTTTAAAGATCAGTGTTACCAGTTGTAGGAAAAGGGAAAATATAAGAATAATCGCCGAGAAGGAAGTTAAAAAATTTTAACGAGCTCTAAATTAAATTCAGTTTTTATTAGTGGGAGTGATGTGCAACTTCGGTAAAATATTTCATTTAGATAAAAGTATTTAATTTTATACCATATTTCACTTTCACGAAATGGATTACATATAAACATAAGTTAAATGTAAACATAATTATCTTTCTTTTAAATAAAATATTATTGTGGCATTCAGATGTCAATGAGAGAACTACCAGAGAAAAATAGGAAAGCAAACTCTGCCGAAACCATTTTTTTAAATAAATTTTCTTCAGCATTAATAATAAAAAAAAATAAATCGCAAATTATAGTTTTTATTACACTTGTTTTTTCTTACTTTTGAGTTTGTTCGGATTTGATTCACCAAACGTTAAGAGAACACAATAAAACACAAATGATCATTATTTTATGTGGTTTATTGAAATGCAATTTGTAAAAAAGTTAAAAAGTTTATATGTATTACTAATATGTATGGTATATACATATGTACTTAGTTATGTATGTATGTGTAAAAGTTATAACTTTAATATAAAAGAGAAACCTATTACACATGTGCGACGCATACAAAAAAATTCCATGATTTCACTATATTGGCAACATTGCTATTGCGAGTTAATAACAAAAGATGAGATGAGAGAAAGCAGCATTAACAAAAGTCATTTCAATGAACAATCTCTTTATGTTAACAGTATGAAACGAAACGTTTGCACTTACAGTATGATAAAAGCAACAGTTTGTTGTGTATTAACATATTTATTCATGGTTGGGCTTTAGTAAACAAACATTTCAGTAGTTTCATGGATGAAATTGTTCATGCAACTCTATATTATCTAAACCCATTTTTCGCCACACCAAGTTCCTGTTGACCGATTTGAATAAGATTTTGTACAGAACATATTCTGATACTAATTAAGAAAATTTCAAACTTTGGACTAAGTGGCTTTACATGTTTCCTATAAAATAAGTGGTAATTATAATCACCACCGGAGGAATATGTTGTGATGATATTTAATATCTATATTTGTTTGAACGGCCGCTAATGCAACCGTCTTGTTATGTTTATCTTTATTTAATGAACCTTAATTCTAATTTCCTAAAGCTAACTTAACTACCTGTGCGAACATGCAAACTCAGCAGTACCCACAGCTAAAGTTTGGCTGTGTGGATAAATAACTCAAACAAAGTATTGAGTTTCAGTTGCATACAGAAGGTATGTCAACTACGGCTAGTCAAACATACTACAATGTATACAGGTGTACGATCTTTCAAAGGTAACCAGAAGGCATTGCATTTAATGATAAAATGCCTTAATTATGGTAAACTTTAAAAAATTTCGTATGCAGGTGCTCCTCACAATTTTTGCTCATAAATGGGGTGTATTTCTTGCACCGATAATTTCGCCTTCATCTTGCTTACAATAACGTATTGGGTCACATTCATGCGTTTTGGTCTTGGTAACTTTGTTTCCATTTATTGTTTGTCAGAATCCTTGCAAACCAGAAGAGTTCTATTAATTTCTGACCGAAATTAGTGTTAGTTTTTCCCTAAATTTTTTCTAATGTTGCTCAAATAAATTTTCAACTTGCAGGCATTCACAAAAACCGAGTTTACTGCATTCGAAGAAAAGGCCATCACCACTTCTTGCTGAGGATGGCGTTGGCTGAAGTAGTTAGTACTATAAAACCGAAGGTCCTGGGTTCGAGGCCGGTCACTGACGACTTCATTCAATTATAACAACAAGTATTTTTCTGATGTGCATTAGTGTCCCTTTGTGTCACATGTTGTAGGAAATTTCGAGTGATGAATGCAAAGACACTGGTTATGGAACTACACCGGCTTCAGCGGATACTAGTCCGCCAACATGACGTGCAAAAAGCAGAGTTGTAAAAGAATGCAGCTTTCCTCTGTCTCTTCCTCCATCACCTGTATTTTCAATAACTATCACTCTCTCACTCAGAGGCAGCACAAAGGGACTGGACTCTAAATTTCACCCTTCCTTACCAGCAGCCTACTAACCTCACCTAACCTAAAATCTTCTTTCTTCTGAAATTTATGCGGTAGTTCTATGCAGTATTACCTTCGATATCTACGCCCACCCCCTCCCCATATACTTTCAACTGGGTGGAAATTTTTTAATGAAATTTTTTTTGTTGAATAGAAGATATCTTTAGCTTCAATTTAGTGTATTAACTTTAAAATCGGCCCCTATTAAAGTACACTTATATATGATTAAAAAATGACTTTTGAAAATATAGGTATTATCGGCCTTAAAAAAATAAATTTTGTGAATGAAGTGATTTAACATTGCATTTTATAAAAAGTAATATTAACTGAACTAAAAAATTACATACTTAAGTAAGCCGTCCACCCGGGTTCATTTTATTTTGACCTTTAGCCCTCTTCTCCAATGGACCACTTAGAATACAGGTTTGAAGCTCATACTTGTTTTAAATATATTAATATTGATATAATACTTAGCAGAACTAATTTTATTTTAGTCGTTGATATCGCTGTGAAATTTTAGGGCAATCGGTCCACATTTACTCATAAGGCCCTTCCTTGTAAGTAAAATTTCGTAAAATATCCTTGGTGATCATAATTCACTAACAAATGTAAGTTCGACAGCTTTAAATGTTATTATTATATGAACAATTTAAAAATATATTTTAAATGTGAATCCATAACAAATATGTAGGAGATCCATATCCAAAAAAAGGTTTTACCATAAATTCTAAGAAAATATTGTTGTTCCAAATAAAATAAAATTTCTTTTATAAATTTTCAATATTTATTGTGATTTTTTGCTCTAATTTTTATGTTAATTTGCATAGAATAAATTTTTCATTTAACTGTCTTAGTGAAAATTTGATCTAAGTATATCTCCTGTTCATCTTCAAGGAGCTGCTTGGCGTCTTTGTCCAATTCCATGGGGGTGGAATTCCATTTTTGTCAAATGCTGGATCAGAAGTGCACAATAAAATATTAAAGAAGACTTCTTGGTCTTGGTACTATATCTAGATATCTTTCTTGTGTTGTGCTCGCGAAAATATATATAATCTTTGTTCCTTTTTTCTTGCGATTCTTCAGAAAGATCTCCAATTGGAAGCATATTGTGTTGAATAATGTTTTCCCCATGATATAGTATTTTATGGACTGTCGATGGCATATTCCTCCAATCATATTTTTCGTTTAAGATTTGATTACTTATTGTTAGTTCATATTTGAAGATACAATAAATAAATAAATATATTTATTAAAAAAAATATTTTTCGTTGTATAGTTTCGCTGTTTCATTACCATACTGACCAAATTTTCTTGCATTTACCATTTTATTGCGTGATATTACTGGCAGTATAATTTTGTAGGGTTTTATTAATTCAAAATCTATTCCTGTAATAGCTGCAGCAGTTTCAGGATCAGGAAAAAATTTTCTTCCTGTGTTGCCATCATTTGTGTTTCCTTCTCCTTACTGATCGATCAGTAAACCCAATTCTAAATATTTTTCTTGTACGTGTTTCTTTTTTGCCTCTCTTTTGGCTTTATTTTCGTCACTATTTCCTACTGTTCCCTTAAAATCTTAATCATAGCTTAGCTTTAATATGTGTTCGATAAATTGAATTTTAGCATGGAGTGGGGACAAGCCAAACTCGTAGGATTCCTGTAAAGTGGTGTCTTCTGTTGGAAGTTGACTTAATTGGCTTGCAGTTTTTTTTGCAAATAACACAGCTCGAAGATGATTTTGTTTCAGTTATGGTCTGTGCAAATTTTGCATCAATCATTGTAAGTAACATTTGATAATTTATTTTAATCTTTTGATCGTTAAGTAACAAAGTTATCGGTTGAAGTTTATCTATTTGTTGTTTAAGTTTAGATACTTCTTCTAATATTACATTCTTTGTTTCCTTCTTAAAAGATAATTTAATTGGTCTGCAATATTTTGTTGAGGAAGGTATTTCATTTTTCCATATGTCAATATCGGTTTCTTTGCTAATAGAGGCTCAAAATTAGTTTTATTTGTTTTTAGTCTTAACGGAACAACACATATTATAAATAAGTCAGAATCTGATATTTTTTCTGCATTATACTGCTTATATCGCTTTTGTCCAGAAGATCCATCGCATCCCCACTTAAAAATTAATGTTAGGCTACAGTCACCAAGCTTTTTAATATTATCTGCGTCCAATGTATTCAACAATCTTTCCGAATTATGATTTAATATGTCTTGCAATACCACCTCTGCTGAACTTTCTGTAATGTTTATAGAATTTTGTTATGGCAAACAATCTTTTTTAATTAAAACCATATCTCTATATTCTGAATAAATGGAGCAATGCCCGCTTTCGCAATTCTATATACTGATTTTTTGTTAGCTTTAAGTCCAGAAATATTGAAAATGCTTCTTCAGATGTAAATTTTTATCATCGGTTGGTGTTGGAATGCTCTTTAATGCTCGCTTTCATTTTCTATATCAATTTTCTTAGTTTTATTTATTTTTTGGTCCTATTTGATGGAAAAACGTATCTTTAACTATTTCTTGAGAAAACTCTTTATTCATTCTTTGCAGCTTTCGTCTTCAGGACCTTTCACTACACTCCTCAACTGGTCTGGTAGGTCGGCCCACATTTGCTGGTTTTGGTTGGCTTTCAAATACAAGTACTTGTAAGCGATTGTTTGTGTCAGTTAAACATTTTTTCCTTATTTCTATTACATTCATTATACCGTTTATTTAATCGCGTTAAAAAATTATTAAATTTTTTTAAATGATCGCACAACTCAAAATAAGGGTCTTCTAAAATGTGTAATATAACATCGTTTTTGTTTTTTTTTTGTTCAATATAAATTTTAGCAAGATCGTTATAACTGAACTTAGCCATCGTTATGACAATACTGATCGTCTTTATTAATTTTGTCTGTTTTTATACACATCAAGTTTTCTTGAAACAGGTATGTGTTTCAACGAGAGAGGAACGAAGAAAGGAGAGGAGTACAGACATGCTTGTACCCACAAGCAGCGTTGTCAACTCGCACCGTTTCAAGTTCTTTTTGAAATTTTCGACGCGAGAAATTTTAGTGCTCAGTGCTTTTTAAATTAATTTTTAGTGCTTTTTGTTTCGTGGCGGTGGAACTAGACCCAAAATTCAAAAATAAATTTCCTTATCTATTTTTTTTCGAGGAAGGCTTTCGTTCAAAAAGCAGAACATTTCAAAAAATCCCAGTAAAAAAAATGGAAGTCATTCTAGTGGAACTACATTTTGATTGCTTCCAAAAAATCGATATTTTTAATTTGCCGTAACTGAGCAAAAAACTATGTAGAAGCTTATTTTAGTCAAACAAAACCTTGTAACTCCTCCATAGTGTTAGAATATACTCACCGAAATTTAAAAAAATCATTTTTTTAATGAAATTTATGAACTAATTTTAGTCTAAAATTTAAAAGTTATTTGCTTAAATTTACATGAAAGCACTGTTTCTGGTTTAATTTCTTATAAAAATAAATGAATTGTTAAAATAGGTAACTATTTATCATTTTTCCTAGATGAAAATATTATCATAGAACACAAAAAAGGGAATTTTTCTTAATATCGCTTCCAATTCAGTGACCAGGCATCGAAAAAGAGAACTTCTTGCAATGACAACCCTATGTAAAAATCATTAGATCGGATCGCAATTTTCACTACTTCCAGATCGTAAACTCTACATTTTCATGACTTTTTTGGAGTCTCTTTTTTTGCTGGGATTCGAATAAGGTTGTACAATGCTTGGTTGCATAAATACCGTCAAACTTTAACATTTTAAGCATAATTAATGTAAAGAAGACATTAAGCAAGTAGGTACCCAAATATAGTTTAATAGTATCATTTTGTCTAGTTACTATAACAATGGATGGAGAATTTAGAAACTTTGAGTCCAATGTCGAGTTTTGGGCAGAAGTAAAATCTAATAAGTTTATGTAAAGTTAATGGATATAAACTCGTTTGAGGCATTATCAAAAACTGCATTTCCATCAATCTTTTGTCACTTCAATGTTTAAGCGCGCAAAAGTAGATTTTTTACATCTTCGACTTTATTTAAGTCCAACAAACGTAACAATATATCCTTACACTTTGTTATAACTTCGCTTCATAATAAAAAAGGTCTGAAACGAGAAAATTGAATTGTGAATATACTTTTTTATACACTAAGGGGAAAAACGTGCTAAAATCAAGATTTTACGCTCAAACCTCAAATCATTTTAATATTTATAGTCTGTTAAATACGAAAATTCTTGATTCAAGAATAAAATGTTGATTTTTTAAGATCAAATTCAAGATTTTTTTCTTAATAAAAATCTTAAATTAAGATCATATTCTTAACAATTTAAGGATATAATCTTAAAATTAATATTACGTTCTTGATTTTAAGACTGCGCTATTGAAGTTTAAGACCACGTTTTTGATTTTAAGAATTCATTCTATAAATTAAGAATTTATGTTGAATTTGAGAACGTCAATCTTACTGACCAAATTTCAAGATTGAAATATTAAGATCTCTGCAATCTAAATTGAAGAATTTTGATCTTAAATTTAGATCGTTTTATTCTCTTAGGCCCAAATTCACAGTTATTAAGTTAGCTAATAGCAATAGTTTAATCAATAATATTTGATTCACAGCTTTTGGTTTAACATTAGTTAAACCGCCAAACGTCATTGGTTAAGAAATAGTTTTATACAACAGCTGCTTCGTTGTAAACTCTATCAGTATTGATGTTTTGTGAACAACATAATATCCTGTGGTGAACAATTTTGGATACATTTCATACATATGTACGTTGTAAAGCATCTTCTTTGTGTTTAGCTGTAATACATTCTTTTTTTATTTTGTATTATGTTTTGGTTTTCCCGAACCAATTTCTGCACTAAGTTAGTATCTTTCACGATAAACTTATGTGAGCGAGCACTTATTTTTATCAATTCTTAAGAAAGAATATAATAAATGCAATCAAAAAGTATTAGTTAAACAATAGTTATCATTTTATTTTACTAATAATTAATTAGAATTAAAACGTGTATCGGATGCCTCAAATTTGAAGTTTTAGGTATAAAATACAAGGTCAACCGATCCCTATATATCTTATATACATATTTATGTATAACAATTTTTTTAATATAATAAAATAATTAAATTTAGTGCTTTTTTACTTAAATTACACGTTTTTTTCATAGTTTCAGTGCTTTTTGAAATTTAAAAGATGACAACACTGCCGAAAAGTTACTTCAATTCTCTTTTGTTATTTCATTCTCATATTCAAAACTCATTAAAAACTTGAACACAAACTGTCTGTGCCTAAACAACCGGGTAGGTTTAAAAGATAATTAAAGAGATCTGCTTCAAGAAAACCCTTATATGAGCAGCTACCTGGGTACACAATAAAGCTATAACAAAAGGTCGAATATATCAGTCCAAATACAACAACTCATGTACCTACCTACCCCCGCTTATATCTAACTATACATTTTTTAATGGCCTAAATTACAAAAATGCATTTAATGCATTACAATAACAGTCTTTTATTATACCCTTTTCATTCATAAAACTTCTTCGAAAAAAAGAAAACCATACACACAATACACACACAAACACATGTAAATATACCGCACTTATATTTTAGACCTCTATTGCAATCCCCAAATCTGGGACTCGAGCAAAGTAAGGCACGATTTTTTAATTTATTTTATAAGTTAAGAAATTATATTGTGTGAAGAAAAAAATTTTTTCCAAAAATGTATAAAACCGAAAAAGTTATGCCCACTTGAAGTTCAAAAATTTTCTAAAATATTTTGAATTTCAGCTTCTGTTTAAAAAAGCGCGTTTTTGATCACCCTATTCGAAGAGAAATAATCGAAATAAAAAAACTTACTTTTATATAAAAAAAAATTAAATCAGTGACACAACAAACAATTTTTTGAAGGCTTTTGGCTGCCATCTCTTTAAATGCGCCACTGTGCGTCGGTCAGTTGTAAAAGGATCGATGGTATCAAAATCTGATTGCAAAGGTGAAAATTACTTTGTCATGATATGTTACAATATAAATATTATTTGCGTGATCGAACCTAAAGTTGTATTTTCTTTTTGTAAGCGTTTGTCATATCTAACTTCTACATTAATTAGCTGGTAATCTGTTTTTGCGCACTGAGCCAACTGCATTACATTTCGTTTCAGATAGTAGACAGGCGCTTAGGATGCTTCACATATTCAATTTTAAGACCACGAGAGAGCCGAGGTCAATTTCTGTACTATAGAGCCTGAACACAATGTAACGATTTTTTATTGCGGTGCGGATTTCCATACGATTTTGAAGTAAAAATCCGCAGTGCGGGACGGAATAAAATTAAAATCTATTTTATTTTCATTGCGGACTTTCTTATTCTCTCAATTTCTCTTGCTGACGTTGCCGTATTTTTTGAATAATTGGCTGTGTTCACAACATTATTTTGAAGTTCAAACATTTTAGTCATATATTATAAAATTTTAAAAAATATATCAAATATATCTGCGAATGTATAAAATGTTAATAATTTTTTGTTTTTAGTTATAAAAATGTATGCACAAAAAAATTAATAAAAATTTAAACAAACAATGACAAGTATTGCCGGCGCCGTCTTCCGTTGTATTATGTTTATTTTTCTCTGCAATTGATAGATATAATAAAGTCTTGGTACTTTATCTCCACGTTTTTCAATTCCCTTTAATTACTAATATCTCAAATGACCAAAAATAAGAAATTTAAGTAGCGAAAGGAACTAAACTGAGTATTTAATAAACAAACTAGTCCCCAAATTACTTATTAAATGAGTCTAACGAATAAAAACTATTTTGTTTGTCGGTTATGGATACTGGAACTTCTGGTAATTATAATCACCGGTCGGTGAAAAATTGGCTACACTCGAGCCATCAACAAAAAACTAAACTAATGAAGAGTACACATTATGGCTTTTTGTGACGTCGCAATAGTGTGTACTAGTGGCAAATTTTATCATTTGCGATGTTTTTCATTCTTTGGCATGGCTGTCTATATAAAAAACATAATGTGAACTGCGTTGCACATATTTTCAAGGTGACACCTAGCATTTCATGTGTTGTCATTCAGGGGTGCCATTTTCAAATGTGCCCAATGCCAATCCCATCAAGTTTTTCGATAACACACAATTTTGTTTCGTCATTGTGACAGGAAAGTGTCCCATCCCTAAATAGTAGAAATACGGCAACATTGTCTACATCAAGAACTAATTTTGATATTATGACATTTACGTCCCTTTTCACAATGTATGGTTAAGAGTTAACGTGAACTTTAACTGACAGTTCTTCATACAAAACTTGCCGTTAAAGTCCCTGTTATCTTTTAACCATACATTGTGAAAAGGTACGTTAATGTCATTCGTTTTAGCACTTGTGCGAGTTGGTTTTTCATATTGAGGGCCATCCATATACTATGTAACGCTCTAGAGGGAAGCGGGGTTCGAGTTTTGTTACGATTTGTTATGAGGGGGGGGGTGAGGATGTCTTTGAAAATCTTGAAAATTACTAATTTCGTACAAAAATACGTATGTTTATCTCATTTATTTATTTAATTGCCCTACAATAATAGTATTAATTAATTGACCGGTAATTTGATCGGAAGTCATGCAGGATATATTCGTCATTGCGTAGAACAAAGTTTCTATTACAATATTGAGGTCAAAATGAAAAATGTAATGGAAACCTTTGTGTACGTATGATGTTCCATCTCACTCTCTCTACCCAAAGAATATAACATATAGTCGAACTACTCACTCCAATGCTTTTTACCACTCAATGATAGCATAAATATTAATCAAGTTTGACTGATTACAATTGACTAATATATACCCCATAATTGAGCAATCATACGTGATTGATATACTGACAATAAATATAATTTTTAAAAAGCCACTTCAAAACAACCAAGTAAATAAAGTATTTAAAATAAAAGATAGAAATAAGCAAAAACGGACTAACATATAGCCCTCTTTATACTTTCACCACCCAAGCATTTTGCTTTTTAGAAATATCTAAAATTTTTAAAAGAAATATACGTATATTGAGTTAAATTTTGTAAATATCTTTTATTCACTATTGTTTTTACTCGTACTTATCTTTTTTAACACTTATAAATTTTTTCACAGGCAGAATGAATTTAATTTTTTTTTGATGTTTTACAAGTTTTGGCATATGCACATTATATGCTTCACTCTAACAAATATGCTAGAGTGGAGCAACTAAAATTAATAAATAAATTTATCATCACTTCCGATAAAATGACTACTTAATTGACTGTCATTATTGAATTCAATGCAAAATTGTTACAAATGTGTTAGTTTCAGTCATATATTATTTCTAAGGTGGTCATAAGTGTTACCTATAAACATTACGAGTATGGCTAAGTTTACATCTGGCATTTCTTGTGTGTCATTTGCCCAAAAAAAAAACGTAACCAACTAATTACTAATGAAAAACTGTTTGATTCAGACATATAATTATTGATTTAAACAGTTTGCAATCATTTTGGATTCTATAAAATTGTCTATTAATTATGTATGAAACCTTTTAACTTAATAAATACATGTCTCAATCAAATAGTGTTTCATTAGTAATTAGTTGGTTACGCTTTTTTTTACGGGTGTGTGGCATTTGGAACACAGATGTAAACTCGGCCTGTATTATGTATGTATGCATACATACATACATGTGCCGAATGTCTTTTTTTGATATTCCTGAATTCGAATTACAATATTTAAAACGATATCCGCAAATACACCACATCCATGTGAAATTGAACAGACGTTTAAGTGGGGGCCTATTTTATTCTACAAAATTAAATAAAACAATTTGTATGGAAAAGAACTTCATACTCCTGTCCGCGTACATTAAAGTTTATGAAAATTATCCAACAATTTAATGGTTGTTAGATAACATTTAAAAATTATACACAATTTTTATATGTAATAATTTAAATAAATTGTAGTCAAACTGATTACACGATTCTCAATTCCTCATCTTTATCCATTTACATTTTTAAATATTCTTATTTTTACATATTTACATAAAAACTTCTTTCGATATCAAATTGCAACATATATTTTCAGAAATTTAGGAAGACGTTTCTTGCCATTCTCGTGGACAAAAAAACTGTCCTTTCAAAAAATATATTTTTCCATATATATATATAGCTCATTTACTTCAATAGTGCCACAAATCAAAAAAACTAGTTTTGCAGAAAACGCGTTTTAAATTTTCAATTTGCATACAACTCAATGGAAAAATTAAAAAAAGATTCTATTTATATGAAATTTTTACACAAGATAAAATACATTACATACATACATTTATTATTAACTCAAAAAACTAATTTTTTGAGTTATGCCACTATTAAGTAAATGAGCGATATGTATGTACATGACAATATCAAATTATTAAGTTTAAAAATGTTTGTTGTTTGGTCAACTTTTACAATTTCGTTAACTCCAAGCGACGTTCAATATCATTTCCTCAAGTTCTGCAGCTTGACTGTTTTGAATCTGATGATGATTTAACAATAAGTAATGTTTTGCTGAATTTTTTTCAACAAAATATTCTAATAAACAATATGAAGAAAATTCTTTATATTCTTTTCTTGCGTATTCGATGTTGGGTATATTTATGGCACCCGTAGACGAAACAACATTTACATGAAAATTTTAATTTATTATTTATTATTATTTATTTTAATGTTGGCCTGATGTAATTCCGAGTTCTCTTCTCATTAATTGTGCTGCTGCTTTTTCTTCTCCGTTAACATATATTTTATATATATCAATAAAAAATGGCTATTTCCCTACATTTTGGAAGCATTCATTTATAATTCCTTTATTTAAATTATAGAGGAATCGCTAAGCTTAGTACACTGCCAAAGGTTTTTGAAAAAATAATTACTGATCAACTTGGTTTATTTCAAAAAAATAGACGTCTAAGCCAATATATGTGCCCTTCTCCGAGAAAAGGGACATAGTGTGTGAAAATTAAGTTTTGAGAAAAATGCGTTTAAAGATTAATGTTTTTCTCATTTTTATCGATTTTCTCAAGAACCCGTTTTTTGAACACTAGGTCCCTTTTCTCGGAAAAGGTCACATATGTTAATTTTGGCGTGAGACAAGGAATCCATCTTGGGCCATTGCGTTTTTCTCTGTTCATTAATGATTTGCCAAGAGTAATAAAGTATTCAAATATCCTTATGTATGCAGATGACATCAAAATCTGTTTAACCTATAATTGCTATGCTGATCATACTTTCTTCCAACATGATTTGGATGCGTTTAGCTGCTGGTGTAAAATTAATCTTATGGAACTTAATCACAAAAAGTGCAATGAGTTTCTTTCGGAAATTTCATTTAAATGTAAATTATTTTCTGAATGACCATATATTAAAAAAAGTTGATATGGTTTCAGATCAGATATGTTAAATTTACCATCTTATAATAGTAGACTTGCTTTAATCATACTACCAACACTTAAAAGTCGCATGTCACTTTTGTTCTTAGTCTTATAAAAGGAAATATGTCCAGTAAATTTTTGATAAGTAATATCTGTTTTAATGTTCCATTACGTCCTACACGTAATTATATACCGCTGGTCTTACAAGTTTACAGATCTAACTATGCCAACTGGGATCCATTATTAAGAATTTGTTCTGATTTTAAAAAGTATTACAAATTTATTTATTATGCTCAAAGTTTTAATTCTGTTAAATGTAGTATTATTTTGTGTCTTAATAATTAATGCTGTTTATTAATATATTTTGTTACGGTCAGTAAGGATCACGAATCCAGAGACTAACTGCCTTATTCATAAAAATATTTCTGCTTTATTATGGGAAATTTGTCAAATAAACCTGCACACAAAAGAGTAATATGAATGATTTTGTAATATTAATTAAAATATTTGTAGTATCAATTAAAAAATTAATTAAATTTTCACCTATAAACAATTTGATAATATCAATTAAGTTTTTCCAGTCAAATTAATTAATACACTTAATAATTTAATTAATACAATTAAATTCTTAATTGAAAATATTAATTGGTGAATACTTTTTTCTGTGTGTAATAAACCTAAAATATTTGGTAGAAGATTTATATTTTCAAACTAAAATAAAAAAATATAATTTCTTTCGTCGAGTTGAACGCACTGTTCAAAACGGAGCCTTGTATTCTGCGCCACACGCTGCAGTATACTTGGTTCAATTGATCTGATTTATCGACGAATATTTTTTTTTTAGAGACCAGTAAGGGTAGGTTTGGTTGTTGACGTGGCCGTTTAAGTGAAAATGAGCCTCGTAGATCAAAAAAATGGGATTTACGGTGCGAAAACCTTTTAACATCGGTAAACAAATTTTTTTGCGTAAATCAAAGTCACTTTCTTTCAGTTCTTGAAAGATTTGTATTTTAAAATGATGGAACTGCAGATCCTTTTTAAAAATTTCATGAATAATCGCTCATGGAAGTCCCAGTGGGGTTGCTCTTTTACGTATTGTATTGAATTTTCATGCTTTCAACCAGTTCCAGTTTTCGGGAGTTCTTGAAGATCGACTGGTCCCTGCCCGTGGGACATTTATAACCGAAGCAATTGCTCGGGATCTCTGCATCCACGAACGAATTAAATTTACACTCGGTCCATCACGTATTCGCCGAACCTGAAGTTGCAGAGTTATTCTGTTCAATAATTTACGCTTAAAAAATTTCTCCACAGCGAAACGCGATGATCATTCGACCACTGCGATATCGTGACTAACAAGTCCACACAATCTATAATTTCAACGGCACCACCCTCCCTGCACACCGTTAATTGCTTTTTGAAATAATCGTCCCCTTGTTTGGTAGTTAATATTTATATAAATAGATAATTGCAAAATTATTCAATTGGCTAGTGTCATCAAATGTTTAGCAACACAGAAAAAAGTGTTCACCAATTAATATTTTCAATTAAGAATTTAAATATATTAATTAAATTTTTAATTGTATTAATTAATTTGACTGGAAAAACTTAATTGATATTATCAAATTGTTTATAGGTGCAAATTTGATTAATTTTTTAATTGATACTACAAACATTTTAATTAATATTACAAAACCATTCATATTACTTTTTTGTGTGAATACTAACACAAAATCAAGTCAATAATCTAAAAAACGAAAAAGAAAGTGGTAGAAAAGACCAGTTACTCTGCATACTAGTTTACGGGAGCACGATTCAAATTGGTTTAAAAATTTCGTTCACATGAAACCCTTATTCATATTTTGGCATATGGAATATGCAGCTAATTTTTGTTTTCTTATACAACATATTTATGTACATAAATTCCATTTAATACGATTACAATACAATTCATTGCTTTTTAAGATGATAAAGTATTTACATCACTATGTTGTTTCTCTAAATTTTAAATTGCTTCTATTTATATTAAATTAATACGGTAGCACGATTTATCCGGTAACTTCATAATCCAAAAGACGATCAAATAAATCCATCAATCACATTGTTGTGTTCGTGCAGTCGTTTTTTTTTTGCTACATCTACACGCAAAGTTTAGTTTGCAAAGTCTTATTTCAGCTGTGTTAAAGACAGAGAGAGGAATACTAACCCTTTCTGTCTTTCTCCCAGCTAAATTAACCTTTTGCAAAGTAAACTTTCCGTATCTAAAAGGGGTGTGAGAGAGTAAAGAAAATTATTAAAATTCACCAACTTCAAAAAATATATAAAAATAAGTTTATAAACGATTTATTTGGGCATTACTTGTGTTTTTCCGCATGAAATAAATATAAACTACAGGTTTATGTATATAAATTTAGTTTTAATGGAGTATTAAACATGTTTTTATGTAAACTCCTTTCTGGTTTGCAAGGGAAAGATTTTTAGTGAAAAAAGCAAGTTCAACTGCGTTCATAATAACTATTGATGAAACAGAATAAGTCCACATTTTCAGAAAAAATCGCTGTCAAATTAACAAAGCCCATAATAAAATCTACAGCAGTAACTTCAAATGCTCTCTAATTTTTGTTTCATTTTCTTTTGTGCTTATTTTTCTTTGTAATTTTGTTCACAAAACTTATGAAATTTATTGAAAGTATGGTAACATTGTTGAGAGAATTAGTATTTATATGTGAGAACATAAGAAAAAACGCTGTCAAAATAAAATAAATTGTATCTCTTGGCTGCTTTCAGGGTCTGCTTTTGTGTGCCAATTTGTATGAAAAATGTGTTTATGCCGGAGTTCTGTTTGATCATCTTGAGTTTTTTATATTCCCGCATTTGGTAAAAACAGGGGAAAACAAATTCATAATAGGAGAAAAGGGAAAGTGAAAAAACCTAGCGCGAAAGTTTTGTTCATGATTGAGCTGGTTATGTTGGCTCACAACACAGAATAAATTATAAAAAAACATTTTCAAACAAATGTCTGTTTGAAATAAAATTTTTTTTCAGTAAATATTTTTTACTGTTCCAGTAAATTAATTGTTCAAAAAAAACTGTATACTCGTAGAACAGAAACAGACCATTACATTCGTCCGCTACTTGTCGGTAAACAACAACAAGAGCATAACAGCAGTGATGCCAACAATTCAAAGGCAAAACGAGCCAACTGAGTAGCCAAAAAGAGCTAAAAAGAGCTAAATTTAAAAACTCAAGATTTTTCCGTTTTTAATATATGAATGTACATATTTATTATTCAATTTGCACTTCAAGATTTTTTTACATTAATAAAAATAATAGTAAGAAAAAACAAGTAAGAGTGCTATATTCGGCTGTGCCGAATCTTATATACCCTTTACCAAAGTGCGTTTATGTAGTATAGAGATACATACATAAGCACAGAGATATGTAGGTACATATTAATTTTGTGAAAAAACTCATACTTTTTGTGCAATTTTTAGGTTTTAGGCATTATGTTAATTTTGGTGCTTTTTTTTGCGATTTTTTTCATATAGGCAATTTTTTTGGTTTTGCCGATTTTTTCGGTTTTTTGCGTTTTTTTAATTTTGGCGATTTTTTTGATTTTGACAATTTTTTTTCATTTAGGCGATTTTTTTATTTTTTATATATTTTATTTTTTTTTATTTTTTTGTGGCAATTTTTTAGTTTTGACACTTTTTTCTCGTTTTGGCGATTTTTTCGGTTTTTGGCGTTTTTTTAATATTGGCGACTTTTTCCCTTCTGGAAATTTGTTTGATTTTGACAATTTTTTTCATTTAGGCGATTTTTTTCATATAGGCAATTTTTTTTGTTTTGGTGATTTTTTCGGTTTTTGGCGTTTTTATTTCTATTTGGGAATTTTTTTAGTTTTGACACTTTTTTTCGTTTTGGCGATTTTTTCGGTTTTTGGCGTTTTTTTAATTTTGGCGATTTTTATTCGTTTTGGCGGATTTTTTTTGATTTTGACGATTTTTTTTAATTTAAGCGATTTTTTTTAATTTTTGGCGATTTTTTTCATATAGGTAATTTTTTTTTGTTTGGCGATTTTTTTCGGTTTTTGGGCGTTTTTTTAATTTTGGCGATTTATTTTCGTTTTGGCGATTTTTTGATTTTGGCGATTTTTTTTCGTTTTGGTGGATTTTTTTTTGATTTTTGGCGATTTTTTTCAGTGTTTGGCGTTTTTTTTTAATTTTGGCGATTTATTTTCGTTTTGGCGATATTTTTTTATTTTGGCGATTTTTTTTTATTTAGCCGATTTTTTTAAAATTTTTGGCGATTTTTGTTCATATAACAATTTTTTTTTGTTTTGGCGATTTTTGCGGTTTTTGGCGTTTTTTTTGTCATTGTGGAAATTTATTTTTAGTTTTGACACGTTTTTCTCGTTTTGGCGATTTTTTTCGGTTTTTGTTTTTTTTTAATTTTAGCGTTTTTTGTTTCATTTTCCCGTTTTTTTGGTTTTGGCGATTTTTTTTTAATTTTTGGCGATTTTATAATTTTTGGATTTTTTAGTTTTACCGTTTTTGAAAATTTCAACAGTTTAGCTCTTACGGTTTCCAAGATATATCAATTTGTTAAAAATACATAGTCAAAATTGCATTAACTGATGGACCACCCTTTAATTTAAATTTTTTTAATTTTAGTGTTAATTTTTGTAGCATATATAAAAATACACTAATTTTACAAATTTCAAGTGTCAATATGCATATGTACATACATAATACAATTGTATGTATTTACATGGGATTTTAAAAGTTTTCGTCATTCATTTTGGAACACCCTTTAATTTTTAGTTTTTATATATTTGTTGTTGTAGCGACCAAAGTTCTACATACGCTGTCCAAATTTCAGAACCGTAGCTTTTACCGTTCCTGAGAAAATAGCCTTCTTCCTAAAACATGAAATATGTTTAATTATTAGGAAAAAAGTTAAAGTTGTCCAACCCTGGTAACGTTTTTTTAATTTGTTAAATTAAATTTTTTTTTATTATAAATACCAATTTTATTCATACCTAGGTATAAAATAAGTTAATTTAATAAAAAAGTAATAAAAACTAGTGTTCGGTAGTTAGTTTCTATGGGAAAATAGAGTTTGAGTCTTCCAGCTCTGAAACCGTCTGCTCGATTTTGCTGATTTTCAATAGCATTTTTCGGAAAATTTCTGACACACCAGTCCAAGAACGAAGTCTCTAGCTCTTCTGGGAGCTTGGGAAAACCGATTTCACGTACAGACAGACGGACAGACGGACATCGCTTGTTCGTCTTCCCTATGCATAAGGATCCAGAATATATATACTTTATGTGTCGCTTATTAATATTGCAGAAATTACAAACGGAATGACAAACCTATATATACCCTTTTACCATTTTTTGGTAAAGGGTATAAATAAAAAATAATAATTTAAAATAAAATCATTTCACAGCAATTGATGCAAATATTTATCTGCATTAACAATATAACACATACACATTTACATATACTTGTATGTACGTTAAGTTACAAAATAAGAACAATCATTTTCAAAAAGAGTTAGCTTTAGAAGGATCTTTTGTTGGTTTAATCCATTTTTTTAAACGCGGGATTTGATTTCCAAGCTTTCCTATATTTTTGGCAGTAAGAATCCATTTCAATAATTTGTGGAAAATTTTCTAATTACTCAGAAACGAACACTTTATAATACAAACGGGGTTTTACAATTTGAAATACCTAAATACACAAATATATGTATCTTACATAATTGCTAAAAAAAGCATCTGCATTTGCAAAAACATAGTTGCCAAAAATGTAAATGCCCAAAGCAGAAACAATATGGTTAAAGCGGAAAAATTTACTATAAGATCCAAAAAGTGCCAAACGTGCCGTTTCCACAATTGAAAAAGAGCTAAAGCGAAAAATTTCGAGTTAGAAGCAATCAAAAAGAGCTAAATTTAGCTCTAAAATAGCTAAGTTGGCATCGCTGCATAACAGTATGTTGCACCTATCAACCACTGATGCCAACTTTTGCAGAGCAAACTCCACTGTTCGTTCATTAAAAAGCACTAAATGCAAATAAGTACGTTTGCATGTACATTAGAGAGACTCACTGAAAAATGTTTTGCTATCCCTCTAAAATTTAAGTTTGGTCTTTTTAATGAGGATTCTCAAAAAATATTATAGGGGTCTAGCGATGACCGTTCGTTAGTTGGACTGTGTCTAAAAAAGGTTTAATTCTTATAGTTTTTTACTTATTTTCGTATTATCTCCCAAGACAATGGGCATTTCTCTCTCTGCCTTTTTTACTTTGCGCGCCAGTATAAACAAAATTATTAAATTTCAATAAATGAAACCATACATGTTCAACGGTAACGCTGCACAGTGGGAGATTTTGAAAAAAAAAGTGGAAATAGTTCTACAGTTTCTAAACGAGCCGTCCGGTTTTAATGAAATTTCCTACAGCATTTAAAAAGGTATTAGCGAGCTTAAATCTATAATTAAGATTATATATCCTTAAAGCGTGCAGAGCCACAAAGCCCCCAAGTGGGTTAATGAAAAATTCAAACCGATGCCGATATTTTGGATCTGATAAAAAAAGATTTTGTGCAAGTTGATTTCTCTATCCAAGAGCTAAAAAAATTTTCGGTTACAGTTTATTTCCCATATTTAAATAGCTGATGTTAATAACAATCTCTACCCAAGTAGATAGACTAGGGTGCTGATGAGGTACGTGGCTGCACATAAAAATATCGGTATTTCCCCCAGCTATAAAGTCTAGTTTAAGTTTTCTCCTCTTCTTTAGAAACTTACATTAATTAATAAAAATATTTCATTCAATAAGAATTGAAATTACTGAACTTAAGCCAAAATAACAAATTATCTTAGCAAAATTTTAAAATAATAGGGAAATAATTAACCCACTTTTTACGGCAAAAACGAAAAAAATCGACTTTCTTCAAATATTTTATTTAATTTGCGTATACCTTTTGACTTAGTACTGATTTTGATATTAAAATTTTTTCTAAATGTTAAAAATTTTGTTCTTAACTCATGCCAAGTTTCTATTTTAAAATCGAACAAAATTTGATTTCTCCATTAGCGTAACAGTGGACCCAGGTTGGTAAAAAACCCAAAATTTAAATTTTTCTTTTGAAATATTTTCTAAACTGTAAGTGAAACTGCATAAATGTAGGAAATTTTTTTAGTTCTTGGATTGAGATAACCACTTGCAAAAAATCTTTTTTATCAGATTAAAAACATCAGCTTGGCATCGGTTTCAATTTTTCATTAACCCTGGGTTGCCCACTTTGGGGCTTTGTGGCTCCACCTCCTTTAAGGATATATAATCCAAATGATAGACTTAAGCTCGATAACACCTTCTTAAATGCTGTAATTGCATTACAATCGGAAGGTTCTTTTAGAAACTGCAGAATTATTTCCACTTTTTTTTAATCTCCCAATGTGTGCTGCAAACAAGACGTCACATCCAGTTGTCACACTTCATATCTAAAAAGTAAACATAATATTGTTATCAATGCTTTTATAAATTTGACAGTTGGAAAGAAAATATCTTATAGTCAAAGACGAGAGTACCTTGTTAGATTTACATTGAGTGTGTGTGTATGTATTTAGATTTTAAGTTTCAAAAAAGTTGAAAGTTCGTATTTAGTGTTTTTTATGATGCTACCAGTCTAAATTAATATTTAGTGGAGAAAGAAAACGCACTAAAAGCACAAATCAAAAGTTAAAAGGCACCACTGTTGTGACTTAAAACGCACTAAATCTAATGCAAAAGGCCCTAAATTGGCATCATTGTTATAAAAAAATAAGATGAACACCAACACACTTAACACTTAAGGCCCAACTATAATATGAATATGCTGGCTTAAGCTAATGCCAGAATTGAACGATAAGTGTGTCAAATACTTAAGCAATTCAGATGTGACTTTTCGGTGGCCACAATGTACTTACATGCACTTAAGTATTCTTTAGCCACAATTGCACATATAGGTATTGTTCAAATTTTTTTAGTAATTTTGTTTCTTCTTATAACTATTAAATGAATGCAATTCAATCAAATTAACTTGTTGGAATGTCCTAATCTATTAAAAATTCACGTGTAATTATATCCTCCACTTTATAACTTGTTTTATTAGTTTTGCCTACTAAAAAATACAACAATGAACATACATAAATAAACTCATGTGTATAGGTGTATAGGTGTATTGTAAAACAAAGAATGAAAATAAAACTTTTGCTTTTTTTTCTGAGTTTAAAATAAGAAACAATAAAAAAATATTTAAAATCAATGAATATTTTCTGCTGCTGTTTGCTTGAGTTTAAAAAAAATGCAAAAACAGTGTTTTCCGTACGGAATGTGCGTTCAGTTTGGCACTTAACTTAAGCAAATGACATTTGACGAAACTTGGCGAAAAGTTCCATAAGCACATTATAGTTTGCCACATACGTTTTATATGTAACCGCACAGTTGCTTAAGTTCGCTTATTCCTATTATAGTTGGGCCTTTATACCTAAATAAGAGCGGCAAGCGTTGGGTACGTATTTTCACTAGAATAAAATAATATTTTCACATTTAAATGTACTGAAAAAGCGTACCCTGCTGCTAACGCAACGCTTGCCGCTCTTATTTAGGTATGGGGGTAACAGTACGAATAGACGTGAAATTTTTATTTCTGCATTTCATACATATGTACGTTGTAAAGCATCTTCTTTGTGTTTAGCTGTAATACATTCTTTTTTTATTTTGTATTATGTTTTGGTTTTCCCGAACCAATTTCTGCACTAAGTTAGTATCTTTCACGATAAACTTATGTGAGCGAGCACTTATTTTTATCAATTCTTAAGAAAGAATATAATAAATGCAATCAAAAAGTATTAGTTAAACAATAGTTATCATTTTATTTTACTAATAATTAATTAGAATTAAAACGTGTATCGGATGCCTCAAATTTGAAGTTTTAGGTATAAAATACAAGGTCAACCGATCCCTATATATCTTATATACATATTTATGTATAACAATTTTTTTAATATAATAAAATAATTAAATTTAGTGCTTTTTTACTTAAATTACACGTTTTTTTCATAGTTTCAGTGCTTTTTGAAATTTAAAAGATGACAACACTGCCGAAAAGTTACTTCAATTCTCTTTTGTTATTTCATTCTCATATTCAAAACTCATTAAAAACTTGAACACAAACTGTCTGTGCCTAAACAACCGGGTAGGTTTAAAAGATAATTAAAGAGATCTGCTTCAAGAAAACCCTTATATGAGCAGCTACCTGGGTACACAATAAAGCTATAACAAAAGGTCGAATATATCAGTCCAAATACAACAACTCATGTACCTACCTACCCCCGCTTATATCTAACTATACATTTTTTAATGGCCTAAATTACAAAAATGCATTTAATGCATTACAATAACAGTCTTTTATTATACCCTTTTCATTCATAAAACTTCTTCGAAAAAAAGAAAACCATACACACAATACACACACAAACACATGTAAATATACCGCACTTATATTTTAGACCTCTATTGCAATCCCCAAATCTGGGACTCGAGCAAAGTAAGGCACGATTTTTTAATTTATTTTATAAGTTAAGAAATTATATTGTGTGAAGAAAAAAAATTTTTCCAAAAATGTATAAAACCGAAAAAGTTATGCCCACTTGAAGTTCAAAAATTTTCTAAAATATTTTGAATTTCAGCTTCTGTTTAAAAAAGCGCGTTTTTGATCACCCTATTCGAAGAGAAATAATCGAAATAAAAAAACTTACTTTTATATAAAAAAAAATTAAATCAGTGACACAACAAACAATTTTTTGAAGGCTTTTGGCTGCCATCTCTTTAAATGCGCCACTGTGCGTCGGTCAGTTGTAAAAGGATCGATGGTATCAAAATCTGATTGCAAAGGTGAAAATTACTTTATCATGATATGTTACAATATAAATATTATTTGCGTGATCGAACCTAAAGTTGTATTTTCTTTTTGTAAGCGTTTGTCATATCTAACTTCTACATTAATTAGCTGGTAATCTGTTTTTGCGCACTGAGCCAACTGCATTACATTTCGTTTCAGATAGTAGACAGGCGCTTAGGATGCTTCACATATTCAATTTTAAGACCACGAGAGAGCCGAGGTCAATTTCTGTACTATAGAGCCTGAACACAATGTAACGATTTTTTATTGCGGTGCGGATTTCCATACGATTTTGAAGTAAAAATCCGCAGTGCGGGACGGAATAAAATTAAAATCTATTTTATTTTCATTGCGGACTTTCTTATTCTCTCAATTTCTCTTGCTGACGTTGCCGTATTTTTTGAATAATTGGCTGTGTTCACAACATTATTTTGAAGTTCAAACATTTTAGTCATATATTATAAAATTTTAAAAAATATATCAAATATATCTGCGAATGTATAAAATGTTAATAATTTTTTGTTTTTAGTTATAAAAATGTATGCACAAAAAAATTAATAAAAATTTAAACAAACAATGACAAGTATTGCCGGCGCCGTCTTCCGTTGTATTATGTTTATTTTTCTCTGCAATTGATAGATATAATAAAGTCTTGGTACTTTATCTCCACGTTTTTCAATTCCCTTTAATTACTAATATCTCAAATGACCAAAAATAAGAAATTTAAGTAGCGAAAGGAACTAAACTGAGTATTTAATAAACAAACTAGTCCCCAAATAACTTATTAAATGAGTCTAACGAATAAAAACTATTTTGTTTGTCGGTTATGGATACTGGAACTTCTGGTAATTATAATCACCGGTCGGTGAAAAATTGGCTACACTCGAGCCATCAACAAAAAACTAAACTAATGAAGAGTACACATTATGGCTTTTTGTGACGTCGCAATAGTGTGTACTAGTGGCAAATTTTATCATTTGCGATGTTTTTCATTCTTTGGCATGGCTGTCTATATAAAAAACATAATGTGAACTGCGTTGCACATATTTTCAAGGTGACACCTAGCATTTCATGTGTTGTCATTCAGGGGTGCCATTTTCAAATGTGCCCAATGCCAATCCCATCAAGTTTTTCGATAACACACAATTTTGTTTCGTCATTGTGACAGGAAAGTGTCCCATCCCTAAATAGTAGAAATACGGCAACATTGTCTACATCAAGAACTAATTTTGATATTATGACATTTACGTCCCTTTTCACAATGTATGGTTAAGAGTTAACGTGAACTTTAACTGACAGTTCTTCATACAAAACTTGCCGTTAAAGTCCCTGTTATCTTTTAACCATACATTGTGAAAAGGTACGTTAATGTCATTCGTTTTAGCACTTGTGCGAGTTGGTTTTTCATATTGAGGGCCATCCATATACTATGTAACGCTCTAGAGGGAAGCGGGGTTCGAGTTTTGTTACGATTTGTTATGAGGGGGGGGGGGGAGGATGTCTTTGAAAATCTTGAAAATTACTAATTTCGTACAAAAATACGTATGTTTATCTCATTTATTTATTTAATTGCCCTACAATAATAGTATTAATTAATTGACCGGTAATTTGATCGGAAGTCATGCAGGATATATTCGTCATTGCGTAGAACAAAGTTTCTATTACAATATTGAGGTCAAAATGAAAAATGTAATGGAAACCTTTGTGTACGTATGATGTTCCATCTCACTCTCTCTACCCAAAGAATATAACATATAGTCGAACTACTCACTCCAATGCTTTTTACCACTCAATGATAGCATAAATATTAATCAAGTTTGACTGATTACAATTGACTAATATATACCCCATAATTGAGCAATCATACGTGATTGATATACTGACAATAAATATAATTTTTAAAAAGCCACTTCAAAACAACCAAGTAAATAAAGTATTTAAAATAAAAGATAGAAATAAGCAAAAACGGACTAACATATAGCCCTCTTTATACTTTCACCACCCAAGCATTTTGCTTTTTAGAAATATCTAAAATTTTTAAAAGAAATATACGTATATTGAGTTAAATTTTGTAAATATCTTTTATTCACTATTGTTTTTACTCGTACTTATCTTTTTTAACACTTATAAATTTTTTCACAGGCAGAATGAATTTAATTTTTTTTTGATGTTTTACAAGTTTTGGCATATGCACATTATATGCTTCACTCTAACAAATATGCTAGAGTGGAGCAACTAAAATTAATAAATAAATTTATCATCACTTCCGATAAAATGACTACTTAATTGACTGTCATTATTGAATTCAATGCAAAATTGTTACAAATGTGTTAGTTTCAGTCATATATTATTTCTAAGGTGGTCATAAGTGTTACCTATAAACATTACGAGTATGGCTAAGTTTACATCTGGCATTTCTTGTGTGTCATTTGCCCAAAAAAAAACGTAACCAACTAATTACTAATGAAAAACTGTTTGATTCAGACATATAATTATTGATTTAAACAGTTTGCAATCATTTTGGATTCTATAAAATTGTCTATTAATTATGTATGAAACCTTTTAACTTAATAAATACATGTCTCAATCAAATAGTGTTTCATTAGTAATTAGTTGGTTACGCTTTTTTTTACGGGTGTGTGGCATTTGGAACACAGATGTAAACTCGGCCTGTATTATGTATGTATGCATACATACATACATGTGCCGAATGTCTTTTTTTGATATTCCTGAATTCGAATTACAATATTTAAAACGATATCCGCAAATACACCACATCCATGTGAAATTGAACAGACGTTTAAGTGGGGGCCTATTTTATTCTACAAAATTAAATAAAACAATTTGTATGGAAAAGAACTTCATACTCCTGTCCGCGTACATTAAAGTTTATGAAAATTATCCAACAATTTAATGGTTGTTAGATAACATTTAAAAATTATACACAATTTTTATATGTAATAATTTAAATAAATTGTAGTCAAACTGATTACACGATTCTCAATTCCTCATCTTTATCCATTTACATTTTTAAATATTCTTATTTTTACATATTTACATAAAAACTTCTTTCGATATCAAATTGCAACATATATTTTCAGAAATTTAGGAAGACGTTTCTTGCCATTCTCGTGGACAAAAAAACTGTCCTTTCAAAAAATATATTTTTCCATATATATATATAGCTCATTTACTTCAATAGTGCCACAAATCAAAAAAACTAGTTTTGCAGAAAACGCGTTTTAAATTTTCAATTTGCATACAACTCAATGGAAAAATTAAAAAAAGATTCTATTTATATGAAATTTTTACACAAGATAAAATACATTACATACATACATTTATTATTAACTAAAAAAACTAATTTTTTGAGTTATGCCACTATTAAGTAAATGAGCGATATGTATGTACATGACAATATCAAATTATTAAGTTTAAAAATGTTTGTTGTTTGGTCAACTTTTACAATTTCGTTAACTCCAAGCGACGTTCAATATCATTTCCTCAAGTTCTGCCGCTTGACTGTTTTGAATCTGATGATGATTTAACAATAAGTAATGTTTTGCTGAATTTTTTTCAACAAAATATTCTAATAAACAATATGAAGAAAATTCTTTATATTCTTTTCTTGCGTATTCGATGTTGGGTATATTTATGGCACCCGTAGACGAAACAACATTTACATGAAAATTTTAATTTATTATTTATTATTATTTATTTTAATGTTGGCCTGATGTAATTCCGAGTTCTCTTCTCATTAATTGTGCTGCTGCTTTTTCTTCTCCGTTAACATATATTTTATATATATCAATAAAAAATGGCTATTTCCCTACATTTTGGAAGCATTCATTTATAATTCCTTTATTTAAATTATAGAGGAATCGCTAAGCTTAGTACACTGCCAAAGGTTTTTGAAAAAATAATTACTGATCAACTTGGTTTATTTCAAAAAAATAGACGTCTAAGCCAATATATGTGCCCTTCTCCGAGAAAAGGGACATAGTGTGTGAAAATTAAGTTTTGAGAAAAATGCGTTTAAAGATTAATGTTTTTCTCATTTTTATCGATTTTCTCAAGAACCCGTTTTTTGAACACTAGGTCCCTTTTCTCGGAAAAGGTCACATATGTTAATTTTGGCGTGAGACAAGGAATCCATCTTGGGCCATTGCGTTTTTCTCTGTTCATTAATGATTTGCCAAGAGTAATAAAGTATTCAAATATCCTTATGTATGCAGATGACATCAAAATCTGTTTAACCTATAATTGCTATGCTGATCATACTTTCTTCCAACATGATTTGGATGCGTTTAGCTGCTGGTGTAAAATTAATCTTATGGAACTTAATCACAAAAAGTGCAATGAGTTTCTTTCGGAAATTTCATTTAAATGTAAATTATTTTCTGAATGACCATATATTAAAAAAAGTTGATATGGTTTCAGATCAGATATGTTAAATTTACCATCTTATAATAGTAGACTTGCTTTAATCATACTACCAACACTTAAAAGTCGCATGTCACTTTTGTTCTTAGTCTTATAAAAGGAAATATGTCCAGTAAATTTTTGATAAGTAATATCTGTTTTAATGTTCCATTACGTCCTACACGTAATTATATACCGCTGGTCTTACAAGTTTACAGATCTAACTATGCCAACTGGGATCCATTATTAAGAATTTGTTCTGATTTTAAAAAGTATTACAAATTTATTTATTATGCTCAAAGTTTTAATTCTGTTAAATGTAGTATTATTTTGTGTCTTAATAATTAATGCTGTTTATTAATATATTTTGTTACGGTCAGTAAGGATCACGAATCCAGAGACTAACTGCCTTATTCATAAAAATATTTCTGCTTTATTATGGGAAATTTGTCAAATAAACCTGCACACAAAAGAGTAATATGAATGATTTTGTAATATTAATTAAAATATTTGTAGTATCAATTAAAAAATTAATTAAATTTTCACCTATAAACAATTTGATAATATCAATTAAGTTTTTCCAGTCAAATTAATTAATACACTTAATAATTTAATTAATACAATTAAATTCTTAATTGAAAATATTAATTGGTGAATACTTTTTTCTGTGTGTAATAAACCTAAAATATTTGGTAGAAGATTTATATTTTCAAACTAAAATAAAAAAATATAATTTCTTTCGTCGAGTTGAACGCACTGTTCAAAACGGAGCCTTGTATTCTGCGCCACACGCTGCAGTATACTTGGTTCAATTGATCTGATTTATCGACGAATATTTTTTTTTTAGAGACCAGTAAGGGTAGGTTTGGTTGTTGACGTGGCCGTTTAAGTGAAAATGAGCCTCGTAGATCAAAAAAATGGGATTTACGGTGCGAAAACCTTTTAACATCGGTAAACAAATTTTTTTGCGTAAATCAAAGTCACTTTCTTTCAGTTCTTGAAAGATTTGTATTTTAAAATGATGGAACTGCAGATCCTTTTTAAAAATTTCATGAATAATCGCTCATGGAAGTCCCAGTGGGGTTGCTCTTTTACGTATTGTATTGAATTTTCATGCTTTCAACCAGTTCCAGTTTTCGGGAGTTCTTGAAGATCGACTGGTCCCTGCCCGTGGGACATTTATAACCGAAGCAATTGCTCGGGATCTCTGCATCCACGAACGAATTAAATTTACACTCGGTCCATCACGTATTCGCCGAACCTGAAGTTGCAGAGTTATTCTGTTCAATAATTTACGCTTAAAAAATTTCTCCACAGCGAAACGCGATGATCATTCGACCACTGCGATATCGTGACTAACAAGTCCACACAATCTATAATTTCAACGGCACCACCCTCCCTGCACACCGTTAATTGCTTTTTGAAATAATCGTCCCCTTGTTTGGTAGTTAATATTTATATAAATAGATAATTGCAAAATTATTCAATTGGCTAGTGTCATCAAATGTTTAGCAACACAGAAAAAAGTGTTCACCAATTAATATTTTCAATTAAGAATTTAAATATATTAATTAAATTTTTAATTGTATTAATTAATTTGACTGGAAAAACTTAATTGATATTATCAAATTGTTTATAGGTGCAAATTTGATTAATTTTTTAATTGATACTACAAACATTTTAATTAATATTACAAAACCATTCATATTACTTTTTTGTGTGAATACTAACACAAAATCAAGTCAATAATCTAAAAAACGAAAAAGAAAGTGGTAGAAAAGACCAGTTACTCTGCATTCTAGTTTACGGGAGCACGATTCAAATTGGTTTAAAAATTTCGTTCACATGAAACCCTTATTCATATTTTGGCATATGGAATATGCAGCTAATTTTTGTTTTCTTATACAACATATTTATGTACATAAATTCCATTTAATACGATTACAATACAATTCATTGCTTTTTAAGATGATAAAGTATTTACATCACTATGTTGTTTCTCTAAATTTTAAATTGCTTCTATTTATATTAAATTAATACGGTAGCACGATTTATCCGGTAACTTCATAATCCAAAAGACGATCAAATAAATCCATCAATCACATTGTTGTGTTCGTGCAGTCGTTTTTTTTTTGCTACATCTACACGCAAAGTTTAGTTTGCAAAGTCTTATTTCAGCTGTGTTAAAGACAGAGAGAGGAATACTAACCCTTTCTGTCTTTCTCCCAGCTAAATTAACCTTTTGCAAAGTAAACTTTCCGTATCTAAAAGGGGTGTGAGAGAGTAAAGAAAATTATTAAAATTCACCAACTTCAAAAAATATATAAAAATAAGTTTATAAACGATTTATTTGGGCATTACTTGTGTTTTTCCGCATGAAATAAATATAAACTACAGGTTTATGTATATAAATTTAGTTTTAATGGAGTATTAAACATGTTTTTATGTAAACTCCTTTCTGGTTTGCAAGGGAAAGATTTTTAGTGAAAAAAGCAAGTTCAACTGCGTTCATAATAACTATTGATGAAACAGAATAAGTCCACATTTTCAGAAAAAATCGCTGTCAAATTAACAAAGCCCATAATAAAATCTACAGCAGTAACTTCAAATGCTCTCTAATTTTTGTTTCATTTTCTTTTGTGCTTATTTTTCTTTGTAATTTTGTTCACAAAACTTATGAAATTTATTGAAAGTATGGTAACATTGTTGAGAGAATTAGTATTTATATGTGAGAACATAAGAAAAAACGCTGTCAAAATAAAATAAATTGTATCTCTTGGCTGCTTTCAGGGTCTGCTTTTGTGTGCCAATTTGTATGAAAAATGTGTTTATGCCGGAGTTCTGTTTGATCATCTTGAGTTTTTTATATTCCCGCATTTGGTAAAAACAGGGGAAAACAAATTCATAATAGGAGAAAAGGGAAAGTGAAAAAACCTAGCGCGAAAGTTTTGTTCATGATTGAGCTGGTTATGTTGGCTCACAACACAGAATAAATTATAAAAAAACATTTTCAAACAAATGTCTGTTTGAAATAAAATTTTTTTTCAGTAAATATTTTTTACTGTTCCAGTAAATTAATTGTTCAAAAAAAACTGTATACTCGTAGAACAGAAACAGACCATTACATTCGTCCGCTACTTGTCGGTAAACAACAACAAGAGCATAACAGCAGTGATGCCAACAATTCAAAGGCAAAACGAGCCAACTGAGTAGCCAAAAAGAGCTAAAAAGAGCTAAATTTAAAAACTCAAGATTTTTCCGTTTTTAATATATGAATGTACATATTTATTATTCAATTTGCACTTCAAGATTTTTTTACATTAATAAAAATAATAGTAAGAAAAAACAAGTAAGAGTGCTATATTCGGCTGTGCCGAATCTTATATACCCTTTACCAAAGTGCGTTTATGTAGTATAGAGATACATACATAAGCACAGAGATATGTAGGTACATATTAATTTTGTGAAAAAACTCATACTTTTTGTGCAATTTTTAGGTTTTAGGCATTATGTTAATTTTGGTGCTTTTTTTGCGATTTTTTTCATATAGGCAATTTTTTTGGTTTTGCCGATTTTTTCGGTTTTTTGCGTTTTTTTAATTTTGGCGATTTTTTTGATTTTGACAATTTTTTTTCATTTAGGCGATTTTTTTATTTTTTATATATTTTATTTTTTTTTATTTTTTTGTGGCAATTTTTTAGTTTTGACACTTTTTTCTCGTTTTGGCGATTTTTTCGGTTTTTGGCGTTTTTTTAATATTGGCGACTTTTTCCCTTCTGGAAATTTGTTTGATTTTGACAATTTTTTTCATTTAGGCGATTTTTTTCATATAGGCAATTTCTTTTGTTTTGGTGATTTTTTCGGTTTTTGGAGTTTTTATTTCTATTTGGGAATTTTTTTAGTTTTGACACTTTTTTTCGTTTTGGCGATTTTTTTCGGTTTTTGGCGTTTTTTTAATTTTGGCGATTTTTATTCGTTTTGGCGGATTTTTTTTGATTTTGACGATTTTTTTTAATTTAAGCGATTTTTTTTAATTTTTGGCGATTTTTTTCATATAGGTAATTTTTTTTTGTTTGGCGATTTTTTTCGGTTTTTGGGCGTTTTTTTAATTTTGGCGATTTATTTTCGTTTTGGCGATTTTTTGATTTTGGCGATTTTTTTTTCGTTTTGGTGGATTTTTTTTTGATTTTTGGCGATTTTTTTCAGTGTTTGGCGTTTTTTTTTAATTTTGGCGATTTATTTTCGTTTTGGCGATATTTTTTTATTTTGGCGATTTTTTTTTTATTTAGCCGATTTTTTTAAAATTTTTGGCGATTTTTGTTCATATAACAATTTTTTTTTTGTTTTGGCGATTTTTGCGGTTTTTGGCGTTTTTTTTGTCATTGTGGAAATTTATTTTTAGTTTTGACACGTTTTTCTCGTTTTGGCGATTTTTTTCGGTTTTTGTTTTTTTTTAATTTTAGCGTTTTTTGTTTCATTTTCCCGTTTTTTTTGGTTTTGGCGATTTTTTTTTAATTTTTGGCGATTTTATAATTTTTGGATTTTTTAGTTTTACCGTTTTTGAAAATTTCAACAGTTTAGCTCTTACGGTTTCCAAGATATATCAATTTGTTAAAAATACATAGTCAAAATTGCATTAACTGATGGACCACCCTTTAATTTAAATTTTTTTAATTTTAGTGTTAATTTTTGTAGCATATATAAAAATACACTAATTTTACAAATTTCAAGTGTCAATATGCATATGTACATACATAATACAATTGTATGTATTTACATGGGATTTTAAAAGTTTTCGTCATTCATTTTGGAACACCCTTTAATTTTTAGTTTTTATATATTTGTTGTTGTAGCGACCAAAGTTCTACATACGCTGTCCAAATTTCAGAACCGTAGCTTTTACCGTTCCTGAGAAAATAGCCTTCTTCCTAAAACATGAAATATGTTTAATTATTAGGAAAAAAGTTAAAGTTGTCCAACCCTGGTAACGTTTTTTTAATTTGTTAAATTAAATTTTTTTTTTATTATAAATACCAATTTTATTCATACCTAGGTATAAAATAAGTTAATTTAATAAAAAAGTAATAAAAACTAGTGTTCGGTAGTTAGTTTCTATGGGAAAATAGAGTTTGAGTCTTCCAGCTCTGAAACCGTCTGCTCGATTTTGCTGATTTTCAATAGCATTTTTCGGAAAATTTCTGACACACCAGTCCAAGAACGAAGTCTCTAGCTCTTCTGGGAGCTTGGGAAAACCGATTTCACGTACAGACAGACGGACAGACGGACATCGCTTGTTCGTCTTCCCTATGCATAAGGATCCAGAATATATATACTTTATGTGTCGCTTATTAATATTGCAGAAATTACAAACGGAATGACAAACCTATATATACCCTTTTACCATTTTTTGGTAAAGGGTATAAATAAAAAATAATAATTTAAAATAAAATCATTTCACAGCAATTGATGCAAATATTTATCTGCATTAACAATATAACACATACACATTTACATATACTTGTATGTACGTTAAGTTACAAAATAAGAACAATCATTTTCAAAAAGAGTTAGCTTTAGAAGGATCTTTTGTTGGTTTAATCCATTTTTTTAAACGCGGGATTTGATTTCCAAGCTTTCCTATATTTTTGGCAGTAAGAATCCATTTCAATAATTTGTGGAAAATTTTCTAATTACTCAGAAACGAACACTTTATAATACAAACGGGGTTTTACAATTTGAAATACCTAAATACACAAATATATGTATCTTACATAATTGCTAAAAAAAGCATCTGCATTTGCAAAAACATAGTTGCCAAAAATGTAAATGCCCAAAGCAGAAACAATATGGTTAAAGCGGAAAAATTTACTATAAGATCCAAAAAGTGCCAAACGTGCCGTTTCCACAATTGAAAAAGAGCTAAAGCGAAAAATTTCGAGTTAGAAGCAATCAAAAAGAGCTAAATTTAGCTCTAAAATAGCTAAGTTGGCATCGCTGCATAACAGTATGTTGCACCTATCAACCACTGATGCCAACTTTTGCAGAGCAAACTCCACTGTTCGTTCATTAAAAAGCACTAAATGCAAATAAGTACGTTTGCATGTACATTAGAGAGACTCACTGAAAAATGTTTTGCTATCCCTCTAAAATTTAAGTTTGGTCTTTTTAATGAGGATTCTCAAAAAATATTATAGGGGTCTAGCGATGACCGTTCGTTAGTTGGACTGTGTCTAAAAAAGGTTTAATTCTTATAGTTTTTTACTTATTTTCGTATTATCTCCCAAGACAATGGGCATTTCTCTCTCTGCCTTTTTTACTTTGCGCGCCAGTATAAACAAAATTATTAAATTTCAATAAATGAAACCATACATGTTCAACGGTAACGCTGCACAGTGGGAGATTTTGAAAAAAAAAGTGGAAATAGTTCTACAGTTTCTAAACGAGCCGTCCGGTTTTAATGAAATTTCCTACAGCATTTAAAAAGGTATTAGCGAGCTTAAATCTATAATTAAGATTATATATCCTTAAAGCGTGCAGAGCCACAAAGCCCCCAAGTGGGTTAATGAAAAATTCAAACCGATGCCGATATTTTGGATCTGATAAAAAAAGATTTTGTGCAAGTTGATTTCTCTATCCAAGAGCTAAAAAAATTTTTGGTTACAGTTTATTTCCCATATTTAAATAGCTGATGTTAATAACAATCTCTACCCAAGTAGATAGACTAGGGTGCTGATGAGGTACGTGGCTGCACATAAAAATATCGGTATTTCCCCCAGCTATAAAGTCTAGTTTAAGTTTTCTCCTCTTCTTTAGAAACTTACATTAATTAATAAAAATATTTCATTCAATAAGAATTGAAATTACTGAACTTAAGCCAAAATAACAAATTATCTTAGCAAAATTTTAAAATAATAGGGAAATAATTAACCCACTTTTTACGGCAAAAACGAAAAAAATCGACTTTCTTCAAATATTTTATTTAATTTGCGTATACCTTTTGACTTAGTACTGATTTTGATATTAAAATTTTTTCTAAATGTTAAAAATTTTGTTCTTAACTCATGCCAAGTTTCTATTTTAAAATCGAACAAAATTTGATTTCTCCATTAGCGTAACAGTGGACCCAGGTTGGTAAAAAACCCAAAATTTAAATTTTTCTTTTGAAATATTTTCTAAACTGTAAGTGAAACTGCATAAATGTAGGAAATTTTTTTAGTTCTTGGATTGAGATAACCACTTGCAAAAAATCTTTTTTATCAGATTAAAAACATCAGCTTGGCATCGGTTTCAATTTTTCATTAACCCTGGGTTGCCCACTTTGGGGCTTTGTGGCTCCACCTCCTTTAAGGATATATAATCCAAATGATAGACTTAAGCTCGATAACACCTTCTTAAATGCTGTAATTGCATTACAATCGGAAGGTTCTTTTAGAAACTGCAGAATTATTTCCACTTTTTTTTAATCTCCCAATGTGTGCTGCAAACAAGACGTCACATCCAGTTGTCACACTTCATATCTAAAAAGTAAACATAATATTGTTATCAATGCTTTTATAAATTTGACAGTTGGAAAGAAAATATCTTATAGTCAAAGACGAGAGTACCTTGTTAGATTTACATTGAGTGTGTGTGTATGTATTTAGATTTTAAGTTTCAAAAAAGTTGAAAGTTCGTATTTAGTGTTTTTTATGATGCTACCAGTCTAAATTAATATTTAGTGGAGAAAGAAAACGCACTAAAAGCACAAATCAAAAGTTAAAAGGCACCAATTAAGTGCCTTTTTTAAAAACCAACAAGTTGAACAAGTTGCACACTGTTGTGACTTAAAACGCACTAAATCTAATGCAAAAGGCCCTAAATTGGCATCATTGTTATAAAAAAATAAGATGAACACCAACACACTTAACACTTAAGGCCCAACTATAATATGAATATGCTGGCTTAAGCTAATGCCAGAATTGAACGATAAGTGTGTCAAATACTTAAGCAATTCAGATGTGACTTTTCGGTGGCCACAATGTACTTACATGCACTTAAGTATTCTTTAGCCACAATTGCACATATAGGTATTGTTCAAATTTTTTTAGTAATTTTGTTTCTTCTTATAACTATTAAATGAATGCAATTCAATCAAATTAACTTGTTGGAATGTCCTAATCTATTAAAAATTCACGTGTAATTATATCCTCCACTTTATAACTTGTTTTATTAGTTTTGCCTACTAAAAAATACAACAATGAACATACATAAATAAACTCATGTGTATAGGTGTATAGGTGTATTGTAAAACAAAGAATGAAAATAAAACTTTTGCTTTTTTTTCTGAGTTTAAAATAAGAAACAATAAAAAAATATTTAAAATCAATGAATATTTTCTGCTGCTGTTTGCTTGAGTTTAAAAAAAATGCAAAAACAGTGTTTTCCGTACGGAATGTGCGTTCAGTTTGGCACTTAACTTAAGCAAATGACATTTGACGAAACTTGGCGAAAAGTTCCATAAGCACATTATAGTTTGCCACATACGTTTTATATGTAACCGCACAGTTGCTTAAGTTCGCTTATTCCTATTATAGTTGGGCCTTTATACCTAAATAAGAGCGGCAAGCGTTGGGTACGTATTTTCACTAGAATAAAATAATATTTTCACATTTAAATGTACTGAAAAAGCGTACCCTGCTGCTAACGCAACGCTTGCCGCTCTTATTTAGGTATGGGGGTAACAGTACGAATAGACGTGAAATTTTTATTTCTGCAGAATGATTTCACAAAAAACTTTGTGTTAAAACTTATTTGAAGGGTTGGCTAGAAGTATAATGTTAAAAATCAAAATTTAAGTTGTCGTATGCATACAAAATGCGAGTTTTAAGTTTTGATTTTTTAGCACTTCTGCCATGGATCATATATTTTTTGCTTCTGCTTCATTTATTTTGTAATAAACTTATAATTTTTACTTTCCCGTCATTATTTTCTACGTAAAAGGTAAATTTTACAGCTTGTGTCCTAACATAATTGCTCAGACTTTGACAATTGCCAACACAAAAATTTCCAAACTTATGTCTCGTGTAATCTCACTGTAAAAAACAAATTCTCTCAGCCGAACTCTGTTAAATTTAAATTTTTACAAAATTATTATCAGAATTTTAAATAATATTTATAGATCCGCATTCGTACAAAATATTTGCTGATACAATGAAAATAGTGAATATGAAGTTTTTTTCTGTGAAAATCAAACTTGAAGTTTAAACCAGCAAAAAATTATATATGTAGTTCAAAGAGTTGGTCACTTGAAAGCCTTCTTAATCATTACAAAAATTTAATTCATGCTTAACGTTTTCCTGAATCCGTCGTTATTAAAGTGATGAAAATCAACATCCCAAAAACTTTTAAGTTAAAGAACATGAACTGGCTCAATACCGATTTATATTTTAATTTTTTAAATATACGATTCGTTAATTTTAATGCAGATATATGTATTTAATTCGACAACGCGCTAATATTAAAATCATGCATGTTTCTCCTAAATTGAGTCAGTTCGTCGTCACTTGAACCCATATTATTTTTTGCTGTGAAACTAAAAGAAATAAATAATGAAATGTCGTTAAATTACTCATTTAGTTTAAAAAGTTTAAGATTGGCTTACATTTGTATGATTTGCGATTTGCGAAATGCTTTTAAATCAAAGGTTTTGCGAAAGTTCAGTACTGATAACCTATTTCTCAGCTTGTATTTAGTGTAGTTTAGAGGACTTATTTCTAATATTATTAATATTATTTGCATTAAGCACCAGTGTGTGTCCGTTTCTCAGTCAGTTGCCAGTTGTGTAAAGAACAAATAACCAACCATTTGCAAATACTAAAATAATTATTTTACATTTTTCTGTTTAGAAATTGATTATATTATACAACTATAAAAAGGGCATAATGCTTACACCAAAAAGTAATCAACATTGTCCGAACTTGAGCAGCCGTGAATCGGACATATCAGAGCAACCACAGCAACAGCAACAGCAACAGCAACAGCATCACCCACGACATATACGAGTTAATGGAAATAATCATTTGTGTTCACATAGCGAGCTAAGATTCCAGCAATCTCAAAATGTTTCACAACAGCATTTTATTTCAAACATTAATCGACGAGGAAGTTCTACTAATGTCCTACCAGCGCATATGACAACATTGTCTAGCAGCGGCAGTGCTACGAATTCTACACTACGTCGCAAGACATCATCGTGCTATCAACAACAAACAGTTGGACATAATCTCCCAAATTGCAGTGCAAAAGCGTTGAATAATTGCAACAAAGATACTTCATTAGCTCATTATAGTTCGCAGGCAAATGAAGTACTTTTCCATCATCATGTATATCATCAGCATAGAAAGCCAAGTTTGCACCATATTGACGATGCATCATCGTGTTGCCTACCACCGCCATCACCGGCGCCGAACAGTGATAGTTTTGTTAGTGGCACATGTATGACATCATGTGGAAGTGGTTTAGGGCAGGCAGAAATACAACACTCAATGCACAAATCGCAAATACAAGCGCTTTCTTCTTCCACATCGAGTTCGTCGATGTCTACTGGTGTAGCAAGCCCTTCATCATCGTCAACCTCGGCCTTTCAACCAGCATCACATCATCATGGCTTGAAACATAGTGGCAACCAATCAATAAATGCTATACAACGTTCAATATCGCCAAGTACAACACGTTTTCGAATGAATAATGATCGCTATCGTGACTTAAACTCCTCGCCAACTGTTACCACTGCCTCTGCTTCGAGTTCAACTGCAATGCCTTCATCCAATCGTTTTGTAAACTTAACTTCACATTACCCTTATCAAAATTCTACTGCTTCGCCTCTAATGACAACAGATACCTACTCCTATATAGCTTCAACTGTTCATACCCCTATGAAGCGCTATGTACCAACTCCACCGCACCCTAATCACTTGTATGCACCTGATCCACAAAATCACATACATCAACAAATAAATATCCAAACACCGACGCAAACACCACTAAATTCAATGACAATTGTAACAAAAACGGGTGGTTCGTTTAACACAAATACTGAATCTACAATGGGAGTACCAGTTTCTTCTACGATGCCATATCGTGTGCACATTATCAAATGCTGTGCATCAGACCAAGTGATTGAACAACAAGCAGCATTACATTCAAATCAAACCAACGATATGTATAGTTCTTCTCCCCGGTTACGCAACTCATATAACTGTAATAAGGCAGCCATTAAAGATTCTTCCATGATGGTGAACTTAAATGAATCACAAACAGTTCAACCACACCTTAGCAAAACTTCAAATGTTGTGGACTCGCAGCATACCTCAGCTACACAAACACATATCGTAGCAACGATAATGGGCTGCAGTAATGGTGGATATGAAAATAACAGTGTCAGTTCACCGGCGTCAAATGTGAATTTATCTGTTGGATCAAGATCTCAAATCCCAACGTATACCTCACGTAACGTTATTAGCTCTCTTTTAAACGACTTACAGGAACCAATGTCATTGAATTCAACTGTTTCTAATATAAACGACACGAACCAACACACAAACTCTTTCAAAACTGAAGAGAACTCAAATTCGGCTGGCATAACAATTGGGTCAGGAACCTCATCGACATGTCTGCATTGCAAAACTGTTAGACGCACCACTGGTGTTCATCAAACAACTCAAACGACAGGTCCCATTAGTCCAGTGCCACAAATGACGCCACTGACTGCTTCCAACATTAATAACAACAGCAATTCCGGTAATCAAGGATTTAGTAGTGAAGAAATTACCAACATTACAATGACATTGCCACCACTATCCACTCAAACGGAATCCAAAAATCATTTAACTCTTCCAATAGCTCCTGTAACACCATCAAACCGATTACTCTATAAAAAGCTGGATATTTCACAGGACCAAATGTTTCTAACTCAACTAAAGGCTACTGGTAGCAATAATCAAATGATGCAATCGCACTTCAGTGAATCAAATCAGCCACAATCTTCGAATGTCGAAAACTTTTTAACAACCTCTCGCAACTTAAATCAACAACAAATGCCAATATCCCAAGCCTCCAACAATTCTACGGTGCAACAGCAGCAACTGCCGCAACAGCCGCAACAGCAGCAACAACAGCAACAGCAGCAACAACAGCCACAACAGCAACAGCAACAACAGCAACAGCAACAGCAACAACAACAACAACAGCGCTACTCTTGTAAAAAACGTTTTACGCATTATATACGTCGTGAAGTCTTGCGATTTTTCGGTGTCGAACCATCTACCGAGGCAAAAGATTATATTTTGTGGCAAAGTCGCCAAAAGCGCTTGGCCTTGCGCCGTTTTGGCTGCCTTAAATCCGACAACGAGGTCCAGGTAAATTTACAAATTATTTTAGTGAAATATAATAAATCTATTTTCAACGAATAATCAAGCATACGCATTTACGTAACTGAGAGTAGTTTCGAGACAATAATGCTTTTCATCTTTTTGCGCGAAATAGCCCAGACATTTTCTTTAGCCAAATAGTCAAGGCAATAATAACGAAAAAATGTATATGAATGTATATAGACCAGTAGTGCGATTCAGTAATTTTTAAGGGTCCGACAATCTTTAACGATTAAAATAACGATTGTTTGATTCTGGATCTTCTTTTTAACGATAGTAAGCAGCTGATATTTTCTGTTGTTTTTTGTCGATAAAATTAACAACACATATATTATTGTCGCTTAAATAACGAAACAGCTGACATTAATCTGCAGCGAATATCGTTAAAAATGTTACTGAATAGCAAATTCGATCACTTTTTGTTATAATTATTTTAACGATGCGATTATCGTTAAAAAAAATTAAGTGAATTGCACTACAGAAGTAATAAAATAAGATGTAAAAAGATTTAACATTCCCACAAAGAAAAACTATTACTTAGATCCAAGGCACGTTCACCAAGTAGTAGCGGAAATGCAGATGAGCTATATATTTTTTTTAATTAAAGTTCATCCGAAACTTCAAAAATTGTTTACGAAAGAGAAATTAAAAAAAACATTGAAAAATTTTCAATATAAAAAAAAAATTATTAAAAAAATTCTTTAAAAACAAATTTAAAAATACGAAAAAAAACTATTAAAAAATTGTGAAAAGTGCTAAACATTGCAAATTTTGATAGTGGTAGCTGCCATGGGGAAATTTTTTAAACTTTCTGTGAATAATTTTTATTATTATTGTGTTACAACAAATTCTATTTTTGATATTTTGGAGAAACTAAAAGCCATTTTTAACATTTATTAACGCACTAATAATAATAATAATTAATTATTTTACTTATTTAGTAAAATAATTTTTATTAAAAATTCATTGAAATTGATTATTGAGGGGCTTAGCTGGATCCTTTGCGCATTTCTCTGTTGCTAATGCAGATCCTCAGGGAACCCTTACACAAAGTTTCTTGGAACAACTATTGTTATTATATTATAAACTTTCATTTAATCAAATGAGAAGCTCAACAACAAATAACAAAGTTGAGACAAGAAGTCATAATCAACATGTTTTTTATTTTCTTACACGTAATTCACACGTTGATTTTTCAATGATTTTTTGTAACACGATTTTTTGAAGTTTGTAGGCGAACGGGGTAGAAAAAAATCACATATTCCTAGTTTTTTTCAAATTTTCTTTACACATATTTTAACTTTTTGCATGTTGCTTTATTTTATTTTTTCATTCAATGTGACAACAGCTTTTTTAAAACAAAACAGTGTTACCTGTAGGTATTTTTATCACTAATATATAGGGTTTTTTCCCGGGATTTCCCGTCCCGGGAATTGAACTTTTAAAATTTCCCGATTTCCCGAGATTTTTTGTGCGGGATCCCGGGAAATAATAAAAGAAATAATTGACTATTTTACATTCAGAAAACCGCTCCTTTCACTTTGGCATTTGTGAAAATAGCGGTTTTTCTAAAAAAAAAATTAAATTTGTTGGTCAAATATATTGATAGTTTAAGGTAATTTATTGAAATCATTATTTTTTTTTTTGTTTTTAATAAAATTGTTTTAGATGGAAAACTCAATTGTATGGACGTTTCTTAAGAAAAATCTAATGATCTATTTTAATGTTATTTATGTTTGTTTTTATTAACTGTTACAACCAGGGGAAAAACAACTCAAAATCAATAAAACCCATATTGAATTCAAAAGGAACATTACGAAAGTCTAGTCGTGTTGAAATTTTTCATTTCAATATGGAAAAATATTAATTTACAGTATTAATTTATTAATTTTAGTTATTCTTAAGTATCTCATAACATACATTTTCTATTATATTGAAAATTATTAAATTAATGTGACGCGATATTATTTTTAAGTTGCAGCTTTTCCCTGAGTGTATGTTATACAGGGTGGCCCAGAAAGACCGAAGTGGTGTAAATTCCTTATAACTTTTTATTTAAGACATATTTTTTTAATTTTTTGTTTTTTAAATACAGTAAATTTATAGGGAATATTTTTAGATTAGTTGTTAAAAATGATATCCCGCAAGTGGAGGCCATTTTCTGCTTCGCACAAATGATCTCTTTTCAACACATTTTCCATGACCTTTCGCAAAACTTCCGGTGTTATGTTGTTAATTTCGTCTTGAATATTGGTTTTTAATTCCTCAATAGTCCTAGGCTTATTAACATAAACTTTCCCTTTTAAATAACTCCAAAGGAAACAGTCTGGAGCGGTTAAATCCGGGGAACGCGGAGGCCAATTAAAATTGCTTCTACGCGAATTTATTCTTTCCCCAAAGATGTCGCGTAAAATAGCCATTGTGGCCCTCGGAGAGTGCGCTGTGGCTCCATCCTGTTGGAACCATATTTGCGGATGGTATTCCACGGCTGGCCTTACAAAATTTTCCAACATGGCCCGATATCGATCACCATTGATGGAAATGGCGACATCTCTTTCATTTTCCAAAAAATATGGACCAATGATCCTTTCTGAAGAAACACCGCACCAAACAGTACACTTAACTGGGTGTAATTGTCGTTGATGAAGTACTCTCGGGTTTTCCTTAGCCCATATCCTAAAGTTTTGCTTGTTAACAAACCCATTTAATTGGAAATGGGCTTCGTCACTCATAAATAAGTTATGAATATTGGAAATGGAAAGAGCACATTTGTGCGAAGCAGAAAATGGCCACCACTTGCGGGATACAATTTTTAATAACTAATCTTAAAATATTCCCTATAAATTTACTGTATTTAAAAAACAAAAAATTAAAAAAATATGTCTTAAATAAAAAGTTATAAGGAATTCACACCACTTCGGTCTTTCTGGGCCACCCTGTATTTATGTTCACTTATATGTATAGTATGTGCCATTAATTACCAAGTGGTATAAGCTATATATCTCATTGGTCGAAATATTTAATAGGTTACATATGAACAAATCAAAAATGATGTTTATATTATGCAAAATTTTAATTTAGAGTCCTACTAGTATACAGTAATGTAATATTTATTAAATATTTATTGATGGCTTTTTAAAATTTATTTCATATTTCGAAACAAAAATTCATACGACTTAGACCACTTTCACAATTAATTAAGTGATTTTACTTTTTTGATCTCATATAACAACGGTTTTGGTTTTGAGGAATTAAAAAAACTATAATTTATAAAATATAGTTCCTGTCTTGAAATGCAATTAACGTACGAGTATTTAATAAACAGCTGCATGAATGTTTCGATTTTCTGTCTATTGAGAATGAAGGGAAAACAGAACTCTAATTGAGAATACATCTAACGAACGAAACTAATATTTACTCTATTCGCTGGGAGGCAAGCAATCGAAACGAAACGAATAACACATGGAAACATGAGAGAATGGAGACATGAGAGTAATGAAACATGAGAGTTCGAATAGAATAGTACATCAATCTAGTGGTCGTTTCTTTCATTAAAAAAAAGCGAAACAAACGAAATATGCATGGCTTTGCGAGAATAACGAACGAAACACACATTTACTCTCATCAATCCAAATTGTTATGGAAACATTCGAATGTTTTGTTTTAAAAATGGAAACAAAGGGAACATGAGCATCTTTTTCGAAGTAAATGTGGTAGTTTGTGTGATTTTAATCTTGAATAAAATCTAATTTTAAGATCAAATTCAAGATTTAGTTCTTAATAAAAATCTTAAATTAAGATCATATTCTTAAAAATTGAGGAATATAATCTTCAAATTAAGATAAAATTTGTGATTTTAAGAATTCATTCTATAAATTAAGAATTAATACTTAAATTTGAGAAAGACAATCTCACTGAACAAATTTCAAGATTGAAATTTTAAAATTTCTACAATCTAAATTCAAAATTTTTGATCTTAAGATTAGATCATTAATTTTCTATTAGTGTTAGGCCGGCTTTACATCTGTGTGCCAAATGCCACACAAGCGTAAAAAAAGCGTAACCAACTAATTACTAATGAAAAACTGTTTGAATCAGACATGTATTTATTAAGTTAAACACTTTAATACATAATTAATAGAAAATTGTATAGAATCCAAAATGATTGCAAACTGTTTAAGTCAATAAATATATGTCTGAATCAAACAGTTTTTCATTAGTAATTAGTTGGTTACATTTTTTATTTTGGCCAAATGACACATAAGAAATGTCAGATGTAAACTCAGCCTTACGAATTGTGTTAAGTCAATCTTTTGATAAGCAACTTTATCTTTCTTAATTTATTTTTTATTTAATTTTGTATACACATCTGATGAATTTATATCATACTGAATGAACCAGTTCATATAAAAACAGTATATTTTATACCCCTTTTTATACGAAGTTGTTCATTCATCATGATATAAACTCATCACGTGCGGACACTCAATTATAATTATATATGTACATATATATTTTAGTATTTCTATACATTTTTTGTAACAATGCGAGGTGACAAGATCAGCAAACTGCAGCTATCTGCCAACCGAATGAAAAATATTTGTACCAATCGTAATGAAATTTTTGAGATATTACGACGTTTTTTAAATAAAATTGGAAGAATATAGTAGAGCAAAATAATAATTTTAATAGATGCTTAATTTGGATTTTAATTATCGGTTAACCTTATAATAACAGTGTGATATACAAAAAATATTCAGAATTTCTAATGTACCAATTCTATTTTGTTGGAGTCCATGGATGACAAAAATACCGTTGGTTTTTTTAGGTCACTTCATATAGTGATTTTATATCGGTAAATGTAGAGAAAAACGGGGTTTTCAGTTTTAAACAATCGTAGCTTCCTTGTTTCCTAATGGATTTCTTTTAAGTTTTTGTTGGTTAAAAGAATCAAATGTTATCTTTTAACCAAGATATATTTTTTGTAAATCGACTAACAAATGGATAAGTTATAGTCGTTGAAGTGTACAAAAAACCCATCAAAAAAGTATTCTTTTGTTTTCCTCAGGCTGTAAGTTGCTTATGAGTTACCAAACACTATAGATATTTATGATTGCATAAAAAGGAAACTAAATCATCATAACCCAGCTAAAAAAATATGTATGGAGCATATATGACATCCCATATATGGTTCGGATCCGAAAAATGAGGGTATATGGGCATATATGATTATATATATTCATACATTTTCATACATGTATGTATGTGTAAATTCCCTCCACAGTATGCAAAATTCATATTCAAACACTCTTGATTCAGAAAAGCTCAATGCTGTGCAATAAATTAAATTATGAAAATTAATTTTTTTTAGACTTGAGAGAGAGGTGGTATTTAATGAAACATTTGTTTGGACAAATAATTCAAAACGAACTAAAAGTCATTTCATTCATCAAAAGGTGAATCAATTATTTAAAAAAAACACATAAATCATATTCGTACATAACATTTAGCTTAAGAAATCAGATTAAAAACGAATGCAATTAATTATAAAAGAAAAAATAATCCGTCTAACAATAGTTTTCAATACAGTAATATGAACTTTGTTTCCTATCTAGAGAATTTTGTTATTTCCTATAAAATTAATGACTGGATTATCCTTTTGATTATTTGATATATTAAATGGGGCCACAATGTATAAAATCATACAAGAATGGTTTTTTGTAACAAAAAGTTTTTCTCTTTTAAACGTTGAGGGTACGCATATAAACTTTGCACACCGTATGTATTTTTTAATGGATTTCCAATTCAGCAGTGATCAAATTCCAAGCTTTTTTGATTGCAAAAACGATCTTATGTGAGATATCATGTATGCATACATTCTTATATGGCTCCATATATAAAATCTTATATTTATATATGGATCCACATAGAAGAGCTTCATAATTAAATTTTCATATATGAGCTCATATATTATAATACATTTCATATATTAGTCCATATATTAGTTCATATATAATAGTTTTGCCATGTATAATCCCATATATTTTCATACATGAATTCATACATATTCATATATAGTTATATACATTCATATATTAAAAATATATGGACCATATATAATTTTTTTAGCTGGGAAGCAACTTATAACCCGAGAAAAACAAAAGAATACTTTTTTGGTTGGTTTTTTGTACACTTCAACGACTGTAACTTAGCCATTTGTTAGTCGATTTACAAAAAATATATCTTGGTTGAAAGATAATATTCGATTCTTTTAAAGTTAAAAGAAATCCATTCACAGAAAAAACTATTCACCAATTAATATTTTCAATTAAGAATTTAATTATATTAATTTAATTTTTAATTGTTTTAATTAATTTGACTGGAAAAACTTAATTGATATTATCAAATTGTTTATAGGTGAAAATTTAATAATTTTTTTAATTGATACTACAAATATTTTAATTAATATTATAAAATCATTTATATTACTTTTTTGTGTGTTGGGAAACAAAGAAGTTACAACTATTTAAAACCGAAAATCTAAGAAACCCCGTGTTTCACTACATTTGCCGTTATAAGAAAACCAACGGTATTTTTGTCATCCATGGACTCCAACAAAATAGAATAGGTACATTAGAAATTCTGAATATTTTTTGTATATCACACTGTTATTATAAGGTTAACCGATAATTAAAATCCAAATTAAGCATCTATTAAAATTATTATTTTGCTCTACTATATTCTTCCAATTTTATTTAAAAAACGTCGTAATATCTCAAAAATTTCATTACGATTGGTACAAATATTTTTCATTTGGTTACAAGTTAGCTGCAGTTTGCTGATCTTGTCACCTCGCATTGTTACAAAAAATACATATATAGAAATACTAAAAAATATATATAATTATAATTGAGTGTCCGCACGTGATAAATTTATATCATGATGAATGAACAACTTCGTATAAAATGGGGTATAAAATATACTGTTTTTATATGAACTTGTTCATTCATTATGATATAAATTCATCAGATGTGTATACAAAATTAAATAAAAAATAAATTAAGAAAGTAGAAATACATACATATACTTCGTCCTAGAAAAAGTTGCTTATCAAAAGATTGACTTAACATAATTCGGAACACTAATAGAAAATCAACTATCTAATCTTAAGATCAAAAATCTTGAATTTAGATTGTAGAAATTTTAAAATTTCAATCTTGAAATTGGTTCAGTGAGATTGACTTTCTCAAATTTAAGTATTAATTCTTAATTTATAGAATGAATTCTTAAAATCACAAATTTGATCTTAATTTTAAGATTATATTCCTCAATTTTTAAGAATATGATCTTAATTTGAGATTTTTATTAAGAACTAAATCTTGAATTCGATCTTAAAATTAGATTTTATTCAAGATTAAAATCACACAAACTACCGCAATTACTTCCAAACAGACGTGCATGTTTCCTTTGTTTCGCTTTTTAAAACAAAACATTCGAATGTTTCCATAATAATTTGGAAAGATGAGAATGAGTGTTTCGTTTGTTTCGCTTTTTTTTGAACGAAACAAACGACAACTAGAGTAATGTTATATTCAATTCGAACTCTCTAATTTAATTTTTATTATTTCCTTGGAGCGGGATCCCGAGATCCCGGGATATTTAAAAAAACTTCCCGCTTTCCCGGGAAATGAAAAAGTCCGGAAAAAAAATTCTACTAATATAGGAGTATAGGGAATATCGGACAAATATTTTATTTTTGCCAAAATGTATGTATTTTTATACCCTTTACCAAAAAATGGTTAAATGGTATATATAGGTTTGTAATTCCGTGTGTAATTTCCACAATATTAATAAGCGACACATAAAGTATATATATTCTGGATCCTTATGCATTGGGAAGAGGAACAAGCGATGTCCGTATGTGCGTGAAATCGGGTTTCCGAAGCTTCCAGAACAGCTAGAGACTTCGTTCTTGAACTGGTGTGTCAGAAATTATTCGAAAAAATCAGCAAAATCGAGCAGGCGGTTTCAGAGCTACTGAAAACTAGTTTTTATTACTTTTTTATTAAATTAACTTATTTTATACTTCAGTATGAATAAAATTGAAGTTTCTAATTAAAAAAAAAAAATTAAAAAAAAAAATAAAAACATTAAAAAGACGTTTCCAGGGTTGGAAAACTTTAATATTTTTTCTTATAATTAAACATATTTTATGTTTTACGAAAAATGTTATTTTCTCAGGAACCGTAAGAGCTACGGATCTTAAATTTGGACAGAGTGTGTAGAACTTTGGTCGCTACAACAACAAAAATCTGAAAGTTAAAAATTACAGGGTGTTCCAAAACGAGCATCGAAAAATATTAAAATCCCATTTAATATACATATATACAATAGTTTGTACATATGTATGTATATAGACACTTGAAATTTGTAAAATTACTGTATTTTTATATAGACTGCAACAATTAACACTCAACTTTATAAAAATTAAAATTACAGGGTGCTCTATCAGTTTATGTAATTTTGACAACTTGCTGTATCCTGGAAACCGTAAGAGGCAAAGTCCTGAAATTGGAAAAAAGTCTACAAAATGAAAAAATCGCTCAAATTAAAAAAACACCAAAATGATAAAAAAAAAATTCGCCAATATAAAAATAAGCGCCAAAACTTTAAAAAATTGCCAAATGTAAAAAACACCAAAACTAAAAAAGCATCAAAGTAAGAAACGCAAAAACAAAAAAAAAACGCTAAAACGAGAAAAAAGCATAAAAACTAAAAAAACACCAAATTAAAAAAAAACGCCAACACTAAAAAAACCTTTAACAAACGCTTAAAAACTAAAAAATTAAAAAAAACACCAAATTTAAAAAAATGTGACACTAAAATAAATTGCCAAATTGAAAAAATCGCTAAAATAAAAAAAATCGCCAAAATAGAAAAAACCCAAAAAAAACGCTTAAACGAAAAAAAGCACCATAACTAAAAAAATCGCTATATTAAAGAAAATGCCAAAAACCCTAAAAAAATCGATAAAACGAGAAAAAAGCACCAAAACTAAAAAAAAACACCAAAAAAACGTAGAAAAAACGATGAAGCTAAAAAACCCTATTAAAAACGCTTAAAACCGAAAAACCCCCAAAAAACGAAAAAAAAATGCCAAAACTATATTTTATATAGGCTAAAGCTCATATAGTAAGGCACGCTTCGTGCGCAATTCAAATTCGCACTTAACTAAATTTATTTTTAGTAAATGGAAATGGAAGCAAAATTTATCCTTAAGTATAGTCCTAACTATAAAATTAATTAAAGAACATGTTCCGTTTCATTTCCCTGAAACCGTTCCATTTTGCTGAAAAAATTCTGTAGGAATAAACATTTCCATAATATCACTATATACACCTTTTCCAATGGGATATTTAAATTGAGGAAACTAACAATTTTGAAAATCAAAGATTATTAAATAAAACAAGTTACATAGTTTACTTGGTATGGAGGTACAATACTAAAACTATTTTCGAAATTCGAAGCTTTAGCGAACATTAGATCGAATCTCATGTCAAGTGGGATATTAAATATTGTTTTCATTGGATAGTTTTGATATAACGGCATTATTTGTTTATTTAGTTGTAAGTGCAACAAACGAATAACTTATTCATCAAGTATCAAGAATTAAAATTACTCTTAATGCACCAAACTCATATCTCAATAAATGCGCTTCATAATTAAACTTACTACTAATATATATAGATGTTATCAATTCCTTAATAATTGCATATGAACTTTTATTCAAACACCGAAGTATAAAGAGATGAACCGTTTCTTTTTTGTTCTCCTGAAAACTTGTTTTTGTTTAGAAAGTAAGACATCGATATTCAACTTATTGCTAATATAAAAAAAAACATATTTAATCGAAAAATACCGAGAGGTCACTTATTAAAAATTGCACTAGAGCAAAAATTATGACTTTTTTCACAAAATTTATATGGAAAACTACAGATTTTAATCCAATATTCGAAAATCGATTTTTCATCATATTTCGAAGTTTCTAGGTCCAAATTATTTTTGCAATTATGTCAATATGGATGTATATATGGAAGTGTGTATGTAGGTGTTTGTGTCTATGTATGTGTGTAAAAATGTTTTAACTCAAGAAAGGGTTTACGGATTGTTAGCAAATTTTCTCTTCAGGACCGTGATACACTATTATACAAAGTCATACGATCTACAAAAAAATACAACCCTGGTATGATGGAGTTTATGAAAATTTTAAATGAAAATAACAATTTATCAAACCATGGTTGTATTTTTTCGTAGATCGCACGACGTTGTATGATACTGAGTCATGGCCTTAACTTCAAATAGACATGAGGATTGCTGCCAATTTGACTAAAATTAGGTAAATCGTTGGAGAAATATTGTTGAAGAAATATTTTGACAAAATTGTTTTTTTCTAACAACTTCAATTTTAGAAATTAATTAATTTGTGTGTAATTTAAGTATATCGGATTTGACCAAAGTCTGTAACCCTCGAATCTCTAAAAAGTCTTTAAACAAATTTGTGTAATTATAATTATTAAAAATTTTCTTTAAGAAAGGCATCGTAAAAACGTAGATCCTTTTATGTTAAATTTTTCCGAGCCAAAAGTTGTACAAAAGTGATGTCCATAGGCTATTTAACACAGCCAGACGTAAAAGGGATGATTATCGCAAGAGTCTGAAGGTATAAAATACATTAATTCGGACAGCATAACGCAACTTCTGGAAGCTTTTCTTCGAATAGGTTGATAGTGTCAACGAAGTCTTGAAAATAAAGTTTCTTTATGAAAGCCACATCCAAACCGAAATGCTGGTTGACGATATGAGCAAAAGGTCGGAGACAGTAGAGCAGATCTTATGCTGATGAATAAACATTACCAAAACGGCAGGGAAAGATCCACAGCGTAACCGCCACAAGTAGGAAATTTGGTTCGCAAGGGGCCAACCATCATAGATGGTATGATTAGAAATGCAATAAGTAGCTTCTACCTTTTCAATACTATCGGGTCGTATAGCATTTTTCTTGCGCTTCTACGGAAAAAGGTGGACACTTTGTTATCTCACGTCGTTATCATTCAAAAATTCGCATATACTCCTAAAATCTGGCAGAAGCCCAGTGTGGTTTTCAGACCTACACCTACACATGATTAAAAACAAGATGTTAGACGATGGTCTGAGGTTTAGACAACATGCATGTGTCAAAGAAAGGTCAGTGGAAACGGCTCTTTACAGGGTAGTTAACTAAATTGAAAAAACTTTTAAATGACAAGTTCTATACGCTTGGCGTTTGTATTGACATTGAAGGCGCTATCAAAAATGTAAGTACTAGTGATGGGCGATAACGTTATTTTTTAATAATTTTGCTCCTTGTGAATGTGATTTCTAAATCGCTGTTCTTTTAAACTGTGACTGTGATCACAGTTTAGCAGTATTTTGTTTGTAGCAGTTCTGTTATAATAAGAAAATCTAATAAGAAGAGCAGCAGTGAAATTATACTGTGACTGTGATCACAGTTTAACTCATTTCAGCTCTACTGCCTTAAAAGTTTTTATTAGTATTGGTATTTTGATAACTACTAATAAGAAGATCCACAAGAACAAACAATTAGCAATCAACCCCGTCCAAATATTGAGACTTTCGTATAAGAGGCAGAGAGGCAAAAATTACAAAAATGAAAAGTGAGATGTACATACCCAGGCAGAAATTGTGACTTTGTCCAAAAAATATGTACCACCAAAACACTGCAAATCCAAAATTACGAATCTTTCAAAATTGTTGTACCACCACAGTACTGTAAACACAAAAATATGACTTAACGTTTACAAATACCGCGTTCTTAATAATGCTGTACCACTACAATACTGTATTTACAAAAATCCGACGTTGGTTTCCCAATACCCCGTTTACAATAATTCTATACCGCTACAACACCGTAAATACAAAAATTTGACTTTAGTTCCCCAAATACCCCGTTTACAATAATTGTATACCGCTTCAACACAAAAATTTTACTTAAGTTGGGAAATTTACATTGTGACGACCTTATAAATTTGTATTTAGAGTATTGTGACAAAATTGAAAACAAGAGTCGGAGGACGGTCATTCGGCATTATCATTTTAATGGTATGAGTAAATTAAATTTTGGTAAGCGAATGTTGTACTGATGTTAGTTGTACCCGCAGACAATCGTAGCAACGTCGTGCGGATTGTCTTTTTCTGCCTGGGTAGTTGCCAGAAAAGACGCATGCAAAATGCATGTGTTAGCCTTATCTAATGTAAAGTAAGCATATAAGAACAATCACAGTTTGTATAAAAGAAAAGGTTTCAAAATCTTGCTCAACTCTAGTAAGTACTGTCATTCTTATCCAATCCTTAGTACAGTTTCAAGTTGACTAATCAATATTTGATTGAGTAAATTACATGCTGGGGAACAGGTGGATAAGCTGTGCTATGTACAATGTAAACGTTAGCAACAGGATGCAATGTGGGACACCTCAACGAGGAATAATTTCACTCCTTTGGGTAACTACTATACACAGCCTCACTAATCAGGGATATAAACCTGTCTATTATACGGATGATGTTATGACGCTTCTAAGGGACAAGGACCTTAACCAACTTTTCAGGAAGGCGGATAGAACTCTCAACATCGTGCTAAACTGGGCTCGGCCAAAAGGAATGAATATTTACGCTGAAAAAATAGAGATATTATTGTGGCGGTCAAAGAGTAGAAAGTGAAATATTAAAAGGTTCAACGAATGTACTGCCTAGGTAAAAGTGGCACTATGAGAACTACTCCTGAAGGAAATTGAACTGACACAAGTCTAGCCACGTGACCGGTCCCCAAGTGATAGGGACCAGTCCGAGTTCTAATACTTCCTATGAAGCGGACCAGTCACTTTTACATGGGTATGGTTTAGGTTGGGGTTAATTGATACTTTGTATACACCTTGTGACCTATTACTGAACTATCCCATAGGGACCTATACGGTGTAGAATAATAAAAATTATCACGAAAATGGTGAATATGTAACCACTTACACGATATGTTCTTTTTTCACCATACACTACTCCGTACTTTTGATAACACTCACATTTTCTCAAGTCATGGGACCAGTACGTTTGGAACAATGGTCACCGAATGGACTTCAATGGACGGATACTATCAGACTTTGGATATGTACAACCGGGTACGTGAGACTATGGTGGGAGTTTGTTAATAACTAGAAGGCTCGAAGCTATGGGAAAGATATATTTACTGACAGCAAGTCGGCAAATCAGGGCAATCACAACCGAAAGTGTAAACTCTAGGACCATTTTAGATTGCAGGAATATGATTAACGAGTACACAGTTTATGGCAACACTTTCCTTGAACGGCACCCTACGACATAATCGGAAATTATCGTGCAAATAAACTGGCGAAAAAGGCTAGAATGTTCAATCGTTTATTTTAGACATAAATCTGCGATCAACCCCATTTAAATTACATGTGTTTGATCATAGGTTTGTGTTTTAAATGAAGGACTAATTGAGTTGGAGCCATCTCTACATAAAAACTGTAATACTTGCAGTCAGTGTCTGAAATATTGCAAGAAAAACAGTAACAGTAATAAAAAAACCTGCTGTTGCTGTGCTGTGAAAAATTAATTAATTTTTTAAAACTTTTGTTGTTGTGCTTTGCTGCGCGCATGTCTGCGTTTAATTTGACTGTTCTGTTGCTTTAACTTCGAAGTTCAGACAAAGCACGGTTTCAAATGTTCGTGGTCCCATGTATGCTTTAACTACTGAAGCTGTGAATTATCGTTTGTTTAATTTAAATTTGTTTTTTTTTAGCAAAATGTCAGTAACACTGACAAGCAATAGTGTTCGTGTTCGTGTTCTTTTGATGTTGCTTCCACTTTAGCTGTGAAGATCTTCGATAGTTAAGTTAATTTTTTTTTCGTTTAACGGCACAGTCGACAGTTGTTCATCCGTTTTTATGTTCTGTGCTTTAATTTTTCTGTATTTTTTGACATTTTTGGCAGTCACAGCATAGTCAAAGCTAATGAAGTAAGAAATTTGAAGCAACTTCAAACACTATTTAAGACATGAGCATGCTGCAGTAAATAATTACTGCAGTAAAAAAGCAGTAAGCAGTGAAATTTTAATGCTTACTGAAAAAAGCAGTAACCAGTAAATTTTTACTGGAAATGAATTTTTTACAGTATTTTACTGATCGTTGCAGTGTTTAACTAGTTACTGAAAAATATAGCGTTAACCAGTAAATGTTTAAATATTGTAGCGTGACTCTTATAGAGTTATTATAAGTCGAAGCGACCAACATCAAAAATACACTCTTTGCTTAAATTGTAACAAGTTCCAAAAAAAGAACAATATCAAACAAATTCGAATACCACAAAACATAAGTAATCGAAACACTTCACTTAAACAAACGCATCTGCACTGCTGCTAATAATAAAGTGAAAACTTCATATATATAGGCCTTAGAGGAATGTTAGGCAGTCCATATATACAATTTTACTGAATACTGCAATCCTCACAATAACATAAATGTGAAAAAAGGCCAAGTTACTTTCCAAAATTTCGGCCATCAAAAGTAGTGAGATACAAATTTTGACCAAGTTCGTATTTGGTACAATACCTATCACTGCAACATGCTATGAATTATATAAATTTGTAATCGTAAGGGTGTCAGATAATTTCTAGGTAATGTGCTAACATGGCAATATTTTTACTCTTCTAAAAAAGGAGAAAATAATAAGGGTTTTCATGACAACTCTTAAAATTGCCATTTGTGCAATTGGGCAAACTTGCGACACTTGTTTCATGAAGCCCCTTTTAACCTTTTGTGCAAACAACTTATGTAAATTTGAAACAAACGTCAAAAAATTAATTAAATAATATTAATATAATAAAATTCAAAGCAGTTTTAATTAAGAAACATATTTATAAATATAAAAAAGTGTGTGTGTGTCTAAAAGTGACTAAAGAAGTCTAAAAAAGCAAGAAGTTTATGTTAACAAAATGCACAATTGCACAGCTTAAGTTTACGATTCAAAATTATTGGGCAAACTTAACAGGTTTGTTTAAATTTTTTACATTTTATTTACGAGAGTGTAAAAATGCACAATTGCACAGTTTGCGAGACTTTTGAACAGTCTCTTTATATTATTGGTTCATTTCTTTATATCGGGAAAAATGTTGTCAAGTAAGCAGATTATCTAGAAATTATATGACACCCTTACGATTACAAATTTATATAATTCATACCATGTTGCAGTGAGAGGTACTATACCAAACACGAACTTGGTCAAAATTTTTATCTCACAACTTTTGAAGACCGAAATTTTGGAAAGGAGCTTGGCCTTTTTTCACATTTATGTTTTTGTGAGGATTTTATTTATTTTGTTCTTATGGGCGTGATAACGCTCTTTTTTTCAATATCAATACCTGCTGTAGCCATTAGTTATCTTTCCTGTCGAGTTTCGTTGAAAACGGATAGTAATAAATATATAAATATGTAGTATATTCAAATATGCTGACACGAAGTACATGAAATAGGAGGATTAAATTGTATGGGCGTATTAATTATTATTTATTTATTATTATTAACGCCCACTTTTTTCAATAAAAATTTTGGAGCCTTGTATTATTGCAACATGGGTGCCAAATTTTAATAAAATCGCTTGAGTTAAACGCCTTAGATATGTTTTTTTTTAATTCTTAACTTTATGGGCATAGCTCCGCACCCTTGGTTAACATTTTAGGGTTTTCAAGATTTTTTTTTAGCTGAGTACTCACTTAGTTCTACTTGTGTGTCAAATTTCAGCTCACTAGCACAATTTTTAATTTTTATGGTCGTAACCCCGTCCCAGATTTTTCTAGTTCATTGCTGATTTAGATCTACTCGTGTAACAAATTTCAGCTTTCTAGCTATAGCGGAAGTGCTTCATCAATTTGAGGAGTGTGTCAGTGGTCAGTGGGCAGTGAATATGTCTTAAAATATGCACTTTTTGCACCTCCATATCTCCGGAACCTTTCGTTGTAAAACTTTCAAACTTTGCATATGAGGCTACATTAATTTATATTAATTATAGTTTAAATTTTATAATTTTACGATTGCGGGGAACAAAGTTATGAGGGGGGTAAAAACAGCTCGAATGGCTTCCTGTAAATATACACACTGCGTGCATTGGCCGGAACTTGGCCTGACGCACTACCGTGCGCCTAGATATTTTCTGTAACCAGTAAAATACTGCAACAAAATTTCATTTTCAGTAAAAATTTACTGGTTACTGCTTTTTTTCAGTATTTAGTAAAATTTTATTGAATACTGCAAATTATTTCAGTAGCCAGTAAAATCGAATTTTTACTGCAGTAATTATTTACTGCAGTCTGCATTATTTATACTCATAATTGTTATTAACTTTTCTTTATTTAAAATTATTCTAATTTGCTTTAAGGCTGGACTAAACGATGCTTACTCAAACGATATTGCCAGTGCTCAAATGCCGCGTAATGCAGTTCATTTCTCTGCTTTAAATAATGAGAAACAACAGCGTTACCATCATCATCATCACAACCATCAGCGCCATGCTACCGACAGGCCAGACATTTTACCAATTCAAGACACCGAAGACGATGATACAACTGTAAATAATGAAGTTGATGGTGGTGATGGCACGGGACAGAGTGGTTCGAGAAGTAGCAACTGCATAAATGGAAGAGGAAATAGTCAACGCGACCCTTATCTTCATCCACATTACAATGTTGCCTTTCAGGTGGGGGACTATATTGAAAGAAAACCTTCCGTAGCTAGTATGCTGGTACAAAGCTTTAAATTTATAAAGCAGACTCTTAACAAAAACCAAACTCCTCGTCCGAAACGATGGCAGTGGTCTCGTAGTTTTGCACCCGGTCATGATCAAGATCATATAAATAATTGTGGCAACGGAAATAATAATGAACTCTACGAAGGACTATCAGCATTGCGCGACGATGAAGTATTTTTTGATTCTACACCTGCCGTGGAAGCGTCGGGTACTTCAAACGCTGTTAATAATGCCAACAATGTTCCAAATTCATCTGGAAACGCAGCTTTGCGAATAACCGGCGTAGAGCGGCCAATGTTTATAAATGGCGAACGCAGCCAGCAAGGTTGGCGCACAAGTAATGTCATGAGTCAAAATGACGGATCTCATTCAATGTTTCAACCAATAGTTGTTCATGCCAATACTGAACAACAGACCCCTCACCAACAGCAACATTCTATGCAACAACATCCGCAGCAATTGGATGGCATACGTGGGAATCGAATATCGCCTCAGCTTTTAGACGGCGTTTTAGAGAACTCTCAGCGACCCATTTCGAGTCATGTAAAACTTTTTTCCCCCAATGATTTAGATGATCGCTCCGACTATCGTCCTTTCTTTACATATTGGATTAATACCGTACAGATCATAGTACTATTTTTGTCTCTTCTTTGTTATGGCATCGGACCGATAGGAATTGGAGTTGAGCAGAGAACTGGCCAAGTGTTAGTAACAAGTCTTAGTTTGCAAACTGTGCAGCATTTGGTACAGCGCAATATATGGATAGGACCACGCAACCAAGATTTGGTGCATATGGGTGCCAAATTTGCAACCTGTATGAGAAGGGATATTAAAATAGTTGATGTCGTAATGAAAACAAGACAACAGGAACGAGAAACCGCATGTTGTATTCGTAACGATGATTCAGGCTGTGTACAAAGTTCTCAAGCTGACTGCTCTGTCCGAGGCTTATTTCCAACGGTAAGTAACAACCCAGCTAAAAAAAAAATTATGTATGGTCCATATATTTTTAATACATGACTGTATATAAATACATATGAATTTATGTATGGAAATGTATAGGATTATACTTTTAGAAAAGTATTATATATAAATTGATATGTGGACGAATATTTGAAATGTATTATAATATATGAGCTTTATATATATACATATATATACATATGATATCTCACTTAAAATTGTTTTTGCAATCAAAAAGCTTGCATTTTATTAACTATTTTTTATCACTGGTGAATTGGAAATGTATTAGAAAATACACGATTTTATATGTTGTGGAGCAATTATAAATCAAATAATCAAATCAAATCAAATCTATTATAAATCAAATAATCCAAAAAATTCAGTCATTAATTTTATAAAAAATAACGGAATTCTCAGATTTAATTAAGAGCAAAAATTTATATAACTGCCAAAAATAATCTTAAAAACTAGTGTCGGTATAAGAACGGATTATTTTTATTTCATAATTGCATTAGTTAGTTTATAATCTGATTTCTTAAATTATATGTTGTGTACGAATATGTGTTTTGTGTTTTTTAAATAATCGATTCTCTTTTGTTTTAAAATGATGAATGAAATGACTTTTAGTTTGTTTTTCATTATTTGTCCAAACAAATGTTTCCATTAAATAAAACCTACCTGTTTAAAGTCTAAAAAAAAGTAATTTTAATATTTTAATTTATTGCACAGCAGTGCGCTTTTTTGAATCAATTTTGTATGAATATGAACGTCGCATACTGTATAGGGAATCTTTACACATATTTATGTATATGTATGCAAATATATGAGTATATTTTTAAGTAAAAATATTCCTACAGGGTTAATGCAAAGAACTATCTAGAAGTATTTAACTAAAGCACTAAACGTACACACATATTCACGTGCAAGCACTATAGCAACAACAATAATTGTGTACATAGCTACAGACATACACGTATACAAATAAAAGTGCGAGCACTTATGGTAACCACCCTGTACTAAAAATAGCACTACCAACATACAAGTCGTTACTTTGAAAATTCAAAGACTAACGGCCAATCGAATCACCTACAAACATCTAGAAACGGCGACATGAATTTTCCCCATTATGCTAGAAGACTGTTTGAACATCTGGCTACCAATAAACAAAACAGCCATATCGTTTCTTCTGTGTTGGTCTTTACTAGATACATGCATGCATGTTGCTACGTCATCTACTTGCGAATATTCTAGATCCGGTTTGGTAGTATAAAAAGAGAGCTGCCATATGTGAGAAGTTAGTCAGTACAAATTGGAATTTAGTAGAGTCAACATCGTTGAAAGTAAAAGACATCGTGCCGTTGATAATAACGTTAAGAAGTAAATAAGAAAAGACAAGTTGTAATTGGTTTAGTCAAGAATAAAAGGAAGTTCAGTTGCAAATAAGAAAATCGTGTTGTTATTTATTTTTATTTTTGAGCAATCAAAAGAACTCACACGTTTAATAAAATTTAAACGTAACAATATATTATCATATACGACCTGGGGGAAAATTATGGCACTCGTTAACGAAATATTTTAAAATTTCGAACGGCATCGAGTGCCGTAATTTGCCCCCTGATTTTTCGAATCCGAACCTATGCATATGCTCCATACATATTTTTTTAGCTGGGAACTGATTTAAGAATGTTGCAATATTCCTCTTTTTTTAAAGAAATCAATATCAACATGGAAGAAGTGGTTACCTGGTGACTCTGGACCAGGTGGGCGTATTTCAGGCTCAGTTTGTGGCCTAGATCCAAAATATTGTGATGCTCCTGCATCTATTGCTCCTTACGAATGGCCAGACGATATAACAAAATGGCCGATTTGCCGAAAAACAAATTCTTTTTCACAACGCTTTCGTTTCAAAGATCATACAGCCGAGCATATGGTGTGCGAAATCATTGGTCATCCCTGTTGTACGGGTATTTACGGTGAATGTCAAATTACCACCAGAGAGTACTGCGACTTTGTCAATGGATATTTTCACGAAGAAGCTTCGCTTTGTTCACAGGTTTGTATACGTATTTCTCTCATCGTTAACACAGCGTTTACAACTGACAGTGCTTGCAGGACAACAGCAATACATGCACAAAATATGCGCTGCCACCCGATTATATACACACTAGTCGTATGTGCTAATAATAAATTGAAAAAAGTGTTTGAAAATAAAAAATTCAAAAACGTTTAAAAAATTTTCACAAACTTTATCTCTTTTATCTCATACATACATACTCGTATGTAGTTCTCATTCTCCATTGGCTTTGCGTTATTGCCAGTTGTAAGCGCAGTGTGAAATAAAACATTGATTTTATTGTGTTTGGAGTATATCTACTTCGATATTTTAGTCCTATATTAAGGAAAAATTTTTACCGTCTTCTTTAATCTATTACAAAAACGTCAAAGTCGAAGTCGAAGTATGCCAACCACGATAATAATGATTATGTTTTATATCAATAAAATCAATTAATTGTTTATGCTTTTTTTCTATAGATTTCATGCCTAAGCAATGTTTGTGGGATGTTTCCCTTTGTCAATGTAGAGGTGCCAGACCAATTATATCGTCTCCTAACCTCGCTGTGCATGCATGCTGGTATTCTGCATTTAGTTATAACTGTGGTATTTCAACACATATACCTGGCTGACTTAGAACGTCTAATAGGACCAATACGAACAGCGATTTTGTATATAGGAACTGGGCTGGCTGGAAACCTAACAAGTATCGTTTTAGTGCCATATAAGCCCGAGGTGAGTATTCTACTTTTCTTTAATACAAACAGTGGTATTAATTTTTATCGTTTAGAGTATAATTATTTACTACATAATAAAGGTATTCACCTCAACTCTTGCAACTGTGCTCTCTGACGTGAGCAACCCATTTTGTTTAGTTGTCTATAAAGCAACACAATATGTGCAAAGATATATTGTACTCGTATGTTTCTTAATTGCTAAAAGACTTTGTTTAAATGCTGAAACAATGTGTTTTAACTTTGCTGATTAAATTTGTAATTAATTCACTAATAAAAATATCAATATTAATAATAATTGGTCTGTCTGCGTACACATATTTTTTATCATTTTGTGCAAAATGTTGCAAAATCTTACAAAATTTTGTCTGCGTACTCCAAATCTCTTGCAGCGAGAGAGCCAAGAAGAGAACTTTTTGACAGTTGGAAGTTAAAGAACTTGCAAAATGTTACTGGAGAAATGTCTTCTTGCAAGATTTTGCAACTAGCTTGAACAGCTGTTTTTATTACTTTTTGAATGAAATAATTTTTGTGAAATGAAAATAGAAATTGAAATTTAACAATGGCTGAGGTAAATAGTTAGAATTGTGTTGATTTTTAACGTTTATAATAAATTATAATAAACAAAACACTTTATTTCATGCTAGAAACGTCCAAATATACAGTGCGACCGTGGCGTAAAAGCAGAACCAATGATTCCAATAATGCTATTTTTCTGGCTAAAATTCTTTTGCTTTGTTATTTCAATTTTTTACACACCGATCAGCTGTTTGCTTGCAAGATTTCTCTGGATACTGTCTGCGTACTTTTTAAGATATTTTCAGTCGACAGAGTAAAATTGGTCTCACTCTCCCAAAAAAATTTACTGAGTATTTGCTACTGGAAAAGTACGCAGACAGACCTATTGGTATTATTTAACAAAATTCTAATAACAATTTAAGCCATACACAGGTCCTTTGAATATAGCAAAATTATGTATTTGTGATCTTAAAATCAAATTTAAAGATTTCTTTACAATTTCTAGCTAAGAATTAAAAAAAAAATTATTTTTCAATTACTTTATTTGTACCGACAACATCTTCAACCACTTGTTTTTATTCAGGTATGTTTTTATTCAGGTATTTCTGCGTTATAATTTGATGTATGGTTGATTTTTTAAGTACTTTTTGCACATTTTTTTTGGATTGGGAATGCCATAAAAAGTTGCACAACTTTACAAAATTTACCCTGATAATCTTGCACTTACTCAGACCCTGACAATTTTGCATCATTTGTGCAAAATAAATTTCTATGTGGTTGTTGTTATATTTTTTGAAAATTTTGCAATTTTGCTTTTTTGCACCAGTGCAACTTTTGATGTGAATACCTTTATTGTGTTTATATATAGTCTAGCATCGCACAGTTGCTCATTTTGCTGAAAAAAACCGTGGCATTAATCAAAAATTCGACTTTGAGATATAAGTTAAGCCTAAGTTAAAAATAAGTTAAGGATATTTTAATGATCAAAAATCTAAAATTCCTTCTTAAAAAGTATGAAAATTGTGTGTGATGTGGCTGCTCAAAGTCATTAATTTTTCGGACTGTAAAAAATATGTAAATTTATTACTAAAACCTTAGGCTTCAATTATGTTTTTATGTAAAATTAGCAACCGATTACTACTTTTCTTGATTTTATTAATACAAATTAGCTTGTTTTTTATTTCAATTCGACTAAAAAAATGTCAGTTTATTTTTTAAGCGTTCTTGAAGCACCCTAAATTTTTGTCGTGTTTGGAAATTAAATAGAGTAGAACTAACAAGGTCACGCAAAGTTTCAGGATGTAATTGTATGTACACTTTGTATGTTTCATACACTAACCACACTAAAAAAAATGTGGCTTCCTGGTCACTTGAGAGAAGAAAAAAAACTATCACAACCTCGTTACTAACCTTCCTCACTATTTTCGTTTTTGTGAGACACGTTTTCATTTTTCGGTGTTTCAGACCGATTTCAATGTTTTGGTTCATATGAAAATTACATTCAAGTAAAATTTTAACTTTTTAAATGACAGAAAAACGCCGAGACACCCCAACTTAATTTTGAGCCGTACAACACAGTGGTATAATCCGTTTTATTATGTCAAAATCAAAAGGAAAACATTACCAAGGCCATATCTCTTGTAGATTAACATTTTGAACACTTTAGGCCAAGAGCCTTCCATTTAGTAGCCGTCCAAACAGTGAAACTTTTGTATTTGTCGATGAACAGAGAAAGAGGAATGGAAAAGGGTACTATATATAGTTATGTACAGGGAAACCACAAATATGCAATTGCATGTTTTTTCTCTTCTGATATATCAACCCGGAATTAAGATATTTATCCGTTTCAGAACTTTTAATGAATTCTGGCATCGATTTGTTAGTGCATATTTTTGCATATTTTACCCTTTAAAGCATGTTTTTGCATACTTCAGTCTAACGCGCATATTTTGAGCATTTTTCGAATTTTTAGAGCATATTTGGCATTTTAAGGGCATATTTTGGTACTTTTAAAAAAAATTTATTTTAATATTAAAAAAAAAATGTTGGTAAAATTTTATACTTTTTTCCGTCAAAATTTTAATTTTTTAGTGAAAGAAACAGTAGTATGGGGAAGCAATATTTTGCTACCATTATGAAGTTAGACTTTAAAAAAGAGCATTGTGCAAGAAATAAAATTTTTTTAATTTTCATTCACTTGTAAGCAGTCTTGTGAAAGAAAAACGAAACAAAAAAATTAAAAAATTTAAATCTAACATATCCAATTTTTGTTCTGCTAAATTTTAATGCTGGAACAAATAATATTGATTTGCATATTCTAAATTTCAACTTAAACAGGTTTTAACATCCTCACTGGACGCTAATTTCAATAAAAACTTGGTTTGGTAATTGTGACGCACGCTGTTCCGATTACATCAGTTGAGGTTGAAAAAGAAAATTTTCAATGTATAAAAGTTTATTTAGATGTGACCGGCTGCGATTTTTATTTAAAAAGCTAAGTGGAGAGTTTTTGTTTATTAAAATAACAAGTATAAAAAAAACCTTATCTTATTCTTCAAAATCGCTTTTGAAGTAAAGTTAAATTTTCGCTCTTAGTTAATTTTTTTATTGTTTCCTTTTTCTGTTTATTTTATTTTTGTCTTGTTTTGTAAATTTTGTTGAATTGCTCAATTAAAATTAGTTTTTCATTTCCAAATAATCCATTTTATGTTATTTTTAAGAGCATATTTTTTGAGTTTTTAGTGGATATTTCGAAGTTTTTAGTGCATATTGAATGCGCATAAAACACTTTGTTTGGAGCATATTTCTGGTTTCCCTGGTTATGTATATGTAGTTCTTGTTGAGTACGTCATTCTCGTCTCATTCTCATGAGAAATATATGAGAAAATGTATTAAGCTGCAAAACAATAACTTCACAGTGTGAACACGAATGCAGTTTAAAAAGAGAAATAACAAAAAATATTTCACAGCAAATGTTTCACTGTATAGATTGATGAGTACTTAGCAACCGAGAGATAAAAATTAATGTCATTTAATATACATACATGTATTGTTAATATAATTAAAGTTATTTTTCATTTTTAAATTTTAGTATGAAATTTTTTAGTTACGTTTTAATTTTCTGTAATATCGTTACACATCTAAGTTAAATAAAAAAAATATAAAATAAATATATCTTTGCAGGTGGGTCCATTGGCGTCCCTATCTGGTGTGATAGCATCCCTAGTAGTACTTTTAATAAATGTGCATTGGCAGCAACTGCATAAGCCTCACATAGCTTTATTCAAGTTGGTAATGATGACAGTGTTATTATTTGCAATTGGTACTCTGCCATGGCAACTTAATTTCGCAAGCATATTTGCGGGTATATTTTGCGGAATTTTTCTCACTCTTGCTCTGGTACCATTTGTCAGCATTAATAAATACAAACGGAAATCAAAGGTTAGTATGTAATTTTGTGGCTATAATAATTGTATTCTATACCTTGTTACAATCGCAATTACAACAAAGTTACTTACATACATATGTATGTATGTATGTATCTAGTGAAAACTAGAAACTATTTCCATAAACGTCGGATGAAATTCCACTTAATAACGGGTTTCTCAAGGAATTGAGAAACTATAAGGACGAATTTGGAGTTGAAATGAAAATAAAAGAAAATACAAGCCAAAGGAATTTAGTCATTCGTAAGATGCTTACGAATTAGCAAAAGCTCGTTTTAAGTACTCTTCGGCCGTCAAACAATAATAAGTGCGTACAGTTAAAAATAAAAATCATACTCATACGCAAACATAACCATCTGAATAAGTGGTATAACCCAGGCGAATCGATATTAGATGGTCTCAACTGTTCAGGTGACTATTTTTGCCGTTTGTAATTTGGATATCCTTCTCAGAACATTTTTGACATCACAACCAAGGCGAATTCAGTATCAGGTGACTTTAACAGACCAGCTGATTATCAGCTGTTGATCCAAAATTGAGCAATTTGAACCAAAACGTCAAAATTTGCTCAGAAATCTTTTGACAGATTGGTTTTCTAGCATAGTAAACTACATGTTGTTTTTTGTGTTGTAAAATTGTTGTACTGATAAGGTCACCTGATACTGAATTCGCCTTGATCACAACTATACATTTTTCAAAGCGAATTGAGCCGAGTATACCTTGTATGAAAATGCCCTTAGTATAACTCTAAACAAAACCTGCAAATAATATTGTATGACGTGGTCCAATGTAGATAAAAGAGACTAGTTATATCATGATACCATGTAAAGCAGTCATGGAGCATGTTTTCACACAAGCATTCAATGCTGCACGACAGGTGTTTGGCAGGCGATTATGATTGTTCTTCTGAAATACTTACAAATTGTATGCGAGTGGTCTATATTCCATAGGGAGTCGTTTTGTGTTTAGTCCAATGTAATGCAAAGTTGAACCATATAGTCCACCCCTAGGACATCGCAATGTTAAATCGACCACGTTTTATCCATACCTTTGGATTATATTTGGACTTGTCCTGGCCCCTTATGGAGCAGACTTTACATGTATGTATGGACTAGTCACGTTATTTGCAGGGAAGTGTAACGACTACGTTCATACGCATTCCTTAAATTACACACCACAAACGACTATAAGTAATATTCACGATTATACGCGCATTTCACTGTTGCTAATACAAGTCATCAGGGAGCCTTTACGTAAAAATTTTTTAAAACAACTACATATCGTCACCTTTAATACAAACATACATACGTAACTAAACAAAAATTCGAAATCGACTTTTTGATTGATTATGGTTCACTTTATTAAACTACATGTTCACACAAATATTTAGACCTCTGCACTAAAAAATTACGACTTTATTAAAGAAATTCAAACCGACGTAATTACGAATGCATCTATTTTTTATTGCAAGGAACGTAACTAACATAAAGTCTTAAATACTTATATATAAAAAGGAAATAAATGGTTAAAAACATATCCATAGTATCCATACTGCAAGTAAATTCCGAAGAAAATTTTCAAGAACACTTTATTATTATGAATTTTGAAAAGTTTTTTGTTTCTCTTGTAAAAAATATAAAATATAAGGTGACGATAACCAGATAATGTTGAGAAAAAATCGCTTCGAATCAATATAGTAAAATGTAGTAACTTCTTAATTCATATATTGTTTTAAGGAATTTTTAAATTATTTTAAAAAGCAAACATTAGAAAACATATCATTGCTAATGCTAGATTTTCAGTGATATACAATTGAAGTGGATTCGGTGTAATACAACCCTCTTAAAATTTTTTACACAAAAAACAGCTGCGTTTTCACGTTTTTGATATTCACGAATACGAATACGAGTATTTCAAATGATATTCGCGAATACACGCAAGGAAAAGATATGGTTGTAGAATGGTTGAGAAAACAATATTATGTTCTCAGAAACAAATGTGTGGTCGTTGAAAACAAGTTATTGTTATTTGAAACATTAATTTTGTTACGGTAAGCAAAGTAATGTTTGAATTTAATAATTACATTATTATATTCATAAAAAAGTGTGATATGGTTAGAGTTTAACAATGTAGTTTTGTTAAAAATGTATGACTGAGACATAATTTTTGTTATAATTTAAAAATAATATAATGTAAATAGCAATATAATGCTATCCAAAACCATACTATGTTAAGTTTAAAAAAAAATCATTTTCAGGAACATCTTCTATCAGTTCAGCGTTTCGTTTGTAAGCTATCGGTATTGCACGCGTCGTGTTAAATAAATAAATAAAGCATAAACAAACAAAAGGGTTGATAAATAAAGACAACATACATACATACATATATATATATATATATATATATATATATATATATATATATATATATATATATATCCTTATACGTGTGTGTATAAGAGATAAAGAAATATATATACATTTTATTTCAATAATATTAATTTATTTTTATTTCGGATTTAACGCACAGCTGTTTTAAACAAGAGATCTACCAATAAATATATGATTGAAAAACAAAATATTATTATTATATTAAATAATACTGTTGTCGTATTTAACAATATTATTAGAACATAGTATGGTGAGTCTCAATTATATTTTAGTCACATCTAACAAGACTGTTGTCATATTTACAATAATAAGATTAGGTGTAACAAAGTTCATTGTTTTTGTTGATAATATTATTATTAACTCAGATAATAATATTATTAAATTTTTGTTTTTCTATTGACAATGGTCGCATTCATAAGACGCAACAGTTGCTCAACCGTTGAGTATTTGTCTTAGAAACGCATTGTTGAGTATCTCTGCTCCACTCAACAGTTGAGTAATTTTCCATCATAAAATTTTTTCACTACCTATAATCAACATGTTGTGCTCAGCCTGAACAGCTGGTCAAATAGAGCTATTTCTTTTATATGCTTTGTTAGGTGGCAGCAACAAATATTTGTTAAGTTTTACATTACAAATGCGATGAAGTAACGAAATAAAGATATACAATTACATTATATACATACATCAAGCCGTTTCTAAGAAGTAGCTGTTGGGGCCAACAGTTGCCAGCAGTTTCACAACTGTTGAGCTCAACAGCTACGTCTTATGAATGCGCCCAATAATATCATTTAACTACAACTATATACTTCAATCATACTATGTTGCTGTTTAATTATGGTTTCCTCAACCATATTTTTTCTTTGCGTATACGAATACGAGTATTTCAAATGATATTCGCGAATACGAATACGAATATTTGAAACGATATTCGCGAATTCGAATACGGTTAAAAAAATAAACATAAATTTGTTTGATAAAGATAAAACTCGTACCACTGTGCATTTATAATGTTAAATTTAGAGCTAAACCAAAGACTTTTAACTTGTAAGTTTTTTTCAGAAACTCCAAAATCGGATTATTTAATAATTTTTTACTCTAGCGATGTCGACAAAAATCGATCGATTAAAAAAATTAAATTTTTTTGATTTCAATACAAGTTTTCGATCGTATGGTTAGTCAGGCCGTAGGAATCTCTAAGAGAGTTCATTCATCAATTTATTTTTAAGACCTAACTAAGCTTTCTTGATTTTTTTGCTTCCAATTTAAATTGTCGATCGTAGGTATTCTCTCGATATCGTAGAAAAAGCTATAAAATACATATATCCAGCTTTTTAACTTTTCTCTAACAATCATAGAAAAATACCCCAGATTATTAACAATATACAAAAAAATTTACTTTACACTTGTTAATTCTAAAGTTATGTAAGTGCAGTACTTAAAATAAATGTCTATGCAACAGAGTTGCATTGAGCTAAAACTAAGCATGTTGCATAGTCATAAGCAACTCTGTGTGTGTGTATGCATATGCTATCGAAGCTATTAAAATTATTACAATGTTAATTAATGTCAGTAAATATTACAAGGTTGTCAATTGTTGCAAAACATGAAGGGAAATATTAGAAATATTTAAATTTAGTGAATCTTTTAGTTAAACAAGTTATACAAGCAAGGAAGAAAAAATATGTATATAAATTTCAGTTAAGTTGCTCATTTAGTAATTATGAAGGAAAACAATGTTAAAAATGTTAAAAAAAGCATTGAATCGTTGATTTTATTAAAATTCTTCAATTCTGTGAAAACAATTCTAGCGGTTTTCGTTAATATTTTTATTCGTTTTTTTTTTGTTAAAAAAATACTTAATTCTTTTGCCAGCTGGTTTTTAAATAACAGCCAGAAAAAAACATTGCTTCTGCCTATTTTTGGGGGAAATAATAAAGCAAATATATACATAAATATATATTTCCGCACATAAATAGTTTTGCCACAAAAAAAATTTTTTGTTTGCAGATTTTTGTTAAATCAACCAGCCAACCGACAGAGCCAACAACCAACTAACTAACCAGCCAATATTATTCATTGAATTTTAAAAATTATTATATTTTTTTTTAAACCCTGCTTTTCTTTTTGCAACACAATAACATCAAATGGGCAATTTGCTTTCAAAAAAATTTTATGTTTTTTTTTTGTTCAAAAAACAAAGAGTTAAGAGAGAAAAACTAAGGAAGAAAAAACACCATTACAAAATATTTATTGATAAATATTTTATAAAACAATATTGGTTGCAGTTTCAAATATTTATTTGTTATATTTTTGGGGGTTTTATGTTTTTTTACCTTTAACACGCTTTCCAATGGAGTTGTGGGCTATTATGCATATACATATGTATGTACATACATTCCAAAAAAAAAGCAGTTGTTTAAATAAAGGGTAAATTTTTGCTATATAAGTTTTCAATGGCTAATATTGATAAATATTGTTTCGATAAATTTTTTTGTTAGAAAATAAACAAAAGAAAGTGGTATATGGATGGTTAATACTATATTCTCATGAGCGCAGCTAGCTCAAACATGTTTAAAGACGAATAAGATAATTGGAAATGTTTTAAAAATATAAAAAAAACATCGAAAACAATGCTGATTTTGAGTTATGGTACCTCCGTAATTTGAATTTTCGAAAGTATCTCTGATCAAAATCTCAATTTGAGTGAATTTTCAGGAAGTTATAGCAGTATGACTATTGTAGCTTAATTTAGGTTATACATACATATGTACTTTGACATATTTTAACTCAAATTTATTATTTATAGTGTGTAGAGCGATGTTTGCTTTAAAAAAATGTTAACAGCGAATTTCCCAATTTAACTGTAAAAGAAATAAATTTCTGAATATCTACTTGAACGCTTAAAAGTTCTGTCCTGCAAAACAGTAAAATATGACTTGAGCATTTTTTCCTTTTTGCCACAGAATTGTTATTTTATTTTTAAATGTTAAAATTGTTTTGTATTAGATACATTAAATCGATAAAAACAAATATTTAATCTAAAGCCAGGACCCACTATCGGCACAATGTACCGATAAACAAAAAAAAATAAACAAATTTTTGGAGTCTTTTTTTCTTGTAAAAAAAAACCACAAATTTTTTTTTTAATATTTTTGGAAACTTTTTTTATTACTGGAGGTAAAAAAAAAATCTGGCAAACATCTAACATAAATGGATGAAATGGAAGCAGAAAGCTGCAAAAAATTTAACAAATCAACATGATGAAATTAGTTTCCCACTCAAATACCTTTTCCTACAGCCATTTTGATTTATTGGTTGTACACTTAGATAGAATATTTAGCTAAGACCAAGGCCAAGACTCTAAATAAATCCTCAAAATTATGCAGCGATTAATATTTTATTGAATAGTTCATATTTCAAAAGCGCAACAGGGGTGATTTTATTAACTAAGTGATTTTCTAACAGAAAATGGACACGTTTCAGAATTAGTTGAATTTTCATTGCAACTCAATAAAGTTCAAATTCAAAACAAAATAAGAGCTTATGCTTATTGTACATATGGAAGCAAGTAGAGTTGTGTGCAACAGGTCTTTTTGAACTAGTTCGTGCGTATTAGAATTAAAAGTTGTTTCAAACGCATTCAATTTACATACATACTGACATTGGGCGCATTCATAAGACGTAGCAGTTGAGCTCAACTGTTGTGAAATTGTTGGCAACTGTTGGCCCAAACAGTTACTTCTTAGAAACGGCTGGATGTATATAATGTAATTGTATATCTTTATTTCGTTACTTCATCGCATTTGTAATGTAAAACTTAATAAATATTTGTTGCTGCCACCTAACAAAGCATATAAAAGAAATAGCTCTATTTGATCAGCTGTTCAGGCTGAGCACAACATGTTGACTATAGGTAGCGAAAAAATTTTATGATGAAAAATTACTCAACTGTTAAGTGGAGCGATACTACTCAACTATGCGTTTCTAAGACAAACACTCAACGGTTGCGCAACTGTTACGTCTTAAGCTGAAGGTCCATACCATCCGTTCTATGCATATGCGTTGTATGCGTTTCTGTACGTTCTCTTCGATTCTAAGTTCAAGTTACATGCAATACGTTTTATGCGCCAAATATTTTTGTTTTGGTCAGCTGTAGTGTGAATATTTTTAAAAATAAAAACAGTTCTTGCAAAAGTGGAAAGTGAAATTGTGATTTTAAATGAATTCATGGAATTCATTGAGTTTATCGATATAATATTTTGTAGAGGAGTAGGCTTTTATTATACAAAATTTCGTGATTTTTCACAGCTTCAATTAGCTTCTCCTCCATTGCACTTGCTTAAATAATAATAAACACAACAGAGATGACACTTAGTACACAAAAGCAATCGATAACTAGAATGCAAATTTTGTTTTTGAAATATTTATGTTAAAAACTGATTTTAATATATTTTCTTCTTGAAAATAGTTATAATCTTTATTACAAAATATTTTTCATTTATTATAAACTTTTTTATAACAAAAAAACTTAAAATTTAAATCCACCACCCTAACGTTTTTATCGATATCATTGAAAATATAATATAATTTGCCATCTTTCGCTTTCAAAAACAGCTGACCCTTTTTCATGGTGCATGAGACGGATACAAAAGTAGAAAGTAGATCTACTTTATCCGTCCTATGCGTCTATACGTTCTTTGCGTTTTGTTCTGTAACTTGCCACATAAAATTACTTTGATTCTACTTTTTTGACACATGCATAAAACGCAACTACGCATTGAACGGATGGTATGGACCTTCGGCTTTAGGAATGCGACCATTGTTGCATGCAACTCTAGAGGGAAGGAAATATGTAGATGGAAACAGATAATTTTTAATGTGAGGATGAAGAAGAAAAAATTTTTGCCAAATTTCACCAGAAACGAAACAAAAGTCAAAGCAAAAATGGTTAACTTACTTGTAAAAAACTAATAATGCATTTTTTTATTAACAATTTTAAGCGAACGACCGAACCGACTAAATAAATAATATATTAAATTAATAAATTACATTTTCTTTTCTCAAACAGAAATTTTTTGCACTCATTTTATCTTGCATTTGCTTATTGAAACACACTCTGCTTTTATATTAGTGGATAATTGCCTCTTTATTAGTGGATATTCGCCTCTTAATAAATATATTTAACTTTTTAAATAATAAATTTACTTTTTATTTATTTAGTTTTACTTTTTAACACAAGAAACCAATTTTACTTATATACACATCCCCTTCCCCTCACAAAAATTAATTATAAAACATTAACCGAACAACGAACCGAACGCGACGGAGATCTTTTATTACCTAAATTCATTTGTTTATTTGCTCATCCCTCTCACCAAAAATATAAACTTGAAATTTCTACGGTATATACATACATACAGATTTATGTAAGTTTGTAGTTCAATCAGTGATGCCAACAATTCAAAGACAAAACGAGCCAACTTAGTAGGCAAAAAGAGCTAAAAAGAGCTAAATTTAAAAACTCAAGATTTTCCGTTTTAAATCTGTGAATGTATTTATTATTCATTTTGCACTTCAAGATTTTTTTACATTAATAAAAATAATATTAAGAAAAAATAAAAAATAATAATTTTAAGTAAAATCATTTCACAGCAATTGATACAAATATTTATCTGCATTAACAATATGACCATACACATTTACATATATTTGTATATACGATAAGTTACAAAATAAGAAGAATAATTTTCAAAACCATCTTTTGTTAGTTTAATCCATTTGATTTCCAAGCTTTCCTATATTTTGGCAGTCCATTTCCAATTCAATAATTTGTGGAAAATTTTCTAATTACTCAGAAACGAACACTTTATGATAAAAACGGGGTTTTACAATTTTAAATACCTAAATACATAAATATATCTTACATAGGCTGGGTTTACATCTGTGTGCCAAATACCACACAAGCGTAAAAAAAGAGTAACCAACTAATTAAAAACTATTTGATTCAGACATGTATTTATTAAGTTAAAAGGTTTCATACATAATTAATAGACAACTTTATAGAATTCAAAATGATTGCAAACTGTTTAATGGCCTGTTTCTACACAGCAAGTCAGTTCTGAGGCAAGCAAACAGTACATAGGCGAGTACGTAACAAAATGAGTTTTTATACTACACTTGTCTAGTTTACGTTATACTTGGTACCACTTTTTGTATTTTGAAGTTCATTATTACCATGGTATATAATTTGGTATTTGAGTTGTTTTTTTCCATACCAGCAGCAGTATTTAATGGCAGCCCTAGGAGAAAATCATACAAAATAAAAAACAGCTGCCTTATAATTATAACTCAATATTAGGTCAGTTCATTTACTCTTCAAGCAAAATCGAATAACTGAATAAATAATGATTATTTTTGCTAGAAGAGCAATAAAGAATGTGTGGATAAATTAAAAAAAGGTTGCATCATAAATTTTGAATTAATAACATCGATAATGACACAATTTTTTTATTTAAAATTTTTTTACATATTCTGAGAACTTAATAAGATTTTACTGAAACAAGCCAAAAATCTTTCATGCTTCTTGTCTTTCAAGTAGTTAAAATTATTGTATTTGCTCAAATAAATATAAAAAAGAAATTCTTCGTTCATTAAAAACAATACGCATATCGTTTAATGTTTACTAATTTGCAGCATTTAATGAAAATGTTCCCAATATTCTTTCTCTGAATACATCTACATTTCAGATAACAATAAGGAATATAGCACAGCAATTTACTCATACATAAAGCAAAATGTTTAGTTAACTTAAAAATTGTGGACACTAGGAAACTTTAGAGCTTAACATCTTTCCATATATTCGAAATGCAGAAAAATTGATTAAAGATATAAACTTAATATATTTTATACACATTGAACCGATATATACTCGCGTTTTTTTAATACGATTCAAAGTATACAATAGAACCAACACCCGACGAATTTACTTAAAAATACTTAAAATTCGTAAACATGAAAACTTTAAACGGTATTTCGGCAATCAGTAAGACCTCAGACATCGAGCTGAAAATTAACTCCTTCAAGATTTGATGTAAACGAAGGAATTTCACTATAAAATAGCGAACCTCAGTAAAAATGTTTCACGTACTTGAACAAACCTATTATTATTTTCCTTGAGCAAATTTATGTGAACAAAATTGAAAATAAAATTGTGATGAAAATATGGTTTATATGTAAAAATGTTCAGATCTATGCTTACAGTTTCCATAAGGGTTCCACAATAAGATTGTGTGGACATTATTATTTCTTCCTTAACGTATAAAAACCTATACACAAGTACTTATTTTTGATTGCCTGTATTTGACATTAATTAACAACGATTGGAATTGTTATGTAGAAACAACAAAATAAAAAATTATTACGTTTTTACTCAAAAACAGTTGACACTTGTTTTATGGAACCCCAAAGCCAATTTTTGTACTCATATAAACAAAATTTTTGAGTTACTTGTAATGTAGAAACATGCCATAAATCAACAAATATATTTCTGAATCAAACAGTTTTTCATTAGTAATTAGTTGGTTATTTTTTTTTGGCAAATGACACACAAGAAATGCCAGATGTATAGTCAGCCTTAGTTGCAAAAATAAGTATCTGCATTTGCAAAAACATAGTTGCCAAAAATATAAATGCCCAAAAGAAGAAACAGTAGGGTAAAAACGGGAAAATTTACTATAAGATGCAAAAAGTGCAAAACGTGCCGTTTCCACAATTGAAAAGAGCTGTGTTAGCTGTGTTATTTAAAAAGAGCTAAAGCGAAAAATTTCGAGTTAGAAGCCATCAAAAAGAGCTAAATCTAGCTCTAAAATAGCTAAGTTGGCATCGCTGAGTTCAATGCTGGCTACAGAGAGTAATATATGTATTCGCATATATGTATGTGTGTATTAATTTGTATGTATGTACTAATAAGTTTGAACATTAGGGCTTGACTAATTTGCAATGAAAACATTTAAAAACAATTGCTGGTGTTTTTTTATTTGGTGTGCTTAATGTGTGACGTGCTCAACCTAATCTAAGTCACATACATATGTACATACGCACATAAAATCTGTGAACTTTTTTTTGGAATCAACAAAAGAAATTATCCTCTAAAATTTTATGTTTTCTTAGCTAATTTAGGGTCGCTGAACACGAATATGGCATTTCATTAATTTTTTACGAAGCATTTTCGATATATTTATTTTTTACAAAAAAAATATATATAGAAAAAATCTTGCCAACTGCTTGTTAAAATTCAGCAAATTTAACACCATTGCAAAGATATGTTTTTCTTTTATTAGCCATATGGGCTTAATGTGTTGATGGAATATAAAATTCAATGACTTATGGCCCTTTAGATTTTCAAAAATTGGAAGTTTTTAGGTTTTTTAATTCAGTATTTTAAGTTGCGCTTTTAAGCTAAGTCAAAACTCTTAATTTATTTTGAACCTATATCTTAGATAAAATGTTATAGCCAACGTGTTACGCATTAAATTGTTATCATCGGGCAAAATACTAAAAAGACCCGACATACATACATATTTAGTGGAAATATCCACAAAAAAAATAAACCTCTAAAATTACATGTTTTTTTTAACTAAAATGAAGCTGCTGAAACCCTTATATGGACCTAATTTATTTTTCTTGAGAAGCGTTTTTTGAGATATTTGCGAAAAATGAGTTTATTTTGCATTTGGCAAAGATATTTCCAAAAATTAAATTTTGAGAACTGATTATTTAAGTGAGGCAAATTTTGCACCGCTAAAAAGATATATTTTTTTATCATACCATTTTTATAATGTATTGATTGGACAAAAAGCCACTGAGTTACTACGGCCCTTTAGATTTAAAAATAATTTTAATTTTCAATGAAAACATCCGAAAATTCAAATTTGAATGTTTCCAGTAAATATTTCGTAACATTTTAATTTTTTGTCCGATGATAGTTAATAAGATTTGAAGTTAATAAGATGGCGACAAAATTTTATATATGATACAGGTTTAAAATAAATTTTAGAATTTTTTTCTTGGCTTAATTAAAGGGCGCAACTTAAAATACTAAATTTAAAAAAAAAATAAAAACTTAAATTTTTTTAATCTAAAGGACCGTAACTCAATGAATTTTTATCCGATAAATATATTTGAAATATAGGCTGATAAAAAAAACATGTCTTTTTGACGGTGTAAAATTTTTAATTTAAATAAACAGTCCTCAAGATTTTTGGAAATATCTTTGCAAACTGCAAAAACGCGTTTTTAGCGAATATCTCGAGAATGCTTCTTAAAAGAAATAAATAAATGCCATCCATATTCGTATTCAACAACCCTTAATTATTTAAGAAAACATCTTATTTTTGAGGTGATGAAGAAAAGATAAACATTTGTTGCATGGTGTAATTATTTGAAACTTGTAATTTTATAATATTTATCTACATAATTCATTAAAATGGGCAAATAAATTTATTATAGAAAATTGAATAAAAAAATATTTTATTAACAAAATACAAAGATTAAAAAATTCATTTATTAACTGAATCTTTATATTTCCAAATAAAATTAAGTTACTATTAAATTAAATTCCTTAATTGAATGCGCAACCCCCTAATTTTCTTGTTTATAAGCCGTATGAACATGTGCAAATAAAAGAGAGCGATATTAAGCAAACTAAAGAAAACCATGAAAAGAAAACATTTTGTTCACATTGTTTGGAGGGGCAAGTGCAGTAGTTGGAATAAAGAGAACACGTACATGCATTGAATAAAGTTTAAAAACACCGCACAGTAACATATTTCGCGAGAAAACGGTCAAAATTCTATACAAGGTAAATAGTTAAATATTGATGTTTATAATACAAAGGTTTTTATTGAAGTGAAAAGTTAATGAAAAAATAGTATCATAGATAACAACATTTAATGATGTTACTACAATATTCTCATAAGTAACTACGATACAAGTATATAAATACATACATACATATATATATATAACATTATAATCAACACCTTCCCTTAATGTTATAATTGTACATAGTATGTGTAACAAACTAGTTAACAATACTACAAGTAACAATATTTAAACGTTTCTTAAAATTTTCAAAAACAGGTTTTGGAAGTGGTTTAGTAAAAATATCTGCTAATTGTTCTTTAGAGTTTACAAAACTCAGCTTAATTCCTGTTCATCAAACTTTTCTCGTATAAAGTGGTATCTCACATCAATATGTTTGGTGCGACGATGATACTCAGGATTCTTTATAAGCTTAATTGTGCTTTGGTTATCCATTAGTAAATAATTTTCTTCAATGTTGTGTGTTATTTCTCTCAAAAAACGTTTAGTCCACATTATATCTTTTACAGCTTCACATCCAGCAATATATTCCGCTTCCGTAGTTGATAAAGCAACAGAACGTTGTTGTTGAGATCTCCAAGTAACAGTACACTCATTGAACTGAGTAACGATTCCCGACGTCGACCGTCGATTTTCAATATCACCAGCATAATCAGAATCTGAAAACGTTTTCAAAGTGCATTCCTTTTGTTTTTTATATAGCAAACCATAATTAAGCGTGCCTTTAATATATCTTAGGACTCTTTTTGCAGCATTGATATGTACTTGACATGGATTCTCCATATATCGACTTAACACACAAACTGCGTACGAAATGTCTGGTCTACTTATAATTGATAAATATATTAAAGAACCAATCAATTCTTTATATGGAAAATTTTCATTTACTTCTCCATTATTAATATGATTTATCCACCCTGGTTCTAAAGGCGTGGAAACAGGATTGCAGTCTGTCATAGAAAACCGTTTGATGATTTTCTCCATGTACTGTCGTTGATGAAGAAATATAGAATTAGAGTTTATTATTTTAATTTGGAAACCAAGAAACTTATTTATTTGACACTCCTTTATTTCAAAATTTGTTTTGAGATGATCTAGCAGGTCATTTGCCAGTTTCTCATCATTGTATATTAACAAACCATCGTCAACATAAATGGCCAATATAATTTTTGATTTCCTTACATTTTTGATAAAAACGCATGTATCGGAATCGCTGATTTTCATACCAAATTTGTAAAGTATTTCACAAAACTTTTTATTGAAACATCTTGGAGCTTGTTTCAATCCGTAAAGACTCTTTCTTAATAAACATACTTTTTGGAGTTCGTATACATATCCCATTGGCTGCCTCATGTAAATTTCTTCATTTAAATTACCATACAGAAACGCAGTCTTTATATCAAATTGTTTTATTGACATTCCTTCTGATACTGCAACAGCCAGTAAAAGGTGAACAGAGTCATACTTCACCACAGGGCTATAAGTCTCTTCGTAATCCAAACCATGCTCTTGGGTAAAACCTTTGGCCACTAAGCGAGCTTTATATCGCTCAATTGTGTTATCAGAATTATGTTTGATATACTATTATGTTATATACCCAACGACAATCCACTAGTTTTCTTACCTTGGGCAATTTACAAAGATTCCATGTATTGTTTTTTATTAAGGCGCTGTATTCTTCATCCATAGCTTTCTTCCATTTGTCACTATTTTTAGATTTTATAGCTTCTTCGTATGTGAGAGGTTCTTCTAAGCATTCTTCCGTCACGGAAATAAACATGTCATCTATATTAATTTTCTTTCTTGGTCAAGGTCTCAAATTATATCTACTTTGTTCTGTTCTTCGTTGATTCATTTCATTTGCAACAACTTCTACACTTTCGTTTTCAGTATCAGAAGCAGTTAAATCTTGTATGTTTACAGCTTGTTGTTCATACATACTGTCGTCAGATATTGGATTTTGATTTTCTTGAAGTCCTTCTTGGTTTATTTCCTCTTCTTCTGGTTCAATGTTATTTTGTAATTCAAAATTTTGATTTTCTTGAAATCCTTCTAGATTTATTTCTTCTTCTGGTTCAATGTTATTTTCTAATTCAAAATTTTGATTTTCTTGATTATTAATACTTTCATCAAAAAATTTGAAAATACAAACGCTATACTTATCATCGTTGGCTTCATTGCTTACAATTATATCAAGTTCATTGCCAAAAATTACATCTCTATATATTTCAATTTTATTTTCAAAAAATATTCGGTATCCCTTAACGTTTAAATCAAATCCGACAAAAATACCTTTCTTACTTTTTGCATCCAATTTTTTTCGTATTTGTTTTGGAGTATGTGCAAAAACTTGTGTACCAAAAACCTTTATATGTTCAATTTTAGGAATTTTCTTAAACCATAGTTCATATGGAGATTTATTTTTAATTGAACTTGGTCCAGTTCTATTTAATACATAAACAACATGATGTACAGCTTCTGCCCATAAAAACTTATTTAGACGCTTAGTTTGTAGAATACATCTTGATAATTCAACGATCGTTCGAATTTCTCTTTCAGCCGATCCATTTTGTTCAGGAGTATAAAATACAGACTTCTGGTGTTGTATACCATAACTTTTAAGTAATTGGTCCATTTGATTGTTTACAAATTCTCTTCCATTATCAGATCGAAGAACACCAACTTTTATACTTTGGGTTTTCATCTTAGATAGGAAGTTTCTAATATGTTCAAAAACTTCACTCTTTTGTTGTAGAAAAAATACCCATTTAAACCTAGAAAAATCATCTTTCAGCAACAAAAAATATTTTGATTTTCCGATTGAGAGTTCTTCCATAGGTCCGCAAACATCAGCGTGAATTATTTCACCAGGAATTTTGGATTTATTTTCACTTGAGTAATATGGTAACTTATGCTGCTTACCTAAACAGCATCCTTCACATATTTTGTTTTTAACATCATCATAATATTCAATGTTTCTTGATTTTAATAGTTCGCTTATATGTTTCATATTTTGATGTACAAACCTTTCGTGCCATATCTTGTTACTATTCGTGGTATTGCTTGCATTAAAATTGTGCTGCTGTCTTTTCATTACGACCTTCATTTCTAATTCGAATAAATTTCCTTTTCGATTCCCAATTGCTTGAACCTTATTATCTCGAATAAAAGTACATCGATTATTATTTGACTTCATAACATATCCTTTGTCCATAGCAGCTGTTGTAGAAAATAAATTAACTTTCATATCTGGTACTAAGAGAACATTGTCCAAATATTTTTCTTTCCATCCATCATAAGTATTAACCAAAATATTGATATTTCCTTCACCGACTGCGTTTAGAGTAGTTCCATCTCCAATTTTTATTTTAGATGGTTTTTCGAACTGATAGAAAATAGAAAACCACTCCGTATGAGAGGTCATGTGCTCAGAAGCTCCAGAATCTACTAACCACGATTCGTTTAGATTAAAAGCACTTGATCTGTCACTCATAAAAGCACTGGACTTTGAATTATAAGTTTTATAATCATTGAACTTTGAATTATAAGTTTTATAATTCTTAGTTTTATTCCACAAAGGACAATCTTTTTTCCAATGACCTTCCTTATTGCACTTGAAACATTTTCCTGGCCTCTTTTTATTTTCAGAAGGACTTTGTCGTTTTGTTGTAAAAGCTTCAGCACTTTCTAGTTCCCGACTTAATCGCGACTGTTCTAATACTAGACGATTAGTTAAATTTGAAATATTTCTTCTACTTTCTTCCGTTGATTCCCAAGCCGTAACAAAATGATTATATGTGGACGGTAATGTCATTAAAATCTTCGTTATAATCATGTTATCAGTCAATGGTTCACCTAAATTTTTTAACCTTTCAGCTAATTCCTCTATTTTAGTAATATGCATTTCCATAGAGTCGGCAGAATTTTTCTTAAATTCGTAGAATCGTTGCTGTAACAAATGTATGCTAACTTCAGACTGTTATTCATGTATATAATTAAGCTTCTGCCACATCTCAAATGCTTCCTTGCAACACATTAAATATTTCATAATTATGCCGTCAATTGATGTAATTATTATCCTTTGAGCCTTTATATCAGCTTTCTCCCATGCCTGCAAATTTACAAGAAATGCAGCATTACCTATATCGCCACCTTCACCTGCATTAATCGGCTTCCGATAAGATCCATCCACAAATTTATAAAGATCCATGGATTTTAAAATTATACACATCTGGAACTTCCAAGAACTCCAATTCACAGCTCCACGTAGTTTTTCAATTTTAAAATCATCCATATTAAGTCTTACCTTGATTTATTTATTTTTTTTAACTTCTAACCGTTATTTGAATTTTTCTATAATCCTTCAACGTCTTAATTAATTTATCTTGAACGTTTTTACCCTTCTAGGCGTCTTGATTTAAACGTTTTATCCTTCTAGGCGTCTTGAAAGAACCTTAAAAAAAATTATCCTTCTAAGCGTCTTGATAAAATCCTTGAACGTTTTTATCCTTCTAGGCGTCTTGATTTAAACGTTTTATCCTTCTAGGCGTCTTGAAAGAATCTTAAAACAAATTATCCTTCTAAGCGTCTTGATAAAATCTTTGAACGTTTTTATCCTTCTAGGCGTCTTGATTTAAACGTTTAATCCTTCTAGGCGTCTTGAAAGAATCTAAAAACAAATTATCCTTCTAGATAGTTCCTTCGCAAAAGTATCCTGGGCCCATAACCAGTTAAATATTGATGTTTATAATACAAAGGTTTTTATTGAAGTGAAAAGTTAATGAAAAAATAGTATCATAGATATCAACATTTAATAATGTTACTACAATATTCTCATAACAAGTAACTACGATACAAGTATATAAATACATACATATATATATATAACATTATAATCAACATAAATTTATAATTTTTTATAGAATTTTTTTTTGTTGCATAGAACGAAGAATAACTAACTAGCATAAATATGATATATTTTAGAGCATTTAATTTTTAAATTTTTTTAATTGGGAATTTTTACAATTTAGGTTTAACATTTATTAACGCACTAATAATCCCAAATTATTATTTTACTTATTAAGTGAAACACTTTTTTTATTAAAAAATACATTGAAATTGATTATTGAGAGGTTTAGCTGGATCCTATGGTCAAAAACATCATTAATTGGGTTTGAAACAACTTTTGATTCGAACGCTTTCAAACTAGTTCAAAAAGCATGCAACTCCACAAAAAGAGCTTTTGGACAAAACTCTAAAGCCGAAAACTGTTCGAACATGTCGACAGCTGAAGCTTTTCGTCATGTACAAAGCTGTTAGATATGGCGATTTATCACCTATAATTTTAATTTGGCGATAAAAAAATTCGTAGGCGATTTTTTGGCTATTTTTTTTAACAAAATTGAAATCGAAATTTTTTGTACTTTAGGAAATTTTTTTTGGAGCAGTTAAAAAAATAAATCCTACCAAGAAAAATCAGGGATAAGTTTTATTTTAAAAATCACATTTTAATCATTTTGTTTTGAGTTTTATTTTTCACTTAGAAAATAAAAGTAATTTTTTAATTTGTATTTATTCCTCAGAAAATAAAAGTTATTTCCAAAGTTTTATTTTTCGCTTAGAACATAAAACTTATTATTTAATTTTTATTTATTCCTCGGAAAATACAAATTATTTTATCCTTAAAAAATGTAATTTTAAAACTGAATAAGATATAAAAATAATAAAAATAACTGACTGGCAGCGCTGCCCAATTTAACGCGTTTCAACTGTTCCAAACGCGCTTATTTCGTCTTAGTGCGTTTAATAAAGAAACGCATTAAACTAGCGCGTTTTAGTCAATAATATCATTTCAGTTAAATATATTTTTTTATAAATTTAACAATTTTATAGTAGCCAAAACTCTGATAAAATTATTTAATTGTTTAATCAGCTGTTAAAAATAAAAACGCATTTTAATACTGTAAATGGCCAATATTTTGAAATTTCAGAATTAAACTCGTGAACTCGAAAAATGATCCAAAAAATTTACAGAACTTAATAAGCATTAAGTGTTAAAACTCAAACATTTTAGTTAATAATTAATTGCTAATTTATATTTTTAATATTAAAATTCTTTTGTATTAAATTAAATGAATCAACAAAAACAAATTTTTAATCCACAAAATTAAAAAAAAAGCTGGAAACTTTTTTCTTGTAAAAGAATCTTTAAAAATTTTTTGCCGAATTTTAATTGCCGCCTTGGCGATAGAGGCAAAAAAATGATCTGGCAAACTTGCAACATAAATGGATGCGTCGTGACCCTTTGAGCGACTAAAGTGGCAAATTGCCACTTTTCGAGTGCTCTTGCCACTTTTTGTCCACCATTATTTAGGGTGAGTTATATGAAAATACATTAAAAATAAAAATTTTAGCACAGTTTTTTCGTTTTTTAATTTTAATTTTATCCCTTTTTCATTAATCCCCTATTTGGTGCCACTTTTTGAAAAATGTCGTCGGTCACCCTGAATAAATGGAATGGAAGCAGAAAGCTGCAAAAAGTCTAACAAATCAACACACTGATATTGGTTTCTCTCTCAAATAGCTTTTCCCACCACTGTTGCCAGAACTTCTAGAGGTGAAATCGTCAAAAACTACAGATTTCTGTGTAAAAAATCGTCAAAATCGTCAAGTCATTTTAGAAAATCGTCAAAAAAAAACGTCAAATCAAAAATATTCAATTTTTTTTATTTTAATTGTTTTATTACAAAAACTATTACAATGGTTCAAACTTATTAACTATGCTTTCAACAAATATACACATATAGAATAATATATATGTATATAGCCTAATAGGGCATTTACACCATCCCGAAATGTAGTACTTACAAGATTTTTAGCTAAATCTGGCTGCGTTTCACTAGGTTTCCCATACAAAACAACATCTAGTTTGTGAGTACATTTGTATGCCATCAACTCAAAAACTAATAATTTTATTTTATTTTTACTACCCTGTACAATAAATTTATATAAAAGATGATTGAATAGCTACAATCTCCTCAAAAAGGTGTTGAATTGGCTACATTGCAAAACATGGTGTAAACGGTATAGATTTTCATACAGATTTTAATTAAAATCTGATAGATTTTGTGCAGGTGTATATGCCCTATAATCATGAAAACCATTAAAATAAAAAATAAATAAAAAAACAAAATGATATAAGAATTCACATACGTACATGTGTATATATGTATTTATTTTTAAACCAGATAATTTATAAATTTATAAATTTAGAAAAATCGTCATTTCTGTACCTAAAATCATCACTAGTGTATTTTGAGAGGTGAAAATAGTCAAAATGCAGAGAAATCGTTAATTCTGGCAAGAGTGATTCCCACAGCCTTATTTGCTTGTTTGGTAGTACACTTAGATAGAATACTTAGCTAAGACCAAGGCCAAGACATTAACTAACTGCCCAAGATTATGCAGCGATTAATATTTTATTGAATAGTTCCTATTTCAAAAGCACAGCACTGATTTTTTCAATTAAGTGCTTTTCCTTCCCCAAATTTGAGACGCTTCAGAGTTAGTTGAATTTTCAGTGCAGCTTAATAAAGTTTAAACTTTAAATGAAATAAAAGCTTATGCTTATTGTAGAATTAAGTAGACTTGTATGCAACAAATCTTTTTGAACTAGTTCGTGGAAGGAAATATGTAGATGGAAACAGATAATTTTTAATGTTAGGATGAAGAAGAAAAAATTGTTGCCAAATTTCACCAGAAACTAAACAAAAGTTAAAGAAAAAATGGTTAACTTACTTGTAAAAAACTAATAATGCATATTCTTATTAACAATTTTAAGCGAACGACCGAACCGACTAAATAAATAATATATTAAATTAATAAATTAGATTTTCTTTTCTCAAATAGACACTTTTTGCACGCATTTTATCTTGCATTTGCTTATATAAACAAACTTTGCTTTCATATTAGTGGGCAATTGCCTTTTTTATTTTCACTTTTCTTTAGGCATCTTGCCTCTTAATAAATATATTTAACTTTTTAAATAATAAATTTACTTTTTATTTAACAAATTTTACTTTTTAACACAAGAAACAAATTTTACTTTTATACACATCCACTTACACGTACAAAAAATTATATATTATATTATTCCGAGACACCGAACGGTACGCGACAGAGATCTTTTAATAACTAAATTCATTTGCTCATTTACTCATCACTCTCAATTAAAATTCATTACTTAAAATTAGGCGGTAAATATGTAAGTATGTATTTATGTATGAGCAAAAAGGTTTGCGCATTAGGGGATCTAATTCCTGAAGTAGCTTTTTCCCCGCAATTATATATTAATGCTGGGAAACTTTTTAGATGTAGTTTGTTAAAAAGGCAATGAATTGTTTAATGCAATTGGTAAGCTTTTGACTGCTGTTAGGTGGAAAGACAAATCGGACCAAAAACATGTGTATAAAATGTTTTAAAAATGTATGGCACCCAATTTTTTTTATATCACTCTCTTCTATATTATTTAATAGAAAAATGTTATTGCTAGAAATTTTACAAAAATTTTTTTTTTAATTTATAATGTAAATTTGCTAAAATAAATATATATTTACTATATCAATAAAAAAATATTTCATTTACCTCATCAATTCTAAGGTTTTTATTTTTTTAGGAAATTTAGCTGCGAATACTCAGACTTTAATTAATATAATCACTTCTTATTAAATAAAAATTGCTCAATTTTCCAAACAGTGTTATAATTCGCAAAAGTTTCCTAAACGAAAAATATTTATTTAAAACATTTCATCATCATAATTTTTTTTATTTAGCTGCCTTACCTTAATTCAATTCAATTAAATTTTTTTACTACAATTTTAAATTTAAATTTTTTTTTTTCATTTACGAAATTTATGTGTAGTTTTCCTAATGCAAGCAAGCAACTTGTCTAGAAAATTTGTATAGGAATCACTCAAAAATTTTAGTGCTTTTCATATATATTTTCTAGACAAGTCGCTTACCTGCATTGTGGAAACTACACATTATTATTTTACATATTGTCATAGGTTTATTTTAATTGAAATATGAGTGATCTCGTATTTTTATTAAATACCTAATTCATAAGAAATATTTTTGGTTTATAAGAGGTTAATAAAGAAGTGTTTCATACAAAATTTGTTTTATAAAACAAAATAATTTTGTACGGTTAAGGTAGAAATAGAAATCACTCAATGTGTAAAATTAAAAAATGTTTAAACAAATAAACAGAAAACAAAAGGTAAATCAATTGTATACACAACAATCGTTTCTCATATTCCGTTTCATTGTAAATTTAAGTTAAATAGATGATGTTAATAAGAATCTCTACCCAAGTAGATAGACTAGGGTGCTGATGAAGTACGTGGCTGCACAGAAAAGTATCGGTATTTCCCCCAGCTATAAAGTCTAAGTTTAATTTTTCTTCTCTTCTTTAGAAACTCACATTAATTAATAAAAAATATTTCATTCAATAAGAATTGAAATTACTGAACTTAAGCCTGACTATAAAAATCATTTCTGATTAAAATTCACTACAGTTCAATTTTAAATCTAAAAATGTCTCAGAAAATATTTATTTTAAAATTTCATCATAATTTTTTTATTTAAACGTTTACTTCAATTCAATTGAGCTAAATTTTTTTGCATTAGAACTGAAAATATTTGTATAAATTTATGTATTTTTCGCTTAAGAGATTTATTATTTGACATATTGTCATAAGTTTATTTTAATTAAAACTTATTTTCTGGTGGTTAGGCATAGAAAAGCCGTAACTCAGTATTTTTTTGAAAGTGGGTTTTTGTTTCGATAGATATGTATCATAAAATGCCAAACTCCGATTTCAAAAATATAATAAGATAGGACCTTTCTATATTATGCATTTCAATGTTGCTTGCCAATTTTTATTAAATCAGTTTTCTTTGCTATATAAGGAGCGCACATTATATTCCAATATAATAATGCCGATATTGCTCTAAAAATAGAAGCAGAATTTCTTACACATTCATGGAAAAGATATGAATATCTTACTGGAAACGCCATACATTTTTTTTAGAGTCGCTAAATTCTTTGTTTCTGATTTAAAGAAGAAAAAGTATTGCAAATTCTTGAGAAAATTAGACACCAAAAAGGTAAAACAGTTTTTAAAAATTTCTTTAACTTAAAACCTTACCCCCTTATGCAAAAAAATATTTTACTATAGCTTTAAAGTTCATATTAGTTGACAAGCACTTTAAGGCTAACCTTGCTTTGTTAAGAAATTGTATTCAAAACACAACTTTAAATATTTTGTTATTTAATAATAAATACTGGTAACACCACCGTGTTCAACAACCACTTCTCAGCTTATGATGTACAAAATTGAATAACATTTCATTCGGATATTCAAATATTTTTTTATTTTATTAAATAAATTTTTATTTTCTTGAAGTAAAGCAACCTAATTTAAACAATATGAGCTTCTGACATGGAAGGAAACCAGATAAACATTTCTATGAAGTAAAAGTAAATAAAATATGAGGAACAAAGAAGAATTATCACAATTTATTTTATTCGAATGAAATGAGTATTTGAATATCCAGCTTTTTTCGATTTGTTTTGATTGTATGTACATCACTAAAACATTTTTGTACAATTGTATTTATTTTAATATTTTTTATGGATTTTGCGATGTATTTTGAATCAGTTGGATAATTTGGTGATGTTTTCCATCACATTACAGTAATAATATATTTAAGATAAGAGCTAGCACTTTTAGCTTTATTTTCAGATGTAACATGAATCAATATGTGTTATATTAGGAAAAATATTTGAGGTACAAAATACAAATTTTGAAAATATCAACTTAAAGTAGTCTTAACAAACGTGGAGACCTACTTTAGAAATTTGATATAATAATTTTTTTAGAATACAACTTTACTTAACATTGCTTTGCAAAGCTTTATTAAGTTTTTTTGCATAAGGCCCTTAATATTTATGTATGAATTTCAAAAGCACTTTATAAATTTAGTATACCCCCTAAAAATATTTTGGGTCAGATTTATTTTACTTTGGGAATATGTTCCCCCTATTAATAATGACTCCTTAAGATAGGCTATAAAAAATCTAGATTTTGAAGAATGTTTATTGAACAAGAGTAGAGCAATGCTAGAAAGTGCTGCCGTGTTCGTAACTTTTAACGAAAATTGGGGAACTTATTTATTCTAATGTATAAATGTGGAATTCTTTTTGTATACTTTTTAATAATAATTTTTAAATGCATGCATACGAGTAGATACATTTAGGTTTCATAAAAAAAGGGTATTGTTTTGTGCAACTTTTTCCTGCTTATGTTGTTAAATAAATATGCCAAAATTCAAACTGACTGCCTGACTGAGTTAAAGTTTTTTTTTTGTAAAAACTAGATCCTTGTTTATGTTTGGGTCCATATGCATTAATATATATGAAATTCCTTAAAAACAAATTTATCGAGACTTAAGGTGCGTTAGATTTGTGAGAGAGTTTTGATTTTAATTTTTAATTTATTTCTGATATAAATAAAAAAGCGTTAGTAGCTGGTGATAATTTTTACAAATAGTTCCTTTAAAACGTATATTGGCTGTAAGGCATCAGGAATATGTGACTAGACATGAAGCCGTACTGATTCACGATGTTAATACTTGCCCACGTGTTTCAAAAGCTGTTTAGAAAATATTGAACAGACTTTGTCTCAAATAGTCTGGGGATCTGCTAAGAAGACCAGGCCGTGCAAAAATGGTTACATTCATTACTAAAAATTAGCAGTTCTTAAAAAAATTTGCCAACGCTAATGGTGGTCAATACCTGGACATTTGTATTATTTTACAATCAAAGGTTTGCCACGAATGACGCTCCAAGGAACAAAAGAATGATAATTTTTCAGCATTTAATAACATCTTTTATAAGTAAAATAGTAATTATTCCTATTTCTTTTTTATCAAAACAAATATATTATAAAAAAGCTTTTTGCAAAAAAAATCCGTTTGCTTTTTACTTACAATGTTCTTCCACTGAGTGGTTACTTTAAATTGTATTTTGTTTGAAACATGCTAGAGAGTAATGTTATTTTGATGGTAAGTCAATATTTACAAAAATCCCAAATTTCCAGTATATATTTCGTTACTATAATTTGATCTTTCTATATATGTATATATAAGAACATAGAACAGAACAATATGTTACTAAAAGAATAAAAGTTCTTAAATCCATAAAAAGTTACTCTAAACAATTGTCTTATTTCGATGTTGCAATATAAGAATTTTTCCCATTAAGGAAACTATTACCATTCTGGTTTTAAAGTTTTCTTTGCCGTGGGAGCACTGATCGGAGACTAATATATTCTCATTTCATCATGAACTTGTTCTCTTGCTCAAATTAATTGAATTGTATAACTCATGATACAATTATACTAGGTACATGCACAAGCAGAGACCTGCGCCGATTCGGCTAAGGCCGGCCGATAGCCGCCGATTTATTTTTATTTTCCCTTTTTTCTACAAGAATTTCTAATATTTTTTATTTTGACATTTTCTATGATTTTTTGAAAGTAATTTTAAGGTTGTATACCTGTAACTGGCAACACATGATAGATTCCGTTGTTAGTGATAGAAGAATAGGAGTCATAGTAGTCTAGTGATTTTTCCGTCGAATCTAGCGATTTTGATACTTTATAGTTTGCAGAGTACATACTATAGATTTTGTTTGATTCTCAAACCGTCATTCAAGAAAGAAATTTGACATAAAGATGCAAAATACGAAAACTGGATACGCTTAATTGATAACAAAATTGTTTATAATAAAGTAAAATAACTTTTTTTTTTATTATTTAACAGCTTTTCGTATCATTTCGTCTTGCACGAAAAGCGCTAAGTTAATATCGCAGAACAAGAACATGCAAATTTTGTTCCGTTATTCTGCCAACTTTTTTGCTTGAGAATGTACATAAGAATTGACTTGATAAATTGAATTTGTCGGTGTTTTGTGCTTGTTAAGTTTAATCAATTTTTTCAGTGCATTCGTATACTGTATATATAAAATAATGACCAACAGCAATATAACCAGTTTTTTTAAAAAATCAATTGAAAAAGGCTCAGAACTCAATAAAAATTGTGAGGATCCCACTAGCTCGGAAAAATCCGTGGAGCTTACTGAGCTGGAATCGGATTTGAAGCATTATCAAGATATAATGAATCAAAAAATAGAATGAACATGAATGAACATGTACAATGAAATTAATCAATTCAACATTTATTTATTCCTGAGAAATGAAACTTATATTGCGGAATATACATGTATTTTTTAATTACTTCAAATTATTCGAATTAGTGCGACAAAGTATTATTTATTGAATCGCACTACTGAATAACAGTTCTAGAGTCATCGTAATTATTTCTTGATTTACTTTGTATAACATGTATCAATAAATAAATAATAATAATGTTTATTAACAATTTAAAAAATTAAACCCATTTTTAGTATAAAGTAATATAAATGCATTTATATGAATGTATTAATACATATCCATATATACAAATATGAAAGTGCACGCACTTGCAAATGTATCCATATATGTACATACATATATGTATACATTTTATAAAACGAGATCTATACGAATTTATCAACTTAAAATATTTAAATAATTTTTTATCGAAAATCTTGAAAATAACTGAATTCAAGCCGATTTTTTTGTATGAACTGAACATAAAACGGCTAGCTAATCAATTGTCGGCTACAGCCGGTTTTGAGCCGCCGCCGATCTATTTTCGTCTAGCCGCCGTCGCCGATGAAAATGCTCGGCGCAGGTCTCTGTGCACAAGCCCAGCCTGTCACTGTATACATTGCACATAGTTGTCAAACTTTGTTTACAAGCTGCAAAAATGTTAATGTATGTGTGTGAATAAAATGATTACAGTGTTGCCAATGAATTTACACATTGAAGAAAATTACACTACACATCTTTTGTGTAGGTTAAAATTAAAACAAAAATAAATAAAAATAGAACTCAAAGTATAATTACACCCAGATTACACAAGAATTTAATTATATGGAATACACATGTGAGTAGAAATTACACACTGCCTAACTACACACAGATTGGCAACACTGAATAGCTATAATCATGCAGGAATGCCGTGTCTGCAATTGTACTTTAGTTACTCTGTAATTGTTGTTTTTATAAACAAAAGTCATTTGTTTCCGACAATTTAGGGTTTGTTTATACCAACAAAATACATGTGTTTCTTGGTGTTGTAATTTTGTTGTAGTCGTGCATGTACCTAGTATAATTGTATCATGGTATAACTTAAATTGTCTTCTATTTTTTTTATTGTAAGCAGCGTTGCCAGAAAGTTTGGGAACTAACTACCAACTCATAGAAAAAGTTATACATTGACCAGTGAGTAATAGTTTCACAGCAGTTATTTTTTTATTTCTTTTTAATGCAGAGTCTGAAATATATAAAATTTCAGCTATTGACAAATAAATGCGATATTTGAGGTCGTGTGGGGAAAATATATCTATTTAGGTATGTTCATATGTATATACCTTATATAAATAAAAAAATTTAAAATATTTTATATAGTGCTAAAGAGAAAAAATTAAATTTTCTTAACACATTAGGGCAATATTGAATTGAAAAATAACAACAATATGTTTAAAGTTTATTCAAGCTTCAATTTCAAAAGTTAAACTAATTGCCAAGAGTACATCTTTTGGACGAAAAATCCCAATATTTGGCAGCGCCTATTGTAAGGTCAACAAGTAAGTACTTACGTATCAGTGATGAGACTTCCTTATGTGTCGAGTTTGAGCCTAAAACGTACCAAAATAGTTTCTTGGATGTATAGATCATAAGTGGAAACGTAATTTGGCAATATCGGCATCTTCTGTAAGTCGATCGCAGGCCCAGTTAGCGAAGCCAAAACGCATTGGATGGTCAGTTTGCTCGTTCAGCGGAAGAATAAAGCTAATCATCTATCAAATCAGACATGAGCTAAGTGCTACCATTCACGAAATAAACACAAGTTGAAAAAACACGTTAGATGGCGGACCCTTTACTTATTATATTAGCAGATTCTTGGGCATATATAAAAATGGTTATATGTTTGTTAGTGCACAGCGCTCTTTATTCCATACAAGAAATATGTATTACCCGACTTTTCGCATATTTGTGTTACAGAAAATTATGCCAGTGGCTTCTTTGTCGGCGTTAAATCCATTTGCTTTTTACTTAGAAATTTATTATAAAACCTAAAATATGCAGATATGTGGTCTTTGTGTTTCAAAATAAATTTTCAAGTAAAACCCAAAAGCTTTTTTTTATTCAATTTACCTATTACTTAATAAACAGTAGAATGTACATATGTGTCTCCAGCACAAAAAATTACTTCGTAAAAGTAATTTAGGAAAAGTGGTTTGTGCTGCAAGAAATTCACTTTAAATAAAATAATATTAGCTGTAACTTCATCCCTGAAAGATCACAAAAATTTTCAATTTTCTCCAAAGAATATATTAGAAGCAGTGATGAAAATGCAAAAAAAAAATCTATCAGCTATTTTTTGAGAAAATTTCATGTAAACCTTCTTTGTAATTTTACTCCATTTGGATTTTTGCCATATATGTATGCCAAATTAATAATAATGGGATCACATGCTGTTTTGCCATATTTACTTTGCCTTGTAAGCAATACTGAAGTAACATATTGTCATCAAAACAGTAATTTAATATTAATTAATTTTATAAAGCACAAACAGTACTGAAAGTACACATTGGGATCAAGCATGGGGGATCAAGAAAATTTTCAAGACGAAACTTCTGAAGAAGTTCACTAGAATAGAACAGTAATTACTATAAAATAGCTGAGCACCTTGAAAATATTTTTAATGTTACTGTCATATCTGGAATAATATAAAAATATAATAGAAAAAAGTCTAAGACAATTGTTTGCAAGGCTGGTTCTTGCAAACTGGTGACTTTTTCATGGCCCATTATGTTCACCACCCGCTACCAGGTCTTATTTCAATGGTGCACGTTTGGGTTGTTTTTATAAAATAACATCAGTGGTGCGATTTAGTAACTTTTAACGATCCGACAATCGTAATTTTTGTCTATACACTTTGTCGCTTGCAATAACGATTGTGCGACTCTGTAACTTCTTTTTAACGATAGTACGAAGCTGACATTTTGTGTTGATTTTTTGTCGATAAAATTAACAGCACATAAATTATTGTCGCTTAAATAACGATACAGCTGACATTAACCTACAGCGAATATCATTTGAAATGTTACTGAATAGCAACTTCAATAAATTTTCGTTATAATTATTTTAACGATGTGATTATCGTTTAAAAAAGTTAGTGAATCGCACTACTGAAGTGAACAATTTCTTAAAACCGCCCTGATTCATGATGTTTATTTCCACTTTAGGCACAAAATTGTTCATTAATAATTAAATTTCACTGTTAATAAGCTATTTCTTGGTTATATTGGTTCTTTCTATGCTGATGACTTGGTGTTTTCATAATAAATAAATTTATTTGTTGAAACAATAATACATACCATAAATATATTTTTCATTTCTGTTGCAAATTCTTTTAAAATGCAAAAAATCACCATGTGTATGTTTAGTTATTTCTTTAATGGTATATAACTAAGTATTTTTATGCAATGTCGACTAAACTTCTTTCACTAAAGGAAACAACTGCCATCTCAAAAACAAAATTCAGCAGGAACATTGTTTTAGTTGACAGCATTTACTTAAGTATGTAAATTTTTCTCAAAATTTTTTTTGTAATTAGTTATTTGTAATTTTTTAAAGCGTTCGAGCATTGCTTTATTGTAACTGAAGATCGATGTCGTAAGTTTCAATTTAAAAATATGTATGTAATCCACCCTTGCACTATCTATGTAAACGCATACTGGTACAGGTGGTCAAGGGAAAACAATCATGATCAAGTAATATCAAGTTAATTAATTAATTTTAACACATAACTTTTTTTATTTGTACTCTTATTATGTTAATAAGTATGTATTTATTCCAATAGTACCAAATCAGCAACTTTGCCCTAATGTTAACAAATAGTGCATTACAATTATACAATTATGCTGCCTTACCCATCCCTAGTGCAATCAGTGTTGCCAGATTTTCTAAGGCAAAAATCTGCAAAATTTAAAAAATGTTCAAGAAAAAATCTTCAACATCTGCATTTTATTTTTAAAATCTTCAAAAAATCTTCAAATCAATTTTTAAAACAACTTTTTTATATTTTATTCCAAAAATTTACATGGATAGAGATGTACATGTGTAACATAAATATTTTTTCATTAACCCATATTCATAACATTTAAACTCGGGTTAAAACGTATTTTATTTAAATTTTTTAGAAAAAATTTTCTTAAAATAACTTTTAATCACATTTTATTTTTTTATGAATATAAGCCTTTAATGTTCGCAGAAAGTGCATTTCGTTTCTGCTTAAAAAACTCATCAGCAGCCTTCACCCAGAAATTTTTTTTAAATAAAGCAAAAAATTTCATATGTTTATAGAAAGACTATCAATATATTATTAAGAAATACGTACACAAACATACAATTTATTTTTAATTCCAAAATGGTTAACAAACAAATTTTCATACAAAGTTTGTTTTGTAAACATTTTGTAAAAGAATCAAGCGAAAATCTTCACAGGCTAACATTTTCGATTTTGAATCCACTATTATTTTCTCATTACCTTTTTTCTACCGGCTTTTCCACACGCAAAATTTTCTTTGCAAAGCCTTGAGTTTGAGTTGAAGAAAAAATAATATAGAATAAGATCTATTTCTTCTCTCCTACAAACTCATGCCTTTGCAAAGTAAACTTTGGAAAAACGAAATGCATATAACCAACAAACAAATAAAAATTATTTATAGTTATGTGCAAAAAATATAAAATGAATGAGAAAAGAAATTGGATGTATACAAAATTATACAAAAATTCATTTAATTTGTTGCATAAATATCCAAAGGACTTCGAAGTTGTGTTTTATTCAAGTTCAGTTAATTGAAAATTCTTTCCACATTTGCAAATGAATGTGGTAGACATTACATTTTGAATAAACTAGGGCTGCAAAATCGTAATCTGAATATTGTTTTATATCATGATATTCTATTCCAGAAGCTTGCCAAAGTTACTTCTTCTTTTTCTATAATGATGTCTTCTAAGTTAAAAAATTGTAACTCTCTAAAATATGAGTAGTTCACATATAATAGAAACAAAAAGTAGTAGCAGTAATAGGAAAAATTTTAAAAAATTCACTATAATTGGAGTTGAAAGAAAAATCTGCGTTTTTAAGCCTAAAATCTTCAAATCTGGACTTCGTCTTTTTGGAGGGTAAAAATCTGCAAAATCCAGATAAATCTGCATTTCTGGCAACAGTGAGTGCAATCAACAAGTGAAGAGCAAATAAAATACATATTTACATATCCCGTTAGCAGAGACAAAATACATGAGAATGAGCAGAGTATTCACAAAAAAAAACATAAATTAAAGAATAAAATCTTGGACGTAAACCAAAGCCTATTGATACGTTATTTCAAGTGTTCATATAACTGCTGTTTTTTTCCCTTAGCAGCACCTGTTGAAATTGTTTGGTAGGCCTTATTAATGGGACTTGGTGTTGAAGTGAGATACTAAAACCCGTTTTACGCATAAGAAATGTATGAAGAGATTACATATTTGGAGCATAGCGTACGGCGCACAGTGAAACAATTCGAAAAGAGGTGGTCAAAATTATGGAAACAAATTCTATATCCGATTTTAAGTTATGTTTTATATAAAAGTAATTAGAAGAGAACTTCGAAAACCAACATACAAGAGTAGGCTCAAATTGAAGATTTTATAGAGCATTTTCGAGTTTTAAGTGCATTTAATAATTAATAACTTTTCTTTTTAAGAAAACAAGAAAATTTTATACTGAAATTTAAAAATTTCATATCTAGAGCTTAAAAGAAATGTATAAATTAAATTTGAGCTTACAAAAATTTGTTTTTGTGGGGAATTTCGTACATATGACAGAATGCTTTTTTCTTTAAGCAGTTTCTTCAGGAAAAGCTTTGAGTTTATGAAAATTTTAAAAAATTGTGTCTAATAGGTTATTTTTAAATAATATTTGCTCACTACATTAAAATTAAAGTAAATAAAATTGAATTAAATTAATTAAGTGAAGCAAAATGTTTTATTTGCACTTATAATAAATAAAATTTCTGAAAATAAATGATAAGATTTAAGAAATCTATTATTCGATATATTGTCATAAGTTTATTTTAATTTGAAGTTTATTTTCTGCTGGTTCAGCTTTGTCTATATGCATTTCATTGTTGCTGTAAAAAATTGTCAATAAACTTCAACCACACATTTTTAAGAGCCACAAACCTCTTATCTTATGCACAGACTTTCAAAAACTATTTGAGAATTTACAAATAATAATATTTTTGAAAATCACCAAAGGTTTCTAAGCGTAGTAATGCATGCAATGCAATGCAATGATTCCTAAAGGCATAAAGGTGTATAAAAATAGAATAGATTCATATCGAATATAAATTATTAGCTGGGTTATGCATATTTTGCAACAATTTAACGAAAGTTATATAACAATGTTTGCTCTTTAAAAGTTAAGCCAAAATTTACTGGATTGCAGTACAATGTTATTGTAGCTTTCACTTATGTCCAATTTTTTTAAAAGTTAGTTTCACAGAAAAAAGTATTCACCAGTTAATGTTTACTATGGGAGAAGGTAAAGTGCTATTGCTGGACTTATGATCAGTAGTTGTGACGTCAATGGACAGAACAATTTGAAAAGAGAATTGAATTGATTCAATTAAATATTCAATTGTATTAATTAATTTGAGTGGAATAACTTAATTGATAGTATCAAATTGCTTATTGGTGAAAGTTTCACTAATTTTTTGATTCTTTTTCGGTACATATTTATAAGTCCAGCAGTTAATGAATGTTTCCCTTAAATTCAATATTTTTTTGTCTGTAACGCATACAAAAAACTAACATGTAACTATTTGCATGCCTAAGCATACGACAATATGGACTGATTGCAGTAAAATTTTAAAATTATTATTATATTATAAAGTTAATTTTTTTCTCCAAATTCTATATTAATATCATAATATTTAGAGCATTTCTGAGTTTCAAAGTCATTTCCAAGAGGTCCTTTATACTTGAACTATTTAGCAGGTATAGTTCACAGTTAAAAGAAAGTAAACCACAGCAAATTTCATAACATGTTAAAAATAATGATTTCTATTTTTGTTTCCTACAAAGCGGCGAAATAAAGTGGTCACAAGAAGACGCAATGATTAAATCGGTAGGTTTTTTTGGCTCATTTTAAGTTACTTTTGTATATTATATATGTATTATAGCATACGGAGTTAAACGGACTCCTATTACATAATGCCGATAAAATGAAATTTAAATTTAATCCTAATTGAATCTTGCTACATTGACCCCTCGGTAATGTGATCTTCCATTATAATGAATTATCCAGTAATGTAAACATCTATTTTTTACTGATAATAGTTGAAAATGAATTAATGTACTTAATTTTATTTTTTTAGTAAGTATTTAATATAAAAAGTGAATTTAAAATCACTACACCACAAATTTTTACAATCAAAAATGTTAGCAAATTCAATAATGTGAACAAATTCGATAGTGTGAACAAGTTCGATAATGTGAACAAATTCGATAATGTGGACTACCTTGGTTTTTATTAGTTTACATTATCACGAGTTCACTGTATTTAGCAAAAAAAAGCATTAATATTTAGTTATTCTTTTTCTATAAAACAAAAATTAAAAAAATATATAATTATTCCTCTTAGTAGTGAGCTATTTAGTAAGTTATAGAATTTTTACCGCATTCTTATGCAATGTGTCACTGTGCAGTGTTATTAAACTTAACGTACTCTCTATTTGAAGAAATGTACTTGCTTAAAGTTTTTTTTTTTGTTTTTTTAGTTTGGTTGAGATCTCTCATTTATTTGCATTGCAAGCAGTGTGACCAGAGTTCAAAATAACATTAAGCTAAATCACGCTAGAAAGGAAGCTAAAAAGAGTTTAAAAAATTAACGGCCTTATATATAAAAACTATTAAGACTTTATGCAAGGTTTATTAACAAGATTTTTATAATAATAAAAGCCTTTAATAATTTTTATATATAAGGCTGTAAGTTTTAAACTAGAACATAAAGCTAAACTTTTTTCTACTTCTTGGATCGCTTTGCGATAAATTATTTATTAATTATTATATTTAAGTTTTAGGGAAAAATAAAACAAAAATTTATCAAAATAATCTTAAAAGGACTTATACATTAAACAGTCTTCACACATGAAAGTGCATTTTTACTAAAACTCCTTGTTGAACAAATTTATTGCAATAGTGTAGATAGTAACTCTTTTACAAACAGTTGTACAAAAAAGCACACTATGAATATTGCAGTGGAAAAAAAATGAGTTTTTCCAGAACAATTTAATATAAGTTATCCGTTGGCCTACCCAAAGTCATGATCTTAACCCATTCGAGAACTTGGTGGAAATCGTTAACTTAAAAATTAACCGAGAAAATTGCAAAACCAAAGAAAATTTATTTGGCTGAAAGATGTGCATGTGTCATCCAGAATAAAGGATTCGCAAAGAAATATTGATTTCAATAGTTTTTTTTGCACCTTAAATTGGGGGTGCTTTAGTTTAGTCCGCTTATATTTGCGACTTAAAATGTTTTTTGAATTTTGACTTTTTTTAAATTAAATTCTGAACTCCTTAAGTTTGTGTTTTTCAATAATAAAGATATAAGTAAATAAAAAAAAATTAAAATTTTATTAATTTTGTTTTCTTAAAAAAAATTATCATTTTAAAAAAATGTACTGAGGGGGTGCTTAGGTTTCGGCCGATACTGTATATATACATATTGTGTCCTATTCTCGATTTAGTCGTAAGCGGTAAATATGAAGGTTTTCTTGAGAAGGTTTTTTTATTTTTTTATTTGTTTTACATGTATACGTAAGTTGTCGCTCACAATAAAATTGTACAGTATGTATCTTAAAAGAGATTAACAATTTTGGAATTTGGATAGTTCTAAGCTATTAAAGCTAAGCTAAGCCATTAAAACTTTAATTTCAATAAAAAAAAAATTCACTTTATTACTACATGTCGCTTACAAGTAAATTGAAAATAGAAACGCCTTGCTCCACCTGTAACCCCTTTGAACGCTAGGTGAACATCTGGTACCTAGAATAAAAAACGTTGGCGAGTGTTATACGTCCCTACTAGTATATGGATGTCATACACGTTTTCCCAGTAATAAATGCAAAAATAATACATTTTCTTGATATAGAATTTTTTTCTTTGTGTGACTAAAATTCCATGAAGTTTTTGGTCCTCACAGTATATACATGTATGTATTTTATTTTATTCCTTTATTTAATTTTACAAACAGAATTACAAATTAGATAGTAACTTATTTTGACGATCATAGTAACAAAGACTTTCAGACGTTGTAGTGAAACAAAAATTAGTCTGGAATGTAACCCATGACTCCCGCGTTAATAACCTTTACCAAATAAGCCACTGAGCACCCACATATCAAGCCTTTTTGTCGGTATTATCATAAGCGAAATGTTAACGAAAATAATTTTTTTTAAGAAAAAAAATTTTATGATCCTACCCATAGCTTAGAGTTATCCAACTGCCAAGTTTTTGATAAGATCGAGCTGTACAATTTTATCTCAAGTGACAATTTACATAGAAAAAAATATTTGAATATTAAAAAAAACCTTATTCTGAAAAATTTAATTTTGTTGGCTTATGATTAAATCGAAAATAAGTCTCGATATACATGTTTTAATTAAAAATATAAACAAAAATATATAATATAAAAATAATAACATTTTTTTTATCGTACAACAAGATAAATTAAATAGTTAACACCAATGAGGTTCAAACATATCAGTTTAACAATTTCTTAAGACAACATTTGTTTAAATGAATTATGAAATAAATTAAGGCTTGTATTCACAAGATCTGATGAATTGTTATTGTATTTTGAAAATTTTCATAAACTTCATTATATCAGGGTGATACGTTCTATAAGTTACTCAATTGTGTAGGATAGTGAGTACCAGCCTTTAAAGGCAAAACTTAAGTCAAACGAACTCGCTTTCGTTTTTTATGTCTAAGTTATTTTATATGAATATGCACTGGAGACTTAAGAAAAGTTAAACAAGCTAAGGCTGGATTTAGATTTGTGTGACATGTGCCATACAAGTGTAAAAAAACGTAACCAACTAATGACTATTGAAAAACTTTTTGATTTGGACATGTATATATTAAGTTAAACAAGTTCATACATGATGAATAGACAATTTTATAGAACCCAACATGATTGCAAACTTTTTAAATCAATAAATACATGTCTGCCAGATGTAAACTCAGTCTAAGTGAATTCAAAAAATGGCTAAAAAAATTACTATAAGAGCTAAACTAATATATTAAATTTCAAAATGTGACTTCTTTTTATGGTTAAGCAGTTTTCTATATACAGTTCGTTTCCGCTTTTGGAACTCATCAGTACACTTTAATTCAAAAATTTTTTGAATTGATCTAACAAACTCCGCATGTTTATAGTAAGACTCTTAATACTATATTGAGAATCACAATATACAAACGCAATAAGTTTGAAAACCGCAAATCGGGAACAAATTAAAAAAACAATAAAAACAAGCCAAATTTTTTAATTAAATAAAAACATTATGTCAAATAATATACTTCGTTATTTCATGTATTAAAATATTATAGCTAATCCCCAAAAATATAAGCTTAATTTAGCTCAGAATAAGCTAATATGGTCACACTGCAACTCTACGGATATGCGCAGACGGATAATAAGCCAGAAAATTAGGGGTTCCAGCTTTGTAGAGCTCAAGAATTTAAGTAAAATCTTATTATTGTTGTGATATATACATACAGTGACTCCCATTAATATTCGGTATTTATTTTGGCTTAATTATTTCCTGCATTTTGAAATATAATTTATAGTATTTTCGAAAATGTTCTTTAATAAATTAATAAATACATTAATTACTGTTTAATGTGTTACATTTGTTTTACATATATTGCACAAACAAAATAATAATAATTAAAATACTGAAATGTTTAAGAAATACACGCCTCATTAATATTCGATTTTGTTATGCTACCAAAAAGTACAACCAAATAATTTTGCAACTGTGCAAACATGTCTGGTATAACGGAAAAATTCAACTTTTAGAATGTCAAATCAACACGTGGTTTTAAATATATTGGCGTTGCAACGTTTTTTTGTTTGATTTTATGTGTATTAAGAAAAATGGGTCGTAAAGGTAAAAATACTCGCTGGAGAAGAGACAATTAGTGATTTTTCATTACAACAGCGGTAATACATATAAAAATATTGCTGAATTATTAAATTTGAGGCCGAATACTGTCGGCGACATTGTTCGCAGATACAAAAACGAGAGCCGCATCGACTTTAAAAAACAAACTGGTCAGCCAAAAAAGTTAACCGAAGCGGAAGAGCGCCTCATTGTAAGAAAAATTAAGGACAATACGCGCTTAAGTGCTTTTAAAATAGTAAGTGAAGTAAAGCAGGAGTTAAATAAGTCAGTATCTGCAGAAAAAATACGTCGAACCATTAAGAGACAAAGGTACAATGGCCGTGTTGCTCGTAAGAAGCCGTTCGTAAATTTGAAAAACAGGAAATATCGGCTTAAATTTGCTAAGGAACATATAAAAAAGGATGTAAATTGGTGGGAAGACGTTATTTTCCTTGACGAAAGCAAATTCAACATATTTGGTAGCGACGGAAGAACAATGGTCTGGCGGAAACCCAATGAAGAATTGAGAGGCAAAAACATTACTCCCACAGTCAAGGACGGAGGCGGACACGTGATGGTTTGGGGATGTATATCAGCAAAGGGTGTCGGGAAACTGGTTTTATTGACGGCACAATGAATAAAGACATGTACTTAAACATTTTGCGCGAAAATTTGAAGCAGTCTGCCGAAACAATGGGGATTTCTTCAACCTTTAAATTATACCAAGACAACGACCCCAAGCACAAAGCCCATGTTGTCCGCGAATGGTTGCTTTACAATTGTCCAAAAGTGATCGATACACCAGCCCAATTCCCTGACCTTAATCCCATTGAAAATTTATGGGATCACTTGGACCGCCAGGTGCGAAAAAGTTCTATTTCATCTAGAAATGAGCTTAAAAAAAGACTGCAGGAAGAATGGGACAAAATCGGTGCAGAATACTTGAAAAAAATTATTTTTAACATGCCTAATCGTCTTTCGGAGGTGATAAAAATGATGGATTCCCAACACGATATTAGCTTTTTCCTTTTAACATAAATTTATTTTAATTTTGTGCACCTGTATGAAAAAACCGAATATTAATGAGGCGTGAATTTTGTTACCTTTATAATTTTTTGTGATTTTAAGTATATTTTTATTAATGCTTTTAACTATAAGAATAAATTAATTTGATCTCTAGCAATATATTTTTGTTTCCAAAACATAAAATTCTGAGTTTCATTCGCCTTTTTACTGAAATTTTGGTTTCAATAATTCTATACAAAAATACCGAATATTAATGGGAGTCACTGTATATATAAGGATACACTTTTTAATTGGAATTTGAATCTTTGCATATTATATAAAAATAATTTTGAGATGGAAGAGGCTTTTGAAATATGTTTTTATTCAAGTTATTATACGTTTAGTTTGCCAATTGTAGTGAATAAACAAGTTATGGAGGTATAATAAAAGTACAATTATCAAATCATTTTTAATTAAAAACTTCGAAGTTTCTTATGTGACTTAAATCAGTTTGAGCCCACCCCACATTAAGCAAGCCAAATACATAAAAAAACACAAGAAATTGTATGTAATTTTTTTAATTTAAATTAGTCCCTCCCTAATGTGCAAACCTTTTTGCTCATGCATAACGACATGCTTACATATTTGCCGCCTAATTTTAAAAAATGAATTTTAGGTGAGACTGATGAGTAAATAAACAAATGAATTTAGTTATTAAAAGATCTCTGTCGCGTACGGTTCATTGTCTCCACAGAAATTGATTTTTATTTCTTTGTTTGTGTAAGTGAATGTGTATATAAGTTAAATTTGATTTTTGTTAAAATTTGTTAAATAAAAAGTAAATTTATTGTTTTAAAAGTTAAATATATTTATTAAGAGGCTAAATGCCCATTGTGAAGTTAAAAATAAAGAGGCAATTGCCCACTTATGTGAAAGCAGAGTATGTGTCAATAAGGAAATGCAAGATAAAATGCGTGCATAAAGTGTCTGTTTGAGAAAAGAAAATCTAATTTATTAATTTAATATATTATTTATTTAGTCGGTTCGGTCGTTCGCTTAAAATTGTTATAAATAATAAATTATTAGTTTTTTACAAGTACATAAGTTAACCATTTTTGCTTTAAGTTTTGTTTTGTTTCTGGTGAAATTTGGCAACAATTTTTTCTTCTTCATCCTCACATTAAAAATTATCTGTTTCCATCTATTTCCTTCCTGCTAGAGTTGTGTCCAACAAAGTCAAAGTAAATTTTAATAAGTTTGAAGCAACTTTTCATTCTAACTCCAACGAACTGGTTCAAAAAGACCTGTTGCATACAACTCTACTTGCTTCCGTATCTACAATAAGTATTAGCTTTTACTTTGTTTTGCATTTGAACTTTATTGAGTTGCAATGAAAATTTTACTATCTCCGAACAGTGTCCATTTTCTGTTAGGAAAAGCACTTAGTTAATAAAATCACCCATGTTGCGCTTTTGAAATATGAACTATTCAATAAAATATTAATCACGCTGCATATTTTTGAGGATTTATTTAGAGTGCTGGTGCTGGTCTTTGCTAAATAATCTATCTTAGTGTACAACCAAACAAGCTAAAAGATTGTGGGAAAAACTATTTGAATATGAAATTAATATCACTACGTGAACTTGAAAGCATTTTTGAAGCTTTCTTAATCAATTCTATTTATTTGTTTCACGCAACATACATACATATGTATGCCTTTCCTGGCTAATTTAATTTTTCTGATGACAGTGGTTCGTTCAATGCCCCAGTGAATATCAAAACAATGTTTTTTCTGTTAGCAAAGGCAAAAACAATAATTATGTATAGACAAAAACGAAAAAAAATCAAAGCAAAAAAAAAACTTCTCATTGTGCGATTGCTTGCCTCTACCGCGTTTCTACGTTTCTTCCCTATTAATCAAGGTTGGCAAACGGTATCGTAAAAATACCGATACCGATTCAAATACCGCTATAATTAGATACCGGTATCGATACCGATACCGAAATGCATTTCGGTTAGAAAATACCGGTATACAGAATACCGTTTACGTCAATACCGGTATGTACCGGTATACCGATTCCTACCAAAAATAAAATTTCAAAAATATATTTCAATTAACTTTCTTTTATAAACACGTTTTTGTTCTCCTTTACACATTCTTATGAAGCGCTGTGTGTTTTAATCAACCGGAAGGTTCAATCATATAATCATCACTAGTGCGAAATACTAACAATCTTCGTGAGCTGCTTAATGCCTTTATGAACGAAAAACGTATCTCTAGACATATAAATGTTTTAAATTGCTGAAAAGAGCAAAGCCTTTGTTAGCCACAGTTATGTGTTTGAAATCGAGAAGGTTAGTATATTGCCTGTTCAACATACACAAAGTAATGCGGAGATTTAAAGGTTTGAAGAGTGCTTTTTTAACATTAGACTGGTCGCAAAGATTTTTTTCTTTAATTGATATACTACAGATGTGCACTGTATGAACTATGAGGTTTGCTGCCATTAATGCGGTCTTAATTTTTTAGCTCGATTCGACGGTGCCTTCTGGTAGGGCCTAAAGTACCCGATACGCAGTGGGGATTTTTTAAAACAATTTGAAATAAGTCTGCAGTTTTTAAACTAGCTGTTGGATTGTTATGAAATTTAATACAGCATTTGAAGAGGTGTCACAGTCATAGGTGTCAAGTCTGGAATTTAGACTATATCGGCCCTATCATAATGAAAAACTAGCATGAAGTTAGCATAAGTGGCAAAACTTTACATGCTCTTAACGAGTTTTGCCATACATATATAAAAACGCCCTAATATTCGGGAATTCAAATACGAATATTCGCAGATTACAAAGTGCATACAATGTATTTATTTTTATTATTTTGTTTTATATGCAAAGTTTCAACTGCAGTTTTCTTATTTTACTTTTTTAATCAATTATTTTTTAATAAAAGTATAAAAACGTATATGTATGTGTATATGTTATGTAAAAATACTGCCTTTGGCAGTACACTATCTGAACTAATAAATTTAGCAGTAATATCGGTATACCGGTATTATAAACTCGGCAACGGTATGTACCGGTAATACCGATACCAAAATATAAAAAATACCGATACCGAAATTTAAAAAATAGTTGTACCGGTATCAATGCCGATACCGCTATTTGTTTCGGTTTCCAACCTTGCTATTATTATAAAAACAGTCGCAAGCAAAACAAACAAAAAAGAAAAAGTTATACACTACGTTGTGGAGTTGTGTCAAACAGTTCTTTATGAACTAGTTCGTTCAGTTGGACACGAATAGAGTTGTGTCCAACAGCTTGAGTTTGAGAGTGTTTGACTCAAAAGTTGTGTCAAACCCATTTAACATACATACATTTATGTTTTTGACCGAAATTGTGTCCAAGTGGACGAACTAGTTAAAAAAACAACTGTTGGACACAAGTGGATTGCGCATGCCTGCTGCGTGAAATTACATAAAATGTGCATTTAATTTCAGTGAACAGTATCTACATATGTACATACATACATACATGCATATGTACATATGTAGATACATTCTACTTATTTTAATCTTTTTATATAAAATTCACTAAACTTGTACAATAAAAAAATTTTTATTCCAAAGAAGTCATAAAAATGTAGAGTTTGCGATTCAGATTATTTCTACTGATTTTTACATAGGCATGTCATTCCAAGAATTTCTCTCTTTCGATTCCTAATCTCCGAATTGGCGTTTATAATAATATTTTCTTTTAGAAAATGTGGGAAAAGGTTGCTTAACTTTTTTGCAATTTGTTTCCTTCTATACGAATTTGAGTGCAAAACAGTGTTTTCATGTAAATTTAAATAAATTAACTTTTAACATTTACACAAAAATTTGTTCACAAATTTCTTTTTAAAAAATCGATACTTTAAATATTATGGTGAATATTTTCTAAGACTGTAATATAAGAAAGATTTTGTATGACTAAAATCAGAGCTGTTAAATTTCGATTACGATTAGGAATCAATTAGATTACATTTTAAAAAGAATTGTACTGATTACATAATTCCCTTTAAAATAATTTCTGATAAATAATTGATTACAATTACGATTACATGAAATTACAACAAATCAAAAAAATCTTTAAAAGTAATAGGATTATTTTTTAATTACTTTTGATTTTTTTACTTTTGATTATTAATAAATAATCAAAAAGAATTAAAAGTTATCTTTAAAAGTAATAGGATTATTTCTTAATTAATTTTTGTTTTTTTTTCTCTTGATTATTAACAAGTGATCAAAAAGAATTAAAAGTTAACTTTAAAAGTAATCGGATTATTTCTTAATTACTTTTGATTCTTTTAGAATATTTTTTGTAGTTTCAAGTAATTCAGATTACTTTTCCGTTATTAGTAATCGTAATCAATTAGTAATCGTGCGAAACTGAATATAATCGTAATTTAATCATTAATTTACCTTTCAAAAAGAAATTAGTAATCAAATTAGTAATCTGTACGATTACTAATCATTACTTAACAGCTATGACTAAAATAAACTTCTACTTGCTTTTATGCTAATTATCCTCACGTTAAAAATACCGATTTTTTTGAAGCAATAGAAATGTAGTTCCTTAAGAATGACTTCGAAGTTTTTTAGTTTTTATTTTACGAAACTTCCAATTTTATAAAAATGTTTTAATTTCTTCCAAATTCAATGAAATAAAAAAAAGTAAAATACTATTTATGAAAATGACTGTTCAATTCAAGCCTTGAATTATACTGTAATTCAAACCTTGTATTACAAATGACTTCAAGTATATTTCAAGCTTCAAAACAATGCTTTTAAAATAGAAAGGAAAATGCAATCGACAAGTTTTCTTATAATAATTTTCTGTATATCTAGTTTCACTATTTTTTTTCACGATTTTAATGACCTTTTGTTTTAAAAAAAAATAGCTTTATTATTTATCTTTGCTATTTTTCACTATAATTTCAATTTTATTAAAATATTAATTACTTCTTTGAAATGGTTTGGTTTGATTGAATTTTTATTTCAAAATAATTTCAAACTTGAATATTATTTGAAAAAATTTTGAATTCAACTTTGTTTCTAGTTAAATTTCAAATGAATTAAAATTTTTTGAGTTTTTATTGGGATACATGATGCTTTCATCGTAATAATATTAAATCCAATAATAGGGCAAAAAAACAGACCTTACCTTATAAAATAAGGAAAACGGATTATAATGATCGCTATCCAATTTTTAGCGAGAGCCGTTGAAAAAACACCTTTCCATAAAAAAACTAAGTTGTTACATCCCATTAAAGGGCCATGATAGGCCATAGTTACGGCAAAATAATGTGCACTGAAATTGTTGTGCTATTTATTTTTAACAAAAATTATTATAGAAAGCTCTTCCCTACTGGATTACCATCTTAATGATTTTAACAAGGCGTGAGACTAAAATAATCGATTCTTGAGAAGTACTTACTTTTTTATAAGGCACATGTTCACATTCTCGTCATTTATCAACTTGAACGTAATTTTTTAAATTTTAGGTAATGTGATTTGTAAGCGAGTAATGAAATTTGGTAATCAGAAAAGTAAGTCGTTATATGGCAAGTAGTTCTGTTGGTAATGTGTAATTTTTGCTGGGTAATCCTCACATCGTTCTTCATATTTTGTTAAAATTTCATACAAATATTCATTTTTAATCCACTCTTGAGAGAAAAATAAAACTTTATTTTTCTATTAAGTTGTGTGTAAATTGAAAACTTCAAACTCGTTTTCTGGAAAACTGGTTTTTTTAAATGAGAGATATGTTAATGCCAATTCACACTACAACAAGTCTTATTGCTAAGCTTATCACCTTTTTTAGGGCTCCCTACACCAAAGGTGAAAAAAGGACCCTATTGTTTTCGCTACACTGTCCGTCTGTCCATCTGTCCGTCACACGGTATTTCCTCAGGAACCGTAAGAGCTACGGACCTGAAATTTGGACAGAGTATGTGGAACCTTGGCCACTACAACAACAAATACATGAGAATTAGAAATTAAAGGGTGCTCCAAAACGAGCGACGAAAAATGTTAAAATCTCATGTAATATACATACAATTGTATGTACATATGTATATTGACACTTGAAATTTGTAAAATTAGTGTATTTTTATATAGACTACAACACTAAACATTAAAATATTAAAAAATTTAAATTAAAGGGTGGTCCATCAGTTAATACAATTTTGACTATGTAATTTTGACAAATTGCTATATCTTGGAGACCGTAAGAGGTAAACTCTTGAAAATTTCAAAAACGGTAAAACTAAAAAATCCGAAAATTATTAAATCGCCAAACCGAAAAAAATCGCCAAAACCTGAAAAAATCGCCAAAAACTTAAAAAAATCGCCAAATCGAAAAAAATCGACAAAATTAAAAAAAATTCTAGCACTAAAATAAATCGCCAAATTCAAAAAAATAGTTTAAATGAAAAAAAATCGCCAATATGAAAAAAACGCCAAAAACCGAAAAAAAATCGCCAAAACGCGAAAAATGCGCCAAAACCAAAATAATTGTTTATGTGAAAAAAAATCGGCAAAATGAAAAAAAATCGCCAAATTAAAAAAAATCGCCAAATTCAAAAAAATCGCCAAAACGAAAAAATCACCAAAATTTAAAATAAACGCCAAAAACCGAAAAAAATCCTCAAAACGAAAAAAAAGTGCCAAAACTAAAAAAATCGCCAAAACCAAAAAAAAAATCACCTATATGAAAAAACGCCAAAATTAAAAAAAAATCGCCAAAATAAAAAATCGCCATAATAAAAAAAAACGCCAAAATAATAAAAATCGCCAAAATTAAAAACGTGAAAAAAAGTGCCAAAACCCAGAAAGCGCCAATAAATTCAAAAAACCCTCAAACTAAAAAAAACGCTTAAAACCGAAAAAACCCAAAAACGAAAAAAATGCCCAAACTATAATTTATATTGGCTAAAGTTCGTATTCAATTACATATCTCGTGTCAGTACGGAACTCTTCGTGCGCGTGTCAAAGTCGCACTTTACTGAATTTATTTGGCTTCTTGTCCGAATTCCCACGTATACAACACGAGCAATAAGAAAAACAACAACATCAGCACATGACCACGTTGAGTCAATCAACAAACAAGGAAAACACCAACCCAAACAAATGAAATTAAATGATATTTTAAAATGCCCGGAATTGATAATTTTACAATATTCAAGTTAATGACAAATATTATTGAAATTAAAAATTTTATTCAATAACATATTTTTATTGAAAATAATTATTGTCTATTTTTTTCTGTGTAGTTTCTCAGTCCTCTTCCTGGATTTCTCAAAACATATAAAATCATTCATTATACCACAAGGGTCCTGTTTAATTTTTTTTTTTCAAATTGTTAGCACTTCTAACTGTTTCAATTAATTTTGTTAGAACATTTCTTGTATTACTATTGAGTTCATTGTGTTCGCGGGTCATCATCTGACTCAGCGACGAATATTGTGCAAGAAATTCATTTCTGAGTTTCTTAGTATTCGTTTTTGAGCTGTATTTTTTGCTAGAAGCAGCGTGACCGTTTGACCGACTAAAGTGGCAAATTGCCACTTTTTCGACTGCCTTGCCACTTTTTCGACTGCCTTGCCACTTTTTCGACTGCCTTGCCACTTTTTGTCTTTCTTTTTTTAGAGTGAATTTTATAAAAATGCTTTAAAAATAAAAACTTTAGTGTAGTTTTTAAATTTTTTTAAATTTTGCCCCATTTTTTTGATAAATCCCCTTTTGGTGCCACTTTTTGAAAAATGTCATCGGTCACCCTGGCTAGAAGAAAATATTTCAGAATGTAGGTGTAAAATAGATGAATTCGTCTCGCTTTAAATCCAATCCATAATTAAATCATTGGCAACTATGCTATTGGCTTTTATTGAATTATTAAAGAAAACTTAGAGATTCCCTCTAGTTAGAGTACCAGAGTATTTACTACACTTTTATAGCCCTGTACAAGGATTTTGAAGTTTTACTTAAGTTAGGATCACTCAACATACTTTTTTGTTTGTATAAAAAATAATTTCTAAACACTCACCTTTTGTAAATGACACGAAACAAATAATTATTCACACAAACAATAAGTTATAATACCACAATATATGAACAAATTTGTTTTGCCGTTTAATCCATTAATCGGTTAATCGACTGAAATTAACCGGTTTAACTGTTAATCGAAAAAAGCAAAGTTTAAATTAACCGATCAGTTGATCTGGTAGTAATTAACCGGTTAGCCGATTAACGGTTATCCGATTGAATACCCTAGTGTTACTCCATTTAGCTATATCGGGCCATTTGCACTTGAGCGATAAATCGTTCACTATTGTATCTGTGTCAAAAAGGAAAAAATGCTTAAGTTGAGATTAGCTAATTTTGACTTAATGGCACCTTCGTAATCTGCATATTCGAAAGTACCCCAGGTCAAAATCTCAATGTGTTTGTGTGGTTTTTTAGGAAGTTATAGCACTATGACTTGTGACTTATCTTTTTTAGACTTTTAATCTCATTTTTATATATCTCGTAAATTAATTTAGGTTGTATTTTGGTACATTCCAACTTAAATGTATTAATTATAGTGTGTAAAACTATGTTTGCTTAAATAATTATTTATAAATAAAGGTTAAAAGAGAATGTCCCAATTTAACTGTAAAAGAAAAAATTTCTGAAAATTGACTTAAAAGTGCTCTACCGCAAAGCGGTAAAATATAACTTATTCCTTATTTCCACAGATATGTTTATAAATTTTTTGTTGTATCTATGATAATTATCTAAATTACCCTTGGAGAGCCATGCTATAACTCTTGGCCGATGGAGAATATTGTCTTTTATTTTATAACTTTTTTATTTATGCGATTATTATATATATATTTTTAAATACAGTATATTATTGGGGAATTCTTTGCAATTAGCTTTGAAAAGTGATATCCTGATGTCTATTTTCTGCTTCACACAAACGTGCTTATTTTAGCATATTTTCCTAAAAATATGGGCCAATTATTTTTTCGGAGGATACAGCGCACCAAATAGTACACTTAAGTGTGTGTGATAGTCACTGATGAACTGCTCTTTGATTTTCCGTATGCTTTAGTGTTCTGCTTATCAGCTCTTTTGAGTGACCGCTCTTTTCAGCTCAGCTCACTTTACTGAAGTATTTCATTCATTTAGCTCAGTAGCTCAGTTCATTTGTAGTGAAACATTTTTTCAGGTATAAAGAAAGAGCGGAAACCGAAACATAAAAAGTGACAAATTTATACAGAGTGTGTTCGTGTTATACATTGCAAAACAAGGCAGATGAAGTATAAAAAATAGATAAAAGTAAAATAGTTTAATGAGTGGAATTTGTACATACATACATATATATACTTTTTTATGTACGCACTTGTGCGACACAAAAAATTTGCTGAAAAAGCACAAGACTTGTACCGAACTCTTTCATTAGGTCGTTGTAGACACAAACCCACTTAAATTACATAGGTTTGTGTCTAAATCGAGCTGCTGAATAAGTCCACATGTTATTTAAGTGGGTTTGATTATAGGTTTGTGTCTAAAACGAGCTACTGAAAGTGTTCGATACAAATGTAGAAACCACTCAGTACTGAGCTGACAGCGCTCAGTGAATTGAACGGCTCACAGCGCTCAGTTAAGTGAATCGTTCAATTGAACTAGTTCGTTCATGAGCTATACAACTCTAGTATGCTTGTCGAAATACCCATTTAATAACAAATGGACTTCATCGCTCATTACCAAATTGTGAATAAAGTCTGGGGGCAAACTACGGCACTCGATGCCGTTCGAAATTTTAAAATATTTTTGCATATAAACTCTTTTGAAATATTTCGTAATTTCGTTCGTTAACGAGTGCCGTAATTTGCCCCCAGACTTTATTCACAATTTGGTAATGAGAAAATCCAGTTCTGTGTCAACACAATAGAATGTTGGTTTGAAAAATAAAATTCAATTATAGTTCATTTTAATTATTACTGTTAGAACCTCATTTGTTTCTATATTAATGATTTGAACGGGCTAAAGTTCGTATCGCTTTTTAAGCCAAAGTACATGTGATAATTATTAATGAACAAATAACACTAAAGTTGTAAATATTCTGACTAACACATAGTTGAACGGAACAAGGCCACTAAACCTTCATCATAAGAGTTCTTTTGTCTACTGTGTGTGTTATCAGTTGATGTAGATTTCTGCTGATAATGAAGGTTTAGTGGCCTTCGAAAACATTTAGTTGTTCCGTTCAACTATGTGTTAGTCAGAAAATTTACAACTGACTTTAGTGTTATTTGATTATTAATAATTATCACATGTAATTTGGCTTAAAAAGCGATACGCTTCAAATCATAAATATAAATTCAATTATGTTTGTACGTTGTTCGATCGTGTAATGATTCATAATTAATCAATCAAGTCTTCTTTACAAAATGCTGAAAAAAGCAAAGAAAGAGTAATAATTAAAAAAGTTATAAGGAATTCAAACCACGTAACTAATTCTGTAACACCCTGTATTTATGTTTTTTTGCCACGATTCTTCTTTTAATATAAAAATTAAACTACCATAATTTTTAATTTTGTTTGGTGTTTTTTAATTTTGGGCGATATTTAACTTTGAGATTTTTATTTTTTTTCGGTAATTTTTCATTTTGAAATTTTGGGCGAATTTTCTTTATTTTTTTTTTTTTTGTGATTTTTTATTTTTCAGTTTTGGGCGTTTTTTTCGATTTGGTTGTGGGCGATTTCTCATGGAGCCTTAAATTTATGCACATAACTAAATATGTAATTGATATTTTGAGGAAATTAAAGGAAATCTTTTTATTATGAATTACGTAAATTTATCATTTTAAAAAGTACACAGAGCAGCGTGACCGTTTGACCGACTAAAGTGGCAAATTGCCACTTTTTCGACTGCCTTGCCACTTTTTCGAGTGCTTTTGCCACTTTTTGTCTCCATTTTTTTAGAGTGAATTGTATAAAAATACATTAAAAATAAAAAGTTAAGTGTAGTTTTCTCGTTTTTTTTTAATTTTGCCCCTTTTTTTGATAAATCCCCTTTTTGTTGCCACTTTTTGAAAAATGTTATCGGTCACCCTGACACAGAGTTTAACGTTGTGTATGCACAGTTATGCGTTTGAACCAATGTATTGTAATATATATGTTTATTAGGGATATGTATATGTAAAACATCTTTTTAAATTATTAAAATTAGCATAGCACAGTCCGATAGAGCATAAAAAACTATAAGGGAACGTATGTATATTTATTTTTTCGCTAAGGTCAAAAAAGTTCACACACCAACCGCGATGGAGTTTTTTTCTTTTTGGTTAAGAAAAATTAATAATACATTTATTTTAAACAAAAAATAAGTAAAAAACACCGTATAAAATTATTAATATTCACGATTGAGATTAAGAAGGCCTCGAAATAATCTTAGAATATGTAAAATAATATTTTTGTTAGTTCAAGTCCGTGGTTGACCTCATGGTACTATGCCAAAAATTGATTATACCCCTAATGTGCATATATACATACATACATATGTATATAAATTTTATAATTAATTTTATTTTATTATTTTTTTGCAGATAAATCTTATATGGTCGTGTATAATTTTTCATATGATTGCTTATACAACAATGCTGATTATATTCTACATGTTTTCCACGGAACTGACGAAGCTAAGCTTCGGTGATGTTTTTTCATATAATATTAACACCGGTGTTACAGGTAGCTCTGGAGGTAGTGATACAATTGGTTCTCCAGGTGTAACCACAACAGATATAATGCGTTCAGGCATTTCCAACAGCATTAACAATAAAAATAATAACATAAATCGTCCCTCATTTATGCAACAACTGCCTTTGCATCATCATTACCATTATTTATCAGATGACATTGTAAATAATAATGCTGCCGTAGCAGCAGCTACTGCTACCTTAGGTACAAGTACAAAGGGTGATGCAGCAAATAGCATTGAAAATGTTGGCGTTCAAAGTGGCCAAGCTATTATGTATAATTATGCCTAATTTACAGTGCTACTCTAGTTTTTAGTAAAATATGTATGTATGGTTTGTGTTTAACATTTTAAATACCTATTCTATAATTGCTGTAACAAAATTCAAGCTTTTTATACCGTCCACCACATGTGGAGCGGATACATACTTGTATATAAATATGTCTGTCATTCCTTTTCTAATTTTTGCAATGTTCATTAACCACCCTACAATGTATATGGATCTTTATCTTTAGAATATCCATTTACAATGTCCGTCTGTCAAGCAGTGTAAATGTTGAAATAAGCATCTTGGGCAATTTGTCACTTAATAAATAAATAAAATATAGATTAAAAAAGTAAGAGTGCTTTACCCATCCTTATTGTATACGTACATATGTACATAAAAATGTATGCATGTATGTATGTATTGTATATTTATACCACTTACCAAGTTATGAAAATTAGATATGTATTTAAAATTTGTTTGAGATAAATTTTGAATGAAGTACGAAATAAAATCAAAAAAATTTATATAGCAATGTTCTACATTCCATAGTGAAATTAAAGTGAAAACTTTTTCAATTCATTATTAACGATTTCATTGAATAAAACTTACACTGCCATTTAAATCGGTAAACTACTTGTTTGGTTAATCTAACCAACCTGAAGTTGCTATTTCATTGCTAATGTAAATTGTTGTTGTGATTCAGTTGATAATTAAAGATACATACATACATTCTTGGTTAATCTAGTTTACATACACTTTGCAAAAACTAACTAATACCAGGAAAAGTAGCTTTGCTTTTTAAAACTCTACACTAAGGGCTTTAGGCCCAACTATAATATGAATAAGCTGGCTTAAGCTAATGCCAGAATTGAACGATAAGTCTGTCAAATACTTAAGCAGTTCAGATGTGACTTTTAGGTGATTACAATATACTTACATGCAATTAAGTATTCTCTAGCCACAGTTGCACATATAGGTATTGTTAAAATTTTTTTTAGTAATTTTGTTTCTTCTTATAACTACTAAATAAATGCAATTCAATCAAATTAACTTGTTGGAACGTCCTAATCAATTAAAAATTCACGTGTAATTATATCCTCCACTTTATTACTTGTTTTATTTGTTTTGCTACCAAAAAGTACAACAATGAATATACATACATAAATAAACACATGTGTATGTGTGCATAGGTGTATTGTAAAACAAAGAATGAAAATAAAATTTTTGCTTTTTTTTCTGAGTTTAAAATAAGAAACAATAAAAAAATATTTAAAATCAATGAATATTTTCTGCTGCTGTTTGCTTAAGTTTAAAAAAAATGCAAAAACAGTGTTTTCCGTACGGAATGTGCGTTCAGTTTGGCACTTAACTTAAGCAAATGACATTTGACGAAACTTGACGAAAAGTTCCATAAGTACATTATAGTTTGCCACATACGTTTTACATGTAACCGCACAGTTGCTTAAGTTCGCTTATTCCTATTATAGTTGGGCCTTTTCTTTTGAAAAACTCAAGGCTAACTGCCTGTCCCACGATGTCATATCAGCAAGCGTTCGATCGACAACTTGTATTGCAAAGAACAATAACATTACAAAATTTTTTGTTATTTTCAATGTAATTTGTCGATCGAACGTTTGCAGATGACATCGTGGGACAGGCAGTAAGCGTTGACAAATTTTCTATGTGTTTTGTTTTTCTAATTAAAAATTATTCGATATAAAATTTTTCTACGGTTATCGTTGCGTTTTCAAAAATAAGGCTATAGGTGTGTATACACTAGGGATGCCAATTAGGATTTATTTTTGGAAATTCCGGGATTTCGGGATCTAAATATTTTTTTCAATAAATAGTACATACTTTCATAACAAATTTTTATTTTTTTTTTATGAATTTTAAAAGCTTTTATGTTGATAATATATCATTACATTATATATTCCCCACAATTGTCTTTAAAGTTAATAATTTTCTAATACGAGTGTGTGGTTACATAAGTTACCCAGTAAAAAAAGAGACTCCAAAAAAGTCATGAAAATGTAGAGTTTGCGATGCGGAAGTAGTGAAAATTTCGATCCGATCTAATGATTTTTACATAGGGTTGTCATTGCAAGAAGTTCTCTTTTTCGATGCCTGGTCACTGAATTGGAAGTGATATTAAAAAAATTCCCTTTTTTGTGTTCTATGATAATATTTTCATCGAGGAAAAATGGTAAATAGTTGCCTTTTTTAACAATTCGTTTCTTTTTATACGAATTTAAGCCCGAAACAGTGTTTTCATGTAAATTTAAGCAAATAACTTTTAAATTTTAGACTAAAATTAGTTCATAAATTTCTTTGAAAAAATCATTTTTTTTTTAATTCTGGTGATTATTTTCTAACACTATGGAGGAGTTACAAGGTTTTGTATGACTAAAATAAGCTTTTACATGGTTTTTTGCTCACTCTCGGCAAATTAAAAATATCGATTTTTTGGAAGCAATGAAAAAGTACTTCCGCTAGAATGACTTCCATTTTTTTTCACTGGGTAATTAATCACATTTGATGTTTGAGAATTACACTGAAAATAATAACTTAAGGGTAAATTTTTTAAATACAAAAGATTTTTTCGTTTGATCATCGCAAGGTCGGTTATATTGTTTTGCTACTTTTTAATCTTATATAGTATTTTTGTTGTTAGAAATTGATGCCGTATACATGTATGTGCATAATGTATATTATATTATTTATTATATTATTATTTTTAATAGTTTTTATACTATTTTTCAAAGAGTGTCATATCATAAATTATAAATTTTGCAAAGCTCATACATATGTATACTTTTTTTGTTTGTTTTCAAAATAAGTCTTAATTGTATGTTGCAGCATGCTTGATGAAAATGTCAAAACAAGTTATTTTTCTCAGAACACTTCGAAGTGTTTCTATTATGCTTTTGTGTGTTTTGGTTACACGATTTTTCGAAGTCAGTTTGATTTTATTATCAAGGACACAAACCTTATTATTTAGACTAGTAAATTTTTCAGTCATATAATTACGACTGGTGTGGTTTGTGCAATTGCTTGAAAAATTTTGTATTAGTCCCATCTTTTATCAGGATATTGCGGTTTTTTTTGAAGTTTCATCCAGTAACGCAGTGTTGCAATTACAAATTTTGTCATGTTTTGGAGCAAAACAACTAATTTGAGATGTTTTTCTGATATGAAAAATGTATGGAAAAGCATTGTCTTTGAGCAAAACAAACTTTCTGCTCAAAAACTATAACTATATGGAAACGTACTGTATATAAGAAAGTATATGATTTATTTTGCTCTTGTTAATTTACAAACAATTTCTCACAAATGCATATATGTGCATAAATACATAAAAAAAAATTTTTAATGGGTTTTTTAAGCCGCCTATACACGTAGGATCTGTGCGTGCGATTTGTGTGCGTAGAATTTCTCCACATACATCGCACAAATTACCCTTAAACTTAAACGTCAACAAATCAACATAAGTTGCAAAGCGTATGACGCAATTGCCTTTTTTATTACTTATTTATGTACGCATCAAAAATTTTCGCGTACAAGCTCAATAACACATCGCACAAATCACAAGTATTTAAACATTTTTCAAGGACTTAACAAAACATCGCACAAATCACAAGTATTTGAAAATATTCAAAGAACATAAAACATAACACTTAAAAAGAAAGACGTGGAGCACGCACAAATCATGAGAAAACGTGTGTGGGCAGCTTTAGTTGTTAGCGAAATTCGTAGCACTTCTCTGTTAGTGTAATTTTTTCAGTTTAAATTTGGAAAAATAACGTCGGTCATAGTGACCCCTCACTTAATTTTAGTTCCTTAAGTATAAAATAATAATAAAGCACACCAAAAAAACACCTCACTATATACATAAATTTTTCAATAGCTTTTATTTAACTAATGGCAACAGAAAAAAACCTCAATACAAGTTTTATATTCTCAAAATATTTTTTCTTAATTTATAAATTTTGTGAGAAAACGAGGCACTTGTTTATTTTTTTTAACGCAAATAAAATAAAATTTAAATTTGGCAATAATGAAAATTTTTTGGTATACTCGTACTATACCGTTGAAACCCTATACTAATGAAATCAGTTCTTTCCTAAAACCTTCTTGTATCTTACCTGTGGTATATTATCGTCAGCAGACGAACACTCGACCTGCTTCCTAACAACGTTTTCTTCCTCACACTCTTGCCCTGACTCATATTGTTCTATTTTGGATTGGACACCTCTTTCTGTCCACAGAGAAAACAGTGCCTAATAAATATCTCATAAAATAGAACAAAATTAATAAGATATCTCTATGGTTTTTTTTTCAATAAGGAAATCTAATTAATTTTATAGAGAAAACCTTTTTTGAAAAAATCAAGAAGAAATCTTGTAGTTTTTATTAGGTTATCTTATTGATTTTTTCAAAAAGGATTTCTTCTTAATTTTATTAGGCAACCTAATAGAAAATAAAAAAAATTGTACTTATGTATTTTCATTTAAATTCTGTATGATATATGTATGTATGTACATATGTAGTATATTTAGATGTTATTTATTTATACACACATACGTACATATTATATTATATTCTTAATTAACTAACTCGCAATACATACATATTTATTGCTTGGGAGGAGACAAGTATTGAACCATCAACCTACTGAATTGAGTAAAAAAAGTTGGGAATAATAAGATTTCTTCTTTATTTTATGTGGTTTTCCTCTTGATAAAATTAATAAGATGTACCACTTAAAAATAATAAGGAATCTCTATAAAAAATCTTCGTTTCTTTCTGCTGGGATACCCCTTTGCCTAAAAATATTTCATAGAGAAAATCCTCTTGATTCTATTAGGAAGTTTTTTCTCTGTGTGTTTCTGCAGTCTTCATTTGTTAATTCATTGCTCTCAGGCTACGAGTTCAACTCTTGCAATCATCTACCGATGTCTTGATCATGCAAAAACCACAAAACTACAAAAACTATATGAGAAATAAAATCCCGTCAGCACCTTACATCGGCCACAGTGACCGCACGCAACACAGTTATACCTCTAAACTATAAATTAAGATACGTGTTGCTGAGCTAATTATTGCACGAAGCGTACTGATGAGATAAAAGAAAAAGTAGATTGACAGACAACCGCGCAGCTGAGTAATAACGGAAATGTTTAACAGGTAAATAACGATAGGGTCACTCTGATCGGCGTTATGTGATTAAGGGTTAATAAGATTTACACTGGTAGAGACCATAAGAAACTCTAGGAGTGGATTTTGGAAACTCCTGCTTCCTCTACGAAGGTATATGTCGTTTGCAGCTTCCGAAGAAAGCTCCTATACGTGCTTTGCATGTTTCGTTTCATTTCGAATACAGATTAAAAAAAGAAATAGAAACTATAATTTAATTAACAATAAAATAATACATATGTATATAACCCCAGGATTAACAAGGGGGGAGTAGCTTTTTCATCTAAATCACAACAACAAACAATATTAACAGTAAAAAACACTACTCAAATTGGTCAGATTAACATTCGTTATTATATTTGCTGCAGTTTTGTCAAATGGCCAATACGTAGGTTGAGTAGTAAAATTATATGTATGTATGTCAATTTTATTTCACTTTTACTTATCAACCGAATCACAACAATAGTTTACATTGACAGTAAATTAACTACTAAAATCGGTTACGTTAACCAAACATCTAAAGCGCAACAAAAATTTACATTTACAATTAAAATAAAATAAGAAATCCAGATTAGTTAGATTAATCAGATAAAATCTTGTTAATTGATTATGTAACAATAATTTACATTAACTTTAAATCACATGTGATTTGAAAAGTAATAATGGTCCTGCTGACGTTTTTATACGATAAATTTCTCTTATGAATAATATTTGAAGCTCTATACAATAAAAACTATTAAAATAAAGAGTGAAAAAATATCTGTATGACCACCATTACTTTTGAAATCATATGTGATTTGAAAAATGTGACCTTTTACGAATACTGTCCGGGATTAGTTTGTCCCACATATATATATGTGCATACATGTACGTCACCTATAAATGCAATCAGGAAAAAAATAGGTTACCATACTTATCTGTTTGAATGTACATGCACTGGAATAATTTAGACAAATCATGATGATTTGAGTAATTTATGTTAACTTATAAATGATTTAACAGACATTTTACATATGGATAAATCATCTCAAAGTAAATAGTTGATTTATTTTAAATCATTTCGAAAATATTATTTTTCGATCTGAATTTATGTATGCAACCGTGGTTTGCTTTTAAAATTACTAGCTCCATCTCTGGGTCATCCATCAATAGTCATTGGCAATTTAGAAAAAATGCCATTAAAGAATATTTAATAAATTTCAACGTTTCAAATGTCAAATTCATGTGGATAAAATTCACATTACAGCTGCTGCGCCCGCCTTATAAAGTTTGTGCATATATCGAACAACAAATCACTCACAAGCTCGATGGAAACATTTTGAAGTGATTTACTTAAACCTACTTGATTTAAAGTCGGTGGAAACATGCTATTATTAGCCATCAAAAACTTTATAAATATAAGAGGAACGTGAAAACGGTGAAAATAAGAATTGTTAACGGAAAAATTTTACCATTCAGAAATTTTTCATTGTGATGGTATTCGAAAAATAAAATACACTGTGCAGTGTAAGACTTTGTCATTCTAGAGAGACAAAATTTTATACTAAAGGTATTCATTTCAGTTTTTTTCCTCGTTGGAACAAACACAGGAAAAAAATATCAAAAATTTTTTTAAATTTTTTTTTCCTGTGTTTGTTGTAAAAACTTACATTTTTCCATTTTTCCAACGAGGAAAAAAACTGAAATGAATACCTTTACTATTTAAAAAAATAATAAATCTTTGGTTTATTAAACTAAGCTCAGTTGGATAAATTGATGGACGCCTACTTTTTATAAAAATTCTTTAAAAAACACTATTTAAAATACTAAGACGTTTAAAACAAATACTAGCGAAATATACTTATTTTTACCATAATTTATATTGTACGTGGAAAATATGTAAGTCGTCTTTTGTTTTTTTTAATAATTTTGAGCTATTGATGCCAAACTATCTTTCTTAAAAGCTCTTTAAAACAATAAATCGTCTATGTGTATGTATACGAGTATGTACATATATCTTTAAATAAATTTCAGTACCAATTACCCATGTCGACATGCGTTTCGAAAAGTACATATTTTCTTAAGCAATTTTTGTTTAGTCCTTTGACTATAGATAGCGCCTTAAAGACAAATATACATCCGGGTGAATGCCCGAAATGAAAGAATTATAGATATGTACGTATTAGTGATATAAAGAATGTCAATTTTTGATATTCGCGAATACGAACATGAATATTTCAAACGATATTCGCGAATACGAATACAAATACAAATTATTTGCAATGATATTTGCGAATACGGATACGAATATTATATACAATATGAAATATTAAAAAACTGTTAAGAAAAAGGACTTCACACACTTGTTGGCGTACTTTAAAGTTAATAAAAAGTACACAATATTTTAATGATCGTGATTGAATATTATTTGAAAATGATACAAAGCACACATTTCTATAAAAAAATAATGTATTTGTACAAACTAAAATGTTTAGTCATTTATTTAAATTTCGTTTAGGATTTATGCATTTATTTATTTAATTTTTTTGGAAAAATATTCGTATTCGTACTCGCCTGAAAATGGCCGAATATTCGACAATTCGAATACGAATACGAATATTCGTGCATCACTAGTATGTATAGGAGAATTCATACCCAGCTAACCAAAACATTCACAAATAATATCGCATTCGAATGTTGCGTAAACATTTCTCGGATAAAACACTCGAGAACGGCTATCGTAAACGGTAAGAGAAAGAGCTGCTAGAGCTCACTCGTCGCTCAGTTTGTGGCTTGGATTACAATCTTTTGCGCAAAGTTTGGTATGATTTTTCTCTTCTATAAACGTGGATATATTTAGGAGTACGTAGGTATATATTTATACTTTAGTTGTTATAGAACTTTTTTGAAAAGATTAACAATTTAAAGAGCCTTTGATTTTGAACGTGAGCCAAGTCAATTTTTGCAAATTGTTTGCAAATAAAAAATTTCAACATGCTTAATCTGTAAATACTATTATTTTGATTTTTTCAAAAATTGATTTTCCTAACTTTCAAAATAAAGGGGCCATATCATATGACGGTCGTTTAAGTTTAATGTATTTGTTGCCAAGCCATTGCCGAAATAAAAAAGAATTTTAAGATTTCCACATTGCAAATAAATATTTAACAAGTTTTAATTTTTTTATATGTGTAAAAATTAAAAAAAACTAATTAATATTACATAAGTGAAATTTAGTAAAAATAGATATTTAAAAATTGTAAATAATAAAAATTAAATTTGCAGAAAACTATGGAGAATCCAGATATCGACGTTATATCATATTCTTATGTTCAGAATATTTTTTCTTTTCTATGTTCAGAATATTTTTTTCTTTTGTATTCTTTCTGGGGTGGATAAACATATATTTTTGTTAGTATTTTTAAAAATGTTTGTTTAGTTAAATAAAAAATAAAATAATATTGTATAACAATCTCTTTTCAATAACGTAAAGTAAATAAATAAAAATTATAAAATAAAAGAAAAACCAAATTTATGCAATAAATAAAATAATATTAATGGAAAAATATACATACATACATACTTATAAACCACAAAATACAAAAATAAAATATCACAAAAAATTTAATTTAATAAAACATGCATACATACATACATCGTTTACAATAAACTTATATTAATATATTTAAAAGAAGTTTTATTTCAATAAGGGCCAATTTTTGGGTTACAGATTAAACTTTATTATTTATTTCTCGAATTAGGTAAATTAAAAATTACATTAATTGAGTTTGATGTTTTTGATTAATAGTTTAAACTTCTTTTTGTATGTAGTACTACCATACATAGGAACAATATTGTTACCGAAATTTATGCCCTAATTCTGTTCGACGATTATTTCTTCTTGTCTATGATCGAAATAAAGCCGCAATTGTGATTCTTTAAAACCATTGTTAGTTATTGTATATGCTAGAAGATTTGTGTATTTGCTTTATGATTTAGTCCCAAACATTATATCCAACACTTATTTTTTCATATATTTTTCAAACTATTGTATAATACTTTACTTTAATTTTTTATATTTTCAAAACATGGCAATAATATTTATATTTTTCATTATCAAAGACCACATTTTTAAAGAAAATAATTTAGAGAATTCAAACAAAAGAACTCAAAAGTATTTTCAAACAAAAACGTCCTAAATCTTCTTGCTGAATTCAGGGGTTATTTAAATTTATAAGCGCAGTGTTAGCGCCATAGAAAGTAAAATAGAAAAAAAACTTATGACACTTAGGTACTATTTTTATATGTATCTCATTAAAAATTATTGAATTAATAAAACTGTCGCTTGCAGAGTTTTAAGTCGACGACTGAGTTAGCTGTTGAAGCTTGGTTTTTTATTCAACAATTTCTTTAAAATTCTTATATCCATAAAAATATGCCGACCACTGCGAATCTAACTAAAAGCTGGCCAAATATATACAGATCCGGATGATGTTAACATGGTGACATGCTGCAAATGCCTTAAAAGCTACTACAACACATGTTTTGATATTGATGACCTTTTTGTATGTATTTGCCAAAAATGCAAGCACCCAAAAAATTCAACACATAACCTCAAACATCGAAATGCAAGAGAGGATTCGAGTGTTAACTACATCGAGACCCATCCTCTACAAATATCTGTAGTGCAATTCACTAACTCTGTTTAACGATAATTGCATCATAATAATTAGAGAAATAAGTACCACTCATTACTTTGTAAGCCATTAAAAGAGTACTACCGATTACAAAATCTTAAAAATTTTTTGCTGCGATATATTGTGCTATAACCGCCAAAAAATCTTAACCGACACATTTTTTTGAGCTGGATTTTGGTCCGAGAATTAACTTCGAAAAATTTATCTTACGATAGGAACACAACTGGGACGAACGACGAATTTCATCCACGTCGACGAATTCGTCGATAAGCATTCGCTGCGAAAATTCGTCGTGTGAAGCACAATAACGACGAATTTACTCACCGAATTCCTCTCTCATATTTGGTAATGTTCAGCGTGGTCAACTCGGTGCTTTTCGCACCGTTTTTAGTGCTTTTTGAAATTTTCGACGCGAAAAATTTTGAAGTTAGTGCTCAGTGCTTTTTTAAATTCATTTCGGTGCTTTTTGTTTCCAGTCGGTGGCACTAAACCAAAAATTCGAAGAAAAATTTCCTCACCTATTTTTTCTTTTGAGGAAATGTACATATATATAAAAAATAAGCTCTGAACTTAAATGGAGCATTTAAAAAAATTCTACCAAGTTTGTACAAGGCTTGGTGGAAGAAATAGCGCCATGTTTCCCTTAAACTTTAACATTTAAATCATAATTAATATAAAAAATGTTTTGCCACGCAACAAGGAAGACATAATAGAAGTATTTACCTAATTATAGTTTAATATCGCAATTTTGTCTAGTCTAGGGAAATTATAACTAGTCCACTATAGAGTTTTCAGTTGAGAATTATCGGATATTTATAATTTGATTGAATTCGAAAAATACGTTTGTTTCCTGACGAAAAATTATTAAAAATAAAATTTTTTATAATAACTTCAAAAGGATTCTTCAAACTGATTTGAGAATTCACTGATTTTTATACAATTAAAATGTGTATCGGATGCCTCAAATTTATAGTTTTAAAAATGTATTGCAAAGTCAACAGATTATTATATTTTTTATACGCATATTTGTGTATAAAATTTTTTTTAATATATAATAATAATTAAAAATTTAGTGCTTTTTTACTTAAATTACGCGGTTTTTTAGTGGTTTCAGTGCTTTTTGAAATTTAAAAGTTGACAACGCTGGTAATGTTGGTTGTTTTGTGTAGAAAGACAGAGAGACTGAGAGAGAAAATTGTTTTTTCGTCGTTCGTCGGCAGCGTTGTCAACTTTTAAATTTCAAAAAGCACCGAAACCAGGAAAAAAGCGCGTAATTTAAGTTAAAAAGCACTAAATAAAAAAAATTATATTAATAAAATTGTTATTCATAAATATGTATGTATATATGTATATAAAAAATATACGAAACTGTTGATATTGCATTCCATTCCTAAAATTTAAAATTTGAGGCATGCGATACATATTTTAATTATGTATACATATAAGTTTTGGTTTCAAATAACCAAAAACGGCAGCTATAGTCACAACAAAATTTTCTGGAAAATTTTTTATGTAAAGCAAAATGCGATCAACTTCTGCGTTTATATGTTAAAATTTTAGGGTGATATGTCACGTATTTTTTCAACCAAGCCTTGTACAATCTTAGTAGAATTTTTTGAAATGCTCCATTTAACTTCAGCGCTTATGCCTTTGAATGATAGGTTAGGAAATTTCTCTTTGAATTTTTGGTTTAGTGCCACCGCCTCGAAACAAAAAGCACCGAAAATGAATTTAAAAAAGCACTGAGCACTAACTACAAAGTTTTCCGCGTCGAAAATTTCAAAAAGCACTAAAAACGGTGCGAAAAGCACCGAGTTGACAACGCTGTTCGTCGGCGTACAAAATAGAAATAAATCTATCTCAGAGTTCGTCACGCACGACGAATTTCGATCTACGGCGGTGTTGTGTTCATTTTCATATGAACAAATGTGTTTTCTTTTTTATGACGAAAGTTCGCACCGAAAAATTCGTCGTTCGTCCCAGTTGTGTTCCTAGCATTAAGCTTTTGTGGTCGTTATGGCACGATATATATTTGATATGTGCTAGAGTGTTCATTGTCTTTCTCTTGTACATGCACATATATATATATATATATATATATGTGCATGTATATATATATATATATATATATATATATATATATATATATATATATATATATTTATATATATTCCTTTCACTCCTCGAGGGAGCATAGAGCCATAACAAGGTGACTCCAATAATCACGATCTTCTGCTCGATGCTTGACTTCGCTCCACTTCATACGCAATCTCGAAAGTTCTACTGTCAGTTGCCGCTTCCAGGTATGCGCTGGTCTCCCGACTCGTCTGCTTCCCTGCGGGTTCCAATCTAGGCATTTCTTAGTAATATCGTGGTCTGGCTTGCGCAGGGTGTGACCTATCCAATTCCATTTCCGTTTCCTTAATTTCATCCTAATAGGCTACTGATTTGCCTCGGCCCAGAGCTGGTTGTTGGATACTGTTGCAGGCACATATAGGGACCTCAAATTATTTAAAAAAAAATATCTTAATTACCCAAGGAAATATAATCCAGCATGCGCTTGACTTTGTGTTTGCTGTGTAGCTCTTTCATGCCTTAACAACTTAATAGCGATTTTTTCTGATAAATATGTTACATGTTTTACATTTCTGTGTTCGTTTGTACAAAAAATACAACTGAGGGAAAACTTTTAATTTTTTTTTCTGAATATGTTGCATGAAAAACATGTAATTATGTTACATATTTTACCCTCACTTTATTCAAGGTGTACATACTGCCATTTTTTCCAACTGTGGTAACGAAAGTTTTATTTTGCATGTCAATCTTATAATTTCCAGAGAATGTTTCTTACCTTGCGGCTAGATGTTCAATAAATTGCTTTAAATTTTTTTACACATATGGTTTGTCAAAATTTGCTAAAATTGAAGCTGTGACGTAGATTGCAAGCAATTTTATTTACAATTTTATGTTCAAAATGCCGTCGTCGAGGAAACAATTAAAAATTTTCGTCTACATATGTATTTTATTTCAGCAAAGAATATTACTTCTGTTTAAAATTTTTTACAAACTCAAAAATTATTTTGAAACAGCAGTTAAATTGAAAGAAAAATTTGCTGCAGCGTTGAAAGAAAAATTGAAGTCCACCTGGTATTCAATTCCCAAATGTATGAGTGTGGTAGTAAAAAATTGTGAATGGATTGAATTTGAAACAAAAATTGCAGCAAAAATTGAACGTGTGTAGGCATATAAAAGATATTATTGCAAAAAGTAATATAAATAAATATTTATTTAAACATTGTGACTCTTTTGGTTATTTTTAAAGATAATTAGTGATGTCAATGTGTGCTTAAATATCATAATAGGTGCGGAAACCTCTCCAATAGCCTTAAAAATCGCTAATGAAGTACATTAATGATAAAAATGTAACAGTTGTAAATAAAACAGCTTATTTTGTTCAATTGTAGTAGTAACAGAATATGTAGCACTTTAAAAGTGTTACACATATATAGTGTAAAATATTTTCTTCAGAAAAGAAATCACCATTGCGCATCTACTTATGTTCTAAAAAATATTTTCGTGCTGTTGGAGATTTGAAAGTGCATAAAGAATTTAAGTAAATATTTGATTATTTTAATTTTTTTAATTGTGGTGCATCACTTGCGTAGTTAAGCAACTTCGCAACTGCCTAAAAAAATTAAGTGAAAAACACGAATTTCATGATGTGACGCAGCTTAACACACAAGAAATATTAATATTGCTTATTAAGTCCTAATTTACACTATTCAAGTCTTATTGCTAATTAATTTGTTAGAACGGAGAGAGACGAGCAGAAAAAATGTTTATGTTCCCCTCGTCACTATCTGCCACAAACTAATCAGCTTAGCAATAAGACTTGCATAGTGTAAATAACGACTTAGAATGCCTTCAAAATAAATAAATGAATATTTTTCTTAAATAAAAATAAATAAAAAAGGAATGAATATTTAAAGGAGTTCTCACTAAAAAGAGGCGCTCCTGTAAAATTTTATTAAAAAAAAATTCAAATTAGAATAACTTTATTCAAATATTATGTACGAAGAATTCTATTCGTATATCTTTATGCGAATAATTTAATTTTATTTGAACAACTTTATTCGAATAGCTTTTCATTTAAAATATTTTTTTCCAATGAAATTTTCGAAAAACTTTGGCCCTAATCTTGTAAACGCCAATCGTTGCGTTTTTTATTCATACTACCCAGTATATTTCGACCAATTTTATGACAAAAACGAAAAGATAATAAAGATTTTAAATTTTTTCATTTCAAATATTTGATTCCAATGATTTTTAAATAAAATTATTTGAATAATTTTATTCGAATAATATTTTGGGAAAAGTTTTATATGAATAATTTTATTCGAATAGATCTATGTGAATTTTTATATATGAAAAATTATATTTGAATAGTTTTTTGCGTATAATTCGGTTTAAAGTTTTATTCGAATAAATTTATTTTAATAGTTTTATGCAAATACTTGTACTCGAAAAAATGTATTCGAATAAATATTTTACACCTTCTGCTGCTTTTAATGACGAAAAAGAAATAATGAAAATTTCTGTGAAAAAAAGGGTAAATAAATTACATTCAAAAGCACATCCCACATTGCTATGAAGCTACAATAGAGTTTGATAACTTAAGACCATTGATACGAATTTTTTGCCCAATTCAATGATCTAAGTATTTTTCTATCAGTGTTGTTGATATTGCAAAAGAAGTATTTTGGAATAACTAATGTAGGAGTTATTCAAGGGCACTAAGATGATTCCTTTATGTTAAAAAAAAAATTAATAAAAATAATTTTCATTTAATTTAAATCTGGGGCAAATCGCGGCACTCGTTATCGAACAAAATGATGAAAATGAAATATTTCAATAGAGTTTATATGGAAATATTTCGATCGATAACGAGTGCCGCGATTTGCCTCTGATTTAAACTTCAGTATCTGAAAACCAGTCCATGTTTGTTTAAAACAATTATTGCAGTTCTTCTATAAACCACTTGCGATAACATCAACATCCCCGTCAACAATTTCTCGCTCTATTCTTAAACCCTTTGCCAAAAAATGGTAAAATGGTTTATATAGGTTTGTAATTCCGTCTGTAATTTCCACAATATTAATAAGCGACACATAAAGTATATATGTTCCGGAAGCTTATGCATAGGGAAGACGAACGAGCGATGTCCGTCTGTCTCTACGTGAAATCAGTTTTCCGAAGCTCCCAGAACAGCTGGAGACTTCGTTCTTGAACTGGTGTGTCAGAAATTTTCCGAGTAAGATTTATATTGAAAATCGAGCAGAAGGTTTCAGATCTGGAAAGCTCAAACTTTATTTTCCCATACAAAATAACTACCAAAAACTAGTTTTTATTACTTTTTTATTAAATTAACTTATTTTATACTTCAGTATAAAAAAAATTGTATTTCTAGTTTAAAAAAAAAATTTAAAAAATGTTTTTAGGGTTGGAAGACTTTATTCATGTTTTAGGCAGAAGGCTATTTTCTCAGGAACCGTAAGAGTTACGAACCTTAAATTTTGACCGAGTACTTTAGTCGCTATAACAACAAATATATGAAAGTTAAAAATTAAAGGGTGTTCCAAAACGATCAACGACAAATTTTAAAATATCATGTAATATACATATGGGCATTTCCCATAACGTTCGTACGTTCGTACGCTTTTGATGTACAAAAAATTTAGAAAACAAAACTTTTGCAAGCATTTTTTTGGCGATTTAATAGCATTTTGGTAGCTCTATGTTTAGTGCAAAAGATGGATTTCATCGAGTTTAAGCTTTCATATCAATAGTTATAAACATGTGGCTACGAACGTACGCAAAATAGAAGTCAACTTTGGCTGACAGTAGTGAAATGTAAAAATCTGCGAAATGGAACAGAATAATGAAAAGTGATTAATTTATTTTAAAAGTGTGTTAATGTAGGTCTCTATCTAGTATTTACATAATAAAATACAATGCTTTTCGCTTAAAGCGAACTTCAAGGGACTGATCAAATTTGTTCGTTTTAAACGAAGTTCGTTTTAAGTGAAGACATCAAGAAACCATTATTGTGTGTGCACATGTCTTTTTTTAACACTTTGGCTATTTATTTACTTATTAAAACAATTTTAGAACATTGTAGTCTTTAAAAAATAAGTTTATTTAGTTTTTTAAAATCAGTTATTTTAGTTTGCTTAGTATTAATATTGGCTTCATTTATATACACTTACACTTGGGCCAAGTGGTCAAGAATTTTTTGTGGAGTGTCGCGAGACTGAAAAAAATTTCTTACACAGCTTACGCGACACATTAATATATAAATATAATTTTTGGTTTATGGCAACACACTTCTTGGTTCGTTTTAAGCGAAAAAAAACAAAAAATTTACATGCAAAAAAGTTTGTTATAACCGAAAGTTCGCTTTAAGCGGGTTCGTTATAAGTGAAAAAATTTTCATGGTTTTATAGAAATAAAAGTTTGTACTTTCGAAAATGGTTCGTTTTAGGCGAAAGTTCGTTTTAAGCGGGTTCGCTACAAACGAAAAATACTGTATATTGGTATAAATACCCAGCGAAAAAGGCATGGAAAAACGAAACTAAATCATCACATTGCTACATTTTCATAAAACAAATTTTATCTCCAACAAAAAAAATCAGTAGCTCAGTGGTAGAAAGTGTGCATTGAGAGCAGTGATGCTAGAATTTCTTCACCAAAAATGGCTAAATGTAGACAAAAGAATGGTCAAAAACTAGCTAAACAAGTAAGAGTGCTATATTCGGCTGTGCCGAATCTTATATACCCTTTACCAAAGTGCGTTTATGTAGTATAGAGATACATACATAAGCACAGAGATATGCAGGTACATAGATATTAATTTTGTGAAAAAATTCATACTTTTTTCTCTAGTGCAATTTTTAGGTTTTTGGCATTATGTTTAATTTGATGGTTTTTAAATTTTGGCGATTTATTTTGTTTTGCTGATTTTTTTAGTTTTGGCGATTTTTTTTCATATAGGCAATTTTTTTTTTTGCCTTGGACATTTTTTTCGGTTTTTGGCGTTTTTTAATTTTGGTGACTTTTTTCCCTCTGGCAATTTTTTTGATTTTGGAAATTTTTTTCATTTGGGCGATTTTTTTATTTTTTGGAGATTTTGTTTCATATAGGCGATTTTTTCGGTTTTTGGCGTTTTTATTTCTTTTTGGCAATTTTTTTAGTTTTGACACTTTTTTCTCGTTTTGGCGATTTTTTTCGGTTTTTGGCGTTTTTTTAATTTTGGCGATTTTTATTCGTTTTGGCGGATTTTTTTGATTTTGACGATTTTTTTTCATTTAAGCGATTTTTTTAATTTTTGGCGATTTTTTTCATATAGGCAATTTTTTTTTTGTTTTGGCGTTTTTTTCGGTTTTTGGGCGTTTTTTTAATTTTGGCGATTTATTTTCGTTTTGGCGATTTTTTGATTTTGGCGATTTTTTTTCGTTTGGGTGAATTTTTTGATTTTGACGATTTTTTTTCATTTAAGCGATTATTTTAATTATGGCGCTTTTTTTCGTTTCGTTGGATTTTTTTTATTTTGACGATTTTTTTTTTCATTTAAGCGATTTTTTTAATTTTTAGCGATTTTTTTCATATAGGCAATTTTTTTTGTATTGGCGATTTTTTTGTTTTTTTTTTTTAATTTTGGCGATTTTTTTAATTTTTGGCGATTTTTGTTCATATAAGCATTTTTTTTTTGCGATTTTTGCGGATTTTTGTCTTTGTGGGAATTTTTTTTTTGTTTTGACACTTTTTTCTCGTTTTGACGATTTATTCGGTTTTTTTTAATTTTGGCGATTTTTTTCCGTTTTGGCGATTTTTTTGATTTTGCCGATTTTTTTTTCATATAAGCGATTTTTTTAATTTTTGGGGATTTTTTTTATATAGGCAATTTTTTTTTGTTTTGGCGATTTTTGTCGGTTTTTGGCGTTTTTTTTTTAATTTCGGCGATTTATTTTCGTTTTGACATTTTTTTTTTATATTGGCGATTTTTTTTCATTTAGGCGATTTTTTTTTAATTTTTGGCGATTTTTGTTCATATAAGCATTTTTGTTTGTTTTGGCGATTTTTGCGTTTTTTGTCATTGTAGAAACGTTTTTTTTAATTTTTTAGATTATTAATTTTTTTTAATTATAAATACCAATTTTATTTATACCGAAGTATAAAATAAGTTAATTTAATAAAAAAGTAATAAAAACTTGTTTTCGGTAGTTATTTTCTATGGGAAAATAGAGTTTGAGTTTTCCAGCTCTGAAACCGTCTGCCCGATTTTGCTGATTTTTAATAGCATTTTAGCGTTTTTTTGTCATTGTGGAAATTTATTTTTAGTTTTGACACGTTTTTCTCGTTTTGACGATTTTTTTCGGTTTTTGGCGTTTTTTAATTTTAGCGTTTTTTTTCATTTTGGCGATTTTTTTCGTTTTGGCGATTTTTTTAAATTTTTGGCCATTTTATAATTTTCGGATTTTTTAGTTAGACCGTTTTTGAAAATTTCAAGAGTTTAACTCTTACGGTTTCCAAGATATAGCATTTTGTCAAAACTACATAGTCAAAATTGCATTAACTGATGGACCACCCTTTAATTTAAATGTTTTTAATTTTAGTGTTAATTGTTGTAGCCTATATAAAAATACACTAATCTTACAAATTTCAAGTGTCAATATACATATGTACATTTGTACATACAGGGTGGCCCAGAAAGACCGAAGTGGTGTGAATTCCTTATAACTTTTTATTTAAGACATATTTTTTTAATTTTTTGTTTTTTAAATACAGTAAATTTATAGGGAATATTTTTAGATTAGTTATTAAAAATTGTATCCCGCAAGTGGTGGCCATTTTCTGCTTCGCACAAATGTGCTCTTTCCATTTCCATTATTCATAACTTATTTATGAGTGACGAAGCCCATTTCCAATTAAATGGGTTTGTTAACAAGCAAAACTTTAGGATATGGGCTAAGGAAAACCCGAGAGTACTTCATCAACGACAATTACACCCAGTTAAGTGTACTGTTTGGTGCGGTGTTTCTTCAGAAAGGATCATTAGTCCATATTTTTTGGAAAATGAAAGAGATGTCGCCATTTCCATCAATGGTGATCGATATCGGGCCATGTTGGAAAATTTTGTAAGGCCAGCCGTGGAATACCATCCGCAAATATGGTTCCAACAGGATGGAGCCACAGCGCACACTCCGAGGGCCACAATGGCTATTTTACGCGACATCTTTGGGGAAAGAATAAATTCGCGTAGAAGCAATTTTAATTGGCCTCCGCGTTCCCCGGATTTAACCGCTCCAGACTGTTTCCTTTGGAGTTATTTAAAAGGGAAAGTTTATGTTAATAAGCCTAGGACTATTGAGGAATTAAAAACCAATATTCCAGACGAAATTAACAACATAACACCGGAAGTTTTGCGAAAGGTCATTGAAAATGTGTTGGAAAGAGCACATTTGTGCGAAGCAGAAAATGGCCACCACTTGCGGGATATAATTTTTAATAACTAATCTAAAAATATTCCCTATAAATTTACTGTATTTAAAAAACAAAAAATTAAAAAAATATGTCTTAAATAAAAAGTTATAAGGAATTTACACCACTTCGGTCTTTCTGGGCCACCCTGTACAATTGTATGTATATTAGATGGGATTTTAACATTTTTCGTTGCTGGTTTTGGAACACCCTTTAAGTTTTAATTCTCATGTATTTGTTGTTGTAGCGATCATAGTTCTACATACTCTGTCCAAATTTCAGACCCGTAGCTCTTACCGTTCCTGAGAAAATAGCCTTCTTCCTAAAACTATGTTTAAATTATGAAAAAAGTTAAAGTTTTCCAACCCTGGAAACGTTTTTTTAATTTTTTAAATTATTAAACTTTTTTTTTAATTATAAATACCAATTTTATTCATACCGAAGTATAAAATAAGTTAATTTAATAAAAAAGTAATAAAAACTTGTTTTCGGTAGTTATTTTCTATGGGAAAATGGAGTTTGAGTTTTCCAGCTCTGAAACCGTCCGCTCGATTTTGCTGATTTTCAATAGCAAAATTTTTCGGAAAATTTCTGACACACCAGTCCAAGAACGAAGTCTCTAGCTGTTCTGGGAGCTTGGGAAAACCGATTTCACGTACAGACAGACGGACAGACGGACATCGCTTGTTCGTCTTCCCTATGCATAAGGATCCAGAATATATATACTTTATGTGTCGCTTATTAATATTCTAGAAATTACAAACGGAATGACAAACCTATATATACCCTTTTACCATTTTTTGGTAAAGGGTATAAAAATGGTTAAGCGTCATCGAAAGCAAAAATCATGAACTTTAGCAAAAACAAGAAGGTATTTCATATATGTATGTATGTTTTTTAAAGCAAATCAGGAATTTTTTTAAAGTAAATAAAAACAATAAATTGAAGTAATAAATAAATAATTTTTCTTCAGTTACCTGAAGCAAGCAACTGCGCATATAGTGCAAACTTGCAATACTTGCAGTACGCCTTCTATTCATTTGCACATTCTGCTACTCATCCATAATCCATTCGTTTTAAAATTTTTGTTTATAGTTTTTATTCATTTTCTTTTTTTTAACTTTCATTTAAACTTTAATTTATTTTTTATTTTCACTTGTGTAAAACAAAAATGACCCTTGTTTGATTGATATCATAAACAACCAATTAGACCTGACAACTTACAACAACATTGCAACGATTATAAGAACGGAGCAGCAAATCTTAAGGCTCAGTTAGCCGACTGTAATGCAATCTAACTGCAACGTAGGAAACAGGTGATCGATATTTTTATATGAAAAGTAGGTTGCGTTACATTACATCTCTATAACCATTTTCATTACTTTTCAGATAACAATGTCGATCTGCTGTTTCCTACTGTTGCAGTTACATTACATTACAGTCGGCTAACTGAGCCTTTATTATTACCAATTTAGCCATCTCTTTCATGTAAGTGCTTTCCTACTGCTGCAACAAAAATGGGAAATTTGAACAGTGATTTATTGATATTAATGCAAAAACAATAACATATTACTATGTTGTATTTTATGACAGTTAATAAATGTTTCTTTGTTGCGAGTTTAAATTTTTTATGAAAAGTCACAAAAATGTTTTTTGAAAATAGCTAGATTAAAATAAAAATGGCTAAAAAAATAGCTAATAGCTTAACTCACTTTTTATCCGGCTAAATGGGATGAAAAATGGCAACAGACCTGACGAACAACTTCAACTTTTTTGTGAAGATTTCAATTTAACGAAAACAAATATAGAAACACTTAAAATCTCTAACAGAAGTAGGTGGAATACCCTATGCTATATGTCTCGTAGTTTTTGTAAATATTAAAAAGTCATTAATATTGCTTTGAGAGAAATCGGGGAAAACTAATCTAAAAGACGTTTTCTATTTCATTCTTAATGTATCTGACGTTTCGTTGGGATTTTCCAACATCTTCAGGGATAATTATTTTTATTGAAATCTGGTAACATTGATAATATATAAAAAGACCCTATAGGAACTCAAACCCATTTTTAAGCACCTTCAAACTGGTTTTTAATAACAACAACTGGTTGATTAAGTGACTTTTTTCCTTGTCGCCGACTCACTATTTTAACATAGGCATGTCACAGACGGTAGTCAATTGGCCATCTATGCATGACTTTTAAATTGACTACTAACTACTTATTTTTCAACTAATTAATATTATAGTGAAAAAAAGATATGTGTATATTTATATTACATACATATATTATATTTATATTACATATATTATATATATACATTCATATATGTGTATATTTATATATATCTATGTAAATATATAAATACGTATACATATGTATGTACATATATGTACATATATAAATATTTAAGGCCAAATTTTGTAAACAGAAACGTTTTTTTTTTCGTTTTTAAATTTGTATGGAAAAAATATTTTTTGACACGAATTTTCGTTATTTTTCATAAAAATTTTAAACGAAATTTTTTACAAAATCTGCCTATTATTATTATTATATTCACTAAAAATAAAAATAAGAACCGATAGAAAATAGAAAATATTATACATATTAAGTATTGAAATTATTTAGTTTTTTTTTCAAAACAAACATTTGGCATTTGATTTCATGGCATGCTTCTCCTGATTTTTTTTATTTTCTTTTCATTTACTTATTTTTCTTTTATTTATTTCTTACTTGTGCTTCTATTCAATATGTTTGGTTGATATCTGCATGAGATTTAAACCAATTTGTAGTCACTTGCAAAATAATTAATTTATAAGTTAGTGTTTTATGTCAATTGATTATTTTATTTACTACAGGGGAACGACTTTAATATACATATGTACATACATGATACAATAATATAAAGGTAAAACCATTCTCTCTTTTCGTCGCCATATTAACCTTCTGACGTTTATCCAGATTATTTTTTACTCTCAAAAATAATGCTACCGTATTCATTTGTAAAATCCGATTTTTTTGATTACTTTTTTACTGTTATGCTTTTTTAATTGAAAAAAAACTGTTTTATATTAAAAATATTGAATAATTCATCACTTTTGCATTAAAAGTTATTAAATAGATATTAATATAAATATATAATAAATAATTGTACTTTGTGTTAAAAAATAAATGTTGATCAATGAGCTGCATATACCACAATTGCAGTAATACCAAGAATTTCAGCAAAGGCACGAATGTCAAGTTTGTTCAATTTCCTTCAATTCCATATATGCGGCAGAAATGGATAGAAGCATGCAATGTAGATGATGGTTTGCTCCCAAAAATCCTTTGATTTGTTCTGTTCACTTCCCTGAAGAGCATATTAATGTAAAAAATCATTCCATCCGTTTGAGCCTAAGTGCAATTCTTCTTTAAAGGTAACTGCCATATTAAAGACATTCATTACATTATTGCCTTAAAGCAGTCTTGTCCAGACGTACACTTTCACATTCTGGGAGTTTGCTCCGTATTTCGAAACGAAAGAAAATGCCTTCGAATTTGAGTGTTGTTAACATTATTCTACAAAACTAGCTATCATTTAATAAGTATTTTTCCACGTGGTCTACTCTGTAACTAAAAATAAAAGAAAATGCAACTGCTTTGGAATATGTATATATGTTAATATTATGCAAGGTTAGGAAGGGTGGTGCTAAAACACACCTCCAATCGTATACCAAGTTGGTTCCATTCTGAACCAATAGTATGCAAACTCGAAAGTACTTTCGTTCCCTTTGAATTACAAAATAGAACCCCTGGTATTTACATTCGGTATAAGTGCATGTAATGCAAAGAACAATTTGTATGCATGTATTCTTTTTGCATTATTTTTATATAAAGACTTGCTAATAAATCATGTTTTCAAAAATCGATGTTTTTAAGAATGATGTTGCATCCCTAGCCGTGAGCCTTTTTTATTATCAGGTGAATTAAATAAAATCAAATATTTGTTTACTTTTGGAGGTCATCTTACACGCAAATTTAGTTATCCTGTTGTCCAATCGATACAATGTTTAAAAAAATATTTATTAAACTAAAATTCCTAAACTCAAATTACACATTTCAAAAAGCATTTCTAAATAAAGGTTACCATTATATGTATGTGGCAACGTTTTCCTCTCTGCTTACAAAAAAACAGTATTCAAATAATTTGGGTAAAAGTCATAATTAATTTTAAACGTCAAATGTGGTTTTACCTTTATATTATTGTATCATGTGTACATATATACACATGTACATAATTACAATTGATGATAATAGAGTATAAACATTGACTTACATATTTTATCTTTTATTCCAATTTAGTTTTAAGTTTTTAGGATGTATTTTCAAGAGACATAACTTGTACAACATAAAACACATAACGTAAAAAATAATTGCAAATATAAATAAAATAAAAATAAAATATCACAGCCTTTTCTTAACTTCTAATATAACAGTTCGAATTACACTAAACTTTAGTGACTAAATTCTAAACTAATACAATGCTATATCTGGCATTTCTGTTGTCTTTATCTGTTTTATTATTCATTGCTATGTAAATTTTTTGTTGTATACTTAAGCTTTCCAAAGTATGTATAACGTTTGTTGCGCCATCTTTCTTTGTGAAGTATTTTGAAGTTGTCTAGGTCAGGTGCAAGGCCTATTTATCAGTTCAATGCAATCGTCCTGATGATATTCTGTGTTTTCGTGTTTAAGCTGTCAAAAGCTGTTTGCACCATATACTTTAGTTCATGTTTGTGTGTGTTTCTGACAACTTAAACACGAAGTTGTTTTTTGTATTGCTGTGTTTTTGTAGAGTTGCATAGACCTAATAAATAGGCCTTGGTCAGGTGTATGTAAGTTGTCAATGCAGTGTTGAGATAATGCAGTAGAATGTCGGTCGGCTCTTTTTAATATCTGTCTCGTGCTCAGATATTCTTACTCCCAAAATTATATTTGTTGTCCTGATATACACTTGTTTACATTTTAATTTGACCCCCCATTACATTTAATTTCGTATGCGACTAGGGTTTGCAAATAATCCCAGAATTTCATAATCGCGATTACGATTAAAAAATGTGAGATTAATCGCGATTAATCAATCAAATATACTTTTATAATTTTATCTACAACCAAAATAAGTTGCGTCATAAGTTTTAGTCGAACTGTATGGGTTTCGCCAAAGAAATTTCTTTATTTTGTTCCCGTTTCAATTTAATTTTTCAATTAAATTGTATTTTTATTTTGAGAAAATTGTAAAGCACTTAAGATGAAGTTCGTAAGTTAGAGCTTATTAGTATCAAAAACAATACACTAACTGAAAAAACGTGCTTAAATCAAGATGTTAAGCTCGAAATCAAATTATGTCAATCTTAAAAGTCTGTTAAATATACAAATACTTGATTCAAGAATAAAATCCCAACTTTTTTTAAGATCGCATTTAAGATTGTAATCTTGAATAAAATCTCATTTTAAGATCGAGTTCAAGATTTAGTTCTGAATAAAAATCTTAAATTAAGATCATATACTTAAAAATTTGAAAATATAATCTTAAAATTAAGACCACGTTCTTGATTTTAAGAATTTATTCAATAAATTAAGAACTTATGCTTGAATTTGAGAACGTCAATCTTACTGAATAGATTTCAAGATTGAAATTTGAAAATTCTACAATCCAAATTCAAGACTTTTCTTCGTAAAATTAGATCGTTACTTTTTTAATAGTATACGAATTGTTTTAAATCAATATTTTTATGCTAAACTTTTTTTAGAACGAAGTACATATATGTATTTCTACTTTCTTAATTTATTTTTTATTTAATTTTGTATCCACATCTGATGAATTTATATCATAATGAAAAACAAGTTCATACAAAAACATTATTTTTTATACCGATTTTTTATACGAAGTTTTTCATTCATCATGACTTAAATTCATCACGTGCTGTCCGCACAATTATAACTACAAGCTTTTTTAGTATTTCTATGTTTTTTTTTAAATAATGGGAGGTACCAAGATAAAGTAAAATGCACCAATCTACCAACCGAATGGAAAATATTTTTATCAATCGCAATAAAATTTTTGAGATATTACGACGTTTTTGAAATAAAATTGGGAGAATATACTAAAATAAAATAAAAAATTTTATGAGTGTTTTATTTGGATTTTAATTATCGTTTTGACTTATAATATTTATAATGCGTTAAGGTGTAGGAAAATAAAATAGATGCATATAAAATATAAATCGTTTCTTGTGTTTTGTATAGGTTTCTGAGCCTACTCTATTGGAATTCCTTATGTAAATTCTCAAATGATTTTTGAAAGTATGTGCATAAGATAAGAGGTTTGAAACTTTTCAAAAGTATGGTTGAGGTCTACTGATGATTTGTTAAAGCGCCAATAACATGCAAACATATAGGCAGGTTTATTCCAAATATATACATATATTTTGTATTAAAAATTTTAATTTTATTTTTTTATGAGTTGAATTTGAACTGTATGTAAATTTGGCATAAATTCTTTGCTTAAAAAATGGAAAAAATTTTAATCGTAGTTGAGCGATTTCGATTAAAAGGTGCGATTAATCGCGATTACGATTATAATCGCTGAGCAAACCCTAACTGACAACAATATGCAGGTTTTTTGTGATTGCATTCAAAACAACAAAACACGGCATTCAATCTATTCTCTGGTACACAATTATTTTTGTTGCTATAGTGTTTGCACGTGAATATGTGTGTACGTTTAGTGCTTTAGTTAAATACTTCCAGATAGTTATTTGCATTAACCCTTTAGGAATATTTTCGTGTAAAACTTACATTAACCCTGCTGGAATATTTTTACGTAACACTGCCGCCCACTTAAGCTTATTCGTCCCGAATAGGCACATCATCACTGACTGTTTCTTTCTTCGTTTCCTATACGCCTTGTAGTTGCGCTGTAGACGACTACCCCTTCGATATTTGTAGGCTTTAGTTCTGGCTCTGCATCGACTTTCAACTGGGAATTGTGTTACCATATGCTGGAGGAGACTACTTCGTTGACAGCTTGCCTTGCCTTGCGCTGAAGATGACAAGTTCTTCCACATTTGCAGCCCTTGGTACTGAATCTGCTTCCTATTTCCACTACATCTTGCCTTGCCGTACGCTGTGGATGACAACTTCTACCACATTTGTGGCATCTGGCTATGAGTCTACTTTGCCTCTGGACTAGAACGTGCTTTACCATACCCTGGAGATGACTACTCCTTTCATATTTGGCCTTTGGCTCTGACTCTACCATGTCCCTTGGCTAAAACTTGCCTTACCATACACTGGAGATGACTACTCCTTCCACATTTATGGCCTTTGGCTCCGACTCTACTTTCTTCCTCCACTAGACTTTGCCTTACCACACGCTTGAGGTTCTTTATAAAAATTGTCTTCTTCTTCCTGACTGCTTTTATGCTGCGCGCTTTGTATACTGTAGAAGTTTCTTTACCCTGAGGAAGTGAGACCATTTCACCCATAGCTTGTTCCACTGTTTCACAGACCGCTTGACTATCTTCCAAGTCATGAGCTTCATTCACTTCGCTGGAGACTTCTGGCAAACTTCGCTCATTTCCATTTTGAGTTGCCGTACTTTTAGGTCTTCGAACTTCATGGTAGGTTTTCTCGTCAAAATTACTGAGTTTAAGCCCTCAGAAATTTCTTGAAGTTTCTCATTCGTAGCCCTAGATGTTTCTTGCAAATCTGCCTTCATAGCTCCTGAAATCTGTCATACATTCTTTCCAGTTTCTCATTGTTCGCTTTTATTTCGCTCATCATGGCAGCAGGCATTGCGCTGATGTCTGTACTTGTTGGAGTGCTAGTAGAAGGAGCAGATGCTTCTTCCATCTCATATTTCTCTTCAAATTCGTACGCTCCTATGTCAACGCCACGACGCTTGAATACATCTATTAGCCTCTTTTGAAGTTCTGCCTTATTACCTGTTGTCGGTAGATCATACTTACTCAATTCCTTTTTGAGTTACTCCACTTTTAGGTATTCGAACTTCATTATCGATTTTGTTTCCTTGTATTACAAATTAATTATTTTAATTTTGCAACCCCACATCTGACGCCAAATGTTTACGTTTAAATTTTATTAAACGTGTGAGTTCTTTTGATTGCTCAAAATTAAAAATAAATAACACACGATTTTTTATTTGCTACTGATCTTCATTTTATTCTTGCCTAAGCAAATTACAACTTGTCTCTTCTTAACGTTATTATCCACCGCACGAGGTCTTTTACTTTAAACGATGTTAACTCGATTAATTAGCACTGACTCAGTCTCACACAGGGCAACTCTTTTTATACTACAAAAACCGGACCTAAAATGTTCGCTAATAGATGGCGTAATAACATGCATGTATGTACTTAGTAAAACCAACTGGAAGAAACTATTACTGCACAACGATGTGGCTGCTTAGGCGCAAATATTTATTGGTTATCAGATGGTCAAACAGTCTTCTAGCACAATCGGGAAAATTCATGTTGCCGTTTCTAGATGTTTGGAGGTAAATATGTGTGTACGTTTAGTGTTTTTGTTAAATACTGCCAGATAGTTCTTTGCATTAACCCTGTAGGAATATTTTGGCGTAAAACTTACATTAACCCTGTTGGAATATTTTTACATAACATTATTATATAATGTATTGATGTAATTGACTTTATTCAAAACGCGCTAATTAAAAAAAAAGCGCGTTGGGCATAGTTAAAACGCGCTAAATCTAGCGCGAAACACGCCAAATTGGCATCGCTGCTAAAATCACACACATTCTTATTCTCTTTCATTTAACCCAGCATACCATTATCGGAGCGCTCTTATATATGAGCTCATATATGAGCGATTTTATGAGCTTCTGTGAGTGTTTCCTGCGTGCATATTTCTGAGCTCATAAACGATCGATTTTATGACTTTCTATGAGTGTTTCTTGCGTGTAAATTTCTGAGCTCATAAACGGTAAATTTTATGAGTGTTTTATGCTTGGTTTCTGCGCGCATATTTCTGAGCTCATAAACGATAAATTTTATGTGATTTTTATGAGTAATTTCTGCACGCTGCCAGATAACGGTAAGTTCCAGCTAAGCAGAAGAAAGAAGTTACACAAATTGATTCATTAGTGAATATTTTTGGAAGCGTAAAGACAAAATTGTGAGTTATTTTATAATAAATATAAAAATAATACATAATTAAAATAATGAAAATAGCAAGCTTAAAAGAAAGCAAATTAATAATAAGTGAACTTCGTTCAAATAAATTAAGAAAAGAAAATCCAGCATGTAATATTAAAAATAAAAAGTCATAAAATACTCTTTTATGGATAAAATTTAGAGCTCTTTCACGAGTGACCAGTTTATTGGAAAAAGCCACTCAAATATGAGCGTTTTATGAGTGTTTATGATTATTTTATGAACTTATTTTGTGCGTCAGCGCTCCGACAAAAGAGTCTTTATGAGCTCATTTAGAGCGCATATGGTAAGCTGGGAAACTACTCTTTTATGCATAAAATTTAGAGCTCTTTCATGAGTGACCACTTTAGTGGAAAAAGCCACTCAAATATGAGCGTTTTATGACTGTTTATGATTATTTTATGAACTCATTATGAGCGTCAGCGTTCCTACAAAAGAGTCTTTATGAGCTCATTTAGAGCGCATATGGTATGCTGGGAATCGTCAATGAAAGAGCGACGATAACACATGCGCAGCTGGTGTATTAAAATCTTTATAGGTACAGTGAAAGAAAAGATTAATATGCAAAAAATATTCTATGATCGCCAATGATTTTCGCGACATTTATTGTGTTTTATGTTACAAAACTTTTGAGGAAATATTAATATTTTCAAGTTTCTATCAGATAACTATTTAAAAATCAATTTTTGGAAATTCTTCACAGTTTTCTATGAAAAGTCCACGAGTCCCATAACTCGGAAAATATGGGTCGGCGCAAGCTTTTTTATTTAATTATTTCTTGTTATTGTTTAATTTTCTATCACGTAGGGTTCTTTTTATGTATTTTTGGCTGCTTTGCTAAACTGCATTTCTTAAAAATATTTATTTTTTTCTATGCATGTACTTTAGAAACGAATGAGATAACTTTTCTCACACATACAACTGTAGTTTTATTTTTGATATCACTCAAACTCAATGTTGTATCGCAAACAGAGAATGCTATCAACTCACAACTTAATTATCAAATGACTTCTGACTAAAGACTGACTTTCCATTGGATGTGTCACCCCTTTTTATACTTCGCACAAGGCAACTATAATGTTTCAGCAAAGTCTAGACAATCTCATTAGCATCTTATATATTGTTTACTAAGCGCGCAATTAATATTCTGACAAGCAATAGCAGGACGGAACTAGTTCTTTATGTTTGGTCCACTCTGTGTGTTGTCAGTTGATGCAGATTTCTGCTTCATATACTCAGTTTTTCAGTGCAAATGGTATATGTGAATTGTTTGTATTCATCGTATTACAATTTTCTGAAAGCTTTTTTGTAATAAAAGCTAAATTTTACCATCTCTAAACTTACAACAGTCTTGTCATTGTCGTTTGTTCTTTACTAATTATGCACATGTTAGTTAATTTGCTTATTTTTGTTCCACTTAAGACAAACTTTTTTTGGTTTGTTACTAAGTCCTAGTTTACTCTATGCAAGTCTTATTGCTAAGCTGACGAGTTTTTTGGAAGAGAGAGAGAGAGATGAGGGGAAAAGAAAACAGTACTCAGCTTCAGTATGTCAATACGTTTTACTTTCTCATTCGTAAAACATGAGCTGAAAAATAAAAATTGCTTTGATAATAAGACTTGACTAGTGTGAACTAGTATGAGTAATAGTAAGTAAAATTAACAAATTTGAAATCAAAGAAATAGCCAGCTATTGTATTATATTATTTAGTATTACATTGTTTATTGGGCTATATAGTATTTACATTTAAAAAATAATAAATAAAGCTTATACATACATATTTATCCTAAAAAATTGAGTTAAGCCTCGCACTTACACCCTCCCCCAAAAAAATGCTTTATATTGTTTTAATATGTTTCTATTCTAGCAAAAATTCATTAATAAAAGGAGCAACACGTTCCGGTGTACAGAGATGCAAGTGGTGGGTGCCAGGTATTTCTTTATATATCACACGTTCAGCATTTTCTTTAAGCGTTTCTATAACTTTAGCATATACTTCAGGGTTTTCAAATTTCATACCAGGAATACCACGAATATTTAATACTTGGCAACGTATGCGCTTAGCATAAGCTATTACTTGTTCAGTTGTAAACATACCAAGTAATGAGATTTTCAGCCTTAAGTCTCTGGAAAAGTGGTAGCCACTGCTGTGTAAGTGCTGAGGAGCTGTTTCCATGCCCCGTTGCATCAACAATTTTACCGAATTTGCGTCGACAGAACCGTCATAAGCATCTACTACTAACTTTACCATTTCATCATATTTATAGCAAGGCACTTTCGTTTCGGGTAATGTTTCATAGTCTAAAAATTTGTCTAATGCCCAGCCAGTTAAATCTGCTTGCCGTTCAATATTCCGAACTGTAGGTCCAGCTATGTCAATATTTATCAATTTGGCAACTTCTGTGGGATAGCTTGCCGCATACAGAAATGTCAAAGCACCGCCTAATGAGTGGCCCATTAAAGTAACACGTTTCCATCCATACTTACGAACGATACGTCGAATCAAGCATATTCCATCCCAAAATAAGAAGTATTGCATTCCCTTCGGATAATGCGAAGACTTTCCATGACCAGGCAGGTCTATACATAGTACTGGCATGTCTGGAGGCATAAGGGGACAAAGATTGTCAAAGGTCGCACAATTATCTTGCCATCCATGTAATGCTAAAATTGGCTGTTTGTTACGAGGTCCCCACCATTTTCCTGCAACGTAAGGAATAATTGACATTTATATGTAAATAATTTATTGCAAATTTAAAAAATTAAAGAAAAATCTATGTTAATAATTTATTGCAAATTTATTCGCCTACTTGCAATTAAATAAAATTGAAAATGTTATAATAATAAACGACGTCATTGTGGCATCGCAAGTGAGCTGATATACATATGTACAAACATATGTATCATGTATTACTACTAACTCCAATTACTTATAACTCCAATTACAATATAAGGGCGGACTCAGTTATCGTTTATTACTATTTTTTAACAAAATTATTATCTGCATTAGCAACAGTGAAATACGCATAGGAATACCCACAATAATCTGTTTTTTTTTGTGAGAAGTAACACTCAGACAATGAAAATGCCTATGTGCGGTACGTTCTTTTCTTTAGGAAAAGGATAGTGACGAAAGGACACATGGTGCACACGGAAAAAAATAACAATGTAAAATCAACATGCCAAAAGGTTAATTCAAATTCATTAAAATCACATTAAATTTACTATGTTGTTTGAGTGTGTTGGTGGTTATTTGTTTTGTTCATAGCTGCAATACACTTTGTGCTTAGTTGTGTAGGTTGTTTTTGTATTGTTGTTGTTTTTTTGCTCGTAAACAGCCAACAAACTGCTGCTGGCTGGTAGGCAGTGTGTTAGTCTTGCATTCGGAGGATCGCAGGTTCAAATCCTGGAGTCAAGTGAAAGTTTTTTTTATTTTTTTTTAACTAAAAGTTTTCAAGCCAAAGCATTTTGCTCTTTTATAACTAAAACTAAAACTTTTCAAATAAATGATAAGAAATAATGTTAAATTTAATTAAATCAAGATGGTACATATTTAGTGTGTATCTTAAGAATATTTAAAGTTATTGTGGCTACCACGCGATGAGTTCCGAGTTCAAATCTTGGCCGGGGAAGCCAATTTAATTTATATATACAAAAATTTTTCTGAAGTCTATGTCAACCACAAGTAAGTTAAATAATTAATAAAATACAAGTACTGCATTAAATTAAATTCATGTTGATCTAACTTGAAATAACTTTGATTCAACATGTTTCTTCATTTTGATTTTAACAGTACTTAAGTGTTAATTCAACGTGAAATAAAATTATTTCAAAAGGAAAAATTTTTTTGTACAATTACTATACATCATGTTAAATTAACATGAAACACACATGAAGCCAAATCATTGCCAAAATATGTAAAATTAACCCTATTTTTAACGATTCTACATTGTTTTTTCTGTGTGTGAAATATGAAATTATTTAGCTTAACTTAAAAGCACAATTGCAACTCTGCTATTGTGCGTTTTGTTAAGCATTATGCTATAAACATGTAGTGAACAACATTACTTTAGGCCCTTTCACATTAGGCAACTTTACTTGCGCAAGTCTTGTGTTTGTGGGTATGAGAGGAAAGGTCGGTTGAAGGGGAAAGAATTGCCGAGATTTGAGTACAGACTTGCTTGAACTTGGCAATTCTGCCACAATTCTGTTTCAGCTGTCATTGTTGGCTTGGGATATTGATTTGTTTTTCACATTGTCTTTTATTTCTTCGGTGTGTTGTCTAATTAATTAATTTTGTGTTAAGAAAATTTTATTTGTGAATAAAAAGTCAACAAATTAAGAAAACTCGAGCATAAGAAAATTAAACTTGCTCAACAAATGAACTGAATGTGAACATAGAAGCAAGTTCAAAAGAAAATAAATAAAAATGAAAATTATACTTGCGCAAGTAAAGTTGCCTAATGTGAAAGGGGCCTTATTAATTTTTTCAATCAACTTTTCTTTGTTTTTATATGTACATACTTGTCAATATTTTCTTAAATAAATTTTAGTCTTGTTAATATTTTTGATAATCATAAACGTGTCGTACATTTACGCAACAATTGGTGACCCCGAGAAAACATTTTTAAAATGTCTCTTAAACATACTCCACCATTCTGGCCGAATAATCCTCGTGTCTGGTTCTTACAAATAGAATCAATTTTTTCAATTTCAAAAATCTCTTCAGATGAAACGAAATTTCGACACTTAGTGACAAAATTTGATGCAAGCACATTGGACTTGGTGAGTGATATTCTCGAAACAGCTCCAGCTGGTAATAGATACGCAATCCTAAGACAAGGATTATTAATCTATTCAGCGAATCAGGCGAAAGAAAACTTAAGAGACTACTAAGTGGACAAAACCTTGGTGACCAGCAACCTTCCCATGTCTTAAGAATGATGCAAAATTTAGGACGTGGTCAAGTTGGAGAAAATATCATCAGATCTTTATTCTTGGCTATAAGCGAACAACAAGACGTCAACAAACTTGCCGAACTAGCTGATAAAATTATTGATATTGCACGACCTGCTTGTGTTGCATCAATTTCAACACCACAAGATAAATCAATCCTAGAGCTATCACAACAAACTGAATCTCTTCAAAGACAATTTAAACATTTTGGTAGAAGTAGAAGTCGTCGCAGAAGCTATTCACGCAAAAACTCAAAATCTAGTGACATTCATGAAGAATATTGTTAGTTTCACAAAAAATTTGGCTCAAAAGCCAAAAAATGTAAACCACCCAGCAAATTTCAAAAAAACCAAAAAACGATCGAAACAACGCATCAAGCCGCCTTTTCATAAATGACAACTCAAGTAAATCCGTTTATTTAATTGATACAGGAGCTGATTTTTCGGTTATTCCCCAATCAAAATACAGGTCAAACATACAACTTTTTGCAGTTAATGGCACGCCAATTAAGACATTTGGTACTAAACTACTTCAACTCGATCTTGGTGTACGTAAATATTTTACATGGTTGCTTATTATTATAGCAGACGTAACGAAGCCCAGAATTGGATGTGACTTTTTAACACATTTTTATCTATTGCCCGATTTAAAAATAACAAGGCACAAGCAGGCCACATGGTTACACGGCTACAAGTGCTGCTAGCAACAAATGTTGCCTAGTAGCCAGCTACTTAATTATTTTCAAAACGGCAGCAGCACAATAAATATACATTTCAGTAGTGCCGCTTTCAAATATTTCACATTTATAAAAATTAAATAGCTAGCTTATCCAAAAATATAAAAACAAATCAGTTTATTTCTTTATATTTTTTTGCGAACTTTACTATTTACAGGTATAGTAATTTCTTCAATACATTTAGCAATTTTTCGCCAACTTGTAATTTTTCGCGGTTTTCGCATTGTTTCCAAAATTTTTATATTTTAATGGCTTTGGAGATTTCTAATAAATTTTAGACCTTGCGTTCGATTTTGCAACTTCTTGCGAATTTTTGCAAACTTCGTGATCATATCAACTTTTTGCATGATTTCATCCTTCAAATTGTTTTGCCAATTTTTAAAAAAATATTAGAATTTGTTATCATTCCGCTGTTGCCAAGTTTTTGCAAATTTTCGTAATTTTCGCGATTTTTGCAGAATTTTTTGCATTCCTTAAAGTTTTAGCGGTTTTAATCAATGTTATGACTTGTTTAAAATTTTGCAAACTGTCGCTATTTTTTGCAGTTTGCAATAAAAGAGGCTTTTTGCGTGTCTTTTAGCTTCCTAACAGTTTTGAAGATTTTAGAACATTATTAAACTTTGTCATCATCCCCGTGTTAGAAACTTTTTGCGCATTTTCGCAACTTTTACCAAATTTTTTGCATTCCTGCTTTGCTTGTGTAAAATTTTGCAATTTTTTGCGAATTTTCGTCCTTACGGGTTTCAAAAATTATTTATTATTTATTTGTTTATTTATTAAACATATTAATGCAAAGTAAATTTGCATAATATGGTGTTGCACAAATATGGGCGGAGTAATGTAGACCATATGCCCAAGATGGTATTAACAGTATTTTATAAGGTTTTGTGACTGACTGTACACGACCTATGCCTTCACATAGGAAGTAGGCAACGTGGTTGTTAAAGAAATTCCACAAAAAACCGCAAGATTATATGGTTATCCGTGGCAGATCAGTCAACCAGTGCGAGCGAGACGAAAAACTCTCGAAGGCCAAACAACACACACAAGCCTGACCGCACTTAAGAAATAATTACGATGACGCGAGAGATGTTCCCCGACAACTCCTACTTCTACCAAAATTTTTAAATTGTCTTTGAAGAGATTCAATTTGTTGTGATAGCTCTAGGATTGGTTTATCTTGTGGTGTTGAAATTGATGCAACTCAAGCAGGTCGTGCAATATCAATAATTTTATCAGCAAATATAATTACTTTCGTAATTAACATTAAAATTTTGGAACTTTCTTTTTTATTTTGTAATAAAAAATATTTCTTGGTAATAATTTGTTTCACATATTTTGCTATATTGTTAACACTGTTTTTGGTTTGTAGCCATAAAAAATAGAAATTTCTTTAATTTGACTACAACGACAAATGTAGCACGGACAACAACCTGTAGCCTGTTGCCTTGTTTCAAAATACTCATTCTCATATAAGCAGGTGTATTGTATCTTTGACATTGTGTAGCCGGTAGCTTGCTGTGGTCTATGTGTTTAATGCATTAATATGTATAAGATTTTCGTTGGAAACGGATAGTAATAAATTTATAAATATGTAATAAATTCAAATATATAAGCCTACTATGGCTTAAATTGTATGGGCGTCTTAACGCCCACTTTTTTCAACGTAAATTTATAGCATTGCATTATTGCAACATCTATGCCAAATTTTAATAAAATCGCTTCAGTTAAAGGCTTTAGATTTGTATTTTAAATTCTGACCCTTATGGGCGCAGCCCCGCCCACTTTGGTAAAATTTTTGAGTTTTCAGATGTTTCTAGTAATTTTCTAATCTTTAACTACTCGTTTATCAAATTTCAGCCCAATAGCGCAAATTTAAATTTTTTATTATTATGGGCGTGTTTCAGCCCACTAGTTTTAATCCAAAATTTTCTTTTGCTAGTGTTTATCTTTCCTATTTAGTTTCGTTGGAAACCGAAAATAGTAATTACATAAATAGTACATTTAAATGTCCTGACCGGAAGTACATGAAATAGGAGGTTTAAATTGTATGGGCGTGTTAACGCATGTGCCAAATTTCAATAAAATTGCTTGAGTTAAACGCTTAAAATATGTGTTTTTAATTCTGAGCTTTGGTAAAAATGTTCGGGTTTTCAGATTTTTCTAGGTGATAACTCCCTCAGATCTACTTGTGTACCAAATTTCAGCTCACTAGCACAAAGTTTAATTTTTATGGGCGTAGCCTCGCCCCCCTGGTTAAAATGTTCAGGTTTTCAGATTTTTCTAGTTCAGTGCTCACGTAGATCTACTTGTGTATCAAATTTCAGATCTGTAGCTATAGCGGAAGTGCTTCATCAATCTGATGAGTGTGTCAGTGGTCAGTGGTCAGTGGTCAGTGGTCATATCACCGGAACCTTTCATTGTAAAACTTTCAAACTTCGCATATGACGTTACATTAATTTATATTAATTATAGTTTAAATTTTATAATTTTACGATTGCGGGGAACAAAGTTATGAGGGGGGTAAAAACAGCTCGAATGGCTTCCTGTAAATATTCTGCGTGCATTGGCCGGAACTTGGCCTGGCGCACTACCCATATGTTCTTAAAACTACCACCAATAGGAACAAATGAAGAAAGAGTAAAAGAATATCCTTTAACATTAATTCTTTCCACTTCTTTTTCGTCATCTTTTAATATAACGTTCGTTATCAAAAAGGATGAAATATTATAATTACATTTGACTCGTCAGGACCAAGTGTCTGCAAAAGTTGGTTTACAAACAGAATTTAAAAATATTTTGCACTTTGCAAAAATTTTCAAAACAAATACCTTTAGAGGTAGACAAAGTTTGTAGCGTTCGTCAATGTAAGTAAAATTTTATACAAAAAATAAAATTTATAAATATTTTTTATTTAGTATTTAATATTTGTCGAGGACATAATCGTAAGTAATGCTTTATTTTCAGAAAAAAATATTGTTATGGGTTAACATATCTTTTTATGAAAAAAATCGTGTGAAATAAAAAGATATCGGAACAAAAACAAAAATGAAGTTCAGATAATCGTTTAAGTTCTGGCTTCGACATCGTTTTCACGTGTTTTCTTGTGAGTTCGGATGTTCAAACATATGCTACGTCTATTTAAAATGAAATTTATAAAATACAAATTAATAGTATGTGTTTAGAAGAAAACAATTTGGAAACGGACGATTAAAAGTTTATTGATTTTCTTGTTGCATTTTGCTTTCATAAAATGGTTAAGAAGTGAAAAGAATACGAGTATTTTTGCTCGAAAGTGAAAACCAAAACATCTAAAAACTTCAAATCGTCAAATTCCAAATTGTTTTTTTAATTCGGATGCTAAAATTTCAACCCAAACAGGTGGAGCATGTGTTTTAACATCCGAACTCACAATAAAACATGTGAAAACGATGTGGAAGCCAGAACATTAGAAGAAATTAATTTTAATTTTTCTTCTCTTCTTTCGAAAATCACATTCAGGACAATTATGAATAAAATTCCGCGAGAAATTTCTCCCTTTCCAATTAGAATTTTTTGTTTTCCTTATTACTTGCTATAAGTTAGAATTGTTCCCAGGGAAAAATTTCTCGCGGAATTTTATTCATAATTGACCCCCCCCCCCCCCCAAAATCATAAAAATATTTCATACAATAAGAATTCAAAATACTGAACTTACTCCCGATTAAGAAATTATTCCTGATACAAATTTTTTTAAAACAGATGGTAGGCCTTTTATCATTATTATATGACGATATATACATAATATCCTAAACTACATTGTTATTTGTATTAAATAAATAAATACATAAACTTTTTTATATTTTACTCAAATACATTACTATGGAAAAATATGTCATGTAACGAATGTAACGTAACTTATCAACTATTGCTTGTATAAAAGACACTAATAAAATAATTTCTAAGCAACAAGCACTAACGCGAAGCCAAATTAGTACAGATCAATTTAAGTTTCGCGTTTTTGACAAAGAGTGATTCATTTCGCAGAGTTTTGCATTTTCATAGGTGCGAATCAACAACACTTCCTTTTTTGGTAACGTTCGTATCACTTTTTGTTTGCTAATATCTTAGAAACCTATTTATGCAAAAATACAAATTTACCACTAAATATAAAACCAGTCCAATGCTGTTCAAAAATTACAAAATAAACAAAATAATATTTTTACTTTAGGGTTTCTTCCCCATTTAAGACGTACGACAGTAACGTTCGTCATCCTGGAAATGCCCATATGCACTTTTATCCAAACACCTACATAAGTATAGAGATGAACCGTTTTTTGCTCTCCTGAAAACTTGTATTTTTTAAGATACGAGATTGAGAAAGTAAGACATCGATATTCAACTTATTGCTAATATCTCAAAAAAAAATATTTAATCGAAAAATACCAAGAGGTCATTTACTAAAAATTGCACTAGAGCAAAAAAATTTTAAATTTTTTTACAAAACAAATACATATGTGTGCATATGTTTATGTATGTATCTCTACATAATCGCACTTTGGTAAAGGGTATATAAGATTCGGCACAGCCGAATATATCACTCTTCCTTGTTTACATTTACTGCGCATTTATAGCGGGAACAAACCTTCGCATGACATTCGCGAAAGCAAATTTCCCTTCATGGGGAATGATTTTATTGACGATAGGGGTGGGGTTAACATATGTTTTTAAAACTTTTTTGGATATTATTAAATAATCGCATCTAATGTTAATCCAAAATGAAATAATTGTTCGTGCACATTTTCGTAACAATATGAACATCATTATAAATCTAAAATTTAACGGCACAATTCTAAAAGTGTGCACAGTAATTGAAAATCACTGGTGTAATTTATTATATGTATTACTCATATGATGATAACATCAAATGTGTTCGTACAATATACATGCATACATACTTATGTATGTACATACATATGTATGTACTACATCTACATACATATGTAAATATGTAAGTATGTATATTAAAATAAATAAAATTTCCTAACACTTTTTAATAATTATTCATTATCTAATCTTTAAAAACGATAAGGAAGCAAATCGGCTTAGAGTGTAAACCTGCTAACTCGCTTCAATTAAATGTTGCAGGAGAGACAAACTACTGTTATCATTTTCTATACATTGCTTAAGAAATTAGCCTAAAACATTAACCGCCGTATTCATAAAAAATATTTTAGGTTTATTAAAGGTTTACGTTTTGTATTCAACCTTTAATAAACCTAAAATATTTTTTATGAATACGGCGGTAAGTTTTTTCAACATGTAGTGTTTCAAAATAAAATAACTATTTACTTTAGCCGGTCCATGCGACGTCTCTTTTTCTTTCGAACAGTATTAAAATGTCATATATTATAAAGTGAATTTAGCAAGTTTACACTCTAAGCCGACGAAATATAAAGTAAATTGATGCATGCATATGGACATACATGCATATTAGGGTGATCGATTATTCGACTTTTTTCAGAAATCGGTTTTAGAATAGTTCGAAAATTTGAAATTATGAAAACCCCAGTTTCGGTTTTTAAAATTCAGGAAAACCGGTTAACCAGTTTTTTAAGAAAGAAAATTATTATAAAAAAGTTTTGATTTTAAATTGCTTTATTGTGAAAAAGAGTTAAAAGTTTCATGTAAATATTATAAAATAATACAAAAATTAAAGGTAAATCATAAAAATTAACTTCATATACATCTGTATAGTACATACCGAAACCGCTTTAGCGCTACACGCTTTACTAAAAAAATCGGATTACTGAAAGCGATACAAATTCCCGCACAGATTTTAAACGTGCCTTATTCAATTCGCTTTAGCGAAACATCGCTTTGCTGAAAATATCGTATTACTGAAAACCAAAAGCAAGCCCACAACTACGTTTTGTATGAAACTTACTTCGCTTTAGTGAAAAAATAAACAATGACCAATTTATTTATTAGAAATCGATTGCATAACTTAAGGCTGAAAAAATTGTGCATGTTTGGTAGTTAAAAAATTAAATGGCAAAATATATTTGTCCTTTTCGCTCTTACCTACTTTATTGTATTTTTTTATTATATTGTCAACGCAAGACATTTTCGAGGAAATTTAAATACTCAATGCACAGCATTGCGAAACTGAATTATTTTAATTTACATATATTTTAAACTTTTATTTTTGGTTTTAAAAATAATTAAAAATTATGAATATGTTTCTATGAATAACCTTTTTAAATTGAACTAAAAAAATATACAGATTTGATATAAAAAATATTGTTTTGCTGATTTTAAGCTGATTTTTAAACTGTAACAAATTTCAGTAATCCGAGCTACGTTTTAGAGAAAAAAATCGGATAACTGAAAAAACTGGGTTTTGGTTATTTTCAGTAAAGCGGAGTATGTATATATACATACATATCAGTCACCGAAAATAATTGTTACTCTTGATTTTGTAAAGAAAAAAATCAAGTACAAGGAAATATCGTTGCAGTTACTTTACATTACAGTCGGCTAACTGAGCCTTTAGTTGTCAATGAGACAGCGAAGATAACACATGCGTAGCGGGTGCAGTGAAAGAAAAGAAGTGCTATGCGAAAAATATTCTATGATCACCAATGCTTTTTGCGATATTCAATGTATTTATGTTACAAAACTTTTAAGGAAAGTAATGAATATGTATTAAAACATTTTAATTTTGAGCAGCTTCACTAAACTGCGCTTTCTATCTAAACTTTAAAGACCAATAACTCGGGAAATGTGGGCAGCAGACAATTTTTTAATGTTTTTTTATTTTTTACATTTCTACTAGATAAGCTATTTAAAGATTTCTTTTTAGGAATATTAGGTCTGTCTGCGTACTTTTCCAGTAGCAAATACTCAGTCAACTTTTTTAGGAGAGTAAGACCAATTTTACTCTGTCGACTGAAAATATCTTAAAAATTACGCAGACAGTATCCAGTGAAATCTTCCAAGAAAACAGCTGATCGGTGTTTAAACAATTGAAATAACAAAGCAAAAGAATTTTAGCCAGAAAAATAGCATTATTGGAATCATTGGTTCTGCTTTTAAGCCACCGTCGCACTGTATATTTGGACGTTTCTAGCATGAAATAAAGTGTTTTGTTTATTATAATTTATTATAAACGCTAAAAATCAACACAATTGTAGCTTATTACCTCTGCCATTGTTAAATTTCAATTTCTATTTTCATTTCACAAAAATTATTTCATTCAAAAAGTAATAAAAACAGCTGTTCAAACTATTTGCAAAATCTTGCAAGAAGAAATTTCTCCACTAACATTTTGCAAGTTCTCTAACTTCCAACTGTCAAAAAGTTCTCTTTTTAGCTCTCTCGCTGCAAGAGATTTGGAGTACGCAGACAACATTTTGTAAGATTTTGCACAAAACTATGCAAAATATGTGTACGCAGACAGACCTATTGTGAATGCAAAATGTCAAAACGAATGGTCTCTCTAAGGGCGACTTTTTGGGTTCGAGATTAAGATTAGTTTATTTCTCTAATTAGCTAATCCGAAAATTAACTTAATCTCAGATAATTGAGTTTGATGTTTTTGAGTGGTAGTTGAAACTTCTTGTTATGTGTAGTGTTACCATACTGAGAAAATTGTGGCAACATTTTCTGTGCAAAAGTCATACATGTTATCAACACACTTTTATTTTTTGTGGGAAGAAGAAGAAACTGCCACATTTTATTATTTACAAGTAAAATATTGGGCGTGTTAAAGGAGATATATACATAAATAATATAAAATATATATATTTATTGATGTGTTTTTAAATTATTTTATAATATAATTTTTACAAAAAGATATATGTTTCACAAGTGATTGTTGTCAATAGTTAAGTAAGATTAAACCACCACGATTGGTCGCTTAAACTGGCAAATAAAGCCAATCGACTACCTAAAAATGACAAATGAAGATTAAGGTTGATTTAATCTCTAATCTTGAACTCAAAAAGTCGCCCTTAGTCGTCAATCAGACAGCTACGATAACACATGCGCAACGGGTGTTTCAGATTCTTTATAGGTACCGTGAAAGAAAAAAAGTGATTTGCAAAAAATATTTTATGATCACTAATGATTTTCGCGACTTTCAGGGATAGTTTCTTACTAAATAGTTAAACTTAGTTTAACATGCGTTTGAGTTAACCAAGAAACAAAGTTAAACGGGATTTAACCGCCCATGCTGTTTTTCAGTAATGGATAAACAGTTCTAGAAATGCCATACTTTGTTTTCAATATAGATATGTCATTCTTGAAAATAGTTTACGTAAATAGGCAACACTTAAAAAACTATATGAAAATTCTTTAAATTTATTTAAAAAATCTTCAATAACGGAATTCTGAATTTTTGTAATATAAAATAATATATGGACTAAAAAATAGAGACGCTCCAAAAATTAAACCAATAAAGTCATAAAATTTTAAACCCAATTAATTCTAAAATCATCATACACAGACAGACCTCTTTGTTTAACGAAATCTTTTCAAGAACTCCAATTCATTATACAAAAAAAAATTATTTGGACGTGTTTTTATCTGTCTTATTTTTCTCACAATTGTCCTATCCAAGTTATTCTGGTGTCATAATCACTAAAATCTTCGTCGTCATAACAAGCATCCATTTTATTTATGTATTAATGTATTTATTTATTATATTTTTTTTTTCATTCGCGTAATATTTATTTCATATATTTATCATTTGACAGTTCTAACTAGTTGAGCTGAGCTATATTCGGTTAAGCCTAGATTATTAACTAGATAGTCTTTGTCTGAAAAACAAAATTTTAAGTTTAAAATACAGTTAACTGACAAATAGAGTTTATCTTTATGTTAAAAACTAGCTCTCAATGTGTTTTTTATGTCACAAAACTTTTTAGGAAAGAAATAAATATGTATTAAAAATACATTTTGATTTTATTTGGAGCAGCTTCACTAAACTGCATTTAATATCAAAACTTAAAAGACCAATAACTCAGGGAATATGAGTTGTCTCCAACTTGTTTAATTAATACTTTAATTTTATTTTTTAATTTTCTATCACGTAGGCTCCTTTTTATTTATTTTTCGCTGTTTTGCATTTGTTCCAAATATTTATTTTTTTCTATGTACTTCAGAGCCGAATGAGACTTTTCTCATACATACAAATAATTTTACTTTTGACATCACTGCTTTGAACCAAAGTCAGGCAAATACATACATACATATATATATATATATATATATATATATATATATATATATATATATATATATATATATATATATATATATATATATATATATATGTATATATATAACCAGGCTGCCCAGAGAAGCGCCAGAGTGCGAATATCAATCGGCTTTTTGTACAAATGAATACACATACGCTTACACATTTCTCTCGGTTCTCCCTGTGTGGGCAGCTCTGATATATAATATGAAAGAGAGTAAAATGCATGATTGTGCGAATGTACGTAAAAATAAGAGCATAGCGAAGTGCCCACGGGCGGCCTTTTGCTTATCTCTGCTTTAAACTATTGTTTATTGTTAATTAATGCATATTTATGATTTTTTTGCATGATTTAGTTTTGCTAATACACTTTAATTAATAAATAAATTATGCACTTTTATTTGTTGAAATTATGTAATTTATTTATGAAAACACTTTATTAAACGGTTAACCGGTTAATACCGAAATTACCCGATTAAACCTAAACCTAGATTAATTATTCGACTGATTATCCGATTAAATCAAAAGCCCTATTATATGCATACCCTAAAATGTACATGCATACATGCATACGTATATACATACGTAACCATAGATACATGTATGGCCATATAAAGGTATACCTTATAAGATGGTATATAGAACAGTCATAATGATACATTAATTTCGCATACCTTGAACAGTTCCCCAGGGCACCTCTATCGAAATTTCTTCCCACGAATCTCTATCTCGTTTATTGCCATCTAGAAATACAGACGTTTCTTTATTATCTAAGAATTTTAATTCATTCGTATTTGTATACAAACATACATACATATGTACATATACTTATTTATAACATACATATGTACATACAATAAATACTTAGTAGAAGCTATTATAAAATAATTCAGCTTTACGAACTTTGTACTTCTTTTAAGCAAGTCTTGCAGTATGAAAGTACGGCCTTTGAATTATTGTATTACTTACTTGCCGTTTGTGTTTCGGAAGATATATTTATGGTGATACCATTGATTTCAATCGTTTTGTAACTATACATGTTGTATTTTACCTTATATAAAAACGTTTTCTTCTCACTTGTTTAATCAATAAAGTACTTTTAATAACCAGATTATAGTTGTGGATAATCGAACAATTGGCAAATATAACAAGCCTATGCAGTTGGTATCAACAAATTTGGTTCAAATGTATCAAGGCCCATTTATTAGGTCTATGCAACTCTACAAAAACACAGCAATACAAAAAACAACTTTGTGTTTAAGTTGTCAGAAACACACACAAACATGAACTAAAGTATATGGTGCAAGCAGCTTTTGACAGTTTAAACAAGAAAACTCAGAATATCATCAGGACGATTGCGTTGACCTGATAAATAGGCCTTGAAATGTATAATCACACGTTGGTATTTAAGTATTGACCAGCTGAAAATTAATCAATTGAAAATTGTTGTTGCTTTAACTACATCAACAGCTGTTTGTAAACAATATGCGGAAAATAAGTGATGCACACACATAATTCGGATGAAAAACTAATAGACGTTGAACACAGCGTTTACATATCACAATGAATCATGACAATATACATATCTTATACACAGCGTTGCCAAATACATTTAAAACTTCTTATATCTGAAAAAAACTTTTTTCCCCATAAAAACTTTTTTCTACATAAGTACCAAAATTTTAAAAGAAAACATAAAAATGTATTATGTAATTAAAGCTATAAAAACAATTAAAATCAAAAACATAACATATAATAATAAAAAAACATGAAATAAAATTCATAATTAGATTTAGAGGTGTTTAAAAAAATATCACATACATTAATAAATATATTTCTTATTTGTAAATTGTTTCATTAAAATTTAAATCCATTTAAACAGCATAGTCGTACATAAGAGGTAGTAAACACAATTAGACACTGTTGTAGTAATAAGGGTGTGAGAATATATAAGATCGGTTCATTGCATACAAACATAACATCACGCACTGTGCGTGTGTGTTGGTAAAACATAAACAATATGTGGCAGATCACATCACGAAACAAGCAAAACAGCTGGCGCTTCGCGGTTACCTGTATTATTGTATAATGCTATAGTTGTTGGCATGACGTTTGCCGGGCTCAGCTAATATACATTTTCCCATCGAGCTTAAACGACCATCACGTATGCAATTTGCCCATTAAAAACATGTCGAGCAAAAGTCCGGTAGCACTACAGCTGTTACATATTTCACCATAGAACTATAGTTGATTTTTTGCTAGAATTCGTTTTGGTTTAGATTTAATAAATTTTATTTAAAAACTATTAAAATGATGCCTGAACCAGAGAATTGTCCTGGTGTCCAAAGTGCTGAAGCAGGGCAAGGAAGCGCATGTCAAGGTTGTCCGAATCAGCAAATCTGCAGCGATCCTAATAAAAAGCTTGAGGATCCAGGCAAAGCACTGGTGTTAAATGCCATGAAAGATATTCGTAATAAAGTGCTTATATTATCTGGTAAAGGGGGTGTTGGAAAAAGTACAGTGACAATGCTACTGTCACGTTATTTGGCCAAAACATACAATGATAAAAATTTCGGTGTTTTGGACATTGATATATGTGGACCATCTCAACCGCGACTCCTAGGTGTAGAAGGAGAAAATGTTCATCAGTCGGGTTCTGGTTGGTCGCCAGTGGGTGTAGATGATAATATATGTTTAATGTCAATTGGTTTTTTGCTTGGATCACCAGATGATGCAATTATTTGGAGAGGGCCAAAAAAGAATGGCATGATACGGCAGTTCTTAAGCGAAGTTGATTGGGGAACTCTAGACCTACTACTGTTAGATACTCCACCAGGTACATCCGACGAACACCTATCTGTCATATCATATTTGCGTGACGACAAGTTACCAGGTTCTCTCAGTGCAATTATTGTAACAACTCCGCAAGAAGTATCGCTACTTGATGTACGTAAAGAAATAAACTTTTGCAAAAAGCAAAATATACCAATAACGGGAGTTATAGAAAATATGAGCAGTTTCAGATGTGGACATTGTGACAAAACATCAGAAATATTCCCTGCAAAAACTGGTGGTGCTAAAGCAATGTGCAATGAAATGGATGTTCCATTTTTGGGTTCTTTACCTCTTGATCCAAACCTGACTAAAGCATGTGATATTGGTGAAGACATAACTTCCACACGGAACACAACTACTGAAGCTTTAGAACAAATATGCAAGAAAATTTCAATTCTGTAATGTTAGAACATATTTATGTAATTATACATTCAATTATATTTTTAATTTAAAATAACTTCAAGAAATTCTACATCAATTAATTCCTTTCTAACTACCGAAGAAAGGAATGTTACAAGTTTGTAGTGTGTCTGTGCGAATACACGTACAGACCAAACGGCTGACCAATTTTGATTTAGTTTTATCTGTTTGAAAGCAGACGATCTAATATATTCTCGGCTATACCTGACCAATTGGTCTGTACGTCGTGGGTATTTATAATTTGTGATTTTTGTTATTTATAAATATGGTAATGAAACTGCAGAGTACACTGAATTAAAAAGCGTTCTTGAAACAAGAATTTTTAGGGTTTCGAATTAAGAATGCAGAATCTTTAAAAATCATTTTTAAAATAAGAATGTTTATTATAGCATTATTTATAAAAATTATTATTAAATTTTTCTTATCGAGTCTGGCTGAAGTAGCACGTTGACTACGAACCCGAGGCACAAAGTATACAGAGGTGAAGGAAATGAGTGATGAAAAAAGCTAAAATCAGCTATGACACTGGTTCTGCGAGAAAAGGACAACTGTGTGTCCTTTCAGTGTTGTCATAAAAATTCTAGTGATGCTGGCATAAAGGACGGGGCATAATGAATCCGTCATACGTTAAACTTGGCCTTTTTCAACTGACATCAACGCAGCGACGGAGAAGGTAGGCACAATGAGTACTTTATTGACGGAAGCGTTTGTAAGTTGATTCTCCACTTTATTTATTATATTCAACTTTTTTATTTATTTCGTTATTTTCTTTTGTTTAATTTTATTTTTGTTGCCACAAAACACAAACACATACCAAAAAAACCAAACAATATCTGTCAAACTACTCAACGCACGCAAAAAGTTAAAAGTTGAACAATTTTTGTACTTTGCGTTGACGGACACGTACTGAATGTAACAGACCTCATAAGAAACCATGTATTTCAACTTAGCTGTCAGTTGAAAAAGCCAAAGTTTAATCTATGACGGATTCATTGTGCCCCGGCCTTAAGTCACTGATCCACAGTCTACTTTGTGACTAAACTAAACCGACTTTTGCAGATAAATCGTAATGTAACATCGAGCGCCCTCCTTCGTTCTGTAGCAGAATCATTATTAAAAAAAGTGCTAAAAAGCAGAGTTGCAGCTTTCCTCTATCACTTCCCTTTCACATTAGGTGTGTTTTTTTACTTTTGCAGTAAAACGCAGTAAACGAGTAGTTACTGAGAAAATTTTAAAATTTACTCTCAAAAAGAGCTGTTGCTGAAAAAAGTACGCGAACGGAAAAATAGTAAAAATTAGTAAGATTAAAGAAACAGCTGGGTCCTACTCCACATAGTGTTGAAAAATATATAAACGTTTGACTATTCAACTCTTTTAATTATTGGTACTCGATACAATACTTTTATAACACGAACAATCTAAGAACAAATTTTGTAACTTGTTTCATGTAATATTTGAAAAAAATTTCTTCATTTCCCTGTTTTGTTTTTGGTTAAATTAATAAAAATTACATGACTATTTGTTAATGTTATTGATTACCTTAAAAGCAAGTGCAATACTTAGTAACCTTAGCTGATAGCCAAAGCAGCTAGTGCTATTCAAAATATTATATTAGTCTTATATTTATATAAGTTTAATATCATGTAAATAAATAAATAAATAAAATACTTAGTAACCAGACACTTTACAGTTTTACAACTCTGAGTTATTACAATAATTTGCAAAACAAATGGATTAATAAAATATATTACAAAATATGTATATTAACATTTATTATTGTTATGCTTTGTAAATGAATTATTTTTTTAAAGACGTTCACAATTTTTATTCAACCTTTTCTCAAATTTTACCACTTTTCATTTGCTGACTTTTCATTTGTTTACATTTTGAATCATATGTTTTTATCCTACTAAACTTTACTACGACAAATTTCTGCAGTAAAAATTTGCAAAACATTCAGTCGAGAACTGTCACTTTACTCTCTCAATTTAGGTTCTCATTTACTGTATTTTGGGTACGCGAACGCAATTTAGTAAAATGCAGTAAAGTTCAGTGAAAATTTTTAAAAACTTTTGAGTACGCGAACGCAATTATTTTCTCACTATCTTCTCTTCAACTCACAAGTAGCACAAAGGGATAATTGTATTGGACCCAAGTGAGCTGGACTCTAAATTTCAACCTTCGATCAGCCTAGTAACCTAACCTTATCCTTGTAAAGTCTTAATAATTTTTATAAATAAGACTTAATATATAGATTTGTTATTTTTATAACAAAGCAATTTTAAAACAAAAATGTTCGCTTTACTTTTAAAAATAAATTTTTCTGATAAATATTTTAAAACCAGTCATGTTTTCTTATAATAAAAATTATAGTTTTTGAAATTATAGTTAAACAATTTAAAAAAAATATATTTTATTATTATACAAGGAATTTGAATTTTTAATAATAAAATATTAATATTTTATCATTATACAAGGAATTTGAATTTTTAATAATAAAATATTAATATTTTATTATTATACAAGGAATTTGAATTTTTAATAATAAAATATTAATATTTTATTTTCCATTGCCCTGAGTGACTCTTGAGTGATTGATATTCATAATAGCGAAATTTTTGTAGAATGCTCGTCATAAAAGCAAATAAACAAACTCGAAAATCGAAAGTTGTTCATTATAAGGACCTTTTGATTCCGTAGTGTATTTTAAACATGATGTAATATAAAAGCAAAACTAACATTTTTTATTTTAAAACGAACCATTGGTAATTTGGAAATTCGCTATTATTAATTTAAAACGTCTCATTCTTAATTTAAAAGCTCTCCATTATGAATTCAACACATTTAATTTTTAATATAAAAATAATTAATTTTAAAATAAAAATGCTTCATTATATTTCATTATTAACTTAAAACACTAGTTTTTAATTTGAGTATGTTCAACTTTATATCAAGGTTATTGTTTTTTTAAACCAAAATAATTACTTTTGATTTCAAAATGGTTTTCATTTTTGAAACAAGAATGAACATTTTTAAAATAACACAACATTTTTAAAACAAACTTGGTTCTATTTCATAAAGGTTGCGTTTTTAAAATGAAATTATTTTTACATGATTTTGTAAACTTATTTTTTTTTGGGTGTACGTGCGGCAACCAGACAATTTTAAAAATTTATTGGCGTTTTCTAATCTACGAGTAATATTGTTTTCAAACTGACATGGTTTTAACGTTAAAACCTGGTTTTACCATACAAATTGTTTTTATTAAAACCAACTTAAAACAATTTTTGAATTGGTTTTAACATAATTTTATGAAAAGCAACGTTATTTTAGCTGTGCTATATTCAGTGCTGCCAAGTTAAAATGACCGGAATCAGCGGAAAATAGGTGCGTTTGAGTACTTTTCCAGTAAAATCCAGTAACAGTAAATACTGAGTAATTTACTTTTCAGTACTTTTCCAGTAACTGAGTAAATACTGAGTGATTTACCTTGCAGCTACACGTACAATAAATTGCTTACAATTTTTTCACACGTATGGTTTGTCAAAATTTGCTAAAATTGAAGTTGTGACGTAGGATGCAAGCAATTTTATTTTCATTTTATGTGCAAAATGCCATCGTTGAGGAAAAAAATTAAAAATTTTCGTCTCTCATATTTTATATCAGCAAAGAAAATTACTTCTGCTTAAAATTTATTACAAACACAAAAAACATTTTACAACAGTTGTTAAATTGAATGAAGCCTTGAAAAAAATTGAAGTCCACCTGGCATTCAATTCCCAAATGTATGAGTGTGGTAGTAAAAAATTGTGTATGTATTGAACTTTGAAATATAAATTGAAACAAAAATTTTACGTGTAGCCTCCAAGTTAAAGAAATTACTCTCAATAAAAAAGTTGGCATATAAAAGTACGCGAACGGAAAAATTGTAAAATCCAGTAAAATATACACAACAGCTGATGGACAATTTTGGCGCTAAAAAATTATAGATATGTACAGGGTGGGCCAAAGAAACCAAGGGGTGTAAAAGTTTAATAACTTTTTTGTTTATTAACTTTTTTTTATTTTTTCTTTCAGATTATATAATATACAAAATGGAAATTTGTTTACACTAAGTATGAATAAATTCAGTGAAGTGCGACTTTGACCCGCGCACGAAGGGTTCCGTACGGGCACGAGATATGTAATTCAATACGAACAATATAAACTATAGTTTTGGCATTTTTTCGTTTTTGGGTTTTTTTTCGGTTTTAAGCGTTTTTTTTAGTTTGGGGGTTTTTTTAATTTATTGGCGCTTTCTGAGTTTTGGCACTTTTTTCAAGTTTGGCGATTTTTTTTTTTGGTTTTTGAAGTTTTTTTAATGTTGGCAATTTTTATTATTTTGGCGTTTTTTATATTTTTGGCGATTTTTTTTTTAATTTTGCCGTTTTTTTTCATATAGGTGATTTTTTTTGGTTTGGGCGATTTTTTTAGTTTTGAGGATTTTTTTTCGGTTTTTGACGTTTATTTTAAATTTTGGTGATTTTTTAAAATTTGCCGATTTTTTTTTAATTTTGGCAATTTTTTTTCACATAAACAATTATTTTGGTTTTGGCGCATTTTTCGCGTTGTGGCGATTTTTTCAGTTTTTGGCGTTTTTTCATACTGGCGATTTTTTTTTTCATTTAAACGATTTTTTCGAATTTGGTGATTTATTTTAGTGCTAGACTTTTTTTTTAATTTTGTCGATTTTTTCGATTTGGCGATTTTTTAAAAATTTTTGGCGATTTTTTTCAGGTTTTGGCGATTTTTTTCGGTTTCGCAATTTTATAATTTTCGGATTTTTTAGTTTTACCGTTTTTGAAAATTTCAAGAGTTTACCTCTTACGGTCTCCAAGATATAGCAAGTTGTCAAAATTACATAGACAAAATTGCATTAACTGATGGACCACCCTTTAATTTAAATTTTTTAATATTTTAATGTTTATTGTTGTAGTCTATATAAAAATACACTAATTTTACAAATTTAAAGTGTCAATATACATATGTACATACAATTGTATGTATATTACATAAGATTTTTACATTTTTCGTCGCTCGTTTTGGAGCACCCTTTAATTTCTAATTCTCATATATTTGTGGTTGTAGTGGCCAAGGTTCTACATACTCTGTCCAAATTTCAGGTCCGTAGCTCTTACATTTCCTGAGAAAATACCGTGTGACGGACAGACGGACAGCGTAGCGAAAACAATAGGGTTCCTTTTTTCACCTTTGGTGTACGGAACCCTAAAAATGATGTCTCTTAAATGACCACCGTTTTCAGCTTCGCACTGATAAGCTCTTTTTAGAGCATTTTTCATAACATCTTTCAAAACTTGTGGCTGTAGCGTTCGAATTTCTGCAACAATGTTTGCCTTGAGTTCAAGGATTGTCTCTGGCTTGTTCACATACACTCGCTCCTTCAAAAAACCCCAAAGAAAATAGTCGGGTGCTGTCAAATCTGGCGATCGCGCTGGCCAAATAATTTCCGAATTTCGAGAAATTATTCGCTCTCCAAAAATTTGACTTAAAAGTGCCATTGTGTCTCGGGCAGTATGGGCAGTGGCTCCGTCCTGCTGAAACCACATACCAGGTCTGTTTTCAAGAGCAGGACGTAAAAAATGTTCTATCATAAACCGATACCGCTCTCCATTTACGGTTGCAGCACTTCCATCTTCATTCTCGAAGAAGTACGGCCCAATGACATTTTCAGATGTGATCCCACACCATACTGTACACCTGATGGGGTGCAATTGGCGTTGATGAGTGGCTCTTGGATTTTGAGAACCCCAGAACCTACAGTTCTGCTTATTAACAAAGCCATTCAAATGAAAATGAGCTTCATCACTCATAGTCAAATTTTCAATAAAGTTGATTTCATTTCTGGCCAACTCTTGAAATTTAACTGCAAAAATTAGACGTTGCCGATGATCTGCGGGTTTTAATTCTTGGACCAATTGCACCTTATATGGGTATAACTGTAAATCTTTTTTTAAAATGCGCCGTAGTGACGTACGAGACATTTCTAGCTGAGCAGAACGCATTCTGCCAGATGTTTCTGGTGCTTCGTTAACACTTTGCTGTACTCGTTCAATATTTTCCGCAGTGCGACTTAAACGTGGTCTACCGGTTCGAGGCAAATCTCTTACGCTGCCATGTTGGTGATGACGATTAACTAAGCAACGAATCATCGCTTCAGAGGGCGAAATTCTGACGTTAAAATGTCGACGATATGCTCTTTGCGTTAAAATAATTGATCTCTGGTTTAAATAATAAAATTCTATTGTTTTGGTTGTCTGTTCAGTTGTGAACCTCTCCGTTATAAATTCTCCAAGTGTTGTCTATATAATCTGAAAGAAAAAATAAAAAAAAAATTAATAAACAAAAAAGTTATTAAACTTTTACACCCCTTGGTTTCTTTTGGCCCACCCTGTATATGCAAAAAAATATACAAAACTATACATACATAAATATTTATGCATATATATTTACATATGCAAAAAATATATACATGTCGTCAGGTAATTACCAAGCAAAAAAATCTTATTTGGAAGCACTAACAACTGAGGGAAGCAATGTAATGCTTGCCGGGCTCTCACAAAAATTATACATACATATATTATTACTTCTGTGAAGCACTTTAGGCAAAAAATTCATGGCTTTTTGGAAGCTAAATGTATTCTTTTAGCTGGCTCATCTCGAACAAAAAAATGCCTCATTCATGCGCAACAGTAAGTGATTCTGTAACATTGTCTCCCTTACAAAAACGCTTCTGGAAAGCAGTAATTTTTGCTGGGTACTGGCCAGCCATATGGAACAAATGTGTTACCGAGAAAATCGGTGAAGATTTTTTTCCACCTGTTTTATAAAAATACGCAATAGAATGTTTTACTTAATAACAGAAGTAATAGACACAAATATTTTTGTTTGAACTTACGGGACTGGCCCGCGATGTCGACAAGAAACTTTCTATACCTTACTTATATTGAAAACAAAAACTTTCTTATTTTGTTTTCAATATATGTAAGTTAGCGATAGACATTTTCTTGTCGACATCGCGGGTCGGGAGGCTAAGGTTTTTAAGCTTTTCACAATCGACATGAAGAGTTATTAGAATGTACAAAAAAGACAAAAATCTGTGTTGCGGCATATGCCAATCATGACAACAATATTGTTTACTTCCTTTCAAATACACAGAAAAAAATCTCGTAGGTAATAATGAATAAAATGGTTCGTAATTTATCAAATAAAATAATTGTTGAATCAGCCGGGTTTTTATTCAAATCTATTTAAAAATTCTTCACATTTATTCTTTTTTAGTTAAATAAACATAAAATTAATTTACATGTTGGTTTGAATAAAATATCTTAAAATATACCCAAAAATTTAGTCAAATTAAAATGTGTAGTAAGTTTTCGTAATCGAATTTAGTAGAAACAACAGAAGCATTTATTCAAATATACAACCTTCGAGGATGTTAAATTGAATAATTGGAGTCTTAAGTTGACAATATTTTGTCAAGTTCACTGCTTCAGATGAAGAAGAAGAGTAGTTTTTGTGGTGATATTTATGTACATATGTACATATTTATATCTGTATATGTACATACATATATTTTAATACTAACTAATGGCATATGTTGAAATGAAGAAAATTCGTAATCATTAACAATTCTCTTTTATTAGAATTGAATAAAATTCTTCATTGTTCATAAATTTATTCATATTGAAGAAAAACGTAGAAATGAAGAAAATTCGTTAAAATAAACCGAACTATATTAGTGTAATTGAATAAAATTCTTCGTTTTGAAGAAATTTACTCAAATGTACTAAAGAAATATAGATTTGAAGAAATTTATTCATTGTGATGAAAAAACGTTGATCAAAAGTTACAGTTATTTTCTCTTAAACGATTGTTGTTAATATCACTTGATATTGTGTGGGTTTAGAATTAAGTGCGTCTTTTAAGAATAATAGAAACAATAAATATAAAAAAACAAAGTAGTATTTAAATAATTATAGATACATAACTATATACATACATATGTAATTATGAAGTGACATCCGTATGACTGTGAACTTGGTTAAAAACATAGCAGAATATATAGTACAAGTTTTCCAAACCGAATTTTTGGCAAATATGTGAATTTGTGTTCTTGTAGAAAAATTAATAAATTAATATATTTACAGGGATATTACTACTTAAGCAAACTTGGTAAGAAGACACAAGGAAAACTTGATGTATGTATTTTAATCTGGTACGAAAAGTAAAAGAAAATGGTGCTCTTAAAAAAAGATCATATTCAAATAAAATTTCCTCTAATGATAAAAAGATCTTTAAATCGAAGTAAGATCCTTATTAATATATTTTAATTAGTTATTGATTTTTATATAAATTTTTTACATAAGATCTTCTAGAATTAGATATCGATGATAGTGTTGAAGCGCTATTAAGTGGCAAGTGCTCTTGGGCTGAAGTTGAAAAGCATTGGGCTGCATCTAAAAACTGAGGTGGTGAGGGCTAAATATACATCTGATTTAATTGACAAATGGGTGCAGTACAAAAAGCCATTAGGATTTCAATTGGTGCGGTATAAAATTACTTTGCTTGTTTTAATAAATTTACGTCTTTACAATTTTGTAGATCGATATTAATTTTAAGCAAGCATTTATAGTCAAATGCCGATAGTTTTCATAATGGCTTTCAACCGTTTGCATCAAAAATTATTTCTGAGTTTCATGAACGTATCAAAGACCAAGCAAGCAAACTATTATTGCAAAGCATAAACAAAATGAATAATATAACAGAAAGTAAGATTTGTTATAAATTTTCTAATTTATTAACAATAAATAATGAAATAATTTTATATAGAATGGTCGATGCATAGGAATCTTTTACCTGCTACATAGCATTTTAGTGCCATCTTAAATATAGTAAATTGAAAAAAAAAATATGCACTAGATACTATATACGAGACTCATAAAAAAGTTTTAGTATTGATGGAAGCACAGTTGCAGTCTGCGAAGAAGAGCTGTTGAGAAGGCAGAAAGCAAAAACGAAAATCCAACCAACGATATTGGTATCGGGTTCAACTTTAGAGCCGCAAGAAATAATAGTGTGCTTTGAGGTGATAATATATAGATTGCATACTGCGGTTAATGCTATATTTTTTATTAATAGTAAAAATATAAATATTTTTTAAATTTAATTTAGAATATCTAAAGGAGTCAATATTAATTAGTTCATTCGTTCAAAAATATTTTTATAAAATCGAAACAAGTTCTGATTATAGTAGACCACAAATAAACTTTTTAATAACTAACTTAAAATAGTATATTACAAATTCCAAAATATCAAACTATACTTTGATTGACAAATTTCATAAATTCTATTTATATATATTTTTTTAATCAAAATTACAATCAGCTCTGTTCTGCAAAACGAGTTGATTTGAAACAAAACAAACAATGGTCCTGCTTACGTTATTAAAAGAATAAAAAATATTAAAAAATATTGAAAAAAAATAAAAATCGCACGATTTCAAATAAATTTTATTTACAGAACAAGGCCATACATATACATTTTTAATAATAAGAATGAATAAATGTAAAATTTTTAGTTTATATTATTTTTTTTAAATAAATATAAAGTTAAGATCTTTCACTTTAACGTTTTTAGTTTTATTTCATTATATTTTTCATAAAATTTTAAATTATTCTATTTATTATTTAATAAAATTGTGTATCCTTTACTATCAAAACTGTTTAAAATAATATACATTTGTATATGTTAACGAATTTTGAATAACTTGCAGTTCAAACTAATAAATTTAATTATTTTGAAACCAAAAGGTCATAAATATTACATTTATTTAAGTTCGATGCCAGAAAAATTTTAGGGCGTGTTAAATATTACACGGGAAATTAAAACGTGTCGAATTTTCATAGAATTGTTGGATATATGTACATATGTATTTATAAAAACAATTCCAAACTAAGTATGTAATTTCACGGGGAATGCAGAACATAACCGATTGTTTTCAAACGTGAATAAAGTTAATAGATTATTATAGTTCAATTTTTGTTTATACATATCGTCGGATGGTTACTGGTTTCCCGCATGGAACATTTAAAAAAATTTAGTTATTGATCGATTATATATGATTAATGTTCATATTAGGATATATGAGGAGGTCCATAACAAAAAATGCAACAATTCCACTTGAGCAAGTTTTTGAATAAACGAATAACTGTAATTAGACTGAGGAGAATTTATATTGGGATTGTTTCATTTTGGTCTGATATCTAGTTGAGGTATTGAGTCACAATAAAACTGTTGACCTTTTGTATGTTTTATGAAAATGTTTACACATACTTTAAGCTGTAGAATTGTATTTGTTATGGACCTCCACATATAAAGTTCTTTTTGCCTTTTATATTTGTCTTAATAAATAATCTCATTAGAATTACTTGAAAGGAAGTGAAAAATATTGTTGTCACGATTGGCATATGGGACAACACAGATCTTTGTCTTTTTCTGCACATCATAATAACTCTTCACATCGAGGGTGAAAAGCTTAAAAACTGTAGCGGCCTGATCCGCGATGTCGACAAGAAAGTTTCTATCGGTTACTTACATAGGTATATTGAAAACAAAATAAGAAAGTTTGAAGTATTGAAAACAAACTAAGAAAGTTTGTTTTTCTTTTCCATATAAGTTGTAACGAGTATATCACTCTGTTGGGTTTTGGAGTTAAACAATACAGCACTAAATTTCCAAAATATAAACTGGTACCTGGCAACTCTAATACACATTGTAATTTATAATATTCGTTGTATTTTTATAGACACATAATGGCACCCGAATAAAGTTGTATATTAGAAATTGGTGTTCTTGTTTTAATCTTAATAATTGGCGACGAGGATATAAAAAAAGCTTATTACAAAACGAAATACGGATACATATGTAGGAAAACACATATGTACATATGTACATTGGAAATAAAGAAAAACTAAGTACACGTGCAGTTGTAGAATACAGAGAAATACACAAGTACATAAAATGGCCACGCCGACTACAATCGGACAACCTACTACCACCATCGCCACCGGGTTCAGCATGGAAGCGTTTTATGCAAGCATATCCACGTGGGCGCGCTGGGTCAAACGATTTGAGACCGCTTTGACTGCGACGTAACCAAAAACCATGGGCATGCACACGCATAATTTTCTATGTGACAAACTGCTGCCGGAAGTGCCAGAAACTAAAACATGATGAAATTAAATCTATACTGACAGAATATTACGATCCAAAACCCAATGAAATTTTGGAGAACTGCCGATTTTACTTGCGGAAACAAAAAGAGGACGAGTCGTGTGAGGAATATTTGATCGGGTTAAGGAAGATGGCCATAAATTGTAATTTTGAAACGTATAAGGGCGGGGGTAGAGCTGCAGCAGACCGTGTTCAGTGAAACCACTGTAAGTCTGGTGACTGGAAGCCACAAAACTAAAGAAAGTAAAGCGGATAGGGTACAGAAACCTTTATTGAAGAGAAACTGCTATCGCTGTGGAAATAGTCAACACTTAGCAAACGAATGCAGGCATAATGACACGGTTTGCAATTATTGCGGCATTAAAGGTCATCTAAAGCGAGTCTGTTTAAAAGGGAAACGACAGTTGAACCAAATCGATGTTGAGCAAGAGGAGGACCAAAGAGAGGAAATGTTACAAAGTTATGAGGGCGTTGTACACTCTGATCGTTCCAAACTATTTTGCGATTTGATAGTTGATAAAAAAGTAATAAATTCTGAAATTGATATAGGTGCGGCCGTGACTCTGTTGAGTGTTGGTGATGCGGAGAAGCATTTCGGTAAATCATAAATGATAAGAAGCTTTATAGTTATTGCAACACGCCAATAGAATGTTTTGGGTACTTGTTAGTATCCGTGCAGCTTCCCGGAAATAGAGTCATGCCCATTTTGAAGCTGTATGTAGTGAAGTCCAATAGAGGACCATTACTGGGTCGCGAATGATTGAGAGCAATCCAATTGGATTGGGCTACTATACTTGGTAAGACGGGCTCACATGTGAATAGTGTACAGGCTGAGAATAAAATGGAAGTCGGAGCTAAATTAAATAAAATATTAAAAAAATACTCCCTACTACAATCTCCGACTATGGGAAAAATTAGCGGCTACCAGGCTAGAATAAATTTGAAGCCGTCAGCTACCCCAAAATGTTACAAATCCAGGAGGACTCGCTTTTCTCTCATGGATTCGGTAGAGGCAGACATACAGAGACAAGTAGAGATGGGATTATTAGAAAAAGTGGACTCGAGCGAGTGGGCCACCCCAATAGTGGCAATACCAAAAAAAGATAGACGTGTACGTATATGCGGGGATTACAAAATAACTCTTAACCCCATGATGATAGTTGACGAACATCCCTTACCTACTATAGAAGAACTATTCAGTGCGATGGCGGGTGGCGATAAGTTTACAAAAATTTATTTGCGTCAACCCTACTTACAGGTGGAAGTGCATCCTGAAGATAGTCAGTATTTAACCATCAATACACACAAAGGACTATATAGACCTACCCGAATGATGTTTGGAGTATCGTGCCCCACAGCAATATAGCAACGGTTCATTGAACAACTACTGCGGGATGTTCCAGGGGTGGGGCTGTTTCTTTCATCAAAATCACGGCAGAAAATGATGAATTGCAACTTCAAAGAATAGAAGAAGTTTTGAAACGATTAAATACACACAATATGAGGATAAATGTTGAAAAGTCCGACTGGATAAAAAAAGAAATCGAGTATTGGGGACACGTCATTAATAAACAGGGTATTGGCAAGTTAAAAAGTAAGATTTCAGCCATAGATGAAATGAAGAGGCCAGCTAATGTTAAGAAAGTGTCCGCTTTTACGGGGATGATTAATTATTACGGCCGGTTTATACCACAATTAAGCACGATATTGTACCCTATAAATAATTTGTTAAAGAAAGGCATACCCTTCGTATGGAGTCATAGTTGCGAGAAAGCATTTAGAGATAAAAAATCACATACAGTCCTATACCATACTGGTGCATTACAACCCCAAATTAACTTTGGTTTTAGCTGTAGATGCCAGTCCGTACGGAGCCGTGTTGAGCCACAGGTATACCAATGGATCGGAGCGCCCAATACAGTTTGCATCACAAACGTTATCGGCCACACAACAAAAATACACCCAAATCGACAAAGAAGCGTATGCCATAATATTCGGAGTCAAAAAATTTTATCAGTACCTTTTTGGACGCAAATTTATTTTAGTAACGGATAACAAACCAGTGGCACAGATATTCTTCCCTACGAAAGGCTTATGGGTCGATTATGGATGGCAACCAAACTGTAATTGCGTTGCTAGTTGCCGAATTGGTATTGCGGATGGCAACTGGCAACTAACAGCTGGTAATTTCAGTTGGCATATTGGCAACCACAAATTTGTAGTTGCTGCATAGTGAAAAGTGAAAAAATTAAGTGCTATATTATTTTTATTTTCGAGTTTCTTTGCATACTAAAAATAAAATATGATTTAAAGTTAAAAGAGATTGTTGAAACCTATTTTAGGCCGCCTAATAGATTCTACATTTAGCATTTCCTTCTCTTCATCAGCAATTAATTCGACTTAACTAATAATTATTAAGATAAGTATTATTTTAAGCACTTAATGATTTTGTTTTAAGCACTTGCATTTCTTATATTCTGCATTTTTTCACATTATTTCACATTTCCGTTGCCAATCTGTCATAATCGCATTTTTGATAACTTTTTGCCAACTGGAGGAAGTTGCCATACATAATACCAATTTTAGTTTCAGTTGCGTTGCTAGTTAACTCGGCAACTGAAGTTTGGTTGCCATCCATACTCGAGCCATTACCCTTACTATCGGCTACAAGGATGCAACATTATGCAGTGTACCTCCAATTAGTTGATTACGAGATAGAAGTAATAAGGTCGAAAGAAAATGCCAATGCCGATGAAATCTCCAGACTACCTGAGAACATACCGCAGATCCATTCGATGAGGTAAACATTGTGGAAGTAGAAATAATTCAAAATTTGCCTGTAACGGTCAGGGAGTTGAGCAAAGAAACTTCCAAAGAGAAGGAAATACAGTTGTTAAAGGAATGTTTAAAATATGGTCGCCACAAACGGAGTTTAGCATTCAAGAGGGATGCCTACTGCGAGTAATACGCGTCTGTATTCCTGCGTCTTTACGTCAACGGGTACTGGACGAGCTACATTCGGCACATTTCGGAATCAACAAAATTAAAACCTTAGCCAGAGGATATTGCTGGTGGCCGAAACTAGATGCGGATATACAGGAATTAGTATCTAATTGTATGTAATGCCAATTGACGAGAGCAGAACCAACTAAGCAAAAACTTATTGCCGTTTGGAATGCAACAATCAAACCGTTTCAGCGAGTAAATGCTGATTTTGCTGGCCCAATCTATGGTAGATATCCCTTTGTACTGGTAGATGCTTTCAAAAAGTTGCCTGAAGTCCAAATTATACCAAACATTACGACGGCGAGAACGATCGAAGCATGCCGCGATATTTTTTTGAGATGGGTAATACCTAATGTTTTCGTAAGCGAACATGGTACAAAATTTAATTCGAGACAATTTCAAAAATTTTTGGAGTCCAATGGAATTAAACATAAACAAGGATCCCCTGGCGACGAACGGGCTAGCGGAGAGATTCGTGCAGACAATAAAAAATAAATTAAAATCCTTGAGTTGCACAGCAGCAAATTTGAAAAGTGCAGTGGCTAAAATTCTGCTCGCCTATCGGCGATCCATTCACATGGAAACAGGAAAATCTCCAGCAATGTTAATGCTAGGAAGGCAGATACAAACCCGCTTAGACTTACTATTACCCCAGAACGGAAAAGTCAATGACAATGAAAACGGAAATACGGCAGCAAAACATTTTGAGGAGCGAAGTAGAGTTGCGGTGAGACTACTTATCGAACAACAAATGGAAATTTGGCAAAATCAAAGCAAAGTTTGGCGAATTGAACTACGAGATAGTGTTAGATGATGGCCGGGTGTGGAAGCGGCATGTAGATCAAATGAGAAACAGGGTGCAGAATTACGACCATCCAGTTGAACGCACGGAGACGGATGATGTGGAATGTTCCACCCACGACACGCTCATGCATATGTTTTGATAAATTAATACGACTCAGTTGTAGCTTATATTACATACATACGAATATAATAAATAAGAATAAAAATAAACAACAACAACAACGCACATCAAGTATACTCAGTAACCATATTTAAACAAACACGCAAACACATGTAATATAAAGAAGAGTATAAAATATTATTTCCGTAAGTATACCAAGTTTGGATACAATCGGGGCGGTTCAAACAAGACAAGAATCTGCCATTTGTGTGTTGTGAGAGTGTGATTGAGTGAATAAAGTGTGTCGTGGGTATATTGTATTCCACCTTGCACAGCGGCTTCGGTCAGGAATGGAAAATTACTTCTTGAATTTTGTACCAACTATGAAAACAAAATGTACTTTTTAGACCATGACCATTAATAAAAACAGAAACGTAAATAATTTATATAAAAATTTAGAAGTATACAATAAACAGCAGAAACTTAACAAAAATGTGTATAAAAATTCAGTACACAATAAGAATTAACATAAAAAATATTAAATATTACATTCATAAAGGTACATTTGTGGATTCAACTATTATATTAGAGATTAAAATAAAACACATACAAAAAAATTCAAGAGAACATAGGCAAAATTAATATTACCATATAGTGAAACATTAAAATTTTTAAATTGTACCAAGTAACTCGCGGTACTACCACGGTACCAACAAGGTCAAAAAAGTACCATAAAAAGTACAATTGTACCATGATTTCTATCCGTGGCGTCGGCTTTACTGTCACAGCAACTTCGGTTGACTGTTTTCCACAGCGGCTTCGGCTGTTTCGCCACAGCGGCTTCGCCTAACTGTTTTCTACAGCGGCTTCGGCTGACTGTTTCGCCACAGCGACTTCGGTTCACTGTTTTCCACATCAGCTTCGGCTGACTGTTTTCCACAGCAACTTCAGTTGACTGTTTTCCACAGTGGCATCGGCTGACTGTTTTGCCACAGCATCTTCGGTAGACTGTTTGCTACAGCAGCTTCGGCTGACTGTTTCGCCAAAGCGGCTTCGGCTCACTGTTTCGGTATAGCGGCTTCGGCTGACTGTTTCGCCACAGCGGCTTCGGCTGACTGTTTTCCACAGCGGATTCGGCTGACTGTTTATTTAGCAAAAGATTATATATGTAGATTTAAGCATAGTAAGTTAAGAAATATAGTACGCCTTATTTATAAAAATTATTGACTTTATAAATACTTTTTAAGCAAAATTTCTATGAAAATTTGTTCTAAAAAATCTTTTTAAAGCCTTAATAAGTTTTATAAATAAGGCTGTAATACTGTACTTGTTTTAATTATTAGTTATAAGAAAGGTTGTACAATTAGTTATGAAGGTAGAATAATGCCGATCATCCGACACAACCCGAGTGTTCCCGACCGATTTCCGAAATCATCGTAGTTGCCAGCAATAACCCCGATATACCGTAATCGTAATTATAAACGATTGCTACCACTACCATGACGAAGTAATTACAAGGATAATCACGAGTGCCACCGACCGACTTCCGACATCATCGTAGGTGACAGCAATACCCCCGAGATACCGTAACCGTAATTATAACCGATTGCTGCCACTGCCCTGACGAGGATAACTATAAAAGGCAAATATTATTCACGATTATCACCGATTGAATCTTATCTTCATTTTAGCTATTGTTATATTATATCCAACTATCAAAAAACAGCTGATCGATGTTTTTCTATGAAAAGTAGGTTATGTTACATTACATCTCTGTAACCATTTTCCTACTGTTGCAGTTACTTTACATTAGGTCTGTCTGCGTACACATATTTTGCATAATTTCTTGCAAAATGTTACAAAATCTTGCAAAATGTTGTCTGCGTACTCCAAATCTCTTGCAGCGAGAGAGCCAATAAGAAAAGTTTTTGACAGTGCAACTTGCAAAATGTTGCTGGAGAAATTTCCGCTTGCAAGATTTTGCAACTAGTTTGAACAGCTGCTTTTATTACTTTTGGAATAAAATAATTTTTGTGAAAGGAAAATAAAAATTTAAATTTAGCAATGGCAGAGGTAAACAGTTAGAATTATATTGATTTTTAACGTTTATAATAAATTATAATAAACAAAACATTTTATTTCATGCTAGAAACGTCCAAATATACAGTGCGACCGTGGTGTAAAAGCAGAACCAATGATTCCAATAATGCTATTTTTCTGGCTAAAATTCTTCTGCTTTGTTATTTCAATTGTTTACACGCCGATCAGCTGTTTTCTTGCAAGATTTCACTGGATACTGTCTGCGTACTTTTTGAGATATTTTCAGCCGACAGAGTAATTTGGTCTTACTCTCCTAAAAAAATTGACTGAGTATTTGCTGCTGGAAAAGTACCCAGACAGACCTATTACAGTCGGCTAACTGAGCCTTAAGCTATCCAAGCCGACGATAAAACCACGTTACAAAGTAAGATATAGAAAGTTTCTTGTCGACATCGTGGGTCAAGCCCATAAGTTCAAATAAAAACATAGATATGTGTCTAATACTTTTATTATTAAACAAAACATTCTATCATGTATTTTTTAAAACAACTGGAAAAAAAATCTTCATCAATTTTATCGAAAACACGTATTTGTTCCATACGGCTGGCCAGTACTCAGCAAAAATTACTGCTTTCCAGAAGCGTTTTTGTAAGGGAGATAATGTTACAGAATCACTTGCTGTTGCGCATTAATAAGGCATTTTTTTTTTGTTCGAGATGAGCCAGCTAGAAGCAATACATTTAGCTTCCAAGAAGCCATGATTTTTTTTTTGCCTTGCCTTGTAATAATATTTAATTTTTGTGAGAGCCCGCCTTACGTTAGTGCTTTTCAGAAGCATTTTTCGAAGCTTTTGTTATCAAGTAATCAATACATTGCTTTCCTCAGTTCTTAGTGCTTCCAAATAAGAATATTTTCCTGGGTAATTACCTGGCGATATATATATATATATATATATATATATCTACGCATATGTATGTACATATATATATGTATATATATATTTTTTTTTGCATACACATATCTATAATCTTTTAGCGCCAAAATTGTCAATCAGCTGTTGTGTATATTTTACTGGATTTTAAAATTTTTCCGTTCGCCTACTTTTATATGCAAACTTTTTTATTGAGCGTAATTTCTTTAAATTACTCAGTATTTACTCAGTTACTGGATTTTACTAATATTTTTCTGGCATGGAACTTAAATAAATGTAAAGCTAAGTCTAGACGATATGTTGAATCAGCAAATATATGCTTACATTCATATGCTTAAAAATAACAACAAATCCTGCTGTCAGCAAATATATATGTTACTCGTCTACACAGCATGCTGAAAGTACCAAATTTTTTAAAGTCAACATGTGTCAGCCAATGATAATGCAACATATGAGTTAGCATGTAAGAGTTTTTGATGCATAAATAACTGGATGTCCCTCTTGCATGAGTGTACATCCAATTGCAAATGATGATGCATCCGTTTGTATTGTTACTTGCTTTCTAATATCAAAATATTTATTATAAGTTTGCTGGTTTATTTAAAAAATTTATTTAACAAAAAGTTAGAGACAAGTTGTTAACAACAGAATGAGAAAATATTTTCCATATATCAAACAATATAAAACATAACTCTACGATTGCTTTTCTATAACACACCTTCTCATTCATGCAATCCTAAACTAGCACACACAAAGTTTAATAAATCTACTAATATCTAAGGATTTTGTAAATATATCAAATAGTTGATCCGCAGTCCCGATAGGTTGCACGTTAATAACTCTTTTTTCTATGTAATTCCGTATGAAATGATGCTTAATATCTATGTGTTTAGATTTTTTACACTCCACATTTGATGCCATACAAATACATCCATTATCTTCATAGATAGTGATAGCCTGATTTTCAATTTCTCTCAAATCTCTAAGTAATCCACGTAACCAAATAGGTTCTGATACAACTGTGCTAAAAAGCAACGTATTCTGCTTCACTTCAAGATGTTGAAACAGTTTGTTGTTTTCTACTTGCCCAGGAAACCGTACAGCCATAAACTTTGAAAACATAACCGCTTACTGACTTTCTATCGACTTCATCACTAGCCCAATCTGCATCAGCATAACCAACTGAAGCTTTTGAATTATTACCATTATATTTCAGCTTTTTCTTTACAGATCCTTTAAGATATCTTAATACTCTTTTCAAAGCTTGCCAATGTTTATCTGATGGGTACTGCTGGAAACGACCAAGGTATCCTACTTGAAAAACAGATGCCAGGTCTCACACACAGCATTATATACATAAAACTACCAAGTAATTTTTTATATGGTTTTTCAATGGAATGTTGCTTTATGTTTGTAATAATTTCAGACCTTTATCCATAGGTGTCTTCACTGAGTTACAGTACATCATACAAAATTTGTCCAAAACTTTAGTGATACTTGCTTCTTGTGATATAATTATATTTTTACCTTCTTTCTCAAATTTCATTCCCAAGAAATTTTTAAGTATTCCATAATCAGATAATTCAATTTTTTTCCATAGATAATTTTTCAAATGTTCAAACAGTTTTGCACTACTACTTGAAATTAACTATTGATCCACATACATAATTACAAATAACATATCAGAATGTTCAAATCTCGTATACAAGCAATAATCATGATTCGATCTGGTAAATCCAAAACCTATAAGGTATTGATTAAGAGTATCGTTCCAACACTTTGGAGCTTGTTTTAATCCAAAAAAGGGATTTTTGAAGATGACAAACCATACCATTTTTTGTTTCGACCCCATCTGGCACTTCCATATAAATCTCTTCTCGAAGTTTTCCATTTAAAAATGCTGTTTTAACATCAACTTGATATAGACTTAATTTTTTTAACAGCTATAGCTAGTATCACGCGAACAGTAGTCAATTTAGCCACAGCTGCATACGTTTCTTTATAGTAGATTCCTTTTCGTTGGAGGTAACCTTTCACCACCAACCGGGCTTTATAGCGCATTGGGATACCATTTTCATCACTTTTGACTTTAAAAATCCATCTTGATTTTAGTAATTTGGTATTTTCTGGACGTTTGACAATTTCCCAAACATTGTTTGATTCCATTGACTGCAATTCCCCTTTGATAGCTTTATACCATTCAGATGCATCATGACGAGTAGCAATATCAGAAAATTGACAAGGAACATCCGCAAAATTGAAACCTTCACTGCATATGGAATATCCTAAACTGAATCCAAGAAATTTATCTGGAAGTTTTCGCTCTCTTTGGCTTGTTATAGCATCATCACAATTCTCATTATTAACATCGCTGGTTCCGTTACCACCATCATGGCGTACATCTTCTTCGGAAGTTAATATATCTGTTTCAGATATATTTTCATTAGTATTCGTGGGTGATAGGACGATCGTCATCACTAAGAATAATAGACACATTACGATCTTCATCCCCTTCTTGCATTTTACTTCTTATTATTATAGACGTTGCGTTTGTTTGCCCATCTGCATAAGGAAATTTCATTTCATCAAACTTTACATCCCTGGAAGTTACTATCTTCTTGACCTTTGTGTCCCATAACTTGTAACCATTTGGAACATAACAAATCATAACTAATTTTTTGCTCTTAGCATAAGCTTTACAACCAAATATTTTAAGAGAAATTATATTTGGATTATGTCCGAACCACATCTCTGCAGGAGTAACATCTTGCGGTAATGCTTTTGTTGGACTTCGGTTTATTATATAAACGCCAGTTAAAGCCGTTTAATTCCACATATATGTATTTAGGCATACTTGATTAAATTAACATTGTGCTTACATTCTCTACTAGCGTTCTATTGAATCGCTCCGCGACACCATTTTGTTGTGCTATGGATTCTTCAACTTGAATTCCTTTCTGTTTGTACCAATGCTTTTGTTCGTTTGATCCATATTTCAGATTTCTTTTTAATTGTATATATTGTTACGTTTAAATTTTATTAAACGTGTGAGTTCTTTTGATTGCTCAAAAATAAAAATAAATAACAACACGATTTTCTTATTTGCAACTGAACTTCCTTTTATTCTTGACTAAACCAATTACAACTTGTCTTTTCTTATTTTCTTCTGAACGTTATTATCCACGGCACGATGTCTTTTACTTTCAACGATGTTCACTCTACTAAATTCCAATTAGCACTGACTGACTGCTATTGGTTGCTTCGCGCTTTTTATACTGTGCACCAATACCACTAGAAGTTTCAAGCATAGTCCAGACGATCATTATCATCTTAAATGTTGTTTACTAAGTGCCCAATTAAGTTCATGTGGTAACTATGTACATACATGTGTATATGCATACGTGTGTACATCATTAACTAAGCATTACGTGGTGGTTGTTTACCTTTTGCCTTTCGTTTGAATTAGCATGTATGTATGTGTGTGTAAATATGCGAATCTTCTTAATAAGCAGACGCTTTTTGTTGTTGTTTTTGCTTGTTTACGTGTTACGCATGCTTATTTAGTTCTTTGCTACAGTGTTTGCACGCGAATATGTGTGTACGTTTGTTGCTTTAGTTAAATACTTCTAGATAGTTCTTTGCATTAACCCTGTAGGAATCTTTTTACGTAACAATATCATTGAGAAGTGCGTAAAATCATCAATAAAAGACACAAAGTATATCGAAACATCCCAAGCCACAGGATCTATCGGACCACAAAGATCAGAATGAATTCTCTCCAGTTTCCTCGTAGATTTAACGCGGGACTTATTAAAAGAATCACTTCAACACAAATATAGCAGAAGTCAATGTTTATTAGTTTAGTATTGATACCGCAAACCATATTCTTGTTCACCAATTGACTAAATGATGGGGTATTCAATTAATCGGGGTTTTGCTTTAATCGGTTAATCGATCGATTAATTAATCGAGTTTTTTGCTTAATCGGTTAATAATCGTTTAATTTAGGTATTAGCCGGTTAACCGATTAATAAAGTTTTTCCATAGCTCAAGTGTTTGCTACAAATAAAAGTGCATACATTATATATGAATTTGAGTTTATTAGTAAAACCAAAAACACACATAATAGTTCTTAAATCAATTCTATTAATTTTGTTAGAACATTTCTTGTTTCTTCTGTTGGCAAGTCATCATCTGACTCATAATGACAGAGCTCAGCGACGAATATTCTGCAAAAAAGTTAATTTCTGAATTTATTGGCTTTCGTTTTCGTACTGTTTCTCATTAAATCTATTCCTTAATTAAATTGTTGGCAACAGTACTATTGGCTTTTATTAAATTTTTAAATAAAAACTTAATAATTCACTCTAGTTATAGTACCAGAGTCTCTAGTAAACTCTTTTATAGCCATGTCCAAAGATTTTGAAGTTTTACTTAAGTTAAGATGGAGGTACATACCACGCGTTACGCGGCAACGCTTTTCTGGCTTGTTAAACATTTAACGCTATACAAATGGAAAGTTACACAACACGCTTTTGAGACTTTTTTTTTTTGTAAAATTTCAAGCCTTTGCCTGCTATTTTTTGTCGTGTATTTAAGTTTGATTATTCTTTAAATGTTTAATGCATTTTTTTATTCATTGTTTAATAAAAAATTAATTTCTAATCATTATTGTGTATGTTAACATATGAATCTGGCAACACTAGTTGTCGTTTTGTATACAACGCGTGAAAGTTGAACTATGTTCAACTTTTTGCGAGGTACGCGCGCCGCCAACTTCTGTATGTAACTTGCATTATGAAAACACACTATTTCAACTTTTTTGACAGGCGCGTGCATTGCATTAGCGCATTGAACGCGTGTTATGTAGTTCCACCTTTAGACTCCAACCTAAATTAGAGCGTCAAACGCAGCGTTAGCAGCAGGGTACGCATTTTCAGTACATGCAAACGTATAAAATATTATTTGAAAGTACTGAAAATACGTACTCTGCTGCTAACGCAACGCTTGACGCACTAATTAAGGTTGGACTGTTAGGATCACTGAACATACTTCTTTGTATGAATAATTAATTTTAATAATAATAATTAATTTTGTAAATGAGATGAAACAAATAATTATTCACATAAAAAATAAGCTGTAATACTACAAAATATGAAACAAATTGTTGCGTCGGTTAATCGACTGAAATTAACCGGTTTAACCGTTAATCGGTAAAGCCCGTTTTAAATTAACCGATTAGTTAATCGGGTAGTAATTAACCGTTTAACCGATTAACGGTTAACCGTTTGAATACCCTACTAAATGAAGACTGATTGATGTGGCCGTAACGCTTATGCCATAACTGATTCTTTTCAACATTTGTGAAACTTGCTACAGTTTGCTTAACGCTCAAGCAAACTTCACATAAGTTGCCTTTTAACCTTCTGTCAGTGCATAGTAAATTTTACATAGTCTGTGCATGGGGTCAACCTGACCCCACATATATTTAAATGCATTTTCTAAGCTTTTTGTTAAAAAATAGTCGTTTCTATTGTTATTTATTAATGAAAAAAAAACTTATTTTATTCAGAATATATAAGATTGACATTAAGATAATTTAAATTATATTATATTACATAATAAAAAATCCCCTAAAACACAAAGAAATTTAACCTTCTGTCAGTGCATAGGGGTCAAATTGACCCCAGTCTTTGTAAAAGTGATTTAATAAGGTTTTACACCAACTTACTATACCAAGCAACTAGATAAGCCTCAACTAATGTTTAACTCACACATTGCAAAAAAAATAATCGAAAAAACATTATAAATGACTAAGCTACGACAGTTTTAAAACTAAATACAAAATTGGGGTCAGATTAACCCCAATGCACCAAAATATGCTTGACTTGCTTAAAACTGTCGTAGCTTAGTCATTTATAATGTTTTTTCGATTATTTTTTTTGCAATGTGTGAGTTAAACATTAGTTGAGGCTTATCTAGTTGCTTGGTATAGTAAATTGGTGTAAAACCTTATTAAATCACTTTTACAAAGACTGGGGTCAATTTGACCCCTATGCACTGACAGAAGGTTAAGTAACCACTTGGTATTAGTTTATTTTCTTTTAAAATAAAAGCTTTGTTTTTACAGAATCTTACTTCTATACCAGCTGTAGTCATTTTCTTCACGGAGAGTAAATTATCTCTTAGCTCTGGAACGAATGATACATTTTGTAGTGTTATATCAACATCCTTGTTGCTTTTTCCAATGATAATGCCAACTTGATTAGCAATTAGGCATTGGTCATCTTTAGCAACTTTAATTTCAATTGGATTTGGTAAATTATTAATTTTATCAAAATACCATTTTTCATTTACCAAATGGTCACTTGCTCCAGAATCTAATTTAAATTTCACAGATGACTTACCACTATTTGATATACTAGTATCAGCCATAAAACAAATAGAGTCTATTTGTTTAACACCTTTTGCACTATGCGCTTCACTCTGACAGCATTCGTGTGCTCTATGCCCAATTTTATGACACTTAAAGCAACGGCCTGGAAATTTTGTCTTGAAACTTTTCTTTCCTGCAAAAGCTGTTTTTGTAGATCATTCTTCTTCAACACGATTTGAAATATTGGTTTGTTCGAGAAGCAAACGTTCCTTTACCACATTGTAACTCAGTTTAGATTCTTCTATATTTTGCAAAGCAGTAACTAATGGATCGAATTTATCAGGCAACGTCATAAATAGCTGCGCAAGGATATCACTTTCGTCTATATTAGCACCGGCCATCTTCAGATTCCTTACCAAATTACGGTTTGACCTTCGTTCATTTGCAGATTCAATGTTTGCTTCCTTGCTAGCACTTGATTAACAAGGGACTTCTTTGCGAATACATTCTGGAGGCTTTTCCACATTTCTTTGGCAGTTTGCTTTTCGCGAATGTATCCCAAACATTCATTACTCACGAATGAAACCAGTTTGTCTCTTGTTCTTCTGTCATTCTTCTTGAACTCTAACAACGCTGCAGCATTCATTGGTGGTAGGCCCGTTAAAACTTCCACCAAATTCAAATTTTCAAAATGAATTTTTACACAAAATTGCCACTCATCATAACCGCGACCATTAAATTGCGGTATACCAACACTATCTTTAAGATCGCCCATAACCTATTATAAGTTTGTTGGTTTATTTAAAAGTTTATTTAACAAAAAAGGTAGAGGCAAGTTATACTATGAATAGTTAACAACAGAATGAGAAAATATTTTCCATATATCAAACAATATAAAACACAATTCTATTATTGCTTTTCTATAACAATATTGTAGCACCGGTGTTGTTGACAGTGCATTTTTTTATTTTTTCGAAGGCATTCTCTTGTTCATTGCTGAAAATAAATTCCCTTTTTATATGCGTTATATTCCTAAGCGGTTCCGTTATTTCCGACATATTTGGTATGAACTTACTTAAGCAAGTCGCCATGCCCAGAAAACGAAAAGTCTCCTCTTTTTTTTCCGGCTTCAGAATATTAACAACGGCGTTCACTTTGTCAAGATCAGGTTTCATACCTTTATCTGTTAAAATATGACCGAAAAATTTTAGGTCGGTTTGGCAAATTTTTATTTTGTCTCTGTTTATTTTAAAATTTTCTGCTTTGAGCCTTTCTAGTAGCTTCTCCAAGGTTTTATTGTGATCTTTTGTTGCTTCTTCAATATTTTCCCCTTTTCCAACTACTAGAATATCATCTGATATACACGCTACACGTTTTAATCCATATATAACCTGGGGGTTAAATCTGTAATTTTAAACGAAAGAAAATGCTTTCGTATTTCTATGCTTATAACATGTAAATTCGAAAGCATTTTCTTTCGTTTCGAATTACAGAGTCGACCCCCTGGTTTTGCTTCATTTGAAAAATTTCCATAGCAGGTATTATTCCAAACGGCGTTCGCTGAAAGCGGTACTTTCCGAATGGAGTCCAAAATATTGTCATTTTGCTGCTTGTTTCATCCAATTCCAGCTGCCAAAATCCATTTCTTGCATCAAGCGTACTAAACATTTTAGCGCCTGCTAGTTCTGTAAGTATTTCTTCTATTGTTTCGAGTTGATATTTGACATCTCTGAGAGCTTTAATTCTCTCGGATCAATACAGATTCTAATCTTGTTGTTGTTTTTCTTTACTAATACGATGTTGCTCAACCAGTGCGTATGTGCAGGCTCTTTTTTTATTACTCCTGGTGTCTCCATTTCTTCTAATGCTAATCCTAGATTTTCTCGTAGCGCCATTGGGATTCTCCGTGGTGATTCACATTTTGGTGTTATTTTTTTTGTCAAGTTCTAAGTGTACCTGTCCGTCTAATTTGCCTAATCCCTCGAAAACGTCCTCATAATTTTCAATTATATTATAAGCATTTTCTCTTACTAGACCTTGTGTAATTTCTTTACATATTTCAATAAGCCTAAGTTGTTGGCACGCTTCAGCTGACAAAAGTGGACAGTGGTCTTTTTTTATTACATAAAATAGTAACTTAGCTTCATTTACATTATTTTTGACTGTTAATTTTGTTGTTCCTATAGTTGAGATTTCATTACCTTCAATTGTTTTTAATTTTATATTAGTTTGTTCAATTTCTGTGTTATGATCCAAGTTTTTCAATGTTTTTAGTCCTATAACATTACATGATGCTCCGGTATCTAGTTGTGTTTTAATGATTTTTTACTCACATTGTTCACTGATTATAACCAAATTTTTGAATAATAATTTGAATGAAATTTTTTGAAATTTTTGTTGAAATTTGTTTGACGATTTTCATATTATTACGCTTGTTATAACCATCCAGTAATCACACCCTTGCATAGTTACCTCTCTTGTTGCATTTCCCTGAAGGAAATGCCGATAGTGAAAATGTACTCAGTCGCTTTTGATTTTGTCACCAGTACTACTCTACAATTATTCCCCATAAAATACTTTTTGCTATAGAAAATTGAAAATCTACTAGTACTACAACAATTGACTAGGTACTGACTGCGTAGTTCTTATGGCAACATGGAGAGACAACAACCAGACATTTACTGGTACATTTCTATACCTTACGTACATACCCAGTGAAAAAAAATTGAAGTCATTCTAGCGGAAGTACATTTTCATTGCTTCCAAAAAATCGATATTTTTAATTTGCCGATAGTGAGCAAAAAACCATGTAGAAGCTTATTTTAGTCACACAAAACCTTGTAACTCCTCCATAGTGTTAGAAAATACTCACAAGAATTTAAAAAAAAATTTATTTTTTTAAAGAAATTTATGAACTATTTCTAGTCTAAAATTTAAAAGTTATTTGCTTAAATTTACACGAAAACACTGTTTCGGGCTTAAATTCGTATAAAAAGAAACGAATTGTTAAAAAAGGCAACTATTTACCATTTTTCCTAGATGAAAATATTATCATAGAACACAAAAAAGGGAATTTTTCTTAATATCGCTTCCAATTCAGTGACCAGGCATCGAAAAAGAGAGCTTCTTGCAATGACAACCCTATGTAAAAATCATTAGATCGGATCGAAATTTGCACTACTTCCGCATCGTAAACTCTACATTTTCATGACTTTTTTGGAGTCTCTTTTTTTACTGGGTACAAATTGTTGTTGTTGACAAATTGTTGCAAAATTACGTGATTGTTGTGTTTTATGTGTTCTCTGTAGTTTGTTAACTTCCATAGTTTACCTAACCACAACTTTTCTCCAACATTGTGATACTTTATTGAACAAATTATCCTATAGAGCAGTAAATCATCTTGTAATTCTCCGTATTGTGCATTTTTTATCATACTTCGTAGCCGATTGAAATATTCATCATATGTCTCATCATCTTCTTGTTTTGCCATATTAAACAATGCTCTTACATACATTTTGTTGATAGATGGTGTTAAGTTTTTTTCTATTGCCTTCAATAAATCATCCAGTTCTTTTTTCTTCGTCACTAATTGGCATATTACCATAACGTTTGAATACATCGGTACCAATTGCTATAACTAAAATTGCTTTCTTTCTATCTTCATTCTGTGTTGATAAACCTGATGCTTGTAAATATAGCTCCCACTGATTTTTAAAGTGTTTGAAGTTTTTTGATATATCTCCAAATTTGATATCAATTGGTTGGGGAAGCGGAATTTGAGGCATCGACCCTTGATTAATTTGTGTTCCATTTTGGATCATAAATTTAAGTTGTTCTATTTGTTCTTTTAATTGTTGTACTTCAGCCATCTTTCTTCTATAGAACATTCAAATTAAAAAATCGTCGTATTTGTTCTTCTTTTCTTTAAAAATAATTATTTTGTATTTCCACACCTGACACCATATTATGATTTGCTTTCTATAAAGATCGTTTTATTTAACTACATATCTATGCACTTGGTTATCTCTGAAGTAGTGAATTTTATGTTATATAATGTCTTGGTTTTTTTGCACTATTTCATTCGATTTTGCATTATTTCATTCGATTTTGTACTATTTTAGATTTGTAGTGTGTAATTTCTTGTTCCACTGGTGACAACGCTGACGCGAACGCAATCCAGCAAAAAATAGTACAAATTTGCAAACATTTTCGAGTTTTTCGAACGCACTTATTGCTAGTCGAGACGTAGGGTTAAGGAAAGTAATGAATATGTATTAAAACATTTTGATTTTTTTGATCAGCTTCACAAAACTGCGCTTTCTATCTAAACTTTAAAGACCAATAACTCGAGAGCAGCAGTCAATTTTTTAATGTTTTTTTATTTTTTTACATTTCTAATAGATAAGTTATTTAAACATTTTATTTATTTTTTTGATTTTCTATCACTTAGGCTCCTTTTTAATTTTTTTGAGCCGTTTTACTAAACTGCATTTGTTCCAAATATTTTTATTGTTTTCTATGTACTTCAGAGACGAATGAGACAACTTTTCTCACACACACTATAGATTTATTTTTGACATCAGTGATTTAGAACCACTCCAATTAATAATATCTTGTCTGTGTCGGGACTGCCGTCTCTTGAGGAAAGAATTTATGAGCCCAAGATGAGGTTAATACCCAGAAAAACTCCCTGGTTTATAAAGATGTACAGAACCATTTCAACTACAAAAGAGCATTTTTGTATGCTATTTTCTGCTATATATATACGATTCCTGAGCATTGCAAAATCTCTTGATATCACAACTAAGTCTGCAAAACCTGACTAGCGGTCTCCATTAGCCATGAATTGGGTATGGGCATCATGTCGGACATCGCAAATGCCTAATGGAGACCGGTCATGTCCATGTTTCGTCTATGCTGACATGGATGACTGAACATATGTCAGCAACGATTTGCAATAGAAAGAAATAGACAGAACAAAATTGGTAAATATTTCATCTCTATTGCACTAATGCAAAATACTTTGATTTGCCTGAACATGGACATCGCACGTATTCACCACAACAATAATGTTTATGAATTTTTCACAGTTGCCCTGCCGGACTCATGTCCAAGTCGATGGCTACTGGAGACGTAGGGTAACGTTCCCGCTTGGATACTTCCTATCAGTTTATGTGACATCTCTCTTTCAAAATTCTGTAAAAAGAACACAGCAAATGACATATTTAAGCAACTTTATTTAGAAAAAGAAAGACTTTACACCATGGATGAAATTTAATGTATACCGACGGATTGAAACTGGATAATGAGAATATGTATCGCATATTCCATAGTTGATCTGTCTGTACAGACAGTTTATCTGTTGTTAAATCGATAAACAATTTAGGGTCTACTAGCTGGAATGTTATAAACAAAATTCGTGATTATTTGCATTCCGGGACATTCAAATATTAGCGGTAACCATAGACCAGCTAAATATGCTTGCAAGGCCTGAATATTTATGGAAATAGTACATGAGAAACCAGATATAATATCCTTTATTAAAAGCCATATTGATCAACAGAGAATTTGAAACTGGAATATGAATTCGCCTTGTAAATGCATATAATTTATGTATCACAAAAAGCTACTCTTTGAAAATAAATTGTGCATGCGGCACAAAACGTATTTTTCACTCACATCCATGATATATATATATATATATAGAAGGTACTTCCATTCTCTCTTTGTTTTTAAGGGGCCCATACACACATACTGCTTGCAGCTACTGCCGATGAACCCTTCGTATACGTGTGTGATTGATATTTTACCACTAACTTATCAATCATTTAAAATAAAAATGCGTTTAAGAACAAACAAAAATATTGGTAGAATTCAAGAAATTAATAAAAAACTTATTTTCTTTGTACATTATTTTTTCAGAAATAATTTTTTGTTTGTTTTATTTCCTTTTTTGTTTGTTTTACTTTCTTTTTTTTCAGTAAAACTTTAAATTTAAAAAAAATACATATCAGAAGAATGAATAAATTAATTTTTTGTTCATTTGAAAAACTGTCAGCAGTATGAGTTCATTTCAAAATCAAAACTAATTTGATTTTTCATACTGCATTGTCTTGTGTGACAAATTCATTAACAAAAATTTAAAATTTACCAACACATGCTTATCGCATGAGCATCAGCAGTAAGTGTGTATGGGCCCTTTTAAAAATAGGTATTTTTGAAGTTTGTATTTAAAGAGATATAAAAAAACGTTCCCACATTATGAAAAATTTAAATTTATTCGTAGAAACTTTTTACCAAAATGTGTAATTGTCTTAACAAAATAAAGTTATTAAAGGATAAAGTTGTTAAAGGACTGTAATCCCTCACTTCCAACCGGCAATTGGAAGATGGGTGGTTCGGTGAGGCGGAGGGGGACAGACGTCGTGTAATTACTATACTAAACGCTGAAACCCTTCCTCACTTGGCCAAGTCCAATAACATCTTATCGTACGCCTTTGGATAGGTAACGCTGAAGGTGTACAAAGGAGATCAGTCTCCAGTGACGGATAAATCCAAGAAAGTGTGTGGAAACGCTGTGGAGGAAGAATCTGAAGAGGAGAAGGCCAGCTTGCGAGAATCTTCGGAAAAGGATGGCTATATTACATCCGACTCTGAAATTCTCCGAGGCGCCTCAGGCCTGTTCGACGCTGATTACGGCGAAGACAGTCTTCTTGAGACTGAGGACGAGTCCGATAAAGCAGCCTCAGCGGCTCTTCAGCTTCGCTTGACAACATGCGAAGTTGACATAGTCCTAATCCAAGAACCCTGGATTAGTAGTGGCAGGGTTTGCGGACTAATGACCAAAGATTTTAAGATGCTAGCCGTCAAGAATGAAGGTAACAATAGAACCCGCATCTTGGCAAGGAACCACCTTAATACATTTTTATTATCTAACTTAAGCGGCAGAGACATAACGGCAGTTAGCGTGGAAGTCGGAGATACATGCTACTGGCTGGCGTCGGTGTACTGCGCTCACGACGACCAAGGTCCTCTACCGTCGGTAGTGGTGAGAAACTTTGCGGATGCGGCGGTAAACGCTGAACACCATATCATCCTGTGCTGTGATGCCAACGCACATCATACTATCTGGGGAAGTGCGGACACTAATGAAAGAGTTGAGGAACTTTTTGAATTTGTAGTTAGTGCTAACCTTAACATTTGTAATAGAGGTCAAGAACCTACTTTTATAACAAGGAACAGACAGGAAGTCCTGGATGTTACCTTTTCTTCTGATTCGGTAGCCGATAGGATCATGAATTGGCGTGTACTTCAGGAACATTCCTTTTCTGATCATAGGTTTTTTGAGTTTAGTATCAGGGAGCGGGCACCTGAGGTAGAAATCTCCCGAAATATTAGGCAGACAAACTGGCGTCTGTATAAGACTATTTTTTCTAGACAATTAGGAGCGATTGGAGACTCGTCACTTCTAGAAACTTCTGATTTATATTGTGAGGTTGATAACATTACTACAATCTTCAAAAATGCAAGAGTTGTCTTGCCCTTTGAATAAGCCAAGGGGGAAAAAGAAACCGCCTTGGTGGAATAAAGAGTTACAATTGTGTAGGTGTACATGTAGAAAACTCTTCAATAAGGCTAAATCATCCAGAAATGAACTGGACTGGATAGCTTATAAGGGTAAATTAAAAGAGTATAAAAAGCAGATAAGAATCGCTAAAAATACAACATGGAAGAAGTTTTGTGAAAATATTGAAAATATTTCAGAAGCCTGTCGCATCAGAAAAATTTTGTCCGCTACTCCCTGCACCCTGGGGTATTTGAAGAATCCCAATGGGACGTGGACTACATCCAGCGAGGAGTCGTTAAGAACCCTGCTGGACACTCATTTTCCGGGTAACTCAGTGTCTGAGATTCAGAAATCTGATCCTTACCCCATACCTGCTGAAAATATATCTGACATCGTCAATATGCAGACATTAAATTGGGCTCTGAGAAGTTTCAAGCCTTACAAGTCACCAGGACCTGACGGTATCATACCGGCTGAGATATGGAAAGTATCGAATCTCGTAGCCCCAAGGCTACTGAGAATTTACACCAGTTGTCTAAGACTGGGTTATGTTCCTGAAAAGTGGAGGGAAGCGAGAGTGGTCTTTATACCGAAGGCTGGTAAAAGCTCTCACACCACACCGAAGGACTTCAGACCTATAAGTCTATAATCCTTTCTTCTGAAAGCATTAGAAAGTATGGTTGATCATTATATCCGCAAAACCATCAATGGTAAACTACTTTCCCCGCATCAACATGCATATCAAACGGGAAAGTCAACAGAATCGGCTCTACATGAGCTGGTTGGCACGATAGAGAAATCTCTTTCTGTAGGTGAATACACCTTTGTAGCCTTCGTGGATATTGAGGGGGCTTTTAATAATATATCTCCAGATGGGATAATTGATGCATAGTCGAATGTGGGGGTTGGCGCGGGATTGTATAAGTGGGTTCAAAATCTACTAACTCACCGTGGGATAACTGCGGCTCTAGGAGCTTCTAGGCAGACCCGCTTTGTAAATAGGGGTACACCACAGGGAGGAGTTCTTTCGCCACTATTGTGGAATTTAGCTCTGAATCCTGTGCTGCTATCTCTAGAATTGCGGGGGTGCAGAATCGTGGCTTATGCTGATGATGTGGCAATAGCTGTAAGAGGAAAATTCCTTACAACATTAAGGGACATCCTACAGGATGGTCTTTCATATTTAACAAAATGGGAGGAGAAACGTGGGCTATCCGATAATCCTAATAAAACGGAACTAGTCCTTTTCTCAGGAAGTATAAGATACCTGATTTCCGACCTATAACACTTAATAATACGGAGATAAAAGCGTCCAACACTGCAAAATATCTTGGTGTTATTCTTGATTCGAAGCTGAGTTTCAAGGCGAATATTCTAGAGAGAGTGAAAAAAGTAACAATTTCACTATATCTATGCAAAAAATCCATTGGGAAGAATTGGGGTCTTACCCCAAAAATTTTTCATTGGATCTATACTGCAATAGTACGTCCAATTCTCATGTATGGCATCATCGTGTGGTGGCCATCCCTGGAGAAAAAGACGTATCTATACACCTTACACAAGGTGCAAAGACTTGCATCCTTGTATGTAACCAGTGCTATTCGCACCACTCCTACGGATGCACTGGGGATGCTTCTTCATCTACTACCATTAGATCTAGTAGGGAAGGAGATGGCAATGTCCTCGGCAATCCGTCTTAGATGTGTTTCTCTGTGGAACGGAAATGGAACCGGCCACTGCAGAATACTCGATGGTGAAGTTAGGGGATGGAGGATTGACCAAACCTCCCCTGCTCTACTACACGAACGTCTTTATAAAACCTGGATACCATCTACAGAAATGTGGATGAATGGAACTCCAGGTAGAAGAAAAAGTGTTGATTTTTATACGGACGGCTCCAAAACACATGAGGGTGTTGGATATGGGGTCTTTTCGAGGGCTTTAGGTCTTCGTATTGCAAGGCGACTTCCGGATCACTGCAGTGTCTTTCAGGCAGAGATCCTTGCTATAAGAGAAGTTGCGAACTGGTTAAAAGTGAATGTCACTTCAACGACTTTAATTAACATTTACACCGATAGTCGAGCAGTTATTATGGCCCTCGAATCCTCGCTTCTAAGAACAACAACAGCCCTCGACTGCCGATCATCTCTAAATGAGACGGCAGAGCAGTTTGATATTAGGATCATCTGGATCCCGGGGCATAGAGGCTTACAGGGGAACTCTAGGGCTGACGAGCTTACTAGAATTGGGACAACCTTACAGGTTCTGCCGGATTAGGAATGTGTAGGTCTACCCCTACTCTCTTGTAAACTCAGACTTAGGCGCAAGACAGAGGATGAAACAAATAGGTGGGTCACAAGAAATGATTGCGTGATCACAAGGCAGTTATGGACTCACCTAAATAGAGAAGGTACGGATTACATAATTTCAAAGAATAGGAAACAAATCTCGATTCTAGTGTCCGTGTTAACCGGACACTATCTCATAGGTAGGCATGCACAAAGGCTAAGGGTTGAACACAACGACTTTTGCCGTAGCTGCCAAGATATTGATGAAGAGGAAAGCATAGAAAATCTTCTTTGTCACTGTCCTGGACTTGCAGGAAAGAGAATGGCCACAATGGGCGCTCTTGAATTCTGGGAACTTTCTGACGTTGCTGGTGTTAAACTTCAACGTATTAGCAGCTTTATACTGAGCTCTGGATGGTTCGACGGTGGGGACTCCGCATAAGCAGAGTCTCCGTGGTATCACAATGGACCAAAACGGTCTAAGTGAGTCCGGGTTTCTAACTGCCACCCCTACCTAACCTAACCTAACCTAGTATTTTGAGTTTGTTGCATATAAATGGACGATTCATAGTTCATAAAATTTTTCATAAAAATTTGAAAAATTTTTCTTAAAAAATTTTTTTGCATAAAAAATGGATCTAGTATATTTCATTAAATTGTTTGCACGAAATATAGACGACGTATATAGTCCATTTAAGTTTTTGTATACGAAATAGACAATTTATAGCCCATTAATGTTTTTGATAAAAATTTAAAAAATGAACCATGTATAGCCCATTATATTTTGTATCTATAGCCTATTTAATTTTTTTGCATGAAAAATAGACGATGTATCACGATTTTCCGGGTTTCTGACTGCCACCCCTACCTAACCATATTAAATTTTTTTAGTTGATCAATACACTGAATAAAATTTAATAAAATATTTTGTGTACGCATTCAAAGAAAAGCGAAAATTACTTCAATGACTGTCCCGTCTTTTAAATCTACGTTTAAAAGTAATATCGAAAATCCACATACATACAAATATATACTATATCTGAGCTGCCCAAATTAGCACCAGAGTGGTGAGCATCAGTCGACTTCTTATACAATTGAATACATTACTCTCGCTAATATTGGGTGTTTTTTATTGAGGTATAGAACTTTAAGTTGGCATCACTTTTTTAACTGGCGGCCAGTTTGTCAGCTGTCAAGTGATTAATATTTAGTTTGGTTTGCCATTTCATCATGAACAGGTTGACAAAAGAACAACGCTTGCAAATCGTGCAAATTTATTTCGAAAATAATGGTTCAGTTCGCGAAGTTTACCGCAAGCTCCGTCCATTTTATGGTCGACATAATCGTCCATCAGAGCAATTAATTCGGTTAACCATGGATCGTTTTCGCACTACGTTTACTCTATGTGATAATACGCATCCGCAGAGACGTCGAACAGTGCGCACCGAAGAAACAATTGCCGCCGTAGAGCAAAGTGTTGAAGAGGACCCGAATGAATCGATTCGCCACCGGAGACCGGTATAGAGCCATGATAACCGACTATTTTGTTCCCGAATTGGATGGCATGAATGTGGATGAGTTGTGGTTCCAACAAGACGGCGCTACATGCCACACAGCGCACGTCACAATCTATTTATTGAAGGAAACATTCGATGAGCGCATAATTTCGCGGAATGGACCTGTCAATAGGCCACCAAGATCGTGTGATTTGACACCATTGGATTATTTTCTTTGGGGATATGTGAAGTCGCTCGTCTACGCCAACAAACCAGAAACGTTAGGGGACTTGGAAGCCAACATTCGTGGCGTTATTGCCAACATACGGGCCCATATGCTCGAAAAAGTGGTTGAAAGTTGGACCTGTAGAATTGGCTTTATTCGAGCCAGCCTCGGCGGCCACATGCCCGAAATCATATTTAAACATTAATTGCATAAAATTATCCTTCCAATAAAGCCAAATTGATGGACATTAAAACGATTTTCTTGTGTTTTATTTCAATTCGAAGTTCTATACCTCTAAAAAAAACACCCTGTATATATTTGTTGTTGTTAAGCTAGACTACATTCTGCTGGCACCCAGACCAATTAGAAACATTTAAAAGGAGACGCGGAAAAACTTCCTATAACGGTGAAGTGGTCAGTCATTAATATTACGTTTATATGCATATATTCATAGATTACCTTGTGGTGATTGGTACGACATTTTTGTTCAATCTAATTCGTTTCTTTTTGGTCTAAATATCCTTTTCGGAAAAATGTTTGGAACACATGATGGACAGTATTGGCAAATCTGCTTTACAGAGCTTGCAAGCTCCTAGCCACTGTTGACGAACTTCAGGTGTTATAGGGAGCTTGAAAAATACAACATTCGTATCCTTAAAACATTTTGTTTGTCGAAAATTTGGAAATAAACAGCCCATTTTCGCTTTCTTTAATACAACACACATTAAACTTAATCTTATTACAAGCTAGTTCATTGCTTACCTTTTAAACTACGTTGTTTTCTAATTTTTAAATTATTTTAATTTATAATTCTGTATTTTTTGAAGCATGTATACAATTTTAAAATAATTTTTCTATAAAATTTACAAACAAAAAGGAAATAAACGGGAAATATTAAATTAATACGGTAGCACGATTTTACAAGAAACTTCAAAATACCTATCCTTCTCAGAATGGAAGTACTTTCTACATATATTTATATCATGCTTACATTAAAGTAATATTTATTAACTTCTAACTTCATTCATGAAAGTTCACAAAAATTTAGATTTTTTTCAAAACATGTGTCGGTAGCAGTGATGAAAATACAAAATAAATCCCTGGGGTATATTTAGAGAAAACTTTATGTAAACTTTCTTTGTCGTTTTTCTCCACTCAAACTTTTTGGCGAATGTGCTAAAGCAATTCTGAGGCGACGATATGTGTATTTGTTCAGTTAGACTCCTTTTCCACACGCAAATATTACTTTGCAAAGTATGAACTACATAATTTTCATGTTTTATTTTATTTATAAGCTATTTATTCTGATGTAAACAATATTTATGTTATGAAAGTTATGGATTCTGTATACATACATATATCTTCCTTTAGATCTTTCAATAAGCAAATGATTGCCTTATCCTAATTTGAAATGTGGCAATGGGTACGATGAGTTTGTTACTATAAAAAAGTGTATAATGGTTAATATATGGCCATACATTTTTTAATAAAGCATCCGGACCCGTTTCCGTAATATAAAAAAAATCATCAGTAACAAGCGTCACTTGGATGATGCAGGTGGCAAAGGCTTCTTAAATTGGTTATCGGCAAAACTAGCGTTGGTACTGTCCTGGCACGACACATTAGAATTTCGTGTCAAATTCATTTGTAACGCTTGTGATAAGGCCGTACTTTCACAATTAGGCATAAAAGTCATATTTTCACTGGGCCGCTTATCAACTGAAGACAGTATAAGCTTTGATCCGCTGATTTCTTCTGGATGTGCGAAAGTAAGATTTTTACTTGGCCGTAGTCCCGAATGCGCCAAGGAAGAAGTGCTGGGTAGATTGTTTTCATTATCTTCCTGCTGGTCATCAGCAACGGCGTGGGCAGCAACGGAAGTTTCTGAATATGGCGAAGGGTTTACAGACTCATTAAGGCTAACCGTCTTATCAGCCAACACTTGTGAAGCTTGTGTGGTTTCCACGTTGCATACACCTGTAGAAGGTACAGGATGAAGATTGGCTACCTGGGAATGTATTATTTCTGTTTGATTGGGATTCTGGGATTGTTGTGTTTCTATCGAAGCCAGCTTAGGTGGTTCGTTACGTATACATACTGAATCCGTACAATCTTTTACTTTATATATTCCCACCAAATAGTCAGACAACTCAAACATATTCGAGCGCAGAGAAATGATAATAAATTGAGCATTTTTCGTTCTCTCCTTGATATAATGAGCCACAATAGATATATTTTTGAAATCCAATGCGGCGTCTATTTCATCCATAAAATAAAGTGGAGAGGGTTTGTAATAGTGTAGGGCAAAAACTAAAGCCAAAGATGAAAGTGTTTTCTCTCCGCCCGATAAATTTGATATGTTTTTCCAGGTTTTCTTTGGCGGTCTGACACTGAATGACACCCCTTCGGTGAATGGATCCATGGAATCGACCAACTCGAGTTCAGCATCACCACCTTGTGTGATCATTTGATACATTTCTTTAAGTTTTCTCGTGATAATGTGGAATCCTTGCATGAATTCATTGTACCTCTTTTTGCGAACGTCATCATAGAGCTGCCTCATTTCATTTCGTTTGCATGTGATGTCTTCCAAAACCTTAACTCTTTCAAGATATACGTCCCTCTTATTGATATACTCCGCTATACATGAGAGGTTAGGCTTCTTTTTCAATAGTTCTTCTTGCACACTCTCTTTGTACTGAATATCTTGTAGCGTATGCGTAGCTAATTCTTCTTCTGTGTAGACTTTAAGAGGCAGTTGTGGTTCCGAATCTCCCGGTATTTCGTGTAAACGTAGCGGTTTTAATTGATCACGCCAGTGTGGTATTTGAGATTTAACATCAGATAATTTTGCCGAAACCGTTTGTAATTTTTGATCAATTTCAACACGTTTAAGTTTCATATCACTTTCCATTTTTTGAATTGCTGTTATTTCTTTGTGAATAGATGAAGATTCTGATTTAGATTTTTCTATTACTTCTTTAGCTTCTTCGATTTCTGTGGTGAGATCAGTTACTTCATCATCAAACTTCTGTCGCTTTTCACTAAGACTTTTGAGCTCGTCTTTAGCTTTTAGCACATCTGCCTTTAGACGTTCAGTTTGCTGTTCAAGTTTCCCCACATTGCGCTCATTATTGGCTGATTCTACTTTTAACTTCGATACGTTTCCTTTAAGTTTCTTAATTTGATTTTCCAGACTGGTTATTTTTGATTGCACCGCCTTTATTTTATCTCCATGTATCGCATCAATTTGGTTTTTAATTGCAACAATTTTTTCATTTACTTTTCCTGCGGCAGCATCAGCTTCTTTTAAAGTTTCCGTTTTCACAACTATTGAGGCCTCAATTTGTTTAACTTTGCCTGCATCTGTTTTTGTTTCTTGCATACGTTTCTTCTGAACCTCCAACTGTTTAAAAATACGTGGCAACTGCTCTTCCAAACTTCTTATAGAAATGATAAGTTTTTGAATTTCCGCCTCGTTACGCTGCTGGTTTGTTTTCAGTGCATACATTTCTCGCTCTAGTCTTCCCTGCTCTTCCTGATTAAAATTTAACGTGGATTGTAGTTCTTCAGCTTTTATTTGCATGTCTTCTAGTGCTTTTTGTGAAATCATTGAAGTTTCTGCCGACTTGCTAGTATTTGTACGTACTTTGGTGCCCATTTTACCACGTATTAGTGTTCGACCACCTCCGGACATCGTACCCGAAGTTTCAATAAGATCACCTTTAAGTGTTACAACACGAAAACGTGTGGCACCGTATGCAATGCGTGTGCCTTGTTCTAGGTCGTTGGCAACCAATGTGTTTCGCAGGGCAAAGAAAAATGCAGGTATAACTCTATTATCCTCTACATGTACCAAATCGAAAAGACGTGGAGCATTTTCTGGGCTGAAATTGAAATTAAAAAAATACATATGTATTACAAAACTAACATAATCCTCAATTATTGCTATTATAGACAAAGAGACCGTCGCGGTTAAAAATTTGTAGTGAGTAACTGGCAAAGGGGTTCATTCGATATCAAAAATTGCTTAAGCAATATGTAAAATAATCTATCATAATGCATATTCCTTTGTTTCGCTAAATTGTTTGGTTGTATAAACTTAAAAACTACTCACAAAGGGCTCCATGTAGTTAGCGCGTTGACTACAAAGCAAATACCGCTCTTCGGGAGAGCCCGACTTAAATCCCTGGCTAGATACATCGCAGATCACGGATGAGAAATCAGATTTACAAATTGTACTAATTTGCAAGAAAAAATTTACTTTTTTCAGTACGATTGTACCAAATTTTTTAACTTTTACTTTTTTCATACTATTTTATAATACTTTTTTCAAATTAACTAAAAACGTACGTAATATGTGTGAAAAATCTTAAGATTTTTTTTTTTTTTTTTTTTATTTATTATTATTAGTATTAAAAATACTTTTACAATACATGATTCAAACTTCCTATCATTATAAATCAACACTAAATCTCACAAAATTAATACATTTTTTTCTAAATACATTCTCGTTATTTTCATTTTTCATATTATTTGGTAGTTTATTATACAGTTGTAAGCCCTTGTAAAACAGTGATCTCTGCATCTGCGTTGACATAACCCTGTTTAATCGAAAATCGTTCACATTTCTTAGTCCGTACGGTTGGCTTTCTCCTACATATCTTATTTGTTCACAAAGGTATTTGGGGGCGTCGCCTTGTTTCATCTTTTTAATAAATCTGAGCGTATTGAATTGAAGTCTCTGTTTCACATTTAACCATTTCAGGATATTCAGCATTGTATTTATTTCAGTATATCTATCACATTTTAATATTATTCTCATAGCTTTATTTTGAAGTTTCTGCATTCTTGCTAATTGGAGTGTGTTGCTACATGTATATAAAATAGTAGACCCGTACTCGAAGTGTGGTTTTATTATGGTATTATATATATTTATCGCTGTAGTTTTTGATATTTAATTTCTGATTCTTCCAAGAAAACTGATTTTTTTTACCGATTGTTTTGCATATGTGCTCAATGTGTTCATTAAATTTTAGTTTCTTATCAATTATAAACCCGAGATATTTTATATGCTCAACTTTTTCAATTACCGAGTTATTTATTTCAAATGTTTCGTTCGAATTGATGTTAATTTCTATTATCTTCGTTTTGTTTTCATTAAGTTTAAGTTCATTCATTTTTAACCAATTATTTATTTTATCTATATTATAAGTTATAATTTCTCGACATTCTTCTTCCTTGTCTGTAATGGTATATATTAAGGTATCATCTGCGTATAGGACTATGTTACATCTTTCTAATATATTTGGCAAGTCATTAATATAAATAATAAAAAGCAGTGCGCCTAGTATTGAGCCTTGTGGAACTCCAAAGTCATTCATTACTTCCTCCGATACTGAATTATTTACCTTAGTTGTCTGTGTTCTGTTGTCCATGTACGATTTGAACCAATTCAGCTCTTTTCCTCTTATTCCATACATATATAGCTTTTCTATCATTATTTCCCTATCAATGGTTTCAAATGCTCTTTTGAAGTCAAGAAAAATTGCAATCAATTTCTTATCATTTCCTATCTCTCTCCATTTACTAATGACATAGTTAACGGTCGTTTCACATGAGTGTTTTTTACGGAATCCTGATTGATATTTGGAGAGTATATTATGTTCCTCTATATATATCTCCAATTGTATTTTTACAACTGTTTCCAGTATCTTTTCACAAGTTTTTAAGGAATTAATAGGCCGATATTCTTCGCATTTCTTTGTGTTTGCAATTTTTCTAATTGGCGTTACCATTGTTTTTTTCCAATTGTCCGGAAAACAGCCAGTCTGCAATGATGTATTCACTATTTTTAATAATACGCTACCAATTGCGTTCCAGTTGTCCAATATAATCTTATTTGATATTTTATCGTAATCAGTTTTATTTTTCATTTGCTTCACTAGGTTATATAGTTCTAAGTTATTTATTATACGAAATGTAAAAAAATCAGTTACATTGCATGTTATTTTGTTTACATATTGCACATTGTCTATCGATTCCCGTATATTACTAATGCTGCGTATAAAATAAAAGTTAAATTTATTAGCGATATTATAACTATCAGTGTATTCTACATTGTCAAATACCACTGATTTGATCATACTTTTGTTGTCATGAAGTACTAGGTTTTTGATTTCCTTCCACATTTGTTTCTGGTTCCTTGAGTTACTAATTTTGTTGTTTATATAATTATTTTTACTGTTTTCAATTTGTTGTTTATATTTATTTCTAATTATTTTATATTCTGCCCATTTTTGATTAGTGTTTTCTCTTTTAGCTTGCAAATATCTCATTATCTTTTCTCTTTTCATCAACCGTAGTTCATCAGTAAACCAATTGTAAACATTTTTATTCTCACGAATCTGCTTTTTAAACGTACATTTTTTTGCAGTATTTTTCAACAAACAGTATTTTTAACAAAAAGGTACTTTGAAATTCAGTTATTATATTACATTGTGTGACATATATGTATGTATTCATGAAATCGAAATACCTGCGAAGTGTTACTAAGGGTTTTCATGAGAACTCTTAAAATTGCCATTTGTGCAAATGAACAAACTTGCGTGAAGCCCTTATTGAACTTCTGGGCAAAAAGTTTATGTAAATTTGTAACAAACGTCAAAAAATTAATAAAATAAAAATAAAATAATAAAATTTTAAGCAATTTTTATTAAAAACATACATATTTATAAAAATAAAAAAGTGTGTGTGTGTGTGTGTGTGTCCAAAAGTGCCTAAAGAAGTCCAAAGAAGCAAAAAGTTGATGTTTACAAAATGCACAATTGCACAGCTTAAGTTTACGAGTCAAAATTATTGGGCAAACTTAACAGGTTTGTGTAAATAAATTTTTATACAATTTTTGACATTTTATTTACGAGAGTGTAAAAATGCACAATTGCAGTTTGCGAGACTTTTGAACAGTCTCATGAAAACCCTGGTTGGTATTCTCGAGCATAACAACAATCTGTATTTGAAATTTTACCTGTAACTCAAGATTTTGGGGGTAATCTTGAGTTACATGTAAAACACCATCCATTTATAAATTTAAAATCGTTTGATATTCAATTTAGTTAGAGGTTGATAAGTGCTTACAGGTACGAAAAGATGGTTTTATCCGTAACTCAAGATTTTTGGGGGTGTTTGGAAAATTTCAAATACAGATTGTTGTTATATTCGACTATACCTACCAAAAAAATAGTAACACGTTATGCTAGGAACACAATTGGGACGAACGACGAATTTCGTCTGTTCGCACAATAAAGACGAATTTACTCAACGAATTCTTCTCTCATATTTGATAAAGTTGGCTGTTGTGTGTACAAAAACAGAGAGAGAGAGAGAATTTTCTCTCAATTTTGTTTTTTCGTCGTTCGTCGGCGTACAAAATAGAAATAAATCTATCTCAGAGTTCGTCACGCACGACGAATTTCGTTGTACGGCTGTGTTGTGTTCATTTTCATATGCACAAATGTGTTCGATTTTTTATGACGAAAGTTCGCACCGAAAAATTCGTCGTTCGTCCCAGTTGTGTTCCTAGCATTACAGGTATTCATTTTTTTGTCACACCGTGTTATTAATTAATATCAATCTTTAATTTCAGAAGGTACACAAAAGACCTTCACCAAAAAAAATGGTAAAGGGTATATGTAGTTTTAGTTCGATTAGACAGTCGAAGTAAACAATATGTTTCTCTCTTTGGTACGAAAATACCCTTTTCACATTAGGAGATGAATTTAGAATCAATATGTTCCTATAGCAATTCTTTAAATATCGTTTCTCATGCTTAATTATTTTATTTCGAATAGCTTCGAGTAAGAGGTACATATGTTGTCGTTTATTATGCACTTAACAATTGCGTTCGCGTACTCAAAAGTTTTAACAAATTTTTACTGCATTTTACTAAATTGCGTTCGCGTATCCAAAATGCAGTAAAGAACACAAATTGAGAGAGTAAAGGGACAGTTCTCGACTGAATGTTTTGCAAATTTTTACTGCAGAAATTTGTCAGTAAAGTTTAAAGTTTAGTAAAAACATATGATTCAAAATGTAAACAAATGAAAAGTAAGCAAACGAAAAGTGTAAAAATTTGAGAAAAAGTTAAATAAAGATTGCGAATTTCATTAAAAAATTATTTTATAAAGTATAATAATAATTACTGTTAATATACGAGTAAATACATACATTGTAATTTACTTTTTTTATTTATTTATTTATTAAACATATTAATGCAAAGTAAATTTGCATAATATGGTGTTGCACAAATATGGGCGGAGTAACGTAGACCATATGCCCAAGATGGTATTAACAGCATTTTAAAAGGTTTTGTGACTGACTGTACACGACCTATGCCTTCACATAGGAAGTAGGCAACGTGGTTGTTAAAGAAATTCCACAAAAACCGCAAGATTATACGGTTATCCGTGGCAGATCAGTCAAGCAGTGCGAGCGAGACGAAAAACTCTCGAAGGCCAAACAACACACACAAGCCTGACCGCACTTAAGAAATAATTACGATGACGCGAGAGATGTTCCCCGACCCAGAGCTGCTTAACGACTGTAATTAGGCTTGCCACCCGTACTATATAATATAGTATTGTACTTTATTTCGAGTAGTTGTACTATATACTTTATTAGAACAATAAAGTACGCGAAAGTACTATATTTCGCATGGTTTGATTTATCTTGAATTAAAAACAAATTCGGATTATTTAATCAGGTCGTAATGAACGGAATAAAATAGTTTTTTTCTGAATGACGATTTGTTAAAGTTTTTTATATGATTCTCTATTCATTTTGACGACCATATCTCCAATCAACATAAATTGCTTTTTATTATGTTAGGTGTAGCCGTAGGGTAAAATTTTGACGATTTTTCCGAAAAGATAATCTGGCAGCACTATTTCACCTGTTTGTTTTGTTTTTTGTTTTGTTTGAGTGCAATAAGAAATTCTTACTGTATTATTTCTTCTAAGAATACGATTAATAGTTTTTATAGATATATGATAAAAAAATATAAACAATGGACAAGTATTCTAGTAAGGAAAATACTCCTACAAAACGTAATCTTGAAGATGAAACGGATGAAAGTGATTCTGAATATGTTACCCCAAAAAAAACCCGAAAAAATTGATGCAATAAAACAGAAGAATAAACGGTTGCAGAAGTACAAAAATCAATGGGAAGTTGAATACGGTGATTGGCTAACCAAAGATCCCCAAAATGAATATAACGGAAAATGCAAATTGTGTGGAATAATATTTGGAATTGCTTCAGCTGGAATTGGACAAATAAGTGTGTTTGTAAAAATTTATGCTCATTTTTCACATTCTGCTGTAAGAAGAGATGAATTGAAAAGATTTATAGCATCAGTAGATGGAGACTTCCATGAAGTTAAACGCCATGTGGGAACAAGATGGCTCTCTCTTTTGCCATGCGTTGACACATTATTATTAAATTGGCCACCTATTAGAAGTTATTTTGTAAGCTTAGAAAACTGTCCAATGATTTAAAAAAATTTATTGATGCTCAACAACACTGATGATGATATGATTGAAATTTATTTACATTTTTGCAGTCACATGTTAAATTTATTTAACAAAGCTATAAAATGTCTAGAAGGCAATTGTATAACAGTTTTAGATATTCATAGAATAATGGTCAATCTAAGAAATGGACTAACACAAAGAAAACAAGATCTCTTTTTTGGCTATGAAACAGGCAAAAGAATTAAAATTTTGTCTTCAACGGAACTGACAAGAGAAATTCACATGAATTTTGTATTATTTATTGATAAAGCCTTAGAGTACCTGCATAAATGGTTTGATTTCAATAATACAAACTGGTTATTTACAATTAGCAATATAAATTTAAAGAGCAATATTGAATTTGATAATATTGTTAACATAATTGAAAATTTAAATTTGCAGAAACTTAAAATAAATATGGATGAACTTTATGGAGAAGTTGTGGTATTAAACAAAATTTATGCTCAAATATACAGTTCTGAGGGTTTTGCAGAATTGTCTACTGCAAATAAATGGCGAGAATTATTCAAGAAGACTGATGATAATTTATTGAATTTGTACAAAGTAATTTCGTTTCTACTATCTATCCCTGCCACGTCAGCATTTACAGAAATAGTTTTTTCTGTAATGAATAGCAAATGGCGCGACGAAAGAAACAAAGCGTCTCTGAATCTGATAAAAAATGAACTTTTCATTTATTTTAACTTAAATATAGACTGTAATGATGCTGTGCAATTGTTTAGTAATGATAATTATTTGATAAAACTTGCGAAAAACAATAAAAAATATGCCTTTAAATTTAACAATAAAGAAAACTAAATTGTACTTTATTTTGATGTTGTGTACTTTATTTTTTTAACCTTTTATAACCAATGTACTTTATTTCAAAAAAAAAAGGTGGTAACCCTAACTGTAATTTACTTTTGTAATCCTTTTGTTTTGCTAATTATTCAAATTACTCAGAGTTATGAAACTGTAAAGTATCTGGTTACCTAGTATTGCACTTGCTTTTAAGGTAATCAGTAACAGTCAACATAATAATAATAATAATAATAGTAATAGTAATATTTATTATTTATTATTAATGAACAAATAACATCAAAGCTGGTTGTAAATATTCTGACAACACATAGTTGAACGGAACAGCCAGCCGTTTTCGAAGGCCACTAAACTTTCATCATCAGCGTTCTTCTGTGTTGGTTCACTGTGTGTGGTGTCAGTTGATGTAGATTTCTGCCTTATATACGAAACCTTCTTGCAAATGAAATACGTGAATTGTTTTGATTCAACGTATTTCAATTTTGCTGAAACGTGTTTTGTAATGGAAGCTCAATTTTACCATCTCTAATTTTACAACAGTCTTGTAATTGTTGTTTGTTCTTTACTAATTATGCACATGTTAGTTAATTTCCTTATTTTCTACTTAATTTGGTTTGTTACTATTAAGTATATTTATTTAATTTTTGCAACAGGCCCATGTCTATTAATTTTAGTTAATTTTAATTATTATTATTCGAACTTCATTTATTTCTATATTTATGATTTGATCAAGCTAAAGTTCCTGTCGCTTTGCAAGCCTAGCTGAAGCAGTGTCCCATAGTTAAATTCCTTAGCGATTTATAAGTATATTAAAAGCTTACAATCTAGACTGAGGATTGTATTTCTATTTATCAGCCAATGTATCTCAATTAATTTTAGTTTAATTTGTGTTAGCTTAGAGTCATAGTGTTTGTGTAAAATAGCGATAGGAAGAAAACCTTTGTCCGGTTTCGGAATTGATATAACCTTAGCATGCTTCCACTTCATGGGAAAATAATTGGTAGCAGCGTTTAAAAACTTCCCATTTGTGTATTTTCTTTTGCTCCTGCTCATACTACTGCTTCTGAAAATTCAAGTGTCGTTGTAGAATTTAACACAATAAACGAATAGTTACAGAAAAAGAAGAGCTTCAACTTTCGACATGTTCGAAAAGTTTTCTGTTTATCAGCGCGCTGTTTTAAATAAATTCTGAAAAGTTATCGTAGTAGAGATGTTGTATGTTTTTTCATTTCTTTTGATTTTGCAGTTTCAATTGCGTAATAAATTGCTTGCTGGAAGAATTGTTGTTGTTGTTGTTGTCTTGCTATTATATTTGTGCATATAGGAAAAAACACTCATACACACAAAACACACATTCAAACACATACACACAAACATTTCTGCTTCGTTAACTTCGTATTTATTTAAAGCAGCCGTCACTCAAACCGAAAACTTTTCAAACATGTCGAGAGTTGAAGCTCTTCGTTTTGTATATTTATTCGTATATTGTGTTAACTTCAACTACGACACTTTGAAATTCAGTAGAAGAACTATGAGGAACAGGTTGTGATTGGGCAGTCCAACAATAGAAAGGTCGAAAACAACCACAAATTTACGACTTTTGCTATTTCGACTGCAGTTTTTTAAACACTGATTGGTAGTAATGATGGTGATAAAAAAATGGGTTAAAAGTAAGGGAATAATATCGGTAAAATGATTCTTAAAAACTTGGGATGTATATTGTCATATCCAACAGCTTACAATATCTGGGAAAATGAATCATTTACTGGAGCAGCAGGAATGTAGGTAAAAAGTTCATTCAGTTGCTAGCAGATGAGCAATTCCCAGTATGGATACTTCCAATGTCCGGTATAGTTTTCCAAGTTTGTCTAGAACTGAGTGCTGACTCAAATCTTTTACTGTAGTAATCACACTTTGCTTGTTTTATCAGGTTATTAACTTTGTTTCTGTCCGCACGAAAAGCAATATTCAATTCCAACGTCTTAAAACACTTCCACCTCGAGTGTGAGAAATCCCTTTGTTTTATAGTAATTTTGACGTGATCACAGAAACAAGGTTTGTTTTTAGCATTGGGCCTTTTTGTGATAAAGAGGAACGATTTCGTCATAAAGTTGTAGTACATTATTATCAATGAATGACAGTTTGTCGTAAAAATATGTCATGAGATAGATGCTTTACCAGTTAATTTGCACACAGTTCTCATATAATAAATTATAATTTAGCCTATGGAAATTTCTATAGCTCTACTGAAAATTTTTCCGACGTAATGTAAAGTTATAGGACAGAAAAATTAAATCATGTCTCGAAAAACATGGGGCGGGGATTTGATCGTAGAAAAGAACTCTCGTTTCGCAGACAAAAAAAAATTATCCGTATCCGAACATTATATGGAATATCATATATATGTTCCATATATATTTATTTTGCTGGGTGGGTGATTAGTTATTTGAGTTTATTTGTGTAGCAAAATTCATTAGCCACCCTCTTTGTAAACATACACACCAAATTTGAAAACTCTGAAACAAGTCCTTCTATTTTTTCATCTTGGCTCTAAACGACACAGAGAAAACTAGTAAAAAAATAAGTAAAATATTAACTTACGTTTGTATACGTCCAGTTTGGCTTCTCAGATGTTCCACCTTTTCTAGCGCAATAAAGGATGCTCGACCAACATCAAAACGTTTTAGAGACTCAATGCATTCTTGAGCAGTATTCACCGTATCCACAACAACATTGTCCAGTCGGCCACAAGATGTAGATATGGCAACATCATATTTACTATCGATTCCACCCAGATCACCCTTTTTTATTAAAAAAAAACATTACACAACGAAAAATATAAATATATACATATATACGTAATAAATTAAAATAGAATTTTATTATTTTAAATTTAGTTTTTAAAATTAAAATTTTTATAAACATCTTACCAAGCGTCCCAAAATACCAGGTATTTTGCCTTCACTTTTTTGTCTCATAAGGAAATCTAAAACTTTGTTATTGGAACGCATTGCCTGCATACTGACGGTTCTTTCATTTATCTAAATAATATTAGTGTTAAGTGAACTTAGAAAACAACGAAACAACAAAATATTATAATATTACCTCCCCTCTAATTGTCATTATTTGCGTTCTCAACAGTTGCTCCTCATTTTGAAGCTTTTGCGTCTGCTGTGTTTTCTCATTCATCTCCTGTTTCATTTGAGGCATGCTATCTTTCAATTCAGTTACTTTAGCTTTTTTTTCTTGCAACCCTTGTTCAGAGTCATCATAAGAGCTTCTCATAGTTTCATATTTGCGTGTTTCGGCAGTCTCATCGTGTTTTAAAATTTTCAATTCTGATTCCGAAAGGGCTAGCGCAGCTTTAGCCTCATCAACATTAGCTCTTAATTTCATTAATTCTGTTTCTAATTTTTCACGGTCTTCTATTAGAGATTTTGTTTGTTCTTTTAAAACTGTATAATTAAGTTGCAGTTGCTCTTCTAATTCGCTTTTCTGTTTAGTTAGACGTGCAAGTTTGTTCTCACATTCTTCGATTTCTTTTTTATTTTTTTCGGGCAATTTTCGCAACTCTTCTAATTTCTTTTCATTTTGATCCGTTTGAGTCATATTCTGATGACGTCTTTTATTTAATAACGTCATTGTTTCTTGTACCTCCGCAAAATTGCTGTTAGCTTTTTGTAGTTTCTTTTCTAAATCTTCCTTTTTTTTACGCATATTATCATAATTTCTAAAATGTTTGTACAATAAAATAAGTTTAGCATGTTAATGTATCAGCTCAGATGTGCTATTAGGCAAAATTTAATGTTTTATAAACTATGAAATTTTGCCAAATAATATTAGAGCGTATTTGGAAAAAGAAAGTTCACTTTGCAAGTCTTGAGTTTATAGAAGAGAGGAGAAGAGAATTGAGAAAGAAGTAATACAGGGTTTCATGTACTTATGTTAGGTTAAGTTAGCAGGCTGCTGGTAAAATTTAGAGTTCAGCTCATGAAATTTAGAGTTCAGTTCATTTGGGTCCAACGATATCTTTGTGCTACCTGTGAGGTGAAGAGAAGATAGTGAGGTTGATGATAGGAAAGGGATAGTGATAGAGAAGACAGGTGATGAAGGAAGCGATAGAGGAAAGTTTCATTCTTTTACAACTCTGCCTTTTTTTGGCATGCTTGTTTCTAGTGTTGCATCGTCTCGGGTGGCAAATGAGGCGTATTAAATTTTGAAGCTGTTTTCGTAGCCATTTTATTGGTTATTTTACTTCGCCGATGATTCTGCTATGCAATACCGACGAAGGAGGGCGCTCTGATGTTACATTAGGATTAGCATCCGCTGAAGCCGGTGTAGTTTTAGTGACCAGATCTTTATGCCTGCATCACTAGAACTTTTTCCCCACAGCAATTGATACAAAAGACACTAATGTGCATCACAAAAATGCGTGGTGTTATTTTAATAACTGTCGGAGACCGTGTTCGAACGCAGGACCTTTGGTTTTATTGTCAACGTGTTAACTACTTCAGCCAACGCCACCCTCTTTCATCTACTTGCAAAGTCAAAGAAACGACTTTCGTTTCTTTTTCTTCACAGTCGGTCAAAGTGACATCAAAGTGCCGAACTTCAATTGGTTTCTTATATAAATAAAATGCACATAAACGAATACATTTCTTTCAGTGGTCAGGCCAGCATTGGTATGTTTACTTCGTGGTATACAGACAAGAAAAGAAAAATGAGAGTAATTTTTTATGTTCGATGTTTTGGGGGACGCAGTCAACCTAAAAAACTAACAGCCTTATCTATAAGAAAGAACCTGGCAGGAAGTTAGCAAAAGGGACGAAATTGAATCAGGTATTAACGAGTTCCTCCATACAATTTTATATTAAAAATCAGCGCATAATGTAGTTTAAATTTTATGGAAAAACTTGTTACGATTATGTTCAAATATGCCAGTTATTCTAACTTCATGCCAATATATATAAGGCTGTAAATCTTAACGAACAGCCCAAACACAATAAAAAATGCAAAAGTAATAAAAAAATAATCAAAAATACATGGTTATCTCACCACCTATTCCAATTAAAAAAAGTATAGAAAGCACTAAATTAACCTCTAGAAATCACTGAATTAACCTCTATCACTTCCTTAAGGGATGGCAAGATCTTATAACTCACAAGGAGCACACGTGTTGCTGAAAACTTCTTAAAATCTAAAACCACTTCCAATGTATGCCCACTCGGATTTTTTTTTTCCACAAATTATTAAGGACGAAATTCTTTGGCAGACAATAAATATCCTCGATATATCCAAATGAAAGATACTTAAAATAAAAAGTAAAAACTACTGCAGCTAAGTTGAAACTCATCAAAAGTATACAGCCTAAATCCAAACATTTCCAGGGAATTAATATTTCCAAAGAGTAAAATCCTTATAATTCTAAACATATGTCGAGGAAAATAAAAATTTTGAGCGTTTCCAATTTTCGAAGTCCTGGAATGATTTTTTAAGATAGGGGAAATTAAATAGGGGAAAACTCCCTGCTAATTGTTATTCAGAATACGGCTGAGTAAGAAATAACTCAATACACTCAATTCCCATAAACAACACGGTTCCAAATCGTGCAGGAAGATATAAACAAAATTCCAATTTATAACACTGGTTTGCAAGAAATGCATTCTTTAGGGCAATTAGGATGTGTTAAGCCATTGTGCCGATAATGGTATGTTTGAGTTTTTCGATGAATTCGTATATATGTATATGTATATACAAACTTCCATTTAAAGTGTCATCCAGCATTAAAACCTGGTTCAATGGCTGAGTTATAAGCGTTCAAAGTTAATATTCTATGAAATTTGAGTTTTTTTCGTATAGCTCTGCAAGAAAAATTACATATTATTACGTTTTTCTCTGTTTAAGAACGCTTTTCCGTGGACCCGAGGACTTGCAAATGAATACGAGACTCGGTGTAGTAATTAGGATTAAGAATGATACAAGTTTTATTTACAAATACACTTAAAACTAAATTATTCAAGATATTAAATAACTAATACAGCTTAAAATACTCAAATATTCACAACTGGTTACCAATGCGCGTTCCTTGCAGTTGTTTACACACGTCTCTTAGCTGGCTCCACAAGTATTCACGTGACACCTTTGTCTGCTGCTCGTCACTCACGAGACTCACTCTGCCGTCACTCACAGTTGATACACCAATACCTCTTTGTATTCTACTTGTCGCACACGAGGCTTACTCTGCCGACACACACCGTCAATACATCAATAACACTTGCTGGCTTTACTTACACCCTTACACACGTCTAATCGCAGCGCTGTTCCCTTTACCAGTCGACACGATAGACTTCACAATACTCTCCATTCAACGACAGACGTATAGTAAACCTCAGACTGCTCTTAACTATCAACTAACTACTGTATCGCAGACTATTATTCACTCACAACTCATTTATCAACTGACTTGTTTACTCGCAACTGACTTGTTCACAACTGCCCTGTTCGCAACTTTTTCGTTCACAACTCCAACTTCTTCACAATTGACTTGTCCGCAACTGATTTACAACTGCAACTCAACTCGTTCACAACAAAACCGACTTGCCATTTGATGCGTTACCTCTTTTTATACTTCGCACAAATACTACTAGAATTTTCCAGCTAAGTCTAGACAATCTCATTATCATCTTAAATGTTGTTTACAAAGCGCACAATCAAGTTCATGTGGTAACTATGTACATATGTATGTACATGTGTATATGCATACATCATTGAGTTGTTTATTTTATTTTTGTTCTTCATTGGAATTTGCCATGCATGTATGTATGAAGATGTGTGTATCTTCTTAAGGCTGTTTCAGTTTATAATACAAGTATTAATACTTTTGACGAAAATGCATCCTCTTATACTCTCTTATGCTCTTATACTTGTTTCAAAAATTTCAAAAAACAATAACTCAACATGTCAGAGCTGCATTTTCCACAAAACTTTTAATACTTGTATTACAGTCAGAAGCGACCTTTAACAAGTAGACAGTCTTTGTTGTTGTTATTGCTTGTTTACGTTTAATCATGCTTGTATGTATTGTTTATTTAGTTGTTTGCTTTATTCTAGATGTTTCTTTTTAATGACCCTGTAGGAATATTTTTCGCAACATATAGCGTTACAGCATATAGCGTTTCAATTTTATAGCAAAAACAATTTTAGCTTAAGTACAAACTTTTTTTTTTTACAATTTTTGTAACAGCAACAGGTTACTTAGGCTAAAATTTTCTTTTGAAATTAAAGCAAGATATAAAATTCGGAGTAGCCGTATATTATATACCCGTCACCGACGTCGTAAGAACTATATGCATACATACAATATTACATACATTATCTATTTTTAACTAGATCAGGCCTTTCTGAGAGGAATTTATTCACCCATATACATATAAAAAACACTTTTATACACATTAAACCTCCCAAATTGCCGAAAGTATTTATTTTATTCGCTCCACCGACAGTTTCTGATAGACTGGCCATAAAAAATCACATGTGTGTAAAAATTGCACTAATAGCGTACATACCAGTCATGCGCATTGCACTTTTCTCCTAAAAAATAACATATCTTGGAATAAAACACTTGGCATCATAACTTTTAAAATCGGCGTTTTTCTGAAAAATTTTTATAACTCTTTTTGCTTAGAATAAATACCACAACATCTTGTCCCCTAAAAATTACCTATCATGGTCCATTAATGGGATGAAATTAATTTTTTTTGGAAATACTTTTTTTCAACGACTCTTGCATTTTTCCATCCATTTTTTAGCTCTTGCTAAAAAATGGATAGTGATAATTATAACTCGTTTTCATTGTTTTATAAGTTAAGATCTGTATACTATATAGCCTCATTACATTTGGACCAAATATCTATCATCTACTAATATAAGAATCGAACATGCATACCAGTTTATTATAACCTTTGCTATGTATTTGAAATATCCTACAGCTTGTGACCCACTGAATATATCTCAACAAAACTACACGCAACTATAGACAATAGAGCAAAACATGATTTCGTATAAAAAATCTGCGTACTTATATATATTATCTAGCTTCACGAACAAATCCTTAGAATTCTTCCAACAATAACTCTATAATTTGAAAAGTAATAAGTTTGTAGAAGATTCACTTCATGGTGCCGATCAAGAAGACAATAATTTAGCAATTTGGACGGACACAAGAGTTTGGGTAAAAAAATGGTATTTACTTTTTCTTAAACATTTTTTTTAGCTTAACCAACATAAAACTATACACACGAGGTTCTCAGGGAGACAGCAAAAAAAGCTTAAGGGACAAAAAATACCGTTATTATGCTAATATTTAATTAAGAATCGTTGCGACTTATATTTAGCATAATTACACTTGTATACCAAAATTCAATGAATTAACTGAAATAACAGCGAAGATAATTAAAAAAAACCTTCCTTCTCCTGCAAAGTTTTGTTTTTTGTTGCTTAAGCTTTTTCTGCGGTTATGGCTCGATATACATAAGCCAGTATAGGTCTGCTTTGCGTTCTCGTGTAAATGAAAAACGATCCCCACCTTAATAGGAACTCAATATCGTTCACGTAGTGTCTCGAACTTTTCCAATCAATACCTCTAAGGGCCATTATTACAACTTAAAGATAGTTAAAAGTAGGATTTTGTCGGACGTATAAAACGCTATCCATTATTATAAATTTAATTTAACTTACCAGGAAGGATACATTTGCCTTTAATTTAGCGCTCATTTTAGGTTAAGCTAAAATTGTACTAATGAAAAACTTTTTTTACGCCCGATAAAATCGTACTTTTAACTATCTTTAAGTTGTAATGGCCCTAAGGTGGATATTGTCCGGTAAGATCTCATCCCCAAAATAACGGGATCTCGGCTGTGCGAATGCTGGACAACGACAAAAAAAGTTCTCCATTGTCTCGATGGCCTATATTCATTGTGGCTCCAATCTTGTACAAATTCCCTCGTAAATTAGAGTGACACGTTTAGATGCCAGTCACCTTCCTTAGCTCTGGCTTGTTTAGTTTCAACGTTCTCCTTGTTTTGTCTTCACCCAGGTCGGCCAATTGGACCTTGGTTAGATTGCCCACAGTATCAATATTCCATTGTGTCCTGTGGTCCAACTTCGCGCAATTTTTTAACTCAATCTTCGCTGTTTTGAAATGCTTTGCATTAATTGTCCAAATGAAAAAAATCGCCAAAATGAAAAAAGCGCCAAAAACCGAAAAAATCGTGAAATTGAAAAATCGCCAAAAACCGAAAAAAATCGCCAAAATTAGACAAAAAAGTGCAAAAACTAAAAAACCGCCAAAAAGAAGAAACGCCAAAAACCGAAAATCGCCAAAATTAAAATAAAATCGCCAAAATGAAAAAATCGCCAAAGAATAAAAAAACGCCATAAACTGAACACAAAACTAAAAAAATGGAAAAATCCAAAAACCGAAAAAATCGCCAAAAATAAAAAAATTACCAAAATAAAAAATCGCCAAAATTAAAAAAAACGTCAAAAACGAAAAAAAAATGCCAAAACTTAATTTTTTATATAGACTACTAAAGTTCGTATTGAATTACATATCTCGTGTCGGTACGGATTCCTTCGTGCGCGGGTCAAAGTCGCACTTTACTGAATTTATTTATAAGGTGCGTTTTAGTACTTTTCCAGTAAAATCCAGTAACTGAGTAGTTTAAAGAAATTACGCTCAATAAAAAAGTTTGCATACGCGAACGGAAAAATTGTAAAAACCAATAAAATATACACAACAGCTGATTGACAATTTTGGCTCTAAAAAATTATAGGTATGTGTATGCAAATAATTGTACATACGAGTACATATGTACATAAATATGTATAAATAATTACCCAGCAAAAAAATTCTGATTTGGCAGCACTAACAACTGAGGGAATGCAATGTATTGCTTACTTGATAACAGAAGCTTTGAATGACGCTTCTGAAAAGCAGGCTCTCACAAAATTTATATACATATTATTACAAGGCAAGGCAAAAAAATTCATGTATGTATGTATAAGAAAAAATTGACATGAAGTTAGCATAAGTGACGAAATTGAATTAGGTGTTAACGAGTTCCTCTATACAATTTGACATTAAAAATGGTCGCATTACCTAATCTTAATTCACCTCTAAGTCCTAGCATGATTTTTAATGTGAATTTTTATGGCGCAACTATTTAAGATCATGTTCAATTTTGTCACTTATGCTAACTTCATGCCAATTTTTGCTTAAAAATGGGGCCGTAAATGTATTGCTTCTAGCTGGCTCATCTCGAATAAAAAAAATGCCTTATTCATATGCAACCGCAAGTGATTCTGTAACATTGTCTCCTTTATAAAAACGCTTTCGGATAGCAGTAATTTTTGCTGGGTACTGGCTGGCCGCAGAGAATAAATGTGTTTTCGAGAAAATCGATGAAGATTTTTTCCACTTGTTTTATATAAATACAAGATAGAATGTTTTGTTTAATAATAAAAGTAATAGACTCATACGTTTTTATTTGAACTTATGGGCTTGGCCCACGATGTCGACAAAAAACTTTCTATACGTTATTTATATTGAAAACAACAACAAACTTTCTTATTTTGTTTTCAATATATGTGTAAGTAAGCGATAGAAACTTTCTTGTAGACATCGCGGGTCTGGCCGCTAAAGTTTTTAATCTTTTCACCCTCGACGTGAAGAGTTATTAGGATTTACAGAAAAATACAGAGATCTGTGTTGTCGCATATGCCAATCGTGGCAACAATATTGTTCACTTCCTTTCAAGTAATTCTAATTGTTGAATTAATATGTTATGTCATGATATATGTTTTTATATATTTTCAACCATAGTAATGTTATGTTTTATGTTATTTTAATTTTTCTCTGATTGTAAATTTCATTCCAAATAAAACTTCAACTAAAAAATGTTATGAGCCCAGGAAACTCAGAAAAATAAGTTAAATAAAAATAAAATAAAAATTAAATTTTCAAGGAATCAAGATTCGTGAAAATGAATTTAGCCAAACACATTAAGCATCTTCAAAATGAAAACGATTACCCAGTGGGGAAACGTAAGATGAAAGATTTACTAGATTACCACGAAGGACCGATTGATGTTATCGAAGGTAAATTATTGAAGCCAATACCATTAGAGGTAAGTGCAAAAGCCGAAGAAAAGAAATTATTTAAAGAGAAAGCAGATTTGTACAGAAAAGCGAACAGTTACGCGAAGTCTATGATTATAATATAATGGATAAAGAAACTGCAGCTGAAACTTGGGAATCATTGATGTTACAATTTCAAGCTAGATCAAAGGATCAACTTTTTAAAGTCTGCATTGATTTCTTTCAATTCATGTGGAATTCAACCGAAGATGTGAATTTGCACATAGAAAATCTTATGGCTAGAATTGAACACCGGTTTAAGAGAAGGGAAAGAAAATCCATTACCAGATGTACTGCTGGTATGTAAAACTCTTCAAAAAAAAAAGATTTTTCAAATGATTGGTGGATAGATAATGGTGCAACTCGTCATGTTACAAATAATAGAAGTTTCTATAAAGTATTTGAAAAATCTAAGGAACCTTGCAAAATTAAGACTGCTGGTAAAGAAATTTTGGACGTTGTTGGTAAAAGTACTATTGAAATTCATTCAAAAGTAAACAACAAAGAACTCGTATTTGACCTCACAGATGCTTGGTTTGTTCCACATATTTCAAGAAATTTATTCTCAGTGTTATCAGCCCAAGACAAATTAAAAAAACAGCCAATTTAACTCTACAGCAACAAAATGCAAACTTTTAACGAATAATGAGGTTCGAAAAGTTGGAGGCACCCTATATAAAGCAGATATCAAACCCGTAATTCCCAGAACAATTAATGAAATCAATTCCACTGAAGATGATAATACTGTTATGTAAATATATTCCTACAGGGTTAATGCAAAGAACTATCTAGAAGTATTTAACTAAAGCACTAAACGTACACACATATTTACGTGCAAGCACTATAGCAACAACAATTGAGTACAAAGCTACAGACATACACGTATACAAATAAAAGTGCGAGCACTTATGGTAACCAACCTGTACTAAAAATAGCACACTGCACTACTAACATACAAGTCGTTACTTTGAAAATTCAAAGACTAACGGACAATCGAATCACCTACTAACATCTAGAAACGGCGACATGAATTTTCCCCATTATGCTAGAAGACTGTTTGAACATCTGGCTACCAATAAACAAACTCGCCTAAACAGCCATATCGTTTGTGAGGAAATAGTTTCTTCCAGTTGGTTTTTTACTAAGTACATACATGCATGCATGTTGCTACGCCATCTATTTACGAACATTCTAGATCCGGTTTGGTAGTATAAAAAGAGCTGCCGTATGTGAGAGTGAGTCAGTGCTAATTGAAATCTAGTGGAGTGAACATCGTTGAAAGTAGAAGACATCATGCCGTGGATAATAACGTTAAGAAGTAAATAAGAAAAGACAAGTTGCAATTTGTTTAGTCAAGAATAAAAGCAAGTTCAGTTGCAAATAAAAAAACGTGTTGCTATTTATTTTTATTTTTGAGAATCCTTTGTGAATCCTGTGTTTATGGGAAGTTTCATCGTCTTCCATTCGGCACCAGTGAAAATGCCAGTAATGCAAGCGAATTGATGTTGGCAGATGTATGTGGGTGGACCTCTTCCAATATCCTTTAGTAAAAATAAATATTTAGTTATTTTCAAAGATTCATACACTATATATTGCTTTGGATATTTTTTAAAACAAAAATCAGAAGTGAAGGATGTACTGAAAGAAGTTTTTGCTCTTGCTAAGAATCAATAGAATCCAATAAGAGAATTTCTAAGTGACAATGGAGGTGAGTTTGATAACTTTGAAGTGCGTAAAATTCTTAAAGAATATGGAGTAACTCAAAGATTAACTGCTGCATACACACCACAACGAAACGGTTCCAGTGAACGAGAAAACAGAACAATCATCGAAATGGCTCGAACATTTAAGTATTCAAATAAAAATTTTAAATTTCCTGAAGCTTAATGGGCTGAATTAGTTCGTACAACCATATATATTTTAAATCGAACTCGTAAAAGGTCTATAGATAACAAAATCCCCCATGAGCTATGGTTCAGAAGAAAACCAAGAATAATTGGAAGCCAATGCTGTGCCTATGTTCCTGATCAGAAGAGAAAGAAAATTGATTCTAAAGCAATTAAGGGTTATTTAATCGGTTACGATACAGAAGAGCGTTATAGAGTTTATGTCAAAGAAAATCACAGTTTAATTTTATTCAGAGAGATGTCAGATTTAGTGAAGACCTAATACACTGTGAAAGTTCAAAAAAATCTGAAAGTAGCATATTGGATAATAAAAGTAAAGAAGTGAAATTACAATTCAAAAGTTATGAAAAACCCATTAAAAATTTTCTAGAAGACAAAGAACATAATCAATCGAATAAGCCAGAAACACAATAATATAGATTGTGATTCTAAGCCAAGTTGATCAAATAATTCGGTTTCCATAGAGGATAATGAATTATTCGAAGAGTGTATTGAAGACGATTTATCAGAACAAAGTGATTTTTATGGTTTTGAACAAAATAAACGGAAGCGGTCATTAAACGATGAAGACGAACCCAATAAGCAAACGATTAAGAGATCGAACTTTGTTACAGAAATCTAAATTTGATGATTATATTATGGCAGCACAAGACTTTATTATTGAAATTGAAACTCCAATGAATTACACCGATGTAATGAATAGTGCTTATAGAGAAGAAGATAATTTTTGACAGTTGGAAGTTAGAGAAAATGCAAAATGTTGCTGGAGAAATTTCCGCTTGAAAGATTTTGCAACTAGTTTGAACAGCTGTTTTTATTACTTTTTGAATGAAATAATTTTTTGAAATGAAAATAAAAATTTAAATTTAACAATGGCAGAGGTAAATACCCTACAAGAAATGAATGACTGAAACTAACACAAACAACATTTTTTTACTAACACATTTACAACAATTTTACATTCAATTCAACAGTTATTATAGTTGCTCTACTCTAACATATATGCTAGAGTGGAACATCTAATATACATATGTATGTCAAAACAATTAAAATATTGAATTTTACTGAAAATAATTTAAAGTTCGTTCGGTTTGTAAGATTAAAATGTATAAAAGTGGTAAAAAAAAATAATGGTGCTTGTGAAAAAGATAAAAATAATAACGAACATAAGAAATTGTATAAAGTTTAATTAAAAATATACATATATATGTATTCGTTTTTTTCAATATTTAGATATTTGGAAAGGGCATGGTGTGTTGGTGGTTGAAGAAGGCTTTAATACAACTCATTCTGGGCAAATTAAAGTTTATAAGATTTACAAAAGATAAGTAAAATAATGAATAAAAGATATTCACAAAGTTTAATTTAATTTGTATATCTATTTTCAAAATTTTAGATATTTGTAAAGAGCAAGGTGCGTTAATGATGAAAAGGTGTGAAGAGGGCTGGCTACCGCTTAAGTTAGTTGGAGTTTTTGTTAATTTGTTGTATATTTGTTTTAAATATTATATTTTCTTGTGTATTTTAAAAGCAAATAAAATAAAACAAAAAGTATATTTTCTGTCAGTATATCAATCATGTATGATTGCTCAATTGTGGGGGATATATTATTCAATTATGATTAGTCAAAATTGAGTAATATGTATGCTATCATTGATTATTAAAAAGTACTGGAGTGAGCAGTTCAACTATATGTTATATTCGTTAGTTAGAGAGAGATGCAAGATCACACGTACACAAAAGTTTCCATCACATTTTTCATTTTGCCCTTAATAAAGTGATGGAAACTTTGTTCTACGCAATGATGAATATGTCCTGCCTGACTATCGATCAAATGAGCAGTCAATTGACTGGTAGTCTTCTTGTAGGGTAGTTAGAATTGTGTTGATTTTTAACGTTTATAATAAATTATAATAAACAAAACATTTATTTCATGCTAGAAACGTCCAAATATACAGTGCGACCGTGGCGTAAAAGCAGAACCAATGATTCCAATAATGCTATTTTTCTGGCTAAAATTCTTTTGCTTTATTTCAATTTTTTACACACCGATCAGCTGTTTTCTTGCAAGATTTCACTGGATACTGTCTGCGTACTTTTTAAGATATTTTCAGTCGACAGAGTAAAATTGGTCTTACTCTCCCAAAAAAGTTGACTGAGTATTTGCTACTGGAAAAGTGCGCAGACAGACCTAATGGTATTATTTAACAAAATTCTAATAACAATTTAAGCCATACACAGTCTTTTAAATATAGCAAAATTATGTATTTGTGATCTTAAAATCAAATTTAAAGATTTCTTTACAATTTCTAGCTAAGAATTTTTAAAAAAAATTATAATATTTCAATTACTTTATTTGCACCGACAACATCTTCAACCACTTGTTTTTTTTTCATTTAAAAGAAATACAATTAGGTATTTCTGCGTTGTAATTTGATGTATGGTTGATTTTTTAAGTACTTTTTGCACATTTTTTTGGATTGGCAATGCCATAAAAAGTTGCACAACTTTACAAAATTTACCCTTATAATCTTGCACTTACTCAGACCCTGACAATTTTGCATCATTTGTGCAAAATAGTTTTCAATGTGGTTGTTGTTATATTCTTTGAAAATTTTGCAATTTTGCTTTTTCGCACCAGTGCAACTTTTGACGAGAATACCTTTAATGATTCCAATAATGCTATTTTTCTGGCTAAAATTCTTTTGCTTTGTTATTTCCATTGTTTACACGCCGATCAGCTGTTTTCTTGCAAGATTTCACTGGATACTGTCTGCGTAATTTTTGAGATATTTTCAGCCGACAGAGTAAAATTGGTCTCACTCACCCAAAAAATTTACTGAGTATTTGCTACTGGAAAAGTACCCAGACAGACCTAATGTTTTATGTTATTTTAATTTTTCTCTGATTTGATAGTAACTACAAAACTAATGAGTGTATTTATTAAGACAAATATAAAAGGCGAAAAGAACTTTATATATCCTAATATATTCAAGATATCGAAAAACTGAAAACAAAGTTAGGAAAAGTACACATTAATCATATATAATCAATCAATAACTAAATTTTTTTAAATGTTCCATGCGGGAAACCAGTAACCGTCCAACGATATATATAAACAAAAATTTAACTATAATAATCTATCAGCATTATTCACGTTTAAAAGCAATCGGCTATGTTCGGCATTCCTCGTGAAATTTCATAGTTTGGACGTGCAATGCCATTGTTTTTATAAATACATATTTCCAACAATTCCATAAAAATTTCTCACGTTTTAATTTCCCGTGGAATACATAACACGCCCTAATATTTTTCTGGCATCGAACTTAAATAAATGTAATATTGTTGACATCTAATTATATTTTTTTTGTTATATTGAAAATTTCATCAAAAACAAAGAATTTTTGTTTCCCTTTGATTTTGATTGTTTATATTTAAAAACATATGGTTTCATTTTACTGGATTTTACTAACAAAAATTTGTCCAGTAAAAATTTGCATTTACTCAGTAAATGAAATGTCATTTTTCTCTCTCAACTCGCCCTCTCATTTACTGGATTTTGTGTACGCGAACGCAATCCACTAAAAAAATTTACAAATTTGTAAAAATTTTTGAGTTCTCGAACGCAATAATAAACAATAAAACAAGATGATAGTCAACATTTAATTTTTCCATCCTGGTAGACCATTCGGGGGAAATAAATGCCCATATTTATTATTATAAAATAATTTATTTCAAAAGATTCAGTGCAGTTACATATAAGTATGTATGTACGTTTGCAGGAATGATATCTCGTGAGTGTGAGAATTCGTGCGTGATTTTTAAAAATAGCTCACACACGATCACGCATGAATCATGTGCTTTCGCGTACTCAAAAGATTTTACAAATTTTTACTGAGCTTTACTGCGTTTTACTAAATTGCGTTCGCGTACCCAAAATGCAGTAAATGAGAACACAAATTGAGAGAGTACCCACAAAATACAATGAGTACTTCTTTAGAAAGAACTTCTTAATTACTTCTAAAAATAGGTTATGCATTTTATTCTGGTTTAAAGAAGTTATTTTTGATCACATATCTAAAGTAATGATAAATCACCTATTTTACTATTATTATCCTCTAAAATAAAAAAATAAAAACGATAAAACAGTGATGAAAAAAGTAGAAAAAGCAGCACAACTACTGATACGAACAACTTCAAACTCCAGCAAGCCCGTAAGCTAATAAAATTGACTGATTGATTTAAATGCTTAAAATAACAAATTGTTCAACTTCAAAAACGAACAGAAAATAGAATAGGTTTCCCTTCTTATTTCTTGTGAGACAATTATTTTAATTAGTAGAATACTTTTAGGAATTAAATGGCTTTCCAAGTGGGCGAATAAGTACCACTTCCTAAAACATTGATTTAAGTGCTTTGGAAAAGTGGTTAATAACCACATCCTAAATGTAAAATATATTGGATTTACTTCACCAATAAAAAAAATCACACCTTATTTTAGAGTTTTTAAAAAGTAAATCTTATGCGCTCACGGGTTGGCAAAACCAGACCACTTCGCTCCAATGAAACGCTAATGTAAAATTCACTACTTTTTGCTCGGAGTTTAAAGTGCTTCGTATTAGTAGTTGTGGTGCTTTTTCTACTTTTTTTTCTTCGCTTTTTTTGCTGGGTAAAGGTGACAGTTCTCGACTGAATGTTTTGCAAATTTTTACTGCAAAAATTTGTCTTAGTAAAGTTTAGTAAGATAATACCATATGATTGAATATGTAAAACAAATGAAAAGCAAGCAAACGAAAAGTGTAAAAATTTGAGAAAATGTTTAATAAAGATTGTGAAATTCATTCAAAAATTATTTTATAAAGTATAATAATAATTACTGTTAATATACGAGTGAATACATATATTTGGGGTATTCAGAAGGTACTCATAAATTAACACGTTTTAAAGCAATAAAACAAAAAACTATGTCTGCTGTGAACAACCCCTTATAATTTACAATTATAAATATTGTAGTTATTTGTATTTTGGGTTTAGCACCTTTGTATAGGGTTGTTATCGCTTAATTCATAAAAAGAGGACAGCAGAGGGAAAAAACCCTGAAATTTGTTTAAAAAAGTAGGACTTAAAAATAAAACGAAATTTATTTTTTAGCTCTCGAAATATTATCCTTTTCCCACAAATTGCAATCCTGAACTGTGTTCTCTTTTTTGATTCCTTTTATCGTGAATAATATTTTTCGTGGGGAAATTTTCACTTTATGTTTGCAGGCGAACTGACTTAATACATCGCGTAATTTTAATATTACATTTCAAATTATATATTAAAAGTTATAAATAATTTATTGTAAAACAAAAACAGTAAATAATGACCACGATTAATAACAATAATAACCTGCAACACATTTTTTTTCATTGAATATTAACCTCTTTGGTTTATATGCAGTAAATTTTATAGCGATGGTATAGTAAATAACTTTTTCCGTGGAACCTAAAATATTTAAAAACTTAAAAACATTGAATTGCAAACCCCAAATTTGTGAATTTTTCATGTTTCAGATTTTCAATTAATTTCCAAGATTTACAAGTCTTCTTCCCGTCTTTTACATTCACCATGAAATTCGCGATAGCAAATTTCCCTTCATGGGGAATGAAAATTTCAAATTTGATTCACGATAGGTGTAATAACTATTCATAAACTTTCATTGTTTAGTTAAAATGTCTTACTTTTTCATAAAATAAAGCTTACTATCAGGCATCAGGCATCACAAGGTTTCAAATCACTTTGTGATTTTAAAATCACAATTGTGATTTGATGGTGTTCTGAAAATCACAAAAGTTTTAACTTTTCGGTGTGATTTTAGCCTTTCAAAAACCACAAGAAAACAGCTGATATTTTGTTTTGTAAATGCAAAATCACAAATTCAAATCAGAAAGCAAATAACAACATTTCTTGCAAAAAAAGTGTCTTTAATTTTTTCATAATTTTATAAATCCTTTCATAGAAAATTATTAATTTTACTTTAAAAACAATAAAAAAAAATATATTAAGTTATTCAATTAATTAATTTATTTCGAATTTCAAGATAAAGTGATTGAAAAAATAACCAAGTGATTTCAAATCGGCAGGCATTTAGCTGACCGGTTTAAAATCACAAACATTCAAAAAGTTTTGTGTGCAGAACACCTTTCTTGTGATTTCAAATCACTTTCACAAAAAGTGATTTTCAGAACATGCCTGTATATTACTATGGCCATTTTCACTCAACTCGATCGATATTTTAAATCAGCTACGTGCAAACTTTTATAAAGAGCTTTTTGTGCTTTCACACAGACGAGAGTACAACATCCACAACAGACAGCCAGCGTGACCGTTTGGCCGACTAAAGTGGCAAATTGCCACTTTTTCGACTGCTTTGCCACTTTTGTCCCCCTTTTTTTTTTGAGTGAATTGTATAAAAATACATTAAAAATAAAAAGTTTAGTGTAGTTTTCTAGTTTTTTTAACTTTGCCCCTTTTTTTTTGATAAATCCCCTATTTGGTGCCACTTTTTGAAAAATGTCATCGGTTACCCTGCAGACAGCAATGCTTGCTTTTACTTTGCAAAGAAACAAGAACAAATTTAAGAGCTTTCAAAGCTGTTTACCTCAAATGAAAATATCAATGTATGTGTGTTTGGGCGTAACTGTTTTAAATAAATCTTAATAATTCTACGTCTTGAAATAAGATAAACTGGACATCCAATACCAATTATTTCCCTTATTAGTTTAAAAAGTAGGACTTTCCCGGACGCAAATTTTTTTCGCGGACAGAGATCCCAAAAAGAGGGCAGTGTCCGGTAAAAAGAGGACAGATAACAACCCTACCTTTATATATTGCTTACTCTCTCTCTCAATTCTTTTGGTAAACTCTCATGCATTTCTACATGTAGTTATGACAAACATATGTTTATTGTTGTTGCTGAGAGAGTCTTATTACTTTATGACCTTTTTGTTTTAAGAACAACAACAATTTTTTTTAAACTATCCCAGCTAAAACAAGTCAGAGTGCTATATTCGGCTGTGCCGAATCTTATATACCCTTTACCAAAGTGCGTTTATGTAGTATAGAGATACAAACATAAGCACAGAGATATGTAGGTGCATATTCATTTCGTGAAAAAATTCATACTTTTTTTCTAGTGCAATTTTTAATTTTTTGGCATTATGTTTAATTTGGTGCTTTTTAAATTTTGGCGATTTGTTTCATATAGGCATTTTTTTTGGTTTTGGCGATTTTTTTCGGTCTTTGGCTTTTTTTAATTTTGGCGATTTTTTTCGTGCTGGCGATTTTTTTGATTTTGACGATTTTTTCATTTAGGTGATTTTTTTATTTTTTATATATTTAATTTTTTAGTTTTGACAGTTTTTTTCTCGTTTTGGCGATTTTTTTCGGTTTTTGGCGTTTTTTAATTTTGGCGATTTTTTTTTCGTTTTGGCGATTTTTTTGATTTTGCCGATTTTTTTTCATTTAAGCGATTTTTTTAGTTTTTGGCATATAGGCAATTTTTTTGTTTTGGCGATTTTTTCCGGTTTTGGCGTTTTATTTTTTAATTTTGGCGATTAATTTTCGTTTTGGCGATTTTTTTTGATTTTGGCGATTTTTTTTCATTTAGGCGATTTTTTTTAATTTTTGACGATTTTTGTTCATATAAAAATGTTTTTTTTTTGTTTTGGCGATTTTTGCGGATTTTTGTCATTGTGGGATTTTTTTTTGTTTTGACACTTTTTTCTCGTTTTGGCGATTTTTTCGGTTTTTGGCGTTTATTTAATTTTGGCGATTTTTTTTCGTTTTGGCGATTTTTTTTCATTTAAGCGATTTTTTTTAATTTTTGGCGATTTTTTTCATATAGGAAATTTTTTTTTTTTGATTTGGCGATTTTATTTCGGTTTATGGCGTTTTTTTAATTTTAGCGATTTATTTTCGTTTTGGCGATTTTTTTTTTGATTTTTGCGATTCTTTTTCATTTAGGCGATTTTTTTTTTTAATTTTTGGCGATTTTTGTTCACATAATCATTTATTTTTGTTTCGGCGATTTTTTTCGGTTTTTGGCTTTTTTTTTAATTTTAGCGTTTTTTTTTCATTTTGGCGATTTTTTTTTGTTTTGGCGATTTTTTTAAATTTTTGGCGATTTTATAATTTTCGGATTTTTTAGTTTGACCGTTTTTGAAAATTTCAAGAGTTTAACTCTTACAGTTTCCAAGATATAGCAATTTGTCAAAATTACATAGTCAAAATTTCATTAACTGATGGGCCACCCTTTAATTTAATTTTTTTTAATTTTAGTGTTAATTGTTGTAGCCTATATAAAAATACACTAATTTTACAAATTTCAAGTGTCAATATACATATGTACACACATACATACAATTGTATGTATATTACATGGGATTTTAAAAGTTTTCGTTACTCATTTTGGAACACCCTTTAATTTTTAGCTTTTATATATTTGTTGTTGTAGCGACCAAATTTCTACACACACAGTCCAAATTTCAGACCCGTAGCTTTTACCGTTCCTGAGAAAATAGCCTTCTTCCTAAAACATGAAATATGTTTAATTATTAGGAAAAAAGTTAAAGTTTTCCAACCCTGGAAACGTTTTTTAATCTGTTAAGTTTTTAAAATTTTTTTTTAATTATAAATACCAATTTTATTCATACCGAAGTATAAAATAAGTTAATTTAATAAAAAAGTAATAAAAACTTGTTTTCGGTAGTTATTTTCTATGGGTAAATTGAGTTTGAGTTTTCCAGCTCTGAAACCGTCTGCTCGATTTTGCTGAATTTCAATAGCAAAATTTTTCGGAAAATTTCTGACACACCAGTCCAAGAACGAAGTCGCTAGCTCTTCTGGGAGCTTGGGAAAACCGATTTCACGTACAGACAGACGGACAGACGGACATCGCTTGTTCGTCTTCCCTATGCATAAGGATCCAGAATATATATACTTTATGTGTCGCTTATTAATATTGTAGAAATTACAAACGGAATGACAAACCTATATATACCCTTTTACCATTTTTTGGTAAAGGGTATAAAAATATGTATGGAGCATATATGATATCCCATATATGGTTTGGATCCGAAAAATGAGGGTATATGGGCATATATGATTATATATATTCATGCATTTTCATACATGTATGTGTAAATTCCCTCCACAGTATGCAAAGTTCATATTCTAAATTGATACTAAAATTTAATATTTTTTTAGACTTGAGAGAGGTTGTATTTAATGAAACAGTTGTTTGGACAAATAATTCAAAACGAACTAAAAGTCATTTCATTCATCAAAAGTTGAATCAATTATTTAAAAAACACATAAATAATATTCGTACATAACATTTAGCTTAAGAAATCAGATTAAAAACTAATGCAATTAATTATAAAAGAAAAAATAATCCATCTAACAATAGTTTTCAAGACAGTAATATGAACTTTGTTTCTTATCTAGAAAATTTTGTTATTTTCTATAAAATTAATGACTGGATTAAACTTTTGATTATTTATTATAAAATCATACAAGAATGGTTTTTATGTAACAAAAAGTTTTTCTTTTTTAAACGTTGAGGGTGCGCATATAAACTTTGCATACCGTATGTATTTTCTAAAGGATTTCCAATTCAGCAGTGATAAAATTCCAAGCTTTGTTGATTGCATATATGTATGTATATATGTATAAAATCTTATATTTATATATGGATCCACATATGAAGAGCTTCATAATTAAATTTTCATATATGAGCTCATATGTTATAATACATTTCATATATTAGTCCATATATTAGTTCATATATAATAGTTTTGCCATCTATAATCCCATATATTTCCATACATGAATTCATACATATTCATATATAGTTATATACATTCATATATTAAAAATATATGGACCATATATAATTTTTTTAGCTGGGTATGCTAAAATGTTAATACATTATGGGCTAGTTTTTTGCTAGTTAGTTAAACTTAGTTTAACATACGTTTTAGTTAAAAAATAAACAAAGTTAAACGGGTTTTAACCGTTCATGCTGTTTTTCAGTGATGGATTAACGATTCATAATCAATAAAATCTTCGTCGTCATAAGAAACATCCATTTTATTTATGTATGAATGTATTTATTTATTAAAATTTTCACTAAAACAGTTTTTTTCAACTGCATAATATTTATTTTATACATATGAACATATGTATGTTTATTTGTCATTTGACACTTCTAACTTGAGTTTAACTGGCAAGATTAACTAGATAATCTTTATTTGAAAAGCAATATTTTAAGTTTAAACTACAGTTAACTGACAAGTAGAGTTTATCAAGTTAGAAGTGTCAAATGATAAATATACATACATATGTATAAAATAAATATTACGCATTTGAAAAAACTGTTGTAGTGAAAATTTTAATAAATAAATACATTTATACATAAATAAAATGGATTTTTCTCATGACGACGAAGATTTTACTGATAATGGATAGGATAATTGTTGGAAAAATAAAGGAGATCAGAACACGCCCAAATCATTTTTATATGTGTAATAAATTGGAATTCTTTCAAATATTTCTTTGGCATTAAAATTTCATGTTCTTCTGTAGTTTATTCTTGGAGCGTCAATATTCTTAAGTCCATATTATTCCGTTTTTTTTAATTCTTCAAAATTTAAAAAACACTTATTGAAGTTTTTTAATATAAACTTAAAGAATCGTCATATCGCGTTTTAGGTGTTGCCCTATTTATATGAAATATTTTCACGAATGCCATATCTATATGGAAGACAAAGATGGCATTTCTAGCTAAATTGACAGCTGTTAATCCATCACTGAAAAACAGCATGAACGGTTAAAACCCGTTTACCTTTGGTTCTTGGTTAACTCAAACGTATGTTAAACTAAGTTTAACTAACTAGTAAAAAACTAGCCCTATGACACTTAAGACACCCTTCTGAATATACCAATTCTAATTCACTTTTGTAATCCTTTTGCATGCAAATTATTCAAATTACTGCGAGTTGTAAAACTGTAAAGTGTCTGGTTACTAAGTATTGTACTTGCTTTTAAGGTAATCACTAACATTAACAAATAGTCATGTAATATTTAATAATTTAAACAGCAACAAAACAAGGAAATCAAAAAGAAATTATTTGCAATTATAACATGAAAGAAATTACAAAATTTATTCTTAGATTGTTAATCAGAAATAATTTTTAGTTAGGCTTAAGTTCATGTAATTTCAATTCTTATCGAATGAAATATTTTTATTAATTAATGTGAGTTTCCAAAGAAGAGACGAAAAATTAAACTTAGACTTTAAGCTGGGGGAAATACCGATACTTTTCTGTGCAGCCACGCACTTCATCAGCACCCTAGTCTATCTACTTGGGTAGAGATTCTAATTAACATCAGCTATTTAACTTAAATTTACAATGAAACGGAATATGAGAAACGGTTGTTGTGTATACAATTGATTTACCTTTGGTAAACACATTTATAAGTATCACTATTAATTTTCTGTTTTTCCATTTTTTCATTTTTCTATTTAGGTTAGCACGAAATTATATTACTCTACCTATGTATGTTTTAACTATTCTTGCTTATCTTTTACGATCATCACATTAATTATTTTTACTTATTCGATGTACCATCGGTACATGCATGTAAGTATTATTGTAGTGGCTTTATGTCACTTTGTTGTTGCATTCTACAGTTTTTGTTTTGGATATTCCAGCCTGCTGAAACTGTGATATCCAAGTGAACAGTGATTGCCAAGTGAACATATTTTTGTCACGTGCCCATGATGAATTAAGTGAGACATTTATAGTTTTTAAATTGAACTTTAGTGATTTTTAATCAGAAATAATTTTTAGATTATTATTATTATTAATTATTTTAGATTGTTCGTGTTATAAAAATACTGTATCGAGCACCAATAATTAAAAGACTTGAATAGTCAAAAGTTTATATTTTTTCAACACTATGTGGAGTAGAACACAGCTGTTTCTTTAATCTTACTAATTTTTACTGTTTTTCCGTTCGCGTACTTTATTCATTAACAGCTCTTTTTGAGAGTAAATTTTAAAATTTTTGCAGTAACTAAATGCAGTAACATTTTACTGCAAAAGTAAAAAAACACACCTATTTTTTCGAATTCTAAGCGTCGCCTCTTATTTAAGTTAGAGATGTTTACCCAGGCAGAAATTGTGACTTTGCCCAAAAAAATATGTACCACCACAACACTGTAGATACAAAATTACGACTCTTCCAAAATTTTTGTACCACCACAGTACTGTAAACACAAAAATATGACTTAACGTTTACAAATACCGCGTTCTTAGTAATGATATACCACTACAACACTGTATTTATAAAAATCCGACGTTACTTTCCTAATACCCCGTTTACAATAATTCTATACCGCTACAACGCCGTATTTTTTTTGGCCTAAAAGGCTTAGTATTACTGTGGATGAAATAAATAAATAAATACAAAATTAGACTTTAGTTCCCCAAATGCTCCGTCGTTTACAATAATTCTTTACCGCTTCGACACCGTAAATACAAAAATGTTACTTAAGTTGGGAAATTTATATTGTGACGACCTTAAAAATGTGTATTTAGAGTGTTGTGACAACATTGAAAACAAGAGTCGGAGGACAGTGATTCGGCGTTATCATTTTAATGTTATGAGTACATTAAAATTTTGGTAAACGAATATTGTACTGATGTTAGTTGTACCCGCAGACAATCGTAGCAACGTCGTGCTGATTGTCTTTTTCTGCCTGGGTAGTTTTCTTCTTAGAATTTGTGTATATAAACTTATTGAATGTAGCGTTCGGTGGACCTTTTTGACACTAACCTTCAATCCATATGATTCTCCGCACTTTTGCTTATATTTGCGCTGCACTTCTGGCTGAAATTTCTCTTAAATCGAGCATGAATCGTACAAGACAAAAATTCTCCTTACACCGCCAAAAATAGTTAAAGAATAGGTGTTTTATCACACACCAAAATAACTGGAATATCTTCCACAATCGCCGGACCTCAACATAATTGAACTTTTCTGAAGGAATTTGAACAGACACTCCAGAAAAAGAAACACAACCAGCAAAAACTTTCTGAGGGAAATTTTGCAGGGGGAGTGGTCAAAAATCTCAATGGAAGTAATAAATAAATTGATGGAATTAATGCCTAGAAGGCTACAAGCAGTTCTAAAAGCAAAAAAATCAATAGCCAGTATTTGTTTTTTAATATTGTAAAACTGTACAATTCCTTTTGACGCATTAAATATGTAGTGTTTTTGGTTTGTTTCAACTGTTGTTAAATGTTAAGGTATTTTAAATTTTTATTCATTTATTTTAATGTTTTGTAAATGACAATAAAGTTACAAAAAATTTAATTTTTCAATACCGAAATAAAGCTTTTCATATAAGAAAACCAGGTGTACAATTTCTTTTGATTCTCATAGTACATTACACAGGTTTTTAACAATTTTTAGCTGACATGTATTTGTTGTTGTAGCAGGCAAAGTTCTACATATTTTGTCAAAATTTCAGGTCAGTAGGTCTTACGGTTCTCGAGAAAAAAGCCTATGGCGGACAGACGGACAGTGTAGCGAAAACAATAGGGTCCTTTTCACCTTTGGTGTACTGAATCCTAAAAAGTGATTGTACACTTCAACATCTAATACACTTTTAATGCAATTGCTTCAGCATACAACTATAAAAGACGGAATAGTGTAGCTTTCCACTTTGCTAAATTCATTAAATCTCACATTTTAGATATCTAGTAGATTTTTTTTTTGAAGTGTTTATACACTTTTTTGTAATATATACGAAAATGAATTCTTTGAAATTAACTCTTGTAGTAGTTATTTATTAATTCTGAGATAATACATTTACATTTCATCAGTGTAGCACTATTTTACTAAACACAATGATGCTGGAAAACGTTATCTTACCATCAATTAATTTCTTTTTTACCCTGTGTGTTTTATTTACGCTGATCTAATCTACCATTTAAATTTCATCAAAATTGGTTTGATATTTTGGGAGGCAGTGATTCTCCTTATGTCCTCCTCCTCTTGGTACTTGGAGTAGAGATAAAGTAATACCTAATTTAAATTAAGCATTTTTTCATGAAATTTCATAAATTTTGTTGCACGAAACTTTTTCTATTTGCTATAAAAGATATTGTATTGTAGGACGTAAAATAAATCTCTGATGGATTTTTGGCAACTTTTTTCATATAAGTTGCATCTCCAGGCCTCCTATTGACAAATAAAAAATTACATGCAACAGATTTAATGAAAAAAATGCTGAATGTTAATTAGATATTAGTGTAAAATGTGTTACATTTCTATAGTGTTTTCTCGTGTTAGTGTATTATTATTTTGTTTGTTTTTTCGCCATTTTTTGTTAATGGGAAACAAAGTTTTCACCTGTTATTCAGAAGAATCATACACCATTTAGCAAGCAATAAGTCTCACTCTGGCAGAAAATAATAAAAACGTAACTTTTATTGACAACCTCACGGCAATTAACTCTAAAAGTAACCCTTTTAACAACAGTTGGAATATAATTGTTAACCATATGTCACTATGCCCAATATTCTCCTGTCAAAGACGAAAACTGTTTGGGAACATCTCTGCCCCAGTATTTTTTAATTAATTCCCAAACTTTATTAAATGTACTAAACTGAAAATTAATATCCAACTAATTTATCACATATTTATATAGAGCTGACTGAAAATGTAATTAGTTTAAGTTTAATCTTAGAATTAATATCTTGAGTATTAAATAAATAATAATATATGATATTATATTTTTAAATACTTACTGCATTTCCTTTTGTATAATGCCTTCCTTTTCCTCTCTTTTATTTTTCAATTCGTCAGCCTCCGCCTTGTGTTTCTCTAATTCGGCCATTATTTCATCATGTTCTTTTGTATATTCCTCAAGTTTTTTATTTTTCTCACTTAGATACTTTTGGATTCTCAAATTTTTTGTTCGAGTATTTTCATTTTCTTGTCTCAAATATTCAACGGCTTCGTTGTAGGGTTGTTCCATATCATTCATTTCTCGTTCTGCCAATTTGCAGCGATTATGCTTTTCGGTTCTTTCTTCAGTTAATTGCTCAACGCGCTGGTTTATTTTAACTAATGGCTCTTTATAGCGCGTTGTTCCTACTATATCTTCCAAATATTCCAACATACCGCATTCGGTTTCTGTTTGTCCCTTTGGTTTCATCATTGCAATAGATTCGACTTCACCCTATTACAATATTCATGTAATATTTAAGCTTTTATTTTCTTACATACTTAGCACTAGACTGAGGCCAAACAAGCCTTTTAAAAACGCACACTTATGTATTTTTTAAGAGCATCATTTTCAGTAGAATAACATAATTACGGAAGTATGTTTGTTGTTATTTTTATTGGTATAGTACCAAAAAGAAAGTGTATATACCTAGCTCCAAAACGTAGAAAGTGCGATTTCAAAACACTTGTGTTGTCTCAGCTCTAATGGAAATTTACTTGTAAAATTAAAAATCTGTTATGATCCAAGTCAACATAATGTTTTTTCAGCAGTTTGGATACTTCCTTGAATTGTACCCGCTTGCCATTTATTGTATAGAATGACGAATTGTCCCTAAAGGCAGTCCTTTCAACAACAATATCACTATCAGGCACTTCCTCGCACGTACCATCTTCCTTGTCTAGGATTTGTGTAAAATGAACTGCTACAGAGCACATGTTGATATTCGGAAATTTAGCAGAATTGTGAAGTAAGGTAGAAATTTTTTTGCAGCGGATTTTATTCGCGCGGTAACCGAATACAAACAACATAGAATCTATAACATTACTTTTACCACTGCCATTGGGGCCAATTATGGCGGTGAAACACTATCAATATAAGTATGCACAATTTAGAATAAGAATAAAAACAGCTACTCCTCTCCACTACTTACATGATGGAATGGCCCAAGGATAACTTTACCAGCGTAGCTTTTGAAATTGTTATTTTCTATCTTTCTTATTATTAAACGCGGACCTTTACTCTCAGCGGAACAATGAGGTTGTACAGGTGGAGGTATATATATGTCACCCACTCTGGTTCCTCCCTCTTCGTCATCCGAAATGTTTGCATCGTCGAATGGATCGCCAGTGGTTGGAGGTTCAATATTTTTTGGATTCTGTATGACAGGTGTTTTAGAAGCTTTAGAACTCTTTGACGCTTGCTTGGAAGTGCCCAGTCCCAAAGACTTGCGTTCAGCGGCTTCGTTTCCAGCAACTTGTTTAGCATTTATTGTTCGCCGCGTTGTCATATTGGCGCCTTTAGATTTATTTGGTTTTAAATATTAGTATAGATAGTCTAGATAAATACCGTCTATAAGATTCTTTACTTTTACTACAACACTTGCATAATTTTCATAAATCGTTGAATGTTACATCTAATTGAAATTTTTAATTCCTTAATTATTAACACAAATACAAAGTTCTTGCAGTAAAAACAAATGACAGCGGCGAATTATAACGCTTGTGCTTGATTTTCAAATATAAATCCAATGCTGACAACTTAAGGGAGAAAGTCCCTAGTCCTCTGATTAGAGATGTGTTTTTGCCATTAAACTTACGTGCTTACGGTACAATTAGTGGATTCGTATCGTGTTACTTTTGAAGTTGACGTATCGTTTATATCTGGATGTTAGTAAGTAAAAACGGGAGGCTGCCAGTGAACGTGTAGGGTGTTATTGGTGTAGGGCGTTATTGGTGATAGTGAAATGAAAAACAAAAATGTGTATATGGAAAAAATTTATTTTGGTTTCTCATACAAAATTAACCGTTTTTAAAACAGAAACGCGTTGAAATTCTCATGTTTATTTCAGTTTAAAAATGTATGGAAAACAATAAAATTTTTTTGAAAATTTGTTTTTTTTAATGTGAAGTTTCACTTCCTCGACGCGTTTTAATAAGTAGCCACCTATGTATTTGTATATATGTATGTAAGACAGAAGTTGACGTAAGTACCAGTAGATTTTTACCTACCGTACTTAACGATACATATCAAAAAACAGCAGCATGTTATATTTATGTAACAGATTTTGTCAGCTGATCCGTCAACTCAAGATACGAATCGATTAATTAATTCTACCATAAAACCAGTTAAATACATTCAAAACTATTACAAACGATTTATAAAAATATATTACATATAATGAACGAGTCAAAAATAGCACAAACAAGTTTTAAGGTCAAATCTGATTTGTCAAATTTCCCACTATAAAACATGTACATGTCGTATTAAAATTTTGAGTTGGTAAAAGTTAGACGCAAGGCGAATTCAGTATCAGGTGACCTTATCAGAACAGCTGTTAATGCAAAATTGAACAATTTGATCCAAAACGTCAAAATTTGCTCAGAAATCTTTGTACAGATTGGTTTTCTAGCATAGCAAACTACATGTTGTTTTTTGTGTTGTAAAATTGTTGTACTGATAAGGTCACCTGATACTGAATTCGCCTTGGCTAGACGCAAAGTCTCCTGACAAAATATCAATTAAGCGCATTATTCACGGTCAAAATACATGACCAGCATTATAATAATATTAGTGAAATTTTGTTTGTATGAGTCACACCAACGATGCATGAATTTGATTTTTGCACATGCATGTATGTATGCAACTCAAACATAACAAGATAAACTACTTACTCAAAGCAGTAGGTTATAAAAAGAACTGTCAAATTCTCTCAGGGCAATTATGTAAAAACTCCAATTAATAGCAAATGATAGGGAAAACAAAAAATTCTAATTGGAAAAGGGAGAAATTTCTCGCGGAATTTTGTACATAATTGCCCTGTATATGTAAAAGTTTTTGTATGTAGTTTGACAATTGCGTTGCAATTAGCTTGTAACAAGATGCTTTTAATTTATCGTGCAATGCATGCACATGTATGCTGAGTTCTTCATACACACGTATACAATGCTACAATGTCATGCATTTTGACCGTGAATACTGCGCTTTACATAGCGTCTATACCTGATATTATATCAAATATATTTCTATCAGGAAACGTCAAATTTCATAGCAGAGAGAATCATATTACGTGTTAAAATTTTTTGGTAAACAAATGCTGAAATGTTTTAACTACACACTATGTATTAAGGAAATGGCAACATTTTTTTTTTTATAAAACACACAGTAATATTAACATTAACGAAGATGTTCACTGCGCGGCTGCTTGATAATTATGAAATATTATGATATTTATAAGAGTGCGTTTTCCCCTACATACATAGATATTAATATACTAGCTAACGTATTTTTTTAGCTATGACGTTTTTCCAGCAATTAAGCAATATATAAGTAAGTTTGTAAGTAATCAAATGTGATCTCCATCTGTTATATTAATACGTATTAGCAAACTACAATAGCCTAAGTAATGATTTTTTTTTACTTTTTTCCTTTTTAAATAATTTTTTTTTATTTCTTCGAGTTTAAAGAAAAATTCTTTAAAATGACTAAACTTTTTACGGCGTACAGAAACATTTTTGTTCCGGCAACATTCCATTTTGAAACGGAGGCCGACATAGGTTTGTGCAAAATATTTACAGAGATAACAAAATAAGACTAAAAATTAATTTATTTATTTTTTAGAAATGGAGAAAGATTTAATAAAGGTAAGTTTTTAATAGTATCCAATGAATACAATGTCAGACGTATTTGTACGTGCACGTTTGTGATCGAATATTATAAATCTGCAGAATTATATCTGAGTTGAAAAGTTGACTTGTCAGACGTATAAAATCATGTCGTGTACGACCTGCTTTAGCAAAATTACTCATCAGCTGATTTACGTTTACACGCTTAGAAGGAAAAATTTATTTGATACTTAGTTCCTTGCCTTCCTGATGCTTCTAATTTTTGCATATTACATTGTGAAAAGCGTAGAGTTGAATGTGTATTATTAAAATTTACGATGAAATAGAATCGTTCAACTGAAATAGTTCATTCATGAAATATACAATCCGTTCTCCTTATATATTTACGTAAGCTACTTATAAGACAAAAACACATCGTGAAGTTACCTTTGAAACGTGCAAACTTGTACTTGTCTTCTTTCCTCTACATACTCAGACAACAAGCAATAAAAGTTAGGATATGTAAAACATTTCCAAAATGTCATGTTAAACATATTACAAAACTTTGAGAGCGTATACAAATTTATTTAGTTTGAATCTCTCAGCAAAGCATGAAAAATTATCATCTTCTGAAATTTTTATAGAAAATGTATCTGGGGTAGCTGTTAAACTGAAACATTGCTGACAACAAAATGCATATAAATATACAATTTATGTCAAGAAAAAACATGTACAACCAAAACTAAAAAATAAAGTGTGAAAATAGCGATTTTATATAATTTTCAATACTTGTGTCTTATATCCTTTTCCCTTGACCTGATAATATTTCAGTATAAACACTCTTTCAGTTTGCGGATGGCATATCTTGAGTTTTGCTACTACACTGTCTAACGTTGACAGAATACTTCAGTGCACAGAAATTTTTGAAGCGTATGTTGTATGTTGGTGTGCGACAGACATCAGAGAATTAAAAATTTTTGAACACCAACATATGTATGTACATGTCTGACGTACTCAACATACATATGTATATGCTATAAAACCAGTGAGTTTTGGTATGCCATCGTACATGTCTGCAGATAAGTATTCAAAAATGTATGCCTGTCTAACATTGATGGACTGAGTTCTTATTTAATCAAAAATTTGGCTGAATGTTTAACTTTACTTCTACAGCGTCTAAGCCTCATATTTGTGCCCTTAATTATGAATGTGGTCTAACGTACCTTTTCACAATGTATGGTTAAAAGATAACAGGGACTTTAACGGCAACTTTTGTATGAAGAACTGTCAGTTAAAGTTCACGTTAACTCTTAACCATACATTGTGAAAAGGTACGTAAGTCATATGTTTCTGTTGTCGAGATATTTAGTAGATTACATTTGAACATATTAAAAGATATGTTTATATTGTGCAACATAATTTAATATGGAAAACACACACGGAAATAGACAAGTTAGTAAACCACACAAAACCACAGAATTAGAAAAATTAAAAAGCACATTGGGAAAAAACAAAAAACGTGAAGAAGATTCGCTGTATTTGATAAAGTCAAACGAGGCAGAAAGGGCCTTACACTCGACTGGAATCAAACTTGGCAATTTTATGAGGAACTTAGGGCAAGAGGGTTTGAGCCCTGCTTTGAGAGAGGAATTGAATAAAATAAGAAGAGGATCAGCTTGGACACGCTTGAGATAACTCAAAGCGAGCCAAGAATAAACATAGAGACCACTTACTAAAAGGGAACTGTATATGATACAGAATAGTATAGACATAGCGTGTATCTATGAGACATGGCTGCACAACAATTCGTGCACCAGTCTTTTGGAATATAATTTTTACGGCAATTACCGGCCTGACAGATACGGGGGAGTTTGCATATACTTAAAAAAAGGAATAAAATTCAAGGTGGTCCCCTGGGACAGCATACTTGAAGTTGCAGTGGTAGAAACATTAAATCTAAAGAAAAATATAGTACTGGCCTGCATTTATGTATGTACCACCAGACACGAACAACGTAGAATTCTCAAGGGAATATTGGAAATTTTTAAATATGTGCAACGGAAACTCACTACCGACGATCATTTGTGGCGACTTAGTTCGAAGTCACGCCAGTGGGGCCGCCAGGCCGCAAATGGGAGGGGTGTAGTACTGGAGGATTGTATTATGGATCAGGGGTTCAGCTGTTTAAATAACGGCGAGGACATATTCATTAGAGGCAACACATCATCGGCTTTGGACCCCACATTTGTCAACGAAGGGAATATGAATCTCAAGTGGAACGTATCAGGGGCGAAAATAACAGGTAGGAATCACCTCCCCATAATTATAGAAAATTCGACCGGTTTATGTAAAAGGGAAAAAACGGTCAGGATAGATCACGTGAAGCTAAGTAGGGAGCTGTCCACTGTAAAAGTGGGCGACAGCACAGTAACCCTATATAGAAACATTACAACAGCCTTGGGAAAAAGCAAAATTGAAAAAAACACAAAACCGGAAAGGAGTTCTAAGTACTGGTGGTCGCAAGAGACTAGCAGACTATTTAGAATACGTAATGCCAAAAGGCAGAAATATAATTACAGTTCAAAGGAACTTATGGAAGCAAAGATATGACCAACAAAGAGGTAATTAACACCCGGATGTGGGAAAAATTGAATGATCTACAGGGGTATGAAATCTACTACACGGATGGCTCGGTGGGAGTAGAAACCACGGGGGCAGCGTTCTATTATGATGAGAGCGAACAATTAAGACGCTTCAAAATCGGACACAGGGTGTCGTCAATGACAGCAGAGGTGCTGGCGATAGAACAAGCTATAGAACATGCTGGAGAAATGAATTTCTAAAAGGTGGCGATTATGACGGATAGTCAGTCAGGATGTTTGGCATTGCCCAGGGACACAAGTGATGATTTTCTCATCAGAAAAATCCACAGCATAGTGAACGACAAAAGATTCAGAAACATCGAATTACACTACGTACCGGGCCACTCAGACATCATAGGGAATGATATAGCTGACAGGGGAGCAAACGAAGCTCTTACAATGGGACAGGAACTCCGGGTACAATTATCTGTAAAAGACACAATTAACATAATCGAAGACAAACTATGGCTCAAATGGTCCCAAGAATACGAGATGCTGGGTACTATGAAAGGAAGACAATACACTAGAATTTTCCCAGAAGTAAAGAGAACTAAGCCTTGGTTCACAGAAAATGAAAACTTGAAACCTAATGAAATGAAACAGATAAATAGATTGATGAGCGGACACTCATTCGGTAAGAGCACTCTGGCAAAAATGAAAGTGATAGAATCGGACATATGTGATCACTGTGGTGAAATAGAGTACGACTCGCACGTAATATTTGAGTGCGAACATTTTCAAGACATCAGAGTGGTATATCCACTTATACTCAAACATGTAAACATTACTGAATTTTTCAAACAAGAAAAGGCAAACAACTACAAGATATTAACTGAATTCCTAAGGGAAACAGAAGTTAAACTGTAGCACGACATATCGTACGAATTGGTGGTGACGAAATAGTTCTTCGAACTAGCCAAATAATTCTCCGATTTTGAAAGACAGTTGTAGTAACAAAATTAGTAACGAAAAAAAAGTATAGGTAAGAGCACTCTTTGAAGAGTACTCTTTGAAAATAAATTAAGAAAAGTGTTGTTTGTGGCACAAATGTATTTTTAGTTTAACTTTAAAGTAATATTAACTTCTAACTTCATTGATTTAACTTTCCAAAAATTTTTTCAAACCATGTGTCGGAAGCGGTGGTGCAAATACAAAAGAAATTCATTGGGTATATTTTGAGAAAACTTCGTCTAAACCTTCTTATGGCTCAGTTAGCTGACTGTGATGCAAAGTAACTGCAACAGTAGGAAACAGCTGATCGATATTTTGATATGAAAAGTGGGTCACGTTACATTACATTTTTATATCCATTTTCATTACTTTTCACTAGAGATGTGCAAATGTCGTGATTTTATCGTGTCACGCGAGAATCATGCGTGAATCACGTGAATCGTGATCAAATTTATAATTAATCACGCGTGAGTGCGTGACTTAAAATAAATTATTCGTGCGTGATCGTGTGTGAGCTATTTTTAAGAATCACGCACGAATTCTCACGCTCTCACGAGATATCATTCCTACATAGGAATACATACATATGTAACTGTATTGAATCTTTTTAAATAAATTATTTTGCAATAATAAATATGTATGGTTTAATTTTAAATTTATTTGGTAGCGGTGAAGCATTGTCTATATGCATTTCATTGCTGGTTCAACAAATCTTCAGCAGACTTCAACCACGTATTTTAAACAGTCACAAACCTCTTATGCACAGACTTTAAAAAACTACGAGTATTTGAGAATTCAAACATAATAATATTTTTGAAAATCACAAAAGCAAAATAAGCGCAGTAGGCTTAGAAACTTATACAAAACCCAGCAGTAGCGTAATCAGGTGTATGCTAATTTTATAATATTCCAAATTTAGTTTTGCTTTTCTATTTATGTGGTAATTGAAATTTTAAAAATCTACTGTCACAACTTTTTATAAGCGATTAAACACAAAAAATATTTTTAAAATTAACTATTATGGGACATTGTTGAATGCTCTAAGTACATTCATATGGCATTGTCTTTAGCCTATGTAGTTAACTAGAAAGTTAATGTATTAATCAAAGTTTTTTTACTTAAAAATAACATGCCTTTTTCATGGAAATTTAAAAATTTTGATTTTTTTTAGCATTTTTCTGATTTCACGGATATAGATATGTACTCATAATTTATTTCTGGTTTTTGTTAATAAAATTTTTTTGTCTTGAGTAAAATATCTTCTAAGTTATAATAGATACGAAAACACATCTTAGCAAATTATTTTTTTTAAGCTTAGCTCAAAGTGCTTTATCCGATAAAAATCGGATAATTTTTAAAAAAAAGTTACAAGCCTCAGAAGTTTTTTTGACTCCCAGGTGGTCAACTTTGGCCCACTGAAACTCCTCTCCAGCTCAAGCCAGAAGGCCGCCATGACATGTGTCCTTCCCTACGGATGTTAGAAGTTTCATCTAAGTCCAATTTATTCCTGATTTATTACCTGTGAACATATCCCAGCCGGTTCCAACCCTCCCATTGGGTACGCTGTTCATAAAAATTAAATAAATAATCTCTAACAAACATTTACATTTAACACTCATACACACACACGTACTTCACCAATGATACCTTTTTGATATTTTTGTGAGGCAGGTGTTATCCCCAGAACATGCCCACCCAACCATGTCAGAATTAGATCCTCGACAAATATTTTATTTGTGACCCGATACTGTACCAGACTTCTTCCTACATCAACTTACTTCCATGCCATACCCTTTTTTTAATTATTCCATACTCATCATTTTTTTTCTTTTCTTTTGAGATATTTTTATACAACAATTTATTTATATATATATAATTTAAACTTAACTATTATTTTTGATATTTTTTATGCTAGCTAATTTTTTTATGTTTTTTTTAATAAATACAAAAAAAAACTATAATACTAATCTAACTTACTTATTGGGTTACAAAATTTCCTTTATACATTAAAGTTTTAATTTTACTATATTATTTTATTTTGGGGTGTTATTTAATTTGTAATAAAAATGTTTTTTTCGCAATTCTAAATTTATTTCTTGCTTTCCACGTTTATCGAGTGGCCCATATCAAACACTTTCCAATTTTCTACAAATTCTAATTCTTTAATTTCTGCCTATCCTGAGAGAGCTCCCTAAGGCTGGTATTTTCCTTTCTATTATATGCAATACAAATTCCTTATTTTCTTATGGTTCTTCATTTCTTTTGATTTGAACGCCCTCAAAAATTTTCGTAGGAAGCAATAAATTTTTGCGGGTTTTTTCCACTCGCGAACTATACTAATAAAGTAAGATTGAAATCAAATAACACTGATAATGTAATTATAGCAAAGCAAAGACAAACACTAGTATACTATAAAAATAGAATTGTCTTTTATGGTACAAACAGTCGTGGCTAAATTATTTGGACATTATTTCCTCATACAAATTGCCGTTGATTTGATTATTTTTGCTTTTATAAATATAAATCTTTAAGATTATTTTCTAGGGAACTTATATACTTTTTTCGTGTTTTATTTAAGATCACTTTCCTTATTTCGTATATATTTATTTGAGTTATGCAAGGTACTTGTTACCTGGTTTCAGCTTTATTAACCTCATTTGATTTGTTGAAATACTTGTCCTGTTATTTTACTTGCTATCCTTTGCAGCGTTTTTCTTCCTGGACAGTTGGCTTTACTTTCCTTTCAATTTCAACCCAATCTTTTCGCACCAAAACCAGCTATATTCAATAAAAAATTTTTCAAATATAATTTACACATTCACTACATTAAAATAAATCTTAACTATTGCTGCTTACTTTTTATTTTCTTGCACACCCGTTCCTTTTTATTTAATATTTTACTCTATTTACTTAGCTGATTATGTCTCTGCTATTCACTTCTTTTGACTCATTTCATATACGTTCATCTTAATTAAAGCAAGTCAATTGAATTTTCTTTATGTTATTTTTTTAACGCCACGATGTTTCTAGTCCAAACACTTTCTGATAAATGATTCCCTCGTCTTAAATCGCCTACATCCAACCTATATATTTTCCTTTTGGATTTTTCATTTTCCATTAGCATATTTCTCCCGCCGAATCCTATATCTTTTTTTCTCTGTCATTTATGATTTATTCTAGATCTTTCGAATCCGCTACTTAAGTTATTTTCTTATTTATAACCGTTTAAAAAAATGTTTTTAAAGAAAACTTAATTACATATGCATAGATTTTTTTATGGATTCTTTTATAATATATATATATTTTCCAATCAATATATAAGTCGGTTTTTTATTTATCTAATTAGTTTGCTCATTTCCATTTACCAGGATTTTAATTTTTTCCCTATTTTATTTTAAACATTTATTTTCATGTCGTTTCAACCGTTCTTAAATTAAATATACAACCCTGCAACTTGCAATCCACATACGTTCGCTATGAATTACAATAACACGCAGTGCTGGTAATCGTACCATGTGTATTCCATATGTTTACATTTTGTCTATGGTTTTTTCATACTGCAGACCAGAGGTCCAAGTCGTGCGGCTCGCAGCCGGCGGCGCCAAGCCGCTGACCTTATTTTTGAGCTCGAGCCGCCGCCGAATTGGACGGCTCACATCGGCTAATAATTGCAGCCGATTAACAAGTGAAAGTCCACTAATATTTCCAGCCGACTAATATTTTCCATCCACTTTTAAAACTCGCTTATATTTTACAGAAAGAAAATAATTTTTTTCGGTGATGTGTTAGTGTTTCTTGTATGCATTTGATATGTGCTGTTTTTTTTGAGTTGTGTGTGTATTGGTTTTGTGCTGCTGATGCGGGGTTGTGCTTGGTTGAAAAGTTATGCGAGCCACAAAACCATTCTCTTTGCCTTTCTCACCTACAATCTGGCATGTTAAGCCAGCATAATTGTTCTCATGTATGACAGGCCGTTAGTACGAACTTTAACAAAATCTTGTAGAACACACCTTTAGAAAAGCGTTGTATAGAAAAAAATTTAGTAGCATAAATCTCGCAAGCATTTTTTAAAATTTTTTAATCCGATTTGCTTTTCATGTCGCGCACGATAAAATCGAAAAAAGGCTGGATATTATAAAATTTTTTACTTCCCATATAAAACTGCAATCTATCGACCATGTCACAGAGTTCAATTCCGTTCGGAAACACAAGATGTCGAGCCCTAGCCGCAGTATAACTCAGCATTTGTTATTCTGTCTTCATGGTCTACAGTGGGATCCATTAGATCTTCCGTCATACTCTAGCCGTCTTGCTCTAATCAAATTTTTAAATTTAATTAATTAATTCTGATTTCCTGCTGGATAACATTTCATTAAATGTTCCAATCGTCCATCTCGACACTTTGAATTGCTATCAATTAAATATTTCGGATCTAATTACGCAAATGCTGATCCATTTCGAAAGATGTGCAGTCAATTTAATATATTGTTACGTAAAAAGATTCCTACAGGGTTAATGCAAAGAACTATCTAGAAGTATTTAACTAAAGCACTAAACGTACACACATATTCACGTGCAAGCACTATAGCAACAACAATTGTGTACAAAGCTACAGACATACACGTATACAAATAAAAGTGCGAGCACTTATGGTAACCACCCTGTACTAAAAATAGCACACTGCATTAACAACATATGTCGTATTGTCGCGTACCTGTAAATCCTTGTCGCAGTGTAGTTGAGTTGTGAAATCACAATGCAACCTATGTACATGTTGATTATCAGACGATTGGCCGCGCTGGCATGCTGGCGTATCCCCGGCTAGGGCTCGCCGTCTTGGGGTGGTTCTTGCCAACCCATCTGGAACAACCACGACAAACGAACGACAAAATAAAAAAATTCATGCCAGCCTAGTAAATTCTCAAATTAACATGTTTGAGGTGAAAAAAGAAAAAAAATTGGTGCCCGAAGCAGGTACCAATTACCTCCCTGATTGCTCATACACACACACACAACCCAATTTCGCCTGGCCGATGTTTTACCAGGACATCAACCCTCCCCTTTTGAGATCAGATGACCTCTCCATGACATCGCACTCAGACTGCGATGCCCCTACGCTTGCGTCACCCGGAAAACGCTTTACTTTCCCCTACTTACTTACCGCATTTCATACGTTCTCACACATTCATCTTAATAGAGAGGCCTGTAAATTTCAATTTAAATGTACATATATAAAATGGTATTTTATTCATTAAAATTTTTCATTGAACAGCAAATAATCTTAATTAAAAAAAATTTCTATCAAAACCTGTTTTTTTTATATATACTAAAGTGGCAAAAATAAAGGAGATCACAAACAATTTGATATAAAGAAAAATAAATATTATGTACTTAAAGGAATCAAAGTTTGTTTTTGTGAATCAACAAGAAAAAATTACATTCTTTTTTACTAACTTTCTTCCTACTGGGGTTTTCTTTTAGATACATAGACAATTTTACTTTTTTGTTTGTTTCTTAAATCAAAAATTTCAAAAATTTAAATTTTCTTTTTTCATTTAGCTATGGGTGTAGGGCCAAGGGTTAATAATATTTGCCGTCAGTCAGTGGCGTGTACTGCGTACGCTGTTGTTTTATAATGTAGGTCAAATTCCTTGGATACATATATATACATATGTATGTCTATGTACACACCTATATATATATGTCTACATATATTCGCATATATATTTATATATACACGTATATATATATATATATGTATTCATATATATATTTTACCACAATTCTTATGCGCGCGTTAGTAAGGTAAACACTTGTACAAAAAAAAATAAAAAAAAACAAAACGGGCAAATACCCTATATACGAGTTCCCTACGCTGCCTAGGTTGAGCTCACCCTATCTAGCGATCAGGATTCACAATTTAGTGAAGAATTAAAATTACAAAACAATATGTTACTAAGTGTTTTCCCTATCTTGCCACCAAAAACACAAATATGAAAAAAATGAAATTTATATATATAGGTATGTAGGTAAAAAAATTATATACGTACATATATACATAGAGTAATTATATTTTTAAGCCGTTCGTTCACGTCCCGTCTCGTAAGTCTAACGTCAATTGGCAAAATACCTGGGCACTGGGTTACTTAGTTGAACATTTTTCCCAAACTGCTGTCTTCGTCCTTCGGCTGGGAGTTAGTTGGAACAGTTAACCGCTGGATGTGATGCCTAGCAGACCTTTGGGACTTTCCTTTGGATTTTCCTTCGGCACATACAATCCTCTTCCATCGCCCGGCAAATCACGTAACATCAGCGACATCAATCTTCCGGAGCACCGGTGTCTTAAAACGTCGTGACCAAGAACAATCTTCTTTCTGTTTTATATGTTAGACACTCGTTTTCTTATTATAATTAATTCAGGAAAAAGTAGTTTTTTTTTATAATTTCTGTAGGCGCTCCAATTAATGATCTTATGTGGATACAATATGTTTCAAAGTTGCCAATAAGTAAATTTTAATTTCAACACAGAGAAACAGCAAACGAGTACTACTTTTTTTCCACAATTATATTAACCTCAAACTGGAACAATTTCAGTTTTAAAAAGTTTTGTTTTAATTGTTTGAATATCTTCCAAGATATTTTCTTTAAAAGGGCGTATTCCTTTTTTTTCACCTTTTTTTTCTAGGTATGGCTGCCGTTTTTGCAGTTTCTTTCCTTCTTCACACGAGACGATTGCAAAGAACGAGTATGCACGATTGTAAAAAAAAAATGGGCCAAAAACGTTTTCCAACGTGAATTTATCACCAGCAGATTGCTTTCTTATTGTCTTCACCAAACTTTAAACTTTTTGTGCGGCACATTAATTATTTAATTAAATATTACTTTATTTGTTTGTCTTTTGTAATTTAAGGGAATTATTTCGTGGATTTAATTTTTGCTGCCTCTTGGCCGAAAGAAAAAATACGACTGTGCTGCTGCACTCACTGAACAAAACTTAACTTCTTTTTCTTTTAGCACACTCACTATGCAGCGACGCCATTTCTTTTCAATTTTCTTTTCTTCTCTCCAGCCATCTTTTTTTCTTCTAGAACGTTTCGTTCCCGCTCAATAGCCATCTTTTTTATTTCTTTCTTTGCTTACTGCTTTTCATTACAACTCTGTGTTTTCCAACGCTGTGCCCTGTGTCTACACCGGCTAAATCGATAAGATGTCAGGCTTACACACTTGCGCACGCCACACATACAAGTCGTTACTTTGAAAATTCAAAGACTAACGGCCAATCGAATCACTTACAAACATCTAGAAACGGCGGGATGAATTTTCCCCATTATTCTAGAAGACTGTTTGAACATCTGGCTACCAATAAACAAACACGCCTATACGGCCATATCGTTTCTTCTGTGTTGGTCTTTACTAAGTACATGCATGCATGTTGCCACACCATCTGCTTACCAATATTCTAGATCCGGTTTTGGTTGTATAAAAAGAGCTGCCATATGTGAGAAGTCAGTTAGTACAAATTGGAATTTAGTAGAGTGAACATCGTTGAAAGTAAAAGACATCGTGCCGTGGATAATAACGTTAAGAAGTAAATAAGGAAAGACAAGTTGTAATTGGTTTAGTCAAGAATAAAAGGAAGTTCAGTTGCAAATAAGAAAATCATGTTGTTATTTATTTTTGAGCAATCAAAAGAACTCACACATAGATTTTTCTTTAAATGTAAATGTCATTAAATTTAAAATTATCGTCTTGTTAAACACTTAATAATTTTGTATTTTATTTGTATTTATTATATTGTTTAAGATGTTATTATATTTTTTAACTGTCTGTAAGGATTTGATATCCATAGGCAAAAATTGTAAATAAATAAATAAATAACAGTCTGTACACATCTTACATTGAATTCCGTTTCCGTACGGAATTGAAGTCTGTGACATGGTCGTATATATGTAAATGGATTTAATAAAAATTGTATGGTAAAACTCTTTAAGACCATGTTGAAATTGTTTTGGTTTTTTGCACTGTTGGGAAGACATTTGTTTCAGTTGTTTGACTTGCCAACATGTTACACGCCCCTTATATTTTGGAAGAAAAATTCTCTTCTGTGAAAATAAAGATCTAGTGGACACAAAAAAATACATCGTCAAGTTGGCATGGTCAGATGTACGCCCCGACTAGCTTTCTCAGGGCAGGGAAATTCATTGACCCGTATTAATTGTTGCGCGTGTAAGCATATAAAAAAACTAAAGCCCTCCATGCCGCTTCAATCCAAGAGCTTAGTATGTAAAATTGAAAAAAAAACCATTACTATAGTACAATGTATGTACTTTGTATGACCAGATGTTTTGCCATACCAGGTACACTTAGCCCTCCCTTATGCCTTTGACAGTGTGAGTACCCGTATGTCACTGTCCCACAATATTGTCCCTCTCACCTCACCTTACCACATCTATCATCCAGCATACCTCAGTTAATCCTTTAGCAATTCATTTTTAATTTTTTTTATCTTTATTTACAACGAAACTGAAATAATGATAGGAAATAAGCAAGTATAAATTACGTGTGCTAGTTTAAATGTATACATTAATTTAAATTCAATTAAAATGGCCATTTGTATACGAAATATACATAAATACAAATTTTAAAATACACTATTTGTGTATATGTATATTATATTTAGAAAAAAGTAAAGTTTAATTATTTTACACAGAAATAATTTTTATGTTTTACCAGTATTGAATGTCCAAATCCAAAAATCAAGTGGTTCACCACCGAAATGCACTATATCAATATATGCATGTACATATATGTATATGTCAAATGAATATACATCAATATTCATACACTTATGCGTAACGACAATAATGAAATCTAAATCAGCTTCAAGACTCATAAAAGCAAAAAAAAAGTTCTGTGTAAAATGATATAATATGTTCTATAATACTACAAAAAAATATACAATAATTGTACTTAGCTTAAAAGGATACAATTAATCAAATAATCGTCCTCTGCATGGAACGACGTTTCTAAATGCTGACGGCAGAAAACTGATGACGGCTGCAGGAAACTGGTGACGGCTGTAGGAAACTGATGACGGCGGCAAATAAACTTCGGCGATGTGCTTTGCGTTGGCTTTATCTTCTGCAATATTAATTGCTCTCCTTTGTGATTTATAGGTTTTAATGTTTTTTTGTTGTTGTTTGTTATGTTGGTTTTGTTTCTTAAATCACTTGGTATTTGTGTTTTCTCTATTCATATTTTGCGTAATTTAAGCTTTGAGTGTATTTAGTTGTCTTTACTGTTTTTTTTTCTTCCTACTTTTATTTATCGGTTCTTATTTGTTCTTTCTTTTATAGGCTTTCAGTTTTCACTCCTTCATTTGCTTTATTTTCTTTACATGTTTTCGTCGAAACTTCACATTTTTTTCTCTCTTTCACTAATGTACCATATACACTGTTCTTTCTTTTTTTTCTCTAGTTGGTTTACTTCCGTTTTTAAGTTTTTATGGAAAATTTATTTCTTTGTCTTCGGCTTTTTTTTAGACTTTATTTGATTTTTATTTTCTTAATTCTTGTTTTCGTTAGCTCTGCATGTTGCTTGTTTTTTTGTACAGTTACTGCCATTACTTGCATTTTTTCATACGGGATTTCAGTTTTTAAATTATTAACGGTTTTCTTTTCAAATTGCTTAAAATTTTTTTATTTATCTTTTTTTTTCACATTTTAAAAAAAAAATTTCTTTTCTGTTACATTTGACCGGTATGCCCTTATTGTACATTATTGTTGTTGTTGTTTATTTGAATGCTAAGCTTAAACTAGGATAACTTGCACATTACTTGTCAAATTTTAAAACTTAATATTCCCATCTTTATTTTTATTACGCGTATGGCGCGTATATATATACGTACAACTCGAAAAAAAACGAGAGGGTTATTTAAGCGAAAATTCAATTTAAACATGCACAAATCTCCGGTATGAAAATGTTTAATTTGGTCTTATATGTTTCCTTTTCTCCTTTTTGTTTGACAAATTACTCTGCCCGTTTTAATTTAATTTTTTTTTGGATTTTAAACTCTTTCTTACTTCATAATTATTTTCTTAACAACTTTTTTCTTGCACATCACACACATTTTTTAACACACTTTTGATCGGTGTCTTCATTTCTAGAGCTAAAACCAAACTGTCCTTTTTTCATCTCTATTACTATGCACGTAGTCTTAAATCGTTTTCTTATTTTTTTCCTTCCCTATTTCGTCACGTAGTCACTGCCACGTAGCATGCTGCTATTGGTCAACCAAATAACGGTACAATCTGGTCATGCAGATGAATGAGAGAGACAAAAAGGAATGTAAAAATCCTAAAGATCAGTGTCGTGTTGCCAGACTATATTTAGGAATTGTGGCCAACTACAAGAATAATGCAGGGTGCGCGAACTGACAGAACCCTATGTTTATAATGCTAAAAAATATGTTAAAGCATTGATTCTACTATGTCGTCAGAGTAAAGTTTTAACAATTCCTAGCATTTTATATTTCCAGTTTTATGTCTCGTCGATTCCGTAACAAACCTGCTTCGTTTTAGAATTTCAAATCGTAGAACGAACAGGAAAAGGAATTTTTGCGGTCTAACTGAGAATTTTTTCCATAGAGTTGAAAAATATATGATATAGTTGTTCAGAGAACACTAAAACGTGTGGCACGACCCACGAAGCCGGGCAAAAGGAAAAGGGTAGTTGTTAAACACGACTAATGCATTTCAAGGATTAAATAGATGAACAAATTCTATTTTTCCGATGAGCAAATCCAATTCATTATTGTTTTAAAACTAAAATCATCAATATATAAAAACGATAAAATTAACTATGACAGGTGTACTAGGCATGAATATCAGATGCGTGGAATTTCCCGATATAGTGGCCTTGGAGATTCTCTAGTTCGTATAACGTGCTACCGAGTTTTTTCCTAACTCTGCATTTTAAGAATTTAGGGTTAAATTTTGCGTTGATTGCGTTCCCGAAATCGCTCTGTGAATGGTTTTTCCTAAACACTTCCTGCCCTACAATGAAATTTACTGGCCTTGATCTAGTATTATAAGTTTTGCATGCCTTTTCATGAGCAATGTCAAGATTCTTACTGATTTTATCTCGAATGAGCTGGAGTCTATCGTTTTTGAGGACTAATGTGTCATCGGCTAGCATGTTCAATTTGTCTAAGATAGAATAACTTGTCCCGTTCAGAATCATATTTTGCCCGAAAACTGCGAAATATGGTGAACATTTTATCGCAGAATGAACATCGCTGCGGAGGGTCTGTAAAATTTTTGGTATGTCCCTATCCCAATTTGTATGGTCTGCCTGATCTCTGAGAAAATAGCGTATCTTTGATATTACTTCTCTGTTTGCCCTTTCTGAGGCATTTGCCTGGGGAGACTAAAATCCTGTAGTCACGTGTGTAATACCGTACACTGAAAAGAACTCCTCTATTTCCTTAGAGGTAAATTGTCGGGCGTTATCACTATGAATGAATTGTGGAACCCCAAAAGTGCAAAAAATTTCATTTTGAAAGAACTCTATTACATTTGTTGACGTCGCCGTTTTCATTGGCCTTAGAAACAAAAATTTGGTTAGGTGGTCTAATACAATCAAAAGTTGGCAGTTTTTCGATTTCGAGCAAGGATAAGGGCCCAAGAAATCACAGTATAATCTCTGAAAAGGGCGTGTTGTTACGATTTGTTTTCCCATGGGCGGACGTAGTACTTGATTTGGTGATTTTATGGTCCTACAAACATCACATTGTTTAACGTACGATTTCACGTCATTTACCATTCGCGGCCAGAAGTATTTTTGTCTAATTCTAAAAAGGGTTTTACTAAATCCCCCGTGGCATCCCTCTTCATGGGCGGACTTAATTGTGTCGTTAACTAGGGTTCTAGGTAGCCATAACCTCCAAATATTCTCCTCTATATTTTCTTCATTCCGGAAATCTACTCGTTTGTAGACATAATTTTCGGACAGACACAAATCGGGGAGCATATTGCCATTCTCTCGAATCTTTTCTCTCAAGTCGTTGTACTCGGTATTGTCAAATTCTGGCGAGGCCATGTCAACATCTGGCGGATTGCATTCCAATTCGTCTATGTCAAATCTAGAGAGTGCGTCGGGAACTAAATTCCACGACCCCTTCCTATGTTCCATCACAAAATTAAAATGTTGGAGTTTCAAACTCCATCTGGCCAAACTTCCGCTTAAATCCTTCTGGTTCAGGAGCCAGCGGAGGCTCGAGTGGTCCGTCACGATTTTAAAGGGGAGTCCCTCGACATACTGCCTGAAACGCTTAACACAAATAACGGCCGCCAGACACTCAAGCTCCGTTACAGAGTAATTTCGTTGAGCTTTATTCAGTTTTTGTGAAACGAAAGCGATGGGGCGTTCTTTGCCCTCATTGTCTAGCTGGTATAACACACCTCCTACTCCAATACGAGACGCGTCGCATTGTATCACAAATTCCCTACTAAAGTCTGGCTCTGCCAGCACAGGTGCATTGGATAAGGCGGTTTTTAATTTATCAAAAGATTCGAGAGCCTGGGGTGATAGACGAAAAGGCTGGTTTGACTTGCGCAAGCAGTCCGTAATTGGGCCAGCAAGGTCAGAAAAGTTATAAATAAAAGCGCGATACCAATTTGCCATGCCAACGAAGCGCCTGACCTGCCTAGGTGTTTTTGGAATCGGAAATTCCGCAATAGCTTGCACCTTTTCGGGATCAACTTTTAAATTTCCACCGCCAACACGATAACCGAGATATTTTATCTCTCGTTGGCAGAACTTGCTCTTACGTACATTTATTGTTAGACCTGCAGACTTTAAGCACTTAGAAACTTCGGAAAGCAATTGGAGGTGGGTCTCAAAATCATGGCTACACACAAGTAAGTCATCCAGATAAATGAATACATTTTCTCTCAATTTAGCTGGAATTACTCGGTCCATCAAGCGACTCATCGTCTGCGGACCGTTACAGACACCAAAAGGCATCACCCTGTACTGATATTAGGATCTCCCCGGTACCGCGAATGCCGTTTTTTCCTTAGACGTTTCTGACAACTTTATCTGGAAAAATGCGTCTTTCAAATCTATGCCTCTAATATAGTACGTGTCCTTAAGCCGGCTTAGTAGGCCATTTATATGAGGAAGGGGGTACGAATCCTTTTTCGTAAGTGAGTTTAGTTTCCTACAGTCCAGGCACAGTCTGATTTTCCCTGGCGTGCGGACCGTCACAATCGGGCTACACCATGGCGAGTTTGACTCTTCGATTATGCCAAGGGCTAACAATCTGTCTATTTCTTCATATACCTCGGCTTGTCTAGGAGGGGAAAGAGGGTAATGCTTTTGTTTGACGGGTATAGCATCCTGCGTGTCAATGTGGTGCTCAAGTAGGTGCGTGCACCCGAGACCTAATCTCTCGTAAGAGGGAAATGTTAAAATAACCTCATCGAGACGTAAATTTTGTTCAGGATCTAGATCATGAAATTTTAGTTAAGGCTTATGAACGATTTCCGCACAAGTTTTTTCTGGGAAAACCTGAGGTGCTAATGCATACGCCCTCCAAAAGTCTACCCCGAGGTAACCCGGTTGAGATAAATTCGGTACTACATAAAATACGATAAATTTTGTGACTCCTTTAAAAGTCACAGGTAAGCTACAGTGTCCCACTACTTCATTTCTTGATCCGTTCGCCGTTAAAATGTTTGACTTAAATTTTTTCAACTCAATGTTGTTCCTATATAAAATCCATACTCCCTTTTTCTAAAACGAAGACATTCGCTCCTGAGTCTAATAAGCACAGCAAATCTTCGTCAAGGATTTTAATCGATGCAAAGGGTCTACCATCATCGTGTTCCGAGTTACAAGTTGATTCAATTATTTTCCTAAATCCTCTCCTTTTCTGGTATCTACGCCTGCATTTCAAAATTGCATTTGTAATGTTAAAATTGTTAGTTTCTCTGCTCTTGGTAAATAAATTCTGTCTATAATCATGCAATGTCAAGTGTGTCGTATCAGGTGTTTGTTTATCATGAGCTAAGTCCCTCTGTGAAGGCTTAGACTTTGTGATAGAAGTAAATCCAGGGCTTATCTTGAGGGACGAGCGTCCCCTGTCACCCGCTCGCCCCGACGCTCGTTTCCCGTATGAGGACCGCCACATGTAGGTGTGGTTACTCCTCTCTGGCCACATTTGAAACAAAATACATGGTGAGTTTCACCGGGACAATAAATATAGCTATGTCCTAACTGCAGGCAGTTCCAACACTTTATTTTAGAATAATCGTTATTTACTCAAGTTCTATTTATCTTGAGTGCCTCAACTTGCGGATCTGACTCGTCATCAGAGTTTTCGGGTGTGCTTTCGATTGAAATTTCATTCACCTGGCGCTGTCTGCCAAGGTTATGTGTCTTATTTTCAGAAATCACTTTCTCAGCTTTTCTAGCTAGATCGCGGAATTTGTACAGATCCCTGGAATCCGAAACAAATAGCATTACCTTAAGGTCGGCGTGCACATTCTTTTTAATAATTTCTATCAAAGAGTTATCTGATAATGGATTCGACAATCTTAGATTCCAGCCAACAATAGCTGAATGGAAATCATCATAGCTTTCTTTTGGGAACTGCTTACGGGTCGAAATTTTAATCAAAATGTCGTGATCACTTTTTAAATTTCCAAATTCTTTGGAAAGTGCTGACTTTAGCATGAGATAAGTAGCTCTCTGATTTTGTTTGATATAGTCCCAGTAGAAAGTTTCTGCATTGCCCGTTAGAAATAAGTAAAAAATTGACATAAGGTGCTCCGGTGGACATTGCGTGCGATCAACAAGCGTGTCTACCCTAAATAAAAAATCTGAAACACTTCCCTCACCGCTGAACGAAACCTTCCAGTCTTTCAATTTGAAATTTACATTAGAAGAAGCGTATGTATACGCAGTTACCTGGGAGCCCGATGGCTGGATACCAACGCTAGGTGGGGCAGACGTGGCTTGATCAATTCGGGGTGACCTTACGGACTCTCTGAGAGCTGTGAGTTCTCTTCTAAACTCCTCCTGCGTGTTTCTCATGGCCTCTTGGAAATATGCCGTCAGATTTTCTGTCGAAATGACATTGGGTGCCTGTGGCCTCCCGTCCTGTGCAGGATCTTGACCAGTTGCCATTTCTGTCCGAGAATTGTTCCCTTGGCTATCTACGGCTGATAGGTTTTCTAATGTCTCTGAGTCGCTGTCTGTTATTGACCTAGCAAGTGCTTCGTAGTTTTGATTTTCCCCGGTCTTATCTAATTCGTCCGATGGATACGAAAGGTATGACCGTGAACCAGATGAGGATCTTAGTGCCCTGATACTTGTGCTAGACTGTGAATCTACTGAACTAAGTACGCTCAAAGATTTTTTCCCTAAGGGAGTTGAGCCTCTCCCCCTACTTTTCGGGTCTGATGTACCACGAGGCGTTACTCGCACTTTGCCTCTTCCTGACAAATCTACCAAATTATGGTTTACTACTGGACGTGACAATTTTTTCTCTGGCTTTACTGCGTTAGCACGAGTAATAAGAAAATGCAACAGACTCCGGCACCAAAAAAATGTAAGGCGAGATCAGAAAGTTGTGTACATGCGTGTACGTGGTGCAAGGTTTGATATGTATGTTATATATGTCTATATTTTTTTTTTTATGCTTACTAAATTTACTGTTAAGTGTAATGCAAAGGAAATTTTTAAATAGTGTAATTGTTTTGTTTCCTTATCCAGATGGGAAAGGGAAAAAAGTTTATTTTTTTTGCGTGTGCTTGTTTTACAAGGAAAAAAATAGTTTCGGCAAGGTATGTTGGATGTCGAGGTGGCTGCGAGATTAAGGGTACAATATTTGACGATTTACTTACTTTCGAAACGATCTGTATCGCGGCTCGCCAGCGACGAGGACTTATACCGATAATATAATTGTCCCTGAGAGTAAGTAAAATATAACCAGAATCCGAATCGCTATCACCGCGAAACACTGTACGACTAGTTGTCATCAGCTCGGTCTTATAGCGAACGATTTCCTACGTTCAATGCTTGATGTTGCTGCATTTGTCAAAGTTTTGAACAAAATTCATTTCAAACTTCTGCATCGCAAATGATACCAAAAATTTGTTTTCAGAAATCATGACTTATGCAAGAATATTAAAAGAAAAAAATTAAGAAACAAAAACAAATTTAGTGCTATTTGAGTTTGCTCTCTTTCCTTGTCTGGCGAATGATGCCAGAATTTGTTTTTCCAGAAATCATGACTCAAACGAAGGAATAGAAAACTGACCCAAAAGCGAAATAATAATGGATTAAATTTCCTGTGTGGCTATTCGACTGTGAATGCCATTTTTCCGTTGGGCGCCATATATGTTACACGTCCCTTATATTTTGGAAGAAAAATTCTCTTCTGTGAAAATAAAGATCTAGTGGACACAAAAAAATACATCGTCAAGTTGGCATGGTCAGATGTACGCCCCGACTAGCTTTCTCAGGGCAGGGAAATTCATTGACCCGTATTAATTGTTGCGCGTGTAAGCATATAAAAAAAACTAAAGCCCTCCATGCCGCTTCAATCCAAGAGCTTAGTATGTAAAATTGAAAAAAAAACCATTACTATAGTACAATGTATGTACTTTGTATGACCAGATGTTTTGCCATACCAGGTACACTTAGCCCTCCCTTATGCCTTTGACAGTATGAGTACCCTTATGTCACTGTCCCACAATATTGTCCCTCTCACCTCACCTTACCACATCTATCATCCAGCATACCTCAGTTAATCCTTTAGCAATTCATTTTTAAATTTTTTTATCTTTATTTACAACGAAACTGAAATAATGATAGGAAATAAGCAAGTATAAATTACGTGTGCTAGTTTAAATGTATACATTAATTTAAATTCAATTAAAATGGCCATTTGTATACGAAATATACATAAATACAAATTTTAAAATACACTATTTGTGTATATGTATATTATATTTAGAAAAAAAATAAAGTTTAATTATTTTACACAGAAATAATTTTTATGTTTTACCAGTATTGAATGTCCAAATCCAAAAATCAAGTGGTTCACCACCGAAATGCACTATATCAATATATGCATGTATATGTATATGTCAAATGAATATACATCAATATTCATACACTTATGCGTAACGACAATAATGAAATCTAAATCAGCCTCAAGACTCATAAAAGCAAAAAAAAAAGTTCTGTGTAAAATGATATAATATGTTCTATAATACTACAAAAAAATATACAATAATTGTACTTAGCTTAAAAGGATACAATTAATCAAATAATCGCCCTCTGCATGGAACGACGTTTCTAAATGCTGACGGCAGAAAACTGATAACGGCTGCAGGAAACTGGTGACGGCTGCAGGAAACTGATGACGGCGGCAAATAAACTTCGGCGATGTGCTTTGCGTTGGCTTTATCTTCTGCAATATTAATTGCTCTCCTTTATGATTTATAGGTTTTAATGTTTTTTTGTTGTTGTTTGTTATGTTGGTTTTGTTTCTTAAATCACTTGGTATTTGTGTTTTCTCTATTCATATTTTGCGTAATTTAAGCTTTGAGTGTATTTAGTTGTCTTTACTGTTTTTTTTTTCTTCCTACTTTTATTTATCGGTTCTTATTTGTTCTTTCTTTTATAGGCTTTCAGTTTTCACTCCTTCATTTGCTTTATTTTCTTTACATGTTTTCGTCGAAACTTCACATTTTTTTCTCTCTTTCACTAATGTACCATATACACTGTTCTTTCTTTTTTTTCTCTAGTTGGTTTACTTCCGTTTTTAAGTTTTATGGAAAATTTATTTCTTTGTCTTCGGCTTTTTTTTTAGACTTTATTTGATTTTTATTTTCTTAATTCTTGTTTTCGTTAGCTCTGCATGTTGCTTGTTTTTTTGTACAGTTACTGCCATTACTTGCATTTTTTCATACGGGATTTCAGTTTTTAAATTATTAACGGTTTTCTTTTCAAATTGCTTAAAAATTTTTTATTTATCTTTTTTTTCACATTTTAAAAAAAAAATTTTCTTTTCTGTTACATTTGACCGGTATGCCCTTATTGTACATTATTGTTGTTGTTGTTTATTTGAATGCTAAGCTTAAACTAGGATAACTTGCACATTACTTGTCAAATTTTAAAACTTAATATTCCCATCTTTATTTTTATTACGCGTATGGCGCGTATATATATACGTACAACTCGAAAAAAAACGAGAGGGTTATTTAAGCGAAAATTCAATTTAAACATGCACAAATCTCCGGTATGACTGAAAATGTTTAATTTGGTCTTATATGTTTCCTTTTCTCCTTTTTGTTTGACAAATTACTCTGCCCGTTTTAATTTAATTTTTTTTTGGATTTTAAACTCTTTCTTACTTCATAATTCTTTTCTTAACAACTTTTTTCTTGCACATCACACACATTTTTTAACACACTTTTGATCGGTGTCTTCATTTCTAGAGCTAAAACCAAACTGTCCTTTTTTTATCTCTATTACTATGCATGTAGTCTTAAATCGTTTTCTTATTTTTTTCCTTCCCTATTTCGTCACGTAGTCACTGCCACGTAGCATGCTGCTATTGGTCAACCAAATAACGGTACAATCTGGTCATGCAGATGAATGAGAGAGACAAAAAGGAATGTAAAAATCCTAAAGATCAGTGTCGTGTTGCCAGACTATATTTAGGAATTGTGGCCAACTACAAGAATAACGCAGGGTGCGCGAACTGACAGAACCCTATGTTTATAATGCTAAAAAATATGTTAAAGCATTGATTCTACTACGCAAGTGAAGAAAGCAAACTCTGAAAAACTTGCAAACTTTCGACAGAGTTGCAAATAAAGGAGTAAATTTGTTTTGGTCTGCATATAAAATGTGAAAAAATTTTACCATTTTGCAAACCGTTTAAAACGGTAATTAAATAATAAACTTAAAAACAAAAAACTGAACTATGTACATAAAAAGCTGTAGAATCTAATTTTATAACTGTCACTTTTTTCATTACCATACTCTAGAAGAACAGAGCACTTGAAAATAGCACTCTGGAAAAAGTTTGCTGGCCCATAAAATTAAAACTATTCGATGTACCATATAGCAACTAGTACCATTCGATAGGAAATCAAAATACCTTTCAGAATTAGTAATAATCATTTTTCCAAGTACTTGGATTCAGAAGTTATAGCCCAGCAAACCTTTGAAAATCACAAAAATATTAAATAATTGTTCTTTCACTTGTAAAACAAAAACTATTTGTTGTAGCAATAATTATTTAATATGAATTGTTAGAAGACTCAAATAGCTTTAAGAAAAAGTAACTTTCATTTTCTGAAAGACTATCATTCAGAAGTTATACCCAGCAAACTTTTAAATGTCAGTCAAATTAAAAAAAAAGTTTTCTGGCAATAAAACAAAATCAGTTCATTGTACCGTAATGCCAAAAGATACAAAATTAATTTGGTTAAAAACAATTCAATTTTATATTGATTTTATGTGTATTAAGAATTGTTGTTTTTATATATAATTTTATATAATTTTCTAGCAATTTTTCCCGCTTTGTGGTACAAAATAAGATTTACTTTGAAACACTTGTAAAAATTGTTAAGCCGACTCAGCCTATTTTCAGCCGCCGCCGAACAATTTTTCATCAGCCGCCTCCGCCGAGAAAATTGCTCGGCGCAGGTCACTGCTGGACGCCATGCTGAATGGCGGCAGTGCTGCCAACGACTGAATATAATCGTATTTAGCCATCCCTGGTCGTGAAATACACCACTGTTATCGACTCTAAATTAAAAAGATAATATTATTGTTTAAATTGTTAAATATTTATTAATAATTGCAAATTAAAGCTAATAATAAACATTATTAATATTAATATTATATATTAGTTCCAATTCGTGGTGGTAGTTGGTATTTGTGCTGCCACATAAAACTGTGCTATCTACATCTTATACCTGTACTATCAGTAGCTGCACGCTATTATTGACATTTTATAAAAAGTTTGCGAATAGGAAAATATTTACGAAGTTGCAAGATTGATGTGGTATAACTACTGAGTTCCACAAATTCAGAAAATGACAGTCACCAAATTAAAAAAGTAGTTTTGTTTTCTATCGATTGCTATATGTCACAATAAGATAGTGTAAGTGGTTTCTTTTTTATGAGTGGAAAACGTTTGTCCTTATTTTAGAGCCTTCACCGACTTTGCTAGGATATAACTTCTGAAATAAAGTAATTCAAGCAATGACAGTCATCAATTCTGACAATAACTTTTATTATCTATAAAAACATATATGTGTTAATACCTTAAAATAAATAGTTATTATTTTATAGGCATAAACATTTTTTTGGTCAATTTTAGTTACAAAAATTTTTTTATTGGGCTATAACTTCTGAAATAAAGTATTTCAGAATATGAAAAAAACTATTTCTGAAAGGTATTGCAACCCTCTATGTAATGGTGTATACCTTAATAGGGTACAAGAAACTATTTCCTATTTATATTCAACAAAAAAATAATTCTAAACGCAATTTTCAAGAGCATTTTTCTCCCTTAGAAACTAAAATAAAAATAGTGACAGCTAGTAAATCTGATTCTGCTCATACAGTAGCATTAAAATTAATAAACTTTATTGAAATTTAGTGTAAATGTACCTATTTTTATCGTGTTACAAAATCTCTATTTTTTTACAAAGTTTGTTTACATATTTTACTAGGAAGAATAACGCAAGGTTGCCACACACATACTTAATGTGCAAAACTGCATTATCATGAAAATATTGCAAAGTTTGTTAAAGTTAATTCACAAATAACTTCTGAATTCAAGCATTTCAGAAAATGACTGGAGCTTAATCGGAAACCTACTTTTATCCTTTATCGATTGGTATATGATTTATTACGGTACAATGAATGATTTAAATTTTATAGGCAAAACAATTGCTTACTAAATTTTTGACTTTGAAAAGTTTGCTGGGCTATAACTTCTGAGTGCAAGTATTTGGAAAAATAACAATTACTGTTTTTGAAAGGAATTTTAGTTCCCTATCGATTGGTACTAGTCGCTATATGGTACATCGAACAGTTTTTCATTTGTGAGCCAAACAAGTTTTCCCTAATTTTGGCGACCTTAAAAAGTTTGCTGGGTATAACTTCTGAACGCAAGTATTTAGGAAAATAATATTTACTGTTTTTAAAAGAAATTTTGACTCCCTATTGATTGATACTAGTCGCTATATGGTACATTGAACGGTTTTTTATTTATAGGCAAAACAATGTTTTACAAATTTTTGGACTTTGAAAAGTTTGCTGGGGTATAACTTCTGAGTGCAAGTATTTGGAAAAATAACAATTACTGTTTTTGAAAGGTATTTAGGTTCCCTATTGATTTTTACTAGTCGCTATATGGTACATCGAATAGTTTTTTAGTTATAGGTGAAACAAATATTTTCTTATTTTGGTGACTTTAAAAAGTTTGCTGGGGTATATCTTCTGAATTAAAGTGTTTGAGAAAATGACAGTTACATTTTTTAAAAGCTATTTAAATTGCCTATCAATTGGTATAAGTCGCATTACGGTACAATGAACTGATTTTGTTTTATTGCCAGAAAACTTTTTTTTTAATTTGACTGACATTTAAAAGTTTGCTGGGTATAACTTCTGAATGATAGTCTTTCAGAAAATGAAAGTTACTTTTTCTTAAAGCTATTTGAGTCTTCTAACAATTCATATTAAATAATTATTGCTACAACAAATAGTTTTTGTTTTACAAGTGAAAGAACAATTATTTAATATTTTTGTGATTTTCAAAGGTTTGCTGGGCTATAACTTCTGCGTGCAAGTAGTTGGAAAAATGATTATTACCAATTCTGAAAGGTATTTTGATTTCCTATCGAATGGTGCTAGTCGCTATATGGTACATCGAATAGTTTTAATTTTATGGGCCAGCAAACTTTTTCCAGAGTGCTATTTTCAAGTGCTCTGTTCTTCTAGAGTATGGTAATGAATAAAGTGACAGTTGTAAAATTAGGTTCTACACCCTATAATGTACCTAATTCAGTTATTGTTCTTTTTAAATTAATTAGTTATTACTTATTTTCAGTGCAATAAATATGTTAATTATTTTGCCAAAAGTTGTTTACTTTGAAAAAGTACTTTTTTTGCAACTCTGAAAAAGTTTGCCAAATAACTGTAAAAGTTTGCAAAAAAGTTTGTTTTCTTCTCGGCGATGATTCTACTATGTCGTCAGAGTAAAGTTTTAACAATTCCTAGCATTTTATATTTCCAGTTTTATGTCTCGTCGATTCCGTAACAAACAGTGTTGTTTAGCGTTTGGTTTAGAATATTTCGCTGTAGTAAAGCATTTGAAAAATCTCTCATGTCTTGAAAGTTCTTATAAATGGTCTTGTGCAGGACATTAGTATGTATACATATCTTACAATCATAATTGAAAAAATTGTTTTTCTACGAAATTGTCGGCTGCAGACGACTTTGAGCCGCCGCCGGTCATTTTTAGCCTAGCCGCCGCCGAAAATTTTATAACGACTTGGAGCTCTGCTGCAGACTTATCAGACATTAAATAATTCTACAAAAAAAACTGGAAACTAACAAACAACTGCAAAAAAACGAACAAGGAATTTACGCCAATGTTAACCATCATATGCTAGCATTCCCTCCCCATCTTCTTAGAAGATGTCGAGCATTGAGACAGTGGATGTCTACTCATAAACTTGGGTGCAAAAATCATCAACCAATTTGTGACATATTTTTTTTTTGAGTTGGAGGCAAATACATTTCTCCTTTGAGGTATCAATCCTCCCACAACATACCATTTATTTTGAAAAAGTCCCCACTGAGCAATGTAAATTTTATATGTACAAGTGCATACATAGATATGTATGTGTAAAAACCTATTTCTTAACCCAAAAACCATAGAAATTTGATTATCGGGCCTGTTCTGTAAATCACGGTGATTTCAAACCACGCGATTTCAAAAGTAAACTGCTAATAGCTGACTTTATAGCGGGTTTTATTGTATTTTAAGTTTTTGTAATTTATAATAGAATATTTTCTTCCAATTTCCAACAGTATAAATCGTGCAATTTACAAAAGCAATGATTTAATTTTTTGAAATCACCGTGGTTTGACACGTCGTGATTTGCAGAACAGGCCCGTATATACTTTTTTGTGAGCGTGCGTGATCGTGATAAGTTGTAAATCACACGTGCGTGATTAAGAATATTTTATTCGTGAGCGTGCGTGATCGTGAAAATTTTTAATATCATTCGTGCATGAAAGTGTGAGTACAATATTTTTCCGCGTGGGCGTGCGTGTCGTGAGTCAAAAAACGCTCACGTGCACATCTCTACATTTCACATAATATCGATCAGCCGTTTCCAACGTTTGCAGTTACATTATATTACAGTCATCTAACTGAGCCTTTAGTCGTTTTTCTGCACTCCAACTTTGTCCCAGTTCACACTATTCAATTCTCATTGCTAAGCTTATCACTTTTTCTTCTATGAACTTTCATCGGTGTCCACACAATTCAAGTCTTATTTTTCAGCTTATATTTTTTATGCATAGTTTTGTATGCTTGTGTTATTTTTTAACATAACGAAGGAGAAAGCAAAACTTATTGACAGTACATGAAGCTGAGTACTAGTTTCTTGTCACCTTGTCTCTCTCTCTCTCTCTCTCTCTCTCTATTCCACAAACTAAACTGCTTAGCAATAAAACTTGCATTGTGTAGACTAGGACTTTGTAGCTTATGGGGTAAACCTATTCTGAGGCGACGATATATTTTTTATATATGTGAACGTCTGGCAACTTCAGTAAGTCAAGAAATCGGAATAAAATAAGTAAGCCAGGGATGATACGGTTGGTACAAATGAATTTTTTTGGGGCCATTCAAATCTTAAAAGTATGTTGGTACCACCGTTACTCATTTGGTACTATTTGAATATTTTACGAGAATCTCTCAAAAACTTGATATGTCTGGAAATAAAATTGAAAGTTATATAAAGTTTCTTTTCACAACGAAATTTTAAAATAGCTTACAGAATTCACTCCCGAAAATATTTCTTATTAAAAATATTCCCAAAAGAAAATGGAAATTATGATACTATAAATAACGAGTTTCGAGCTTTGAAAAATTAATTGGACGAGGTAATGTTTCCGTAGCTTTCAAAAGTTATCAAGAGAATATTGTTAATTCCACAATCATGAGCGAATATGGAAAGAATATTTTCATAATCAAAACAAAGACTCGAAAGTCTAACACAAACAAAATACTTATGGTAGAATTAGTCGATTTGTATCGTGTTACTTTTGAAGTTGTATCATTTAAATCTGGATGTTAGTTAGTAAATATGTGAGGTTACAAGCGAACGAGTCTGCTGTTATTGTATATCTTTTTGCTTCATATATGTGTATGTAATTATGTGAGAGAGAAGTTAACGTTTGCTCCGGAAAAGTCTATTTTCTGTAGATTTCAACCTCATATACGTTACGATATATTTAAAAGAGCTATTAGACAGGCATAATTGTCTGCAGACATGTACGATGGCATACTTTGCTATTACACTGTCGAGCGCTGACGACATACTTCATACTAGGTGTGCGACAAACTCAGAAAATCAAAAATTTTTGAAAACCAACATACATGTTTAACTTACTCGTATACATGCTATTAGACGGTGAGTTTTGGTATGACATCGTACATGTCTGCAGATAAGAATGCCTGTGTAATAATAAAAAGAATAAAAATTTATTGCAATAGTGTAGAAAATAACGCTTTTATAATCCAAATATATTACAAAAAGAATATTACACTTTCTATTGTTTTTTTATTTTCTCCTGTAAAATAACAATTATTTGAGTAAGGGACTTTCTTCTTGAAATCTACGATATGTATTTACTGCAGAGATCATCAAAAGACCGCCCGTGGGCCTCTTCCATTATTCGAGAGAAGACTAGCGTCTCGAGTTTTAGCAGATTTTAATTTTCATAATGATGCAGATTAATCCTCATTATTTTTTGTTATACAAACACTAAGTTGTGTGATAATTAAAAAAATTATGGAGCTATTTGAGTACATGGGCGATATCAAGGCAAATTTATTTCCAGGTAATGTCGGGATTACAAGAACAATGAAAAAATACAACAATGACAAAGACAACATAGCTTTTAGTTTATCCAAAATGTAAAAAATAGAATTTGTTGTAACACAATTATAGTAAAAACTATTCACATAAAGTTGAAAAAATTTCTCCATGGCAGCTACCATTAACGAAACTTGCAACTTTTAGCACTTATCACAATTTTTTTAATTATTTTCTTATGTTTTTAAATTTGTTTTCACAGAATTTTATTTAATAAAATATTTTTCAAACTTTTTTAATTTCTCTTTCGTAAAAAATTTAAATAGCTCAGCTGCGTTTCCGCTACTACCGGGTCTTGGGCGATATGTTCTAAATACCCTACAAGGAACCCTATCGGAGAATGTGTAGTTGACTACAAAAATAGTTAACCTATAGTTAACTTTTCTTATGGTGAGTATAGACAATACTAAAAATCGTGCGATAAATCGTACAAGTATGAAATTAGTAACGTCTATCATGCTGTCGTGCTTATGAAGTATACTTTGTAGTATGAAAATAAAAAATTTTAGATTTTTGTGGGCGGAGCTTAACTAAGTACGATAATAAGTATTGTGTATCTTGCTGTTGTACTGCAAAATTTATTTTATGAGGAACTGATTAAGAAAACGCAGTGTTTCTGCGGCTCAATTTTTAAAATAAGCCTTATGTAGCGGATATTTTAATTAAACAAAAACATAAAACACTATTTTCACCATTCTCTACAACATGCCCCTTTAGTTTTTGCATTATCTTTTTATTCTTTTCAACTGCTTAATTCATTTATCCGCGTGTATATTGCCTTAAAAATATTTTTTCAATTATTATGAAATATTTTTTCAATTAGTATGATTTGTAGTAACGTGTATCTGAAAACCCGTACTACAACTCATACTACGCTAAGGCCCCTTTCACATTAGGCAACTTTACTTGCGCAAGTATAATTTTCATTTTTATTTATTTTCTTTTGAACTTGCTTCTATGTTCACATTCAGTTCATTTGTTGAGCAAGTTTAATTTTCTTATGCTCGAGTTTTCTTAATTTGTTGACGTTTTGTGGCAGAATTGCCAAGTTGTGGCAGAATTGCCAAGTTCAAGCAAGTTTGTACTCAAATCTCGGCAATTCTTTCCCCTTCAACCGACCTTTCTTCTCACACCCACAAGCACAAGACTTGCGCAAGTAAAGTTGCCTAATGTGAAAGGGGCCTAAGTACGAAATTAGGTATCGTGTATACCCTGCATTAGACTGACTAAAAGCTAACTGCAATGTCATCCAGAACAAACCCAAAATTAATTCTTAAGTTGAGTACGTAGTCGAATTTGATGAGAGCCAACAAATTTCTTCTCAGATACTTTGAAACTCATTTCAGTTTTATGTTAACATTTTGCTGTTTTTATTTTAGATGGTAGCTTAGCTGAGTGGTAGTGCGTTGAGTACACAAATTGTGATGATACATGTTCGAACCCCATAAACATTTTTTTTATTTACTGACTACAAGTTGTTTTAAAAAAGTCAACTTTAAGTTAGCTAAAAGTAATGCAGAGTGAGCCAATTGACTACCGCCTAGGACATCGCAATGTTAAAGTAGTCAGTTGATTACATTGAGAAGTAATCCAAGTGCCAATCAGTACTACTTGCGAAATAATTAGCTTAAAGTTAGCCAAGTTTCCGACAGAGAATTAATAATTGAAACTAACACAAAAATTTTTTTTCACTAACACACTTAAAACAATTTTACATTGAATTCAATAGTGACAGTCAATTGACTAGTCATTTGATCGGAAGTGAGATGCAACTTCAAACGTACACAAAAGTTTCCATCAGATTTTTAATTTTGCCTTTAATAATGTGATAGAAACTTTGTTCTACGCAATGATGACTATGACTATCGATCAAATGAGCAGTCAATTGACTGGAAGTGTTTTTGTAGGGCAGGGCTATTCAACCTTTTTGGTTAGCGTACCAAAAAACTCACAACCAACAATTCGCGTACCAGCAAAAAAGTTTCATATGTATAAACAAGTATGGGCTCATTAAATGACCAAAAAAATTTAAAATATTTAATCCATTTCATTTATTAATAATAAAAAACAACAAAATTGAAAAGAAATTAAAAATATTACAAGAATAAATAAAATTAAATACATAAAAACTATGAAATCTTGGCGATTTCAGTACTTTATTATTCAATTAAAAATAAAATAAAATAAGGAAATTAAATATAATAATAAGTCAAGTTTTGGACTTGGCAGTTTTTCTTGAAGCAGTTCTCCTCAATTCTCTTTTAAAGCTGCTCAATCGTTTACACTCGGATGGTTTCTTGTTCAATTTTCCTATTGTTTTAATGCAGCGAATGAAATAACAAAAGAGAATTGAAGTAACTTTTCTTTACAAGCAAGTCAGCACCTTTCTTCTTTCCCCTCTCTTCCGCAAACTCAGACTTGCTTCAAGAAAAACTTCCGAGTCTAAAACATGAGTAAGTAATTGCATTACTTGGTTAGTTAATGAAAATAAATTCAATGAAGTGTGACTTTGTTTGACCCGCGCAAGAAGGGTCCCGTACGGACACGATATATGTAATTAAATACGAACTTTAGCCTATATAAAATATAGTTTTTGCATTTTTTTATTTTGGCAATTTTTTTAATTTTGGTGATTTTTCATATAAGCGATTTTTTTTTTGGTTTTGGCGATTTTTTTCAGTTCTTGGATTTTTTTTTTCATTTTGGCAATTTTTTTAGTTTTGACACTTTTTTCTCGTCTTGACTATTTTTGGGTTTTTGGCATATTTTTTGACGTTTCTTCATTTTGGCGACTTTTTTTCATTTAGGCGCTTTTTTAGTTATGACACCTTTTTTCTCCGTTTGGCGATTTTTTCGGTTTTTCGCTTGTTTTCAGTTTGGCGATTTTTTTTAATTTTGCAGATTTTTTTCTTTTGCCTTTTTCGCTTTTTGGCAATCTTTCGGTTTTTTGGCGCTTTTTTTTCGAATTTGGCGAATTATATAAGTGTTAGATTTTTATTTTAATTTCGGTAATTTTTTTCGTTTTGGCGATTTTTTTAAATTTTTGGCGATTTTTTTTTGGTTGGGCGATTTTATGATTTTCGGATTTTTTTGTTTTACCGTTTTTGAAAATTTCAAGAGTTTACCTCTTACGGTTTGCAAGATAATTTTAATTTTAATAAATTTTAGTGTTAATTGTTGTGTTCTATATAAAAATACACCGATTCTACAAATTTCAATAGCTCTTACGCAAGGCCTATTTATTAGGTCTATGCAACTCCACAAAAACACAGCAATACAAAAAACAACTTAGTGTTTAAGTTGTCAGAAACACACACAAACATGAACTATAGTGTATGGTGCGAACAACTTTTGACAGCTTAAACACGAAAACACAGAATATCATCAGGACGATTGCATTGACCTGATAAATAGGCCTTGGCTCTTACGGTTCCTGAGAAAATAGCCTTCTACCTGAAGCATGAAATATGTTTAATTGGTCGCATTCATAAGACGTAGCTGTTGAGCTCAACTGTTGTGAAACTGTTGGCAGCTGTTGGCCCCAACAGTTACTTCTTAGAAACGGATTGATGGATGTACTGCAAAATGAACGTAAGCAATTGAAAACGAACGAAAGAGCAACAAATAAACTAACTTAGATTGGCTAATTTAATTAGTTTAGCTAAAGTGTATGTATAACACAGAATATTTAATGAAGTCAGCAGCCCAGGAATCTTCCATTTTTACAATAAAATTTGCTCCCTAAAATAAATATTCTTTGTTCGAACAACACTGCAATAAAAAGAAAGACCTGCGCCTATAGTATTTTTATTTTAACGCTGAGCCGCATGTGCTCAAAAAACGTTTAAACGCAATAGTGAATTAAATATGTAATATATAATACAAATAGACAGCATGATATACATACATATGTTTGATGAAATTAGTAATTTAATTTAATTCCTTTATTTCGTTCCTTTATCGCATTTTAAATGCAAAATTTAACAAATATTTGCAGCCGCCATCTAACAAAGCGGCGTTGCATTATATTATAAACGGCATAAGTCTTTTCGATCAGCTGTTCAGGCTGAGCACAACATGTTGACCAAGGCGAATTCACATAAGGTGATCTTAATTCGCCAGCTGACTTAATTTCCCTGCTGTCAAATGAATCAAAACGTTAAGAAATATTCTGACAGCAGGAAATTTTACACTAACAAATATACAAGGCGAATACGCAGAGTTGCAAATTAAGACCACCTTATGTTAATTCGCCTTGATGTTGACTATGTCCTGATTCACACACATCAGGTTTAGCTGATCAGTTTTTGCTCAATTTTCTTTTGAACCTGCATTTACGTTCATACACACCGTCAAGTCAAGTCATCAAGTCTCATCAATTGCGTTGTAGTAGAGTATTACGAATGACAAAACAAAACGAAAAAGCAAACTCGACTGGTACGGTCAAGTCTGTACCCCTTTTTATTCTCTTCACCGCTCTTTCCTAAAAGTTCAAGACTTGACGAGTCAAACCTGACGTGTGTGAATCAGGACTATAGGTAGCGAAAAAATTTTATGATGGAAAAAATGGCAGCAATTACTCAACTGTTGAGTGGAGCGACACTACTCAACTATGCGTTTCTAAGACAAACACTCAACAGTTGCGCAACTGTTACGTCTTATGAATGCGACCATTATAAGGAAAAAAGTTTAAGTTTTCCAACCCTGGAAATGTATTTTTAATTTTATATTTTTTTTATATTAGAAATACCAATTTTATTTTTAACGAAGTATGAAATATGTTAATTTAATAAAAAAGTAATAAAAACTAGTTTTCGGAAGTTATTTTGTATGGGAAAATAGAGTTTGAGTTTTCCTCATTTTCAATACACATCTTATTCGGAAAATTTCTGACACACCAGTCTAAGAACGAAGTCTTAGCTGTTCTGGGAGCTTCGGAAAACCGTACAGACAGACGGACAGCGTATAGAAAACAATAGGGTACCTTTTTTCAACTTTGGTGTACGCAAGGCTTATTTTTCAGGTCAATGCAATCGTCCTGATGATATTCTGTGTTTTCGTGTTTAAACTGTCAAAAGCTGCTTGCACCATACACTTTAGTTTATGTTTGTGTGTGTTTCTGACAACTTAAACACAAAGTTGTTTTTTGTATTGCTGTGTTTTTGTAGAGTTGCATAGACCTAATAAATAGGCCTTGGGTGTACGGAACCCTAAAATATGTTCAAATTTTCGAAGATTTGGCGTAGTACCTGGGGAAGATTCACGTACCCCAAGTTGTACGCGAACCAAAGCTAAATAGTCCTGTTGTAGGGTACATAATAAGAAAATGTTAAAACAAAAAGCCGAGTTTAGTACTATTGGGGTCGAAAAAGTATTATTGTTAAAAATAATTGGTACGATAATAGTTTTGACATTTATCATCCCTGATGTAAGCCATTTTGTTTTATCTGCTGAATAAAATTAAAGTATTTTTCTGCCGCAGTTGGTCAACGTAGAAAAATCGTGTATTCTGATTTGCAAATTGAAGATAATTTGAATATTTTTAAATATACATATAAAGAATATTAAATAAATCTACTAAACATGGGCCGTAAAAAGAAGAAGGCTTCGAAACCCTGGTGCTGGTATCCTTTTTTAATAAAACTATTTATAGTTTGCAAAAGTTGAAGAAGAACAAACAGCGAGGCGTTGAAAATCATGGAAAAAGTGTTGTGTATACTTGAATTTATATAACCTAAACTAAAAATACTACCCATTGGGGTGCGCTGTGCTGTTAATTGTGTGTTGCATTTCTCAAAAAAGTTCGGGAAATCTCATACTTATATACTTATTAGTTATTAGTACAAATTCTATTTCTTTTCGTGGTTTTCTTAATTTACATTAATCAGGTATTGCAATCGTGAGTTTGATGACGAAAAAATTTTGGTGCAACATCAAAAGGCTAAACATTTCAAATGTCACATATGCCACAAAAAGCTCTACACAGGCCCCGGATTATCAATACACTGCATGCAGGTGCACAAAGAAACTGTGGACAAAGTGCCAAATTCATTACCGAATCGTTCAAATATTGAAATTGAAATATTTGGTATGGACGGAATTCCTGCTGATGATGTGCGAGAACACGAAAGACAGAAAAATGGCGGAAAATCCGATTCAGACGATGATGAACCCCAAGCAAAGAAAAAAGTTGAAAGTATGTTCACATTATTTATAACGGGTTATATCTTTATTTATCCGGTCATAGAAAGGCATATTTTATTCAATAATCTTGTTGCTCATGTTGATGTGATTTATTGAAATTAAGGATGTTTAGGTTTAATTGCAGTTTAGTAAAGCAGCTCCAAACAAATGTGATAGAAAATTTAAAATTTCCTAGTTATGGAGCTCTGAACTTTCTATAGGAAACTGCGAAAAATCTCAAAAAAATTTAAACCTCTTATCTGATAGGAAATAGGTCAAGATTTGAATCAATTAAGAGCTGTACAGAAAATCAATAACAAGCAGTGTCGTTTTGATAAATACAATGATGGAGAAAATGGATGGCCGGCAGTGCCGGAAAACGTTATTACGCAGGAAAACCTTCCAAGGCAGAAAATCTTTATTATGGTGCGCCGTGTCTGGAAACACCATGGTGGAGAAAAATCTTAAGCCCAGTCAATGGTTATCTATTTAGCGAATCTTAAGTAAGAAGCGCCGTTTCGGGAAATACTATGTGTTAGAAAAATATTAAAGCAAAAAATAATGAAATTAAATTGTGTTAAATCAATTTTAAATTATTTTTATTGAAAGTTATAAAACTTAATTTTGAATCTAAAAAATGTAAATTACAAAAACTTAAAAACTATTCGCTTTGGTAATCACATCCTGATTACTCCTCCACTTCTTCCTGTGCCATCTCAATAATGGCATCTCTTCCGCTGCTATCTTCTAAGGGGTTGTACATCTTTCCCGCCATTTTTAAAAATTTTAAGAATTTATTCTTTTTATGCGGCTTGCACCGAGGAATGAAAATTGACTTTTGAATATAACCGTTGAAAAACGTTTTCCTTCGGTTATATTCTGGAACGGACCATTTCAGATGCCTCCACAAGCTTTCTATGGTGTTTGTGTGCTCATCACTTTCATTTGTAGAATAAATTAAATGATTCACTTTTCTGTGAATATAATCCATATCGTTTAAATTATCGTACGACTAAAAATGCACACAGTTAATGAAAATTAAAATCTATATCAACATCATACCTTCCAAAAATCGGTGACAATAATTGAACCCCCAGCCCGCTGAATTAGAACGAACCGAATATTACCACTTCTCTATATAAGCTGTTGCAATCCACTGCAGTGTGAATCCCTTCAATTTCGACTTCTCTCATTATAAAGTCTAGCTTTACATTTTCCATCTACAAATATGCAAATATAAGTATTTGGCAAATACTTAGATGTGATTTTTCGAAAAATATAATTTTTGTAAAGGATTATAATTTAGGTTACATCGTAATTTTTTTGTTTTTTGTAATAGACTTCCAGCTGCTAAATTTTTTTTTCTACTTTAAACCATGAGAATCCATCAATACTATCGTCATTCTGGGTTAATTTGAAGGGATGACCTGCAGGACACATATACTCTCCTTTTGATATAAGTCTCCAGTCAACAAGTATTGAAATTGCCTCTGCAGGCACACTTCCTTTTAAATTAATTAATTTATTTATTTATTATTTGGCCTTTTAGGCCAAAAAAATGTGTATTAAAAAGCATTTAATATGTACTGAGTAAATACAATACAATAATAGTAAAAATTTATATATAAATTTAAACGTAAACTGTTATAACCATTCAAAGTCTCCCCAGCCATTTAAGATTAGCTATATTTAATCATATAAAAGGGTAGATGTCCGAATATGGCAATAATGCAACAGAAATAATATCTCGTCATTAGTTTCAAATTGAACAGATAGATTGTCAGGGTGTAGTATATGCAAACTTTAATTCCTACCATCATTCATAGACAAATAGCTTAAGAGTTTAAGACGAATAACATTATTGCTATGACAAAAAATACGTAATTCATACGGAAGGATGTTCCAACATCGCGATACTCTCACAGTAAATGACCTTTCAAATAAAGAACATTTAATTCTTGGTATTATTACTTGTTTGTTTCTAATAGACCTAGAGAAGGTAAACATACTACGCAATACTTTAGGTACGCTGCTTTTTATGATACGATGGAAAAAGACTAAGTTACGCATACTCACAAACTGATTAAAGGAGCAACCTAAAATTTTTTTAAGTAAAGCAGAGACATGTTCGCGACGTCGTAGATTAAAAACGAACCTAACTATCGAATTAAGAGCATATCCTAATATTTTCAGATTCTTAGCAATTGAGCCAGAGATAACTTCTAAGCCATATAATATGTGAGGCATCATTAGTGAGTGAGCTATTCGTCTCTTGACATCAGTAGGCAAGAAGATTCGCATGACATAAATTCTACGTAGCGTATTAGTTATTCTACGAAATATAAGATCAAAGTGTGCTTCAAAACTCAAGCGATTGTCAATCATAACACCTAGGCATTTATGATGACAAACAAATTCAATGCGAGAATTACAGACAAGTACATTAAAATGAGGTAATTGAGTACCAAGAGGGTCAAACATCATTGCCTTAGACTTAGAAGGATTTACCGAGAGTGAGTTATCGTCCAACCATTTCGAAATTCTATTAAGACTATAGTTAATATTTGACTCCAATACCTCAGGGTAGTAACGATCTGAGGTGAACAAGAGCAAAATGTCATCAGCAAACAAATTATTTTCAAATATAGAAAAATATTTCCGTGGTACGTTTGACCTCCATCTTAGAAATGTGTTTAATATTATCAAATTCTTAGTTACACATACTTACATTTATAACGGTAATTTTGAAGATGAAAGAATATTTTTAGATACATATGTATGTACATAACTTCTCGCATGACGGAAATAATTTTGCTAAATTCCTCACTCTATCTTAACTAGTCCTAGATTATAATTCGTAATAAGGATTCGCGTACCTAGATTTATACATACATAGATATTTATTGTTTTTTTAGTAATGTTGATGTTAAAAACATCGCCAACTTTTTAATTCAAGATTTTTTTCTTATTTTTTAATTTTCTATCACATAGGCTACTTTTTATTATTTTTTTGGAGCTGCTTAACTAAACTGCATTTGTTCCGATGTTTATATTGATGTGTTACAGTTCAGTTTGCAGTTGACACATATTTTTTTAGAGAGAAATTTTAAAATCATAATGAACTACATATAAAGATTGTAAACTTTGATTTTATAAATATGCATTATTATTTTTTATTTGTATAGTATTTTAAAATTTGTATAGTAAAGCTTTGTAAACCCAAATTTCACACGCATTAGTATTCAGCATTGTTTTTTTGCCTTAAAGCTAATTTCTATAGACCTTTAAGAATTAGTAAGCGGAGCGTTTTTTCTCCAGTCATTAATATTTGCACGGAATCAGAATTAAGAGAAAATATAATTTTCAAAATCACCTGTTGTGACGATAAATATTAAACTTTTAATAGTTTAAACTCAATATCCAAAGGTTATTTCATTATAGCCAACGCACTAACTTCTTCATTATTTCCATTTTATTTTTAAGCAAATGTCGTCGCACATTCCTCAAGTTAGTTCAATATTTTTTTTACTCTCCTTCGAACTTGGTCTTGTTTTCTACTCTGAACTTGGTAGTGTGTGCAGATGCATCAATTATTTCATTATATCAATAGTAGAATACTTAATTTCTCAAAAGTTTAGCAATATGCTTATGACTTGTCGTTTCCAATTTCGACATCCTCTTACAAATAATTTACAAGTATTCATTTTGATATTCGTTGGTGCTCTTCATTGTCTTGCACTTTAAATGTAAATTGACGGCGTTGTTTTGCTGTGAAAAAATTTTGTTTCGTCCAACTTGCACTTTTTGACAATTTTTAAAACTCATTTCAGTTTTCACTGAACGAGAATAAACATTTCTTTAAATATGTAAAAAAAAATGTTTAATTTCATCGATTTACAGAACGAGAAATAACACTCCGGGGTCTACTCTGTAATTCGAAACGAAGGATCTTAAAAATAAAGATGAACTCGTGAGTATTTTCGGGCTCACGTCACACGCGAATTACAGAAAGACAAGTTTGGAAATTTCTGTTTTCTTTATTAAGTGAATCTTAGGACTAACTTATAAAATGCAACTTAGCATCTGTTTATAGTAGTAATATGTAAATCTTGTCTCTAGTTTAGTTTGGGTACAAATTTTATCTATGATATTTTGTTTAGTTGCTTGTTTCTTGTATTTGTTTAGGTTTTAAATGTTTTTTTTTATTAATAATTTGAGTGTAGTGTTTGTTATCATTAATAATACTTACGGTGCTATTCTCGAATTCATGATTCATTATTATTATTTGCTTATGTCTATGGATTATTATAGGGATAGAGACGTAACTCGCGCTCACGAGCAAATAAATTTCATTCACAATCATGCAAAAAATTAAAAAAAGAATTAAAACTACCAAGGCAGAAAAAACAATCAGCACGACGTTGGTACGATTGTCTGCGGGTACAACTAACATCAGTAAAACATTCGTTTACCAAAATTTTAATGTATTCATAACATTAAAATAACGCCGAATCACCGTACTCCGACCATACAACCGTCTGGCAATAAATTGTAAGATTTTCTTACAACCGTGTGAACTGACAAGGAATATTGTACTGGCAATTTTCGATTGCCAGTACATTGCCAGCACATTGACAGATCTGACAATATTGTAAGATCTGACAATCGTCTGTACATAGCTTTACTAAAATTAAGTTTTTCTTTTTCCCCATAAATTATTAAACACATTTTATATTTTTAAAAGAAATATATTGGTATTAGAAATGAGAAAAATGTAAAATAATGATTTCATGGTTAGAATATTTCGACTTTTTGTAGTGTATAAAGTTTAGAAGTTAAATTATTTTTTTCCTTTATAAATTAAATTTATTTTATGTTTTATTATTAAATAGTTCGGTACAAAAAATTAGAAAAATTAAAAATATATCTTCAGAGCAGGAAAATCTAAGCTTTTGTTTTGGTATGTATGTAACATACCATTTACACATCAGAGAACATATTGAATGCTTTATTTTGTTGTTTTGAATGCAATCACAAAAAAACCTGCATATTGTTGTCAGTGCACAGCATTTGAAAGAAATAACGCATGCAACAATCGTTGCTTGTTTTATATAAATGTTCAGCGGTCTTGTCAAAAGCAACGAATACTCAGTGAATGGTGCGAATGCTTTTTACTGTGATTGACCACAACGCAGTTTTTGTACCTTGTGCTTTTATAAAACTCTTACATTAGTATTCATAAAACAGGACATATATTTGAAATGTATTTTATGTCAAATTTTATATGAGACATTTATTTGAAATATTGAGAAACCTTAATATTGGACACGTAAATGCTCAAAGCTTATGCCCATCTAATTCGAACACAAAGTTAGAAGAGTTCAAAAATACGTTCTCTAATTCCAAACTTGACATAATTGGTATATCGGAGACATGGTTTAAACCTGACGTTTCCTCTCAGGCGCTTGCACTTTCGGGCTACAGTCTCGTTAGAAATGACCGACCTAATGAACACATTTCTAACAACAGCATACCTAGAAGGGCAGGTGGTGTATGTTTGTATATTTCAAATAAACTGCGGTACAAAATCGTATTTCGTGGTAAACAGTTTGGTATTTGCGAGTCTTTATTTGTTGAAGTTTTTGGCATGAACTCTTCTATTCTGGTTGGTGTGGTTTATTTACCAAATGGTGACATATACTCATTTGAAAACCAGCATGGTGATTTATTTGACAGATTTCAATATATCACTGTCATGGGTGATTTCAATTGCAACCTGTTTGATGCTACTAAGTCGAGCAACTTTCGATCACTACTATCTAGATGCGGTCTATGTTGTGTCCATAATTGCCTTCCAACTCACTTACATGTATCAAATAACACCACCTCCTTGCTTGACTATTTTCTCTTTAGTCATCCCTCTTCTGTCGTTTTTAGGAATCAAATCCAATTTCCATTCTTTTCCTCTTACCACAGTTTCATTTATGCCTCAATATATTTTCCAACGGAGTTGCAGACTGATTGGATTGAATTTAAAGATTACAATAAAGTTGATTACAACAACTTTTTGCAATATATTGATAATGTAGATACGTCTAGTATTTTTTCAACTAGTGATGTTGATTTGCAATTGTCCTTAATAAATAATTTAGTTAATGATCTTCATGACCTTGTACCCACTTCTATATCTAGATCTGCTCGCAAAGATTGTAAATGGATGAAATCTAGACAAATTGTATTAGCTAGAACGGAACGAGATAAAGCTTATAAAACTTTTCTCACAAATCGTACTGAAGCCAATTGGAAATTATACTGTAAACTCAGGAATAAAGCTAAATCTGTTATAAGGAAATGTAGACGTGAATATGGTACTCGCTTATTCTCACATGCAAATACCTCTCAAATGTGGAGTCAGATACGCAAACTTGGCTGTCTTGGGAGCGAAAGACAAGAGCTTATTGAAGCTGATGTAGAAAATGTAGCTTTCAAATTTTTAAGTAACATGAGTCCTAACTGTGATGAAGTCTTAGACCTAAATTCTTTTGTTGAAACTCCAGAATCTTTCTCATTCAGTTGCATCACTGAGTGCGATCTTTCACTTGCATTATATTCCATAAAAACCAACGCCCAGGGATATGACAATATTCCTATCAAATTTGTTAAAATTATATATCCTCTAATTTCCTCAGAAATTCTCCGCCTAGTGAATACAATTTTCACTACTTCCAAGTTCCCCAATGCTTGGAAATTAGGTCGCGTTGTACCTGTTAATAAGAATCACGGCAATTATAGCATAGACAATTTGAGACCTATTACGATTTTACCATCTATCTCTAAGATTGTTGAAAATATTATTAAAATACAAATCTTAACCTACTGTGAACGATTTTCCCTTTTGCATCCAAATCAATTCGCTTTTCGACGTAATCATAATACTACTTCACTACTTCTTTCACTAACTGATTCTGTTCGTCAAAAGCTTGATAAACATGGAAATTGTATTGTCGTTTCACTTGATCTAACGAAGGCATTTGACCGCATAAATCACAATATTCTTATTAAAAAACTTAATGATAAATTCAATTTCTCTAAATCCGCATGTAAACTAGTGCTAACTTATCTGCTTGACAGAACTCAATTTGTTACGATCAATGGGGTAAACTCTAGTATAGGTACCATTACATCTGGCGTACCGCAGGGATCTGTATTAGGTCCCATACTATTCTTAATTTATTTAAATGACTGCATTTCCCTTATGGAAAATAGTTTCTGTCAATCATTTGTTTTTGCTGATGACATCTTATTATTATATACCACTGGTTCTAGACAGCCTAGTCTTTCTGAGACATTACTAAATAACCACTTAAATTCCTTGTCTACTTGGATGCATTTAAATTGCTTGGAAATAAACCCAAATAAGACTAAAGCAATGCTTTTTCGTATTCAGAGTGCAAATGTAGTTTACCCTAGGATTAGCATAAATAGACATGCAATAGATTTTGTAGATTCTTTGAAATGTCTTGGTGTGATTTTGGATATATCTCTTAAATTTGATAGTCACATAAATACTCTAACAAATAAAACTTGTCTGACATTACGTAGACTCTATTCATTAAGAGCATATACACCGAGACATGTAAGGAAACATTTAGCAGTTTCTCTTATAATGTCACAAGTAAATTACTGTTTAGAAGTCTACTCTGGGACTTTAGCATACAATTTGTGTAGGATTGAAAAAATTGTGAGAAAAATTGTCCGTTATATTTATAATATTAGATTATTTGAACATAATCTAGTCTCAGAGCTAGTACCTATATTCCTAGGTTGTCATTTTCATAAATACTTAAATTTACGCATCCTGTTACACTTTTATAAAATTATGACAACTAGGCAACCTCTAATTCTTGTAAGTGAATTTTCATTTATAGGTTCAACACGTAATGTCCAGATAAATGTGCCACGTAGGAATCTTTCGATGTTTGATCGATCCTTCTTGGTAAGAATCTATCGTGTTTGGAATTACCTTCCTAATGATCTAAAGCTTTTCTGCTACTCAATTTCAACGTTTAAAAAAAAGACTCTTGAGTATTTGAATAATCAATAAACTGTGTCATTAAGTTTTCTGCCTAATTATTATCTGCTGGCTATAGAAAACACCCACTTTCTTTTAACATATATTTATCTTTTTTGCAATGTTTATTCGGCTGGGGTTCACTAATTAATTAACTGCTTGTTTAGTTAATTTTTCTCTTTTTTTATAAATAATTTATATTTAAGTCATACATATATAGATACTTACTGTACAATACATATATAATTGGCCATAAGGCTTCCTTTGTATTGATATTAATAAAATGAAATGAAATGAAATGAAATGAAATGAAATGAAATACATACAGATATATTTTATTTTTCCAAATTTTACTTTTTGTATTTTTTTTCTAAAACCGTAATTATCAACATTTGTTTTTTCTAAAATTTCCTCCCTCACACTGCATTTTTTATTTTTATAACCATTAAAATTACTTAAAATAAACTTGTTATTTAAATGTGATATACAAAATATCAGCGAATACTGAGTGAATGGTATGAAAGATATCCATTCTTTCATGCTGCATCATTTCATTTCGCTGCTTGTGTTATATCGGCATTGTAATAATAGAGTGCGTATGAGCAATCAACAAATCGCAATGAATTTTATCAAAGCAATTACATTTTGTCAGAATATTTACAACTAACATTTTAATATTATTCTAATAGCTTTATTTTGAAGTTTCTGCATTCTTGCTAATTGGAGTGTGTTGCTACATTTATATAAAATAGTAGACCCGTACTCGAAGTGTGGTTTTATTATGGTATTATATATATTTATCGCTGTAGTTTTTGATATTTAATTTCTGATTCTTCCAAGAAAACTGATTTTTTTTACCGATTGTTTTGCATATGTGCTCAATGTGTTCATTAAATTTTAGTTTCTTATCAATTACAAACCCGAGATATTTTATATGCTCGACTTTTTCAATTACCGAGTTATTTATTTCAAATGTTTCGTTCGAATTGATGTTAATTTCTATTATCATCGTTTTGTTTACATTAAGTTTAAGTTCATTAATTTTTAACTAATTATTTATTTTATTTATATTATAAGTATTAATTTCTCGACATTCTTCTTCCTTGTCTGCAATGGTATATATTAAGGTATCATATGCGTATAGGACTATGTTACATCTTTCTAATATATTTGGCAAGTCATTAATGTAAGTAATAAAAAGCAGTGCGCCTAGTATTTAGCCTTGTGGAACTCCAAAGTCATTCAGGGGAATAAAATCTCCCTTTTTCATAAGTATGAATATTTTTGATTTACGAAAGGTTTATGAAAATAATTTCCATACAAAATTGATTATATAAAAATAAAAATAATAAGACATAATAATCAAGGCAATTTCATATAAGGTATACTCAGCTCAATTCGCTTTAGGAAATTTATACTTGAAATGTCAAGAAAATGTACTGAAAAATGTGTGTTGACAGTATATTCAATTTACATGTTATGTTATGTTTTATTTAAGTAAAAATGAACAGCCTTGTTTATAAAAATTATTATATTTATATCATAACAAATGTCAAATTCCATATAGAAAAAAGGTGTAACATAAAAAAAGTTATTTTTCAATATAAAGTTTGACTTTTGTTATTATAAAAACAGGTGTAGACGTAGGGTAAAGGATTTTTAAAACAAATTTTCATTCAAAAATTTTCTTAAGCCTTTATACATATGTATGTATATAATTTTTATAAATAAACCTACCGTCACACTTGTCAAACATTTGCCCAAAAAAGCGTAACCACTAAATGCTAATGAAAAATTTTTCAATTCAGACAAAAGTTTGTCAACTTAAAGAGTGGACAATAATGTTGGATTCCATGATATTGTCTATTAGTTGTGTTCGAAACTGTTTAATTTGATTAACAAGTGTCTGGGTCAAAACTTTTTTCATTATTGTTTGTTACGCTTTTTTGGGCAAATGTTTGACAAGTGTTTTTAAAGTCGGATAAATTTATGTTTTTTTTTAGTTTTTAGATGAAGTCAGTTAAAAATATTTCTATTGTCCTCCGTTTTTAAAACGCTTCTTCTATGACAAATAAAATTATGATTAAATTTATAAATCTAATTTAACATTCTTAAGTACCACTGACGGCTCCACCACCTCCTATGATGATGCCACCTAATATGATGCCACCGCATATGATGGGACAATATGCTCAATATGGTATGATGCCCCATATGACAATGCCACCATTTATGGGACCTGGTGGTATACATATGATGCCACCTCATATGATGCCTCCTAGACCGCTATTTCCCGCAGCCATGGCAACTACCTCGGCAGCCGCAGCTGCAGCCGCGCATGTTGCTGCATCAGCGCATGCTGCCGCAGCTCAGCAGAAACCTACGTTCCCTGCTTACAGGTAAACCTATTTAAATGCACTCTATTTGTATTTTTTACAGTAAATGTGTGTAAATTGTTTTATTTGTTTCAGTAATGCTACAATTAGTGCACCACCCACAACAAATAATCCAAATAGTGCTGCGCCTACGCCAACAACTTCAGCGACCACAACTTCTTCCACGTCAGAAGCCAACAGTAACGCCAATAAAAGTCAAGTGGTAACAAATGCTGGCGGTGTAACATCCAAGATTATGCATCCCCCGGAAGATTTGAGTCTGGAAGAGATCAAGGCTCGCAAAATTCAGATTAGATTAAGTACCAGTGGTAGTACCTCTGTATCGAGGTCGTCGTCTACCTCCACGCCTAATACTAGCAATCATGGCACAAGTATTTACTCCTCAGCTGCAACCACGGCATCTACGCCTTCCATGACGTCATCCCAAGCCTCATCAGCTGCTGCAACCGCGGTGGCCATATCGAAGGCACAGGAAGTGAGTTCTTATTATAGATATAAAAATTATAGTCAATAAAAAAAAAACGAAAAAAGCTTTAACAAAGTGTAAAGATTTAACAACAAAAATAATCTTTCAAAAGTTTTTAACATTCGCATCGGCAAAAATTATCAAAGCGAACCACAAATGAAAAGTACTACTATATGAGACAGAAGAGAAGAAAGATTAAATTCAAAATGAATAAATTCGCATAATCAATATGAAGGCAGGCACATCATCAACGATAAATTTCATAGAAATTTAAGTTATTTTGTGGTTTGATACAAACGTTTTTAAAACACAACCAATTTTTGTGCCATTTAGGGCTAATCCCACGATGTCGTATACGTTCGACTTATCGCACACTTACATTCAAAACAAAAGCAAATTGTAATATTTTGTTATTGTTTCAATTCGAACGTTTTCGACAACGTGGGATTGGCCCTTAGAGTAATACATATTATAAGATTTTTGATTGGGTATGAAATAACGGACATAATTTTGCATCACGGATAAATATTTTAAAATAAAAACGTAGACAGTTGAAAATCCTATGAGTGACAATCTATTTAATTAACCAGGGGGTCTACTCTGTAATTCGATTCGAAAGAAAATGCTTTCGAATTTATGTGTTATAAACATATAAATTCGAAAACTTTTTCTTTCGTTTCGAATTACACAGTATACCCCCAGCAATTATAAAAAAATATATGTATTCCACATCAGGGTTTTTTATTTGTTTTTATTTAATGAGTCCTTGAATTTGATATCAAATTTATTCGACAATATCAAGGAAATTTTCATTGAATCCAAAAGTTTTATAAACTTAAGTATTGTCAAACCACTTCCATGGCAAAATGATAGTGGACTCATCTAAAGCACGGACTATATCTTTATTCTTATTATGTACATATGTATATGAAGTTGTCATCTCTAAATTGATCTTATGCGTTTTATTTAATGCGTTCTTTCACTGTTTTGTTTCTTTAGTCCCCGTCCATACAGTGAAACATTTGCTGCAAAACTTTTGAGTTTGTTGATGAACGAGGAAAGAGTAATGGAAAAGGGTACTTTGTATTATGCACATATAGTTTTTGTTGAGTACGTCATTATCGTCTCATTCTAATGAGAAATATATGAGAAAATGTATGAAGCTGCAAAACAAAAACTTCACAGTGTTGACACGAATGCAGTTTCAAAAGAGAAATCAAAAATGTTTCGCAGCAATAGTTTCACTGTATGGACGAGGACTTAGTAACTTATTAAGAATTAAACACATCGATTGTCGGTGAAACATCGACACAAATCCGTTGATAATATTTAATAAATAGTTTTGACTTCTAATTCTAATACTTTTCAGCTATTTGTGAAAGTTTTGAAAAGTTTTTGCCGACATAAATTAAAGAAAATGAAAGAAATCTTCGTTTTTATATTCCTTTTATAAGTTTCTTAAAGCTATAAATTAAAAAAAGTAATGTTTAAAATTTACGACATCAATTATAAACAAAAAAAATATATGTGTGTGTATTTTTTATATTTTACGAAAAAGCAAAACTAAATTTTTATTGTGAAAAATAAAACCTTGAAATTTAAATTAAAATGAAAAGAAAGTTGCAACAATAAACTTAAACTCGTAATGAAAAACTAAAACAAATACATGTTTCTTTTTCGTAATTTAAGATTTTAAAATAGAACCAAATCAAATAGACACCCTGGTAAAGATTTTAAAATGAAAAATAAAAAATACCCACCATAGTTCAGAGACAATTAATAATTCCTATAGTTTTTGGTTTCACTTACTTAAAAATAGATCTTTACCATTGTTAGAAATGATCAGAAAATCAATGAAAAAAAATTAATAATTTCTGTACTTTCTTCTTTTCTCTTTTCCTTTCACTTTTAAAATGTCCCTCATACCTCTGCATTGTATGTGCGTGGTGTGTGTGTGTGTTTGTTAACAAAAATAAAAATAAAGGCTGTTACTATGGCTACTGTGGCTCAAGCCCAAGCTCAGGCCCAAGCGCAAGCTCAAGCCCATGCGCAAGCACATGCTCAGGCTCAGGCTCAAGTTCAGGCACAAGTCCAAGCTGCTCAAGTTCAGGCACAAGTTGCTCATGCCCAAGCCCAAGTTGTTCAAGCGGTTGCCGCTCAACAACAACAGCAACAAAAGCAACTACAAGATCTCAATCGTGCAGTCATGATACAACGCATGCAGGCCCAGGCAGCCGTTGATGCAGCAGTCGCTGCCCATGTTGGTCGCACCGGCGGACCAACTGCTGCAACAGTTGGTATGGTAAGTTTGGATTTCATTTTCATTACTTTATTGAAAATTTTCCAAAACAAAAAGACGATAAACAAATTGATTATATAAATACTTTGCTTCATGACAAATATTTGACTGTTCTAATTACACTAAATAAGTCCTTTAATCTAAATCCGCTGAAAGAAAAAAGTGAGGGTTAATTATCATGTCAGACATTTTCTCCCTTGTGAAAGAAAAGAAGTAAGTTTTATCATGCCAGACATTTTCCTCCTCCCTTTTGCATAAACTACTAAGTTTAATTTTAGCACAGGTAGCATGTTGTATATAAGAATATAAAGGACGAGGAATGAATTAAAAGAGAAGCAGGGATGTTTTAATTGAGGTTTTCTAATTTAGGAAATCCTACATATGATTTTTTCTTAACATTTTTAAATCTCTAATATTTGCAATTTTGTGTTTGAGATGATAAATAAAACCTGTCTATATGATTGTTTTATTTATTTAATTATTTTAGAAATCCATTTAACTAAGCAAGACGCAAATAAATATTGCGTACAAATTTCATGTCTACGGCTGTTTCCACAACCCAGATTTTCGTTCTGAGTAGAAAATTTGTATGAAAAGTGTTAATTTTTTTATGATTTTCATAAAAAATATCTTGACGATTCGACTGCCTGACTTGTAGGAACAGGAGGTTTAACTTGAAAGTTGAAAGTGCTTTAGTTTTGTTTTTTTTAATTAAGAATTTAGTTGAATTTTTTCTTTTTATTTTTAGTAAAGTTCTTCCAAACTGATGAGCACTTTTATTAACGATATATGTAATATAAATACATGCGATGCCCCTTAATAGAAGATGCATTAATTACTTGGATATTAATATATTTAAATATTTTGGTGTAAAAAAGATACTTAAATATTCCTGATTGAAGCAAAATTTGAAGTTTTATACCCAATTAATCAGTGGAAGGTTAGTTTAGTTCAAAAGGTTTCGAAACATGGTCAATATTTTAAAAAATATTTGAGAAATATGCAAAATTATTTATATTAGAAGGAATGAAATTAAGTGAAAACCTTTCAATTCTATGAAGGAAGAAAATTACTTATCCTTCAAGAATAACATCCAATGTCCAAAATCAACACTGCTGATATGAAATGCAACAATATATACTTCTGAGAGATTTTTGCGATCCTCAGGGTCACGGAATTAGTGGCCAGGAATGTAGCTGAAGGTGAGAAGGTAACCTTTTACGTCGACAGCCAGACAGCGCTGGAGATGAAACGATACGAGTAAATACAAGTAAATACTCGGTACTTTTTCTTAGAAACCAAGTACTTTTGGTATCGATACTGTACTACCGAGTACCAAGTAGGTATGCGTAAAAAGTACTCGTATCGGTCAAATATACTCATTTCTTATTGGCTACAAAAAAGTTGAACATGACGCCAGTTTAACACAATTTTATTTGTTCGCGTTAAGTGGAAATTTATATCTAGAATATATATTAGAGAATGTTCGTGAAAATGGGACCAACCAAATCAAGTATTTTATAAATAAATTCAGTGAAGTGCGATTTTGACCCGCGCACGAAGGGTTCCGTACGGACACGAGATATGTAATTCAATACGAACTTTATCCAATATAAACTAGAGTTTTGGCATTTTTATCGTTTTTGGGTTTTTTTTCGGTTATAAGAGTTTTTTTTTGGGTTTTTAGAATTTATTGGCGCTTTCTGAGTTTTGGCACTTTTTTTCTCGTTTTGGCAATTTTTTTTCTGGTTTTTGAAGTTTTTTTTATTTTTGGCGATTTATTTTATATTGCTAATATTTTTTATTTTGGCGATTTATTTTATGTTGGCGATTTTTTTTATTTTGGTGATTTTTTTAATTTTGGCGATTTTTTTCATTTTGGCGATTTTTTTCATATAAACAATTATTTTGGTTTTGGCGCATTTTTCGCGTTCTGGCGATTTTTTTTTTGTTTTTGGCGTTTTTTTTAAATTTTTTTCATATGGGCGATTTTTTCGGATTAGGCGATTTATTTCAGTGCTAGAATTATTTTTTTAATTTTGTCGACTTTTTTCGTTTCGACGATTTTTTTTAAATTTTTGGCGATTTTTTCAAGGTTTTGGCGATTTTTGTTCGGTTTGGCCATTTTATAATTTTCGGATTTTTTAGTTTTACCGTTTTTGAAAATTTCAAGAGTTTACCTCTTACGGTCTCCAAGATATAGCAAGTTGTCAAAATTACATAGTCAAAATTGCATTAACTGATGGACCACCCTTTAATTTAAATTCTTTAATATTTTAATGTTAATTGTTGTAGTCTATATAAAAATACACTAATTTTACAAATTTCAAGTGTCAATATACGTATGTACATACAATTATATGTATATTACATGGGATTTTAGCATTTTTCGTTGCTCCTTTTGGAACACCCTTTAATTTTTAATTCTCATGTATTTGTTGTTGTAGCGGCCAAGGTTTTACATACTCTGTCCAAATTTCAGGTCCTTAGCTGTAACGGTTACTGAGAAAATGCCGTGTGACGGTCAGACGGACAGCGTAGCGGAAACAATAGGGTTCCTTTTCTCACCTTTGGTGTACGGAACCCTAAAAAAGACGATAAAATTGCGAGTTGCTAAAAATGTTTTAAAAGCGTGCGTTATTGCGGGAACAAAACGAATTTGTACAAACATTTAAAATGTCATCTCGACTATATCTTCTGCTCCAGTCCAGCCCAAACGTGGCGGTTTTTCTCCTTTGTTTGGCGTCTAAGTTTTTGATTTGGCGACATGACGATTTTGCTGGCGATAAATGAATTTATTGGCGATTTTTATGGCTATGTTTTTAACAAAATTTAACTTAAAAATTTTTGTAATTCAGGAAAATTAGTTTGTTGAAGGAGTATTTTCAGAAATAAATTCTATTAAAACTCTTCTGCAAGAGATTTAAACAATTATTTGTTTCTTATAATTAATCACTTCCGAAATAGGAAGATTTTGTCGACTAGTCGTTAAGAATTCTTTACGAATTAGGAGCGTTTGGTTTGGTGGGTATTTAATTTTGTTTTCCCTACTTTAAATCATGTGAAAAGTTTGACCTATACAAGTAAGTGTCGATGCTTGTTATTCGATACTGAGTATGTATTGATACTTCTGAACCGATGCCGTATCAAGTAAAAGTATCTATACCTTAGTGGTATCGTTTCATCCCTAGACAGCGCTAAAATCTTTTAAGGGACACAATGTCAAATAGAAACTTCTTAGTGACTGTAGGAGAGCCCTCAACTTGCTTATAGACAAATATAGTGTCAGACTCTATTGAGCTCCTGGCCACAGCAGTGTTAAGGGAAATTAAATTGCCGGTGAGCTGGCAAGAATAGGGTCGGCATTAGATGAGGGAATGACGGAGACAATAGGGAACTCAGTAATTGGGTAGAGAGCAGGACTAACAGTGCATGGCGAAGTAGGGACAATTGTAGAGTTTCGAGGGTTATGCGGCCAAAACTTGACTCAGCAAGATCCAAACTGCTACTGAATATGAATAGGAAGATTGGTTACTGTTCCGTCAGAGCAAGAACCAGCATTTGGGAAACTGGCACTACATATTTCTGTAGGATGTTCGGGGATGAAGAAGAACTAGAAACCATTGAACATATTATCTGTCACTGGCCGAAGCTGCAACGTCATAGCCTTAGATGGCTGAGCAGACGTTTCCATGAGAGCATTACTGATATCGGCAAGTGTAAACTGACTGATAATAGGGTCACTTCTGGTGCGTTATGCATTAATGTATTACCTCTCCAGTGCAAGGAACGTCAATAAAAACCACTAACTTACGTACTTACTGTCCTTGTACTTTGATGATTTTATTTGGCGTAGCCGTGCTTACACAAAACATACAGAAGTGTCACGAGACGGAAGATAAGGGTATTTTTATGTTTGTCTGGTTTCCCCTCAAATTTTGTTTGTCGTTTTTGTTTTGCTACGTCTTTCTAGTTCAATAAATTTTCATTAGCTGTATTAATTGGTAAGTAGCAATACACTACAGTATCGAATACACTATACTTTTCTCTTTTTTCCACGAGTTTTAACAAAAACCTGATTGGAGCTGTTTTTATCTGTCACTTTATTCACTTCTGTGTATTTTGTGGTGCTTAAATGGTCTTACAGCCTTATGTTTAACAAAAAACCTGGATTCTAATTGTTCGATAACAAATGCTATAATCTCAAACTGAAAAAAACGTGATCGAATCAATCATTATCGAAAGCGACTGTTAGACCCCTGCTAAAGGTTGGTTATACATACACTACGCACAAATACTACTACATTCAACTTCACGCTAAGTCCATGTTAATTTTTTTTAAACGTTTATTTGTGAGTCTATCTTAACAGTTCCGCAGGTCATCTTCATTAAACTATTTGGAAAGGATCGATGATGCAATTTCACAGGCTTGTTCTTATCTTTACAGGATTGCTTGCATATCAATTTTGGTATATTAAAACGTCCCACGTATTCCAGTCTGTTTCTTACTTGCTATAAAAAAACAATTTGTTGGCCAGTTGTCTTCTAAAAATTAGAACAATATTTTTTGCCCTCTCAAGAACAAGGAAATATGTACATTTCATATTAATTATGAAGTGAAAACTTATGAGAATTCAGTAGTTCAAGAATTTAAGGTCATATAATTCCTTATAGTAGTTTATAGGTTTGATCATTTACTAAAAAGATTTTACGAATTTGTAACAATTGTTACTGAAATTGCTCATTAACTCAAAAAGTTTGCAAGGAGAGAGCGCCAAAAGAGAGATAGAGAGAGAGCAAAAATACCTACAAATTATTATTTACTAGTAAAATATTTACTTGCAAGAATTATCCAACCACCTGTTGTGTGTTTTGTTGTCAAATTAATTGTAGAGCTGGCGAACAAAACCAGACTAGTCCTTTGAACTGTTTTTTACAGGATAACTGAACTACTTAGATAGAGACTAGCAAGGAAAAGTTAGTTTTCTTTATTTTTTTAAAGTAGGTTCGAACTGGTTTTGAATGAAAATATTTCGTGACATCATAGATGTGTATTTGGAGAACCCAAAAAAAAAATTAAAAAAAAATCATGTACTGAGGACATGTCTAGTTTTGTTCGCCAGCTCTACAATTATTTCAAAAATATCCGAAAAAGGAAAACTGAAAAATTTGCATTTCTTTGTTAAAAAAACATATGTATATACGTATGTAAAATGAAAGCATACTTTCTTAATTTATTGTTTTTCTTTCAATTTTAATAGCAAATAATTTTGTTTGTTTCTCATATATCGTCGCTGTTTTATCTAACTGGCCTATCTAAAGCTAAGTCTAGACGATATGTTGAATCAGCATATTTATGGTGGAAAATTTGTTACCAGTGCCAACATATCGTGTAGACACAAACTTTTTTCAATATACGTATGCTTAAGTACATATGAAAGGCATTTGTTAATGTTACCAACAAACGTTTGTTCATGATTTTAGCATATCGTGTAGACACTATATTTTTACTTTGTAACAAATTTTCTTTGTATGCTGTCATATATATTATTTGTTGTAAAGCCTATTTAAGCTTTTCAGCATACGGCAAATTTGATAGCAAATAGAATTGGTATTTTAACTCTACTCATGTATGTAGTGTTGCCTGATTTGTAATTTTCTCTATTAAACTCGGCAATTTACTGCATATTAAACCTATGGTACCATTGATTAAAACGAAAAGGTAAATGGGAAAAATATACTGCAGAAATATTAATGGTGGGGTGGATTCGGTTGAGTAAAACAAAAGGGAAATTACAATTTTATAAAAAAAAATCAGGCGATTCTGAAGAAGATAATCACTCTTATTCCAGCTTCCTTCCGATTTTGCAAGTTCTCGCATTAAAAGAGAATTTTTGCATGCTTTCAGCTTCCTAAGAGTTTTGCCGATTTTAAAAAAATAAAAGAATTGGCCCTCATCCCGCTGATAGTAAGTTTTTGCGAATTTTCGTAATTTTCGCGATTTTTATTGAATTTTTTGCATTCAATACAGTTTTGTCGATTTTTAATCAATATTATGGCTGTTTCAAAATTATGCAAATTCTCAAATTTTTTTTTTGCAAAATTTGCAGTAAAAACGACTTTTTACATGTCTTCAGCTTCTTGGCAGTTTTGCCGATTTAAAAAAAAAAATTATTAAATTTTGTTTTCATATTTACTGAATTTTCTGCTTCCTTACAGTTTTAGTAATTTTTAATTCATATTATGGCTTGTTTAAAATTTTGCCAATTTTCGGGAATTTTTGCAAACTTCGCCTCTTGTGTGGTTTTTACCAGTTTTAACAGTTTTGAAGAATTTAAAACATTTTTAGACTTTGTCATCCTGCTCTGGCTAATTTCCGTCTTGTCGCCTATTTCTTTTTCATTATATACATAGATAATTGAAAAAATATACTTTTTTTCACTAAAAGCGATATACACACATAAATTAATAATGAAGAAAGAGAATTGTCATTTTTTATATTTAAGCAAATGCTCACACGACTCAACATATATATCAGAATACGAAATTTAACATATTGTGTAGACAAAAAAATTGTATGCTAACTCATATGTTGTATTATCATTTGCTGACATACATATGTTGACTTTAAAAAATTTGATACTTTCAGCATACTGTGTGGACGACTAACATATATATATATATATATGCTGACAGCAGGATTTGTTGTTATTTTTAAGCATATGAATGTAAGCATATATTTGCTGATTCAAAATATCGTCTAGACTTAGCTTAACATTTGTAAAATTTTACAGGAAAGCAGCTTTTATGATTGTTTTCTACTTGCATTCTTATGGAAACTTCTGAAATAGTTTTACTTTTATAGGTTCAGCAGTAATGTTTACAGTAATAAAAATTGTAGACAAGGTCTATTATGACTCGTAAAGTATACTAGTTGACTTAACTAATTTTTCAAAAACATATCAGGTCGGTTAGTTAAAACAGCGACGATGTGATCAGAGATGTAAATTTCTAAAAAAAAAATGATAAATGATAAAATTATAAAATATTATCAAACAAAATACATCAGCAAAATTACAACTGTATCATGATTTACATCCATGATTCTGGTGTGAATAAAATTTTCTTGCAAGTTCTTAAAAGTAAAACGTTCATTTACTTTTTCATATTTAGGAGAGTAATTTTGTAAATTGCTGCCTTACTCTCTCATTGCTATTTTCTGCTTTGAAAGTAAATGAACAGACCTTATGTCTATTAATTTAAGAAATAAGAAATAATCTGTTGGTAAAATTATAATCACCGTTTTTCCAGTTGTCGACATCGGCGGCACTTTAACACAATACCAAAAATAAAGGGCTTGTGTGCCCGTTCTCGAAAACAACTGACTACTGTTGGTAGTTTTATGATATTTTCTGGAACTTGGGGAACGGAATAGATTGTCAGTAACACAAAATTTTTCTCGAAAGCGAGTAAACAAGCCCATTTATTTTGTATGTTGTTAAAGTTATGTCTACGTCGACAACTAGTAATTCACCCTTATTTTCGTTGTTATTTGGTTGGGGTTCGTGGAAGTTTGGGTTAATAGTTTTCCTTATTTCTAAATTGATAATCTTTCATTAATGAAAGCGTTTTTGTAAATGTAAATACTCGTATTTTTTTAAATCTAAAACTCAATTCATAATTGTCAAAAAAATTTAATGAAAAATTACAAGCGGAGAAAAAAGTCTCCTGGTCAGTTGATACCACCTGATTGCCAGATGGGTTTTTTGTCATAGAGCTGGTTCACACAGAGATATTTTAGTTGAACAACTTCTTAGTTCATGAATTAAACAAATTCACCACAGCATCCTACACAAACACACGACTTCAAATGCTGTCAGCCACATTTGTCGCCTTGAATCCAGGTACTTAATTATTTTGGAGACGACAGCAGGAAGCGCCCGATATTCAAGTATAAATATAAAGGGTGGGCACATTTAAGGTTAGGAAGACAAATTGGCATGAAAAAATAGAAATATGGAATTAATAATGGAATATCCACCTCTAGCACGTCGGCAGAAGCCCGCTCTTCACAAAATTTTGAAGCACATTTTGGAACAAAGCTTCGCTTATCTCGAATGTCATCTTTCAGAGCGTCACTTGTTTCAGGTTTGTTCACGTAAACCCGGTATTTCAAATGGCCCCAGAGGAAATAATTCAACGGCGTTAAATCACAACAATTTGGCGGCCAATTGACATTGCCAATTCGAGAAATTAGTCCCGGTTCACACACTTCAACTTTTGTTGATCAACTCGTAATTCAACTGTAATAAAGGCGGAGAAGAAAATACAAATATCTCTTTTTTTCTTACAGCTTAATTACGAGTTGATCAACAAAAGTTGAAGTGTGTGAACCGGGAATTAGTAGCTCGTTTTTGGCACAAACCTATGAGCAAACCCATTTGAATTACATGAGTTTGATCGTTGGTTTGTATGCCCAGGTTAACACACTTCAACTTTTGTTGATCAACTCGTAATTCAGCTGTAAGAAAGACAGAGACGGAAATACCATTATATCGTTTTTTCTTACAGCTGAATTACGAGTGGATCAACAAAAGTTGAAACGCGTGAACCGTTACGAACGGGAAATTCCGCTATTGTTAAAACACAATTGTAAACAAAAATTCTTAAACGTTACCAATATTGTTGAGAGCTCCGTAGAAACGTTTTTTGAGCTTTTTGATCACGATGATCCAGCCCCAATTTGTGTATTATTCCCATTATTATGTACATATGTACATATGTTCTTCAACATCTAATGAAACGATGGTCAACTGCATTTCGAATGCATCTTACAGACAAAAAATATCTCACCTTATATATTTATATATTTATTTTGAATTTCTAGTTTTAAATTATTTTTTTTGAAATTAATTAATTCGCCTTGTGAGGCGAATCCATATTAGTAGCTGGTGTCAACTGCTCAGGTGACTATTTGCGCCGCTTGTAACTTGAATATATGTTAGATGTCAACACACATTTTTCAGCACATTTTTTGCTGCTAATGGTTCTTGTGGTATTTTCCATTATCAAAATCGGGTCAACATCACGCGTCGTTGGCAATTCTCTCTTAAATGCAACCAGACCACGGTTTTTATTGGCCTTCGAGAGTTTTTTCGTCTCACTCGGACTTGTTAATGGTTACTGCTAATGGTTCTTGTATTATTTTCCATTATCAAGTGCAAACGTTTCTAATAAGATTTAACTGATGGAGACCATAAAAAACCCTAGGAGTGGATCTTGTAAACTCCTACTTCCTATACGAAGGTATAGATCGTTCGCAGCAACCGAAGAAAGCTTCTACATGTGGGATACCCTGGCTTTTTGGCTACGTGCTTTTGCCATTTTTTTTTGTTCATTTGGAACACAGAATACAACTTCAGTTCTAGTATATAAGGTAATGAATATCATCCAAACTTAATTTAGAGCGTCAAGCGTTGCGTTAGCAGCAGGTTACGTACTCATATTTACAATATATTTAAATGCGGCTATCAGCGCAGATGTGGTGTAAGCCACATCAATTTATTTAATCAATTGCTCTTTTTAATTATTTAATTGCTTTATTAATTTACAGTATTATGATCGTGCAAAAAAGATTTTTCAGCTCGCATTTTCTTTAGAATACCAAAAGGTGGCTTACTCTAGTTTTTTTGATAGTTGGTAATGTAAATAATGTATCTAAAGCTGTGTTCACATTATATGTATTTGTCGTGTGGAATGTCACTTTTTCACATGGTAAAGTTGTACATATAGTCTGAACACCTTTAAACAATAGCATGTGTTATTTCTCTGTGTGCAGTAACAGCAACCAAAAAAAAAAAAAAGAATGTGGCTTACCCCATTTCTGCGCTGATAGCATCAAATATATAAAAAATACTTTGGATGTACTGAAAATACGTACTCTGTGCTTATGCAACGCTTGACGCTCTAATTTAGCTTTGAATGTATGCCTTGTATATAACTTTATGGCCCCTTATTTGGGGCCATAAACGCAACGCAACGCTAAGCGATGACAAACTTTGTATGTGTTTTGTTTTTGTAATTAAAATTTTTCCGTTTTACAAAATTAGGCCCTATACATATGCATTAGTTTGTGGAAGAGAGAGCCAAGGGAAACATAAACGTTTTTTCCCCTCGTCTCTCTCTCTCTCCTAACAAACTAATAACCTTAGCAATAAGACTTGCATAGTGTAAAGTGTGAAGTCTACTGGTAAGTAGCAGTAGCCTACAAGCACCGAAATCCATATAGGCGTTCTTAACCCTTTCGCGGACGCCCCTTTTAACTAAGCGTGTTCCATGGGCATATTGCTATACCTACATACGTAATTTTTCTAGCTATGGAAATTCTGAAAACACCACATTGCTTGAAATTAAGAATATAACCTATCTAAAGCTGTGTTCACATTATGTGTATTTGTCGTGTGGAATGTCACTTTTTCACATGATAAAGTTGTACATATAATCTGAACACCTTTAAACAATAGCATGCGTTATTTCTCTGTGTGCAGTACAAACGACAATTTTGATTTAGAGCGTGTTCCATTTTCAAGTGACAAAGCGTCAGATGCTTAAAAATTAAGTAAAATTGTAAGATAAATTGGATTTAATACATTAAAAAATAAAAAGGAAAAAAAATTTAAATTACATTAACAAAAGTAAGCATTTGTATATCTTTATAGGTTATGTCAAATGTACATAACATACCAACGTGTGAACATAAAAATTATAAGCTGTATGTAAAATGCAGATTTTGACACACAGACAGAAAATATCATGTGTGTGTAAAGAAAAATGACATTCCATAATACATATAATGTGAACACAGCTTAAATGATAAAAATTACATACGAATGATGGCGTGCGGTACCATGACGTTCAGACGGAAGGAAGGAATTTCCATATAAACTTGACTTGTATACTATAAAACTATAAAATTATATGACAAAAGCGATGTATCAAGCACAAATGCTGATCTATTGTTAAAAAGCTTCAGAGTCAAATATGTTAATGACGTGTATGAACGTCATTTCCCACCAGAAACCTTTGTTATGGCCTCTATTATAGTCGCTGTATTTTCCGCGAAAGGATTAACCAACAACAAATTTTTTTAAAATAAATTTATAAATTTATGAGTTCTTTTTTTCGCCATTAACCCTCCACTGATTAATTACGCTTTTGAATTTTGAAAAACTTTACTGGAATATATTTTCATACAATTATGTGTAAGGCATTTTTTGATATATAATTTTTAATATTTTATAATTGGTATAAATTACAGAACTAGTTCATACCACAAGACCACATTTACGTAACAAGCAGGGTCACTCAAAAATATCAATATAAATTGTATGTATGTACTTTAGTTTTCTTAAACGATTTAATTCAAACCTAAAAAAGTAAGATAAATCCAATCTTCAAGTTAAAAAAAGTAAGTGGCTATGTAGTGAATAAATAATTAATTAATGATATACATACAGACAAGCATTAAATGATAAAAATTGCTAAATATTTTAAATAAATTCAAACGCTAAATTAGCAAACCAAAGTAAGTACAATTTTTTTAAATTATTACTATTATTGAATTGTCGTAATGGTTGCTGAGTTGGTTGATTGATGGATTGAAATGTCTTTTTTATAAGAATTAAATAATACTTACATACATATATCTAAATGTTTTTGTAAATTGTAAATTTTGAGCAAATAAATTTTTGTACATGGGACAGTTTTAGTGTAATCTTATATTATTCTTTAAATGCATTTTGCAAAACAATATTCTCAAATTATATTTAGTTTTTAAGGTTCTCAAACCTAACAAAATTTGCTTCTTTTCGATATATAAAACAAAAAAAAATATTTAAAACGAACCGCAAAGAACACTCCCAGCCAAGAAAGAATATTAAAACATTCGCTATGGTTACAGGTTTCACAAGAACTTTTTCATTTGATTTTCAAAATTTATTCATTACATTAACTCACAACAACTTATACAATTTATTTTTTGTCGTATTTACTTACCATCACTATTGCATAACATAAATAAAAATGCAGATATGAACAGATGCATTTGTTCAATGCACTTTGCAAACTTGGTCAAACATATATTATATATTAAATGCACGCTTGAAGTACAATTAACCGGAACATGTATGTAATAATTTTTTAAATTTCTTTTAGAATTTTATCAAAAAAAACTACAGTTCTGTTATAACAGTTGTAAAATGTAATAGCCCTCTTTCAGTAAAGCATTTTATATAAACCAATGAACAAAAGACATAATAAACAATCTCGCCTCGCCTCGCCTCGCCTCGCCTCGCACACTTTCATTTCCTCCCATTCCACATGCAAATCGTATTAAAAATTTTCTAACGTTTAATATTAATAAAAAACTTGTTTAGTCAAAATTGATGTTATATCAAAATGAATGCATGTGGCTAATATCATGCTGTCAAAAAATCATAACTCAGGACAGTTATTCGTGACAGACGGCTTTTACACAGGAAACTTTACTTTGCGAAGTATTGAGTATAGATTGGCGCGTGTCGAATTTTTACAACACTACACGACCACCATAGGAATACATACCATGTGATGTTTATCACGTAAAAAACACGCACGCTAAAAATTTTCTCAACACAATTTTGCACAACACGCACGAAATCAAATTGAATAAAAAAATATATATGTATATTTTTTTATTTTCAATTATCAAACAGAATTACGGCATAAACACATTTTCCATATACATTTTTACAAAAAAGCATCCGCAGAGAGCAGCAGAGATATATAATCTATTTTATTCTGACAGCGTCTTCCCAGTAGTCCGCAAGTCATTACAAATTGAAAGTCATCCGATTGTAATCTATTATGTCAATATGAATAACAAAAAAAAAATAGTTAAGCGCATACAACTAGCATCCGATTCAGATATGTCTTTCTACTATCCTGTTGTAGAATTATATGTTAATTAGAAGCAAAGAACAAAAAAGACTCTAATAAAATTTGGTCATTGCACCAGCATCTGATTTGGATGGGTTACTAATGTAGTATCATATTGATTATTAGTTTCAATTACGCTCTCCGAATCACTATAAATGATTAAACAGAATACCGGCTTAAACACATTTTCCATACAAATTGACACAAAAAAGCAGCCACAGAAACCAGTCGTGAGATAGAATCTATTTTATTTTGAGAGCGTTTTTTCTTATGCTCTCGCATATCAATACTCATTCTCACAAAAATGTTACCATACTTTTGATCAATTTCATACATTTTGTAAACAAAACTACTAAGAAAAATAAGCACAAAAGAAAATAAAATAAAAATCAGAGAGTATTTGAAGTTACTGCCGTCGATTTTATTATGGGCTTAATTAATTTGTCAGCGATTTGCCTGAAGTTGCAGACTTTACTCTGTTTCATCATTAACAGTTGGAGTCTCATCCAACCTTCGCTTACAATGTATACAGTGTAGGACACATCGTATGACCTAGACAAACGCTGTGTAAATGAGTAGAAATTGTATACAGGCTTGTCACTGGTCTCAGATCGGAGATGTATGTGACAAATTTCCACTGGGTTTTGTTATGCTCTCACATACGTATAAATACTCATTCTCCCAACAATGATGCCATACATTCAATAAATTTCATTAATTTTGTAAACAAAACTATGAAGAAAAATAAACACAAAGGAAAATAAAACAAAAATTAGAGAGTATTTAAAGTTACTGCCGTACATTTTATTGTAGTCTTTGTTAATTTGACAGCGATTTTTCTTGAAGTTGCAGACCTATTCTGTTTGATCATTTATGTGAATGTATGTATGTATGTTTTATCACACACTATCGACAAGTTTGACTATACGAAATATAAAATTTTTTCTTTACGGCAAATTCATGTATACATATTTTACAACTAAAATCGTTTCGTGTTTTTCGTGTAAATTTTGTTCGTGTTCCTGTCACGAAAAAAAATTACGACACGTGCCCATCTCTAGTATTGTGTTTTTAAGAGAGAAGGCAAATAGCTCGCATTCTCAAAAATATGCGTTCTTGGGAAAATTTTACGCGTGTTTGTTTCGTTCAGTGGCGGATGTCCCTAGGCCCCGTGAGATATGCCGCCTTTTTTGCCCTATGAAGAAAATATTTTTAAAATTTAATATTCAACTATGCAACAGTAAAAAATCCGCATAGTCCTGGCAGTATACAGGCTCGATAGTACTACCAAAGGAAAGTAAATTCATATACACACTTTGGAGATTTTGGTGACCAATTAATTTTTATGAATCTCCAAGGATAACGAAAAACTGTGCCCTCAAAAAATGGTGTCATGATTTTTTGGCCAACAGCTAATTCAGACGTAGTGATAGCGCTTTACTATATATCTGTGGCAAAAAGGAAAAAGTGCTTAAGTCGAGATAAGCAGATTTTGAGTTAATGGCGCTTCCGTAATCTGCATATTTGAAAGTACCTCTGGTACAAATCTCAGTTAATTTGTGTGATTTTTTAGGAAGTTATAGCGCTATGACTTGCGACTTATCTTTTTTAGACTTCAAATGTCATGTGGAATAATAGCTTAATTGAGGTTATACTTTGGTATATTTTAACTTAAATGTATTACTCATAGTGTTTAGAACGATGTTTGCTTAAAAAAATTAAGATGAACAGAGAATTTCATTTCAATAAATTTAAAACATTCCGTGCAGTTTTCTTTTGAAAGTCTGTACTAGCAATTGGAAATTTCTTTATGAAATTTACCAACCTGAATTTCCATAATTTTTTTTACATACAAGTTTGTATGAGAACCTGAAATTCCTTATGAACTCCGTACCAGGCTTAAGGTCAGAATTATATTCTAAATTTTTCATTGATATGTATAAAGGGAAATCCAAGTGACACTGGTCACTGAACTATACCGACTTCAGCAGATACTAATCCTAATGTAACATCACAGCGCCCTCATTCGTTGTGCAGCAGAATCTTCGGCGAATTAAAATACCCAATAAAATGGATACTAAAGGCAGCTTAAAAAAAATTTAATAAGACTCATTTAACACCAGAGGCGCTTTAATACAGCATTATAAAGAAAACGTGCAAAAAACCGAATTGTAAAAGAATGAAGCTTTTCTCTGTCTCTTTCTTCACCGCTTGTCTTCTCTATCACTATTCCTTTCCTCAAGAAGGCGTTCACTGCGTGGGTGTTACTTCTCTTGAAAAAAAATACAAAAATAATTCAGAAAAATTATCAATTTAAAACTATTTTAAATGTTAATTTTTGGGGTTCTTAAAATTTTGCCGCCCCCTGAAACCATGCCGCCCTAGGCCCGGTCCTCACGGGCCTATACGTATATCCCGCACTGGTGGACTTATTGGTATTTGTGTTCAGGTCGTGTGGTGTTGGGAATAATAATATTTTAAACAAAAAGTAATAATTAAAAGTATTGTTTTGAATGATAAAATGTCAAAAGTTAAAAAAGTCAATAGAATGCCAAATCGCTCTGTTATCAAAATATATATGTCAAGTACATGCAAATGATCAGATGACTGATTTTGTTAAATATATTTCCACAAACTGTTGTCAAATTTTTAATATTTTGTAGTACTTTCTGTTTTTAATAAATGCACATTTTTTTCCACAAATCAAATGCCTGTTGTTCATCGCATTGCTGTAGTTGTTGAAAATTTGCATGTATTTGATATATGTAAATGTAGTTTTGGCCTGATTACTTTTCTAAACGTTGATTGATGTATGGCGGTGTCAAATTTTGTGGAAGGAGGTATACAATTATCTCGAATCACATCCGTTGCACTAAATGAAGTCATTTAAAACATTGTTATATCCAGGGAAACCAGAAATATGCTCCAAAAAAAAGTTTTTTATGCGCATTAAATATGCACTAAAAACTTCGAAATATGCACTTAAAACTCAAAAAAATATACTCTTAAAAATAACCTAAATTGGATTATTTTTTGGAAATGAAAATCTAATTTTAATTCAGCAATTCATTAAAATTTGCATATAAAATAAGACAAAAATAAAATAAAGAGAAGAAGGAAACATTAATAAAAAAAATAAGAACAAAAATTTAAATTTTACTTCAAAAGCGATCACGATATCAGAATTAAAACTTTGGAACTGTATTTTGAAAAATAAGACAAGCTTTTTATTTATAATGTTATTGCAATAAACAAAAGCTATTCACTTGGCTTTTCAAATAAAAATCGCTTGTCACTTCTAAACAATTTTTTATACATTGAAAATGTTCTTTTTCAATCTCAAATAATACATATAATCGGGGCAGCAATCGTCACAATTACCAAACAAAGTTTTTATTGAAATTAACGTCCAGTGAGGATGTTAAAACTCATATTACAGCTGTTTTAGTTGAAATTTGGGAAATGCAAATCTTTTGTTTCAGCATTAAAATTTAGTAGAAAAAAACTGGAAATGCACGATTTAAAATTTTTTAGTTTTCTTGTTTCGTTTTTCTTTCACAACACTGTTTACAACTGCATGAAAATTAAAAAATTTAAATCGTTAATTTTAAATTTTGTTCTTCTAAATTTCTATGCTAATAATATTCTAAATTTCAATTTAAGCACGTGTAGCATGTGTTTTAACATCAGAACTCACATGAAAACGTTTGAAATTGATTCGGAAGCCAGAACATACATAGTGGCCTTTTTTAAAGTCTAATTTCATAATGGTAGCAAAATATTGGCTGCCCATAAAACTGTTTCTTTAACTACAAAATGAAAGTTTGACGGATAAAATTAGAAATTTTTACAAAAAAAATTTTTAAATATTAAAATAAAAAAAAAAATAAAAAAATACCAAAATTTGCCCTAAAAACGCCAAATAGGCTCTGAAAATTCGAAAAATTCTCAAAATATGCGAGTTAGACTGAAATATGCAAAAACATGCTTTAAAGGGTAAAATATGCAAAAATATGCACTAACAAATCCATGCCAAAATTCATAAAAAGTTCTGAAACGGATAAATATCTTAATTCCGCATTGATATATTAGACAAGAAAAAACATGCAATTGCATATTTGTGGTTTCCCTGGTTATATCTATGTATATGAATACATACACTCATTATCAGACGATTGGAAGCACTCGAATTTCTATTTTAGTACCTACTACTTGATACTTTTTAAATTTTTTTTGCCAACAGTATTTTAAAGTTCTTTTTCAAAAAAAAAATAAAAATTTACATATATAATTTTTCGTTAATATGATTAGAACTATTTAACTAATACCCAAAAAAAAAAAATATGACAAATCATGTGTTGAATCATGGGATCAAGTGATGACGCATTTGTTCGATTTAGGTGAAACATGCATGATTTTTACATTAGCTTGTCATTGGAGCAGTGATGCCAACCCAAAATCTTTCTTAGGGGTAGATTCGATGTAAACAAGAGATAGATTCTAACAAATCCTACTTTAAAAAGAGTTAGACCTACAACACTTATGTTTTAGGGTATTTTAAACACCTTGGAAAAATAATTTTTTACCTTAATTAACCTTTAGTTTCGATAAGATATATTTTATAAGGAATTTTATGACAATATTAATTGCGCGTGGTTAATATTCAAAATTTGAATATAAAAACAACTAAAAAATATAAGAATACAATTATGTCATCGTTATTTAATTAATTTTTAGATCTTTATTATTCTCATATTTAAACGAATGAATATTTTTATTATTAACTGTAGTTGTAGGTTGCCCAGTAAAGAGTCTTTCTACAAATATTTTTTAACAAATTAACTTTCAACATTCGTATGCAATTTTCTCACAATGTGGCCCAGTGAAGGAAATATTTGGGCTTGTAGCAGGCTTTAAATGGTGAACTCAGAGTTGTTTAGATGCATTGCTAAAATATATTTCAGTTCAGAACTTTAGCTTGGATTATATAATATAAACTCGGGTAACTATAATTTAGCATTATTATTGAACAACTAAAAAAGTGGTAGATTTTTCTCGGAAAGTGGTAGAGTTGAGTGAGATACCCAAAAGATTTAGATCTACTACAAAAGTGGTAGAGTTGGCATCGCTGGATTGGAGATCATGTGTTTGTGCGAGAATTTAAGTACAGTGCTTTTCGCTTAAAGCGAACTTCAAGGGGCTGATCAAATTTGTTCGTTTTAAGCGAAGTTCGTTTTAAGTGAAGACATCAAGAAACCATTATTGTGTGTGCACATGTCTTTTTTTTAACACTTTGGCTATTTATTTACTTATTAAAACAATTTTAGAACATTGTAGTCTTTAAAAAATAAGTTTATTTAGTTTTTAAAAAATCAGTTATTTTAGTTTGCTTGGTATTAATATTGGCTTCATTTATATACAGTTCCACTTGTTCCAAGTGGTCAAGAATTTGTTGTGGAGTGTCGCAAGACTGAAGAAAATTTCTTACACAACTTACGCTACACATTAATATATAAATATAATTTTTTGTTCATGGCAACACACTTCTTGGTTCGTTTTAAGCGAAAAAAAAAGAACAATTTACATGCAAAAAAAGGTTGGTATAACCGAAAGTTCGCTTTAAGCGGGTTCGTTATAAGTGAAAAAATGTTCATGGTTTTATAGAAATAAAAGTTCGTACTCTCGAAAATGGTTCGTTTTAGGCGAAAGTTCGTTTTAAGCGGGTTCGCTATAAACGAAAAATACTGTACTTTGATATCCATTCAAATAAATAAATTTAAACCCGTGCAAGTTCCCTGATTCGATGATGTTTTTTCACGTAAATACAAAACGAACAAATAAATAAAAATGCTTGTTGCAGGCACACTCTCTACCACTGAGCTACTGTACACTTGTTATTTGTTGGAAATGAAACTTGTTTTATGAAAATGTAGCAACGTGGTGATTTAATTCCGTTTTTGCATGTCTTTTTTCGGTGGGTATTATTTCAATATTCAGTTAAATCCCGATAATTCGTAATCGTAAGGGAGAGGCGATTTCTTACGAATTATAGGGGTTTTCGATTTAGCGGGGTTTCGATTTAACGGGGTTAAAATAAAATAAATACGAATTAAACTGGTTTTTCAATTTATTTACTAACGGTCTAATTCATAAAAATTCCTTATTTCAGATTTAATCTGTACATTACTTATGAAACAGATTTTGCTTTATTAAGCTCTTATAAAAATTTGTATTCATAACTGATTAATATCAGTGAATTAACTATTAAACGATTTTGCTTCTTTTGTAATTTTATGTTGGCAACATCATTCTACTTTCGCTCTCATTTTATGTTTAGTGATGCATACAACGAAGAATTGATTATCTAGGTAGTCTGTTTGAGTGGAAAAAAAGTAAATCATTACGCATAATGTTATTAAAAAATAACTTACAAAGTAGGCGTTTCACTTTTTATTAATATATAAACCAAAAAAATTTATATGTTACAAAAAATTGTATTTAAACACATTTATATTCGTCTGAGTACAGAGGTTGGCAAATACCAATTTTAAAGCTGTCGAATATGCATCACTATTTTTTAAAATGTTATTGTACATACATACATATGTAAGCATTCAGTACCATACAAACATACGTATGCTTGTACTTAAATATGCCCTTATGTTTATAATTCTCTATTTCTTTTTGCCAATGAAAGGGATTTCTTTAATTTTCAACGATGTTTATAAGTATGTATTTTTCTTTTTGTACAATTATGCATACATACATACATGTACCAACTTACATAAATTAATACATTTTCCCAAGAACATTATTCAGGAGACATGCATAAGAATAATCAAGAAACATAAAAGTGAGAAACCACACAAAATCCCACATAAGGGATAAAAAAATCAAGAAAATATATATAATTGTTTATCAAACGCTTAAAGTAGCATGGAGGCTACATTAAAAATCTCTGAGTTATGAAACGTTTATTAAACGTCTAATAGGCTATTAATCATTTATGAATACACATTTAGCGATTTTTGACTATTAATGTGCTATTGAACTGTTAATAATCATTTATGAATTAGACCGTAAAACGATAAAAAAAGTTTCTTAAACTGATCTTAAGAATATAAACACACACGAGCAAAACCAAAAACCCACGGAAAAAAATAGCGGTGAACAAAAAATTATCCTTTCAATGTTTCTGTTGTTTTTATTACGAATTACAAGTGGTAGTTAGTAAATAATTACGATTTATAAGAGGTAAAGATGTTATAAAAAAAATACGAATTAGCGAGGGGATCAAAATGTATGGAAATTTTACGAATTAAAGAGATTTTTTCAAGGCACCGACAGTTTATTACGAATTATCGGGAATTACTATTTATCGGGGTACGAATTATAGGGATTTGACTGTATTACCGAGTAATTATTATTACATTATTTAATTTTGAACGCGTTCATTTATTTTTTGTTGGGTATTAATTAAAAATGTGTAATAAGAACTATTAATATTAAGTTTGCTGATAACAGTATCTACATTATAATAGTGGGTGAAAAATTTTTCGCGTGTCGTGTTAAAAAAATTCGACACGCGATCCTCTCTACCCCAGACTTTAACTCCACTCTCGCTCATTTTTTCTTATACATACATAACTGATCTGTTCATATCTGTATAGAATTGAATTGGAAGTCTTGTACGTTCGGAAGTTGAAAAACAAACTGGTTAGTACACATTTACGATTTTATTTTATCACTTTTAAGTTTTTAATTACATATATTTATCATGAATTAATACTCGTATTCTTCACCAAAATCACAAAACTTTAATGTAGTCTTACTGCCATATTCATAAAAAATAATTCAGGTTTATTTATGTATTTGATTTGTTTGACATATACATATCTATGGAAAATTTGTCAAATAAACCTGTAATAAACCTAAAATATTTTTTATGAATTAGACCGTTAATGTTTCAACGACAGTGAGTACAATATAATTGTTGAAATAAATAAATAAATAAAAATTTAATTTAAACACTATGTGTCGCTTTCAATAGTAAAGACGACGACTAGTAAGTACGTTTCATATTTGTTTTTCTTAATTTACATTTTCCAAACTTTTGATTATACCTCTACTTAATACTACTTCTTTTACAAAAAAAAAATCTAATGAAACTTTTTAAACAAATTGCCTTTTAAAATATTCATTGTAATGCGAAGCAATTTACTCAATTAAAAAACTATTACACTTCACTATTATTGAACTATTGGAAAATAAAAACAGTTATATACATAAATTAATTAAAATTGAATTAATATATTCATTGTTTTTATTATTACTATTATAATTATTGTTCTAATTATAATTCATTTTTATTTCCAATTTTAAGTACCGAAATTAAATCAAAAGCAAAAAAAAACCTAATAATATTTAGCCAATTACTACATACATATATATTTTTTGTGTATAACTTTATTTTAATAGACCTCAAATTGTGTGGGTCCTTAATTTATTAATTTTGTTTATGCTTCCTTTCAAAGAACGATAAAGATTTATATTAATTAAATATATCTTATTTTCATATTTCTTTCCTTTCTACGTTTTCATTCGGTACATATGCGTATTCTCGTGTGCATGTTTATGGTGTATATGGTGGAAATAACAGATGCAATTGCCAGGTCAAATGCAACTAGTTCAACCCATGATGCGACCTGCTATGACAATTGCAGCCCATCATCCGCACCATCCAGCTTTACTTGGTAACAACTTACTGAGAGGACCATCTGCTATTCATGGATTGCCAGCAGGTAAGTTAATGAAAAAACTAAATACGAGTATATTAAGGGTTTTCACGATAGTGATTGTTCGAGAGCGAAGATTTTGAATGTACATAATGAGTATTTTTGGGCATTTACACCTGCACAAAATCTAGCAGATTTTAATTAAAATCTTTATGAAAATCTATACCGTTTACACCAGGTTTTTTTTAACATTTATCAATAATTTTTTATCCAAAACAAAACCCATTAACTGAAAAATTTCCAAAACTACAAACAAACAACTGCAATGTAGCCAATTCACACACCTTTTTAAGCAGACCGTAGCTAATTCAATCATCTTTTAAATAATTATTTTGTACAGGGTAGTAATAATAAAATAAAATTGATAGATTTTTAGTAGATTTCCTACAAATCTACTCACAAAAAGCAACTAGATTTACCTCGAAATCTCGAAAGTACTAGATTTCGAGTTAATGTAAAGACCGTATTAAACGAAATCTGGCAACTCATCAAAAGTTCTGCCAGCATAACCTTCATCTGATAAAAGTTATTTATTTCCTTGATAATATACAAAACGACTCCTTTTAAGGTAGAATTAGCCGAACGTCCACGTAAGCTAATGAAACAGCTGATCGTTTTTGTAGATTGAAAACAATGCAAATGCTTACCGAATATTGCTGTAGCGTTGGCGGCACGTCTCAACCTGTATAAAATAAAATTTCCTAACGTTGTTAAGTGAAGCATTAAACACATAGACCACAGCAGGCTACATGGCTACAAGTGCCGCTGGCAACAGATGTTGCCTGGCAGGCAGCTACTTAAATATTTTGAAAACGGCAGCAGCACCATAAATATATACATACATATTTCACTGGTGCCGCTTTCAAATATTTCAAATATAAAAACAAATCAGTTTATTTCTTTATATTTTTGGATAATTTTACTATTAATACGTTTAGTAATTTCTTTAATACATTTAGTAATTTTTCGCTAACATTGCGAATTTTTCGCGCTTTTCGCGTTTTTCCCCAAACTTATTATATTTTAATGAATTTCGCGATTTCTAATCAATTTTAGCCCTTGCTTACGATTTTGCGAATTTTCTCGCGATTTTTTGCAAAGTTTGCAATAAAAGCGACCTTTTCCATGTTTTTAGTTTCCTAAGAGTTTGTATTGTTAGTTTGAAAGTTTGACAAATACTGAAAAAATGTTATTAAAAATAACGTAAAATACAAATAATATATTTTCAAACAAACTAGATATATAATATCAAAGTATATAATATTGGTGTTCACTCTTATTCTTCACTAGATTGAGCACCTATAAGCATAAGTTCACAGCAATGAGAATGCTTAAAACTTGTTAACGACTTCGTAAAAATGTCTGCAACCATTTCCTCAGTATTAAGGTATTCAATCAGAACTTTCTTTTAAGCAACAATCTCCCTCAAAAAATGGTGTCGAATATCAATGTGTTTTGACCGAGAATGATACATATTATTCTGTGTTAAATTGATTGCACTTTTGTTGTCACATTTGATTTTTAAAATGTATAGTGCTCCAAATTCATTAAATAATGATCTCAAACACAATGCCTCTTGGCCTGCAGCTGACAGCGCCATATATTCTGCTTCTGTTGTAGAAAGCGCAGGTGTTTGTTGCTTTTTTGAATTCCAAGATATGCAACCTCCTTGAAACTTGAATATATAACCGGATGTTGATTTTCTGTCATCAATGTCTCCCGCCCAATCAGCATCTGAAAACCACTCTATATATCCTTTCGGCTCTTTTACGAATTCCAGATTATAATGTGTTGTGCCCTTTAGATACCTCATAATACGTTTTACAGATTGCCAATGAGCTATTCCAGTGTTGTTATTATATCTAGCTAAGGCTCCCACTGCAAACGAAATATCAAGACGACTTACTTGTTCAGCAAACATTAAACTTCCAATTGCCTCTTGATATGGTATTGATTTCATTTCTTTCATTTCATCGTCTGTTTTCGGACACATATCTTTAGAAATTTTTTGGTTTACATCTAATGGTGTTGCTACAGGTTTAGAATCAAACATATTAAATCTTTCTAGAACATTTTTTATGTAAAGTTCTTGATCCAACCATAGTTTTCCTCTTTTACGATCTCTAGTAACTTTCATACCAAGTATATAGTTTGCCTCTCCTATGTCTTTAATTTTAAAATTATTTGATAAACTCTTTTTTATGAATGACTTTCTTTCAGGATTGTTGGTGAAAATTAGTATATCATCGACATAAATTGCAACGTATGTCCTTTCATAATCTTTTATTTTATAGTAAATGCAAGGTTCTGTTTTTGATTGCGTTAGACCCATTTGCTTAAGAGTATTGTCTAACTTCTTATTCCAAACTCTACTTGCTTGCTTTAGACCATACAGAGATTTTTTAAGTTTGCATACCTTATTACTATCTGCACTAAAACCTTCAGGAATTTTCATGTATATATCCTCATTAAGTTCACTTTGCAAAAATGCAGTTACAACATCCATTTGATCTATGTCTAAGTTGTATTGTACTGCTAAACTTAGTAATAAACGTATCGATGAGTATCTTACTACTGGAGAAAATGTTTCTTCATAATCTATTCCGTAACGTTGTGAGTATCCTTTTATTACTAGTCTTGCTTTATATCTTTCAATATTTCCGTTTGAGTCTCTTTTAATTTTGAAACAACATTTATTATCTATGGCTTTCTTTAATTTAGGAAGACTTGTAATGTCCCAAGTACCATTTTCAATAAGGACAGCGAGTTCATCTTCCATAGCATTCTTCCATTCATCTTTTTGTTTGCTTTCAAGTGCATGTTTTACAGTTTTAGGTTCTTGATCTGCGTATACCATATTGCACTCAAAACCATTCCTCTGTACTGCTTTTCGAATTCTTGATGATTTTCTAATGGATTGTGGTGATGTGATTCCATCTTCATAATTTCCAGTTCTTTCGCTTTCAATTTCAAAACCTGCAAAAGGTGTAACACTTGTTTCATCTGAAAAATATTCTTCTGATGATGGTTGATCTTCTTGTAGACTCTCAATACTGTCAGGTGGTTCTCCAAAGCTAACATTTTGATCAACAACTTCTTGCAATTGTACATCATTAGCTACTTTAATTTCCCCAACTGAATCACATATATTATGAAATTCGTGTTATCATTGTTTGAATAGAATTCGTTTTCTAAAAACTTCGCATCTCTATTTAACATTAATTTATTACTTTCAGGATCATAAAAACGATAGGTTTTTGTGTGAGTGCAATATCCAACAAATATCGCAGCTTTTGCTTTAGGATCAAGCTTCTTTCTCTTTTGGAACGTGAATTATAGCTTTACATCCAAAAACCTTTAAATAATTTAAGCAAGGTTTATTGCCTGACAAAGATTCATCCATATTCATATAACTAAGTGTTATATAATTAAGTGCTTTGCATGGAGTACGGTTTATTAAGTATGCAGCTGTATTAGCTGCTTCAGCCCAAAACTTCTTTTCTAACCCAGAATGTATTAGAAGACATCTTGTTTTTGCAATAATTGTTCTGTTCATCCTTTCAGACATACCGTTTTGTTGTGGACTATATGGAACTGTTGTTTGATGTTGAATTCCACTTTCAGCCATTATTTTCTTCATACGATTGTTGCAGTACTCTGAACCATTATCACTTCTCAAAGCTTTTATAGTTTTTCCAGTTTGATTCTCAACACTATTTTTGAACTCTAAGAACTTTTCAACAACTTCATCTTTTGTTTTGATAAAATAAGGGAAAACTTTTCGGCTGTAATCATGAATAAAGATTAGCATATATCTCGAACCATTTATAGATTTAACTTCTATGGGTCCGCAAAGATCAGTGTGTACAAGGCCTAGCACCTCTGTGGCTCTTTTTCCTTTATCTTTAAATGGTAGTATAGACATTTTAACTTTTGCACATGTAATACAACTGTCTTTTATTAAGTCGCATTTCACTCCTAAAACAGATCCGGAAATCATGTCTCTTAGAGCTTCATTGTTAGCATGGCCAATACGTTTATGCCGTAAATCAGCATCTTTATTTGTGCTTTCACATGCGAATGCATTATCGTTCGATATATTTAACCGAAACATACCGTTTATGAGGTCACCTTTCACAATTACGGCTCCACGATCGTTTAAAACTTTGCAACCTTCCTTATTAAATTCAACTTTGAAACCATTTTGAACAATTTTTGATACTGCTAGTAAATTTATATACAAATCAGGGATATGCAAAACATCTTGAAATGTAACCTTTTCTTTTTTATTTTTACTTGCCTGCACAATAAAATCAACATCTCCAATACCTTTAACACCCATTACAGAATTATTTGCAATTGTAACTTCGGTATTTTGATCTTCATAGTTGTTTTTGAAATGTGATACACCCGAACACATGAGCTGTAGCACCCGAGTCAAAGAACCAGTCATTCTTATTTAGCTGACGAACGGTGAAAACTTCCAACATTGCATTACCTGTTTTCTTCACATTTGTTCTTGTGTTCTTACATGGACATTTTGCAGCAATATGTCCATATTTGTTGCAATTGAAACACTTTGGAACTTTATTCTTGAATACTTTTTTATGAGAAGCCAATGCTAAGTTTTGTGAATCCGTCTTAACATCCTGCAATAATTTCAGTTTAATAGCGTCGCCAGTAATTTTAATACCTGAACTTTGAATTCCCATAATCATCGGCTTATATTCTTCTGGTAGAACAGCAAGCATCATTGATCCAACCCATTCTTCATCGATTTTCAAACCAGCAGCTCTTAATTTGTGTGCAGTTGTTAATATTTCATTAACATATTCTTCAACGCTTTTGCAATCATTTAATTTTGTTGAATTAAACCAACTCGCCTTACCAAACCGCTGTCTTCAAATATTTGGCTCAATGTTTTCCAGATTTCATCAGCACTTTTGCATTCCCGAATGTGTGGAAAAATTGATTTGTAAACTGATAAGATAAGTTCTGCCTTTGCCGGAACCTTCTTTTCTTCTTTATCTTCAGTTCCTTCAACAGCTTTCCACAAACCCTTCATCTGGAAAAAAGCTTGAATTGCAAACTTCCAGTCTTCAAAATTTTCACTTCCTCGAAGTTTTTCAATTTGAAAATTTGATGCCATTTTAATTATATTTAATTAGATATATGTATAAATTCAGTTTTGCACTACAGCGAATATTCTTTACACAATAATTATAATTCTAGCCTTATTTAACGGAAGGGCCCATAACCTATTGTTAGTTTGTAAGTTTGACAAAGACTGAAAAAATTTTATTAAAAATAACGTAAAATACAAATAATATATTTTCAAACAAACTAGGTATATAATATCAAAGTATATAATATTGGTGTTCACTCTTATTCTTCAACAGTTTTTCCGGTTTTTAAACAATATTAGACTTTGTTATCATCCCGCTGTTAGAAACTTTTTGAGAATTTTCGCAAATTTTTTGCATTCCTTACAGTTTTATTAATTAATATTATGGCTTCTTTATAATTTTGCAATTTTTTGTGAATTGTCGTTTTTTCGCTTTGCAAAAATATAATTAATTTTTCAATTAACATTAAAATTTTGTAAATTTCTTTATTTTACAAAAAAAAAATAAATATTTCTTGCAAATAATTCGTTTAACATATTTTTCTATATTGTTGTGAACACTGTTTTTAGTTTGTAGCAATAAAAAATAGAAATTATTTTAATTTGACTACAACAACAAATTTAAGACGGACAAGAATCTGTAGTCTGTTGCCATCAAAATAATCATTCTCATATAAACATGTGTATTCTTTGACATTTTGTAGCCGGTAGCTTGCTGTGGTGAATGTGTTTAATTCTTGACGTTTGTAAACCAGTGATGGTAATATTGTATGTTAAATCGAATGGGGTTATTTTGGCTCCGTTTTTCGGTACTTTTTTTATAATAAAAAATTTATACTGACTCCGTTTAGATCTGTTAAACTGTTGGGCCGATTCAACTCAAAACAAAATAATAAATTCTTTGATGTTAATCGTTTATTATCATAAGAAAATTATTTGGATATTTTCAACAGTATAAAATGCGCTAGTTAATATAAACAAAAACCCTAAAAATTACAGTCAAAATAATAGCACTTCATTTCATTTTTAGCAAGAAGCAGTGGTCTTTCTTAAAATAAATCAAAAATTTCACTAAGATATCCTGTTGATAAATTAATTGTATTGTTTCAATACTTTGTCACGTGCCCTTTGTTTGCTATTACCGCTGCACAACGCCTTCCCATGGAATCTACTAAATGCTGGCATCTTTCAACTTTGATGGAAATCCAAATTTTCTGCACAGCCTCCCAGAGCCCTTCAACACTTGTTGGTTTTGTTGTAGATACACCTTTCTTTATGTCCCTCCACAGATTTTCGATAGCGTTCAAATCTGGGGACTGGGCAGGCCACTCCATTACATTGATAGAGTTATCGTTGAACCATTTTTTGCCATTTTGCTGGTGTGTTTGGGGTCATTGTCTTGCTGGAAGACCCACACCAGCGGCATTTCGTAGGAAACATACGGTAGCATAATTTCAGCAAGGATTTTTACATAAACCGATGAATCCATAACGGTTTTGATCCAATATATAGGACCCACACCTTGATACGAGAAGCAACCCAATACCATAATACTATGACCTCCATGTTTGATCGTTTTTGATGTGAATTGTGGCTTGTATTCGCTGTTAGGTGGCCTACGGACAAAACATCCACCAAAAAGAACAATTTTGGATTCATCAGTCCATAGCACATTTCTCCACTTTTCCTTTGGCCAATTTAGATGTGCTTTAGCAAAAGATATCCGTTTAGCAACATGCTTAGAGAAAAGGAGCGGCACTTTTCGAGGACAACAGGCATTGAGGCTGTTGTCTCGAAGTCTGCGGCGAATAGTTTCCAAGCTTGTCGGCACATCCAATGTTTTTTGAGCTCCGTAGCTGTCATAAAGGGATTTGCTTTAGTCGTCCGTACTAACCATTTTACTATTAAGGGTGACAAAACTCACTTCCTACCACGGGATTCATCTTTTTGCTCATATCTTAGGGCATTTATTATCATTTTATTGGAACAGCCCAGCAATTCCCTTATTTGGGAATACGATTTACCCTCGGACACAAATTTTTTTTATTAGTTCACGTTTTTCAGGCGAACAATGCTTTCCGCGACCCATAATTATACAATTTTAATAAAATTATTACACGATTTTATAGAAAGTATACTAAAAAATTTTAGTACCTTCCGTTTTCACTTTTTTTCACAAAATTTTGCAAAACAAACTAAAAAAAGCCTACTGGTGCTATTTTATTAACTGCGCGAAATGATAAGTTTTGAAAAAAGATCTTTTACAACTGATTAACAGTTACGAGATTTGACAACAAATGCACACACTCTGAGATGGCATAAAAAATGTAACTGTTTTTTACACTCAAAAAAATTATATAATAAATAGGTGAAATTTTTACATATATCGAATCAGAATATTGCAACTGGTGCTATTATATTGACTGGCACTGTATGTAAATATGAATGGGTGAGGTGTATAAAAAATTTAAATAGTATTAAAACCTCTTATTGTGTACGCACATACATATGTAAATTTTTTTTTAATATTCAAATTTTATTAAAACATATTTAATTTCTTAGTTTTGGTGCCTCAGCGTCACAAGACATTGTAACATACATTGGTTGGTTGGTCACAAGTAGAAAGGCCGTAACTCAAATAATTGTAATTTTACAGGAGAAGGTAAAAACATAATAATAAACAGTACAACTGTTGTGCAACTGATTTGTAAAAATGCTTGTAAAAGTGTTATTTTTTACACTATTGCAATAATATAATAATACTGTGACGAGGTGTATTTGTGTGAAAGATATTGGAAGCATTGAAAAGCTCAATTTCATGAAAATATGAGTTAGGATATTTCTAATTGTATGTATACAAGAACATGTCTATTTATTATACATAAATGTATAACATACATACATACATATATTTTTATATACAGCTTTAGTACCATTTACATATTTTATGAACTTTTTCTTCGCTTCAGTCACCATTTGAACTTTTTTAATATCCATCACTGGTTTGTGAACAGCTGTTTCTTTTTCATATTAGGTCTGTCTGCGTACTTTTCCAGTAGCAAATACTCAGTTAACTTTTTTGGGAGAGTAAGACCAATTTTACTCTGTCGACTGAAAATATTTTAAAAAGTACGCAGACAGTATCCAGTAAAATCTTGCAAGAAAACAGCTGATCGGTGTGTAAACAATGGAAATAACAAAGCAAAAGAATTTTATTTTTATTTTATTTATTTATAACAATAACCAACCGATCCCATAGGGCCATATATAGTTGATGGACTACAAGAATAGCATAATAATTAAACATGTGGGCAACAAATAAACTAGACACAATATTCATGAAAAAAATAATAATATGTAGTTATAAAATTATTAGATGAAAATATTACTTATAAATTGGAAGATATATGAAGTTAACTATAGGTATTCGGAATCTAGATCAGTTCAATTGTGAGAAATGTTCAACAAGCTTACCTTTGAATGAATTACGAGTAATATGCTCTTAAGGATCGTGGCAGTGAATTCCAACATTTGGCGACTCTTACAGTAAATATCTTTCATAAATAAGACGATTTCGAATGGGGAATAGAAGCTGTGGGTTTCTATCACTTTGCAAAAACGTAAAATTTCTACGGAGATAGTCTGGACAGTCTGTGAGCATGACATTATAAAAGAAAAGTTGTGATCTAATCTGTATGAAGTTTTTAAAACTACAGCCCAAAAAATCAATAACATGCATAGAAACATGATCGTTAATTCGTAGTTGGTATATAAAGCCAAATGCCACACAAGCGTAAAAAAGGCGTAACCAACTAATTACTAATGAAAAACTGTTTGATTCAGACAGTGTGTGGAAAAGTTGTCTAAGTATACATATGGAGCGCAAAAAGCTACTTTTTAAGAATCTCTATATGGGTGTTTCTGCGTTAAGAGGCACTATCGACGGCTACATCAAAAAATCATAAGGTTAACTTTAAAATTTTTCGGGAATCTCAAATATATTTAATAATAAATAAAGTATACTTTTTTTACCAATAAATTGCAATGCCTAAATTAGCTTAGTTTAGTCATAACTTCATCTTTAACAAGTAAAAAGTATCTACCCTGGCCTGTCCCTTACTATTCTGTAACAAAATCTTTGAAATTTTATACATTACTACTTCATTAAACATCTAAGCATTCTAGATTACATAAAGTACTATAAATAATAATTCTTAGGTTAGCAGGTCGCTGGTAAGAAATTTAGAGTCCAGCTCAATTGGGTCCAATACAATAGTGCCTTTGTGTTACTTGTAAGTTGAAGAGAAGATAGTGAGAGAGGGTGATATGGAAGTGATAGTGAGAGAGAAGAAGAAGGTGAAGGAAGAGATAGAGGAAAGGTTCATTCTTTTACAACTTTGCTCTTTGCAAGATTTTTGATAATGCAGTGTTGCAGCGCCTTCTGGTCTCAAATGAAGCGTATTAAATTTTTGAAGCTTTATTGGTTATTTTACTTCGCCAATGATTCTGCTACACAACGAACAACGAGGTCATTCTGATGTTACATTGGTATTAGTATCTGATGAATTCGGTATAGTTTTTAGTGAGCAGTGCCTTATGCCTGCATCACTGGAACTTTTCCCACAACAAAATGATACCAAGGACAATAATACATATCAGAAAAACGCATGGTATTGTCATTTTTAATGACTCGTAGACCGAGCTCGAACCCAGGAACTTCGGTTTTGTAGTCAACGTGCTAACTACTTATAACAATGATTATTATTTAAAAAAAAAACTCAAATTACTTTTATATTCTATTAGAAAATATTACGTAGTGTTTGTCCCTCGTATTTTAAGTCCCCTCCTCCGCACATTTTTCGTCTGTTTAAAACTGCTGCTAAAATGCGTTGAAGCTGCAAACTTTAATGGCAGGACGTTTGATTTGAACTGAATTTAACAATAAACATAGCTCGAGCCACTACCGAGCTCTCATTAAGCCGATAATTCGACCACGCTACTCGTCTCGCTCAAACGTGTCAGTGATTGATGTATCTTCCCTGGTTGGTTTTATTTACTTGTTATTTATCGTTTAAGATTATTTGTAATATTAGTTTATTTTAATTTCAGCATAGTTTACCTTGTTGTTTGTTTTTTCATTACAGTGCATATTTTTTTGTGATTATGTTAGTTTTTTAATGGAAATCTCTCTCCCCGCCGTATCTCCCCTGCTTCATCAGATGCCATAGTAAAGACTGCGTTTAGGGTAGATAAGAAAGTAAGTCATAATTTACCCTATGCCAGTCTTATTGCTAAGCTGATTAGTTTGTAAGGAGAGAGAGACGAGGGAAATAGAAACGGTTCTGTTCCACTCGTCTCTCCTTCCCACAAACTAATCAGCTTAGCAATTAAACTTGCATAGTGTAAATTACGACCAAGGTGCATTTATTAGGTGGCAGTACTAAGCCAGGTGACTAATGTCATTATACCAATTCAAATGTCAAATTTGTATTGTGTAGGTATAAGCCTAAAGACATGCTTTTATTTGGGTATCCATAAACAATTAATCAATATTCAGTTTTGTATGCTGTTTGACATTTCCAATAAGAAACTTACAATCTGACGATGCTACAAAGTACATGTGGTTATTTCTGTTGTAATATTTATTGTAGTAATACGGTTACCTGATTGATTTGCCTTGATTAGGACTAAGATATTACTCAAGGCGAATTCACATAAGGTGATCTTAATTCGCCAGCTGACTTAATTTCCCTGCTGTCAAATGAACCAAAAGAAATATTCTAACAGCAGGAAATTTTACACAACAAATATACAAGGCGAATACGCAGAGTTGCAAATTAAGACCACCTTATGTCAATTCGCCTTGATATTACTTCTTTCTTAGTATTTCACGTACATTATTTGTAAACCTCGGCTTATGTTGAGAATGTATATGGAACTGAAAATGATTCAGTCTTGTTCTCAGGCAGTTTCCGAGAAGGCATTTTCAGTTTGTAAACGAACAACCATCAACATATAAGCCGCCAATTTAACAATGTAAGGACAGAGGAAGAGGCGTGATCTCAATCGATATATTTTTTTAAATGTTTGTTTTTATAAGTAAAAGTTCTTATTTAATTTTAAAGTCTTTATCAGAGCATTGATGCTCTATTTGTTTTTGTCATATCACATTGCAAAATATGTTCAATTAAATAATTTACTTTCTTTCGAGTTTTTTTATGTTATTTTAGAAAAAAGTTGTTATCTAATTTTTGTAAGCACATACTAATGGCCTATTTCTCACCTGTGAAAGAAAAAAAAATAATAATATAAAATTTATATTGAAAACAACAATAAAATATGAAAATTTGTTTTTCTTTTCAATATATATTGCAAGTCGAACGTTTTCTTTCGCAGCTGAGAAATAGGCCATACGTATTTTTGTTTTCGACGTTTAATACCTAATTCAAGTTAAACAAAAAGGACTACTATGTATATGGAAATTAGTATATTTTTGTTTGTTTGTTATAAACTATCACCAAATAGTGAATAATTAAAGATGATTTTTACGAAAATAATTTTTGTTTTAAATTTATCTTCCCGTGTAAAGTAAATTGGCATTTATGTCTCTACCCGGTATAGAGTATATCCCCTGGTCACTTAAAATACCAGTAAAAGTAGATCAATTGACTGGCCATTGTTAAACATGCATACAAAATACATGATTAAATACTATTATCTTGGAAAAAATTATTATTTTAAGTATTTTTATCACACCGCCCTTCTTAATATCAAATGACCTCTTAACGTGGAATGACCCATATATATATAAAGAATTGTACACTTTGATGTTACCACTAACTGCGGAAGCGGGTACGTTGGGGATGATCTGTAGATGGTTTATGTGAAGTTTGCACGAAATTCGCCCAGTGGTTCCGGAGATATTGCATTAGATTTTCCTATATACTCGTATTCAAATAAAAATATCAACAAAATGCCCTCCATTTTTCATGTTATGATTTTTTTTTGATTTAAGAATGACATTCGGTCTCTCTTATTGCAAAATATTGGTAGAACAGGATCTGGGAAGGGGCTGCGACCATACAAAGAATTAATAATAATCAGAAATAATTTTCAGTCAGGCTTAAGTTCAGTAATTTCAATTGTTATTGAATGAAATATTTTTATTAATTAATGTGAGTTTCTAAAGAAGAGAAGAAAAATTAAACTTAGACTTTAAGCTGGGGGAAATACAGATACTTTTCTGTGCAACCACGCACTTCATCAGCACCCTAGTCTATCTACTTGGGTAGATATTAGAGATGTAACGAATGTTAGCATTCGCTTTCGCATTCGCAAATTATTCGCTTACTTTTGCTATTTGCATTCGCTTTTGCGTTTGCTAAAATGTATGCGAATATTTCAAACGAATACTAAACCAAAATCCAGCTGTGTTTGGAAACATTTATTAGTTTTTGAAAAAGACTTAAGACTAGTCTGCTCAAACGTTTGAAAAATGTTGAGAACCATTCATTAAAATTTTAAATACAAACAATTTTAACTAGCCGCTGTTTGTTGTAAATTCTATGCGAAACAAGTGCCACTTAATAAGAGTATGTTTAAGATATATTTCATAAGTTTTTCCCCAGATGAACAAATAACTACTTCGTCAAAAATTGTTCATGATATCATGCCAATTTTTCTTAATATGTATTTTGGCAGCATTCCACATGAAATGTTGAACCGAGTATCAGGATTTAGGGCCTAAGTGCAAATGGATTAATTGTCTAACATTTTGTAAATTTATTTTTTATTATCTATACTTATTTTAATATAATTTAATACGAGTATATATATCTTTCTGTTTTAAGAAATTAATAAATTAATTAATATTTGCTCAATTCAAGACTCAATTTAAACAAAATGCTATATGTAGTACATCTATGTACGAGTATATAATACAACTTCTTATTCTTAAATAAATTTAGTTTCATGTGATTTTTTACCGTATTGCAAGTCTATGCATTCGCTTTCGCAAAAATTCAAATGCATTATTCGTTTTGGCATTCGCATTCGCTAAAATGGTATTCGTAACGAGAGTAGTAGAGATTCTTATTAACATCAGCTATTTAACTTAAATTTTCAATGAAACGGAATATGAGAAACGATTGTTGTGTATACAATTGATTTACCTTTGGTAAACACATTTATAAGTATCACTATTAATTTTCTGTTTTTCCATTTTTCTTACTCTACCTAAGTATGTTTAACTATTCTTGCTTATCTTTTTACTTATTCGATATACCATCGGTACTTAAGCCTGACTAAAAATTATTTCTGATTAAAAATCACTAAAGTTCAATTAAAAATCTACAAATGTCTCAATTAATAATAATGTTATATCTTGAAAGCTATAATAGCAAGAGTCTTCAAATTTGGTATTGATTCTTTTGAAAGCGAGATGCGAAGTAAATCAAGATATTCCCGAAAATCACGGGATTAAAAAAAATTAAATCCCGGGATTCGGGATTGGCTCCCTAATGTTAACTTATTGCAGCGTGTAAGTGAATAAAATTAGGGCAAAAAGCCATTTCAAGGCGTCATTTCCGAGCGAAAGTACATAAATAATAAAAATCTGTACTAAAGTGTAGAATAGTATTTGTCTCTGCTTATTTGATTTCGCTACGGTTGTAGAACTGCTCCACTAACATATATTTTAATGTTTTGGAACACTTTGGATATTCTTAATAATTGTGATACATATAAAAAAATATATTTTTAATTTGATCAATTAATTTTTTATTTCTTTAGGTCTCTTGGGTCCCATGCAAGCAATACCGGTAGCGGGAGTACCAGGTGGAATACCTGGTATGGGTGTTATGTTCCCAGGAAATCCAATGTTACAAATGATGCCGCGTTTTCGGTGATCAATTCCTCAACCACAACTTTGCATAGCGCCCGTTTCAAACGTTCCTTTGCCATCTATAATATACCCAGCTTACAAAGGTTAAATAACAACAAAAACCATAACGTCTTTTAATCAAGAAAGAAAAAAAAACTAAATTTTCTCGTCATCTATCCCGATTTATTGTGTCGAAATGACTTCGCTGTTACAGATGCATGTCTGTAAACTAGTGAGCAGAGCAGCCTTTCCACATCATTAATTAAATCTGGCGAAAATCAACGCAAGTAAAAACAAAGTAGTAATATTCTTACTTAAAATTAGTGACGCTACTGCATAGTACGTCTCAAGAGTATATTGTGTAATTTCAGTAAAGATTTAATCCGATTTAGTTTATAACCGTGCAGAATTTTCTATTTTCCACATACAGGTGTTTTCCCACATTTCAACTACAGCAAGCAAGTTTTGAAAAAAAACCTTTTTTAAATGCAATAATTTCTTATATGTAGTTTATATTTTTCTTAATGTTAATTATTTCAAAATTGTAATGTTTGCCATTTTTTTATACACCTTGTTTTTCATTTTATTTTTCGTTTTGGCAAAAATCTCTTAAGAAGCCACATCTTACATACATATATTATTCCGCATACAAAAGAAGAAGCTGATGAATTTCATTTCGTATTAGCAACTTCAAACGTTAAAAGAAAGTATAAAAGCAGTTAAAAGAGCGTTAGTATCATACATAATTAAATAAACAAAAAATTCTAAAGGAAATGGTAAATATTCTATACAATTAATGTTTGCATAAACTCACAATATACATAATAAGGATAAGGGTGATTGTTATATGCCAAAATTTTCTTTCTTTCCATCATCTTTTATAAATATAGTGTACTTAATATACATATATTTTCAATATATGTACATACACTTTGGCATCTTAAATTGTTTTTGCTTGAAAGCCAGTGTTCTATCGGTTGCATTCTGAATATATACGACACACCACGTTACCTTACCTCTCTCTACTTCCTAATATGTATGTATGTACACTTCTATATATACATCGTTATATACGTATTATTATATACATATTTATGTCTCTAAATGTATACATTTACATTAGTTTAGTAAATACACGTACATATCTATGATAATAAACAATCACATTTAAATAACATCATTTTAAGTACTAATTATCCCGTAGTAAATAAAAGTCATGCTAAGTCCTAATTTACACTATGCAAGTCTTAGTTCTAAGCTGATTAGTTTGTTGGAAAGGGTGACGAGGGGAACAGAACCGTTTCTTTCCCCTCGTCTCTCCCTCTCTCTCTCTTTAGCTTTAGCTTAGCAATAAGACTTGCATAGTGTAAATTAGGACGAAATAATTAATATCATAGACAATTGCAGAACAGTTTACACAAGTGTTATTTAGGTCATTCTTGTATTATACACCCATTCATGCTACGCCCACTTGTATTTTTTTCTCTTAATTTTTCCTTTTTAGCACTAATTTCCTTGTACATCTTATTTGGCTTTTATACAGCTTCTTCTAACATTTGCTCTTTTACCTACTGTAATTATGTGTTTTATTTTTAAAATTTTATTTTTAGTTTTTCTTATTATAAATTTTGTTTAATGCATCATATTTTCTTTTATTTTTAATAAATACATATAACGTCCCTTTTCACAATGTATGATTAAGAGTTAACGTGAACTTTAACTGACAGTTCTCCATACGAAACTTGCCGTTAAAGACCCTTGCTCTTATGCAAAAACGATTGCTAAAGTTAAAGCATGCGTCGTTAAAACCGGTTTTGCCATACAAAATTCGTATGTTAAACCAACTTGTAAGTTTAAATTTTTTTTTTGCATAAGGCGGTCTCTGTTTTTAAATGTACATTGTGCAAAGGGCCGTAAAAGCTTTACGTTTTATAAATAACTTTGTTTTTGTTTGATTTTCTATTAGTAGTAAATACATTTTGTATAAGTTTGATGATGAAAATAGTGTAATAATTTTGTAAATGCGAGTTTTTTTTTTGACATACATACATATTTCTGTACATTATAGTATTCGTGGTTCGAAAATGATCAATCGAGTTGATCGCTCGAATGAACTATTGCGTCAATCTTATAATGCCCAAATTATGATTTTTTTAATTTTGATGATCTATTATGCCTACAACTAGGTTCAAGTTTCCAATATTCCCTTAATCAGTATTTTATGGTCTGCACCCATATACACTGTAATTCTGATTAAAAAGATTTCTACGTTTTTTTTATGAAAAACTCCACAAAGAAAACCGAAGCGCAAGATTGCTTTACGACTTTCGAATCAAACTAAATAACTACTGGCGGTAACCGAGTTGCCAAATATGAGAACCATATAACAGTTTAATCCCTGTTGCGAAATGAAACTTTTAAAAGAGCACCAATTATTTTCGTGGAAAAAATTTGAACTTGCCTATTTGACACATACTATACATACTCGCATAATTACATATATGCATACTGTGAGCGTCAAAAGAAAGTAAACAGTTATTTCATCTGTAAAAGGCTTTGTTACCGTACAGTAATTCATAAAAATTAAAAACTTTAATTGTAGTTTAAGAGGCTTTTATAATAACAGCCTTATTTATAAAACTTAAAAAGGCTTTATAAATGGGATTTAAAACAAATTTTCATACAAAATCTTTCTTAAAAAGCCTTTATAAAGCGTTAATAATTTTTATGAATAAGTATGTATGAGTTTAATTCTGTATAAACAGTTCGTTAACTGTAAGAAAATAATAACAAAAATAATTCAATTTTTCTGAAAATACTGATGATTTTTACGCGTCAAAAAAAGTAAACAGTTGCAACATTCCTTGAGTCTTCTTTAGATATTTCGGGATAAAACCAAATTTTTCTTTTTTGAAAGCAGTTACAGATCTATCAAGCCGATGTAGTGAAAGTATTTTTGACGGTTTAATATTAAATTGTCTAAGAAAAAGTGCAAGGATAGATATTAAACTTTAAGAAATTCATAAGCATACCACCAACGAAACTCGAGAAATCATTTTAGATTTATACATATATATAAGTTAATTATTGCGTAAAATTTGAGAAATCGTCGGAAAGAATCACTGGATTATAAAAAATTATGGTTAAATATGTGCGGCATCATACAATAGAGAATACCACACTAGGGACGACCAAAACGGTTTAGTGGCACAGAAGTATGAGCAGTAGTACGAGCAATAAGGACCAATCCATCGCCAAATCCTGTTCAAGTATTAAAGACACATGTGGAAAACCAGTAAGTGCCAGTATAGTTGGAAGAAAACTCTACAATAACGGACAATATGGCAGAGTGACACAGAGTAACACCTACATATCTAAAGGGAATCAGCAGAAGCGCGTGAAATTCGCAAAAAAAAAGTACAAAACAGCCTGTAGGCTTCTGGAAAAATATTTTATATAGTGATGAGGGCAAATTCAATATATTTTGAGAGAAAAAGTCTCTAAAAATATTGCAGTCAAAGAATGAAGCATTTCTTGAATAGTGTGTTGCAAGCACCGCAATACACGGCGGAGGCTCCGTTATTAACTGATGTTGCATGGCGCCCTCTAGAGTCAGCAATTTAGTTTTTGGTGAGTCTACAATGAATAAAATTGATTATTTAACTATTCTGAAAGAAAATGATGCGGCCATCGTTGAAAAATTGGCGTTTCTAAGCAACTTGGTCTTTCAAAATGACAACGGCCCAAAACATACGACGATAATTACACTGTACAACAGCCAAAATAGCCTTTAGATAAAAGTATGCGGACTATATGGATTTCGATGCGTTAAATTCAAATCTGCTTTCAGTTTTTCTCTATCACGTAGAGATTTTTTTATGGGCGTGGCTAATTTTGCCCCCTAAATTAGTCGGCCATACTAATATATTTTACTATAACTCGAAACCCGCTATTACATACTTAGCGCTTCTAGCTTAGTTTATTGACAGCATACATAATAATACATAAAGTGAAAAATATTTGCGACTAAAAGTTTTTCATTATATTTTGAGAGCTAAAAAAAAATTAATATTAAACCAAAATTATTTATTTCGCCAATAATTTCTGAATACTCGGAGTTATTGAGAAATTATTAGCAGCTGAAATAAAAAAACATTGGATCAGCATTTAATGCATTACACAAATTTTTCCATTTTTAGGTACCTGCTTTAAATTGCGAATAAAATCTGGATTTTCACGTTTTATAGCTTGTTTTATTTCTAGGATATGTGGTTTTAAGAAAAATGTAAAAAATATAAAACTATTGAGTTTCTGATTTTTTTATTGCAATTTTCATGTAAAAAAATTACGCGATTTTTGCATAAAAAAACTTTTTTCTTTTTTAAATTCTGAATAACTCCGAAACCATAAAAGATAGGTAAAAAATGATTATTAATTTTTTTTAACAAAATTTTGTGGCGCGTCGTTTGGTTTATTATTTATTAAAATCGAAATAGCGGGTTTCGAGTTATAGTAAAATATATTAGTATGGCCGACTAATTTAGGGGGCAAAATTAGCCACGCCCATAAAAAAAATCTCTACGTGATAGAGAAAAACTGAAAGCAGATTTGAATTTAACGCATCGAAATCCATATAGTCCGCATACTTTTATCTAAAGGACAGCCAAAAAATGTTATTTTGTTGTACAGTGTTATTAAGGAATGGTTGTTATACCGCACGCCTAAGACTTTAGATCAACCACCGCGGTCTCCAGATCTTAATGCAATCAAAAATTTCTAGAAGCACCTTCACGAAAATATCAGGCAGAGGGTCATTCCAACAAGAATGACTTGAAAAAGGCTCTAATTGAAGAATGGAACAAACTCTTTCCAAATATAACAAAAAACCTTGTCGATTACATGCCTAGGAGTTTAAATGTATTGCTGAATGCAAATAAAAAACAAACCAAATATTAAAAGTTGACAGTAATTTAGCTTATGAACCTAATTATCTAGTGTAATGGGTTCCGTTTACTTACTAAAATCATTATTATTTTAAGATAAAGTGAATTATTTGTAGTTATTATTTTCTTTTCATTTACTGTTTATACAGAATTAAATTCTTATTATATAAGCCTCTTAAACTACAGTTAACGTTTTTAATTTTTATTAATAACTGTACTGTAACAAAGCCTTTTATACCGACGAAATAACTTTTTACTTTCTTTTGACGCTCACAATATATGTATGCATGTGTGTACATCATCTTTATTTAAGATTCCTTAGAGTACTCGTATTGTCAAAAAATATGAGTTTTTATTTTTAATCCTAAAAAAATATGACAGTTCGAAGTTGAGCTCTTTTGAAAAAGTGAAAAGACCGGTCACTTTTTCAGCTCAATTCAATGAAGTATTTCATTCAGTTAGCTTAATAGCTCTTTTGTAATGAAAGGCCGGGCTTACATCTGTGTGTCATGTGCCACACAAGCGTAAAAAAAACGTAACCACTAATTACTAATGAAAAACTGTTTGATTCAGACACGTATTTATTAAGTTAAACAGTTTCATACATAACTAATGGAAAATTTTATTGAATCCAACATGATTGGAAATAGTTTAAATCAATAAATACATGTCTAAAACAAACAGTTTTTCATTAGTAATTAGTCGTTACGCTTTCTTTGACAAATGACACACAAGAAATGCCAGATGTAAACTCAGCCAAACATTTTGTCAAGGGAAAGAAAACAACTTGAGTAAAACAAGTGTGAAATTAAATTTTCACACTGCATTATTTACATTATGCAAGTCTTAGGCCCCTTTCACATTAGGCAACTTTACTTGCGCAAGTATAATTTTCATTTTTATTTATTTTCTTTTGAACTTGCTTCTATGTTCACATTCAGTTTATTTGTTGAGCAAGTTTAATTTTCTTATCCTCGAGTTTTCCTCTCACACCCACAAACACAAGACTTGCGCAAGTAAAGTTGCCTAATGTGAAAAGGGTAGCAATAAGGCCCCTTTCACATTAGCTTATTAATTTGTTAGGAGAGAGAGTGACGAAGGGAAAAGAAACGTATCAATTCAATTTGTGTTCATATTGAGCTGATAGAACGACATATAAAATGAAAAGAAAACCACTCAATACTGAACTTAAAGCGCTGCGCTTAGTGAGCGGAATCGTTCAATTGATATACATACATAGTTCGTTCATGAGCGACACAACTCTAGTTCGAAGAACTATGTATTACCAACTTTCGCATATACATTTACCATTAGTTCATCTTTGCTAAAGTCAAAATACGTTTTAGTGGTCTTCATACAAATATTTTGAACATTTGATAACTGTAGTGTACTCGACGAATTTAAATAGTAACGGTATTCACGTCAACACTTGTAACTATATAAAATGAATAATTGCACTTTCTGATGTCAGCGACCAATTTTGTTTAGTTGTCTATAAAGTCGAGCACAATATATTGTGATCGTATGCTTCTTGATTGTTAAAATAATAAAACAAAGTGTCAGAATATTTCACATTTATGAAAATAAAATAATTTGTTCAAAAATATAAACACAAATCCCTTTATTTCTCTATATTTTTATTGCGAATTTTACTATTTATAGGTTTAGTAATTTTACCAATACGTTTAGCAATTTTTCGCTAACTTGTGATTTTTCGCGTTTTTTGAGTTTATTTTTCCAAACTTTTTATATTTTTAATGACGCGATTTTTAATCAATTTTAGCGCTTGCTTTCGATTTTGCAAATTTTCGCAATTTTTTGCAAAGTTAGCAATAAAATCGACATTTTGCATTTTTTTGAGTTTCCTAAGCGTATGTTCGATTTTTAAATAATATTAGACTTTGTTATCATCCCGCTGTTAATAAGTTTTCGCAAATTTCCGCCGTTTTCGCGATTTTCAGCGAATTTTTTGCATTCCTTACAGCTTTTGGTAATTTTCGATCAATCAAGCCATACTTGTTTAAAATTTTGCAACTTCTTGCGATTTGTTTTTGCAAATTTCGCGATAAATGCGACTTTTTTCATGATTTCAGCCTCCAAACAGTTTTGTCGATTTTCCAAAAATATTAGACTTTGTTTTCATCCCGCTATTAATATGTTTTTGTTAATTTTCGCGATTTTTGCGAATTTTTTGCATATGTTAAAGTTTAAGCGATTTTTAATCAATATTATGGCTTATTCATAGTTTTGCAAATTCTCGCGATTTTTTGCAAAGTTCGCGATAAAAGCGGCTTTTTGCATGTCTTTTAGCTTCCAAACAGTTTTGAAGGTTTTCAAACATTATTAGACTTTGTCATCATCCCGCTGTTAGAAAATTTTTGTGAATTTTCGCGAATTTTTGCATTCCTTACAGTTTTATCGATTCTTAATAAATTTCAAATTGAAATATACTTATGAGAATCTGTCGAATAATAAAATTATTAGATTCTTAATCAGTATTATGGCTTTTTATAAGTTGTAAAATTGACTTGTACAATTAAAACACTTAATATGCTACTGCTTTTGGTCTCGCTTTTTTTTGTTAAAGTATAGTAAATTATGTTTCAATGTATTTGTTGTGGTCTTGTAATGTAGTATCTTTAACATGTCTATTAATTTTACAAGGGTACTTTACTAGGAAGCGTGAAAACCCTTATTATTTAAAAAATTACAATCTCTGTGTTGTAATTTTGTGTATATGTAATGTAGTTGTTTTTATAAGTACTTTTTGTTGTTGTTGTTTTTGGCTTGGCAATGCCATTAAAAGTTGCACAAATTGGCATAATTTACTCAAGGTTAATAAGATGTGCCATATAATGTTGCCATAACTATAAACATTGCCTTAGCCATAAATATATTTACATCACCTATTAGTGCTGCTTTAAACCTAAACAGCTGCGCAAGGCACATCAGTCAGGTACCCTCATTACTACAACAAATATTACAACAGCATTAACCACATGTAATTTGTTGGTATAAAATACCATCTTACTTTTCAAAACAGTGCCGGTATTCGATGTTTAATGCAAAATGGTCTTGCGTAAGTGTAAATGTAAATGCAAAATGTCGTAGCTTTTCTTTAAAATCCAACAACAAATAGGCAGACTTCCTAAACGCAAGTTGCAATGCATAATTAAAAAAAATGAAGATGTCTTAACTTCAACCTTGCGTTGCAGATACAGTTTTTGCATTTTATCGGCATTTAGGAACGTCGCTATGCAACTCATACATATGTATGTTTGCATTCAAAATAAAAATTATGCGGGATTTTGAAGTGTATGGATTTTAATTATGCATTGCAACTTGCGTTTAGGAAGTCGGCCAAACACACACAATCCAAAGAAAAGCTACGATATTTTGCATTTGCACTTACGCATTACCGTTTGCATCAAACATCGAATACCGCCAGTGTATCATAGTCAGAGTGTATGTTTCTTATAGGAAATGTCAAACACCGTACAAAACTGAACATTCGTTAGGTGTTAAATAAAAGAATGCTTTCAGGCTTATTTTAGCTATACAATCCAAATTTGGCGTTTGGCTTGGTATAATGACATTAGTCACCTGGCGTAGTGCAGTCACCTAATAAATGCGCCTTGCATAGGAATGAAACGATACCACTAAAGTATCGATACTTTTATTTCATACGGCATCGGTTCAGAAGTATCGATAAATAGTCAGTATCGAATAAAAAGCATCGATACTTACTTGTATCGGTCAAGTTTTTCACATGATTTAAAGTAGAGAAAACAAAATCAAATACCCACCAAACCAAATGCTCCTAATTTGTAAAGAATTCTTAACGATTAGTCGACAAAAAAAAAAAAGAAAAAACTTACAGCCTTACTTATAAAAATTATTAAGGCTTTATAAAGGCTTTTTAAGAAAAATAAGGCTGTAAATAATTGTATTGGCTGTCATATTTTATACAGCTTTATTCACATAAAAATTTAAATAAACTCACAAAATATATCAACAAATATACGGCCTTATGTATAAGCAAAAATTGGCATGAAGTTAGCATAAGTGACGAAATTGAATTATGTGTTAAAGAGTTCCTACATACAATTTGAAATTAAAAACGGTAGCATTACCTAATTTTAACCAACCTCTAAGTCCTAGCAATATTTTTAATGTGAAGTTTCATCGCAAAACTCTTTAAGATCATGTTCGATTTTGCCACTTATGCTAACTTCTTGCCAATTTCTGCTTATACATAGGGCCGATAGTTTTTTTTTTGATTCAGACATGTTTATAAAGTTAAACAGTTTCATAAATAACCAATAGACAATGTCATAAAATGCAATATTATTGGAAACTGTTTAACTTAATAAACACGGCGCTGAATCAAAAGGGTTTTCATTGGTATGGATTGGTTACACTTTTTTGGACAAATATTTGACCAACTGTGACCTTACCTTTACTCACCCTGTGTTTCACAAGATCATAAGAATCAAAACATTCGACATTCCCTAGTCTTGTTTTAGACTCGGCAGTTTTTCGTGAAGCAGTTCTCTTCAATTCTCTTTTAAAACTACTCGTTTGTTTACACACAGACAGTTTCTTGTTCAATTCAAATTTGCTATTGTTTTAATGCTGCGAATGAGATAATTAAAGAGAATTGAAGCAACTTTTCGTTACAAGCAAGTCAGTATCCCTCTTCTTTCCTCTATCTCCCATAAACTCAGACTTTCTTCACGGAAAACTTCCGAGTCTAAAACCTGAGTTACAGAAGCGGGGCACAGAATTCAATTTATTTCTATGGTTATGGTTATGGCGAGTCTCCCATAATTAAATACAGTGTTGCCAATAAGTTTGGTTAGAACAGCTGTTTTGTATAATATTGCATCATTTGAGCAAAATTATTTTCTATGCGATTGTTATATTTATTTGAAAATCTTGCAATTTTTGCTTTTCCGAAACAGTGCGAGTTTTGACGTGAATGCCTTTAGTCATTTCTATATTATTTTCTACGAATATGAGTACTCTAAGCAGGAAACAAAATTTAATCACTAAACGATAAATAGAAGCATGTTATTTTAAATAATTTGCAATTTTGAAAATTCCCATACTCCGACTCGTTATTTTGTTGAATAAAGCATACAAATTACTCATACATACATATGAATTATATCTGTTTTATAGTGTTTTCACACTGACATGGTTTTAATAAAAGTTGGTTTTAACGTTAAAACCAACTGTTGAAACCTGGTTTTACCATACCAATTTTTGTTGTTAAAACTAACTTAAACCCATTTTTGAGTTCGTTTTAAATTGACTCTATGAAATGCAACCTTGTTTTCGCTATGCTAAATTCAGTGCTGCCAAATTAAAATGACCGGAAGCAGCTGATAATGCTTATGGCAGTGAATAAGAATTTACCAATTGAAAGATTTTCTACTTAAAAATTATGGAAAAAAAGTTTTTTTTTTGGAAGTAAAACAACGAAAATATTTTCATTGAGCTCACTTTGTTTAAGAAGTTCCATAATTTAAAAAATTTTTATTAACAAAATATAAAATAATTTCCATTTTAGAGCGCATTTTGAAATATCTCAGTTTTTCATACAAACAAAAACAGTTGTTGTACAGTTTCTTAAATAAGCGTTAAAAGCAGAAAATATACAACAACAAATACACACCTTTCTGCAGGATATTTATTAATTTTTTTTCGAGCCAAATTATTAGATAGTCTGTGAGTTAAAACCTGCACTTTACAAACTTGCAGTGTGCAAAAAATCAAAATCAGCTGTTTATGGTTTTAATTAGGGACGTAACGAATACGAATACCGATTATGATTTGCCGATATGTCAATACGGCGATACTTCTTAAATTTTTTTAGAGCTGTTTTGAACAAACAATTAAATTTTGAACGATTTTTTTTGCATAAAAAAAGAGAAATAATATATTAAAAGCAGAACATAAAGTCTAAACAGAAAAATTAAACGTTTCTTTTGTTTTACTTTGCACCATAGTAGTGAAATGTTCTCTCAATGCTAAATCATGTACATATGTATAAAAAAAAATAACTAGTTGTTTGTTAAGAATGAATTCAAATATCAATTTTAAATATTAATAATCTCTTACACTATAATTTTGTATAATAAAAGGTTTTATTAATTTTAACTTAAGTTCAATATGCGTATCGGTATCGGAATCGGTATGGTCGATATTTCTTTTTGATTATCGGTATCGGATCGGCAAAACGGCGTATCGTTACATCTCTAGTTTTAATGTTAAAACCAGGAGGGTTATTCTGAATTGCGATGCGAAAATCAATGCGATGCGCAAATGAAATGCGATGCGAAAGAAAATTGGTATTCTATAAGGCTTAATTAAGGTTAAAAATAACAACGCTGGCCAGAAATATCAACGTTGGTCTAAAATAAATGTCAAAGTTAAATTTACAAAAGAAAAAGAAATTTGCTATTGTGCTTACAAAATAACATTAATTTATATAATATTTGTGTAATTTACCAAAAATGGATCCTGTGGCACTATGGTTTGATGATGAAGAGGTGTATGACCAAAATGAAAGGGTGTAAAGAAGATTGCTTAGAAGCAAATCGGATATTCTAAGCTTGAATGCAAAAAGGTAAAAAAGCATTTGCCGACTGACGTGCATTTAATGTTTTTAAGTGACTGGCTGTGTTTCATCATAAATTCCACCATTATTTCAAATTTGTGCGATTTGGTGGTCTTGTTGTTTGTTTCCATGAATAATTTTAACAATTAATGTAAGAATAAATAAACAAAATTATTATTTTTCACTTACATTTTTGTGCTTTGCGAATGCTGTTTTGCCGTCGAATATATTTTGCGATTTTCGTATATATCTGACATTTGTTTTCGCCATACAGAATACAGAATTGCCACCTTTTCGCATTTTAAATGCGAATAAAAAAAGTACTTTGCGAACATCGTAACACAGAATAGGAAGTGTTCGTATTTGCATGTTTCCGACTCGTATTGACTTTCGCATCGCAATACAGAATAAGCCTCCAGGTTTTTACATTCAGTGTGAAAACACCATTTACAAGTTCATAGAAGGTAAAAAAGATTACAAGAATTTAAATCATTCCTTGTAAGTTTTATTTTTGAAATTCAAAATAATAAAATTTCCGCAATCGAAAATGAGAAACAAGTGGATAGAATGAAAAACACCGTTGATCTTTATCAGTTTGAATAATTCTTATTTTTTTTTTGTAACAAAAAAAATTTTAACAAATCTGGATTTTAATACGTTTCCGTTTAGTTTTGGTAGAACTTATATTAATTGTTTTTATTTCTCATTTGCATCCTTATTTTTTAAAACTTAAAATGAATTTAATGGCGGTATGAATTAACAACAAAAACGTGTAGTTTAGTTTTTCGCTTGAATTATTACTTTAATAAAACGTCCGCATACAATAAATGTTTAATTAATTTTTATTATTAAATTGCTGTATTTATTTGTTGTGTTTCTAACCTCAATTTGCCAAACCAAAAAAAAAAAAAAAGCCTTCAAATAATTAAGTCAATATGCTTGTATTCACATCTTGTAGTTTTAAAATAACTTAACTGTAATTGCATCGAATAAATTAACTAACATTAAATAGTGTTGAATAATAATGAATAATGATAATTTTATTTAACATGTTACTTAATGTTTTCTTAATTTTTTGTTTGTTTATTTTTTTTCTTTCTCCAGTAAATAGGAAAATTTACTCACACACTCAACAGGTTCCTACGACAACTGCGTTTCGAACGACTTTATAAAATTGAATTGAATATTCATCTCACTCAATCCTAAGTTAAATACGAGTATTGACAATGGATATTTATGAAGTGGATGAGTATATTTTAAAATTTGTTTGTCTTTTATTTTAACTTTAATTGATTATTAGTTGTCGTGGTCTCATATATAAAATTGAATTTTTCTTATTTAGAAAATAAATCACAAAGCATTCAAAGTATTCACAAGGCTGTGCTAATAACTATTGTATCTTTTGTGAAACCTTTTAATGTTGTAGTATAGCAAAAACAAAAAAAACATACTAGCTAAAATACCTAATATATTTTTTTTAATAATCCTTGCGTGTTTTCCCCACCTCACCTACTAGACTTCATTGGTGTTTGATTTATTTATCATTCGTTCTTTGTTTGCATAAACATATATTTTTATTAATTCAACTCATTCATGAGCAATTTTTGTGTTGTCTTCATCAATTGCAACTTGCTTTGAAATTATATCATAGTTTATTTATTAAATAGAAAACTAAATTATTTCTTGAGAGCTTAATGTTAATAACATGGTGTAATAAGCGAGGTAAAACAGTTCCTACAGCGATTATAACTATAGTTATTAGTAGTGTAACTCTTTCTTTGTATGATAAAAATTAGATGCTTTTTACACACGCAAAGTTTATTTTGCAGTCTTAATTTAGCTGCGTGATAGAAAGAGTTAACAATACTTTCTTTTTCTGTGCTTCTCTCAGCTACAGAATTTAGACTTTGCAAAGTAAACTTTGCGTATCTAAAAGGGGTGTTAGAAACAATTTTAATATGAATAAGAAATAAAAGAGAATAGGAGATAAAAGAGAAACTACGCCTTGTCGTATGATTTTATCATGATATAAATACATACATACATACACTGGTGGTCAAAACTAAAGCAACTTATATTGTATTTATATAGAGTGGTTTACTAGATATCCCACGTTTAACAAATTCTTAATAATCTGCCTGTTTCAAGTTTTGTAATTTCATAACTTTCATATAGCATTTTTATTTTCTTAAATTTAATTCATAAATATGTTGAAAGTATAAAAAAATATATTCATAATGAATTTTAATTGGTCAAAACTAAAGCAACTTGTTAATAATCTATGCATATCCATTATTTCTTATAACAGCAGCACATCTGCGGGGCATAGAATCAATTAGACGCTCTAATTGATCCTTTGAAATGTTGTTCCATGCGTCCTTTATGCGATCAAATATATTGTGCTTATTAGTTTCTCTATCCCTTTTTACTTGTCTATATACAATGCTCCAAAGGTTCTCAATGGGATTTGGATCCGGAGATTGGGCTGGCCACTGAAGAGTAACAACTTTTGTCGTTTTCAACAAATCACTGACTACCTTTGACGTCTGTTTGGGGTCGTTGTTGTGTTGGAATACCCAAATCGGTGGCATGTTCCCTTCGGCATAGAGAAGCATTACGTTTTCTAGTATACTTTTATACAAAAATCAAAAAAAGGAAAAGCTTCCCCATACCATTACTGAGCCTCCCCCATGCTTTGCTATACCTCTTCAATACTCAGGTTTAAGGCGGGTGTTAACTGGTCTTCTAACAGTAAAGTTCTTCATGTCTGATCCCTTGATATTGAATTTAGACTCATCGGAGAACAGAATATTACGCCACTGAGAGGCTTTCCAACCGACATGGGCTTTTGCAAATGCTAATCTGGCGAGACGATTCTTGCGAGAAATTACTGGTTTCTTTGATGGCTTCCTTGCACGCAACCCAGCTGTAACAGCCCGTGTACGTACTGTCCTTGCACTACCATACAATGATAACTCCCTTACAAATTCAGTAGAACTAACAAATGGCCTCTTTTTTATTTCACGAATAATTTTTTTATCAGTACGGTGCGTAGTTTTTCGAGGTTTTCCTTCACAGTGAACTGTCTGAACTGTGCCATTTAAATGAAATAGTTTTATAATTCGTGAGATTACAGATTTGCACATTGAATATTTTTCTGAAATGTCCTTTTGTGTTAAACTGTTGTTATAATCATTAATAATGTTCGTTTTTACTAACGAATTGTACTTATTCCTAGCCATAATTAAAATTAAGTACTTGTTGCTGCAAACAATCTTTCGAATAATAAGTAGACGCGTCAAAATTATAACGGTGCCCATGATTAGTTGTATAATTAGTAATATTATCATATGTGTTATACCAGAGTAGTTTTAATGTGGACGACTAGAGTTGTTTTTTGTGTTGCACCGAGTTGCTTTAGTTTTGACCGGGTAGAAAATCAAGTTTTACTCAATTATTACATCAAATCCAACAAAATTAAATAAAAATTCCAAAATACTATTGTTATTTTACAGTTATATATAAAAAATTATTTTTGAGGAAAACACATTTAAGAAATACTAGCTAGTTGTAATATTACGGTGATTTATACAAAAAGTTATAAAAGTTGCTTTAGTTTTGACCACCAGTGTACATGCATACATACTTTTTTGATTTTTAATTGTCTAAATCTCCATTCGCTTTTATTTTTCATTTGTCAGAAATTATTGTAAAAACTATTAAGAACGAAATTGCAAATGATTGACAAGACGGCTATAGCAAATACGTCGCACCTTGCAAAAAGACGTGTTGTTTTTTGTATACTTGTAATTTTTATAGAGACAGTTATGCTTGGTTTATTTAACCATGGTTAATATATGTTAATGTAATTGATATTGTAATTTTAAAATTACGCATGTTTGATTTTCAGATAGTATGAGGCCTTTTAGGACCAATAATTGACTTCTTAATTAAATAAATATCATTTAGCTAATTGCCACTTAAATTTAAGTTGCACTTATATGTAGTTAAATTTTTTCAGTGATTAATTAAAGTTCTTATTAAATTACGTTGAAAGTACGGCAGCACTAAAAAATTTCCAAATATGGAAATTTTCCAAACAACAGCTGTTTTATATACACACATACATAAAAAGTTAGGTTATCAATGTGTAGAAAATTAAAATTGCATAAAAACACATTTTTTTGCATTTGTTTCAGTGTATATCTTTCATTTTGAATTCAGTAAGTTTTTATTTGTTTTTTTTTCACCTTAAGTTGCCGTTATTTTCTGTTTTTTCATTACAATATTATGATTAATTTAATTCTTTCACGGTTCTGACTTAGACACGCACAGAAAAAGGTAATGATTTCATATTTTATATCTATAGTATTGAATTAACTAGCTGCAAAATATGGTTTTATTTAATCTAATTGGTTTTAGTGCAAAAAAAAACTTCTCTAAACATTTAAATACACGTACATATGTACATACCTTTGTTTTTTTTTTTGTTTAAAATACTTACTGAGGGCGTAGACTGAACTTTTTACGTAAAATTTTCCATGGACTGTAGATATATAGTGTTAGGAAATCAAGTGATTTGTGTTATCACCAATATTGCGGTATGCTATGGAAATTGTGGCCTCGGAACACCCTGTACGACGTCTTGGCGCATGCTTCTTAAAATTTTTTGCGTGCTCGGTACGAAAAGATCTATTGTTAACTGAATTATTTATGATGAGGTGGCGCCTGCGTAAGTTAAATCGAGATGGGAATCGAGTAAAATTACAGAATTACTAGAATTTTCTTTTCCAGTTAAAAGAGATAACTAAGTCCTAGCAAAGTCATCATCAAACATGCTCACAAGAATTTTTTGTCTCGATTATGGATGTCAACCGAACTTTGTTTGCGTTACTAGTTGCCGAAATGGTATTACCGATGGCAACTGGCAACTAACAGCTGGTAATTTCAGTTGCCATATTAGCAGCGTTGTCAACTTTTAAATTTCAAAAAGCACTGAAACCACTAAAAAAGCGCGTAATTTAAGTGAAAAAGCACAAAATTTTTAATTATTATCATATATTAAAAAAATTGTTATACACATATGCATATAAAAAATATAATAATCGGTTGACTTTGCAATACATTTTTAAAGCTATAAATTTGAGGCATCCGATACACATTTTAATTGTATAAGAGTCAGTGAATTCTCAAATCAGTTTGACGAAGCCTTTTGTAGTTATTATAAAAAAAATTTATGTTTAATCATTTTTCGTCAGGAAACAAACGTATTTTTCGAATTCAATCAAATTATAAATATCCGATAATTCTCAACTGAAAACTCGATAGTGGACTAGTTATAATTTCCCAAGACTAGACAAAATTTCGATATTAAACTATACTTGGGTAAATACTTCTATTATGTCTTCTTTGTTGTGTGGCAAAACATTTTTTATATTAATTATGATTTAAATGTTAAGTTTAAGGGAAACATTTCGCTTATTTCTTCCACGAAGCCTTGTACAAACTTGGTAGAATTTTTTTAAATGCTCCATTTAAGTTCAGAGCTTATTTTTTTATATACATATATGTACATTTCCTCGAAAGAAACGATAGGTGAGGAGATTGTTCTTTGAATTTTTGGTTTAGTGCCACCGACTCGAAACAAAAAGCACCGAAATGAATTTAAAAAAGCACTGAGCACTAACTTCAAAATTTTTCTCGTCGATAATTTCAAAAAGCACTAAAAACGGTGCGAAAAGCACCGAGTTGACAACGCTGCATATTAGCAACCACAAATTTTTAGTTGCTGCATAGTTTTAAAGAAAAAAAAAAAATGGAAAAATTAAAAAGTAATTGCAATATTATTTTTATTTTTGAATTGCTTAAATGCATAAAAAAGATTGTTAAAACGTATTTCAGGCAATAATATATGGGAATTTCCACATAAAAGTCTACTTTTTATCACGTTACGTTTCTTTGTGATGTATCTTGTTTTGCAAAGAAAAACTAATGTTTTATATAATTTGTTTGCATGTCGGTGTAGAGCGCAATTAGGTTAAAACTAGAAAGCAATCGAACAGCAAGCTAAATTGCATGGTGACGTAACGTGACAAAAAGTGGAATTTTCTGTGGAAATGCCCATATGTATACTCACAGCAGAGGCATTAATTCTAAAGAACCGTCAATTATATTCAATTTTGTACTTCCTTCTCTTCATCAAAAATGAATTTCACTTAATTAATCATTTTTATGATCAGTATTATTTTAAGAATTTTTACTTAATAATTTTCTTTTTAGCACTTATATTTCTTATATTTTGAATTTTTGTTTACATTACATATCTGCAGTTGTCAATAGTGTCATAAACGTATTTTCGATAACTTTTTGGCAACTGGAGGAATACAGTTACCATACAGAATACCAATTTTAATTTCAGTTGCGTTGCTAGTGAACTCGGCAACTGAAGTTCGATTGCCATCCATAATAATTGAGCCATTTATTGGGCACTGTACGAGTATTGCGCCGATCGCGCATATACTTCATGTCAATTTCTGCAAGAGCTGCTTGGATGAAGAAAAGGAGGAAGTGCTGTAAGCGTTTGCCTTGTCCTGCTCGTTCCTTCTAAAGTATCGAATAATTCTCTAAAGGTAGAAGTACATAACACGCGTCAGTCCGTCTACAAGTATAGTGCGTTTGGAAACTTTACTGCATGAAAAACGGCAAGTTACACAACACCCGTTATAAACTCTTTTCTTATCAACTTTTTTTATTTATTTTTACATTGAAAAATTGACTTGGAACATATCCAATTCCTTTCTTTTTTTTTATTGTATGTTTTTCAAACTTTTCAATAAGTTGTTACAATACAACGCGTTAAAAAGTTGAAAGTTAACCAACTTTCTGCGGCAAACGCGTCAAACATGTCGTAACAAAACAAACATGTATGCAAAAACAATATTTCAACTTTTTTTGACAGATGCCTACAATTTGCACGCACACTGACGCGTGCTATGTACTTTCACCTTAAGAGAGCATATACACACGAAGAATGCCAGTTATTTTCTATCGTTAGTTTAGTCGTGATAAAATAGCAAACTACACTAATACCCATTTTGGACACGGAAATTTTACTTTGCAAAGTCTTAATTCAGCTGGGAGAAAGACAGAAAGAGATAGCATTCCTCCCTCTGTCTTTCACACAATTGAATTAAGACTTTGTAAATATAACTTTGCGTGTCTAAAAGGGGTATAAAAGCTAAAAGTAATAAAGATGCCACATATGCAAATTTAATCCCTGTGGGGAAGACCCACGTCATGAACAAAAATCTAAATAAAGAAACAATTTTATATATAGTTACCGTAAAGTGTAGTTAGAGAAAAAATATATTCAACTTACAAACAGCTAAAACAAAATACATCAACTCACATCAGTTTGCTTAGAGTCGTTAAACGCTTTGGGTTTGGGTTTCACCTTTAACTTATAAATGATTAAATTTACTTTTAAATCTTGTTTGTATAATAAACACACCCTTTTGTAAGTACAATACAAATAAATAAAATTTTCGCTTGTACGTGTTGAATAATGCTTGATAAATTATTTCACCTTACTTCACGATTTTTATAAAAATAAAAAAAAAATCATTTTGTTTAAAATTTAAACCTCAATAAACATATTTCTTACTGCATTAGAATCAAAAAAAAAACCTTATCCGCTATTTTAGATCAAACCAATTCGATTTTTTTAAACCAATTTTTAGTTATCAAACACCTGTATTGTATTGCTGCTGTTCATTATTATTAATATGTATAATAAATTGTTTATGAAAAAAAGCAAAGAACAAATGTTAAAGCAAAAAAAAAAACTTATGAAAAATCCAATACAAAATGCTTAAATAAAAAACTCTAGGTACGTAAATATTTTTTCTTACTTGTGTATGTAACTCTCGCTCTTGATCTTCATGGCACTAGCAATATAAAATTATTATCATTCGTTGTGTATTACCTAATTCACCAGTTTTCCACAATAACTAACTCATTTTACTAACAATTAAGGCCCAACTACAATATGAATAAGCTGGCTTAAGCTAATGCCAGAATTGAACGATAAGTCTGTCAAATACTTAAACAATTCAGATGTGACTTTTAGGTGGCCACAATGTACTTAAGTATTCTTTAGCCACAGCTGCACATATACATATTGTTCAAATTTTTTTAGTAATTTTGTTTCTTCTTAAAACTAATAAATAAATGCAATTCAATCAAATTAACTTGTTGGAATATCCAAATCTATTAAAAATTCACGTATAATTATATCCTCCACTTTATTACTTGTTTTATTTGTTTTGCCTACTAAAAAGTACAACAATGATCATACCCAGCATACCATATGCGCTCTAAATGAGCTCATAAAGACTCTTTTGTTGGAGCGCTGACGCTCATAATAAGTTCATAAAATAATCATAAACAGTCATAAAACGCTCATATTTGAGTGGCTTTTTCCACTAAAGTGGTCACTCATGAAAGAGCTCTAAATTTTATGCATAAAAGAGTATTTTCCCAGCTTACCATATGCGCTCTAAATGGGCTCATAAGGACTCTTTTGTCGGAGCGCTGACGCTCATAATAAGTTCATAAAATAATCATAAACAGTCATAAAACGCTCATATTTGAGTGGCTTTTTCCACTAAAGTGGTCACTCATGAAAGAGCTCTAAATTTTATGCATAAAAGAGTAGTTTCCCAGCTTACCATATGCGCTCTAAATGGGCTCATAAAGACTCTTTTGTCGAAGCGCTGACGCTCATAATAAGTTCATAAAATAATCATAAACATTCATAAAAAGCTCATATTTGAGTGGCTTTTTCCACTAAAGTGGTCACTCATGAAAGAGCTCTAAATTTTATTCATAAAAGAGTATTTTATGACTCTTTTTAAAACGCATTTTGAGCTCTTATTCCAGTGCGTAAAATAACATTTTTGAGCCTCATTTTGCGAGCATCAAAAACTCTAAACAGTAGCCTGAAAATGACGAAAAATAGATAATTCAAAATAGGATTTTTTATTCAATAAGTTGACATATTTGATGTTGTTAAAGTAAAATGGTATTAAAATGAATTAAATAAACTGAATGCATTCAACATAAATTCAAAAAATAAAATAAATAATAATAAAACAAACATTTTTAAATATTAGCACTCTTTCTTTTTAAGAAGTTTTTCACGATATTTAATACGGTCTTTTGCAGTCTGAAACCACCTTAAAGTGCAGTTATTAAATACTTTTTCATCTATGTTAAATTTGCGGTTAAAGGCTCCTCTAATTATTGATGTTATTGTCATAGCCAGTAGACATTTTTTACCTTTAGTGCCTTTCCACGAGTATTTTTGTGCTAACTCATCAGTGAAAATTTTTTTTAAAAATTTATTTATGTATACATAAATAAACTCATATGTATGTGTGTATAGGTGTATTGTAAAACGAAGAATGAAAATAAAAGTTTTGATTTGTTTTCTGAGTTTAAAATAAGAAACAATAAAAAAATATTTAAAATCAATGAATATTTTCTGATGATGTTTGCTTGAGTTTAAAAAAATACACAAACCGTGTTTTCCGTACGGAATATGCGTTCAGTTTGGCACTTAGCTTAAGCAAATGACATTTGACGAAACTTGACGAAAAGTTCCATAAGTACATTATAGTTTGCCACATACGTTTTATATGTAACCGCACAGTTGCTTAAGTTCGCTTATTCACATTATAGTTGGGCCTTTACACATACGAACTATATTTACATGCATATTACTCGTATTTACTTAAATTAAAAAATTTTATATTTCAATGTTTGTATAGTAAATAAATAAATTGTAAAAACTTTATGCATCGGAAGTACGATCAGTTACTTGGCTCAATCCTATTCATGCACACAAAGGAAAAGTACGGTTCAGCTGATTATGATTTGTATGTATGTAATATGTAAACTATTCGGCATATTTGTTTTGACATACCATTTGTTTTTTTTCGTGTTCCTATGCAATGAATAAAATAAATCAATATTTAGAGCCAGTTTGTAACATAAAGATATGTATATAATTTACAGTTGTCAGTTAGTTAACTGTAGCTTAAACCAAAATTATGGTTTCTCAAATAAAGATTATCCAGTTAATAATCTAGGTTTAACCGACCAGCCTTGCTCAGTTAAAACCAAGTTTGAACTGTTAAATGATAAAAATTTAAAAGAAAAAAAAAAACGTTTTACTAAAAATTTTAATAAATAAAGGGTAGTTAAATTTTAAGGGCCGATGTTGATTTTGATTAAACCACAAAATATTAATTATTGTCATTTCTTTTTATTATGATAATATGGTATGATTCAATTATTTATGGAACAAAATATCGGCCAAATGGCCAATGGTCCAAATTTTCGATGACGCTAAGGCATAATTGAGGTTATATGCCGAATTATCTCATACCCTTAGCCCTTGAATTGTTGTTGGCTTATCGACGTACACCGTTTCTTTGAAATAACCCCAAAGAAAGTTCGTTATCATCTCACGATAGCGAACAATTTGCAAACTTCGCAATAAAAGAGACTTTTCGCATGCTTTCAGCCTCTTAAGAGTTTTGCCGATTTAAAAAAAAATAACAGAATTGGCTATCATCCCGATGATAGTAAGTTTTTTTTTTTGCGAATTTTCGTAATTTTCGCGATTTTATTGAATTTTTTGCATTCCTTACAGTTTTGTCGATTTTTAATTATTATTATGGCTGTTTCAAAATTATGCAACTTCTCGCATTTTTTTTTGCAAAATTTGCGGTAAAAAGGACTTTTTACATGTCTTCAGCTTCTTGGCAGTTTTGCCGATTTAAAAAAAAAAAGTATTAAACTTTTACGTAATGTTCGCGATTTTTACTGAATTTTTTGCATTCCTTACAGTTTTAGCAATTTTTAATTCATATTATGGCTTGTTTAAAATTTTCGAATTTTTACTAAGTTCGCAATAAAAGCGGCCTTTTGAGTGGTTTTTACCAGTTTCAACAGTTTTGAAGAGTTTAAAACGTTTTTAGATTTTGTCATCCTGCTGTTGCAGCTTTTTTCCAATTTCCGTAATTTCGCCAATTTCGTTTTCATTATATACATGTATAATTACAAAAATATACATTTTTTCACTAAATTAATAATAAAGAAAGAGAATTGTCAATGCTCACATGAGTCAACATATATGTATATCAGAATACTAGATTCAAGATATTGTGTAGACACAAAAATTGTATGCTAACTCATATGTTGTATTATCATTTGCGGAAATATGTTGACTTTAAAAAATTTTATACTTTCAGCATACTGTGTAGACGACTAACATATATATATATATATATATATGCTGACAGCAGGATTTGTTGTTATTTTTAACCATATGAATGTAAGCATATATTTGTTGATTCAACATATCGTCTAGACTTAGCTTTATACCATTTTTTGGCAGAGCTTGGAACACTTTTCCATCTACACATATAGTCTGCCGAATTTTTTTTTTAAAGTTAATTTCCTTAATTTGTTGGGTAACTTCATTTAGAGTGATATGCTTGATTGGCCAATCCACAGGACAAGGCCAATTTAGAAATTTAATTAATCATTATCATAAGGACTTGCAAATACGTGCTGTTGTAGATAGTTTGCAAATGTAAACAATCAACGGAAAGCAAATATTGCCATATGTAAAAATAAATCTGTGGCAATATGAAAAAAGTGCTTAAGTCATATTTTATTGTTTTGCAGGAGACCACTTTTTACATTTTCAGAAATTTATTTCTTTTGCACTTAAATTGGAAAATTCCCTGATAACATTTATTTTTTTAAGCAAACACCGTTTTACACACTATAAGTAATACATTTAAGTTGAAAAATTCCAAAGTATAACCACAATTAAGCTGTTATTCCAAATAAGATCAGAAGTCTAAAAAAGATAAGTCGGAAGTCATAGTTCTGTAGCTTCCTGAAAAATCTAACAAATTAAATGAGATTTTGCCCCAGGGGTACTTTCAAATATGCAGATTACGAAGGTACCATTAAGTCAAAATCAGCTTATCTCGACTTTTTCCTTTTAAACACAGAAATATGCCTAATTGTCTATATACATACATATGGTCGTACCATTTTTATACCCCAAAGCCGTTTTATGAATCATATGGTTTATAGGAGTAAATTGGCTCTGTTCTATAAACCGATCGATTTGAAGTTGCACGATTTTAGAAAACTAACTCCGACAATAGAAATAATGTAATGTAATGAAATATATGTATGTGTGCAAGAATTTACTTAGCTGTACTACTCGGAAAAAATTTAGAAATTGTTAAAAAAAAATCGTTAATCCTTGTAAGAATAAGGGCTATATATCGGGGGGAAAATTTCATAAAAAATCTGCATATCCCATGATTTTTCTTTTCGTTAAAACAACAACATCGGAATTGCGGTATAGAAGCATTTCACACCAAATCGTTTAACTTGATCAGTTGAAAGTGTATCAAATGAGTCTCAAGGTAATTTAAAATTTATATATTTTGTGATAAGCTCCACTTGTGCATTGTATATTTTCCATTTTCTTTTTGGCAAACACCCAAATTTGGCACATACATATTAAATTTCCAATGTCATCTCCTTTTAAATTTTCTCTCTAAATAACAATATCTATCACTCACTCTCTTTCCTCTATACTTCTTTTAATCATTGAAAAAGAAAAAACAGCTATAAGGAAATGTCGCTGCTGTTTGCTGTTTTAACATAAAATTTAAATCAAACTCTTGCACTTTTTTCTTTGTATATTTATGCATACAATGCATATGTACAAATATACTATATATTATATACATACTTATTAGTTAATTTAATTAATCTATTACACACTAATTACACCCATAGATACATACATACATACTCGTACATACTACATACAAGCATAATTGCAAATGCATACTTGCAGATATTAATATTTAAGTACATAGAAGGACATTATACTAAATATTTTGTATTGTATACTTCAATTGAAGAAAAAAAAATGTGACAAGTGATTGCCGTGGGGCATTTCATTCAACTCTTCGAATGTTTCGTTGTGTAATTCTGTTAATTAGGGTTTTTTTTTAAAATTACTCATACATATTTGTAAGAACAAATTTATAAGAGCTGAATGAATGTCTCTATGGCTTTGCGTAAAATTAATGTTGGACTTGAGGCAATATGTTTCAAATCATATTTCATGCTGAGAGTACCTCAAAGTGTATTCAGACAGATTTTCAAAACATTTGTTAAATGTTTGCCGTTTCAATTAACTTATTAAAATTTATTTATTTATTAATTTTTTGTACAAAAAAAATTTTATATATACATATAATTTTATATACATATATTGTATAGATTTGCGAATGTAGCACTACTTTATATTTATTTATACATATTGGCTTGCGAGAAATTAGTTTATTTCTACAAAAACTTCCAAGTTTTACTTTTTACTAAAAATGCAAAAAGGTGAAGGTTGTTTCGTATTTTGTGTGGCTTGTTTTTCTGTTGACAATATAATTTCTATTCTTATATAGTTTCATTTTAAACTTGTAGGTTAAGAACTTTGTATATCTTTGTTTTAAAGTTTAAATTAAAGTTGTGATTTAAAATAATTTGAAAGGGAATTTTAGTGCACAAAAAATATTCACACCAAAAATTAAGCTTAAGTCTAAAATCGGCTTTCAAATACATTCAATGTGTATGTTGTTTCAAATTCTTTAGAATTTACGACTACATACATATGTATACTATTAAACTACAAATTCGAAAGCATATTATTCGTTTTGAACTACAGCTTATACCCCACCCCCAGAGTTGCATGACGGGGAAATCAGTGGAAACGGCGTTGTCGTCCGCACTTGAAAAAGCCACCATTTAGCAAAAGGTCATATCCCTGAAATTATTTTAAATCTTCATGAAATTATATCTGCCTTTTTTAGTTGTATGGAAATGATCTATTTATTTTATATCGTATATTACTTATTTATTTCTCTGTATATTTCTGTAAATTAAAAAAATGTATGCAATTTTTATAAGAGAAGAAGTATTTTATTTTTTTTATTATCAAAATACATATAATGAACTGTCTGAATAATCTCTGGGCGACACTTGAGTAAATGGTTAAACTTTCAAGAAGCTACGACATCAGATTTGTGTTCCATTGCATCACTCAGCAGCATTATCAAACACAATTTAACCACTTCATTCCCAGTCTATTCCTTTTATAGCTCTACTTTTGTCAACTTTGTTACTCGTATTACATACACATACATATACGTACATACATATACATATGTATGATCGAAATCATTTTTAACCTCATTTTCTAAAACAGGTGGCTAAATAAAAGTCAGGTAATAGGAAACATGAAATAAATGTCTTGATGTCGGCTGTATTGTCTGTGTTGCCAGATGAAAAAGTGTCACATTAATTTTACTGATCGATAAAGTTCCTTGCCTCTCAAATACTTGAATATTTTTGTTCAAAATGTTTGAAGCAAGCGATGGGTTTCGAAACGCATCACAGTTTGCTTTTTCTTTAATTTCTTTTATGAGAAACTAAAAAATCTAAGTTAAACTGTTGGATTTTTCGGTCCTTGTCACATAATTATTTGAAATAATTTATATTTTATTTAGTAGAAAAAGAACCCCCCTTTCACAGGTTTGGCTTAAGATGCTTTCTGAAGATTATTTGTAATATATAATAAAAAATACTATTCATAATGAAAAAGTGGAAATAAAAGCAATTTTGTATGTATTAAATTTTACTTTATAAATAAAAATTATTCGTTTTGTGAAAATGTTATTAAATTTTGTTTGCATTTATTTATCCTAGCTTTATAAATATAAATTATAAACGATTAATGTTATAATTTTAATTTCATAAATATATATATATACATACGTACATACATATAAAACTGTTCTGTATTTCAATTGAATAAAAGAAAAATAAAGCTTAATTTTCTTTGATGCTACATTTTCTTTCTTAATATTATTAGTATGTTCATATCTATATTGCGAACTAAAAAGACAGATTGGAGTGTAAGTATTGCTGTCGGTGGACTCTTTCTAATTTTGGATTGAAAAAAAAAAAAAAATTCATATTGTAGTGAAAGCAACCGTAGTATGGGGAAGCAATATTTTGCTATCATTATGAAGTTAGACTTTAAAAAAGGCTTCCGAAACGATTTCACACGTTTTCTTGTGAGTTCTGATGTTAAAACACATGCTAAACGTGTTTAAGTTGAAATTTACAATATACTAATTATTAGTGTGTGTTCTAACCAGCGTGACCGTTTGACCGACTAAAGTGGCAAATTGCCACTTTTTCGAGTGCATTTGCCACTTTTTGTCTCCATTTTTTTAGAATGAATAATATAAAAATACATTAAAAATAAAAAGTTTAGTGTAGTTTTCTAGTATTTTTTTAATTTCGCCCCTTTTTTTTAATAAATCCCCTTTTTGGTGCCACTTTTTGAAAAATGTCATCGGTCACCCTGGTTCTAACATTCAAATTTAGAACAAATAAATTTAAAATGAACGATTTAAAATTTGTAAACAATTTTGTGAAAGAAAAACGAAAGAAGAAAATTAAAAAAATTTTAAATCGTCTATCCAATTTTTTTTCTGCTAAACTTTAATGCTGGAACAAATACTATTGATTTGTATTTTCCAACTTTCAACTTAAAAAGGTGTAACATGTGTTTTAACATCCTCACTGTGCGCTAATTTCAATAAAAACTTGGTTTGGTAATTGTGACGAACGCTGCCCCGATTACATCAGTTTAGGTTGAAAAATAACATTTTCAATGTATAAAAGTTTATTTAGATGTGACCGGCGGCGATTTTTATTTAAAAAGCTAAGTGAATAGTTTTTGTCTATTGCAAAAACAATTATATTGTCTTATTTTTCAAAATACAGTTCCAAAGTTTTAATTCAGATATCGTAATCGCTTTAGAAGTAAATATTCAATTAAGTTAATTAATTTTTTTTATTGTTTCCTTCTTTTGTTTATTTTATTTTTGTTTTGTTTTATATGCAAATTTTATTGAATTGCTGAATTAAAATTAGATTTTCATTTCCAAATAATCCAATTTATGTTATTTTTAAGAGCATATTTTTTAGTTTTTAGTGCATATTTCGAAGTTTTTAGTGCGTATTGAATGCGGATAAAACACTTTTTTTTGGAGCATATTTCTGGTTTCCCTGGTTATTATACTTACAGTACATTTGATTTAATTTGATTAATTATTCAAATTGCGGAATATAAATAAATAAATATTTAAATTTTACAGGTTAAACTCAAATTTAATAGTAAAATGCCTTTAGAACCAATTTTATTAGCCATAAAACTTATTGCTTATGAACCAAAGATGTTGCAGGGAAATATTGTTGTTAATCGTGACGTTTATCGGCAATATAATTCAAAATCTCTGGTTGTCTACTAGTGATGAGCTCCATAAGGAGCTGACCATATATTACGTAGTGGCTAAGGGGTGGGGGGGGGGGGGTTAGAGTTTTGTTACGATTTGTTATGAAGGGGAGGGGGAGGGGGTCTTTGAAAATGTTACGTAACAGAAAAAAATTTAAAATTTCGTACAAAAATACGTATGTTATTCTCATTTATTTATTTCATTGATCATACGTGTTACCTAAATATGTTATGTATGTATTAGTGATGTAACGAATGTTAAATTTTGATATTCGCGAATACGAATATTCTGCCTGTTTGGTAATAGATTAAAGAAGACTTCAATAGTTTTTCTTTAATTAAATGTGAAATTTATTGACATAAAATTGGTGTCCTGTATATATGTACATATACACATAGTATATAATATATACAGATATAACTGTATATAACTAAATCAAATTTCGGAGCTGATTAATTGTATCACTGTTTATAATATATCGCAAGAAATGGCAACAATGTTACCAACTTTGTATATAAAAGTGTTGGAAAATGTAATTATACATACATATATATTTTTGTATAGCTTATTGCAACTCGAAAGTTATTAAACACAGTGATATACTGTTTTAACGAATTATATTGATGCTCGTTACATCATTATTTTTTCGTTTTACAAATTAAAATTTTTTCTTGAAAAATACGTGAGGCCATCAGCGCAAAAGTTGTTTAACCCACATTCTTTTTTCGGTATATGACCAACTATCAAATAAAAAGTAGAGTAAACCACCCATATCATGAAAGTGATAAATGGACAGTAATGTCCACTTTTTGGAGCCTCCAATTTTATTATTATTTATTTGCAGGTATGTACAAGTTTTAAGTTTTAATTCCTTTAAGAAAAATAAACGCTTGTGCGGACTACATAAACAAAATTTCTAAAGTGTACTAAATGTAGACTTGTCGGGATTACTGGATAGTCCGGACTAGCGATTGTCCGGATTATAGAGGTTGTACTGTACTTGCAAAGCTGTTTTATTATTCGATGTTTTCTTTTTTTTTGCTTCACTACACCAAAGGTGAAAAGGAACCCTATGTAAAACTTAAAAATCCGAAACTTATAAAATTGCCAAACAAAAAAAAAATCGAAAAAATTTTAGAAAAATCGCCAAAGCGAAAAAAATTGCCAAAATGAAAAAAAACGGCAAAAACCGAAAAAGGCGCCAAAACCAAAATAATTGTTTATTTTAAAAAAATCGTAAAAATTAAGAAAAAATGCAAAAACCATAAAAAATCGCCAAAACGAGAAAAAAGCGTCAAAATTAAAAAAATTGCCAAAATGAAGAAAACGCCAAGACCCGAAAAAATCTCCAAAGCCAAAAAAATCGTTAAAATTAAAAAAAAAAACGTCAAAAACCAACGAAAATCGTCAAAACGAGAGAAAAAAAGTGCCAAAACTAAATAATCGCAAAAAACCCCAAAACTAAAAAAACGCTTCTAACCGAAAAAAACCCAAAAACGAAAAAAAAATTCCAAAACTATATTTTATATAGGCTAAAGTTCGTATTGAATTACATATATCGTGTCCGTACGGAACCCTTCGTGCGCGGTTTAAGGTCGAACTTCACGGAATTAATTTTTTCTTCTTCAAAGTAAACTTTGCATGTGCATGTGTGAAAGAAAGCTTAAAAGAAAATTAAAATTAACATTGTCCAAGTAAATTTTTGCCCATATGCAAAGGGCTCTAAGCAAAAATATAATTTTTAAGTGCGTTAATCGTTGCAATATGAATTATTATTTTTGTAATTTAAACACAAGAATGAGTGATTTCTTTTTTCCCCAACGACTTTCTAACTGCCTGAATTGATTAGAACTAGAAAATCTAAGAACTATAAGCAAGAAAGGTAAATATTTTTCTTATTAAAAGCAACTTGTGGGTTTTTATGAGTATATTGAAAATTTAACAACGATTTGGCGAACGAAGTCGTTTAAAACTTAATGATTTAGGTTAAAATTTATGGAAAAAAGTAACCAAATAATGTAGTAAAATGTTAAGAGCAATAAACTATCGGAAAACTGTCTCGTTTTATTGAAAAAAAAGGACATGACCGATCACATGATCACATCATTATTTCATACATAAATTCAATATAATTTTTTGCACAACTACCTTAAAACACGTGCAAATGTTTCATTAACATAAAGAACACAAAGTATTTATAGGAATTATGAATGATTCGAGCTTCATTTGTTTTTTATATTATGACTCACTATTGAAAGAGAATTTAGTATTTTTAAGATTTCGAACGAATAAAATACATTTGTTTGTGCTTAGTTTCACTTTCAATTGATTTTATGTGCGTATATAAAACCGCAATATATGAAATATTTTCTGAGAAGTTTTTAAAATGAGTATGAGAATGATACGATCACATTTTATACATATCGAGGGCTCCATTCTAAAACATGCTAAGTCAAAAAAGCTAGTTTTGAGATAAACGCCTTCAAAGTTTATTGATGATATCTGGAGAATGTTATTAGATAGAAACTTAATACTTATTGTAATCAATTGTAATAGATTTTTTTTTAGTTTATTTGAACTTTATAAATTTGACATAGATCATAGTTAAAAGTGACTTAAAATCACAAATCTATTACCTAGTCCTCTAAGTAAGGTTCTTTCTCACCTAAGTACACTTAGCATGTTTTATTTTGGAGAAAAATTTAAATTATTTTTTTTACTACTTAATTCCAAAATAAATAATGCCAATACGGGATTCACACGACGACTTTTCATCGAGACTTTTCTAGATTTTATTGACGAACAGGGTTCATAGACGATCAAAGGGGCAGCAAAATAAAAGAGAATTCAAGAAAAATTCAGGCAAAAAAGTTATCCCTTATAAGTGCACTTAAAACATTTAAAAATGGAGGGTTTTTAAAATTGACAAATTATGCCAGGTACATTTTTGCTCATAACTTTTAATAGAATAGTCCAATTACTATCAAATTTTTACAGAATCTAACCTTTAAGGTAGGATCACACGATTGCCGCAAATACACCAATCTGACCCAATTTTTATTGTGCTGAATTGATGCACAATAACTAAATTATCCCAATCAAATAAGTTGCAGTCACATGATCGATCCATTTTATAAAAATTTGATTGACCCAGATTGGTGAAGAATGAAGTTGATACAATAATTGCCGCAGCCCAGTCATACGTTTGTTCTAACTTGCGCAATACAAACAAGCAGCTGTTGAGGTAGTTTGTTTTGTTTTACTTGCAAATATTTTTGTTTAAAGATATCACTTTTTTCTGTTTCATTTTGTGCGTGAAAATGGTTTGTTCGCTTAAAACAAATAAAGTTTCCTCTGTTTTCTATATTTTGTACTTATTAAATTTACAAATCAGAGGCAATTTTCGTTCTTATAAACGAATAAAAACTAATCATATGGATTAAAGATTAGCTCACTGTTCCACGTTAACATTTCAAATAAGTTATAACTACATGCCTATAAAGTAAGTTTAAGTTTACTGTACTTACGAAAACCCTTGGCGCACACGATAAAATAAATTAATATAAGAAATTGTCGCGTATTGACTACTTTGATTGCTGCTCGAGAACACAATAAATATTGGTGCATTTTTAACATTTTTATTGGGGCATGGTTGCCTATCAACCGTTCACACGACTGCCGTACCAAAGTTGCACTTGATTGCGGCAAATCATCAGAATATTGTTTTCGATTGTCGTATGGGATAATAAATTGTGAAATCACACGATGGGCATATAAAATGGATCAATAATTGATGCATTGCGGCAATCGTGTGATCCTACCTTAAGGCCGGGTTTACATCTGCGTGCCATGTACCACACAAGCATAAAAAAGCGTAACCAACTAATTATTAATGAAAAACTGTTTCATTCAAACATATTTATATTTAATAAGTTAAACAGTTTCATACATAATAGTGGGCTGCGTAAGCAGTCTTGAAATGTATATACGTCATGTTTTTTAAATGTACTCTCGTGGCATGCATTATACTAAGCCAATAATAAATGCTGTCGCACTATAATCGAAGCGCGATGGATGTATTGGTGTACGTATATAAGACTGTTAACAAGCGATGTCGCCAAGACGTCTTGTTTATAATAAACAAAGAAAAGAAGTACTGTTTATACATGTATGCTTGTTATTTTGCATTTTGTTCGTTTGGGTGTGTGTGTAAGATTTAGGTGGTAAGCTATTATGTTTGTGTTTAAGGGAGGTTTTTTAAAGCAAGCGCGCACAACTCATGTGTGTTTTTGGATGTGCGCAGAAAAATAATAGAGCATACACAAATTATGAAGGTATGTATGTATGTAGATGCATGATGCATGCATTGTATACGCAGCAATGAGAGAAAAAAGCACAAACACCACAAATTTTTCAGTCACGAACTATTTTCTTCTTTACTCTTATACCTGCAATAAGTTAAACAAATGTATTGCCGACAACCTTGGTGAGCGTTTGTTTCAGAAGATTTCCCTATAGTAAAGCATTTGCAATTGCCCTCATGTCTTAAAAGTTCTTATAAGACGTCTTGTGCAGGTCTTTAATACATAACTAATAGACAATTTTATAGAATCCAATGTGTTTGCAAACTGTTCAAATAAATAAAGACATGTCTGAATCAAACAGTATTTCATTAATAATTAGTTGGTTACGCTTTTTTGGGCAAATGACTCACAAGAAATGCCAGATGTAATCTCAGCCTAAGTTAATAAACGAAACTCACGATACGAATCGAATAATTCTACCATTAGCACCGTATACACGCAGCAAATTCAATGTGATACATGAGTAATGTGGAAGCTTATCTAGGGCTTTGCGACATTCTTGGACAAGGAAAGATGTGGGAACACACCTGTGAGGGAATTAACTGCAGACTGGTTGTCAGTTGTGATATGGATATTTCTGTTTGATATCTGATAAAACCTTACCCAGTGTGTTGCTTCTTTAATGGCAGATATCTTTGCCTGTAATATGCTACTCGTACATTCGTCCGGGAGTCTAAAGGACATTTCTATTTTCCGAATTCTGGTATATATACGCCACCTACAACTCAACTCTCCCGCCTCTCCCAGCCAGCCCTGAGCCGCCCGAGAAAACCTGTACGACTCCGCCCAGTGAAGAGAGCCTTTCTATCAATTAAATACTAAAATTCCTATTGAAATAGGGTTTGGGACTAAAGTAGTGAATGAGATCAGATATGTTGTTTACTGTATTTAGAATTCCAGCATATAACCGTGATCTATAGTTCCATGCGCCATCGTAATTAAACAACTGTTCTATTTAATTATTAATTGCTTTATTATTTTGCTATATTATGATCTGTGCAAAAAACGATTTTCCAACTCCATCTTTTTTAGAATACTTTTTTTTGAATAGTTGGTAATGTAAAAAATTTACATATTTATCACCAGAACAGCAGCCAAAAAACATATCTTCGTCTTAGATTGTAAACCTGCTAAATCCATTTTTTATAAAATATGACATATAATTGCCATTCGAACGAGAAAGATACGCCTTATCGACTTGCTAAAATATTTATTTTAATATTTAATAATATTTATTTCTTAACAGTATTTTTTTTCTGCTAAAAAATTTGCTGGAAGTGAGTTGGCAGGTTTACACTCTAAGCCGACGATTTGTGGGTTATACCAAGTCGTGTAGCCTGCTGTCGTGAATGTGTTTAATCCATAAGTTAACATCAAAATACTGTATTGACTTTATTATTAATGCAACTTAATTTTTAACTTTAGTTTAGTTTTCAACTTTGAAAAGGTTAGTGGGTTTTTTTCTCAAGTAAAGGAATAACGAACTTGTAATTAAGACTTTTTGTACACTTTAGTAATAAACAGTTTAATCTCAAGCTGGTGTAACGTATGCATATGTATGTATGTATGTATGTACATATATTTACAAAAGTTGATTTATAATTGCTGATGAATTAAAAAAAATTAAAAAAAGTGTTTGAAAGAAGTATGTATTTACATATATTAAAAAGAGCGAAACAAAAATTATAAAGAAAAAGATACATATATAGAATGTATTAGTACATATTTACATACATAGCGCTCATTTACTCAAAGAACGTTATGAATAAAAAATGGAATTTTACAGTTTTTTGACCTTGTTGTGTGTCATTGCCAGTGTTGTCAACTTTTAAATTTCAAAAAGCACTGAAACTATGAAAAAAACGCGTAATTTAAATAAAAAAGCACCAAATTTAATTATGTTATTATATTAAAAAAAATTGTTATACATAAATATGTATATAAGATCTATAGGGATCGGTTGACCTTTCATTTTATACCTAAAACTTCAAATTTGAGGCATCCGATACACGTTTTAATTCTAATTAATTATTAGTAAAATAAAATGATAACTATTGTTTAACTAATACTTTTTGATTGCATTTATTATAGTATTTCTTAAAAATTTATAAAAATAAGTGCTCGCTCATCTAAGTTTATCGTGAAAGATATTAACTTAGTGCAGAAATTGGTTCGAGAAAACCAAAAACATAATAGAAAATAGGAAAATGAATGTATTACAGTTAAACACAAAGAAGATGCTTTACAACGTACATATGTATGAAATGTATCCAAAATTGTTCACCACAGGATATTATGTTGTTCACAAAACATCAATACTGATAGAGTTTACAACGAAGCAGCTGTTGTATAAAACTATTTCTTAACCAATGACGTTTGGCGGTTTAACTAATGTTAAACCAAAAGCTGTGAATCAAATATTATTGGTTAAACTATTGCTATTAGCTAACTTAATGACTGTGAATTTGGGCCTAAGAGAATAAAACGATCTAAATTTAAGAACAAAATTCTTCAAGTTAGATTGCAGAGATCTTTATATTTCAATCTTGAAATTTGGTCAGTAAGATTGACGTTCTCAAATTCAACATAAATTCTTAATTTATAGAATGAATTCTTAAAATCAAAAACGTGGTTTTAAACTTCAAAAGCGCAGTCTTAAAATCAAGAACGTAACATTAATTTTAAGATCATATCTTTAAATTGTTAAGAATATGATCTTAATTTAAGATTTTTATTAAGAAAAAAATCTTGAATTCGATCTTAAAAAAATCAACATTTTATTCTTGAATCAAGAATTTTCGTATTTAACAGACTATAAATATTAAAATGATTTGAGTTTTGAGCGTAAAATCTTGATTTTAACACGTTTTTCCCCTTAGTGTATAAAAAAGTATATTCACAATTTAATTTTCTCGTTTCAGACCTTTTTTATTATGAAGCGAAGTTATAACAAAGTGTAAGGATATATTGTTACGTTTGTTAGACTTAAGTAAAGTCGTAGAGGTAAAAAATCTACTTCTGCGCGCTTAAACATTGAAGTGACAAAAGATTGATGGAAATGCAGTTTTTTATAATGCCTCAAACGAGTTTATATCCATTAACTTTACATAAACTTATTAGATTTTACTTCTGCCCAAAACTCGACATTGGACTTAAAGTTTCTCCATTCTCCATCCATTGTTATAGTAACTAGATAAAATGATGCTATTAAACTACATTTGGGGGTACCTACTTGCTTAATGTCTTCTTTACATTAATTATGCTTAAAATGTTAAAGCAAGCATTTTACAACCTTATTCGAATTTTGTGAAATGTTCTGCTTTTTGACCGGTAGCCTTCCTCGAAAAAAAATAGATATGGAAATTTATTTTTGAATTTTGGGTCTAGTGCCACCGCCACGAAACAAAAAGCACTAAAAATTAATTTAAAAAGCACTGAGCACTAACTTCAAAATTTCTCGCGTCGAAATTTTCAAAAAGCACTAGAAACGGCGCGAAAAGCACCGAGTTGACAACGCTCGTCATTGCTTTGCATATAAAAAAAATTTTATGAACAGCGTTACACAAACTTTGAAAATGACACCACAAAATGGCAACACAAGAAATGACAGATGTGTACTCAGCATATGAATGATTATTAAATTGATTTACTTAATAATTCAAATTCATGAAGTATAGTATATGTATGTATGTATGTATGTATGTGTGTGTTATCGTTATAAGCATAAAACATAGTGACAAAATTATATACATATGCATGTACATATGTACATGTGTGTACATATGTATGTATATGTGAAACACATTTAGTGCAAATAATAGAAAAATTGGCAGCAAAATTGTTTGTGTACAACTTTAGAAAAATTATGTTGGTCTTTCAAATACATTTGTTCAGACAAATAAATTGTTTAGCTCGTTAACACTTTCTAGAATCTACATAGATGAAAGACAAACCGGCACACACACACTAACGCATACACACACATGCACACACACAGTTTAGCGTTCATATTACTAATTGAACTATGTATTTTGTAGCAGAAAATAGAAAAATTTTTTGTTGCTCGATCTAATAAGTGAACAAAAAAATAAAAATTTGTTACCGCGGCTAGTTTGGACAATTGGCAGTTCATACTTTTTAGGGTTCCGTACACCAAATGTGGAAAAAGGAACCCTATAGTTTTCGCTACGCTGTCCGTCACACGCTATTTTCTCAGGAACCGTAAGAGCTACGGACCTGAAATTTAGACAGAGTATGTAGAACCTTGGCCACTACAACAACAAATACATGAGAATTAAAAATTAAAGGGTGTTCCAAAACGAGCAACGAAAAATGCTAAAATCCCATGTAATATACATAGAATTGTATGTACATACATATGTACATATGTATGTATATTGACAATTGAAATTTGTAAAATTAGTGTATTTTTATACATATAGACAACAACAATTAACACTAAAATTTATAAAAATTAAAATTAAAGAGTGGTCCATCAGGTAATGCAATTTTGACAACTTGCTATATCTTGGAAACCGTAAGAGGTAAACTCTTGAAATTTTCAAATACAGTAAAACAAAAAAAATCCGAAAATTATAAAATTGCAAAACCAAAAAAAAAATCGCCAAATTGAAAAAACGCCAAAAACCAAAAAAAAATCGCCAAAACGAGAAAAAAAAGTGTCAAAACTAAAAAAATTTTCAAAATGAAAAAAAAAATCCAAAAACCGAAAAAATCACCAAAACCAAAAAAAAAATTGCCTATAAAAAAATTGCCAAAATTAAAAAAATTGCCAAATCAAAAAAATTGCAAAAAATTAGAAAAATTCAGTGAAGTGCGACTTTGACCCGCGCACGAAGGGTTCCGTACGGGCACGAGATATGTAATTCAATACGAACAATATAAACCATAGTTTTAACATTTCTTTCGTTTTTGGGTTTTTTCGGTTTTAAGCGTTTTTTTAGTTTGGGGGTTTTTTGAATTTATTGGCGCACTCTGAGTTTTGGCACTTTATTTCACGTTTTGACGGTTTTTTTTTTGGTTTTTGAAGTTTTTTTAGTTTTGGCGATTTTTATTATTTTGGCGTTTTTTTTGGCATTTTTTTTATTTTGGCGTTTTTTTATATAGGTGATTTTTTTTGGCTTTGGCGTTTTTTTTAGTTTTGGCACTTTTTTTTCGTTTTGAGGATTTTTTTCTGTTTTTGGCGTTTATTTTAAATTTTGGCGATTTTTTTCATTTTGGCGATTTTTTTTCACATAAAGAATTATTTTGGTTTTGGCGCATTTTGGCGATTTTTTTCGGTTTTTGGCGTTTTTTTCGTATTGGCATTTTTTTTTTCATTTAAACGATTTTTTCGAATTTGGCGATTTATTTTAGTGCTAGAATTTTTATTTTAATTTTGTCGATTTTTTTCGATTTGGAGGTTTTTTTTAAATTTTTGGCGATTTTTTTCAGGTTTTGGCGATTTTTTTCGGATTTGCGATTTTATAATTTTCGGATTTTTTAGTTTTACCGTTTTTGAAAATTTCAAAAGTTTACCTCTTACGGTCTCCAAGATATAGCAAGTTGTCAAAATTACATCAAAATTGCATTAACTGATGGACCACCCTTCAATTTAAATTTTTTAATATTTTAATGTTTATTGTTGTAGTCTATATAAAAATACACTAATTTTACAAATTTCAAGTGTCAATATACATATGTACATACAATTGTATGTATATTACATGAGATTTTAACATTTTTCGTCGCTCGTTTTGGAGCACCCTTTAATTTCTAATTCTCATGTATTTGTTGTTGTAGTTGCGAAGGTTCTACATACTCTAATAATTTCAGGTCCGTAGCTCTTAAGGTTCCTGAGAAAATACCGTGTGACGGACAGACGGACAGCGTAGCGAAAAAAATAGGGTTCCTTTTTTCACCTTTGGTGTTCGGAACCCTAAAAACACACAACATCTCTACTACGATAATTTCAAAATTTATTTAAAACAGCGCGTTGACAAACAGAAAACTTTTCGAACATGTCGAAAGTTCAAGCTCTTCGTTTTGTGTAACTATTCGTTTATTGTGTTAAATCCCTGCAGGAAATGTCACTAGTGAATCAGTACTGATTCACTATTGACTTTGTCGCCAGTACTACTGACTAATTATACCCCACTCAATGCTTTTTGCTATAGATATTTAACATTTGCGTGTAATTGAAAAACAACTACTGACATTGGAACTACTGATTAGGTAGTTAGTTTGTTAGGGATCATATGAAGACATTGGAAACAGATACTCACTAGCACATTTTAGTTATTCTAGTATACTCGTTTGATAATGAAATTGCGTATTTTGTACACATTTTGGTACTTTTTTTAAACAAATGTATAAAAAATGGAACTTATAATTAGAAAAAATGCAATTACCGGGATTAATTCATTTATTCGTTCAGCATATCACCAGCAACTAGGTATATTGTTTGCAATCTCTATTAAACAAATACAGATATGTTAATCAAAAAGTTTATGTTTCGCTGAATTAGTAAAATCAAACACTTACGATTGTATGACAAATCTTTAACTGATGGCACAAAATCTTCCACAGGGGTAAACCAATTTCCATAATTGGAACTTTCACTTAAAATTTTTTAATTTTAACCTTTTATATTTTTTACAATATGGATTGTTGTTTTATATCTTTTATGCAAATTCTTTTTGTGTATTTTTTTAATTCTTGTTCAATACATTTAAATTCACCTTTTAATATTTGATTTCTTAAACTAATTTTTATAAACACTTAAATTTTGTTTTACGTCACTTTTGTTTTCCACAAACCAATAAAACAAGAGGAATAAGAAGTTGTGTGTATATGAAAAAATGTTTTCTACGCATTAAGAACAATACTAATAGACGCTCTGTTGACAATGTCACCAAAATAGTTGACAAAAGTGGTGACTTGGGGATACTTAACCCCACGTTTCCTTCAGGGATTCTACAACGACACTTGAATTTTCAGAAGCAGTAGTATGAGCAGAAGCAAAAGAAAATACACAAACGGAAAGTTTTTAAACGCTGCTTTTGTTACCAAGTAAGCAATACATTGCTTCCCTCAGTTGTTAGTGTTTCGAAATCAAATGTTTTTGGAGGGTTTGTGGTGCAGATTACATTAAAAAGAAAGAAAAATAAACATTTAATGAAAAATGGAAATAATATGAATAATGAAATATTTACATTTATATATAAAATATATATATATATATATATTTTACCACAGAAATATGTATTTAAAGAGGTACCGGAGACTAAAGTTGTTTAATAACAGCTAAGAATATGAAACTTGGAAACTAAAAAATCTTGGGAACGCTATATTTTACTGAAATGATGGTTAACAAAAAACTAATATTCGGGTCTGTTCTGCAAACCGAACCGTTTTTCAAAAGACAAATTTGCAAAAAAGAGTAAATGTTTATTTGGTGTTCTACAAATTATTCGTTTTGGGTGACATTCGAAATTAAGTGGAATAGAATATTTGAACGTCAAAATCAGTTGTTAATACAAGAAATCAAAAATAAGCATTTAAAATGCCCGGCTCTAAATATTTGACAGAAAAAGTGTTTTTATTCAGACAAATAATTTTTCTTCATTCTTGGAGTAAAATTGTAAACAAACTTTGCTGTGTCCTGAAAACCAATTTTGTACATTTAAATACATCAAACTGTATGTAATTTGGTTCTAATTTGGTATTAAAGACGTCAAATTATTAATGCTAATTGTGTTTTTGATGTTTCATCAGTGAAACGAGTAAAACTGTGTGAATTGGGTTTTGAGAACACCAGAATTCGTTCTCGTTTCAAAATCAAGAAATTTGCTCGAATTCGGTTTACAGACCAGGGCCGATTATTTACTTTATGTAAATTGCGTATTTTTTTGGTTTTCTTTTTAAATGTTGGCATTTTTGTAGAAAACATTTTCTTTTGGAAAAGGGGGTTTTCCAGATAAAGAAAAAGTGAGTAGAGTTGAATCATGACTGATAATTTCTTGTATATATACGCACTTATACTTATTACAATGTTGTCTATGAAGAATATCCACTCGAAAGTTTGAAGTGCGCATCAAACTCATACTTAGCAATATTTCGACTCTCCTTAACTGAATGTCTGTGGACGATGTAAAATAAGTATGATTCGCAATGCGAACTTGTCATACGAACATTAAAGATGTGAGGTTATATATGTGCTGTGTTGTTGTTTTATTTTTTGTTGCATTGTATTAATTAAATAAATTCAGTGAAGTGCGACTTTGACCCGCGCACGAAGGGTTCCGTACGGGCACAAGATTTGTAATTCAATACGAACAATATAAACTATAGTTTTGGCATTTTTTTCGTTTTTGGGTTTTTTCGGTTTTAAGCGTTTTTTTAGTTTGGGGGTTTTTTGAATTTATTGGCGCTTTCTGATTTTTGACACTTTTTTCACGTTTTGGCGATTTTTTTTTTGGTTTTTGAATTTTTTTTAATTTTGGCAATTTTTATTATTTTGGAGTTTTTTTTATTTTGGCGATTTTTTTATTTTGGCTATTTATTTTTAATTTTGGTGTTTTTTCATATATGTGATTTTTTTTGGTTTTGGCGATTTTTTTCGGTTTGGGTTTTTTTTTTTGGTTTTTGGCGTTTATTTTAAATTTTGGCGATTTTTTTCGTTTTGGCGATTTTTTTTAAATTTGGCGATTTATTTTTAATTTTGGCGATTTTTTTTCATTTTGGCGATTTTTTTTCACATAAACAATTATTTTGGTTTTGGCGCATTTTTCGCGTTTTGGCAATTTTTTTCGGTTTTTGTCGTTTTTTTTCATATTGGCGATTTCTTTTCTTTTAAACGATTTTTTCGAATTTGGCGATTTATTTTAATGCTAGATTTTTTTTTTAATTTTGTCGATTTTTTTCGATTTGGTGATTTTTTTTAAACTTTTGGCGATTTTTTTTCAGGTTTTGGCGATTTTTTTCGGTTTGGCAATTTTATAATTTTCGGATTTTTTAGTTTTACCGTTTTTGAAAATTTCAAGAGCTTACCTCTTACGGTCTCCAAGATATAGCAATTTCTCAAAATTACATAGTCAAAATTGTATTAACTGATGGACCACCCTTTAATTGAAATTTTTAAAAAAAGCAAAAATGAGCGCGTATGAGCGTGTATGCATCAAGTGATGATGATTTTTTAGAAACAACGAAATATTATGTACTTATGTATGTATTTAGCAATTTATATACCGATGGTATCAATTAGAAAATCCATATTTCGTATTTTTTTCAAAATTAAGTTTTTCAGTGATTCCAATACATTGCACACAAATACACCTCGTCAAAAAAATTTAATGCAATAGTGTAAAAATAACGCTTTTGCAAGCAGGTGGACAAAAAAAGTTACATTGTGAATATAACAGTTTCTATTATACCTTCTCCTGTAAAGTTGCAATTACTTGTTATGGCCCTTCTACTTTACGTTATATAAAGTTATAACGTTATATAACGTTACTGACTGTCTAACAGACATATCATCGCTCAGCCCCCAAACGACATTTAGTGCGTTGGCTCCCCTTTGATGTATAGAACCACTATGAAAGGATTTTTGGTAATACGAATGCGAAGGGGATAACAAGGTGCAAAAAGGTTAAAATCGGTAACTCGGAAGCTACGATAGACAAACTCCAAATTTCAAACAATAAAATAAGCCCACACGTGTTTGGTACTTTTTCGATAAGTGAACTTTTAGGGGTTAAAAGGCGGTAAAAATTGAAGTTTAGTATCATTATTACACTCGACACATCTTCTAAAGTGTTAAGCACAGCAGAGAGGTTTTTGAGGCGTTCTTTTCCCTTGGACAGAATCTGAAATAAGTGTTGACACTTTCTAAAAATTCGAACTTATAAGGGGTAAAATAGTGCCCGTTTTCATTACTTTTTTTGTTCTTTAGCTTATCATTTTACATATGTGTGTATGGATATACATATGTACATGTAAAAATAATTTCCAATGACTTCTTACAAATAGTAAAAGCTAAAATGTGTGTTTTTAGAAGGTGCCAAAAAAGTTACTAAAATGGGTATATACGAAAAAATTTTAAATTCGGTAGAAGTCATATAGTTGAAACATTTTAAGTCTGAGTTAAATATTATTATCAGTTATATAGTGTATTCTTGAACATTGGAACTGAGGGTACTTTGAATATTAACTATTCATAAACCACTATTCGGAAAAGGTACTTTTCGATTTTTTTTAAATTATTTTAAAATCCTGGTCGTTTTCCATTTTTTCTTTTTAAAGTGTTTGCTTACTGATTTGTATTAAAAAAATAATATTTTTCATAACTCCTCTGCTTTGATTTTATTCAACATGAAAACCTGATTATATAAAAATTTTAATAAAACATGTATGAAATTACTTGCAACTTACCAAACGATTCGTTCGTAAGTATAATTCTGATTTTATTCAACATTAAGTTTTGTTGCATGATTAAATGTGAACAAAAGTTTAATGTATGATGAATGATTAGAATAAAACATGTTCGATCACTCGACTCACATTTACTTAAATGAAGCGTTCACCATTACGGTGATGATTTTACTCAATGTTGATTTATTTTGTATGATTAAAAGTGAATAACAAATTTATAGTATGATTAAATCTACTTTCTACTTTTTTTTTTATAACAAACACGACCCGCAAAGCGATTAGCTTGTCTGCAGAAAACACCCAGAGTCTTTGGTGGGAATCGAACCACGACCACGACCTCTGGACTGAGATGCTAGCATCGCTACCACTCAGTCACAGGGGCACACACAATCAGGAAATACGTGATTTTTGTCGTTCTCTGGTGTGAGTACGGTATGAATATGGATGTCGACGTCTCATTCATATTTATTGCAAACTATACTTATAAATCAATCTTATTGTGAGTGTGCGTAAATCAGAGTAGTTGAGTCTAAGCAATGTCTACGCATTTATATTTCAAATTTTATAAGTTAGTATGAATAGCGAAATAACGGTTCGTTGCAGATCACTGATATATATATATATATAAGTTTAAAAAAAATACAATATGCGTGCATGTTCTGGCTTCCACATCGTTTTCACATGTTTTCATGAAAAGATTACGAGTATTTCTGCCAAAAGTGAAAATGAAAAAAATCTAAAAGTTTAAAATCGTCCATTCAAAAATTGTTCTCATTTAAATTCGGATGCTAGAATACATACTATTAATTTTTATTTTCTAAATTTCAACTTAAACATAAGATGTAGGAGGAAAAGTGCTAGATTGCAGAAATAAAAGTGATAAAATGTTCTACAGCACCCACAACAAAGTGCTAAAATTATTTAACATTTTTAGTTTCTCTTATTTCGGAAGTGGCCTATACACTTGTAATAATTATACAGTATTATGTCAAGTTGTTTAATGTGTTTTAACATGCGATCCCGCAATAAAACATGTGACAACGATGTGGAAGCCAGAACATACACGATGGTAACGCTGGTTTCTGTAAAAGCGTGTGTACGTTTTTGTTTTGTTTTACCGTTTTATTAGCGTGTATTGCGTTGAATAGGATTGTAGGTGTGCATGTACTTATGTATGTTTGCTAAAGCCATTGTGTGTGCAACGTTTGTATATAACAAAAGATTTAAGTGACAAACTCGGTGTGTATTTTCTTTGTAAAAAACCTAAAATAAATTTTTTCAGTTTGTTATTTTGTGTTTGTGTGTCAATTTGTTGTGGTTTGTTTTTTGTATTGTAGCATACAGTAGTTCACTTCACTGCGGTTTGATATCTTAATATTGTAGAGATGAACGCTGCGCACACTTTTTTTGTTTTCTTTCTTTATTTATTTACATTTGGTATGATGTAATAATTTTTATTACCACAAAGAAAAATGATTCAAAAACTAAAAATTGTTAAACCATAGTATACATACATACATATATATCACACACTAAACAGTCACCACTCAAAAAAATGCCAGATGCTAAGGGGTGGCAAACAATTGCTGATACTATATAAAACAGGCAAGTATGTAATGCCGAGTACAACACAAAAAATGCCAGATGTGTACTCAGCATAATATAAAACAAGAGAACTATACCTCAATTTTTGCCGTCGTTAGCAGTGCTGCCACAACCAAAAAATTTTTACAACCAAAATTCGCCTTTTAAAAGTTACCAAATGAGAAAATATATTACCAAATTTCAATATGTAGTATTTTTATTAAATAACATCCCAGCAAAAAAAAAAGACACCCCACAAAAGTCATGAAAAAGTAGAGTTTGCGATCTGGAAGTAGTGAAAATTTCGATTCGTTCTAATGATTTTTACATAGGGTTGTCATTGCAAGAAGTTCTCTTTTTCGATGCATAGAAACCCTTGTAACTCCTCCATAGTTTTAGAAAATACTCACCAAAATTAAAAAAAAATCATTTTTTTTAAAGAAATTTATGAACTAATTTTAGTCTAAAATATAAAAGTTATTTGCTTAAATTTACATGAAATCAGTGATTGGGGCTCAAATTCGTATAAAAAGACTATTTGCCATTTTTCCTGGATAAAAATATTATCATAAAACACAAAAAAAGGGACGCGAAAAATTAATGCAAATTTATAGATAAGGTGTTCCTTTATTAAATCCCATGAATCTATTTCTGAGAAACATGAACTTGAATCAAATATCGTCAAGTTTTCCACTTGGAATCTTGGACAAAAGTGGTCACCTATTATGGACCACATAGTACTCTAAAAACATGCATACTCAGAATTACTAGAAGTTCGAGTTTTCAGGAGACTTTCTAAAAACTTTAAATTTGTCCAACTAATTAAGATTTTCCAAGATGTGACCAATTTTTTTTTAGGGTGATACGGGCGGACAAACGTGGTCACCTCCTATGGACCACATAGTGCTCTGTAGTACAGAGTTGCGACCAGTTTTAAATTAAAAGTTGTTGACAGTGTTGTAAAAGAAAAGTATTGTAAACAAGTGAGTAGCAATCAAGGCGAATTCATAACAGTTGGCTGCACAAGCGATTTTAGTCACAGCTGTTTTATTTTCAGTTACCTTGGTAGCAATACTAAAAATTGAAGTACTTAAAAGCTTAAAAAGTATAACATAAAAAATATGTACATGTGTATGATTATTTTGGCAAAAAAATAACCAAAATAAGAAAAATATTCACATCTCCACATTAAAGAAAAAAATAACCACTTTTGGTTAGAAATAACCAGAAACTGCAGCCCTGGTCGTTAGACTCTAATCAGTGTTGCCAAAATGTTTGCAGGCATTTCCCACCATATAACCCCTGAAAACCCGCTAAAAACCGCTATCTGAATAAAAATAAACGCTAATATAACCGCTGAATTTTTTATAACCAACATATGTCTTTTTTATGGTTTATTGGTAAAAAAAATATAAATTTTATAAAATATGTATACATATGGATAGATTTATGTATGTTGGAATCTCATAATTCCCCAATATTTGTAAGCAAAACTCAGCCTACTCTTTGAGTAGATATTTTATTTCCTGCAGAGTTTCCATACACAAACATCGAACCAGTACCTGTGTTCTGTAACTTGCGAGAAGTTTTCGCGTCGAGAAAAATTAAAAAATTACATTGGTTGTCCTATTTTTCACAGGCTGATTTATATACAACCTGAAATAAGCTTAAAAGAAACATGAGCAACTAAATTTTTCGTTAGTCATCCTGTGTTTCACAGAATGACAATAAACTTTTCGTTTGGAAAAGTTCTCACCAAAGTTACAGAACATAGGCACAGGAAAAAGTAGAATCCAAGGGCATATTCCATCTTATAATATTAATGTTGAAGCTGATTCAGTATATTTTCAATATTTTCTGCGATAGACTCTAATTGTTCTACACGTGTGGAATAATATCTTGCCGTTTTGCTTGAAGTATTTGTAAAATATTGTTAAAATTTCCTGACTATCTGAAATTAAAAAATAGTGTTGATAAAATAAACTCTGTGGCTCTAATCAAAATCAAATTATTCGGAAAAAGTTATTGTTTTGAGAGATTTTGGTTGATATTCGTTTTCCTCATACTCAGTGGTCCAATCATCCAGTTTTCGGTTTGTTTTCCGTTTGTTTAAATATTTATTTACTATTTTTTTAATACGAAAAGAATAATGATTAAATTGGTTTGTAATATAATTTTAATCTCGAATTAAATTTTATTCACTAAAACTGAGCATTGTTCACTTTTATACTCATATGTATAGGTCAGAGTTCAGAAAAGTACACACATTGTGTTAAAATCTCGTACATAAATGTAAATAAAACACAGCTAAAGCAACCAACACATATTTTAATTTTCATAACAATTATGTGTGTTTTTAAAATTTGTACGCAGCCGCACACAATCATGAATGTGTTTGATTTTAATATTTGGTTGCGTACACGTACATGAGAAGTACACGTGTTGTTCGATTGGAACACACATGAACTACACATGTTCAAGTGTAGCTATAATTTGAGTACGTGTTCGTGTACATCGATTAAAAGTACATGTACTTTAAGTTCGTGTATGTACAATGTACATGTACGACAAAAAGAGTACTTTAATATATAATATATATATATATATATATAATATATAAGAATAAAAGATCATTCACAGAGTAAAAACCACAAATTCTTTCCTCATGACTCATGAAGAAAGTCTGTCAGTATAAAGGCCGAGGAACAATGAATCCGTCATGCGTTATACTTCGCCTTTTTCAACTGACATTATCGCAACGACGAAGAAGGTTGGCATAAAGAGTACTTTATTGACGGAAGCATTTGAACAGCTTCAATAGGTTGATTCTCCATTTTGTTTGTTTAATTAAATTTTTTTATTTATTTCGTTTATTTCTTTTGTTCAATTTTATTTTTGCTGCCACAAAACAGAAAAAACCTAATTCAGAATATACCAAAATAAACCAACCAATATCTGTCAAACTACTCAACGTACGCAAAAAGTTAAAAGTTGACCAAATTTTGGACTTTGCGTTGACGGACACGTACTGAATGTAACATACCTCATAAGAAACCATGTATTTCAACTTAGCTGTCAGTTGAAAAAGGCGAAGTTTAACGCATGACGAATTCATTGTGCCCCGGCCTTTATACTGACAGACTTTCTTCATGAGTCATGAGGAAAGAATTTGTGGTTTTTACTCTGTGAATGATCTTTTATTCTTATATATTATATATTAAAGTACTTTTTTTGTCGTACATGTACATTGTACATTGTACATACACGAACTTAAAGTACATGTACTTTTATTCGCTGCACACGAACACGTACTCAAATTATAGATACACTTGAACATGTGTAGTTCAAGTGTGTTCCGATCGAACAGCACGTGTACTTCTCATGTACGTGTACGCAACCAAATATTAAAATCAAACACATTCATGATTGTGTGCGGCTGCGTACAAATTTTAAAAACACACATAATTGTTATGAAAATAAAAACAAGTGTTGGTTGCTTTTGAACAGTACATTGTACGTACGATGTGTGTACTTTCTGAACTCTGGTATAGGTATATACATATGTATGTTATTATTTTTAACCTCTTAAATTTTCACATTATACTGCACGACCACAATATGTCAATTTTTTATTTGCAAAAAAGTGACGTTAGTTTCTTTTAGCTGTACGTGTTTATATCGAAAAAAAAACTCAACATATGTAAATACCAAGATACGTGTCGCATAGCTGCGTTAAATATACTTTATTTAGATTCAATACCTTTCTTTATAAGTTTCAGAAAAACGTTGAAAATCCATCAACTAAGAAATTCTTCCGCTAAAATTCACGCTGGTGGTTTTTAAATAGACTTGCCGCTAATGACAACAAAATACAGTCATATATAGCGGGAAAACCGCCGTTTTGGCAACACTGACTCTAACGGTTAGAGCTTTGTTCAGTGAACTGGTTTATGAAAAAACAAAACCATTTTGATAATATTGAGTTGTGACTGTGTATGATTTAGTGAGCAATATTTATTTGAATACGAATAAATTATAATGAAGGAAATTGGTTCAGTCCGCTAGTTAAACATGTGAAATTTCACAGATATTTAGCAGTTTAAGAAGTATAAAAACGACTCAAGTTTACGCAACAGTAAGCGTATAATTATTCTATGGGTATCTAAGTAACGTGAATTAAATGATTTACATGTATTAAATTAAGCTGGCTTTGTTAAATGAAGTCTTGATTTATGATGTAATTGACTTTTTAAAAATCCAGCAGTAAATTATGTTTGCTATTTGTTTAGGACTTTGATCTGCGGCCACTCAGTTTGCTTAACAGAATCATGAATTCTGTGTAAATCACAGTGGCCGAACATTTTATAATACATGTACATATATATATTATAAAATTAATCTGATCGAATCAATAGGTCTGTCTGCGTACACATATTTGGCATCATTTTGTGCAAAATGTTGCAAAATCTTAAAAAATGTTGTCTGCGTACTCCAAATCTCTTGCAGCGAGAGATCCAAAAAGAGAACTTTTTGACAGTTGGAAGTTAGAGAACTTGCAAAATGTTACTGGAGAAATTTCTTCTTCCAAGATTTTGCAATTAGTTTGAACAGCTGTTTTTATTACTTTTTGAATGAAATAATTTTTGTGAAATGAAAATAGAAATTGAAATTTAACAATGGCAGAGGTAAATAGTTACAATTGTGTTGATTTTTAACGTTTATAATAAATTATAATAAACAAAACACTTTATTGCATGCTAGAAACGTCCAAGTATACAGTGCGACCGTGGCGTAACAGCAGAACCAATGATTCCAATAATGCTATTTTTCTGGCTAAAATTCCTTTGCTTTGTTATTTCAATTGTTTACACACCGATCAGCTGTTTTCTTGCAAGATTTCACTGGATACTGTCTGCGTACTTTTTAAGATATTTTCAGTCGACAGAGTAAAATTGGTCTTACTCTCCCAAAAAATTTGACTAGGTATTTGCTACTGGAAAAGTACGCAGACAGACCTTATGACAGTCACAAATGTCACTTCTTGGCGACAACTTCAGCAAAAGTCGTTATAAGACAGTCAAAACTTTTGGGTATGTGCAGCGACTGGCTAGCGCTGTGTATAGCCATTATGAGGTTTCTTAATTGGAATATAGAAAAGTTGAATTCCTTCGAATCATTACACTTGAGCTTTTTCTCGCATTGTTAATTCCCAAATCGTTGAAGTTTGTATGAGATTATATTCTTCTCCCAATAATATCGCAGATTGTATCAACTACTTTTTGAGTGTTGGTGGCCTTAGCATCCGCCCTGCTAGTGCTATCGAGCAAGCCATTCCATTCTAGCTGTAGATATTATCTAACTAAAAATATTCCCCCTTATGCAAAAACAATTTTTAAACTTAAAGTTGGTTTAACAAACGAATTTTGTATGGCAAAACCGGTTTTAACGCATGCTTTAACTTTAACAATCGTTGATTATTATTATATTTATGATTTTGTCAGGCTCAAAATTCGCATCGCTTTGCAAGCCAAATTACATGTGATAATTATTAATGAACTAATAACACCAACGTTAATTGTAAATATGCTGACAAACACGTACTAGAACGGAACAACCAGCTATTTTAGAAGACCACTACAAATTCATCATCAGCGTTCTTTGTCTTTGGTCCACTGTGTATGGTGTCAGTGGATGCAGATTTCTGCTTTATATACCCAACTTTAATGCAAATGAAATATGTATTAAAGACCTGCACAAGACGTCTTATAAGAACTTTTAAGATATGAGGGATTTTTCAAATGCTTTACTACAGCGAAATGTACTAAAACAAACGCTTAACAACACTGTTGGCAATACATTTGTTTAACTTATTGCCGGTATAGGAGTAAAGAAGAAAATACGTCGTGACGGAAGAATTTGTGATGATTGCTTCTTCATACGCATGAGCGCAAACACAAACGTCACGCATGTACATACATACATACACACATAATTTGTGTGTATACTCTACTCTTTTTCTGCGCACATACAAAATGCATTTACATGAGTTGTGTGCACTTGCTTAAAAAGGGAGTTTCCCTTTAAACATAAAATATCTGTTACTTTTGGTGCTAATAAAATAGCAATTTGCCACTTTTTCGACTGCTTGGATACTATTGTGCTACTTTAACAACATAAACCCAAATTTGATACTTTTTCTAATTTTAGCCACTTTTCGATACTTTTTACTGATTGGAGATGTACTTTCGGTTTTACTAATATCTAAGTTATGCTGTTTTAATAAGGCAACATGCCTTGTAAGCAAGCGACATCATTTTTTTCCTGTCATGCGTGGTTAGTTTATGCATATTTTTCGAATAAGTAATATGTATGTGCAGGCTTGCTTAAATTCGTACATCTCTGTCTGTATGAGTATGTAAATATAATTACATACATATTTAAATATGTACATATGTATGTACAATGTACAAGTAGACAAACATAACTGCTGATGAAGTGCGTGGCTGCACAGAAAAATATCGGTATTTCCCCCGCTAATAAAAGTCTAGTTTAATTTTTCTTCTTTTCTTTAGAAAATCACATTCAATCGTATTGCGTATGTCACGTCGAAAAATCGTCTACGAGAATTTCGTAATATATAAAAGTAAATGTGTTCAAGGTTTGTTTAATCTAGGAAAAAATTCTCGTACACGAATATTCGACGTGACATACGCAATACAGGTCATTAATTAATAAAAATAATTCATTTCATAATAATTGAAAATACTGAACTTAAGACCTATTAAGAAATTATCTCTGATTAAAAAAAAGTTACTATTAAAATTTTTATATACTATGTACTTCAATAAATTGTTTTAGTTAAAATTATGTAATGAAATTTTTAATAGAAGCGATAAAAGTGATTGTATTTACATAAGTATTTATTTAGACCCGGTATATATTAAATTGTTTCCGATCTTAGTAATTTAATAAGTGGACCTAATGTTTTTGTAGGAAAGCTAAAGTTACGGGTATAAGACAGCTAAGCAAATAAGTGAAGATGTGATGAAAGTTTCAAAATATGCCAACTTGAAAAGTTTTTTTTTTTTTTTTAATACATGTATTTATTTATTGTATCTTCAAATATGAACTAACAATAAGTATTCAAATCTTAAATCTAAAATATAATTATTAGGACCGACATAAACTTGTTAATAGTTATAAATAATACATAAGTAGTGATAATAAAAAAAGAAAAAAAAAATTATAAAAAAGTATAAAAAAAGTATTTTCAAGAAATCCCATTTGGCGTGTTGAGTAATAGAGCCCTTGTGTCCCTCTTTTTTAAGCGGATGTGTCCAGTAAAGTTCAAAATATTACGAGCAAGCGGATTAGAATGTGACTCGAGTTTTGTTAAATATTTGCCTGCGTATTTTGCAATTTCTTCAGTCACTAGTGGCATATTTAAATCACGATGTATATTAGAATTTTTGATGTACCATGGAGCCGATGTTATTAACCGTAAAATTTTGTTTTGCCTTCGTTGGATTCTCTCTACATTGGAAGCTGAAGCAGTGCCCCATAACTGGATACCGTAACACCATATTGGCTTTAAAAGCGACTTGTATAATAAAAGTTTACAGTCCATGCTAAGTGTTGAATTTCTGCCAATCAACCAGTGTATTTGAGATAACTTAATTTTCATCTGAGTTAGCTTAAAGTCAATATGATGTTTCCATGTAAGCCTTCGATCAAGGTGTATACCAAGGTATTTCACTTGGGAGTGTTGAGGAATATTTTGATTATTGATTCGAATTGGGGAACAAGTATCTCTTCTTAGGGTAAACGTTATATGGACACACTTTTGTTCATTTACCTTAATTCTCCATAAGTTCAACCACATTTCTAATTGTGTAATATGTTCTTGAAAATATCGGGAAGCCTCGTGAGGGTTTTCATGCATACTAAGGCAGGCTGTATCATCGGCAAACGTAGATGTATGGATATTGCTGCTCAAAGGCATATCACAAGTATAGATCAAATACAAAACTGGCCCCAGTATGCTCCCCTGTGGCACACCGGATGATATAGATTCGGGCACACTCATGAATTCTCCTTCCACAACCGTGAACTTCCGGGTAGTGATGTAACTTTCTAATAAATTCACTAAATTTATTGGTAGATATGATTTTAATTTTAGAATTAGACCTTCATGCCACACTTTATCAAATGCCTGAGAAACGTCAATAAACAGGGCAGAACAATACTTCTTTTCCTCAAATGTTTTTCTTATAAATTGAACCAATCTATGAGTTTGTTCAATGGTGCTATGCTGACTTCTAAAACCAAATTGATGGTCTGGGATGCACCCACTATCTGTTAAGGTTGGGGACAATTTTGTGATGAGCAGCTTTTCGAAGAGTTTTGACATAGTTGACAGCAAACTTATTGGCCTATATGACTCAGCTTTAGTAAGATCTTTTCCCGGCTTTGGAATCATTTTGATTTTTGCAAGCTTCCAGAGTTGTGGATAATACTCCAGTCGTAATATGGCATTAGAAATAAACAGCAAGATTCTTATTGCAATATGCGGCAAGTTCATCAGCATCTTGTTAATAATTCCATCAATACCTGGAGCTTTCTTTGGCTTGAGTTCAGCAGTTACTTTATGTACATCACGCATCTTAAACTTTAAGGCTCGAGGGGGTAGAGCAACTACATTCGGCAAATCAGCAACACCAGTACATGTATTTGAGGTAAATACGGATTTTAAATGCTCAGCAAATATTTTGCATTTTTCCGTATCGCTTCTTGCCCAATCTCCGGTAGATGTGCGCAGAGGTGGCTTAAACTCAACGGGGGTTTTAAGCTTTCTAGCAGCGCGCCACAAAGAGTAATTAGATGTCGGAGTGACATCAAGACCTTCCAAATAATTTTTAAGAGATGCAGTTTTTTCAGATGCAAGCAACTCTTGAAGTCGTTTAGAACATTCTTTAAGTCTGAGTTTATGTTGGGGTGATCTGTGCTGTTGCCATTCCCTTCTAGCTCTTCTTTTTTCACATACGAGATGTTCAATATCCCTGGAATAAACTTTATTAAACCCAGACTGCGGATGGGAGGTAGTGGCATGTTCAGCAGCCTGTTTAATAATTTCGTTAAGATTGGCAATGTTAGTTTCAATGTCATTGGGTGTTCTTAACGCAATATTTTCCGTGCAATGACTACTAAGATATTTTTTGAATCCCAGCCAATTAACACGATTGGTCATCTTCGTATATGGGTGAGGTAAGTCACTTCTTAGTGGGTTACAAATTGTAACGATAGTGGGGGAGTGATCGGAGGAGAGATCTAGAGAAGTTTCAACACTAATTAAATACCTAGAAATATTTTTCATTACGCCAAAATCAATAACATCTGGAATTTTTCGTACGTCAGTTGGCCAGTAAGTGGGCTCTCCACTAGAAATAGCATCTAAGTCCATTTTTGAAATAGTATTAAACAAAGCTCGACCTCTAGGTGTTACAAGGCGCGACCCCAAGTACGTATGCTTTGCATTGTAGTCTCCAGCAGCCACGAAAGAAGATCGAAGCGATTTGTAGAACTTCTCATACTGATCTTCGGTAACCGAAAATCTGGTAGGTGAGTAAATTGATCGCATCACGAAATTAGAACAAACATTTTCTACAAAAATATTCATAGCTTGCATATAATCTTCACTAATGTTGTCAAGAATATAGTGCTTGAGTCTTGACTTAATTAGAATTGCAGATCCACCGCATGCTCTCCCTCTAGGGTCCTTTGTATCATACATAGTGTAGCCATTTATTTTGAAAAAGCTTCTCGAAGTCAAATGTGTCTCAGAGACCAATATTATATCAATATTTTTTTCCGTAAGGAAGTGCTCAAGTTCATTTTTATGTTGGCGAATGCCGTTTGCGTTCCAGAAACATATTTTTAACGTGTTCATGGCTTGTTAATTAATGCTTGAAGCAGAGTATTCTGCATTCTCAGCATTTCTTGCATCATGTTAGTCATATTTGTTGTAAAATTATTTATAGTTTGCACTAAATTATCAATAGTAGCTTCAAGGCGACTAAAGTTAAAGCTTGAGTTTGCATTTGTTGAATTATTTGGAGGTGGAACATTTTGTGCGGGAATAGAATTTGTTCTAGCAGCATCGGCATACGATACACGGGAAGTAACTGGTTGGCTCCTTTGCACAAAAGTGGCGGAGTAAGCGTTTGCTGATTGAGATGGAGCTAATTTGGGTTTTTGCACCATAGTCTGTTTGACAAAAGAGTACACAGGACAACCTCTGTAGTTAGCGGTGTGATTACCTCCACAATTACTGCATTTTTTATCACTTTGATCTTTTGGCTTATTGCAACTAGCAGTGCCGTGTAATTCGCCGCACACAACACAAACAGTGGGTAATTTACAGTATGTTTTTGTGTGGCCATATTCTTGGCAATTATGGCACTGTACGGGACCTGATCGCTTATGTGGCTCTTCAACTGTGATTTTTCGGTATAAGATGTATTTTAGGCTATAAATTGGATGTGTCTCGTTTTTTTTCAGCTGTATATCATTCGGCTCCAATTCAACACGAAATAGAGGCTGGGGGATCTTCTCCCTATTTATTATATTGGTAAAATTTTTTACCTTAAATCCTTGTATCATGAGTGCATCTTTTACTTCTTCGGGATTAACATAAGAGTCAATACCCTTCAATACGATCGGCATACCTTTGGCACTCTTAAGCTGGTACGTATAAAAACTTGTTTTATTTTTTTCAAATTCAGTCACTATTTTACGGAAATTTTTTTCTTCGTATATTTCAATTTTAGTTTCGTCAATGTTACCACGCTTTATTGGAATAACATGAAATGCGTTTTCACCAATGGACGAGACTAATTTTTTAATTAGGGCGTTAGAATTTTTCTCTCTCAAATATATAGGTGGGGGCTTAAAAGACTTTTGCGATGATGCAGCGGGCTTGTCGTCGGTGACTTGCAATAATGAAAAACGATTTTGACGATTGGTAGATGATGCGCTATTATCCCTAGACATCTTTGGAGCAGATGAAATTTTTGAAGAATTCGGGCTTCGCCCACGCTTTACCACTGTTATGTATCTGTCCATTCCGACTTGTACCTTGGATTTTGAGCTACTTTTATCTGTAGTGATAACTTTATTAAGTGATGAACACGAGCCTGAAGGAGATGATATTACTGACTTATATGACGAAGTACTAGGCAACTGTAATGTTAATGAATCACTATTTGGCATTGGACAAAGCGAAGTTGATCGCTGACGAAAAATTGGATTTGACGTTAAAAAAATATTTTCATTAGATTTATTATTTGTATTATTTTCATTGAGAGCTTCAGAACTCACAGTAAAATAGGCATTTCTGCCGTTAGAACTCACTTCATAATTTTTTGTATTTGAGGTACTCATATAGAGTATTCCTCAAGGGCACTTTTTGTGTTTTTTTTGCTTACGATTTTTTTTTGTTTTTGTAATTTTTGATTGTTTATTTGTTTTTGAGGTACTCGTATAGAGTATTCCCCAATGTCACTGTTTATATTTTTTTTGTTTCTGTTTTTTTGTATTTGTTATTTCCACTATGTAAAAAATATTAACAAAGCAGTAAAGCTTATTTATTAAAGTCAGTATGTGCCTATTACGAATAATATGTACTACGAATATTTTTTTTGTATAATTATTTATTTGTTTGGTATGTATGTAAGAAAAAATTCCGCTAATCGACTGTTCGCTATGAAGGTACCACGAGAACTGAACTTGAAAAGTTGGCTCAAAAAAAGCAATTTTTCAAATTGCTTGGATATTAATATATATCCAAGGCTATGTAAATTTTATTTACATTTATATTTATCTTTAGTTTGCTCCCGCTGATTGATTCTTTTTCTAAATTGGCATCAGTATAAAATAAATTATCTAACGGGCTGAAAGTTGAAACTTGTCTTACCGTGTTATCTTCTTTAAGTTTGTAGCAAAGTTATTTGGAAGACTGGATTCCGAATGATGGACCTATTTGCCGGTTTCTTGAGAATTCAATATTCAGATATTTATCAAAAGTTAAATAAATTTTTTCTTAAGCAAATAAGCTGAGTTGGCTTTTTTGTAAATAAATGCCTAGAAAGCATTAAAAATATGTATGTATGTATGTATCTTTAGAAGCTTCAAGTAATTTATTATTATAGGCACAGATCATATATTTTTATATTTTGTGACTTTACTTTATCATAAAAATAGTATTTTTTAGTCTTTAAATATGCAAAACCTGATTTTTATTCTTAAAAATCAGATTAAGCAGATTTGTTTTAATTTTTGTTGTATCTAAAGTTGCCCCTTTTTTTCTTAAAATACTTTTGTTGGTGCCACCTTTTTTTAAAATCCTCTTTTTGTGCCACTTTTTGAAATTTTACAACGGTAACGCTGCACATAAGAGCTTACCATCTACATATTACACATACACACCCAAACGTACAATGTGCAAAATAACAAACATACATGTATCAACAGTACTTCTTTTCATTGTTTGTTATAAACAAGAAGTCTTGGCGACATCGCTTGTTAACAGTTTTACACACGTACACCAATACATCCATCGTGCTTCGTTTATAGTACGACAGCATTTATTATTTGCTTAGTATAATACATGCCACGAGAATACATTTAAAAAACATGACGTATTTATATTTCAAGACTGCTCACGCAGGCCTCTAATATGTATGTATGCAGAAATCTTTGTACATCAACTGTGGCGGCCTTCGAAAACAGTTAGTTGTTCCGTTCTACAAAGGCGACATTTTGAGTTCAAGATTAGATATTAAATTCTAATAAATATACATTTATTGGCTATTTTTATGTTTTAATAACTAACTTCAGAATTTTATTAATTTAGGAAAATGATTTTATTTTAAGTTTAAAAAATACATCCTACATCCTACTCGTCTGCAAGAAATTAAAAAAATTTTAAATAATTTTTTTGGGGTTTAATTTCTACTTTTGTCGATTGCCTGCTAAACTTTTATAAGATTGTTTTATAAAAATTTATATTAAAAAAGTAATATATAAAACAAACTTATTATCAAATATATATTTAAAAAAACTACATTAAATTGATTTTGGCGATATTTGGTGATTTTTAATATCAATAGAATAGATCGGAAAAAATTTGACAACCATGTGCTTAACCACCAGAAAATAAACTTCAGCAAAAAGTTTCAAATTATGCATAAAGGTTCCAGAATGTCACATCATTCATTCAGTAACTTTCGTGCATTCACATCTTTAGCGCGGTTTACAATTTTTTTCTCGATGTGTGTGTATGTATGCCCATGTAGATTATACATTATAGAAGCATTATAGTTGTTATTGTTGTTTGTGTATTTCGTCTGCACTGGCTTATGCGTTTGTATATTTGTATATTTCTTAATAAGCAGAAAATAAGGCGTTATAGTTGTGGTTGTGTTTTGAATAGTTACAACAACAACGTCTTGTATGTTTGAGTGCTTATGAGTATTTTGTTCTTTAGCGAATAAAGTCTGGATTATTCTTCTTGTACACAAGGAGCTTTATGGAAAGCATGTGTATTATTTTTACTCGCGTATATTTTCGTAACAATATGTTTTAGGTAGTTTGTGAAAGAATTAAGAAGTCAAGGCTTCTCGGTTTGTGTTGGCCTTTGTTTTGCCCATGCAGCTGTTACTTTTGCTAAATCATCATTTGTGATTTTTGGATTGTCGATTATATGGTTTTACTTGCTAGTTTAAACGGCCAGTCGTAGTGGTTTAATCTTAAATTAATATTGACAACATACACTTGTGAAACATATAACTTTTTATAAAAATTATATGATAAAATAATTTAAAAACACATTAATATTTTATATTATTTATCTATTTCCTTTAAATAATAACATTTCATAGTTTTTTCTTCATCCCACAAAAACTCAAAGTGTGTTGATAACATGTATGACTTTTGAACAGAAAATGTTGCCACTATTTTTTCCTCAGTATGGTAATACTACACATAATAGGAAGTTTAAACTACCACTAAAAACACCAAACTCAATTAATGTGAGATTAAGTTAATTTTCGGATTAGCTAATTGAGAAATAAACTAATGTTAATCTCGAATCCAAAAAGTCGTTTTTAGTGTTTGTCAGAATAAATATTTACAATTAACCTTGGTGTTATTTGTTCCTTAAAAATTATCACATGTAATTTGGCTTACAGAGCGATGCGTACTTGAGCTTAATCGAATCATAAATAAATTTATATACTTTTCTAATTTTATAATTCTTCTTCTCCTTGGTACACTCACACATTTTTCAAACAACAAAAATTAAACTTGTTATTCAGGCTAGGGGTGGATGTTCTCTGTTGATCCAATAAAATAATTAATTCAAAATAAAAACACTAAAAAAAGAAAGAAACGCTACCAAATAATTAATGTGTGCAAAATAAAATCAAATTAACTACAAAAAATACAAAGACCATTGGAAATAAACTAAACAATTTTATAAATAATTGAATACGGGTAATATGTAAATAGAAATATTTAAATTTTTTTCTAAAATACAAAGTTTCCAATTCGTTTCAGACAATTTCAGATTTGGGATTCATACATGAAGAGATTTGACATCATTATTATGATGGGTGAAACTACAATATATGCGACAGCGGCAACAGTAAAGCGTTCGAGTTTTTTTTTTTTGGTTTCAACTAATTTGGTACAATAACAATAAAAAAATCCGGCTTTTTCGACTCTACTCTAATGTTTTTACTTTACTTTTTACTAATCATGCACGTGGACTCCTCTAATCAAAAAAATATAGAAACTAATAAAATATTTAAGTTTAGGGTTCAGTGAACCAAATAATTCCCAGTGAAAAAAAATGGAAGTCATTCTAGCGGAAGTACATTTTCATTGCTTCCAAAAAATCGATATTTTTAATTTGTCGAGAGTGAGCAATAAACCATGTAGGAGCTTATTTTAGTCATACAAAACCTTGTAACTCCTCCATAGTGTTAGAAAATACTCACCAGAATTTAAAAAAAATTTATTTTTTTAAAGAAATTTATGAACTAATTTTATTCTAAAATTTAAAAGTTATTTGCTTAAATTTACATGAAAACACTGTTTCGGGCTTAAATTCTTATAAAAAGAAACGAATAGTTAAAATAGGTAACTATTTACCATTTTTCCTAGATGAAAATATTATCGTAGAACACAAAAAAGGGAATTTTTCTTAATATCGCTTCCAATTCAGTGACCAGGCATCGAAAAAGAGAACTTCTTGCAATGACAACCCTATGTAAAAATCATTAGATCGGATCGAAATTTGCACTACTTTTTTGGAGTCTCTTTTTTTACTGGGTTGTCACAGAATATTTCTCTTGTAAGGTTTGCATTGGAGCAATTTCGTTTTCTTCTCTTGAAGAAAATAAGCTGTTTTGGTTGAATTGTTATCTGCAATTCTTAAATATAAAAATAAAACTGTTATTTTGTCTAAGTCCAAGAGCAATAACTGTATTTAATTAACATTAGTAGAATTAAGATGTCTTCTGTAAATACTATTCATTAGAATTTAGTTATTTGCCTTGCACTTTGAGAAAATAATAGTTTTTTGCGCTCTTATAAAATTTTCAAGCCTTGCAGATAGCACTTTTTGAATATAAACCCTCGATATATTGCAATAAAAAATGTTAGATACTTTGTGGTTTTTAACTTTTTAGTAATAAAAATTCTAAGATATATTGCAATCTAACAAGTTAAACAAATATAAATTTTTGTATACAAATTCCCACAAATAACCTTTGAACAGTGTTGCCAGAATTTCTAAGGCTAAAATCTTTAAAATTTAACAACTTTTCACGAAAAAATCTTCAAAATCTGCATTTTATTTTTAAAATCTTCAAAAAATCTCCAAAGATATTTTTAAAACAACTTTTTTATATATTATTAAAAAATTTACATAAATATGGATGTACATTAGCCCGTCCCTTATATGGGGTTTTTTTTTTTTTTTTTCAAATATGTTACGCATACCCTCTAATATTGTTCGAAATGGTCTAGAAGAGCTAAATTAAAAATATTAAACCTTTTGGACAATGTTAACCCATGCCAAGACTCGGTCAAATTTTACATTTGGGGTCATATAAGGCTATATATGGAGTTTCTAAAAAAAAACTTTTGATAGACAAATTTAATAACAACATTATGAAATATGATAATTATTATAAAAATTACCCATCTGTAGCCAATACTAACCCTTTCTGGCCCCACGTATATTTGAATAATACAACAAAGAAGGCAAACTTCCCATATTTTAGAAACTGTCAGTTTACATACTCATACAGTTTTTTATTTATTGTACATTATTTTTTTTAAACTGCTATTAATCATATAACATTTAGGGTTTTTTATTGTGTTCTAATGCTTTCTTACACATAAGTAAATACGAAATATAAACAAAATGATTACCGTTAATTTATGCCAGAATTTAAAATTTTGATATACGCTCACGTGGGGGTTTGTTATGGTTATAATGGAACAAAGTTATGTATTAATTATTCGTTTGGATATTTTCTCTTGAGATACAACTTTCTGTGCTCCTGCACGCATTGTAGTAAATATTGTTTTTGTTCTTCATCTGCAGTGATCAAACCGTGAAAATCTTGCATGAGCTTTACCGATCTCTCAGCAACATCATTTATTGGCTTCAGATCAGAAATAAATTCTCTGGCCTTTATATATGATGCGTTTTCATTCCATAAAATGGGAGAAACTGTTAAAAAATCATCCGGGGGTTTGTTATGGTTATAATGGAACAAAGTTATGTATTAATTATTCGTTTGGATATTTTCTCTTGAGATACAACTTTCTGTGCTCCTGCACGCATTGTAGTAAATATTGTTTTTGTTCTTCATCTGCAGTGATCAAACCGTGAAAATCTTGCATGAGCTTTACCGATCTCTCAGCAACATCATTTATTGGCTTCAGATCAGAAATAAATTCTCTGGCCTTTATATATGATGCGTTTTCATTCCATAAAATGGGAGAAACTGTTAAAAAATCATCCGGTATTCTCAAATTTATAATATATATATATTATTATATATATATATATATTATTTATTTATATATATATATATATATATAATATATCGCCTTGGCCATCCAACAGACCAAGAAAAAGACGGATTACTTGCTTTGAGTTTGTTTATAGTCACAACATATGTGAAGCCGTGGATAACCTGTCCGTCAGCATTAAAGGCGCCGTACCAGGATTTATGTTTCCTCAAAACATTGAAACAATATGAAAACATCGATAAAGAAATATCGAAATCAGCTTTCGGGAAGTTTTGTCAACACTTGTGGTATTTGTCGCCAGAATGTGCTATATTTTCTTTATTTGACAATGATGTGGAATTGGAAACAAAGGCAAAGATGGTGGCAAACTTTAGTAAAGATAATGTTTCCAATAATATAAAACGCTACATTCTAGATGAGGACAGCACTGATTTTTTATTAAGTAAGCACATGTTACTATTTTTAATTGTATGTCTTTTATTAACTTTATTTGTTTTGCAGAAAAACAAATGTGCGACTTTATCAACAACAAAAGCAAAGATACTCTTATAAATTTGAGAATACCGGATGATTTTTTAACAGTTTCTCCCATTTTATGGAATGAAAACGCATCATATATAAAGGCCAGAGAATTTATTTCTGATCTGAAGCCAATAAATGATGTTGCTGAGAGATCGGTAAAGCTCATGCAAGATTTTCACAGTTTGATCACTGCAGATGAAGAACAAAAACAATATTTACTACAATGCGTGCAGGAGCACAGAAAGTTGTATCCGGATTGCAAGAAAGACACTCTCAAGAGAAAATATCCAAACGAATAATTAATACATAACTTTGTTCCATTATAACCATAACAAACCCCCACGTGAGCGTATATCAAAATTTTAAATTCTGGCATAAATTAACGGTAATCATTTTGTTTATATTTCGTATTTACTTATGTGTAAGAAAGCATTAGAACACAATAAAAAACCCTAAATGTTATATGATTAATAGCAGTTTAAAAAAAATAATGTACAATAAATAAAAAACTGTATGTGTATGTAAACTGACAGTTTCTAAAATATGGGAAGTTTGCCTTCTTTGTTGTATTATTCAAATATACGTGGGGCCAGAAAGGGTTAGTATTGGCTACAGATGGGTAATTTTTATAATAATTATCATATTTCATAATGTTGTTATTAAATTTGTCTATCAAAAGTTTTTTTTTAGAAACTCCATATATAGCCTTATATGACCCCAAATGTAAAATTTGACCGAGTCTTGGCATGGGTTAACATTGTCCAAAAGGTTTAATATTTTTAATTTAGCTCTTCTAGACCATTTCGAACAATATTAGAGGGTATGCATTAGAAAAATTAAATTTTCATATATAAGGGACGGGCTAATGTACATGTACATGTGTAATATAAATATTTTTCATTAACCCATATTCATAAAATTTAAACTCGGCTTAAAATATATTTTATTTAAATTTTTTAGAATTTTTTTTTAAATAACTTTCAATCATTTTTTTTATGAATAGAAGCCTTGAATGTTCGAAGAATGTGCATTTCGTTTCTGCTTAAGAAACTCATCAGCAGACTTCAAGCAAAAAATTTTTTAAATAAGACAAAAAACTTCATATGTTTATAGAACGACTATCAATGTGTTACTAAGAATTACGTACACAAACATAAAAGGAAATATTCACAAAAACTATTTTGGGTTACAAAACGTTTAACAAACAAATTTCCATACAAAGTTTGTTTTGTAAACCAAAACTATTTTTTATGAATACGGTAGGAAAAGCTTCTAGCAAAAATCTTTACAAGATAACATCTTCGATTTTGCGACATTGGTTGAAGTGTACTGATAAGTTTGACGGTTTTTTCACACCGAAAACTTACTTTGCAAAGTCTTGAGTTTGTTAAAGAAAAAGGAATATAGAATAAGATCTCTTTTCTCTTCTCTCTTACAAACTTTAGACTTTGCAAAGTAAACTCTTGTGTGGAAAACCCGTCTTTATTTAGGAGAAACGAAATGCATAAAACCAACAAACAAATAAAAATTCTTCATACTTATGTGCAAACAATATAAAATGAATTAGAAAAGAAATCGGAAATGAATGAGAAAAGAAATCGGATTTGTTACATAAATATCCAAAGGACTTCGAAGTTTTGTTTTATTCAAGTTCATTTGACTCAAAATTCTTTCAACATTTGCAAATGAATGTGGTAAAGACATTTCATTCATTTTAATTTAACTTAGGGCTGCAAAATCATAATCAGAATAAGCTCGTTTTATATCTTATATTCTATTCCAGAAGCTTACCAAAGTTACTTCTTCTTTTTCTTTAATGATGTCTTCTAAATTCAAAAATTGTAACTCTCTGAACTGTGAGTAGTTCACAAATAAAAAAAAGTAGTAACAGTAATAGCAAAAATGTAAAAAAATTCACTATAATTGGAGTTGAAAAATCTGCGTTTTTAGGCTAAAAATCTTCAAATCTGGATTTCGTCTTTTTGGAGGGTAAAAATCTGTAAAATCCAGATAAATCTGCATTTCTGGCAACCGTGCCTTTGAAGTGACAAAGGTCGCACTTAAATAAACCCTTTTTACTCTATTAATTCTTTTTTTGATATGTAAATAAATGAGCATGTACCCCAAAAGTCTTATTACGACCTAATAAAAAATACACAAAATTAAAAAATACAAGTAAGAGTGCTATATTCGTCTGTGCAGAATTAGCAATAGTTGAATATTTTATGCTACACTCTATATTTAATATTTGATATTCACATGTATTCCAGTTGTCAACATCGACGTCACAGTAAGATATCCTGATATATTAATCAATATGACTTTATCTATATGAAAGATATTTTTGTGTATATTAATAATCCCGAAAGTATTTTTAAGTTTGGGTGATCAATCGTGGGAATAATACAAAAACTGGTGTAAATTATGCAAATGCTAAATGTCCCATATCCTCAAAACTAGAGCTGATAGGAAAAAACTAATGACGTCATCGTAATCAGGAGATAAAAATACAAAAGTATAGGCTATTTTTATTTAAACATTATAAAAAACGTCCATTTTTTTGTGCAGTGTAATTGATAGCAAATATGGAACATTAGAACACAATTAAATATTTGTTGCTCCAACATGTACATTTATGTATTTTACAGATATACACTGGCGAGCAAAACTGGTTCATAATAATTAAAAAAACTTTAAACCCAATATATGCAGAGTTTATATTATTAATTATAAAGTTATAAATAAAATCACTCCTCTCAAATGTTGACTTATTAACTGTAAAAGAATGAAGGAAAATATTGTTCACAAGTAGTTAAAAAAACATCAAAATAAAATGTACTCATTTATCCAGTTTTGCACGTTTTGCTTTTCTGTTTTTAAAGTCCCGTTACTTCAGTTTTTTTTTATTCTTTTAGCAATATTCATTTAGTATTCAAGCTTTATTAGTGCAGCAGACATGACGTTAAAATTTTGTGTGTAATTTTTCTTTGTAAGTTGTGTAAAAAATTAAATGAAGAAAATTTCAGTTGAAATGGAAAACAGCACTGTCGCTCTAGCTGAAAAAGGGTATTCATCAAGAAAAATTGCTAGAGAAGTCGGCGTTTGTCATCGAACAGTACTTTCAACCATAAAAAAAAGAAATTCAAAACAGTTAAAAAACCCTGGAGGTCGTCCAAGATCATTGAGTGATAGTGATGCACGTCTAATGGAGCGATTGTTAAGAAAACAAGAGGTTAGAACACCAAAAACAGCAGCTAATGCTATAAACAAGAGTGTAAGTGAATGGACTGCACGACGAGCACTGCGAAGAATTGGCCTAGTTTCAGCAGTTAAACAGAAAAAACCTGCGCTCTCTGAGAAGAACGTCAAAGCTCGTCTGAATTTTTGCAAGAACCACAAAGATTGGTCTATCGAAGATTGGAAACGAGTTGTATGGTCGGATGAAACAAAAGTGAACAGATTCCAATCTGATGGCAAGGAGTACTTCTGGAAGCGGCCGAATGAAAGCATTCAAAGGAGCCATGTGAAACAAACGATGAAGCACGGGGGTGGAAATATAATGGTGTGGTGATATTTCACATGGTAACACATCGGTCCACTGGTGAAAATCAATGGAATAATGAAAAAGGAGGACTACCTCACCATACTCCAAAATAATTTGCTAGATTTTGTCGATAAATGCGCTTACCCTGCTGACGAAATCATTTTCCAGCAAGACGGAGACCCTAAACATACACCAAAAATAGTTTAAAAGTGGTTGGAGGAGCAAACATTTCAAACGTTAAAATGGCCAGCTCAAAGTCCGGACTTAAATTCGATCGAAAATTTGTGGGCAATTGTAGAACGAAAGCTGGCACAATATGAAAATCTTGCAAATAATCTTAACGAACTTTGGATAAGAATCGAAGCAGAGTGGCAAAGTATAATTAGTGAAACAATTCAAACACTTGTAGAAAGCTTGCCAAAGCGTATTAAGTCAGTAATAAAAAACAAGGGATTATGGACTAAATACTAAATTTTCCAATTTAAGAAGCTAAATGAGCAAACGTGCAAAACTGGATAAATGCTGCTAAATAAGATTTAAGCTTTCTTTATTTATTTATCAAACGTAATAATTTTACTTTAAAGTATTATGTTTTATTAGGGGATACTCTAAGTTAATATATAATACAGTGCTTTTCGCTTAAAGCGAACTTGCAGGGACTGATCAAATTTGTTCGTTTTAAGCGAAGTTCGTTTTAAGTGAAGACATCAAGAAACCATTATTGTGTGTGCACATGTCTTTTTTAATACTTTGGCTATTTATTTATTTATTAAAACAATTTTAGAGCATTGTAGTCTTTAAAAAAATCAGTTATTTTAGTTTGCTTAGTATATTGGCTTCATTTATATACACTTCCACTTGGGCCAAGTGGTCAAGAATTTGTTGTGGAGTGTCGCGAGACTGAAGAAAATTTCTTACACAGCTTACGCTACACATTGCAACTTTGCATTTTTTGTTATTTTTTTTTTTTTTTGCATTTTTTGTTCATGGCAACACACTTCTTGGTTCGTTTTAAGCGAAAAAAAGATCAATTTACATGCAAAAAAAGTTTGTTATAACCGAAAGTTCGCTTTAAGCGGGTTCGTTATAAGTGAAAAAATTTTCATGGTTTTATAGAAATAAAAGTTCGTACTTTCCAAAATGGTTCGTTTTAGGCGAAAGTTCGTTTTAAGCGGGTTCGCTATAAACGAAAAATACTGCATATAATATTTTTTTTTTAATAAAAAAATTTATATATAAAATGTTAATCCTTTTTTTAATACTATGTATCCACTTTTGCTCGCCAGTGTACATATGTACATAAGTACATATGTGTCCTTAATTATGAAAGTGGTCTAAGCCATATATTTCTCTGGTCCAGATATTTAGTAAATTACAATTGAACAAATTGAACAGTATACATATTTATATTATGCAGCATTTTAATTTAGAGTTGTACTAGTCTCGATTTATATAAATTTATTTAATAATGTTTAAATATTTATTGAAGCTTTTCAAAGATTTATTTGATACTTCGAAGCAAAAATGCACATGACTTAGAACACTTTCATAATTAAGGGCACATGTGTACATACATATTTGATTTGTAAAAAATTTAAAATTTTTTGTTAGAGTGCAATTTTTAGTAAGTGACCTATCAATATTTTTCGACCAAATAATTTGATTCGAATATTTAATTTTTGATATTAGCAATAGTTGAATATTTTATTCTACAGTTGTCAACATCGACGTCACCTCAATACAATACCTAAAAATGTGGGCTTGGTTACTCGCTCTCGAGATGTTCAAAAACCGTGCTACTATTTAATAACCCTAAAATAGTCTAAGTATTATACCTCTATAGCAAGTAGCCTAACATGTTTTATATTTTCCCGTATTTAGTAATCTTTAATGTTGCAAAACTGTTTAGTGTCTCAATTGAAACATTCCATTCCATCCATATTCCTAAAGAATCTTTTCCATTTTGCTCAGCAGGAAGGAACGTTTTCAGGAAAATGAAAAGGACACTTCCTTTAATTTATTTTACCGATAAATATTATTTCTATTTCCGTTTACTAAGAAATTAATAAGAATTCGTTACAAGCTATAAAATAAAGATTTATCGATTTGAAACAAAAGTGTGCTGAGAGCATAATAAGCAAAATGGCACAAACCTTCGTTTATACTTAAGTGAGATATCCATACAAAAATTTAACATAGATAAAAAAAATCTTGAGTAAAGATCTTCCTAAAACCTGAAATATTTTTAACTGACAAAAATAGTTTTTGGTTTATTTTTTTTTATTAATTTCCAACCCTAGAACCATAATTTAGATTTTTATGGTTTTTAATAGTAATTTAGTAGTTTTTTCTAAAACATAGATAAATATTTAATTACCAAATAAATATCTAGTTTGATTTAATTAGTTTTATATACCAGAAAAAGTTTAAGTTTTCCAGGTCTGGAGCAATGATTTTTATTTTTCTAATTCTTAATTCCAAACTATTTCTTTTTCTATCACATAAAGTACATTTAATTTGTAAGCAAAAAAAAAACTAATTGACCTAATTAGTTTTATATACAAAAAAATAAATAAATTTTCCAACCCTGCAATCATCCTATTATATTTTTCTGCTTATACCTATCTAGTATTTAAAAATTATGTAAAATATGTGTAGCGAACAAAGAAAAAAGGAAATAAGAAAATAATTAGTTTTTTTAGTTATTTTAATATCAAAAAAAAAAATGAATTAAATTTTCCAGCCCTGGAGGTGCGGTTTTTATTTTTCTAATTTTTTATACCAAACTTTTCTTTCCATGACATAAAATATATCTAATTTATAAAGAAAAAAAATTATAATCCCTTATAAATTTTATCATCATAAAAAGTGTAAGTTTCCCAACCCTGGAATCATCCTTTTATTGTTTTCTGATTTCTTACACCAATTTATTTCTTTTAAGAGTATAAAATATGTTTAATTTATATAGAAAAATAAAAAATTAAAATTACTTTTGTATAAAATTTTTTTAAAGTTTTCCAACCCTGGAAACTTATTTTTAATCTTTTTACATTTTTTAATTCGAAATACCAAATTTTATTCGTACTGAAGTATAAAATAAGTTTATTTAATAAAAACAATAAAAATGAGTTAGACTTATATTACAAAAAGTGTAAGTTTCCCAACCCTGGAATCATCCTTTTTGATTTTTCTGATTTCTTACACCAATCTCTTTATCTTAAGAACATAAGATATGTTTAATTTATAGAGAAAAAGCAAAAATTTGTTTTAGTAAGTTACTTTTGTATAAGAAAAAAGTAAAAGTTTTCCCATCCTGGAAACGTTTTTTTTAATTTTTTAAATTTTGTTTAATTTATTTTTAATACCAATTTTATTCGTACTGAAGTATAAAATAAGCTTATTTAATAACAGACAGACGGACATCGCTTATTTGTATTCCCAATTCCTATTGTGGAAATTACATTCGGAATGACAAACCTATTTATATCCTTTTCCATTTCTGTTAAAGGGTATAAAAGTTTATGTTTTGGGCCCCTCATATCGTTCCTACCATTTCAAACTATCCAATATGCAAATTTGTAATTTTCTGAAGAGCGCGAAGACCCGTCAATTGTGAATTTAATTAATGTGATTTTCTAAAGAAAAAAGAACAAATTAAACTACATAGACTTTTTATATGAGAGAAATGCGCATTTTTCTGTGCAGAAACGCTATGTACTTGAGCGGAGATTGTTATTGACATCAGGGGACAAATCGCGGCACTCGTTATCGAACAAAAGTACGAAATATTTCCATATAAACTCTATTAAAATATTTCGTAATTTCGTTCGATAACGCGTGCTGCGATTTGCCCCCAGATATTTAACGCGAATTTCAAATGAAATTGAATATGAGAAATGATTATTGTGTATACATAGAACATCGCAACATTTTCTATTTAATCTAGGACCAAAATGTCGTAATCGGATTAAAAAGGGTTTGACGAATTTCTTTATAATTTTTGTTATTTAAAAATTTAATAAACACAAAGAAGTGTCAGTCCAACCAAATTGTTGCCAAGTTGTTGAGCGCTTTCGCTCAAGAGAGAACATATTTGAAGGACAACGATTATAATGTCTTTCCAAGGAGAAGTTTGCCCGGACGAGACAATATCGTCCGCTTAAGCATGTGTCTGTTATGTCAGATGCCCCTGTACACTCATAGACTATAATATGGAAAGAACTAACCATGCACTTTTAGGGTTAAATATAAATTACATTTTTGCTATAAAAGTCGACGACTCTCTGTCTATCTTGTATTTGCAGTGTTTGCTGTAAAATTTTTATGACTTGCACGAAGTTTTTTGAAGTGACTAGAATAGCACTTTCATTCAACTGTATCGACTTTTAAAACGATCGAATTTATTTATGTGTTTGAGTATGTCGGTCATGTACACGAGCATTTAAAATTCAATAATATCAAACTCATAATTTGTTTTTTTTAAGAAAACTTGATCCAACAGTTGAAGGTGAAATTAAATTTTGTATTTATTAAATAAAAACACAAAGATAGAAGAATAATGAAAGATTTATACACTGAATTCAATTAATTTGAACATTATAAAAATTATACTTATAATTTAAAATGTATAAATAAATTGAACTGGCTATTTTTATAATTGTGTTTCTTTTCTCTTTTGCAGATCAATTTAAATCTGTAATAAATTAAAAAGTTACTATAAATACGCATTAAGAAGAAAAAAAGCACACCACACCCACACATAAACTAATTAATGAAGTGCAAGTCTATAACATAATTTATGTACATATTTATTGATTTATGTTCATTTGAAAATTATGCCATTCAACTAAAATGACTAATTTGCGTACAACAACGCCAACAATATTGTTTGTCATTTTGGCAACACATTTAATCGAGCATGTGCATTCGAATGACAACTTGCGTATTGCATACGAATGGAAGGAAATCGATTTCAAATATGGCAGCGCTGAAGAACGTTGGGCCGCTATCGAAAGCAAGGAGTTTAAGCCAGAAAATGTTATACCATTTGGCATTGAAGTTTTTCGGTCGAGACTGTTTGTAACTCTGCCCCGTTGGCGCGATGGTGTGCCAGTTTCATTGGCCTACCTTGATCTAAATGGTAAGTTTTGTTAAACATTTTAAACACTTCAACTAAAATTACACATAAATGTACTTTGTTAATAATAGTGCAGCTGGTAGCTAGTAAACTTTAATCCTCACAAAAACATAAATGTGAAAAAAGGCCACGTTCCTTTCCAAAATTTCGGTCATTAAAAGTAGTGAGATAAAAATTTTGACCAAGTTCTTGTTTGGCACAAGAACAAGTAGGTCTGCCCTTTTAAACTGACGCAGTCGTTATGAATAGAACTATAACATACTAGAAATTTTAAATTTAATAAGCTTTATTAAGAAAACCTTTCAAAAAGTAGTCAGATCCTCACAAAAACATAAATGTGAAAAAAGGCCAAGTTCCTTTCCAAAATTTCGACCATTAAAAGTAGTGAGATAAAAATGTTGACCAAGTTCTTGTTTGGCACAATACCTACTATCACTGTAATATGCTATGCATTATGTAAATTTGTAACTGTAAGAGTGTCATATGATTTGTAGATAATCTGCGAACTTGACAATATTTTTCACGATATAGAGAAATAAACAAGTATGCATTATTCTCTTCTTTTTTAGAAAGGTAAAAATATTGCCAAGTTAGCACATTATCTAGAAATTATATAACACCCTTACGATTACAAATTTATATAATGCATTCCATATTGCAGTGATAGGTATTGTTCCAAAATCGAACTTGGTCAAAATTTGTATTTCACTAATTTTGAGGGCCGAAATTTTGGAAAGGAACTTGGCCTTTTTTCACATTTATGTTTTTGTGAGGATCTTACTACTTTTTGGAAGGTTTTCTTTATAAAGCTTTTTGAACTTTAAATTTCTAGTCTGTTATAATTCTATTCATAATGTCTGCACCAGTTGAAAAGGACAGAGTTACATAAAGTAATATGCTATAGGGTGATATGTGCACCACTGTTTCATAATAAGGAGCGAGTAATTTGATTAATTTTTTAAGAGTCATCTGAGTCGAAATATGTAAAATATAGTGTAAATTTTAGTGGTAGTGACTCCGCCTATTTTTCTTAAGTCTCCTCAGCCGAAGTACTTTTGAAAACGCAAAATTAAATGCGTGAAATGTGTATGCAAGGTTTTAATACAGTTGCTTGTGTTTTAAATTTATCTAGTTGGTAACTTACCTAAGTCTATTTTTTTGCAAAATTTCATTTCTCTACCGTATAATATTTCGATACAAATTTTAAAAACGTGGCCCCACTTTCCTTATTTAACAATCTGTGCTTTCAGATTTTTCCTATTCGTTAATCCAGGATTTTAAATCTATCTTGGTGATCTCTAATTAAGATTATTGGTCAATTGAATTTCAGTTCTCTAGTGCAAATTCTAGCTTGAAATGTTATGGCCGTAAAAAGTTAAAAGCTTTAGTACAAAATTATTGTCACCCCTGCCACTCCTGGTTAAAATATTTGGGTTTTTAGATTTTTCTCAATTTTCAAATTTCACCACTCTAGCGCATATTTAATTATTTAATTTTTATGGGCGTATTCCCGCCTACTTTTTTTAAATAAATTTTTTTTGCCAGTGCCAATCATATATGTCTAGTTTCATTGGAAGCGGATATTAATATTTAAATAAATAGTATATTTAAATCTGCTTATCCGAATTACATGAAATAGGATGTTTAAATTGTATGGGCGTGTTAACATCCATTTTTTTCCACGAAATTTTATAACTTTGCATTATTCCAACATTTGTGCCAAATTTCAGTAATATCGCTTGAGATAAACATTTTAAATTTTCTCTTTTAATTGTGTGCTTTATTGGAATAACCCGCCCCCTGGTCAAAATCTCCGGGTTTTCAGATTTTTCTAGTTAGTTGCTAATATAGACCTACTTGTTTATCAAATTTCAGCTTATATAAAATAAACGCTAGTATTTTATATACTTTTTACTCACGGACGTGATACCGCCCACTTTTTTAATCACAATACCTGTTGTAGCCATTAGTTATCTTTCCTCTCAAGTTTCGTTGAAAACGGATAGCAATAAATATATAAATATATAGTATATTCAAATGTGCTGACCCGAAGTACATGAAATGGGAGGCTTAAATTGTATGGGCGTGTTAAAGGCCTCTTTTTCAACGAAAATTTATAGCCTTGTATTATTGCAACATGTAAGCCAAATTTCAATAAAATCGCTTGAGTTTAACGCATTAGATTTGTTTTTTAAATTCTGAGTCTTAAGTGTGTAGCCCCGCCCTCCTAGGTAAAATTTTTGAGTTTTAAGATTTTTCTAGTAGTTTGCTTATCTATAACTACTCGTTTATCAAATTTCAGCTCACTAGCGCAAATTTTAATTTTTATTCTTATGGGTGTGCTCCCGCCTACTTTTTTTAACCCCAAATTTTTTTTGGGGTAGTAGTTATCTCTCCTGTTTAGTTTCGTTGGAAACGGATAATAGTAAATACATAAATAGTACATTTAAATGTAATGACCCGAAACACATGAAATAGGAGGCTTAAATTGTGTGTGTAACGCCCACTTTTGTCAATAAAAATTTGGAGCCTTCTATTATTGCAACATGGGCCAAAGTTCAATAGAATCTCTTAAGTTAAATGCCTTAGAAATGTTTTTTAAATTCTGAGCTTTTTTTTCGGGTTTTCAAATTTTTTAGGTGAGTACTCACTTAGTTCTACTTGTGTACCAAATTTCAGCTGACTAGTGCAAATTTAAATTTTTATGGGCGTAGCCCCGCCCCTGGTTAATATTTTCGGGTTTTCAGATTCTTCTAGTTCATTGCTCACCTAGATCTACTCGTGTCAATGTCGTCAATTTGATGAGTGTGTTAGTGGTCAGTGGGTATGTCTAAAAATATGCACTTTTTGTACCTCCGGAACCCTTGATTCTAAAACTTTCAAAATTCGTATATAAAGTAACATGAATTTATTATAATTATGGTTTAAATTTTATAATTTTACGATTGCGGGCAACAAAATGTTGATTATAGGTAGTGAAAAAATTTTACGATGAAAAAAAAATGGCAGCAAATACTCAACTATTGAGTGGAGCGAAACTACTCAACTTTGGGTTTCTAAGACAAACACTCAACGGTTGCGACCAATATTGGTTGAAAAATGGGATTGGTTGGCGTCGGGAATAATGAAGCAAAGCTAATACAATAGTCAAAATAAATATCAAAATACAACTGATGAAAAGTAGTTGTCTCATAGTGAAAAAAGTTGTAAGCCATAATAAAAATTTTAAAAATGTATCTCAACTATCTACTTAGTTGTAAATCATAATAGGGGCCTAACTTTAATAATACAATTGTTTAAATAAAACGGTCAAAACTGAACTTTTTGGTTAGTCAGTGTTTAGACGAAAAGAATCTTATTGAGCACATATTTTTTTTGCATAGTTTTGTGTATGCATGTATGATTTTCTTGACATTACGAATGAGAAAGCAGAACGCATCGGCTATACATGAAACTTAGTACTCGTTCCATTTCCCCTCGTCACTTTCGCCTATAAACTAGTAAACTTAAAAATAAGACTATCCTCGTCTGAACACTGAATATTACGTCACGAGAATTTTCAGCATGTTGGTTGTATTTTTTTTAAATAATTGTAGTTAATACATGTCGTAAAATATTGATAGTAGTCGGACACATTTCCAGAGACAGCACATGAGTAGTGATGAAAATTTTTCAATTTACATGTATTGCTAGTACACGGCATGCAGGCAATGTAGCTTCATGGTTTGAATTAGACTGTTACCTATCCAACAAGATAATTTTTATTACAATACAAGACGTGTTTACTTTTTGTATTTTTGTCTATGGAACAAAGCACTGTGCATCATTGGACAGGCCGTTAATTTTGTGTACGTAACTGTGTACGTAGTGTCCTGCACAAGACCATTTATAAGACCTTTCAAGATGAGAGATTTTTCAAATGGTTTACATAGCGTCTATACCTGATATTAACTCTGATATAATATGAAATAGAACGTCGGCAGAATGAGTGGAAAAATATATTAATATTAATATCTATGTAGGAGAAAATGTCCTCTTGTAAATATCATAATATTTCATAATTATCAGGTAGCCGCACAGAGAACATCTTCTTTTATTTTAATATTACTGTGTGTTTTATTAAAAATTTTGAAATTTCCTTAACACATCGTGTATAATTAAGACATTTCAGCATTTGTTTACCAACAGATATTATTTTTCATTTTAATACACAACATTCTCTTCTCGCATGTATATGTGCGTTTTTTGACACTTGATATCATAATATTGTTTTCTAAAACAATATTATAATATCTGATATAATATTAATATAATACTAATATTGCAGTCCACACGTAATATGATTCTATCTGGTATGAAATTTGACGTTTGCTGATAGAAATATATTTGATATTATATCAGGTATAGACGCTATGTTACTACAACGAAATATTTTAAAATCAGCGCTAAGCAACACTATTGGCAAGACAAACAACTGAAACAAATGTCTTGCCAACAGTGTTTTTAGCGTTTGTTTTAGAATATTTCGCTGTAGTAAAGCATTTGAAAAATCTCTCATGTCTTGAAAGGTCTTATAAATGGTCTTGTGCAGGACTTAAATACATATGTATATGTAAGTATATGTATATGTATGTATGAATGTGTTGTATATCTTTAAATAAAACACACATAAGGCTATGATTTCGATGAAACTTTTATTTCATTTATCATTAATGCTTGGACTTTGCCACTACGTACGAAATGAAATGTCATTTCAATGACCGTCTGTATATTAGGTGTAGCATTCGATCCTTTCGGGTCGTATCTTGGCGACAACTTGACGAATGTTGGTTTGCAAATGCTCCATCATTATGGAAGTATCCTCATAGGCTCATAGTATTTTCACACAGGCATGGTTTTAATAAAAGTTTTGTTTTAACGTTAAAACCAGATGTTAAAACCTGGTTTTACCATACCAATTGTTGTTATTAAACCTAACTTAAAAACATTTTTGAGTTGGTTTAAGTTTGTTTTATGAAATGCAACATTGTTTTCGCTGTGCTAAATTAAATGCTGCCAAGTTAAAATGACCGGAAGCAGCTGATAATGTTTATGCCAGTGAATAACAATATATGTATGTCGCTTGAAAGATTTTATAATTTTCTAATGGATGCGGCTGCAATAAATAATAACAATAATCAAAAAATGGAAGGAAAACAATGAAAATATTTTCATTGACATCTGGAAAGTAAAAATAGACTATATGACTGACATCCATCTGCCTATAAAAAAGGTTTATCTTATAATGTATTTGTGCATTTTTAACCAAAACAAAAATTCTATTGGTTTCTATGGTTATGGCTATGGCGTTATGACGAGTCACCTATAACACTATGCAACAAATATTTATCTTTTTGCCATAACCTCAAAAATTAGACGTTTTCTCAGCTAATTAAGGTCGCTGAACACGAATATGGCACTCAGTTATTTTTCTTAAGAAGAGTTTTTGAGATATTCGCGAGAAACTTGTTTTTTTTGCAGTTTACAAAGATATTTCCAAAACTCTTCAGAACTGTTTATTAAAATTTAGCAAATTTAACTCCATTGCAAAGATGTGTTTTTCTTTTAACAGTCCATGTTTGTAGTATGTTGATCGAACAAAAATTCATTGAGTTGAGACTCTTCAGATTTAAAAAAATTTCAAGTTCTTAAGTTTTTTTTTAAATTCAGTATTTTAAGTTGCGAACTTAAGACAAAAAAAAAACTAAAATTTATTAAAATCCTGTATCTTATAAACAATTTTGTAGCCATCTTATTAACCGCAAAAAAAACATATACTTTCGACGGTGTAAAATTTGCTCAACTTAAATAAACAGTCCTTAAGACTTTTGAAATATCTTTGTAAACTGCAAAGAAATACGATTTTCGCGAATATCTCAAAAACGCTTCTTAAGAAAAACAAATGAGTTCCATATTCGTGATCAGCGACCCTAAATTAGCTAAGAAAACATCTCATTTTAAAGGTTAATTGTTTTTGTTGCATAGTGTAATCAAAAAAAGTGTTGCCCATTACTTTGGTTTGAACAGCTGTTTTGTATGATTATGGTTATGGCACATTTAATTTAAGCTTAACATGGAATACTCTTTTGAGTGCGTGAAAATTATACGTGTTAAAAAATAGCCAAGGTTTATATTTTTGAATAACGCTCAAGCACGCACAAGTGATATTTTAATTGGTAATAATGATCTGACATTACGAAAAAATCACCACATTTACATTTCTCTAATTGTAACTTTCCCAGCCAACCTGAGATTCGAAATTAAAAAAATGTTCGCTGCAGCGATATGTATGTATGTATTGTATAGAGCAGCCTAAAGCCTCAGTTAGCCGACTGTAATGTAATGTAACTGCAACGTAGAAAACAGCTCTTCGATTTATATTTATATGAAATGTAGGTTACGTTACATTACAACTCTATAACCATTTTTATTATTTTTAACACAACAATATCTATCAGCTGTTTCCTACTGTTGCGGGTACTTTACATTACAGTCGGATAACTGAGCCATAAATCTGCGAGTAAACCGTTGCGTTTTCGGACGTCTAGCTTTATTTATGAAATTAGATTGATTTTTATAAACAAGGCTGTAAATTAACAGTAACAAAATAGAAACTGTTTTCTAGCATCCAACTTCACTACTTAAATCGCTGTTCAAATAGGACATTTCAACTGTAAAGCGTGCTATTTGGGCCTGGTTCCTACATTTTGTGTGAGCATGACAATTTTTTTTGACAGAAAGAAAACGCTTGACGTGCTTATTTAGATTTGGCTAGTAGTTTTATATGAAAATATTTGATAAATGTGAAATATATTAATTTATTATTTACTTCTCTACACTTGCAAAGCGAGTGAATTACATTTTCTGGAATATATAAAATTACAATATTTTAAAATTCAACCTCTAGTTCATTTAGTACGTAAATATTTTACAAGTCTACATACATATTTCAAAGCGAAAAATATAAAAATTTAAAATCATAAAACTGTTTTGTATACAAATTTCATTATCTTTAATTAAAATAAATGCCACCGACATTAAAACTATCACTGCCACAAACACCTCCTACACTAAATTTAATGTAAATTTTTAAATTAAAAAAATTCCTTTTTGTTTTCGAAAAAAATTAAAATGGATGAATGTACAAGAATTTCTTTTGATAATTCATTTATTTATTTTAGTAAGATTTTTTATGTTGTTTTCTTCTAAATTTAAATTAATGAAAAAGAAAAAAAAATATGAAAAAAAACACAACAGAAATAAATAAAAAATAACTGAATATTTGAATGTGTTTGGTGATCACACACACCTTAATTTGGAAAAGATCTGTTGCCTTGATCTAAAAATGTTTCATTTTGAACGCAAAAAGAAAAATTCAACAAAATCTATTTTAATAATTTTTTATAAAAGATTCTCGCAGAAAATTAAAAAACATTCTTCGATAAATTTCGAATAAAACTTTTTCAGCTTTAAATTAAATTAATTGTAGGCAAAATATTGACAGTATATTTTTAATTCTCTCACAATACTCGTATTTTTTCTCATGACAAATGATTTACTTAATGCTATATCTTTCAAAAGCAATTAATCATTTGATTGAAACTTAATTGGAGATGCTCGAATTTTTAATAGGAAAATTAAAAATTATTTCTGATATTAGTGCCCCTTTACATTTATTTATTTTGATTTGTATATTTCTAAAGCAATGTCTGTGCATATTTAGAAAATATAAAATTAATTTTAAACAAACATTTTGTCACTTAAAGTTAAATAAAAGAGCATTCATTCACTTTTTAATACAATAAAAGATGTGAAAAAAGTTCAATATTCAAGTGATAAATTTTATGTGCTTCGCCTGATTTTGAGTTGAATGAAATGATTGCGAGTGTGAGCCGTTAAATGTTAAATCAAACTCGTTTATTAATACATATCTACATACATATGTATGTATATATCGTCAGTTGAAATGCAAAATCACGTAATTATACTTTTTTAAATTTTATAGGAGATAGTTTTTTCTCAACAAAATATTCAAGTGACTGAAGTAAAGTTTTTGTTTGCAGGTTGTTCAACTTGGTCTATATGCATTTCATTGTTGCTGTAACAAATCATCAGTAGACTTCAATCACACATTTTGAATAGTCACAAACCTCTTATCTTATGCACAGACTTTCAAGAACTATTTGAGAATTCACAAATAATAATATTTTTAAAAATCACAAAAGAAAAATAATTAGAAACTTATACAAAACCCAGCAAATTAAATTATTTATTCGATATGAAACTGTTTTATTTTTCTACACCTTTAATAAATAAATTTCAAATTAAAATATGATTATGACAATATGTCGAATAATAAATTTCTTAAATTTATTTATTTTATTTAAACTAGAGTGAATTTTAATCAAAAATAATTTCTTAATTGGGTTCATTATTTTCAATTCTTATTGAATGAAATATTTTTATTAATTAATGTCGTTTTCTAGAGAAGAGAAGAACAATTAAACTAGACTTTTTAGCTGAGGGAAATGCTCATTTTTCTGTGCAGCCATGCACAGCACCCATGTCTATGTTTCTGGGCAGATATTATTACTAGCGGTCTCTACCAGCCATGAACTGGGTTATTAACATAATGTCGGGCATCGCAAATGGCTAATAAAGACCGCTCAATGTTCGCCATGAGATTCACTGTCCGCAACCATTTGAATTAGAAAGAAAAGAGCCATCAAAATTGATTACTATTCCATCTCTATTGCACTAAGGCAAAATACTTTCATATTCCTGAACATGGACATGGAACGTATTCACGACAACAAAGAAGTTTTAATTTTTAATACATGTATTAATTTATTGTCTCTTCAAATATGAACTAACAATAAGTGTTCAAATCTTAAATTTAATATATAATTATTAGGACCGACCGCTGTCAGACATAACCTTAGTGATAGTTATAAATAAGGAAGGAAAATAGATAGTTATAATAATAGATAGTTATAAATAAGGATAAGGAAAAAAAGTATTTTCAAGAAATCTCATCTGGAGCGTTGAGTATTAGAGCTCGTGTGTCCCTCTTTTTTAGGTGGATGTGTCCAGTAAAGTTCAAAATATTACGAGCAAGCGGATAAGGATGTGACTCGAGTTTTGTTAAATATTTGCGTATTTTCAATTTCTTCAATCACTAGTAGCATATTTAAATCAAGATGTATATTAGAATTTTTGAAGTACCATGGTGCCGATGTTATTAACCGTTAAATTTTGTTTTGCCTTCGTTGGATTCTCTCTACATTGGAAGCTGAAGCAGTGCCCCATAACTGGATACCGTAACACCATATTGGCTTCAAAAGCGACTTGTATATTAAAAGTTTACAGTCCAGGCTAAGTGTTGAATTTCTGCGAATCAACCAGTGTATTTGAGATAACTTAAGTTTCATCTGAGTTAGCTTAAAGTCAATATGATGTTTCCATATAAGCCTTCGATCAAGGTGTATACCAAGGTATTTCACTTGGGAATGTTGAGGAATATTTTGATTATTGATTCGAATTGGGGAACAAGTGTCTCTTCTTAGGGTAAACGTTATATGGACACACTTTTGTTTATTTACTTTAATTCTCCATAAGTTCAACCACATTTCCAACTGTGTAATATGTTCTTGTAGATATCTGGAAGCCTCGTGAGGGGTTTCGTGCATACTAAGGAAGGCTGTATAATCGGCAAACGTAGATGTATGGATATTGCTGCTCAAAGGCATATCACAAGTATAGATCAAATACAAAACTGGGCCCAGTATGCTACCCTGTGGCACATTAGATGATATAGATTCGGGCACACTCAAGAATTCTCCTTCCACAACCGTGAACTTTCGGGTAGTAATGTAACTTTCTAATAGATTCAGAAAATTTATTGGTAAATATGATTTTAATTTTAAAATAAGGCCTTCATGCCACACTTTATCAAAGGCCTGAGAAACGTCAATAAACAGGGCAGAACAATACATTTTTTCTTCAAAAGTTCGTCTTATAAATTGCACCAATCTATGAGTTTGTTCAATGGTGCTATGCTGACTTCTAAAACCAAATTGATGGTCTGGGATGCACCCACTATCAGTTAAAATTGGGGACAATTTTGTCATGAGCAGCTTTTCGAAGAGTTTTGACATTGTTGATAGCAGACTTATTGGCCTGTATGACTCAGCCTTGGTCAGATCTTTGCCTGGCCTTGGAATCATTTTAACTTTGGCAAGCTTCCAGCTTTGTGGATAACACTCCAGTCGTAAAATGGCATTAAAAATAAATAACAGGATTCTAATTGCAATATGGGGCAAGTTTATCAGCATATTGTTACTTATTCCATCAATACCTGGAGCTTTCTTCGGGTTGAGTTCAGCAATTAGTTTCTGAACATCACGCGTCTTAAATTTTATGGGTCGAGGGGGTAGCGCAGCTACACTTGGTAAATCAACAACACCAGTACATGTGTTTGGGGTAAATACGGATTTTAAATGCTCAACAAATATGTTACCTTTTTCAGTATCGCTTCTGGCCCAACCTCCGGTAGAAGTGCGCAGAGGTGGTCTATATTCAACGGGTGTTTTAAGCTTTCTAGCAGCTCGCCACAAGGAGTAATTAGATGCAGGTGTGGCATCAAGATTTTCCAGATAATTTTTAAGACATACAGTTTTTTCATATGTCAGCAGCTCTTGGAGTCGTCTAGTGCACTCTTTAAATCTAATTTTATTTTGGGGTGATCTGTGCTGTTGCCATTCCCTTCTAGCTGTCCTTTTTCCACGTAAAAGACGTTCAATGTCTGTAGAATAAATTCTATTAAACCCAGTCTGCGGATGGGAAGTAGTGGCATGTTCAGCAGCCTGTTTAATATTTTCGTTAAGATTTTCAATGTTAGATTCAATATCATCTGGTGTTCTTAGGTTAATATTTTCCGTACAATGGCTACTGAGGTATTTTTTGAACCCCAGCCAATTAACACTGTTGATCATCTTTACATATGGGACAGGGAAGTCACTTCTTAGTGGGCTACAAATTGTAACAATCGTGGTAGAGTGATCGGAGGAGAGATCTACAGAAGCTTCAACATGAATTAATTCCCTAGTGATATTTTTCATGACTCCAAAATATATAATCTATGTATGTCCGTAGGCCAGTAAGTGGGCTCCCCACTTACGAATAATATGCACTACGAATATTTTTTTTTTTTGTATAATTTTTTGTTTGTTTAATAAGAATGTAAGAAAAATTCCGCTAATCGACTATTCACTATGAAGGTACAACGAGAACTCGACAAATATTATAATAAAAAATAAATATTCGAATGAAATAAAGCGAATGCAAATAGCAAAAGTAAGCGGAAAATTTTATGAATGGGAAAATTCGTTTCATCCCTAGTTAAAATTATGAAGAAAATGAAAAAAACGGCCGGCAAACTAGATTTTTTTTACAAAAATTAGACATATGCTTGAGTCCCAAAAATTTTTTTTGGGACAGCCTAATGTACAAGTATTATTACGAGTATTTTCTTAGGTATTTTTCAAAGAAAAAGGCGTAGCTGTATAATTACATACATGAATATTATTATATTATCACCAATATATTCAATTAGTACAGCTACCAGTAATAATAAAAATAAAATACATAAGTACTTATTTTCTTATAAAAATATATACATATGTAATAATTTTTTTTCTAATTACCTGCATCTGTTTACAACATGTAAAGAGTTTTCCGGGAAGACAGAGGTCTTACGCAAAGGAATGCTATAAAACTCCCATTTATCTATATTTTCGGCTGAAAATTCTCAATTAGTTGAAAAATTAAGCAATTAATACACAAAAAGTAAAATCACATAAAATTTGTTTAAGTTGCCGGCAATTCCCAAAAAGATTTCATAAAATCCCAAAAATTAGATTTTTTTTCTTATTTTTCACCAGGCGCAATAAAATTTTAAGAAATATTCAAAAACATATCATGTCTTTAGGTGCACTGACAAATTTTTTGGTTCCAGCTTTAGAATTTCAGAAAAAGGCCTTACATTTGATATATATATAGCAAAAATAAGTCGACTTCGAAACGATCTGGCAGCTTTAATAACGAAAATTTTTAAATTACATGGCTTTGATCATTGGTTTGTGTCAAAAACGAGCTACTGAAAGAGTTCGATACAAGTCTAGACAATACATTTCAAAAAACAAGACGTATGTACATTTCAAGAATGCTTACCCAGTCCTCTTGTGTTACTTCTCTAAAAGTAATGAGTTTAAAGGTTCAGTTATCCGACTGCAATGTAATGTAACTGTAACGGTAGGAAACGATCGATGATCGATAATAAATAATGATGTTCATTTTCTCTTTGTTAAATTATATTAGACAACACTGATTGTATAAAGTTATGTTTAAAATCTTATGATTTCCCTGTTCTGTCATCTGTTGTCAACGATCTCAAAACTTGAACATTATCGACTATGCTAAGATGCCACATGATATGAGTAAAACACATGCTTACACTATACATACGAGTATGTTTATCGATAAATATTATTATTTTCGCTTCGATGAAGAAGCTGTATTGGGATTCAGTAGCAAATTTTAAAGATTGAATTGAATATTGAATATGCTATTGTAATTTAAAAATTGTAATATATGTTGATGAAAATGAAAATATATATTTTAATAAAAACCAATTACACAAAACAAAAATTAACAATTTTTAGTAATCTCATTAAACTTCAGATTTTTGTGGGTCTGTCCAGTCTTTTAAGCCCCAGCGGCCAGAATTTTACTAATCTAAATATGTCATCTCTACTAATAATCCGCCTGCATAATATTCGTTTCAATAACTAAATTTTTTTTTTATTCTTACAAGGGACATCTAATGTAATCGCACTTAAGTGTTTATAATAGTTTAAGTATCAATTTTGTAAATAAATAAATAAACAATAAGAAAAAGGTACATAAGCAAATAAAAAGCAATTAAAAAGAAATGTTTTCAACGTATCTACTTTCTCTTTGCAGACACATCAACAAAATCTCCAGGTCTTATTCCATATCCAAGTTGGGAGGCACATAATCTTAATGAAACGAGTCCAGAGCTGGTTTCTCCGTTTCGTGTGCGTGCGGACCGATGTGGGCGCTTATGGGTCTTAGATTCTCGCATTTCAAGTGTATTAGAAATCCCAAAGCTATATGGACCAGCTCAGCTTTTGGTTTACGATTTACATAATGATAACCTTTTGAGACGTCACATTTTTCCCAGTGATCAAGTCAAGGAGAGCTCCTTTTATGCCAATTTAGCCATAGAAGATGGTGATTGTGAAAATACTTTTGCATATGCTGGTGATTTAGGAAGCCCTGGTTTGGTTGTTTACTCCTGGAAGCAAGAAGAATCTTGGAGAATACAACACCATTTCTTCCATCCCGATCCCTTGGCCGGTAATTACAGCATCGGTGGTCAAGTTTTCCAATGGGATGATGGTCTTTACGGCCTGGCCTTAAGTAAAATGCAATCTGATGGCTATTCCACATTGTACTTCCATCCACTGAGCTCGACAATGGAGTTTGCGGTCAACACCATGATTTTACACAATAAAACTTTGGCCACCCAAGGTCCCATCTATAAAGAATTTAAAATACTTGGCTCTAGAGGACCCAATGCCCAGGCTGGAGCTTCATTCTTAGATCAATTAACCGGAGTGTTATTTTACGCTTTGCCTAATTTGAATGCCGTAGACTGTTGGAAAACTTCCAATCAGGCCTACACGTCCAAGTCACAGGATCGTGTTTACATGAATCCAATTGAGATGGTGTTTCCTACTGACATTAAAGTTGATGACCAAGATCGTCTTTGGGTATTGTCTAATCGCTTGCCAGAGTTTCTTTATGCTGAACTATTTCCGAATTCCATAAACTTCCGTATTTTAACTGCCCATGTTAAAGATGCCATTAAAAATACAGCTTGTGATATGAAATCGGAACCTCTGCCGGAAATCATCAACAGTCTAGGCGATATTTCAAATACTGTTACCAATAATGATAAAAACAAAATTAATAACAACAGCAATTGGACACCTTCTGCTGCATCACATGTCCTTTTAGGCTACACTGCTGCTTTAGTAGCCATAATAACGTATCTTTTTTTTGCTGAAACCTGTTGCAAAGAAATAAATTTTTTTTGTTTTATGTTTCAATTTTTACGAGTATTACAATTTAGTTATTAAGGCCATATTGTAATTTTATTTTATTATTAGTCTGTATTTTATTTTTTATTTAAAAGTGGAAAATTACCTCAGTAATAAACTAAAGTTACGATCACACTTGTCAAACATTTGCCCAAAAAAGCGTTACCAACAAACACTAATGAAAAAAGTTTTGATCCAGACACTTGTTTATCAAATTAAACAGTTTCGAACACAACTAATAGACAATATCATAGAATCCAACATTATTGGCTACTCTTTAACTTGGCAAACTTTTGTCTGAATTGAAAGATTTTTTCATTAGCATTTAGTGGTTACGCATTTTTGGGCAAATCTTTGACCTTAAATCTATGTTAAATTGATCACTTTTAAGGCCAATATTATGACTTGACGATAAAGTTCCGAATAGTTATTCCTAACTTTAGCAAAAGTTAACTACAAAGTGATCTTTATATATTTTTCATTATTACAACTGTCCGATAAAATAAATAATACAAATTTTGTTTGGTGGCAAGATTTTTGTGGACAATGTGCATTGGTAAAAATACTTAGTGGCAACTTGTTTTTGTTTTTTTGCAAAATTACAAACATAATGAAGAAAATTTAGTCAATTCTTTTTTTGAAATATTATTATTTATATTGTGTTATATGGTTTTTATTTTGAGTCATATATTTTTCAAATAAATGTGTCTGTAATTCATAAAGTAGAGAGTGTGACAACTTATGAAAATGTGACAACTTTAAATGACTACACCTCCCGATAAAAGTTACAGGTAAGGTTAACTTGCCTTTAACTTTTGGTTAAAGTGAAGTTGTAATAATGAAAAAGTGTTCATCCATCTATTAAAATTCTTCATTTAACTAATGACAAGTTATAATAGTGGCCCTTAAAATAACAGCTTGGCTGTTAAATCATATTAATTTTTATTATAAAAATATGATTAAAATGTAATAAAGCTATTTTATCTAAAGACTGTTGTATTTGTAGCCATTTTATTTAATGTATTTTATTTTTCCAACTGGTCCAGGCTTAAAGGTGCAAATCTTCTGAAATTAAACATTTACTTTTTATAAGCTTTTTTATAAACTTCTGAGCGTGAGAGTATCGGGTTTTCCACGTTAGAGGGAGTAGTTACGTTTCACACGTTCAAAATTAGCACGGTAGATCTTGACTCAGTGATGGGAATTAGAAATCTTGATTTCGTGCCAAAATTGCCAAAATCACTTGAATAGTTACTTTTTATATAATTTGTACATATGTATCTAAGCACTTGATGTTCATTTGTACTATGGTATTTGAATAATACTTTATTGTGGTTATAACTAGAAAATTCGGATGAAAATTAGTTATGTATATACATACACATACATATGTATGTCTGACTTAATAATACTTTGTACTTATTTACAAGAAATACATATAGCTCGGATATGAACAATCTTTCATATAATTGAACAAAACATACAAAAATAATTTGTAGGTTAGAGTGAGCAATGGTTTCAAAGGAAATACTTACTTAGTTTTAACTAAATATTTAAATAAAAAATTTAATTTCTATTTAAGTACGATTTAATTTTTTCAGAGGTTAATTAAGTTCTTATTACATAACATTGAAAGTACGGCAGCACTACAAAATTGTCCAGTATTATGGAAGACCTTTCAAACAACAGCTGTTTAACATAAATTAGAAAGTTAGGTTATCAAAACTCAGAAAAATAAAATTGCATAAAACACATATTATTAAACCAGGAGAGCATGAGAATGCATTTTTCTATTTATTTATTCCATGATGTGAAACTATGTATGTATTTATATGTTTTATATTTATGAAAATTAAACGAAATTATTTTTAATACGATCACATGATGTTCATGCCGTCTAGTCGTCTAGTCATCCTAGAACCATATGTCTCTATGTTAATACTCTTTCTCTAGAGACAACTGTCGACAACTTAGAGATAACAGTTCTAATGTATTTCTGGTGACATGGTCAACGAACGCGTCAATAGCTTGGTTTCTTTTTTATTATGCTATGTAGTCAAAGCAGAGTTTCAAGCCGATCGCCGTTGTCGCTGCCGATTAACTGTTTGCATTTCAAACAAATGTTTTTTATTTTCGAATGGAAACTTTGAATTTCAATTAATATGTTGTAAACAACAATTGGACAAGTTACATATATATTTCAGAAATATTTCCGTCTAACCCCCATTTTTTTACTTAATAATTAAATCTATAATAAGCTTATTTTTAACATTTAAGAAATTTATTATTCGACATATTGTCATATATATTATTATATACGTATATAGACCAAGCTGAACCACCAGCAAATAAATTTCAAATTAAGCTTATTTTTATTTAAAATTAAGCTTTAATTAAATACGATTTAATTTTTTCATTGGTTAATTAAAGTTCTTATTAAATTACGTTGAAAGAACAGCTGCTTACCATAAACAAAAAAGTTAGGTTATAAAAATGCAGAAAATGCGTCACAATGCATTTTTCTATTTATTTATACCATGATATGGAACTATGAATTGTATTTGTTATATATTTATGAAAATTAAACGAAATTCTTCCTAATACGACCACATGATGTTTTCAATAAGACCACGTGATCTCATGTCTGTGTTTTCAATAAACACACACAATCATAAAAACATATGGTGCGCTCATAAAACTTAAATAATAATTAATTACACAAGGTTGGGTATTTAATTATTATTTAATTATGCACTCAAAAACACAATTTCGTATTTAATTCTAACTTAAAAATAATTACAGTTTGATTAACAAGTCAAGAAATGGGCATAAGTAACTTAAAAATAATTTATTTAATTTTTAACCACCGACTAAAAAAGGGGTATTATAAGTTTGTAGGGTGTGTCTGTTTGAAAGGTGACTTGATCGAGAAGTTTTTAGCCATGTTTTAAGAACATATGTCTAGCCGTTTAGAAGATATAGCATCTTCTCTAGATATATGCGGAGGTTTTCAAAATTTTCAATTTTTGTTATTAATAAAAAAATTATATTAAACAAATACATACATATGTATGTATGTATATACAGTGAACTCGCGAAAACGTGAACTAATTTTTACCAAGAGTGTTCACGTTTTCGATTGACAAATTTTTAAAACAAAGTAGCACAGTTAACCTCCAAATGATAAATTCAAACATAAAATTCCTTATCAGATATTAAAATTGGTTAAAAAAAATTTACAAACATTTATTTTATTCCCTTTACAAAAATAATATAAATTTTTTTCTCAATATTTTCGTATTACTCGTGTGTCAAAAGTACTAACGAACTTACAAATTTTTTAGCAGCAACGAAATGCACCTAGATGTGCTAAACCAAAAACAAATTAGTTTTTTAAATAATATAAAATGTTTTCACTTTTTCACATAAATAAAATAAATAAAAAACAAGCCATATTAGAGATTTTCTCCAACATGGTATTTACGGACACGGAGCTGCTACCTTCGGGTAGGCTGAAGGAAATATTAAGATAAATGTAATAACTCCTAAAAAATAAAATATCTCCCAGACAAAGATTAAATAACTTCCACTTAACCATTTTTAGTACAGCCTTTTCTTTTCATGTACCACGTACTTATATATATTCATATATTTGTTGCAAAAAGATCAACGTAAACATAAAATGTGTTCTTTGTTTTCCAAAACAAAAAGTAAATCCAGAAAATAAAACGAAAAAACTAAGGAAACTTTGTTCACGTTTTAGAGCTTTCAGACTGTTCACGTTTTAGAGTAGTCAATGTAATAATTAAAGTGTTCACGTTTTCGAGTCGTTCATGTATTCGAGTATTCACGTTTTCGCGAGTTCACTGTATGTATGTTTTCTTACGTTTGTTACACCAACCCTTTTAAAATTGTAGACGAGGGTTAGTAAAGTGTACTAGTGTACCTTTGGTTCAAATGTTTCCATATATATAGTCGTAAAAGTACCTTTTATGTCCACTCCACAGAGGCACATAGGTTGCAATCTTTGTATATAGTTATCCCTGTACTATATTCAAGTACCTTGCTGAGGTACTTTGAGCTATCTAAACTCTACTGCTATGTCGAAGTCATAGCTGCTGCTATGTCCATGCCCATAGCAGCTTCTATTGAATGGCAACAGCACCTAGAATAGTGTCTGGTTGACCGCATTACGCCAATCACTAGCAGTGGTTTAACACTGGAAAGCCAAGACTATTCTCCAAGCGATTTTGGTAGCAACCACAGCCACCACAATAATTCTCCGGCTTACACGCTATGGTGTTGTGTATACACCAATAGCGAGGTCTCCAAGAAAATTCGTCAACCATTGGCGGCACAGCTAACCACTCATCCGAAATGAACGCATGCCTGTGTCGCCAAATATCCAGTACCTACTCCACACATACCAAAATCATCCCTTTAACCCCGTGGGGTAGGACGAACTCGGCATTTCAGCAAAGGAAACTGACGACCGCTACATGCACTCAAAACTTGAGAGCAGCAAGAACCACCCACGCGAGAATAACTCAAGCTCGCCGCCAAAATCCTGTGCCTACTAAGATATGACACATATGAGCAACGTCCCTTAGGACGAACAACCATTTCAACACAGCATCCTGACAACCGCAATGCATTTATCTCTAAGCAGCTCAGCTGTCGGGCAAACTGGCACCCGTGGCACCACAAGGCCTTCACCTCTATAGTCTTTTGAACTCAGGGCAGTTCTAGGTGACGCTGCACCTAACTGACAACAACGGGCGTGCAATATTTGTTTTTCTTTTATAAACATGTGCACATCCTTTGCTCTGTTTCCAGAGGTCCAGTAGTAACACATAAGTTCTACGGGTAATGAACCAAAGGTTCGTCAGTGGAAAAAGCCACATTACCCTAGCTGGGGCCCCGGGATCGCCACACCCGTAGTCAAAAATAGACTCCCCTTGGGGTGGTACACCTGGTCAGTAGTACTATTGACAATGTCCCTAGAAAGTCACTACAATTTTACTATTGACTTTACGCAAAGAAATATAGATATTGTAGACTAGAGCCCCTAAACTTTACCATCGTATCTTTGGTGACAATGTTTCCATGTGGTCCCAAAATAACTACTTAGTGAGTAGTGTTTACAGTCTAGTGGTGGATTTTCAATGGTCGCATTCATAAGACGTAACTGTTGCTCAACCGTTGAGTGTTTGTCTCAGAAACGCATACTTGAGTAGTTTCGCTCTATCCTAAAATTTTTTCGCTACCTATAATCAACATGTTGTGCTCAGCCTGAACAGCTAGTCGAAAAGACTTATGCCGTTTATACTACAATGCAACGCCGCTTTGTTATGTGGCGGCTTCAAATATTTGTTAAATTTTACATTTAAAATGCGATAAAGGAACGAAACAAGGGAATTAAATTAAATTAGTAATTTCATCAACCATATTTTTGCTTATTATGCTGTCTATTTATATCATATATTACATATTTAGTTCACTATTGCGCTTAAAGATTTTTTGAGCACATAGCGGCTTAGCGGTAATATATAAATACTATAGGCAATGTTGTGCAAAGCCAGAATATTTATTTTGTGTAGCAAATTTTATTGTAAAAATAGAAGATTCTTGGGATGCTGACTACATATTCTGTGTTGTACATACCTTTTAGCTAAACTAATTAATTTAGCCAATCTAAATTATCTTATGGTAAAGTAAGAAAATAAAAAACATGTTGATTATTGAAGTCTTGTTTCAACTTTGTTATTTGTTGTTGAGCTTCTCATTTGTTTAAATGAAAGTCTATAATATAATAACTCTAGTTGTTCTAAGAAGTTTTGGGTAAAGGTTCCCTGATGATCTGCATTAGCAACAGTGAAATGCACATAGGATCCAGCTAAACCCCTCAATACTCAATTTCAATATATTTTATTAAACAAATATTTTACTGAATAAGTAAAATAATAATTTTGGGATGATTAGTGCGTTAACAAATTTTAAACTTAAATTGCAAAAATTCCCAATAAAAAACAGTAACTAAATTATTTTCTTTGTTCCTTTTTTATTCCTTTTCAATTGTTTACATTCATCAGCTGTTAATTTTCAGTACATTCATCAAGTCGTTTCTAAGAACTGTTTGGGTCAACAGTTGCCGATAGTTGAGCTCAACAGCTACGTCTTATGAATGCGCCCAATGACAAGCTAATGTTAAATATCAATAGATTATTACATTGGCTGGGGTACACCTACTCAGTAGTACTACTGACAATGTCACTAGTAGCTCAATACAATTTCAATATTCGCATTTCCTGCAGGGTGGATATATTTTCAATAAACACACACACGCATAAAAACATGTGGTATGCTCATAAAACTTAAATATAATTTAAATACACAAGGTTGTGCATTTCAGTTTTTAAATAGAACTTAATAATTACAAGAGGTTTTTTGCAGAAAGAATTATTTCTATAATTTTTGATACATCTTTTTCAAAACTTTATGATATTGTTTATATTATTATTATTGTATATGCTTTGGACATATATTCATACATACATACATACATACAGGCTTATCAAAATTAAAATTTCACTTGGAAGAATCTTTGAGAATGATTTTCTTCATAAATTGTAAAAATATTTCGCAATCATATGAAGTTTTTTGACAGCAATTATTCATACGTTCGAAAATTTCCATTTGAAATTTTATTCATGATAAGCCTGATTGACTACAAAGGTTTTGAAGCAACGTTTTGTCTTGAAAGCTTTGATTTAAATATTTAATTTAACTTGTATTCCTCAAATTTGCAGAAATTAATGAAAAAACTTTTGTTTGAAACCTCTCTCATTTACCCTATTTTCAATTACGGGAACGCTTTTCGTGCAAAGTAGAGAAAAGCAACCGACCTATAATTGTAGATAAATTTTAATGCAATTCACTAAGGAAACCAGGGGCGTATTGTATTACGCACATATTTCTGTAAGACTTGGAGGTACTTTTCAATAAAAGTTTCAAGCTGTTTCGGGAATATTTAAAATTTTTTAATTTTTTTTATAGATTTTCACACACACGAAAGTAACAAAAGTATTTGTTAAATAATATATGATTAACGTACACTAATGTTTGTAAATTGATTTTTAGCATTTATGGTTATAAATAGTAGCAATGTCAACAGTAATTTCCGAATCCTTACGAAGCTCTTCACCGCCTTTAAGGCGCTTTTCATTCTTATTTTGCACTTTCTTAATCACACCACCGCATAAAAACAGCACCACCTAGGAAATTCATACACATATATTAAGAAATCAATTAAATCAAATATCAACTCATTGTATTTTACATGTTCCAAAATGCCAATCAGTCCTAATACTGAAAGTCCTAATAGAAACCCCAAAGAGCCGCCAACATCGGCTATAAATTGTGTTGTGTCATAATTTGGGCGTTCTTCCATCATCTGTAAAGAAAGTGAATTCATTTTAAGTTATTTTTTTTAATAAAATAATTTTTCTGTCAATTCAGGGATTACCGATATTAATTTTGTTGTATAATATATATAAACTTGAGTAAAGGGTTCAGGATATTTGAAATATTTACGACTCTGTATATAAGTGGAAAATATTCTCGATTCACAGGGCTGTAGACAATCACATTTAGCATCATCCTCACTGTAATAAACCCTTTTAATTTGATACAATATAATAATAGTTCTCTAATAGTAATAATAGAAAACTCACTTGCCATAATCAGCTATTAGTTTTATCATAGAAGTATACGACGAACAGGGCGGCACATACGTATCATACATCCAAGGCCCAGAACAATTAGTTTTTCTACCCACTCCATGCCAAATACAAACCTCACCACACTTAAGATACTCACGCATGTAATTAAAATTATTATATGTCGATTTTTTTTTAAATTCATACCTTCAAATCGCTATAACCTTCCGTCCTGGAACAGGACAACTGTTTTGTTTCCACATTAGAGAAATACTGACTCTGCAATTTTATTTCAATGTCTTCATTTATGTTGACAAAAACGTATTCCACACGTCCTGAAGCTCTCATGTTTATTTCTAAATCAGGGGAAATTTTTGTTTGTTAAACATTTAATACTTTTCTGCTGATAACTGGGCAATATCGCTAAGTCTATCTATATTAGTTTTTGGCCTGCATGTACTAATTGTAATTATTAATTCTAAGTTTTCGGTTCAGATGACATGCAGTGGTGGCTAGATAAAGATTACCACGAAAAATATATAGGTAAAATCTAGAACTAGGGTTTATAATTTTCCTTAACGAAATTTTTTTTCCGCGTAGAAAGTCTATCTAGAACATATTTCTGGAATAATTAAGTCTTTAATAACTAAGTCTTTAGTATAAACATACATCTACTCTTAGCAGAAAGATCAATCTAGCTTAAATTACTTTCTCTGGATATTATGAAGACTAGACTTGAAATTGTTAGCAAATACTTACATAGATATGGATGGATCTTCATGAAAAACTCATACAAAATTGTACTGTTTCCGATTGAGTTTCATGTGTTCACCGAATGAAAATTGGCAGCAAAACATTACGGTTACCCGAATCAAATTTCCATCATGCCATTTGACCTGAAGAGTCTTTTATGGTTCTATATTTTTTCATTATTTTGTTTAAGAAAATAATTCTGTGTATAGTTAACAAATACAAAAATTCAGTAAAGTGCGACTTTGATTCGCGCACGAAGGGTTCCGTATGGACACCACCCAGGGAGAAAAAGACAATCAGCACGACGTTGCTACGATTGTCTGCGGGCACAACTAACATCAGTACAACATTCGTTTACTAAAATTTTAATGTACTCATAACATTAAAATGATAACGCCGAATGACCGTCCTCCGACTCTTGTTTTCAATGTTGTCACAATACTCTAAATACAAATTTATAAGGTCGTCACAATGTAAATTTCTCAACTTAAGTAACATTTTTGTATTTACGGTGTTGTAGCAGTATAGAATTATTGTAAACGGGGTATTGGGAAACTAATGTCAGATTTTTGTAAATACAGTGTTGTAGTGGTACAGCATTATTAAGAACGCGGTATTTGTAAACGTTAAGTCATATTTTTGTGTTTACAGTACAGTGGTGGTACAACAATTTTGGAAGAGTCGCAATTTTGGATTTGCAGTGTTGTGGTGGTATATATTTTTTGGACAAAGTCACAATTTCTGCCTCGGCAGATATGTAATAGTATGCGGACTTTAGCCTATATAAAATATAATTTTGGAATTTTTTTTTTGTTTTTTGGATTTTTTCGATTTGAGCGTTTTTGGCGTGTTTTCGGGTTTGGTGATTTATGTTAGTTTTGGCGCTTTTTTCTCGTTTTGGCAATTTTTTTCGGTCTTTGGCGTTATTTGGTGTTATTTGTTCATTTGGTGTTTTTGTATAGTTGTTGTTCCTTTTCACCTTTGGTGTACGGAACCCTAAAAAAGTCCTTCAGTAAGCTTTATCTGACTGCTTCTGCATATTGTACACCAAAGATGGGAATGGCATTAGTAGTGTACAAAAGTTGGATCTGTCATTTCTTAGCAGATTATAACTAAGCGGTATAGATTTCACAAAGATGGAAATCTATACCGCTTACAACAAGTTTTATTCTTAGACATTTATCAAGATTTTTATACAAAAAAAAAAACTACAAGCAATTCACACACCTTCTTAAGATCCCAGGCTGACTTTTTAGTACAAATTGAAAAGAAATCATGGTTGTATCACTAACGGCCCTTTTTACATTGTGAAAAAGCTAAAAAAAGACTTTAACGGCATGTATGAAAAACTTGCACTTAAAGTTCACGTTAATTCTTAATCATTCAAAATTTTAAATAGATTTTCACAAAATCTAGTGACGAAGTAGATTTTTCCTGAAATCTCGTAAGTGCTAACCAGATTTTGCTCATATATGTAAACGAAGTATAAGTTACATATATTCATAAAAAATAATATGTATTTTAAATCTATTTTCGAAATCTAATTATGTACATAGTTCATGCCATCTATTGTAATGGATATATAATATTCTGTTGCTGTAGTACCACTGTTGCCAATTCAGCTATTTTCTCGTCTCGTATTTCTAGCGATTTTTAAGTACATTTTGCGGGAGAAACTATGATTTAGCTAATAGCGGGAATTCTAGCGATTTTTTTGCATCATAATTCGCTTTAAAATGTGAGCTTGATTAGATGCACTGAACGTAAGAGGCAAACTATAGAAAAAATTTGTTAAAAAGCGGCAGCACAATGCAGGTTTTAAAGCCAGAAAGTTAGCTAATCCATCTTGAGAAGCGCTTTCATACATAAGCAAAAACGTTTATGTTATTACTCCTTCAGATAAATGCTATGTTTACGTGTTTTATTAGATTCAAAGGGCTTTTGTGAGCGGAAATGTAGTAAACCAAACCGGGAAATCACCATATAAAAATCAGCAGCATGTGCCAGCGCTTGATTGCAGAAGCCTGCTATATTTGAAAAAAAAATTACTGGGAAAGTCCTTAATTTTTATAAACATATATAAATATGTATATAATGAATACATACATATGTATGTATGTATATGTTTTTCAATAAAATGAACCTTTTATTACCCTATTACATTGCTTTTATTTGGTATTTGATAAAATTTTTAGAGAAATTCGGGAAGTATGGAAAAAGTTAACAAGTTACCGTAAAATCTTTTAAAAAATTTAATGTAATTTAATAAATTTGTTTTTAGCTATTTATCGCTAAGTTTTAAATTTTTTTTGAAATTTAGCTATTTTCTAGTCTACTTTAGCGACATTTGTTGGAAAAAAGTTGGCAACACTGTGTAGTACTATACGAGTTTATGTTCTTTTTTTGCTGTAAACTTACCTGTAAAATTTTCCCTTTTATCATGTATAAAAAAATGCCAACCGGGTGGCTTTTCATAATAATTTTTATCAATTTCGTTCCTATTAAGATGATGTTTCAACATAATTGAATATCCTGTCGATTTACTGGTCCGTTTAAGAGAAAGTTTCGGCCTGATTGTATGACATCGTCCCATGTAGAAATTTATACTGCTTGTTATTTCAATATCTGTTTTTAGGCAAATACTATATATATTAATGAATTTTACATTTCTCTTATGTCTACTTACTGCTTACCAAACCGTTTAAACCGCTTAGATTTTCAGGAAATGTTTCAGTTTCGTTAAATGTGGAATTTGTGAAAAAATCTTGTAACTCAATATCTTCATATGGATAGTTTGACCAACAGCTGTTGTATTTGGGATGTATACAAGTATTACCCGATATATTCTAAAAAAAAAACATTGTTAAAGTTTGTATTTCTTTATATTCATTTTTACTCAAAAATATGAGGACTTTAAAATTTTTCAAACAAATGTACATACATATTATGTATTTATTTGTGATTAAAAAATCTTACTATAAAAAGTATCGATGTATTATAATTAACCTGACCTGACATAAGGCTTTTGGGCGGGATTATCTTATACTTAAGATGGGATCGACCAATTTTAAAAATTTTCGAATTTGAAAGTTTATAATTTTACATAGGAAAACATATAAAAACTGCGAAACATAAGAAAGCTTTGCAGAAAATAGCAACCACTACAACAGTAAATAATCATTTGCAAGCCAAAAAAAAATTATCGAAATACACTAGTTTACAAAAAAAATTAACATTGAAAATATAATTCTTAAAGCTTTGTAAATAGAAAGGTTCTTTTGTTGGAGTAAGAGGCGTGCTAGACCAGATTATACTTTGGTAAAACAAAATGTCTGTCTGAATGTCTAGAAAGCAGATAAATGCTTTCTGAGAATCAATAAGGAATGTGCTTTTTGATTACAGCTCAATGAGGAGCTTATACGCTGATATTATATTATACGTTGATATTTAACTTAGTTAGAGGTTGATAAGTGCCTAAGGTTACGAAAAAACGGGGTTTAACCCGTAACTCAAGATTTTGGAGGTGTTTGGAAAATTTCAATTACAGATTATTGTTATGCTCGACAATACCTACCAGAAAAATAGTAACACCAGGTATTTCGATTTCGTTAAAATTTGTCACACAGTGTTATGTGCGTGATTTTCTAAAATATACTCAATATCTTATTTCCATTTTGTATATACATATAAGTACATATATTTGAGTTATTTTTGTTGATATTTACTGCCAGTTCATAGAAGCCATGTAAAAATTCTTTTTTTGCCTTTTTATATTGCAAACAAAAACAAAGCACACAAAATTTGTGTTTGTTTTCATTATAAATAGACAGCCGAGAATTTTTACATGGCTTCTATGAACTGACAGTTACTGTGTAGTTTCCACAATTTGTATAGGAATCACTCCAAAATTTGGGTGCTTTTCATATATTTTTTCTGGACAAGTCGATTACTTGCACTGTAGAAACTACACATACATTTATAATTTTCATGTGAAAATAAAATTGGTCTGGTCTGTTGAAACTAGCAAGGATATAGTAAGTACGGCAGAAATTTACAAAATGACTCTCCCAAATATGAAAAAGTAAATTAACGCTTAACTTGCAAAAACTTTTAAGACAATTTTATTCATATCAGAACAATGGATGGAAATCATGATACAATTATACTTTTCCTAAAATATTGAATATTGAAAATATTTCACATTGCAATTTTTTTTTAGAAATTGACATGTATCTAATATTAAATTCTTTATACAGTTTCATGTATTACTGCTATTATGCATTTTTCATAACCCAGCTAAAAAAATTATATATGGTCCATATATTTTTAATATATGAATGTATATAACTATATATGAATATGTATGAATTCATGTATGGAAATATATGGGATTATACATGGCAAAACTATTATATATGAACTAATATATGGACTAATATATGAAATGTGTTATAACATATGAGCTCATATATGGAAATTTAATTATGAAGCTCTTCATATGTGGATCCATATATAAATATAAGATTTTATATATGGAGCCATATAAGAATGTATGCATACATGATATCTCACATAAGATCGTTTTTGCAATCAAAAAAGCTTGGAATTTTATCACTGCTGAATTTGGAAATCCATTAGAAAATACATACGGTATGCAAAGTTTATATGCGTATCTTCAACGTTTAAAAAGAAAAACTTTTTGTTACAAAAAAACCATTCTTGTATGATTTTATATATTGTGGTTTAATTTAATATATCAAATAATCAAAAGGATAATCCAGTCATTAATTTTATAGAAAATAACAAAATTCTCTAGATAAGAAACAAAGTTCATATTACTGTATTGAACTTTGGTATTCTGTTTAGCAACTTTGGTATTCTGCGTTCCGTTCTTCGATTTCTCTTTCGATTCTATGTATTGGGCATTTCGATCGTAACTACATTTTTGTAAGTTGTTATTTTAGTGACGGAGCGTTTTCAATTTTTGTTTGTTAAGCTTTAAAAAGAGATTAATTAAAAAAATAATGTATGTATTAAATGCAAACCAATGTTTAATTAATGAACTGCACAGTTTGTTTTGTTTTTCTGTACTGAAATGCGATTTATATTTAATTTATTACAGGTAGAATACTATAAAAATTTGACATACCTATTTAATGACAACGAAAAACGATATTGTCTGCGGATGTAATTAAATTTAAACAACCCAGCTAAAAAAATTATATATGGTCCATATATATTTAATATATGAATGTATATAACTATATATGAATATGTATGATTTCATGTATGGAAATATATGGAATTATACATGGCAAAACTATTATATATGAACTAATATATGGACTAATATATGAAATGTATTATAATATATGAACTCATATATGAAAATTTAATTATAAATCTCTTCATATGTGGATCCATATATAAATATAAGATTTTATATATGGAGCCATATAAGAATGTATGCATACATGATATCCCACATAAGATCGTTTATGCAATCAAAAAAGCTTGGAATTCTATCACTGCTGAATTGGAAATCCATTAGAAAATACATACGGTATGCAAAGTTTATATGCGTACCCTCAACGTTTAAAAAAGAAAAATTTTTAATCTGATTTCTTAAGCTAAATGTCTGTTTTTTAAATAATTGATTCACCTTATGATGAATGAAATGACTTTTAGTTCGTTTTGAATTATTTGTCCAAACAAATGTTTCTTTAAATACAACATCTCTCTCAAGTCTAAAAAAAATTAATTTTAGTATTTTAATTTATATCACAGCAGTACGCTTTTCTGAATCAAGAGTGTATGAGTATGAATTTTGCATACTGTGGAGGAAATTTATACATACATGCATGAAAATGTATGAATATATATAATCATATATGCCCATATACCCTCATTTTTCGGATCCGAACCATATATGGGATATCATATATGCTCCATACATATTTTTTTAGCTGGGAAATAAACTTTATTTTTATGTTACAATTATGTGTAAAAAATAAGTTAAGATAAGTTTGGCCACAAATACCTCTCGTTTTTTTTTAACTCTCTGCACTTAAATATGCAAGAATTTATTTAATAAAACTTTTCACAATATTTAATTATCATTTATTTTAATAATAAATCACTGTTTTTGCACTAAATTTAAGTTTTTGCTAAAAATTTCGCAAAATTGCTTAATTTTTCTGTTCCTATTTCACCCGTTTCATAGCAAAGCAGCAGGTTTAAACACACTCTTCTCTTTTTCTTTTTCTTTCGATTCAGTTCTTTTTTTGCAGAATACCTCTTTTCGATCCGTGCATAACTGAATGCGGGAACGTAATCGAAATGCAGAATAAGGGTGATTGTTAGACGGATTATTTTTCCTTTTATAATTAATTGCATTAGTTTTTAATCTGATTTCTTAAGCTAAATGTTATGTACGAATATAATATATGTGTTTTTTAAATAATTGATTTACCTTTTGATGAATGAAATGACTTTTAAGGTGGAGGTACATACCACGCGTTACGCGGCAACGCTTTTCTGGCTTGTTAAACGTTTAACGATATACAAGGAAAGTTACACAACACGCTTTTGAGGCATTTTTTTGTTGTAAAATTTCAATCCTTTGCCGTCTATTTTTCGTCGTGTATTTAAGTTTGATTATTCTTTAAATGTTTAATGCATTTTTTTATCCATTGTTTAATAAAAAAGTGAATTTCTAATAATTTAGCTGTCGTTTTGTATACAGTGCGTGAAAGTTGAATAATGTTTAACTTTTTGCGAGGTACGCGCGTCGCGAACTCCTGTATGTAACTTGCCTTGTGAAAACACACTATTTCAACTTTTTTTGTATCCATTAGCGCATTGAACGCGTGCTATGTACTTCCACCTTTAGTTCGTTTTGAATTATTTGTCCAAACAAATGTTTCATTAAATACAACCTCTCTCTCAAGTCTAAAAAAAAATTAATTTTCATAATTTAATTTATTGCACAGCATTGAGCTTTTCTGAATCAAGAGTGTTTGAATATGAATTTTGCATACTGTGGAGGGAATTTACACATACATACATGTATGAAAATGTATGAATATATATAATCATATATGCCCATATACCCTCATTTTTCGGATCCGAACCATATATGGGATATCATATATGCTCCATACATATTTTTTAGCTGGGAATTTATTAATTTTTTCATTAACAAATACAAAAATGCCACTTTCCATTTCTGGTCACATATGAGAAACAAAAAAAATTCTTTGACATTAAAATTGAATTTATGTGAATTAATGAAAGAAAAACAATAAATTAAGAAAACATGCTGTGTTTTTACATACGTATACATTTTTTTTAAATAAAGAAATGCACAATTTTCAGTTTTCCTTTTTCAGATATTTTTCAAATAATTGATTTGAAAAGAGAACACAACAGCTGTTTGGAGAGTAATAATTTGTAAGAATTTTTTAGTGTATACATCTTTTCTCTCTTTTGACTCTCTCTCTCTCTCTCTTTGAAAACTTTTTGAGTTAATGAACACTTTCCAGTAACAATTGTTACAAATTCGTAAAAATTTTTAGTAAATGAACAAACCTAATGCCACTTGTTATATTTAAGATTTGATTACTTATTGTTAGTTCATATTTGAAGATACAATAAATAAATAATATATGTATTAAAAAAAATAATAATTTGAAGTGTGCCACACACACGGTATGTTTACTAAACACATGCATTGCACTGGAACTTCTAAATATCAATACGGTCACCAGCGGCAGACAATAAAGTGTAAATGTAAAAGAATTAAATCATTGTTAATTTTATTTATTTATTTTTGTTGCACACACAATACCTTAAATGTTATTTTGCAGTGTGAAACTGAGTATAAGAAAATGTTTTACAAATAAACATTAAACTACAAAATAGTAAAAAAAAAACAAAAAAAAGAATAAATCAATTATCCTCACAAAAACATAAATGTGAAAAATGGTCAAGTTCCTATCCAAAATTTCGGCCATTAAAACTAGTGAGATATAAATTTTGACCAGGTTCTTTCTTGTACAATACATATCACTATAATCTGCCATGCATTTTAAAAATATGAAATCGTCAGGGTTTCATATTATATCTAGGCCACCTGTCTAGTTTTGCATAAGTGCAACTTGTATGCAATGTTTTATTAAAATAGTTTGAGTTAAAAGCTGTTCTTAATTCTGAACAGTATTAGCGTGGCCCCGTCTATTCTTGTAAAATTTGTTGGGTTTCCAGATTTGTATAGTTGGTTACTCACCTAGCCCTACTTGTGTATCAAATTTCAGCTCATTAGCGCAACTCTTAATTTTTAATTTTTATGGGCGTAGCCCCGCCCGTCTGACTAAAATTTTCGGGTTTTCAGGGCTTATTAGTTGGTTTCTCACCTAGACCTATTTCAATATCCAATTTCAGCTCCTTAGCTCAACTTTAAATTTAAAAATTTTGTGGGCGTAGCCCCGCCCTCTTTTTCAAACTCAAGTTTTTTTTCGGCCAGTGTTTATCGTTCGTGTCAAGTTTCTTTGCAAACGGATAGTAATACATACATAAATTGTATATCTAAATAGGCTGAGCCGTAGTACATGAAATATAAGGCTTAAATTGTATGGGCGTGTCAACGCCCACTTTTTAATGAAAAATTTATAGCCTTGCGTTATCGCAATATATATGCCATATTTCAATAAAATCGCTTCAGTTAAGCGCTTTAGATTTGCTTTTTTAATTCTGACCTTTATGGGTGTAGCCCCGCCCTCCTGGCTAAAATTTTCGGGTTTTCAGATTTTTTTAGTTTATGGCTAACCTAGACCTAGTTCTGTATCGAATTTCAGCTCATTAGCACACATTTTAATTTTTATGGGCGTAGTCCTGCCCCCGGCCTAAACTTTTAGTGTTTTCAGATTTTTCTAGTTCATCGCTCACCTAGATCTACTCGTGCAACAAATATCAGCTCTCTAGCTACAGCGGAAGTGCTTCATCAATTTGATGAGTGTGTCAGTGGTCAGTGGTCAGTGAGTATGTCTTAAAATACGCACTTTTTGCACCTCTATATCTCCGGAACCTTTTGTTCTAAAATTTTTGTTCTAAACTCCGTGTATAAGGTAACAAGGTTTTATTCTAATTAAGGCCTAATTTTTGGAAACGCAATGCAAAGGCGTGTTATAAGTTTGTAGTGTGTGTCTCTGTGTGCAGACAAAACCGCTGGACTGATTTTCTGTTCTTAGAAGGTTTGAAGAATCCTTTCTAGAAATATCGGGTTATCTGGTATCTGTTTTGTTTTTGTAATTTACAATTTTCCCATACAAAATTTGTTAACGCTAATTTTTGCGTTAAATATTTTCACTTTTTTACGCCTATTTTTCAAAGCGGCTCAATTTCTTTTTGTAACATTTTCTTTCGTTTTCATTCAAAGAATTTTTACTTACACTTAACACTTCTTCTTTGTAGGGAGGATCCCGGCAAACAGTAACTGCCGGCATTTCGATGGTTGCATTTAAATTATAATAGGAATGCGTAGATATTGGGGGATTATCCAATTTGGAAAAACATTCGTACAACTAAAATTAAATGACTTAAAATATTTAATTCCTCGGAACGTAAGTTCTCACGAGTCTTTTCATATACCTGCACAATAACAATGATGCAACAAATAAACAAAACTATGTAGCGAATAAGTTTACTTGGATCCTTTAACAGCCAGGCTTTTAATTCAGACCAATAGCCCATAGTGCTAATATGTACATATGTATTTATGTATATGTATGTAAATGCAGATGAAGATTCGTACTAAGGCTGCAGAGTGGAATTTATGAACTAAATTCGGTTTGATGAAAACATTTACTATTGGAACATTTTAAAAGTAAAACTTTCGGCACATCTTGATAATGTTCCCACGCAAAAAAAAATTCTCAATAAATAATATTTGATAAAATACGAATGTATGCATATCGTTTTCCACTGCATTTTTTATGGTTTATTTGTGTATGCTTTACACTCACATGGATTGATGGCCGTGTTGAAGCCGTTAAATTTGCTTGATTTATATATGCTGGTATCAACAAGCGATTGGTGTGTAAATTGAAATGATAAAGAATAGAAATTATTGCATTTGAAAAGTGGAAATATAAATATGTTAATACCAACAGTAAAGAGCTGCACAGAATATTCACTTGTTTGGGCTTCACTGATAAACACAATGGGGGATTTTACATGGGAAGAAAAAACAAAACTAAATAAAATGTTTGTTTAATTATCATACAAAACTTACCTTTACCTACAAAACTTGATTTAAGAAATGTATGACCAACAAAAATGATTTGTGAAATGATTTTTATACCCTTTAACAAAAAATTGTCAAAGGGTATATATAGTTTTTTCAACAATATTAATAAGCGACCCATAAAGTATATATATTCTTGATCCTTATGCATAGGGATGACGATCAAGCGATATCCGTCCATCAGTCTGTCTGTACGTGGAATCGGTTTTCCGAAGCTCCAAAAGAGACTTCGTTCTTCGACTGGTGTATCAGAAGTGGTCCGAATAAGATTGGTATTGAAAATCAGCAAAATCGAGCGGACGGTTTCAGAGCTGGAAAGCTCAAACTTTATTTTGCCATACAAAATAAATACCGAAAAGTTGTTTTTATTATTTTTTTTATTAAATAAACTTATTTTATACTTCAGTACGTATAAAATTAATATTTCAAATTAAAAAAAATTAAAAAAATTAAAAAGACGTTTCCAGGGTTGGAAAACTTTAATTTTTCTTCTTACATAAGAGTAACTTACTTAAACAAAATTGTCCTTTTTCTCTATAAACTAAACATCTTATATTCTTAAAAGAAAAAGATATGCGTAAAAAATCAGAAAAATCTTAAAGAATGATTTCACGGTTGGGAAGCTTACACTTTTTGTGATATATAAAAGTAACTAGGTCTAGTTAATTTTTTTATTTTTTTTATAAATTATATCTGTGGGATTTTGACAAAACAATAAATGTCGGAAAACTGAATTTTACAGGAGGACCATAAAACACTTTTATAGGGTCACAGAATCGTCCCAGAATATATCTAAGCAAATGTAACCTATTTTTATGGTGGAGAATTTAAATACTCAGCTAAAAAAATTATGTATGGTCCATATATTTCTAATATATGAATGTATATAACTATATATGAATATTTATGAATTCATGTATGGAAATATATGGGATTATACATGCAAAACTATTATATATGAACTAATATATGGACTAATATATGAAACGTATTATAACATATGAGCTCATATATGAAAGTTTAATTATGAAGCTCTTCATATGTGGATCCATATCTAAATAAAAATATATATGGAGCCATATAAGAATGTATGCATACATGATATCTCATATAAGATCGGTTTTGCAATCAAAAAAGCTTGGAATTTTATCACTGCTGAATTGGAAATCCATTAGAAAATACATGCGGTATGCAAAGTTTATATGCGTACCTTCAACGTCTAAAAAAGAAAAACTTTTTGTTACAAAAAATCCATTCTTGTATGATTTTATACATTGTGGCCCCATTTAATATATCAAATAATCAAAAGGGTAATCCAGTCATTAATTTTATAGAAAATAACAAAATTCTCTAGATAAGAAACAAAGTTCATATTACTGTATTGAAAACTATTGTTGGACGGATTATTTTTTCCTTTTATAATTAATTGCATCAGTTTTTAATCTGATTTCTTAAGCTAAATGTTATGTACGAATATGATTTATGTGTTTAATTGATTCACCTTTTGATAAATGAAATTACTTTTAGTTCGTTTTGAATTATTTGTCCAAACAAATGTTTCATTAAATACAAACTCTCTCTCAAGTCTTAAAAAAAACTTAATTTTAGTAATTTAATTTATTGCACAGCAGTGCACTTTTTTGTGAATCAAGAGTGTATGAATATGAACTTTGCATACTGTGGAGGGAATTTACACATGCATACATGTATGAAAATGTATGAATATATATAATCATATATGCCCATATACCCTCATTTTACGGATCCGAACTTTATATGGGATATCATATATGCTCCATACATATTTTTTTAGCTGGGTAGGTTCATTGCTATTTCTTACATCGTTGAAAGACGACTATCTGTTTGAATTTTGTGTTTTTTTTGCGAATTTTATTGGCCTTCCTTAGAGTTTTAGAGATTTTTGATAAAAATTACGATTTGTTTGAAATTTTGAATTTTTTTCGCAAATTTCTGGTATTTTTGCAAATGATTTTTGCCGCAGAAAATATTTGTATGATTTAGTATCCATGCAAGGTAGAGATTTTGATTAGATCTGTAAAGTATTCAAATTTAAAGGTGATACAAAAGACAAATTTTCGCAACGAATTCTTGAAGGCTAGTTCGTCGAACTTTGCGAAGCTCATCCTTCTTTTCAATTGTTTTTAGCATAACTCTTGAAGGTAAAAGAAAATAATATTTAAAATAGATAACAGAATGAAAAAACATATTTAACAAAGTCTTATTGACATAAAATATTTTTATACGAAATATATGAGCATTATTTTATGACTTACAACAAATATGACGCAATAGAACACTTTGTGAATTGGCTCAATATTTATAATTGTAAACTATGAGGGATTTTTCTCACAGCAGGGATATTTTTTCGTGTTATTACTTTAAAATATATTAATATATGGTACCATTTGAATACCCTAAATATATTTAAGTTGCTTTCGGCTTATTCATTGCAGACCTTTACTAGATAGCACAGAATTTGAACTTTATTAGCGTGCTGTTGAACAAAATATACCGCGGCAGTTCTCACGTTTTGGAACAAAGGCGGGAGAATCAGATTTTCAAAGGCTTTGAGATTTTTAAAGTATACAGCTGTTATATTTTTCCATATAAAAAAAAAGAATCTATGAACTTATTTTTTAGTGGTCATAAATAACATATTTTAACAAAAATGTCTGAGAAATCTCAAAAGAATTCTCTAACACGGTGACGTCTTTAGTTCAAGGACATTAATATAATTATTTGCCATTACTTTTAGTTTTAAAGTCATTTGCAAGCACTTGGTTTTTAAATATAAAAAATTGTTTTTTTAAGTAAATTTACTTCTTAAACTCAAATTTGTCCATCCTTTAGATAAAGAAGTTAAAAAATTCTGATACTGTCAAAAATTATAGTACCAGAATGTATTATCAGAATATTTTTGGCACTCAAAACAAACTCCAAAATGTTATGAAAATGTCAAATATAATAAAGTTATACTATTGCAACGACTGGCTGCACCATGTCAAGATTTCGAGCAAATCGATTTATGAGCTTATGATACAATTTTTGATATCGTAAGAACGAGTCTGACACTTTTTTTTATCATATACCCTACAAACATTTGGAATATATCTTACCCAGAAGATATGTATACAATATCTTATTTTTATCATTTGGAAGAGAATCATCAGAGTTCTTTTTTTTGAATTCTCTAAATTATTTTCTTCAAAAATGGTTGTTATCTTTGATAATGAAATATAAAAATAAAATTAAATTATTATGCAATATTTTAAAAAATATATAAAAAGATATGTGTTGGATGCAGAGCTGTTGAATTTCGATTACGATTAGTAATCAATTAGATTACATTTTAAAAATAATTGTGCTGATTATATAATTTCCTTTAAAATAATTTCTGATAAATAATTGATTACGATTACTAACAATTGAAAAATTACCTAAATTACTTGAAATTACAAAAAATAATCCAAAAGAGTTTAAAGAAATCAAAAAATAGTCCGACTACTTCCAAAGATTACTTTTGATTATTAATAAATAATCAAAAATAATTAATAGTAATCTTTAACAGTAATCGAATAATTTTTTAATTACTTTCAATTCGTTTAGATTATTTTTTGTAATTTCAAGTAATTTAGATTACTTTTCCATTATTAGTAATCGTGCGAAACTGAATGTAATCGTAATTTAATCATTACTTCTCCTTTAAAAAAAAGTAATCAAATTAGTAATCAGTATGATTAACAATCATTACTCAACAGAAATGGTTGGATGTATTGTTTGGAACAAAATCATAAGGAAAATACATGAACTTTCTAGCATGGATATTAAATAATAATTATTTTAAAGAATCATAACTGCAGTTTTTTTCCGTCCACAGACAAGACGTCACAATCGTTGAACAGAATTTGGGCATTAGGTATTGACTATTTATATTTTCCATTAACAAGGTATTTTGTGTTACTAAAATGTTTAATTTTGTTCAGCCTGGTGTTTTATCACATGCACAAATTTATAATCACCCGTATTGCGTATGTCACGTCGAATATGCGTCTACGAGAACTTCGTACTAGATTAAAGGAAATGTGTACAAGGTTTGTTTAATCTAGGACAAAATTATCGTAGATGAATATTCAACGTAACATACGAAATACGGGTGAATATCAATTGCTTAATTCACAAAACCTCGTGAATCTCTGTATCGATTGTATTTTCATATTATATACAATAGTGTAACATTTGTTGCTTGAAATTTTCATATAAAAATGAAATACACCATGATACAATTATACTAGGTACATGCACAAGCCCAGCCTGTCACTGTATACATTGCACCTAGTTGTCAAACTTTGTTTACAAGCTACAAAAATGTTAATGTATGTGTGTAAACAAAATGATTACAGTGTTGCCAATGAATTTACACATGGCTGTGTCTCCAATTACACATTGAAGAAAATTACACTACACATCTTTTGTGTAGGTTAAAATTAAAACAATAATAAATAAAAATAGAACCCAAAGTAGAATTACACACATATTATACAAGAATTCAATTACATCGCCTACACATGTGAGTAGAAATTACACACTGTCTAACTACACCCATATTGGCAACACTGAATAACTATAATCATGCAGGAATGCCGCGTCTGCAATTGTACTTTAGTTACCCTGTTTTTGTTATTTTTATAAACAAAAGACAGTTGTTTCCGACAATTTGGGGTTTGTTTATACCAACAAAATACATGTGTTTTTTGGTGTTGCAATTTTGTTGTAGTTCTGCATGTACCTAGTATAATTGTATCATGAAATACACTATTACACTTTTATTTCATATGTTTTTAAAATGTTGTATTCAGAGAGAGGCTCTCTGAGAGAATTTGTATGTAGCTTGTTCTTCTTTTTTCATTAAAAATGTGTGTTAACAATTAAAAAACAAAAAGTGTATTTGATACACAAATACATGATTCAAATTGTTGTGAATTAAGCAAATATGTTTTTAAATAGAATCTGGAAATTACTTTTTATACTAAATAAATTTAATTTATTTGACCATTTTTGTTTTACTTTGCTTGTAGGGTAATGCATTAAGTACATTCATCACAGCAAGCTACCGACTACCAAATGTTTTTGCAGTTAAACAAAATTTATATATTTTTAATATCGGAAACTCATTTAATTAGCAAATCATTTTTCAAGGTTAAAGAAAGAGCTCATGGAGGATCAGCAATTTTAATTAAATCTTGTATCAAGTGTTATCAAGAAGAACATTTTATTCAGGAAAGTTTGCAAGCTTCTATCATTAAGGTTAAATGTAACATGTTTCTTGTGACTGTTTGTGCAATTTATTTTCCACCTCGTCATAACATAAGTTGTAATGACTTCAACAATTTTTTTTGATAATCCTTGACCTCGTTTTATTGTTCGGGGAGATTTTAATGCTAAAAATCCTTGGTGGGGCTCTCGTCTAATAAATCTTAAGGGTAGAGAACTTTATAAGTGTATAACTTTAAAAAATGATTCTGTACTATCGACTGGTAAGCCAACTTATTGGCCCTTTGATCCATCTAAGATTCCGGACTTAATTGATTTCGTTGTTTATACCGCAATAAATACAAATACAAATACAAATACAGATCATTCTCCAGTTTTATTAACATATACCTCTTCTACTCAATTAATTAATAAAGAAAGAAAGCTTTTAACATATAAAACCAATTTGGAATCTTTTACATATTGGATTGATGCCAATTTAAATTTAAATTTGCCGATAACAAATGCTTCTGAGCTAGGTAATGCAGTTCAAAGTTTTATTTATCAAATCCATAAATTTCTTCATCTGCTTTGCAAAATAGATTTCAAATTTATTCACAAACATAGAACTATAACAGACCAGAAATTTGTTTCAAAAGCTTTATAAAGAAAACGTACCAAAAAGTAGTCAGATCCTCACAAAAACATAAATGTGAAAAAAGGCCAATTTCCTTTTCAAAATTTCGGCCCCCAAAATTAGTGAAATACAAATGTTGACCAAGTTCATGTTTGGTACAATACCTATCACTGCAACATGGTATGAATTATATAAATTTGTAATCGTAAGGGTGTCATATAATTTCTAGGTAATGTGCTAACTTGGCAATATTTTTACTCTTCTAAAAAAGGAAAAAATTATTTATATTTGTTCATTTCTTTATATCGGGAAAAATGTTGTCAAGTAAGCAGATTATCTAGAAATTATATGACACCCTTACGATTACAAAATTTATATAATTTATAATTAATACCAAACACGAACTTGGTCAAAATTTTTATCTCACTACTTTTGATGACCGAAATTTTGAAAAGGAAATTGGCCTTTTTTCACATTTATGTTTTTGTGAGGATCAGACTACTTTTTGGAAGGTTTTCTTAATAAAGCTTTTTAAACTTTAAATTTCTTGTCTGTTATAGTTCTATTCATAATGTCTGCGCCAGTTCAAAAGGGCAGAGTTACATTAAATATTTTGTTATAGAGTGATATGTGCACCACTGTTTCATAATAAGTACCGAGTAATTTGATTAATTTTTTAAGAGTCATCTGAGTAGAAATATGTAAAATATAGTGTAAATCTAAGTGTAGTAAAGTCTGCTCAGACGAAGTACTTTTGAAAACGCAAAATTAAATGCTAGCATGAGTGAAATGTGCATGCAAGGTTTCAATACAGTTGCTTGCGTTTTAAATTTATCTAGTTGGTAACTTACCTAAGTATATTTTTTGTGTGCAAAATTTCAGTTTTTTACCGTATAATATTTCTATAAAAATTTTATAAACGTGGCCCTACTTCCCTAATTTAACAATCGGTGCTTTCAAATTTTTCCTGTTAGTAAATCCTTAAACTTAAATTCTTAATTTTGAGCTTAAAGTGCGTGTCCATGCCCCCCACTTGAAACTTCCCGGATTTTAAATCTTTCTTGGTGATCTGTAATTTAGATTTATTTGTGTATTGAATTAGGCTCTCCAGTGCAAATTCTAGCTTGGAATGTTATGGCCGTTGCCCCCACTCTCCGTAAATTTTTTAAATTCAAGATTTTGTTATAAGCAGCACTCAATTATCATAGTACCCTTTTTAAGATGATAGATTTTAGTTACAGCTTCAGTAAAAAATTATCGTGGTCCCTGCCACTCCTGATTAAAATATTTGGGTTTTTAAATCTTTCTATTTGGTTTCTTATCTTGACCTACTTGCGTATCAAATTTTATTATTTAATTTTTATGGGCGTATTTCCGCCCACTTTTTAAAATAAATTTGTTTTGCCAGTGCCAATCATACGTGTCAAGTTTCGTTGGAAATGGATAGTAATTTTTAAATAAATAGTATATTTAAATCTGCTGATCCGAAGTACATGAAATAGGAGGTTTAAATTGTATGGGCGAGAGATAAAAATTTTAAATTTTTTCTTTTAATTGTGTGCTTTATTGGAATAGCCCAGCCCCCCTGGTCAAAATATCCGGGCTTTCAGATTTTTCTAGTTAGTTGCTAGTCTAGACCTATTGTTTATTAAATTACAGCTTACTAGCGTACATTTTATTTATTTTCTTCTTATGGGCGTGGTACCGCCTTCTTTTTCAATCTCAATACCTGCTGTAGCCATTAGTTATCTTTCCTGACGAGTTTCGTTGAAAACGGATATTAATAAATATATAAATATGTAGCATATTCAAATATGCTGACCAGAAGTACATGAAATAGGAGCCGTAAATTGTATGGGCGTGTAAACGCCCACTTTTTCAACGAAACTTTATAGCCTTGTACTACTCCAACATGTATGCCAAATTTTAATAAAATCGTTTAACGCCTTAGATTAGTTTTTTAAATTTTGAGCCTTACGGGCGTAGCCCCGCTCTCCTAGGTAAAATTTTTGGGTTTTCAGATTTTTATAGTAATTTGCTACTCTATAACTACTCGCTTATCAAATTTCAGCTCAATAGCGCAAATTTTAATTTTTATTCTTATGGGCGTGTTCCCGCCTACTTTTTTTAACCCCAAATTTTTTTTTGGCTAGTAGTTATCTTTCCTATTTAGTTTCGTTGGAAAAAGATAATAGTAAATACATAAATAGTGCATTTAAAAGTGCTGACCCGAAACACATAAAATAGGAGGCTTAAATTGTATGGGCGTGTTAACGTCCACTTTTTTCAATAAAAATTTAGAGCCTTGTATTATTGCTACATGTGTGCCAAATTTCAATAAAATCGCTTGATTTAACGCCTTAGAAATGTTTTTTTAATTCTGAGCTTTACGGGCGTATCCCCGCACCCGTGGTAAACATTTTCGGGTTTTCAGATTTTTTAGGTGAGTACTCACTTAGTTCTACTTTTGTACCAAATTTCAGCTTACTAGTGAAAATTTAAATTTTTATGGGTGTAGCCCCGCCCCCCTGGTTAAAATTTTCGGGTTTTCAGATTTTTCTAGTTCATCGCTCACCTAGATCTATTTGAGTACCAAATTTCAGATCTCTAGCTATAGCGGAAGTGCTTTATAATATTGATGAGTGAGTGAGTAGGTCAGTGAGTCAGTGAGTACGTCTTAAAATATGCACTTTTTGCACCTCCATATCTCCGCAACCTTTCATTGTAAAACTTTCAAACTTCGCATATAAGGTTACATGAATGAATTTATTCTAATTATGGTTTACATTTTATAATTTCACAATTGCGGGGAACAAAGTTATGAGGGGGGTGAAAACAGCTCGAATGGCTTCCTGTGAATATACACACTGCGTGCATTGGCCGGAACTTGGCCTGGCGCACTACCGTGCGCCTAGATTCCTAAACAATTTTTTTTGAATTTCTTGAGCACAAAGGAACATGTTAATTTTATAGTTAGGACTGTAATTTAGCGATAAATTGTATTTGCATCTCCATTTACTACAAATAAATTTAGTAAAGTGCGACTTTGACTTGCACACGAAGGATTCCGTAGTAATACTATATAATTTTGGCATTTCTTTCGTTTTTGGGGTTTTTTTCGGTTTCAAGTGTTTTTTAATATGGTTTTTCTAGTTTTGCCGTTTTTTGCGTTTTTTTAATTTAGTACTTTTTTCGTTTTACCGATTTTTTTAGGTTTTTGGCATTTGTTTTAATTGTGAGATATTTTTTAGTTTTGGTGCTATTTGCTCGTTTTAGCGATTTTTTAAAGTTTTTGGCGTTTTTTTTTTAATTTAGCTTTTTTTAAAATTTCGGATTTTTCATTTTATTGATTTATTTAAGTGCTTGATTTTTCTCCAATTTAGTGCTTTTTTTGTTTTTGTGATTTTTTTCGGGGTTTGGCTTTTTTTCAATTTGGTGTTTATTTAGTTTTGGTGCTTTTTTCTCGTTTTTAGGTTCTTGGCATTATTTTTAATTTAGTGCTTTTTTAAGTTTGGTGCTTTTTTCTCGTTTTAGCGATTTTTTTTAGGTTTTTGGCATTATTCTTGATTTGGTAGTTTTTTTAATATTGGCGTTTTTTTTAATTTAATGATTTTTTTGGAGATGTTTTTTTCATAAAGGCAATTTTTTTTTTGGTTTTGGTGATTTTTTTCGGTTATTGACGTTTTTGGTTCTTGGCTTTCCATTAATTATTTCGATTTTTTTTTTAATTTTGGCGATTTTTTAAACTTTTGGCGATTTTATTCGGTTTTTGAAGTTTTTTTAATTTTAACGATTTTTTAGTTTTTTTTCCTTTTGGCGATTTTTTTCGTTTTAGCGATTTTTTAAATTTTTGGCGATTCTATAATTTGAGGATTTTTTAGTTTTACCGTTTATGAAAATTTTAAGAGCTTAACCTTACAGTTTCCAAGATAGAGCAATTTGTCCAAATTATATAGTCAAAATTGCATTAATGGATGGACCACCCTTTAATTAAAAATTTTTTTAATTTTAGTAATAATTGTTTTAGTCTATATAAAAATACACTAATTTTACAAATTTCAAGTGTCAATATACATATGTACATACAATTGTATGTATATTACATGGGATTTTAAAAGTTTTCGTCACTCGTTTTGGACCACCCTTTAATATTTAACTTTTATATATTTTTAGTTGTAGCGACCAAAGTTCTACATACTCTGTCCAAATTTCAGACCCGTACCTCTTACCGTTCCTGAGAAAATAGCCTTCTTCCTAAAACATGAAATACAGGGTGGCCCAGAAAGACCGAAGTGGTGTAAATTCCTTATAACTTTTTATTTAAGACATATTTTTTTAATTTTTTGTTTTTTAAATACAGTAAATTTGTAGGGAATATTTTTAGATTAGTTGTTAAAAATGATATCCCGCAAGTGGAGGCCATTTTCTGCTTCGCACAAATGATCTCTTTTCAACACATTTTCCATGACCTTTCGCAAAACTTCCGGTGTTATGTTGTTAATTTCGTCTGGAATATTGGTTTTTAATTCCTCAATAGTCCTAGGCTTATTAACATAAACTTTCCCTTTTAAATAACTCCAAAGGAAACAGTCTGGAGCGGTTAAATCCGGGGAACGCGGAGGCCAATTAAAATTGCTTCTACGCGAATTTATTCTTTCCCCAAAGATGTCGCGTAAAATAGCCATTGTGGCCCTCGGAGTGTGCGCTGTGGCTCCATCCTGTTGGAACCATATTTGCGGATGGTATTCCACGGCTGGCCTTACAAAATTTTCCAACATGGCCCGATATCGATCACCATTGATGGAAATGGCGACATCTCTTTCATTTTCCAAAAAATATGGACCAATGATCCTTTCTGAAGAAACACCGCACCAAACAGTACACTTAACTGGGTGTAATTGTCGTTGATGAAGTACTCTCGGGTTTTCCTTAGCCCATATCCTAAAGTTTTGCTTGTTAACAAACCCATTTAATTGGAAATGGGCTTCGTCACTCATAAATAAGTTATGAATAATGGAAATGGAAAGAGCACATTTGTGCGAAGCAGAAAATGGCCACCACTTGCGGGATACAATTTTTAATAACTAATCTAAAAATATTCCCTATAAATTTACTGTATTTAAAAAACAAAAAATTAAAAAAATATGTCTTAAATAAAAAGTTATAAGGAATTCACACCACTTCGGTCTTTCTGGGCCACCCTGTATGTTGACTTATTAGAAAAAAGTTAAAGTTTTCCAACCCTGGAAACGTCATTTTAATTTGTTATATTTTTTAAAATTTTTCTTTTAAATTATAAATACCAATTTTATTCACACAGGGGTATAAAATGAGATAATTTAAAAAAAATAATAAAAACTAGTTTTCGGTAGTTATTTTGTATGGGAAAATTGAGTTTGAGTTTTCCAGCTCTGAAACCGTCTGCTCGATTTTGCTTATTTTAAATAGCAAAATTTTTCGCAAAATTTCTGACACACCAGTCCAAGAACGAAGTCTCTACGGAAAACCGATTTCACGTACAGACAGACGGACATCGCTTGTTCGTCTTCCCTGTGCATAAGGATCCAGAATATATATACTTTATGTGTCGCTTATTAATATTGTAGAAATTACAAACGGAATGACAACCTCTATATACCCCTTTACCATTTTTTGGTAAAGGGTATAAATATGTATAATTAGCTGTCTAGTAAAATATCTTAATATCATTATATTATAATTGTCAAATATTTAGCTTTGAACTGTCATTTCTAATCATGTATGTAAATCTTAGCAGACGCATAAGTGTTCTTAATTAGTTTCCATAAAAAAACATTTTTTCATGGAATTGTGTACATGTGTATGCATGCACATATGTATATATATATATATATATATATATATATATATATATATATATATATATATATATATATATATATATATATACCTATTAGATACAAATGTGTGTACATAAAAGTAAAAAGAGAATACATATGTATGTATCACTTATGACATGATTTAAAAATAAATGACCCATATTTTGAAAAAGATCTGTTTATTTTTACAAGTAGAAACTCACAACTTTAATTTATATAATTCTGTTTCGTTTGGAAAGAAAACAGGGAAAACTATTTTAAAAATAATTCAGTGGGAATAATAAGTGATTGCATTTTCAAATCTAGTATATTGGAGTTGATCTATAGCAGCGGTTCTCACAATATTTTGTATGGTGCAGATTACCCAATGTAACTATTAGCGTATTTTGAGCAGTAATGCATATAATAATTTTGCACAAGCTTCTATTTGAGAATCATAGTCTTAGTAGGAAAATAATTCTTTATTCCAGAAAAAACTATTTTATCCATTTATTTGACTAATCTTAAAGAATACAATTCTAAGATTAGATTTAATTAGAGAGCGCTAGCAACATTAGCTATCGGCTCTCAGAAATAACTAATTTATTAATTAAAATAATTTCACTTTGATTACCACATACTTACACAGAGTGATGAAGAAATGTATTGTTGGTGGGTGTGATGATTGTTCGCGGGTTTCCTTAGTTTTTGTATAAAAAATTCTCGTATTCTATTTGAATTTAAAAACGTTTATATAACGCTGACATTTATATTAAATGACACTGAACTGAGAGAATTAATAACTTGAATGCTCATGATGAATATGCACCGATATTGAAAAACAGATTGCTCTTGGTTCCGTTTTGCAAGCGTTTGTGAAAATAGCTGAACATGCTGTCCTAATGATGCATAATTAAATTAACTTATCAGATAAATTCATTGATTTTAATCAGGGACCGCAATTGTTATTAATTTTTTTAATAAAAGTTAAAAGATATCAGTTACATACATGCAAAATGAAGCAACTAAATTGATTGAACGCATATCAGCTTATCAATTTTGAATGAGTTGGATAAGTTAAAATCTACTCCTCAATCTTCTTCTAAATGCCGTAAGTCATCAAGAAATGTTTAATTAGCAAGGTCTGGCAAGAGCAGTGGGCAACATGGTGCTAAATCAGCAGAAAAATCGAGCTAAATGAATTTTCAACAAACCAAAATAATAATACAGTTGCCTCAAATACGTTTAGCTTTACTCAAAATAAGAAAACGATCTTTAATAAATAGCTACATAAGTAGTATATAACTACCTAATGCTGTCTTTGTATCACGTCTAGCTTTTAAAACGATTGTTGCAGATGTTGATTTTTTCATAAAATCAGAAATAGGATCAAGTGCTGAAATGTCAACGTTTAAATTCAATTACATCATCATAAATTCATCAAATCATACGACCCTGTGCTGTAAGCCGAATTCGAGAAAATTTCTCGATTTTAAAGCGAGAAAAAGTTTTGGTGTTCTTTAAACCGAATTCATACAGTTTTACTCGTTTTTAAATCGAGTGAGTGATTGGTCGAAAGTAAATCGAATGTGGTATTAATCCAAAAAATCAATGATGAAACATCAAAAAACAATTAACCCTTTCAGACCCAAGGAGTTTCAAAGTTGATGGATTTTAATGAAAATTTCACCGTGTGACAAATAGAGCTTAAGAATCATAAAAAAGTATTTTTTTATATCCGTACAATTTGTATGTGCTTAGAAAGAGGACATACACAAATGTGTATCTTGAGATTACGCCTAGTCAAAAAAAAAAAATAATCTTCTTTCAATAGTAAAAAAATATAACAATTTATTTATTATTACAAAAACTAACAAAATTATTGATAATAAAAAAAAAAAAAACAATTCATAGATTTTTTATACAATTAAATTACTCTGTCTTAAGTTTATCAACCAAGGGCCAATGACCAACTCCATCCAATTTTTTACTACTTCCTGGTAAAGGAGAACATCTGGTGTTAGTTTTTATTAATTCTTCCTGCTCCTCTTCGATCAGCTGCGTAAATTTTCTTTTTAGAGTGCATAGTGTAGTCGCTCTACCCTAGGCTTGCCAGATCCAATTTGCCAAAAAGCTTGACATTGACCAAAAAAAACTTGATTTTCAAAAAAAAACTTGACAAATAAATACACTCATACTTGTTTTTATTTAATTTTTTATTTTTTTTTCATAAAAATTATTAGAATAAAAACAAAAATATCATAAAAAGTAAAAATAACAGAAACAATGTAAAAGAAACAAAAAACAATATAACAATAAAAATTCAGTCTTTATATATTTTAAAGAAAACTTAGGCGTTATTTAAAAAAAACTATAAGTACTATCTAAGAAAAAAATATAGGTTCTATTTATTTTGCCACATATATTTCGTATTCTTAGATACAGAATTAATTAATTCTCTACCATCGGGTGTTGTTAAAAAATTTTGAAAGTTTTTGCAATCCTCATTAAAATTTATTCTTATTAATAGTTCGGCTTTTATTAGATCGAAGGACATTCTATTCCTATCTTTGGTATATAAATTATTTAGAACACTAAATGCTTTTTCACAAAAGGCATTGCTTATTGGGATAGAAAACACAAATGAGATCAACTTTTTTAAATTTTGAAGATTGCTTTCTACACACTTTTTTAAAAAATATGACCATATTCTATCATTTGGTATATCTTTTGGTAAAATATCGTAAACTTCTCGAAGAACACAGTAATCTGCATACAGTTTATCATTGTCAATGTCATTTGAAATACCTAATAATTTCGGAAGCTCTGACAGCTTATTCCAAGTCAGAAGGGACTTTTTTATATTTAAACAGGAAATTTTATTGTATATTGATGTTTCTCCAAAATCATACCGTTCAGCTAAATAACTGGTAGCTCTCTTAAGAAACTCATTTGCTTCGAACTTGAAAGTACTTATTTCATCAGGGGAAAGGGATTTCATAATTGTAGCAACTTTGCTTCCATAAAAATTATCATTCATACGGCTTTGAATACTGTTCATAAGATTGGCCATTACGTTATGTAGTTCTACAATTGTGCAGGAGTCACTTTCTAAAACTAATGTAGCAGCTTGGAACTCGTGCATCACATTATGAATGAAATATAAATATGCCTCGGATAAACCTTCAATTGTGCATTCATCATCTTCATTTGTAAGTTCTATGTCGGAAATTGCATGTGCTACGAATTCCCAAAGAACTTTTCGACAATTTTTCTTTCCTTTTTGTAGAAAATATCTTTTTACTGCCGGCCAACAATATAACAAACGGTCAATTGCTGGCAGAAGTGAAAGCCATCTTGTAGGCACATGTCGAAGGAGATTTTTGTACTCGATGTTTGCAAATTCAAAACATTGTTTTAATTTTTTTGTAGTCCCAGCCGAAGAGCTAAATTCATTATATATTTTGATTACAATGTTTTCGACGTCAACAGTTAAAGCGTTAAGAGCATTTTTTATACAATTATTAATTACATGGCAATTGCAATTTGCTTTTATAATTTGGCTATTTTCATTTTTAAGTTTTTGAAATACAGAATTATATAAACCGTAATTAACATTTGCGTTATCAGCACTATACGATGTAATTTGTTCAATTTTTAATTTATTAACATTTGTAATTCTAATAATATTACCAAATATATCCTTAGATGCTTCATCAGGATCTTCGTAAAAATCTAAAATTTGTTTACGTATCCCAGTTTCGGGATCAAAATATTGTACAGCATACGGATAGGTTTTTACGTTACCGATATTTGAAGCATCGCTGCTTACGGAATAATACCAACATTCTTTTAAGGCTTTAGCAACTTTCTCTTGCGAATATGGACCCAAAACATTTCTTGTTATAGCTGCTGATTTTGTACGTCCACATGTTATTTTGTTGGCAATTTTACTGTCGGAGTATATAGTAGAACTCATTTTCATTTGGCAATCTAAGCTGTTATAGCTGAGGCCGTGTAATACGTTATGAAATACACATAATAGTTCAGCCCGTGCAATTTGTGTTTCAATTGTAGTTTCTGCAGAAACAGTGAAATTCGAAATGCTCCGGGACATTTTTTGCGACAATACGATTTTGGCATGTTTTTTAGTTTTCATATGTCTATTTAATGCCCAGCTCCCTTCATATTTTATTGAAATTTCTGTCTGACATAATTTACACAATGCAGTGTATTGATCTTTCTTTTGTATCCAATTGGAATATTCTGGTGCCACATGCCATCTATCCAAGTAAACAGTATATCTTGGTTTTTTTGATGGTCCAGCATCTTCGTTACGTTCTTGCATTTTTGTTATATTTTCACTAATCCAACGTATCACAATAGAATAGTCTGCAAATAGTATACTCGCTAAAACAAATTAACAAACAAAAATATAAACTCACTTTTTATTTCCAAAAACTTCAATGTACGTATTGCAACTCAGCTGTTCAATGTTGTCAATTTACCAGTGTTGAGTAATGGGGTAAATATCAGTGTTGGCACTTTATTATAATTGTACGTACCTAAAGAGAACTATATTTTTTAAATTATAATTGCACAGAAAAAAATATGTATCATATTAGTCCTTAGTTGTATTGATAGTAAAAATATGCTCTTTCGATGTGTTTTTTAGAAATTTAAACTTACTTTTTTTAAGTATTATTACATATGTAGCTAGAATAAATTTGAGAAAAAAAATTAACTTACAAAAAACATTGACAAATCACTTTTTCACTTGACACTTGACGCGCATTAAAAAACTTGACAATCAGGCCAAATCAGGCCCGTCTGGCAACCCTACTCTACCCCCTCGCCCCATAAAGTTTAAGACGCGCGATGTTGAAAAACTAATTACTGAACTTAATCCGAAGAAATCTACAGGTATTGATGGAATTCCTAACAAGATGCTGATGAACTTGCCTCATATTGCAATAATAATCCTGCTATTTATTTTTATTGACATTTCACGAATGCAATCTTTTCAACCTCAAAGCTTTTCGAAAAGCTGCTCATGACTACATATTCCAGAATTTTATCTGATAATAAGTGCATCACGGACCATCAATTGGGTTTAGAAGTCAGCATAGCACTGCTGAGCAAACGAATAGATTGGTACAAGTTATAAGGAGGACATTTGAAGAAGTAGTATTGTTCTGCCCTTTTTATTGACGTTTCTCAGACATTTAATAAAGTATCGCACAAAGGCCTATTTATGAAATTGAAGACATATCTGCCAATAAACATACAAAAACTTTTGGAAAGTTATATTATTATGCACGAAAGCCCTTATGAGGCATACTGCTATCTTCAGGAACATATTACTCAGCTGGAAACAAGGTTGAACTTATGGAGAACTCAAGTAAATGAAGAAAAGTGTGTTCATATAACGTTTACCTTAAGAAAAGATACTTGTTCCCCCCATTCGAATCAACAATCAAAATATACCTCAACATTCACAAGTAAAATACCTTGGTATACACCTTGATCAAAGGCTTACATAGAAACATCATATTGACTCTAAGCTAACTCAGAGAAAATCTAAGTTAACTCAAATACATTGGTTGATTGGCAGAAATTCAAGACTCAGCCTAGACTGCAAACTTTTACTATACAAGTCACTTTTGAAGCCAATATGGTGTTACGGAATTCAGTTATGTGGCCCTGCTGCAGCTTCAAGTGTTGAGAAAGTCCATCGAAGGCAAAACAACATTTTAAGGTTAATAGCATCTGGTCCATGGATCATTTAAATTATAATTTACATCGTGACTAAAGAAATTGCTAGACACGCAGGCAAATAATTAACTAAACTCGAGTCACATCCTAATCTCCTTGCTCGTAACATCTTGAATTTTACTGGACACATCCGCCTAAAAACGAAGGACACAAGAGCTCTCATACTCAACACTCTAGACGGGACTGCTTGAATATACTTTTATTTTTCCCTTTTGATTATAACTACTTTATTATTATTTATAACTAACACTAAGTTTATCTCCGATAATGGTCAGGCCTAATAAATATATTTTAAATTTAAGATTTGAATACTTATTGTTCATTTTTGTTCAAAAAAAAACATGTATTAACAAAAATCTATTCGAAAGCGCTTTAAGGAGAGATTGCCTACACAAAAAAGTTATACTTTAGTTGATTTGCTTTTTGATGGTTATAGAATACAACGATCAATACGTTAATCATATCTCACAAGCAATTAACTTTATTTTAATTAATTTAAATAAAGCAAAATTATTATTTATTTTAAATTAAAAAAAAATTAAAAAAAGCTGTAATAAGAGTATACATATATGCTACCACTTAATTGTGAATAAATTCAGAATTCATGAAATAATTTTTAATAAATTTGCCTCTTTTTATTTATAATATATAAATGTATCACAATTAATAATAAAATATAAAATTTTCTTCAGTTTAAAATTTTAATGAGCCTTTTAAAAAACGATTTTCTTAATTTTTTTTAAAAAAATTTATTTTTTTGTATAAGACTTTCTGAATATTTCAGAAACTATAAGACTGTTAAGAACGTTATTTATAGGTCAATTTATTTCCTAGCCTTCTATGCATTTTTTTTATTTAATCAAAGAACGGTTTCTGAAGTAAATGCAAATTATGTGATGCAGCATCCTCTTTTTTCTTAATAACGGAAAATCTCGAGATACAGAGTCAATTCAAAAAAAATTTAAATTAAACGCATTGGAGCTCAGTATCATATGCACGAAAATTTACTATCAAAGTACCGACCTTAAAAATCGTGTTGACACAGGTCAATCAATAATAATAATATTACATGTATAAACAAATAATAAATGAAGGTTTTATTATAACGCAAAGGGATTTATAGGGAGCCTGCCTTTAGCTAAAGGCAAGTTGTGAAAAAGGCCCTTAATACTACTCGCATATTGAGAATCGCAATATACAAACATAATAAGTTTGAAAGCCTCAAACAAAATTTTTACATACCAAGCATCTTTATTCGGTTCTGCATCTATTTTATTTTCCAAAAAATTTTCAAAATAAATAAATAAACAAAGACTAATGCCCTAATTCTGTTCGACGATTGTATCGTCTTGTCTATGGGCGAAAAAAAGCAGTTGTAATTCTTTAAAACAAATATTATTTATTGTCTATGCTAGAAGGTTCGTGTATTTGCTTAATGATTTGTTCCAAACATTATTTCCAACACATATTTTTTCATATTTTGTATAATACTTTAATATTATTTTTATGTTTTAAAAACATGGTAATAATATTTTTATTTTTCAATATCAAAGACAACAACCATTTTTGAAGAAAATAATTTAGAGAATTCAAACACAGAACTCAGAAGTATTTTCAAACAAAAACGTGCTAAATCTTCTTACTGAATTAGGGCGTTATACTTCATGTATGAATTTAATTATTTTTATATAAATTAAATTTTCCCCACAAGAAACTGAATTTTTGGTCACTGTGCATTGGAATGAATGTGCTTGTATAAGAATTGAAACGTGTATATCGTTTGTAGATTTAAATAATATTTCTTTTTAGTAAACAATAATATTTTTAAAAACATAATGAAATGTGTTAGAGATTAGTCACAGCAAGAATCATGACACAAATTAAAGAAAATTGTACCAGCATGTGTGTACGAGCTAGAGGTCTGTGTAAACAGTCTTGAAATGTAAATACGTATTGTTTTTTAAATGTATTCTTGTGGCATGTATATTACTAAACCAATAATAAATGCACTCGTATAATAAGCGAAGCTTGATGGATGCATTGGTGATCGTGTATGTGAGCGATGTCGCGAATACTTCTTGTTCATAACAAACAATCAAAAGAAGTAGTGTTGATGCGTGTATGCTTATTATTTTGAATATTGTACGTTTGAGTGTGTGTGTGTGTAAGATGCACTGCAAATGAAAGTTTAAATGTCTTCAACTGCTTCACTGAAGTAGATAATGCACAAATAAATGTCAAATATGGGCTTCTAACATGCTTACTACTAAAAAAGATTATTAGCAAAATTGTATTGCATTTTAAATTAATTTTTTCTCGTATGATGCACAGCAGTTATGCATTTACAAACACACGCAAAGTAACCAAAGGCGAAAAAAAGTAACTAAAATTTTTTATGTATTTAATATACTGATTTATTTGTACTCTAGTTAAGAAATATGTATATCTGTGACAGTATGGAATAATCGCTTAAGTCCTCTTAATCAAATAATTGTTTTTCGGACGATTTCAAGCTAAGGGATTAAAAGGCTCCAACGCAAGATTACTCTCCTGTGTGATCTCTTCTTTGCACATGTAGGCATTGTAACAACTCCAACTTTCAACTGGTGCCTAGACTTGTGCCATTTAGTTCATTTCAGTGACCGGTCAGTATAGTTCATTATTTATAAATGAACTAGTTCGTTCATTTAGTTCAATCGCTCTTTTTAGTTTAATGAACTAGTTAGGTCTTTTTAGTTCAATGATTGTACATTAACAATTCTACCTACATACATGTGTATGTATGTATGTTGTGGTCTTTAACAATATTAAAAGCACGGATTCTGTGATTAAAAAAGGGTTTATAATATAAACTTTATATGCAAAACAAATTAAGTTTGAATTTTTTTAGAAATCTCATAAATTCAAATTTTTTGTGTGTGTTCGTGTGTTTTCTTGTTTATTATTGCATTTGTGGTAGTAGTAGCCAGCAAGAACAAAATGCACATACATACATATGTACATACATACATATGGATGAGTATAGAAGCAAAGCACAATAAAAAGGGAAAGCAAAACGTTGAAAACATTTAGTTCAGTTTGTGTTAGTTCATTTTGTGTCTCAGTTCCTAGTTCAAAAATTGAACTAGTTCAAAAATTGAACTATTGAGCGTAAAACAATTAAACTAGTTCACTTAGTTCAAAGTACTGAATCGTTCATTTGAACTAGTTCGTTCATGAACTACACAAGACTACTGGTGCCTAATAAAACGTAATAAAGCTTAATTTGCTTAAGCATGCTCAAGCAATTATTCCATCTTGCCACAGATATAAACATTATAAAATCATATAATATAAATTTAACTATTACATTTAGATTTGTAATTCTGTTTCCTAATTGTATTGAGCCTCATTTTTTTAACGACATGTAATCGAAAATATACTTTTTTATAGGAATTAAATTTTGATAAGTTTTAAGACACACGCCGTAAAATTTTATCGTAAGTGACAATTTACGCACATATCTAAAATAAAATTCAATATTATAAAAATCATTCTCCTGAAAACTCAAATTTTTGTCGCTTACGATTAAATCGAAAACAAAAAAGTAAGTAAAAATAATATCAAATAATAAACAATAACAAAAGAAATAAGTTCTTCTTAATGAAAAAAAATTAAATTTTGTTATATTCATATTCCAAACACATGAATGAATAGATAAATTATTAAAAAATACATTCATATGTATTATAGAGTTGGTATTAACATCCAACTCCCTGCATTCGTTTTGATTAAGCTTAGCTACGAAAATATCCTTTAAGAAGCCGATAAACTGTGGGACAATCAATTCATTTGTATGCTTGGAAACTTTGTTTCAAAATATAAATATATTCATATCAACACCTTATTTCCAATTGGGAAAATCTGAGCAATTGCTATTGGGATACAATTTCTTCTTCTTTATCATGTACTAAATTTGGAAACCTAATCCACATTTTTTTTAGCTATTAAATTCATTAAAAAATGTGGTAGTGCATCACGATATGCAAATGTAAATACCATATAAAGAAATTTATTTTTGTGTTAAAAAAGTAACCAAAATGGATAAAAAGTACACAAGTACACATTGAAAAAAAGTAACAAATTTTGGTTAAAAGTAGCCAAAACGGCAACGCTGGTCACAAAGTATTTTCTTGTTTACTCCTATACCTGCAATAACTGAAACAAATGTCTTTCCACCTTTTAGAAGATTTCGCTGTAGTAAAGCATTTGAAATATCCCTTATGTCTTAAAAGTTGTTATAAGTGGTCTTGTGCAGGACTTTAGTACGAGCAATTGCATCATAGTAGAAAAACTATCGAAAAATTGCCCAGCAAAAATTTTGCTTCAAAAAAGCAGGTTTTTACTATGATAAAATAAAAGCAGCGCTGACAAACCTGCTGATATCGCTGCTGATTTTTGTATGGCGAGTTCTCGGTTTGGAGCACTACATTTTTGATCACTAGTAAATCGATTTTTTCCTGTAGTTTGCTTCGTATGCGTTCACTGCTTTTTAACAAGCTCGTATTTTAAAGCGAAGTATGATGCGCTTTATTGCCCTATTGCTTCAAAAAACATGAAAATTTTTTACTGGGTATTTAAATTTTATGAAATAGCCACGCAAAAAATGGTTATGGATAACATTATATTGTTATTTACAATATATTATTTTTATATAGCCGACCATGTTACAGAGTGCAATTCCGTTCAGAAACAACAACCGATTTTTGTAAAAGCTGATGTCTCAAAAAAAACTAAAATATTGAAATTTGTCAAATGTGTCCACACTGTTGGGGGCGCTGGTATTGTTTGGTATGCTCCGGCTAGGACTTTACATCTTGGGTTGGATTGATTTCCGTTTCTGAACGGAATTGAACTCCCTGACATGGCCGACTAATAAAAAAATTTGTTGTAGCCAAAAGTTTTTAAATCAACTTTATCGTTAAACTCTAATCATATCGCACTTTTTGTGAATATACTAATATAATTATTAAATGCAAATATTATTTTGATTATCGTAACGAAATTAATGTTTAAAATAACAATAATTAATTTTCAACGACTATCCATTTCTTTCGAAAAACATAATATCTAGGCGCACGGCAGTGCGCCAGGCCAAGTTCCGGCCAATGCACGCAGTGTGTATATTTACAGGAAGCCATTCGAGCTTTTTACCCCCCTTATAACTTTGTTCCCCACAATCGTTAAATTATAAAATTTAAACCATAATTAAAACAAATTCATGTAACCTCATATACGAAGTTTGAAAATTTTAAAATAAAAGGTTCCGGAGATGTGGAGGGGCAAAAGTGCATATTCACTGACTCACTCATCAATATTATGAAGCACTTCCGCTATAGCTTTAGATCTGAAATTTGGTACACAAGTAGATATAGGTAAGCGATGAACTAGAAAAATCTGAAAACCAGAAGTCTTACTAAGGGTCCAGGGCTACGCCCATAAAGCTCACAACTAAAAAAACGTATCTTAAGCGTTTAACTGAAGCAATTTTATTGAAATTCGGCACACATGTTACAATAATACAAGCCTATACATTTTTATAAAAAACCTCCTATTTCATGTGTTTCGGGTCAGCACATTTAAATGTACTATTTATGTATTTACTATTATCCGTTTCCAACGACACTAAACAGGAAAGATAACTGTTAGCCAAATAAAAATTTGGGGTTAAAAAAAGTAGGCGGGAACAGGCCCATAAGATTAAAAATTTAAATTTGCGCTAGTGAGCTGAAATTTGATAAACGAGTAGTTATAGATTAGCAAATTACTATAAAAATCTGAAAACCCAAAAATTTTACCAAGGAGGGCGGGGCTGCGCCCATAAGGCTCAAAATTTAAAAAACCAATCTAAGGCGTTAAACTGAAGCAATTTTATTGAAATTTGGCATACATGTTGCAATACTACAATGCTATAAATTTTCGTTGAAAAAGAGGCCTTTAACACGCCCATACAATTTAAGCCTCCTATTTCATGTACTTCAAGTTAGCATATTTTAATATACTACATATTTATATAGTTATTACTATCCGTTTTCAACGAAACTCGACAGGAATGATAACTAATGGCTACAGCAGGTATTGATATTGAAAAGGTAGGCGGTATCACGCCCATAAGAAGAAAATAAATAAAATGTACGCTAGGAAGCTGAAATTTAATGAACAATAGGTCTAGATTAGCAACTAACTAGAAAAATCTGAAAACCCGAAAATTTTAAGGGCGGGAATACGCCCATAAGAATTAAATAATTAAATTTTCGCTAGAGAGCTGAAGTTTAATACGCAAGTAGGTCAAGATGAGAAATCAAATAGGAAAATCTAAAAACCCAAATATTTTAACCAGGAGTGGCAGAGGCCACAATAATTTTTTACTTAAGGTTTTAACTGAAGTTTTTACTAAAAGCTATAATCAAAAAAAGGGTACGATGATAATTGAGCGCTGCTCATAACAAAATCTTGAATTTAAAAAATTGACGGAGAGGGGGGTAACGCCATAACATTCGAAGCTAAAATTTGCACTAGAGAGTCTAAATTCAATACACCAGTAAATCTTAATTAGAGATAATCAAGAAAGATTTTAAACCCTGGAAGTTTCAATTGGGGGCATGGACACGCACTTTTAATTCTATATTAAGAATTTAAGCTATAGGATTTACGAACAGGAAAAATCTGAAAGCACCGATTGTTAAACTAGGGAAGTAGAGCCACGTTTATCAAATTTTTATTGAAATATTATACGGAAGAGAACTGAAATGTTGCAAAAAAAAAATGGGCTTATGTAAGTTACCAACTAGATAAATTTAAAACATAAGCAACTGTATTGAAACCTTGCATGCACATTTCACTCATGCTAGCATTTTATTTCGCGTTTTCTAAAGGACTTTGTCTGAGCAGACTTTAGAAAAATAGCTGGAGCCACTCCCACTAAAATTTACACTATATTTGACATATTTCTACTCAGATGACTCTTAAAAAATTTATGAAATTACTCGGTCCTTATTATGCAACAGCGGTACACATATCACCCTATAGCCCATTATTTTATGTAACTCTGTCCTTTTCAACTGGTGCAGACATTATGAATAGAACTATAACAGACTAGAAATTTAAAGTTTAAAAAACTTTATAAAGATAACCTTTCAAAAAGTAGTCAGATCCTCACAAAAACATAAATGTGAAAAAAGGCCAAGTTCCTTTCCAAAATTTCAGCCCTCAAAATTAGTGAAATACAAATTTTGACCAAGTTCGTGTTTGGTACAATACCTATCACTGCAACATGGTATGAATTATATAAATTTGTAATCATAAGGGTGTTATATAATTTCTAGATAATGTGCTAACTTGGCAATATTTTTACTCTTCTAAGAAAGGAGAAAATAATGGAAGTTCGAAAAATAATAAATAAAATTAACTAAAATTAATAGCCACAGAAGAACGCTGATGATGAAGGTTTAGTGGCCTTCGAAAACGGCTGGCTCTTCCGTTCAATTATGTGTTGTCAGAATATTTACAACTAACTTTGATGTTATTTATTCATTAATAATCATCACATGTAATTTGGCTTAAAAAGCGTTACGAACTTTAGCCCGTTCAAATCATATATATAGAAAATAATGTATATTTCTTCGTTTCTTTCTATCGGGAAAAATTTTGTCAAGTAAGCAGATTACCTAGAAATTATATACCACCCTTACGATTACAAATTTATATAGTGCATACCTATTGCAATGATAGGTATTGTACCAAACACGAATTTGGTCAAAATTTTTATCTCACTACTTTTGAGGGCTGAAATTTTGGAAAGGAGGATAAATTTTACGAAATATGGGTAAAAAGATTATAAAAGTTTTTAATTGTTAAATTCGAAACTACTTGTTCAGAACATACTCCCCTTCGTTAAAATAGTATTTTAACTATGTCAATCTTCTGCTTCGGTTTTTTTGGTTTTTTACATCGAATTTTGCTATCTTTGCTACTGGTCTGTGTAAAACACCACCTGTGATTTGAATAAAAGCACTCCTCACATTACCATCATTTGATTTGACAACTGTCTTTACGACTCCCTTGGGCCAGTTATTTCTTGGTAAGTTAGGATCCACAACAAATACTATATCACCAACTTCAACTGGAATACATTTGTTAAACCATTTTGTACGTTTGGTTAAGGTGGGTAAGTATTCATGCAACCATCGTTTCCAGAAGAGATCAGCAAAATACAGAATTTTTTCCAATTTTTTCTCAAGAAGCAATCGTCTTTTGAAAATTCACCCAATGGTTTACTTCCATTAGAAGATCCCAAAAGAAAATGATTTGGGGTAAGAGCCTCGTCTAATGGTAGTTCCAGATCTATATAAGTAAATGGCCTAGAATTAATCACTCGTTTACATTCTAGTAGTCCATTATAGAGTGTTTCCTTTTAAATACAAAGCTGGAGTAATTTGATGCAATACTCTTTTAACTGATTGCACTAAGCGTTCCCAACTGCCTCCCATATGTGGCGAAGTTGGGGTATTAAAGTGCCATGTTGTTGTTGACGATGAGAATTTTAAAGAAATTTTGCTAAAATCCAGATTCTTTATATTATTTTTTAACTCGGTTTCAGCGCCTCTAAAATTTGTGCCATTATCGCAGTATATCTCACGTGGTGTACCTTGCCGAGAAACGAAGTTTTGAATTGCCATAATTAAATTGTCGGTTGTCGGTTCAATGTGTATTGCCCTTATTGTGAGACATGTGATGAGCACCCCCATCGCTTTTCCTGGTGTCTGGCAATTTTGACGTACAGTGGACCATAATAAACTACACCCACGTATGTAAACGCATGCGTAAAGGGCATCAAGCGTGCTTTCGGGAGTTCGGACATTTCAGGAATTACTGGTAACGAATTTAAATTCTTGCACAGTTGACAATTCCTTCGTACCTTTTTTAACTCTGCTTTCAATCTGCGAATATAAAAATACTGACGCAGCTCATTTAAGCATGTCTCATGGTAAATGTTATGAAAATTTTCGTGAAAATGTTGTATCAGAAGTCTTGGGCAACAATGATTTTGTGGTAAAATAACTGGATACTTAAAATGATTAGGTACACTAGGAGTCAACCCAATTCTTTCATTCATTCGAACCACTATCTTATCAACAATATAAAGCGAACATTTGTATAGATCGCTTAATTGCGAAATTTGTCTCCGGTTGCTTGATAATTTATCATACTCATCCTTAAAGCATTCGTACTGTATTTTGTGGTAAATTATATTTTCTGCCATTTCATACAGCTTAGTTGCATTCGGAGTTATAAAAACTTTATTTCTACTTTTATAACTTTTCATTTTCAGCTGTGTATAAATTTATAAATATATGATACAGTTTGAAGTAGTCTATTCTAAGATGAAAATCTGTAAAAATCTATAAAGTTGCCATCAATTACTTGATGATTCAGCATAACAAATTTGATTCTAAGTTCTTCTGAATTTTTTTTAAAGAAAGATGGACCATCGTCCATCCATATCAAATTTAAAAACATTCTTCCATTTTGTTGCATCATCAGCTACATTACCCTTTGTAGGAATATATCTCCATTCTGATGGTTTGCTACTTTCAAGAATTTCCGCAATTTGCTACATAACAAACTATTTATAGTTTCAGGGATCTGCGTTTAACTAACAAAGAACGGTATTTGAATTGAACCAGAAAGTTCGGTTTTCAATTTGAATGTTTAGATTACTACATATTGAATTTGCCAAACGAATACCCAATACTGATGCCAACAATTCCATACGTGGTATTGATATTGGTTGTTTCGAAGCAACTTTAACTTTAGCAGATACTAAAGATACATCAATTTTATTATCAGATGTCACTCGAAAATATGCAACAGCTGCGTATGCCAAATCGCTAGCATCGACAAATATATGTTATTGAACTGACGACTCAGGTTGGATTAAATACCACCGAGGAATTCTCACATTTTCAATATTTGGCAACAGTTTAATCCATACCGACCATTTTTGAAAGACATTGTCATTTACTTCATCCATCCATCCTTCCGTCATCCATCCATCCATCCGTCGTTCTCCAAACCTCTTGAAGCAAAATTTTTACATAAACCACATATGCTGCTAGGAAGCCAAAAGGATCAAAAATTGATATAAGCGTCCTTAATATATCGGTTTTTGTAGGACGTTTTTAGCCGAATAAAATATCTTTGTTAACTCGATTTAGCTTTAAAGAGTATACGAAATTATCATCGGATGTTGAACACCACATACCTAAAACCTTTTCAATAGCCATATGATTTACATTGCCGCCAATCTGTATTTTGTTCTGCTCTTCTAATTCACCAAGACTTTCCATAACGACATTTCAATTTGACTTCCAATTTCGGATGAAGAATCCTGCTTTATTGTGAAAGAAAGTGGCACTTATTCTTGGGTAATTCAATAGCCTCAATTTTAGTATCTGCAGAATCTAGCAAGTCATAATCATCATTATGTATAATGTTTTACAATGGAATGTACAGCCTTTGGGAATTGATCTTTAAATTTCATTGCATTAGTATTTTTAATATATTGTGCTGAACTTGGCGAACATGCAACTCCAAAAGTTATAGCTTGCATGACATAGACATTAGGAACTGTATTATTTTTACCATCTCGCCAGATGAATCGCTGGGCGTTTTGATCATTTTTTTTTCGAATAAACACCTGATGAAACATTTCTTTGATGTCACCACACATTGCAATTTTTTTCAAGCGAAAACCATATAGGACGGAAAGTAATGGTGCCATTAAATCAGGACCTTTTAATAGCATCTAGAAATTATATAACAACCTTTCGATTACAAATTTATATAATGCATACCTATTGCAGTGATAGGTTTGGTACCAAATACGAACTTGTTCAAAATTTGTATTTCACTAATTTTGAGGGCCGAAATTTTGGAAAGGAACTTGGCCTTTTTTCACATTTATAATTTTGTGAGGATAGAATTTAAAGAAGCTCCTTTCACTTTTGCTGCCGCATCCCATACCAATTGTACTTTGCCTTTCTTGTTAGGATTCTAAGCAATAAAATAAGCAAGTACCATATAATTTCATTTGACTCTTCAATTTCATCTTTTCTTAATTTTCGTGCGTAAACTTTTTCGACTAACGCTTCGATTTGCTTCGATTATTACTGCTATATTTTTTGGATCCGTCTTCGTTTCAAGGCACTGAAGACGTTTTATTGCCATTGGATAAATATTTGGAGCACTTATATTATCGTCTCTCCAAAGCAATCCAGTTTCAAATTTTGCACCGATGCACTTTGTTGTAGATTGGAGTATGAATTTCCCACGCTTTTCTTCAGGCGAGCTTAATTCGCGGTTTTGTCCCATACTTTCCAATGACATGTACTCCGATACTATCTTCTGTAGCTTCTCCATTTCATGCTCACAGTTGCATTATTTTATTTTGTGAAAACTGAAGGTTTTTTCAATTGAGACATCATTTCCTCCATGAATAACCCATCCCAATCTTCTTTTGGATGCGGAAGGTTCAGTAATAGCTCCTTCAATTATCTTTAAAGGGTTGCATACGTATCCATTATTTAAACCAATAAGGATTTTAGGAGAAAGTTTCTCATATGTTAAAATAGGAATGTTCTTTAGATGACGATAGACTTCTAAATCCTTTCTTGTAATACTCTGTTCTGGTAAAGAAAGGTTTTTAATTAATTTCTACCATGACCTGATATGTAAAGGTTAACCTCCTTGGATTACTCTTCAATACGACGGGTTTCTGTAGTCAATTTTAAACATAGGTTGTCAGTGTTTCCTTCGCGCCCAAGTTGATTACAAATATCTTTTTGTATAAGAGTTACATTGGAACCATCATCAAAAATGCAAATGTGTTAATAGAAATGCCTCTGTTATATAAGGTATTCAATAAGATTTTGAAAAACGTTTTCTTGCTAATATTTGATGTAGAATGAGTCGTAACAGTATCACTTTAAAATTATGAAGTAATTCGTGATGGCTAGCCTCACAACCTTCAATAGGGCACGTCTTATCAGTGCAGCAATAGTATCCATGCTTATGAAGATACAAACGACACAATTTCAGAAAATTTACCTTGTTCCATCGATCAGAAAGTTTCATCTTAGAAAATGCCTCGCATGCTTCCACCAAATGATCTTTAAATCAAATGGCGCATTGCTTCTGTACCGATGGCTTTTCCATTTTATGTTTAATTTCATTACTGGCAATCTTAGAAGAACTAGGTGGTACGCTTACCTTAGCTACAGCCTCTGCAATTTCGAAGAGCCATTTTGAGAATACTACAATGTCAGCATTTCGAACTGATATATAAATTGCACAAATAAGTTTTATTTTGGGCTGGCAACTTATCCACGAGCTCTTGAAGAAGTAGCGGGTTATTTTTGTGCTGTTGCAATCCAGAAGCGTCAAGGGTCGAACATAGATTTTGGACTAAAATAGCATAGTCTATTAGCGTGTCAAATTTATCTGGCTTTGGAGGTGGTTCTCATCTAATTTTATCCAAAAGCGAATTAATTATTATTTCTGGGCAACCAAACAGTATTTTAAGAGTTTGAATCACTTCTGGTACGTTTTTTGGTAATAAAAAATGACAACTAACAACATCAAATGCTTTACCTTTTAAACATTTTTGCAACCGCAATAAATTTTCGGAGTCGGAATACCCACAAAAGAGCTGATAAATAGAGGCCACTTTTCAGCTTTTCCTGAAAAAATTGGCAATCAGCAGAAATTGCCTTCCTTGTTGAAAGTTGACTTTTGTCAACATTGGCGCATCTTCCACTTTGATAATGCTTCCTCGTAGTTTGTATTCTGAAAACTAAAAGGTAAATTATGTCTTGAGAGATCCATCTGATGTTGAGGAAAGGTTTGTAAATTGGAAACCCATTTCTTTGTACGGGACATGGCTTCGCTGCAAATGCTTCCTTCATATTCCTCCGACCTTGCAAGAATTTCTTTGCAAAAATTGTGTTTCTTATTGTGTTCATTCAGACGTTGCAGTTCTAGATTGAGAAGACGCTTTCTCGACGATGCAACAGAACATATTACATGACATCTTATCGTTTGCTTCCTTTGCTGTGCATATAGAACATATCCAGTCATGGTTCTCTACCGAAGCGGTTACATTTGAGCAAGTGAAATAATACCATATATCGCATTTACCACATTGAACCATTTTTTTTATCTTACATATTGCATTTTCTACAGCTATTTATTTTATCAGCCATTTCTTTCGAATTACTTTCATTGATTTGGCTTGAAAAATCGATATATCCAGCCTCCTTTGGAATTGTGCGAAACATAATTTAAATGTATTAATTTATTAAGAATTATTAATTTTTGAAGAATGTTGGAAATAAAACTATTTGCTTGAGAGTAAATTTGCAATTTAAATTTTATTTTAATTTTGAAATAATTAACTTCAAAAATTAATAGTTTTATGAAGAGATATTTTTTCCAACTAAATTTTTTTTGTTATATCAAAATTATTTCAAATTATACATTTTACAAAATATGGGTAAAAAGATTATAAAAGTTTTTAATTGTTAAAGTCAAAACTACTTGTTCAGAACACTACTGCTCTAATACTCAACACTCCAGATGAAACTGCTTGAAAATATTTTTGTGCTTAATACGAAATTTATGTATTATTTGTTACGGGACCATTTGGCATTTGGATGTTTTTCTCAGCTAGCTTGCTTAGGAGGCATCTCGTGCGGCGTTCTCAACCCTCATCCAGTGCAATGGACCAGCAATAAAAATTTATGATTTTTTTAGCAAAAAATTTTCTTTAACTTTGTTATTTAAATGTTTGTTTTTTTTATTGGCTTTTATTACACCATGTCTATATTAAAATTTCTAGTTTCAATTTAATTATGAACACTTTTTTTGCTATTAGCTTTGCGTGTCAAACTCTTTCTACCAGACAAAAAAAATACTTCTAACGACAATCTGCCTTTTTTACTTCGCATTATACTCCAATTATCTTCCACCTATTCCATTTTAGTAAATAATATGCCGCTTTATATATATATATGCTGTTTATGTATCTTTTGTATCATATGTATGGCGCCAATGGCGGTATATGCCTGTTGAACAAACTAGAATTTCTTCCCACGTAATCGCCATCTTTATCTTCATATATATATATATATATATATATATATATATATATATATATATATATATATATATATATATATATATATATATATATACATAATCAATTCTTCATTTCCGGCCATCTTAAAAAAACAAATCCTTCCACAATATAATTCTATCTGTCTCCTGCCTCTACTTATCCCTTTAACCTATTACTTCAGATGTTTCCGAATTTTTTTAAGCATATTCCGTTCAGTATCAGGGTCATAGAAAATTCAGTAGCATATCAACTCGCCAAACAATTTTAACACAAGTCAATTATACTAATAACGTACTTTTTGTTATTGAGAGAAATACTATTAAAACCGTTTTGCTATAAATGTTTGGTGCTGCCAAATCTATACCAATTTTCGTTCAGTTCGTTCATTCATTCGTTTACAACATCAGCTGTTCATCAAAACTTAACACATTCATTATCATGTGGTAAGTCAAAGGATTGATATCTAAAATTAATTTATCTTAGAACATGTACTCAATTTTTTTCGAAATCCCCCACTGTGCGATGGCGGCGAAAATACAACCGTCAACCGTATACCAAATAATGTATAGTGAGACTTTGATGATTGTTGTTTACAAAATTGTTGAAAAAAATAAATAAAATATGTTGTTAAAATAATTTAACAATAAAAACATCATTTCAGAACAAAATTCTTACCTTTTTTTTGTATTATTATGCATTGCATTTTGGACATTTCTTTCTGGGTTAAAACTTCATCTCATCCCGTTTTTATTTTTGAGTATATTTGACAGTAGAAAGCGGAAACTTTTCTCACGAACATTTTACAGACACACTCTTTCTGCAAATTGTTGAGTAATTTGCTTACGCGACAGCTATTACTCGCCAAAAAAGTTAAAGAGACAGTTTAGTGAGAAAAACAGCTGTTTGTTTAAATTTATGGCATTTTTGTTTCATTTAACATGTTCTAAGTGAAAAATTTCTCTTTTTAACATGCTATTAAAAGTCGCTTCAGACTGTAATACAAATATTAATACTTTTGTGGAAAATGCAGCTCTGACATGTTGAGTTGTAATTGTTTTTTGAAATTTTTGAATGCATTTTCGTCAAAAGTATTAACACTTTTATTATAGTCTGTAACAGCCTTAACAGAAATTGATAAAAGTATAGAAGACAAAAACCTACAAGTTTAATAAGGCCCATATAATTTAAACTGGTTTGATTATTATTTTCTATTTAAAACGACCTATTGAGAGAGTTCGATATACTTGAGTCTACGGCCGAGTACACACTGTGGCATTTTGTGAAAAATATGGCAAAAATAACAGTGGGAGCTAGTAGCAACCTTTGTCATTTCCGATTAGAGTTCGGCATAGTTGTTTCTTTTGCGGATTGTTCCTTTTTGTTCCCAACAACAAAAAGAACTAGTTCGTTCTCTTCGTTCAGTTGTTCTTTTCGGTCAGTTGTTTAGTGAACAACAGATCAGAGATTACACATATATACATTGAATCCTCTCCAATGTTTTATTCGTTTGTTAATATTCTAAAGTAGTTTCATTTCATTCTTAACGACCTTATTTAATTAAAATTTGTTGATTGAAAATGCTTAAAATGAAGTTTGATCATTTGAAAACAAATTTTAATCACTTTTTTAATACTGATTTATATTCAACACAAAAAATTATTTCTTTTAATTGAGTAACAATTTTCCTTGCTTAGACGTATTTTCATTTGTGCTTTGTAGTCTTATTTGTTGTATGCTTTTAGTAAGTAAAAGGTAAAAATTAATATTATTTTTAAAATGAAATCCGTTTTCAGTTTAAAACAAACTATAATCACTTTCTTAATTCTAATATTCTTTTTCACAATCTGTTTTTTAGTTCAGTACTACAAATTATTTCTATTAATTTTGTAAGACTCACTTGTACATATATTTCACTAGGTATACATTTTCTTTTGTTTGTTTTGATTATTGGCTAAAAATTTAATAGGCACACTAAATTTGTGTATTTTTAACAGTATGCAAACGAGAAACTATAATATTTTACTTGAAATCTTTTGCATGTTCAGGAACAGAGAATAAGATAAACAAAACAAAATAAAGACCAAAAATGAACGAACGAACAAAAAACGAACAAGACCAAGATATCAAAAAGTACCAAGAGAATAAGAAAGACCAAAAGAACAAGAAAGACTAAAATATCAACAAAGACCAAAAAGGAACAACTAGTCTGAACTAGTTCACATTGTTCACTTATGGGAATAGTTCAATTGAACCCAACACTACTTCCGATAGTTTTCGTTGTGTGGTATTACCACACAAACTGTTTACGCATCTGATGTAAACAGCCGTGAGAATAAGTTGGCTGCATTGCAATAACAAAAAGAAAATGTCAGCGTGCTGACATTTTGACATTATGAAAATACCGAACGAATTTTGAATGTGAGCGGGTATAAAAATTTAAAAGTAATGAACACGAAAAAGAGAGTGGAAAAGCACAGAAGGGTGTGAGAAAAATTCAAGCACCCTGGACGCATGACATGATGACACAGCTAATTAAGCTTGTGGAGGTTCGTTAGGCTGTATGGAAACATATGTATGCACATGTAGCATTTATAGGGATAGAAATGCAAAAAGTGCAGAAATTTCGGAGGATTTATGTCTTCATGCACACGACATTTTTAAACCAACTTGAATCCTGCTTCCATAAACTGGAATACAGAGTACAATAGCATCCTTTGGTGGCACGCATATTAAGCCCTGATCTTTCCCACCACTTTCTTTGCCGTTTTTAGATTTTCTTAATTTTGTCTTATTATTGATAAACACACGATGCCACTAGCCAATTGAATAATTTTGCGATTATCCATTTGTATAAATATTAATTAACAAACAATATGAAAAACAAAGTCCCACAATGATAAAGCAAACGACACTAAATATCAGTCTGTCAAATTTGTTTCTTGATGTACGCAGTGTACCGTATTGTTATTATTTAGGGAAGGGACTCTTTTCTGTCACAATGACATAACTAAATTGTGTGTCATAAAAAAATTTGATGGGAACGGCACTGCACACATATGAAAATGACACCACAAAATGACAAGACATGAAATGCCAGATTTAAACTCGGCATAAGATATATTGAGGTATTTTTGCTTTATTCGCCACCTTCCCATGGTGATGGCATGAATATAATTTAATATCACTCACGGTTGCATCAGTCATAACGACACACGTTCGTAGGAAATTCATTTGATTCAATTGGTGCAGTTTGAGTGCAAAATCCTAAAATAAAACTTATGCCTGATGAAAAATAATTTAAATGTTTTCCTTGTTTTTGTTTCCAACCATAAATTTAATATAAATATGCATGCTCTGCATGTACTGTAAAATCCCATAATCCCATAATAAACAAATTCATTTAATAATATTAGAAATGAATTTAAACGATGCTGTTACCCGTCGCAAAATTATTAATTTCTGAGTTGGTGACTGATTTACAGAAAAAGTTTTCCTGGTAGAGATCATAACGATTTGCATGTGCAAATTATTCATTCACATAAATTTGCAAATGTAATTAATTTTGAACTAAAATGTTTATTAATTATAAGAAATTATTTACACAGATATTTTTGACTAATAAAATTCACAGACAACTTAAACCGATGACGGTATTCTTTAATTATTTTTCTTCATATTTAGTTTATTTTCACTAATTTTTAGCAAAGAGAGATATATGATTTAATCAAATTCTAGGAAATATAATAAAGTAGGTGTAACTTTGTGTCCTAGACGGAAAAGGTCGATTGATTCAATATTTAAACAACAAGGCCTAAAAATATTTCTGTTAAACGAAACGAGAGGAAATATGTACATTTTGACAGCACTGTTAAATGCTGTCAAGTACAATTATCCCTTTGTGCTACCTGTGAGTTGAGGAGAAAATAATTAGAGAGGGTGATAGGGAAAGAACAGTGATAGTGAAGACAGATGATGAAAGAAGAGATAGAGGAGAGCTTCATTATTTCACAACTCTGCATTTTTCCATGTTTTTTAATAATGCAGTGTTGCAGCGCCTCTGGTGTCAATGAAGCGTATTTAATTTTGAAGTTGTGTTTCGTAGCCATTTTATTAGTTATTTCACTTCGCCGATGTTCTGCTACACAATACCGACGAAGGAGGGCGCTCTGATCTTCAGTGATCAGTGTCTATGCCTTCATCGCTAAAATTTTTCCTACAACAACTCATACAAAAGGGCTCTTGCACATCGTAAAAGTGAGTGGTGTTGTTATTTAAGAACGTTTGGAGACCGGTCTCGAACACAGGACGTTCGGTTTTGTACTCAATGTGCTAATTATTTCAAACAACGCCACCCCGTAAAAAGTTACATGATTTTAAGGGCCTTATTTTATAAAACATTTCTTAAAGTGATAAATTACAATGGAAAACAAAAACAAAACTTCAAAAATAGGATTTTTTTATAAATTCAAAAAGTTACAAAATTTCTTCGGTGAAGAATTTTTTTAACTTCTTGATAATTGATGTAAGTTGTATGTATGCCTTCATAAGTAGATAATTTTGTCATACGAGTGTTTCTAAAATGGTTTAGCCTTCAAAATCGAAAGTTATCGGTAGAATACGATTTTTGTCTTGCTTGGAAAGATTTTAATGTCACTGAATAGAATAGAAATTAGTCTCCTTAAACAACTTTGAATCCACTTACGAGTATCTTGCAATAAAATGGAATAAAATTAAAAATTATTTTCTCATTCCACTTCAATAGAATTGGAACTAGTTATTCGATGTGCCAGTTTGGTTGATTTATGTGGCTGGCTTCTACTACAAGCAGTCAAGTAGAGTCATGAGATTCCGTTTTGGTATATATAACTTATGCAAAAGTCTGAATGCAGCGTCAAGTCCAGTGATTAGTCGTACTACGTTGAAGTACCCTATACCAATCTGTGATACTTCCGATAGTTCGTATATTATGTGTTTTCCTACAAATTTGTATCGCGTAGTGTGCAATGCCGGGTACTTGGGAAGCAGGAGAGAAACTATCTCTTATTTGTCCTGTTCTTGACAGCTGTAGTACCAGCGTAAAAGGGATTACAAAAAACATGTTTGCCTATTAATTATATAGATTTAAAAATTTTTTTTTATGTTAACCAAAATTTTTTTGGGAAAAAATGGAAAAAACAGAAAGTTAATAGTGATACTTTTAAATGTGTTTACCAAAGGTAAATCAATGTTATACACAACAATCGTTTCTCATATTCCGTTTCATTGTAAATTTAAGTTAAATAGCTGATGTTAATAAGAATCTCTACCCAAGTAGATAGACTAGGGTGCTGATGAAGTACGTGGCTGCACAGAAAAGTATCGGTATTTCCCCCAGCTTAAAGTCTAACTTTAATTTTTCTTCTCTTCTTTAGAAACTCACATTAATTAATAAAAATATTTCATTCAATAAGAATTGAAATTACTGAACTTGAGCGTGACTATGAATTATTTCTGATTAAAGCTAACATTTTCATCATTATTGTTATCATAGGGTCACAAAAAAGATTTCATTTCAAATTGTGATGTTTTGTAAGCATCATTACTATTAATATGGTAATTAACACTATCAGGAAGTTGGTAAAAGTTTCACAACAAAAATTTTCCAGTTTTAACCCGCTGTCGTCTTCAATTTGCATTGGTGCCACCAAAAATTGAAAAACGCACAAAAATTTAAAAAAAGCGCACCACGCACCAACTAAGGAATTTTTCGCACAAAAATTTTCAAAAAGCACCCAAAATGGTGCAAAACGCCCAATTTGACAACGCTGCTAATGATATTGCTTGCACTGTTGTCTCTCTAACAATTGACTGTCTTTAACTCACTCTCTTTTTTTGGTACTGTTAGCAAAAATCAATGGGTGCATTCATAAGTCGTAGCTGTTGCGCAACCGTTGAGTGTTTGTCTTAGAAACGCATTGTTGAGTAGTTCCGCTCCACCCAACAGTTGAGTAATTTTCCATCATAATTTTTTTTCGCTACCTGTAGTCAACATGTTGTGCTCAGCCTGAAAACAGCTGATCGAATAGAGTTATGTCTTTTATATGCTTTGCTAGGTGGCAGGAGTAAACACTTGTTAAATCTTACATTACAAATGCGATAAAGTAACGAAATAAAGATATAAAATGAAATTATATCCATCAAGCCGTTTGTAAGACGTAGCGAACAGTTGCCAACACTTTCACAACTGTTGAGCTCAACAGCTACGTCTTATGAATGCGACCAATAAAAATTCTTACTGTTGTTTGATTGTTTTGTGTAGCAATCAAATAACTCATACAAGCATGTTGACTAGATGAAGTCTTAAGTTAATAGAACATGTCAAGTTAATTAATTGTTTTTCTCGTATTAAAACAATTTATAAAATAAAATGGGGCTAGCTATTTTATTTTATAATATTACATAAAACTGAATTTGTCCGAAGGGGTTTTAAGAAGTATTCAAAACAATCATACTGATTCATTGCTTTAGTGAATCATATGAATGAATAGAGATTGCAAACAGTGGTGTGCATTTATTAACAACAATCTCATTGATATGAATCATGCAATAGCATCATTCATTATTTTAATGTTAAGTGCTAGCTCAATATTCATTTTTGAAAATGCAATATTATGCCGTTTGACTTGTAATCATGCAGATCACTGTAGCATATATACTCGTATTTTTAGTATTATCCACATTGCTGGAATCTTTCCCAGGTTAAAATGATTCAAAGCCAGGTAAAGATCTTACCAAGGCTGAGTCATATAGGCCAATAAGTTTACTGTCAACAATGTCAAAGCTTTTTTAAAAACTACTCATGAGAAATCTGTCTTCAATTGTAACTGATAATGCATGCATCCCGGATCATAAATTTAGTTTTAAAAGCCAGGATAGCACCATTGAGCAAACGTATAGATTGGTTCAATTTACAAGAAAAACATTTGAGGAAAAGAAGTATTGTTCTGCCCTATTTATTGATGTTTCTCAGGCATTTGATAAAGTGTGGCATGAAGGCCTGATTTTGAAACTGAAGACATACTTACCAATAAACATTCAAAATATTTTGTAAAGTTACATTCTTGCCCATGCCTGAGTATGCCTGAAACTATCTCATCCGGTGTGCCACAGTGGAGTATACTGGGGCCATTTTTATATTTGATTTATACTTGTGATATGCCCGTGAGCAGTAGTATCCACACTTCTACATTTGCCGACGATACCGCCTGCCTTAGTATGCATGAAAACCCTGATGAGGCATCCCGAAAACTCCAGGAACACATTAGTCAGTTGTAACTACGGTTAAACTTATGGAGAATTAAGGTAAATGAAAACAAGTAAGAGTGCTATATTCGGCTGTGCCGAATCTTATATACCCTTTACCAAAGTGCGTTTAGAGATACATACATAAGCACAGAGATATGCAGGTACATAGATATTAATTTTGGGAAAAAAATTCATACTTTTTTCTCTACTGCAATTTTTAGGTTTTTGGCATTATGTTTAATTTGGTGGTTTTTAAATTTTGGCGATTTATTTTGTTTTGCTGATTTTTTTAGTTTTGGCGATTTTTTTCATATAGGCAATTTTTTTTTGGCCTTGGACATTTTTTCGGTTTTTGGCGTTTTTTAATTTTGGTGACTTTTTTTGATTTTGACAATTTTTTTCATTTAGGCGATTTTTTTATTTTTTGGAGATTTTGTTTCATATAGGCGATTTTTTCGGTTTTTGGCGTTTTGATTTCTTTTTGGCAATTTTTTTAGTTTTGACACTATTTTCTCGTTTTGGCGATTTTTTTTTTGGTTTTTAGCGTTTTTTTAATTTTGGCGATTTTTATTCGTTTTGGCGGATTTTTTTTTGATTTTGACGATTTTTTTTCCATTTAAGCGATTTTTTTAATTTTTGCCGATTTTTTCATATAGGGAATTTTTTTTGTTCTGGCGATTTTTTTCGGTTTTTGGGCGTTTTTTTTAATTTTGGCGATTTATTTTCGTTTTGGCGATTTTTTTATTTTGGCGATTTTTTTTCGTTTGGGTGGATTTTTTTGATTTTGACGATTTTTTTTATTTAAGCGATTTTTTTTAATTATGGCGATTTTTTTTCGTTTTAGTGGATTTTTTTTTTTTGATTTTTGACGATTTTTTTTCATTTAAGCGATTTTTTTATTTTTTTAGCGATTTTTTCATATAGGCAATTTTTTTTTTGTTTTCGCGTTTTTTTTTCGGTTTTTTTGCGTTTTTTTAATTTTGGCGATTGATTTTCGTTTTGGCGATTGTTTTTTGATTTTAGCGATTTTTTTTAATTTTTGGCGATTTTTGTTCATATAAGCATTTTTATGTTGCGATTTTTGCGGATTTTTGTCATTATGGGAATTTTTTTTGTTTTGACACTTTTTTCTCGTTTTGGCGATTCTTTCGGTTTTTGACGTTTTTTTAATTTTGGCGATTTTTTTTCGTTTTGGCGATTTTTTTGATTTTGCCGATTTTTTTTTCATATAAGCGGTTTTTTTAATTTTTGGGGATTTTTTTATATAGGCAATTTTTTTTTGTTTTGGCGATTTTTGTCGGTTTTTGGCGTTTTTTTTAATTTCGGCGATTTATTTTCGTTTTTGCAATTTTTTTGATTTTGGCGATTTTTTTTTCATTTAGGCAATTTTTTTTTTAATTTTTGGCGATTTTTGTTCATATTAGCATTTTTGTTTGTTTTGGCGATTTTTGCGGTTTTTAGCGTTTTTTTGTCATTGTGGAAATTTATTTTTAGTTTTGACACGTTTTTCTCGTTTTGGCGATTTTTTTCGGTTATTGGCATTTTGTTTTAATTTTAGCGTTTTTTTTTTTCATTTTGGCGATTTTTTTCGTTTTGGCGATTTTTTAAATTTTTGGCGATTTTATAATTTTCGGATTTTTTAGTTTGACCGTTTTTGAAAATTTCAAGAGTTTAACTCTTACGGTTTCCAAGATATAGCAATTTGTCAAAATTACATACTAAAATTGCATTAACTGATGGACAACCCTTTAATTAAAATGTTTTTAATTTTAGTGTTGTTGTAGCCCATATAAAAATACACATATTGCAAATTTCAAGTGTCAATATATATATGTACACACATACATACAATTATACATATTACAAGCGATTTTAAAAAATTTCGTCACTCGTTTTGGACCACCCTTTAAGTTTTAATTCTCATGTATTTGTTGTTGTAGCGATCAAAGTTCTACATACTCTGTCCAAATTTCAGACCCGTAGCTCTTACCGTTCCTGAGAAAATAGCCTTCTTCCTAAAACATGAAATATGTTTAATTATTAGGAAAAAAGTTAAAGTTTTCCAACCCTGGAAACGTTTTTTTAATTTTTTAAATTTTAAAATTTTTTTTTTAATTATAAATACCAATTTTATTCATACCGAAGTATAAAATAAGTTAATTTAGTAAAAAAGTAATAAAAACTTTTTTTCGGTAGTTATTTTCTATGGGAAAATAGAGTTTGAGTTTTCCAGCTCTGAAACCGTCTGCTCGATTTTGCTGATTTTCAATAGCAAAATTTTTCGGAAAATTTCTGACACACCAGTCCAAGAACGAAGTCTCTAGCTCTTCTGGGAGCTTGGGAAAACCGATTTCACGTACAGACAGACGGACAGACGGACATCGCTTGTTCGTCTTCCCTATGCATAAGGATCCAGAATATATATACTTTATGTGTCGCTTATTAATATTCTAGAAATTACAAACGGAATGACAAACCTATATATACCCTTTTACCATTTTTTGGTAAAGGGTATAAAAAGTGTGTTCCAGTAACATTTATCTTACGAAGAGATACTTGTTCCCCCATTCGGATTAATAATCAAGTTGTTCCTCAACATTCACATGTGAAATATCTTGGTATACACCTTCATCGACGGCTTACATGGAAACATCACATTGACTCTAAGTTAACTCAAATGAAACGAAAATTAACTCAGGTACATTGGCTGATTGGCATAAATTCAACACTCAGCCTAGGCTGCAAACTTTTAATATACAAGTCGCTTTTAAAGCCAATATGGTGCTACGGAATTCAGCTATGCTATGAGTGTTGAGTATAAGAGCCCTTGTGTCCCTCTTTTTTAGGCGGATGTGACCAGTAAAATGCAAGATGTTACGAGCAAGCAGATTATGATGTGACTCAAGTTTTGTTAAATATTTGCCTGCGTATTTTGCAATTTCTTCAATCACTAGTGGCATATTTAAATCACGATGTATATTTGAGTTTTTGATGTACCATGGAGCCGATGTCATCAAACGCAAAATTTTGTTTTGACTTCGTTGGATTCCCTCGACATTAGAAGATAAAGTAGTGCCCCATAACTGAATTCCGTAGCGACTTGTATAGTAAAATATTGCAGTCTAGGCTGAGTCTTGAATTTCTACCAATCAGCCAATATATCTGAGTTAGTTTAAGTTTCATTTGTATTAGCTTTGAGTCAATATGTTGTTTCCATGTAAGTCGTCGATCAAGGTGTATACCAAGGTATTTCACTTGGGAATGTTGAGGAATATTTTGATTATTGATTCGAATTGGGGAACAAGTATCTCTTCTTAGGGTAAAGGTTATATGGACACACTTTTGTTCATTTACCTTAATTCTCCATAAGTTCAACCACATTTCCAATTGTGTAATATTTTCTTGTAGATATCGGGAAGCCTCGTGAGGGTTTTCGTGCATACTTAAGCAGGCTGTATCATGGGCAAACGTAGATGTATGGATATTACTGCTAAAAGGCATATCACAAGTATAGATCAAATACAAAATTGGCCCCATTATGCTACCCTGTGGCACACCGGATGATATAGATTCGGGCACACTCATGAATTCTCCTTCCACACAACCGTGAACTTGTGGGTAGTAATGTAACTTTCTAATAAATTCACTAAATTTTTTGGTAGATATGATTTTAATTTTAAAATTAGGCCTTCATGCCACACGTTATCAAATGCCTGAGAAACGTCAATAAACAGGGCAGAACAATACTTCTTTTCCTCAAATGTTTTTCTTATAAATTGAACCAATCTATGAGTTTATTCAATGGTGCCATGCTGACTTCTGAAACGAAATTGATGGTCTGGGATGCACCCACTATCAGTTAAAATTGGGGACAATTCTGTCATGAGCAGCTTTTCGAAGAGTTTTGATATATTTGACAGCAAAGTTATTGGCCTATATAACTCCGCTTTAGTTAGATCTTTGCCCGGCTTTGGAATCATTTTGACTTTTGCAAGCTTCCAGAGTTGTGGATAATACTCCAGTCGTAATATGGCATTAGAAATAAACAGCAAGATTCTTATTGCAATATGCGCCAGTTCATCAGCATCTTGTTACTAATTCCATCAATACCTGGAGCTTTCTTTGGCTTGAGTTCAGCAATTACTTTATGTACATCACGCATCTTAAACTTCAAGGCTCGAGGGAGTAGAGCAACTACACTCGGCAAATCAGCAACACCAGTACATGTATTTGGGGGTAAATACGGATTTTAAATGCTCAGCAAATATTTTACATTTTTCCTTATCGCTTCTTGCCCATCCTCCGGTAGATGTGCGCAGAGGTGGCGTAAACTCAACGGGTGTTTGAAGCTTTCTAGCAGCGCGCCACAAAGAGTAATTAGATGTTAGTGTGACAGCAAGAACTTCCAAATAATTTTTAAGGGATGCAGTTTTTTCAGATGCAAGAAACACTTGAATTCGTTTAGTAAATTCGTTAAGTCTGAGTTTATGATGGAGTGATCTGTGCTGTTGCCATTCCCTTCTAGCTCTTCTTTTTTCACACACGAGATGTTCAATATCCCTGGAATAAATTTTATTAAACCCAGTCTGCGGATGGGAGGTAGTGGCATGTTCAGCAGCCTGTTTAATAATTTCGTTAAGATTGGCAATGTTAGTTTCAATTTCATTGGGTGTTCTTAGCGTAATATTTTCCGTGCAATGACTTCTAAGATATTTTTTGAATCCCAGCGAATTAACACGATTGATCATCTTCATATATGGGTGAGGTAAGTCACTTCTTAGTGGGAGTGATCGCAGGAGAGATCTATAGAAGTTTCAACATTAATTAAAACCCTCGAAATATTTTTCATGACGCCAAAATCAATAACATCCAGAATTTTTCGTACGTCAGTAGGTCAGTAAGTGGGCTACCCACTCGAAATAACATGTAAGCCCATTTTTGAAATTGTATTAAACAAAGCTCGACCTCTAGGTGTTACAAGGCGCAACCCCAACTACGTATGCTTTGCATTGTAGTCTCCAGCAGCCACGAAAGAAGATCCAAGCCATTTGTAGTACTTCTCATACTGATCTTCGGTAATTGAAAATCTGGTATGTGAGTAAATTGATGACATCATGAAATTAGAACAAATATTTTCTACAAAAATATTCATAGCTTGCATATATTCTTCACTAATGTTGTCAAGGGTATATTGCTTGAGTTTTAACTTAATTACAATTGCAGATCCACCGCATGCTCTCCCTCTAGGGTCCTTTGTATCATATATAGTGTAACCATTAATTTTGAAAAAGGTACTCGAAGTCAAATGTGTTTCAGAGACCAATATTTTTTTAGAGATCACTTTTTTCCGTAAGGAAGTGCTCAAGTCATTTTTATGTTGGCGAATGCCGTTTGCATTCCAGAAACATATTTTTAACGTGTTCATGGCTTGTTAATTAATGCTTGAAGCAGTGTATTCTGCATTCGTAACATTTCTTGCATCATGTTAGTCATATTTGTTGTAAAATTATTTATAGTTTGCACTAAATTATCAATAGTAGCTTCAAGGCAATTAAAACTAAAGTTTGAATTTGAATTTGTTGAAATATTTGGCAAAGAAACATTTTGTGAAAATAGAATTTGTTTTAGCAGCATCGGCATACGATACACGGGAAGTAACTGGTTGGCTCATTTGCAAAAAAGTGGCGGAGTAAGTGTTTGCTGATTGAGATGGAGCTGATTTGGGTTTTTGCACCATAGTCTGTTTGACAAAAGAGTACACAGGACAACCTCTGTAGTTAGCGGTGTGATTACTTCCACAATTACTGCATTTTTTATCACTTTGATCTTTTGGCTTATTGCAACTAGCAGTGCCGTGTAATTCGCCGCACACAACACAAACAGTGGGTAATTTACAGTATGTTTTTGTGTGGCCATATTCTTGGCAATTATGGCACTGTACGGGACCTGATCGCTTATGTGGCTCTTCAGCTGTGATTTTTCGGTATAAGAGGTATTTTAGGCTATAAATTGGGTGTGTCTCGTTTTTTTTTCACCTGTATATCAATCGGCTCTAATTCAACACGAAATAGAGGCTGCGAGATCTTCTTCCTATTGATTATGTTGGTAACATTTTTTACCTTAAATCCTTGTATCATGAGTGCATCTTTTACTTCTTCGGGATTAACATAAGAGTCAATACCCTTCAATACGATCTGCATACCTTTGGCACTTTTAAGCTGGTACGTATAAAAACTTGTTTTATTTTTTCAAATTCAGTCACTATTTTGCGGAAATTTTTTTCTTCGTATATTTGAATTTTAGTTTCGTCAATATTACCACGTTTGATTGGAATAACGTGAAATGCGTTTTCACCAATGGCCGAGACTAATTTTTTAATTAGGGCATTAGAATTTTTCTCTCTCAAATATATAGGTGGTGGCTTAAAAGACTTTTGGGATGATGCAGCGGGCTTGTCGTCGGTGACTTGCAATAATGAAAAACGAATTTGACGATTGGTAGATGATGCCCTATTATCCCTAGACATCTTTGGAAGAATTCGGGCTTCGCCCACGCTTTTCCACGGTTATGTATGTGTCCATTCCGACTTGTACCTTGGGTTTTGAGCTACTTTTATCTGTAGTAATAACTTTATTAAGTAATGAACACGAGCCTGAAGGGGATGATATTACTGATTTATATGAAGAAGTACTAGGCAACTGTAATGTTAATGAATCACTATTTGGCATTGAACAAAGCGAAGTTGATCGCTGACGAAAAAATACTTTCATTAGATTTATTATTTCTATTATTTTCATTGAGAGCTTCAGAACTCACAGTAAAATAGGCATTTCCGCCGTTAGAACTCACTTCATAATTTTTTGTTTTTTTTGGTTTGCGGTTTCTTTTTGTTTTTGTTATTTCCACTATGTAAAAATATTAGGAAAGCACATAAGGTTATTTATTAAAGTCAGTATGTACCTATTACGAATAATATGCACTACAAATATTTTTTTGTATAATTTTTTGTTTGTTTAATAAGAATGTAAGAAAAATTCCGCTAATCGACTATTCACCATGAAGGTACAACGAGAACTGAAAAACTATCAAACGAAAACAATATTTAATATCCCACTTGACATGAGATCCAATCTAATGTTCGCTAAAGCTTCGAACTTCGAAAATAGTTTTAGTATTATACCTCCATACCAAGTAAACTATGTAGCTTTTTTTAATCTTTGATTTTGTAAAATTGTTAATTTCTTGATTTTAAACATCCAATTGGAAAATATTTTCAATTAAGAATTTAATTTATTCAATTAAATTTTTAATTGTATTAATTAATTTGAGTGGAAAAACTTAATTGATATTATCAAATTGCTTATAGGTGAAAATTTAATTAATTTTTTAATTGATACTACAAATATTTTAATTAATATTACAAAATCATTCATATTACTTTTTTGTGTGTATATAAAGTGGTATTATGTAAACGTTTATTCCTAAACAATTTTTTGGAATTTCTTGAGCACAAAGGAACATGTTATTTAATTAATTTTATAGTTAGGACTGTAATTTAGTGATAAATTTTATTTCCATATCCATTTAATAAAAATAAATTCAGTAAAGTGCGACTCTGACTTACGAACGAAGGGTTCCGTAGTAATACTATATAAACTTTAGCTTATATAAAATATAATTTTGGCATTTTTTTCGTTTTGGGGTTTTTCGATTTTAAGCGTTTTTTAATATGGTTTTTTTAGTTTTCCTGTTTTTTGCGTTTTTGGCTTTTTTAAGTTAGTGCTTTTTTAGTTTTTGTGTTTTTTTTTGTTTTAGTGATTTTTTTAGGTTTTTGACATATTTTTCAATTTGGCGATTTTTTTAGTTTTGATGCTTTTGCTCGTTTTAGCGATTTTTTAGGTTTTTAGCGTTTTTTTTAATTTGGCTGTTTTTTGACATTTTGGTTTTTTTATTTTAGTGATTTATTTAAGTGCTTGACTTTTTTCCAATTTAGTGCTTTTTTGTTTTTGTGATTTTTTTCCGGTTTTGGCTTTTTTTAATTTGGTGCTTTTTTAGTTTTGGTGCTTTTTTCTCGTTTTTGAGCTTACGAAATTATTTTAATTTGGTGATTTTTTCTCGTTTTAGCGATTTTTTTAGTTTTTGGCATTATTATTAATTTGGTGCTTTTTTTTAATTTTGGCTTTTTTTTATTTTGGCGATTTTTTTTGAAATTTTGAAATTTTTTAAATTTTATTTTCATATAGGCAATTTTTTATTGGCTTAGGCGATTGTTTCGGTTTTTGGCGTTTTTATTTCATTGTGGCAATGTTTTTAGCTTTGACACTTTTTTTCTCGTTTTTCTTGGCTTTCTTTTAATTATTTCGATTTATTTGGTTTTGGCGATTTTTTTCAATTTTTGGCGATTTTATTCGGTTTTTGGCGTTTTTTTTTTCATTTTGGCGATTTTTTTCGGTTTTTTGCGTTTTTTTCGTTCTGGGGATTTTTTGGATTTTGGCGATTTTTTTTTAATTTTTGGCGATTTGATAATTTGCTTATTTTATAGTTTTACCGTTTTTGAAAATTTCAAGAGTTTACCTCTTACGGTCTCCAAGATATAGCAAGTTGTCAAAATTAAATAGTCAAAAGTGCATTAACTGATGGACCACCCTTTAATTTAAATTTTTTAATATTTTAATGTTTATTGTTGTAGTCTATATAAAAATACACTAATTTTACAAATTTCAAGTGTCAATATACATATGTACATACAATTGTATGTATATTACATGAGATTTTAAAAGTTTTCGTCACTTGTTTCGGACCACCCTTTAATATTTAACTTTTATATATTCGTTGTTGTAGCGATCAAAGTTCTACAACATACTCTGTCCAAATTTTCGACCCGTAGCTCTTACCGTTCTTGAGAAAATAGGCTTCCTAAAACATGAAATATGTTTAATTAGTAGAAAAAAAGTTATAGTTTTCCAAACCTGGAAACATCTTTTTAATTTGTTAAATTTTTATATTTTTTTATTTAAATAATAAATACCAATTTTATTCATACCGAAGTATAAAGTAAGATAATTTAATAAAAAGTAATAAAAACTTCGGTAGTTATTTTGTATGGGAAAATAGAGTTTGAGTTTTCCAGCTCTGAAACCATCTACTCGATTTTGCTGATTTTCAATTCCAAAATTTTTCGGAAAATTTCTGACACACCAGTCCAAGAACGAAGTCTTTAGCTTTTCTGGGAGCTTGGGAAAACCGATTTCACGTACAGACAGATGGACAGACGACATCGCTTGTTCGTCTTCCCTATGCATAAGGATCAAGAATATATATACTTTATGTGTCGCTTATTAATATTGTAGAAATTACAAACGGAATAACAAACCTATATATACCCTTTTACCATTCTTTGGTAAAGGGTATAAAAACAAGCCTTCTACTGTCACACAAGAATATTCACTCGCAAGGAATGTGTACCGTCGTCTCATCATCTTCCAAGCATAAGCGACACAAAGGTGTCTTAAACCAGAAGTAGGCAGCCACATTTCCATAGCTGTCAAAAAGTCATAATTGATTAGAGGTATTACAGTTGACCGAATCACACCACATATAGCTCTTGGCGAATTAAAGAAGCAGCAGAGGCCGTCTTGGGCAGTTCCTCCGCTTCCTTACTCCCCATATGACCGCTGTGGCCAGGTATCCAATAAATGGAAACACTTATCCGTATGGATAGCTTTTGTAATGAGTCAAAGCACTCTAAAACTATCCTGGAACGGAACTCCCATGAAAGCAGAGAGCTGCATGAATATGGGAAAAGATAGCTATATGCGGAGCTCTAATGCCCCCATTGGCCCTATTGAAAACCCGATCTTCCGTTTTGGATCCATCCGTATACCAAGATAAACTTTTGGAATGCACATCGGGGCCTTGTTTGCCCCACACTGCCTTTGGCAGAATAATGGCATTGAATCACCTGTCAAACATCAGTTCTCATTTTGTCCTGTCACTAGGCATTCCTAGCAGTACTAAGCAGGGTATTGTACTCAGAACCCACGAGTGCCCTTTGCCAACACAACGAGCAGATCTCCCGAGACCCATCCTATAAGCGGCCATTTCCGCAGATGATCGAATAAAGATTTGTATGGGTGGTGGTGCAATCAAGTCCTCAATGGCTAAGGTTGAACATGACCTTATTGCGCCTGTTGCAAGAAGACACGCCAATCTCTGAATTTTACAGAGTTTAGTCGTTGCCACAACCTGGCGGACCTTTTGCCACCAAAATATTTCACCGTACGGTATGATTGGCTTAACAATCATTGTGTAGATCTACATAACTATTTTCGGGCTCATGCCCCAGGTGCACTCAGCATAACTCTTCACTGCGCAGATCATCTAGTGGCTTTCTGTGTGACGCATTCAACATGTCCGTTCCAAGTTAGTTTTCTATCAAGGGTAATCCCCAAGTATTTGACATCGGTCGAATAAGTAATATTGCATCCATTCAACGATACTGTCTCTAGACTAAGTTTTCTTCTAAGAGAAAAATGTATCAGAATAGTCTTATTAGAGTTGACCGCCAGGCCATGTCTCCCACACCATGTCGTTATGCCATGTTCAGACGGCAACATGAACCACGATCGCAAACCACACCGTTCAAACGACACATTCGTGCTTCGTTTTGACAAATATTTTTGCTGCAGAGATGCCAACTTATCCGTTTTCGGGCTATATTTAACACGTTTGCAGTCACTCAAAACTCGAAAATAATGTATGCCCCAAAATAAAAAAACCCGCAAATCCAGCACTTTTTACAATTACCTTTCAGTTCTTTTAGACTTTTTTTCTTATTGTTCAATATGGCTACATTTTATTCCTTGTGAACTTATTCCCCTTTAATATAGCTATATCGACTTTTTATTAATTTTATTTTGCTAGTTTGATTTACCAATTTAAAAGAGAAGAATAATATACGGAAGAATCTAGAATAATCAGGTATTTCTTCCAAATTTTTCGTGCTTTGAATGATATTCAGTACATCCTAAAAACAGACAATGTATGTATGTTTTTGGAAGTGCGAGAAATCGAAATTTTATTTAAAAACGACCAATGTTTGTACTTATGTAAACATATATACATATTTACTTCTATTATATGTACACTGTATATGCATTAATAAATTACAATTATTTTACAAAAAAGTTTTTGATTTTTTGATTTACAACAGAAACATTTTAAAACTACCCCGTGTTCGCGTTTATTAGAAAAATTTTACTTAATTTTGCGCTAAACGTATATTTTTTGAGTATCAATAATTGGCATCACTGTTTTGATGTATGTGTGTACTTATATACATACATCCATATATACATACGTGAATAGTTGGCACGAGTTTTATATGCTGTGTTATTTCCTTTTTTACTGTGGATAAACAATGTAAGAAACATGATACAATTATACTAGGTACATGTGTAGTGTAATTTTCTTCAATGTGTAATTGGAGACACAGCCATGTGTAAATTCATTGGCAACACTGTAATCATTTTGTTTACACACATACATTAACATTTTTGCAGCTTGTAAACAAAGTTTGACAACTAGGTGCAATGTATACAGTGACAGGCTGGGCTTGTGCATGTACCTAGTATAATTGTATCATGGTAAGAAAAAATAATTAATAAAATGTGTTCTAATAAGTATAATTCATACACGGATCCATTTTTTTTGGTTTGTTTTTTATTTACTTATGTGTGCATGTGTATGTTTATGTGTGTACTCATTTTATTTTGATAGCTATTTCAGATAAATTAGCGACAGTTTGTTATCAAGACTAGGGATGATAGCAATTTCTGCATGGTTCGCAGCAAGGTTCAAAATGAACCAAGTTGGTTCGCTCTTAAAAATTTGTATGGCGAACCATGCTGATTCAATCAAGATTCGACCGCGAACCGTGAATGAGAGAGCGAACCTCGATAATTGCTGTCCGTGTGAACATGATATTACAGTGCACAAAGCATTGTTCATGACGTCTGAGAGAATGTTGCCATCACAACCAGGTCATCAGCATACCTTATAACTTCGTGCCATCAATCACCACTGACCAAAGGAGTGGTAATAAAACACCACCTTTGACTGCCTTAATAGTAACGATAACATTACTATAGAAGCAGTTATGTCCCTGGTCTCGAGCATAGATCTAATCCATTTCACAGATGCCTGATGAAGACCTTTTTGTCTAAGATAGCACTCTATTAAATCATATTCTGTATTATCAAATGCGCCATTAATGAATAAAAAAGGCATACAACGCAATTTCACCCAACAAAATTTACCCTTAGCATATGCATATTAATTTGCAATGCAAGGGGGCGGTATTCAAAACCATCGATCCAAAGTGGAGATCAATTAGTCTCTACATAGTTTTCAGTGGGTGGGCACTTGTTAGTTAATTTATTTTTATGTAAATGCTGCACATATTGGGCTTTCGTAATAAAGCAATCTCAAAGTTAAATGAAATGGGTGCATTATAGGTAACACACACACAACAAATGTTGTATTTAACTAAATGTGTATTTATATTGTTACGTTTAAGTTTATTAAACGTGTGAGTTCTTTTGAATGCTCAAACATAAAAATAAATAACGCACAAATACTTATTTGCTACTGTTCTTCCGTTTATTCTTGACTAAACACAATTACAATCTGTCTTTACTTAATTATTTCTTATCGTTATTATCCACCGTACGATGTTCTTTACTTTCATTGATGTTAACTCTACTAGAATCTGCATTATACTGCCTGCCTCTCACACAGAAATTACCATCTCTGTTGTCGTATCTCTCTGTGTCGTATGCTATTGGCAGCCAAGTGATCAAACAGTCTTGTCTTGAAAATTCATGTTACTGTTTCTAGATGTTTGTAGATAAATCGATTGGCCGTTATTTTGAATTTCAGAGCTACTGTGCAACGACTTTTATGTTGTTAATACTGTGTGTTACTGCTAATACGGAGTTGTTTCTACCATGTGTTTGCACTTATGTGCATGTGTACGTTTATTTCTTTAAGCCCAGTACTCTGTTTGAAGTTTTTAAAAATTTTCAGCAACATTGATTAATTCGCGTGAAAAATTTGACAATTAAAAAGTGATGCCGATATTGCTTTTTCCGAAAAAATTTTCGTTTTTATTGGTTAGAAGTATGCAACATTCATCGACTTTTGTAAACAAAAACATCAGCTGTCAATATTTCGGGCGAAATAAATGCCGTCACATTATTTCGCAGATGCCAAGAATACTTGTTGCCAGATACATTTCATAAATTTTTTACGACTTTAACAGAGTACAAGTTTTGCAACATTTTTTCATAAATATTTCGTGTGAATTTTTTTTATATGGATTATGTCAACATTTCGCGTGAAATGTTGAACAGAGTACCAGGCTTTAGCTAAACACTTTCAGATACAAGTAGTTATTTGCATTGGCCCTGTAGGAATATTTTCGCGTAACACTTGCATTGGCCGTGTTGGAATATTTTTGTGTAACGCTGCATTAACTTTGTTGATGGAAATTTCCATAACAATGTATATGTATGTAGAACTTTGAAGTGTTTCTATATGATGTCGGCTCTGCTGAGCAACTTGTCAAACTTAACCTAGCTTATCTTCATAGCGATAATATTTAAGATTTACATATGTATTTTGTTTAGTTTAAAAATTTTATGTACACGTACGTACATACATACATATGTATGTATTTGAATATTTTGAACTAAATATTCATTTTGCCAGTGACGTCTACTGCAGAAAATTGATAAAAAAAAAAAAACACATGTGTTAATGTTTAATAGAGCCCATAATTAAAAATCGAATTTGTTCTTTTATATTGAAGAGCATTTCTTCTGGTGCTGATGCCTTTCACAGAAATTTATTACAAAATACTGACTAGAATATTAATAAATATTAATGCGACTGAATGCCTGTAAGTACGGGCACATATAGAAAACAATTAATGTATTGAACGGTCTATTTAAAATTATTGTGAATGGCATGTTTTGGCTCGAACTAGCGCAGGCAGGCAGACATACATATGTACGTACATATTTGAAATCGCATGAAAACTTTTAAATATTGTCGTGTGTGTTTGATGAGTGTGGTAAACATCTTGGTCCTCTATTCGCTATGCCGCTACCGTTCCCGTGCTGGCGAATAAATATTTATGAAAATAGATTTTAATGTTATTTCTTGTAAAACGATGAATTCCTATGGACGCACAAATAAATGAAATTTGCACAGTTCTATAGATTTAAATGACCATTCTATGTTATATGTATGTATGTATGCGCCTAAAGTGCAACAAAAACTAAAAAAAAGTACGAGTAAAATCAAATGATTGAAAATGTAAATAAACTCGCTTTTGCAAACACATGAATGCTTTTATACTCAAAGAAATATAAAATTTCCGCAAAATTGTAAAAAGTTTTTTTTAAATAGAAATTTAAAAATTGAAATATACCGTCTAGATGATTCGATGTTTAATAAAATTTTTGGCGCCTACAAGTTGTAAGAGATTTTGTTTTTCTTTCAGTGTATGAAGAGAAAATATTTTACAGATAGTTTAGATTTCAGCTAATGCATTGGATGCCATCCAAATTGTCAGTTTATAAATACTCATGATCAGAATCGTCGTCGGTCAGCTTCGTACAGTTTGCAATCTGCTTCATTCTGCTTACATTCGAATTTTGTTGTTACTTTTGTGCTTTTTTTGTAAATATTATTTTTGCTATTGTTGTTATACAGAAAATAAAAATAGCTTAAAAGTTTTGATTGAATACGAAAAATTTAGTTGTAAAATTGTTACCAAGGCAAAATCACGATTACATCTGTTTTTTACTTTACACTAAATCTTTACAGCAACAATTCACATTTAAAAAATGAACTTCCGTATAAAGTCCTTCCTTTTCGTTTCCGCATAATTGTTTATTTTAGTTATTTTCTTTGTTGTTTTCTTTTTCATACACATCATTATTAGCCAGTATTCAGAAAATAGGTTTGCTAACATTTCAGCAAAATGCACTTTTAATATCACAAAATTATTCCGCTGGTCAGCTGTTGCACATTGTGCTGTCAGCTTTTAAAACAAAATCACATATGTATGTGTATCTGAGCCTACCCTATAGGAACTCAAACTCATTTGTAAGTAACTTCAAACTGGTTTTTTAGTAACCACAACTGGTTGATTAAGTGACTTTTTTCCTTGTCGCCGACTCACTATTTTAACATAGGCATGTCATAGGCAGTAGTCAATTGGCCATCTCTGCATGACTTTTAAATTGACTACTAAATACTTATTTTTCAACCACTCTGAAGTCACTTAATATCTATTATAGTTAAATAAATATTTATGTAAATCTTCATACACATTTGTATTTCATACACATATATAAATACATATGTATATACTATATATAATGAATATATATGTATATTGATACATATATAGAAATAATTAGTATTTTTATATTTAAAACAAAAATACATATGTACATTCATACGAAAGTTTTTCCTGCTCATAGAAAATATTATACATATTAAGTATTGAAATTATTATTTTTTTTTTCAACACAAACATTTGGCATTTGATTTCATGGCATGCTTCCTTTGATTTTTTTTATTTTCTTTTCATTTACTTATTTTGCTTTTATTTATTTCTTACGTGTGCTTCCATTCAATGTGTTTGGTTGATATCTGCATGAGATTTAAACCAATTTGTAGTCACTTGCAAAGTAATTAATTTATAGCTAGTGTTTTTTGTCAATCGACTATTTTATTTACTACAGGGTTATTCTTTTGATACCTAATAGTAATTTATACAGAAATAAATGTATTATGAAACAGAGTGGGTAAATTTTAGGTTACGAAGCTAATACGCTGTCAAATAATGAAATGTCAGGAGTTATGCTGTCATATTTGGCATTTGTTTAGTGAAAGCTTGTGAAATTTTAAGCATTGAACGCTACAAACTGGAACAGCGAATTTTAATTGTGAAAATTTACTATCAAAATTCTGAACATTTTAATGTATCAGTTCGTCAAGTTCTAGCAGCTTTTCCTCGTAATCAACCATCTTCTGAGACTGCTGTGAGTAATTTAATCGCTAAACTCATTGCTTACGGTACTTTTCCTTAAAATACACCAAAACAACACATTCGCAATATGCAGCAATTGCATATCACCAGAGGCACTTTGCTCAATATTTTGCGTAAAGGTCTGGCTCTTCATGTTTCTAAGGCTCAATTCTTCCAAAAGTTAAGGTCAAAAAATTCAAAAATGTCCCGGGCAAGTAATGCTTTGATTTCGAGATGTTAATTAGTCGTCTCGTTCTTCTGATTTAACCCCGATGGATTATTTTTTGTTGGACCATTTGAAAAAATCAGAAACGAGTAACGCTCTGAAAAATGAAATTTGGCGCTGCATTAATGAGCTAAGCAAAGCTTTGTTGCAAAATGTAGTTCAAAGTTTTGTGTAAAGATCATATTATTCTATTACTATTTCCTATATACATATTTCTGCTTTACACTGATAGATATCAACAAAACTCAATTTTTCAAAACTGCTCATTTTTAAGGCAATTAAGGTCCTCACCTAAAATTTGCCTCCCTTTATATGTATATGTATATGCTCTTGGTCAGATGATTAGAACCACGTGAATGTCTGCTTTTAGTAAAATTAATTTTTTTCCTCTCATGTTAAGTTAGGAAAGGTGGTGCTTTACTGCACCTCCACTCGGAGACCCAATTGGGTCCTTTCATGTTATTTTTATGTTATTATTATTTAAATCAGTTGGAGCATATACCATAGATACTTATAAATTCTAGTGGTTCGAATCATCTGATCGATAGTGTATATCAAGTTTTATTATACAATGTTAAATCTGTGGCAGTGCAGTATGGAATAATAGATCAAGTCCATTTGTTTTTCGGAAATTTTGACGCTACCGCTAATAGAAATTGAAAATTATCTTAAAGAGTTTTGCGATGAAACTTCACATTAAAAATCATGCTAGTACTTAGAGGTGGGTTAAAATTTATGCAATGCTACCGTTTCAAATGTCAAATTGTATGGAAGAACTCGTTAACACCTAATTCAATTCCCTTATGCTAACTTCATTCATTGAAATTTTGCTTAAAGTTTCTGTTACACCGAAAAATCACAGTTAAAGAGCCACGTAAGCGTTCAGGTCCTGTACAGTGCCATAATTGTCAAGAATATGGCCATACAAAAACTTACTGCAATTTACCTACAGTTTGTGTTATCTGCGGTGAATTGCATGGTACTGCTAGCTGCACTAAGCCAAAAGAACAAGCAGAAAAAAAATTTAGTAATTGTGGAGGTAATCACACCGCTAACTATAGAGGATGCCCTGTATATTCTTTTGTTAAACAGACTATGAGTCAAAAACCTAAGTTAGCTCCAACCCAACCATTAAACGCGTACTCCGCCTCTTTTGCTCAAGTAAGCCAACCAGTTACTTCACGTGTATCGTATGCCGATGCTGCTAAGGCTAGTTCTAGTCCCTCACAAAATGTTTCACCGCAAAATAATTCAGCGAATGCAAGCTCAGGCTTTAACTTTAGTCGCCTTGAAGCTACTATTGAGAATCTGGTGCTAACTATAAACAACTTTACAACAAATATGACTAGCATGATGCAAGAAATGCTGCGAATGCAGAATACACTGCTTCAAGCATTAGTTAACAAACCATGAACATGTTAAAAATATGTTTCTGGAACGCAAACGGCATTCGCCAGCATAAAAATGAACTTCAGCAATTCCTCGTGGAAAAAAATATTGATATAATGTTGGTCTCTGAGACTCATTTGACTTCAAGGAGCTTATTTAAAATAAATGGTTACACTCTATATGATTTAAAGGACCCGAGGGGGAGAGCATGCGGTGGGTCAGCAATTCTAATTAAGTCAAGACTCAAACACTATGTCCTTGATAACATTTGTGAAGAACATCTACAAGCAACAAATATTTGTGTCGAAAATTTTGTTGCAAATTTCGTGATATCATCAATTTACTCCCCTCCCAGATTCGCAATTACTGAGGATAAATTCGAGGAATGCTACAAATCTCTTGGCCCTTGTTTTGTAGCAGCTGGGGACTACAATGCAAAACATACGTTCTGGGGTTCGCGTCTTATTACACCTAGAGGTCGGGCATTGTTCAACACAATTTCAAAAATGGGCTTGGACGTCATTTCAAGTGGGGAGCCCACTTACTGGCCTACGGACATACAAAAAATTCCGGATGTTATAGATTTTGGAGTCATGAAAAATATCGGTAGGGAATTAATTCATGTTGAAGCTTCTGTAGATCTCTCCTCCGATCACTCTCCCACGATTGTTACAATTTGTAGCCCACTAAGAAGTGACTTCCCTGTCCCATACGTAAAGATGATCAACCGTGTTAATTGGCTGGGGTTCAAAAAATACCTCAGTAGCCATTGTACGGAAAATATTAACCTAAGAACACCAGGTGATATTGAATCTAACATTGAAAATCTTAACGAAAATATTAAACAGGCTGCTGAACATGCCACTACTTCCCATCCGCAGACTGGGTTTAATAGAATTTATTCTACAGACATTGAACGTCTTTTACGTGAAAAAAGGACAGCTAGAATGGAATGGCAACAGCACAGATCACCCCAAAATAAAATTAGATTTAAAGAGTGCACTAGACGACTCCAAGAGCTGCTGGCATATGAAAAAACTGTATGTCTTAAAAATTATCTGGAAAATCTTGGTGCAACACCTGCATCTAATTACTCCTTGTGGCGAGCTGCTAGAAAGCTTAAAACACCCGTTGAATATAGACCACCTCTGCGTACTTCTACCGGAGGTTGGGCCAGAAGCGATACTGAAAAAGGTAACATATTTGTTGAGCATTTAAAATCCGTATTTACCCCAAACACATGTACTGGTGTTGTTGATTTACCAAGTGTAGTTGCGCTACCCCCTCGACCCATAAAATTTAAGACGCGTGATGTTCAGAAACTAATTGCTGAACTCAACCTGAAGAAAGCTCCAGGTATTGATGGAATAAGTAACAAGATGCTGATAAACTTGCCCCATATTGCAATTAGAATCCTGTTATTTATTTTTAACGCCATTTTACGACTGGAGTACTATCCCCACAGCTGGAAGCTTGCCAAAGTTAAAATGATTCCAAAGCCAGGCAAAGATCTGACCAAGGCTGAGTCATACAGGCCAATAAGTCTGCTATCAACAATGTCAAAACTCTTCGAAAAGCTGCTCATGACAAAATTGTCCCCAATTTTAACTGATAGTGGGTGCATCCCAGACCATCAATTTGGTTTTAGAAGTCAGCATAGCACCATTGCACAAACTCATAGATTGGTGCAATTTATAAGAAGAACTTTTGAAGAAAAAATGTATTGTTCTGCCCTGTTTATTGACGTTTCTCAGGCCTTTAATAAAGTGTGGCATGAAGGCCTTATTTTAAAATTAAAATCATATTTACCAATAAATTTTCTGAATTTATTAGAAAGCTACATAACTACCCGAAAGTTTACGATTGTGGAAGGAGAATTCATGAGTCTGCCCCAATCTATATCATCCGGTGTGCCACAGGGGAGCATACTGGGGCCAGTTTTGTATTTGATTTATACTTGTGATATGCCTGTGAGCAGCAATATCCATACATCTACGTTTGCCGATGATACAGCCTGCCTTATTATGCACAAAAACCCGCACGAGGCTTCCCGATATCTTCAAGAACATATTACACAGTTGGAAATCTGGTTGAACTTATGGAGAATTAAAGTCAATGAATAAAAGTGTGTCCATACAACGTTTACCCTAAGAAGAGATACTTGTTCCCCCATTCGAATCAACAATCAAAATATTCCTCAACATTCCCAAGTGAAATACCTTGGTATACACCTTGATCGAAGACTTACATGGAAACATCATATTGACTTTAAGCTAACTCAGATGAAACTTAAGTTATCTCAAATTCATTGGTTGATTGGCAGAAATTCAACACTTAGTCTGGACTGCAAACTTTTAATATACAAGTCGCTTTTGAAGCCAATATGGTGTTACGGTATCCAGTTATGGGGCACTGCTTCAGCTTCCAATGTAGAGAGAATTCAACGAAGACAAAACAAAATTTTAAGGTTAATAACATCTGCTCCATGGTATATTAAGAATTCAAATTTGCATCGTGATTTAAGAATGCCACTAGTGACTGAAGAAATTTCAAGATACGCAGGCAAATACTTAACAAAACTCGAGTCACATCCTAATCCGCTTGCTCGTAATATTTTGAATTTTAATGGTCACATCCGCCTAAAAAAGAGGGACACAAGGGCTCTTATACTCAACACTCTAGATGGGAATGCTTGAAATTACATTTAATTTTCCTTTTTGATTATCACTACTTTGTATTATTTAAATTATCACTAAGTTTTGGCCGACACTGGTCGGGCTAAATAATTATATTTTAGCTTTAAGATTTGATCACTTATTGTTTGTTCATTTTTGAAGATACAATAAATAAATATATGTATTAAAAAAAAAAAAAATTTTTTTTCCTTATACATAAAAGGCTATAACGCACGATTCTACTTTTGTGTAACAACTGCAAATTCAACTGGATCATAATACAGCATAATAAAGCCAAATTTCCTTAAGTCGACTTAAGCTAATATTGCATATTGCTACAGAAACTATAAATTGTGGATTATTTTTTTTGTCGTTCAGATATTAATAATATATAAATTGGTTTTATTTGTGTTAATATTTTGAAATGAATTTTAAATATTTGATAAAAATTTCTAAGCAATTAAAACAGTTGGCAAGCGGTAATGGCACCATATAATATAACATGAGTTTTAAAATAGAAAGACAGACATTGGGACAATATTAAATAGGATACAAAAAAATATATTGAATATAATATAACATGTATGTTTATATGTGTATAAGAACCTATGTACATACATATGTACATATATAAAAATACATATGTATATGCATATGTATACATTTAAAAAATTAAAAGACATTTTACTAACGCCAGTGAATTGAAGAATAATAATTAATCCAAATAACTAAAAATTACCATTTTTGAAAATATATACATGTTCTCATTTTTGTAAGCACCCAGCGGGAAAAGGTAATGCATAAGAAACGAGAATGTTATACACAGCATGTATAGCCAGTAAAAAAAATGGAAGTCATTCTAGTGGACCTACATTTTCATTGCTTCCAAAAAATCGATATTTTTATTTAAGTCATACAAAACCTTGTAACTCCTCCATAGTGTTACAAAATACTAACCAGAAATAAAAAAAAATTTAAGTTAATTTTTAATTATTATTTTTCGAACTTAATTGTTTCTATATTTATGATTTATTTGAATGGGGTAAAGTTCGTATCGCTTTTTTAAGCCAAATTAGATGTGATAATTATTAATGAATAAATAACATCAAAGTTAGTTGTAAATATTCTGACAACACATAGTTGAACGGAATAGCCAGCCGTTTTCGAAGGCCACTAAACCTTCATCATCAGAGTTCTTCTGTGTTGGTCCAGTGTGTGTCGTGTCAGTTGATGTAGATTTCTGCCTTATATACGAAACTTTCTTGCAAATGGAAACGGCAATGTAAATTTTTGATATTCGTGAATAAAAATACGAATACGAATATTTCAAACGATATTCGCGAATACGAATACGAATATTTGAAACGATTTTCGCGAATACGAATACGAATACGAATATTATATGCAATATGAAATATTAAAAAAATTTTATGAAAAAGGACTTCACACTATTGTTGGCGTACTTTAAAGTTCATAAAAAGTACACAAAATTTTAATGATCGTCATTGAATAATATTTGAAAAATATACAAACCACAAATTTTGTATGTATTTGTACAAACTAAAATCTTTAGTCATTTATTTAAATTTTGTTTAGGATTTATCCATTGAATTATTTAATTTCTTTGGAAAAATATTCGTATTCGTATTTGCCTGAATTTGACGAATACGAATACAGTCGTATTCGCCTGAAAATGGCCGAATATACGAAAATTCGAATACGAATACGAATATTCGTGCATCACTAGTACGTAGTATTATCTGCGAAATGTTTGTAAAAAATACACGACTGTCTTGCAACTTGCATTTTTAATTTTTAGTGCATAGTTGTCCATAAAATAAAAAAGTTAAATTTTAAGGAATCCAGATAGTACTGAACTTTATTCGTATTGTTTCTTTCCATTATATTTATGTTTCAAAAATTTAAAGTATTTTTAGGGCAACACTGTTAACTTCTTTTCATTTACTTGCTACTCGTACAAGTGAAAACAAGTGACTGTCTTGTAAAATTCCTTTGCAGTAGAGTTGGAAGTAGATTGCAAGTGCTTAAAGTGTAGTTGTGTTACTAAAAGAGTTTAAGGGCCTGTTTCTCTAAATGCGAACGATAAATTCGTTCGAACATTTATATCAAAAACAAAAGCAAAAAATTTAAATTTGTTTTTGTTTCCAATACTAATATTCGATCGAATATATCGTTCGCATTTAGGGAAACAGGCTCTAAGTGTATTGAGTCTTTCGAACTTGCACTTCCACGTGTAAACCCTAGGCCGAAATTGATTTTCTGAATGTTTTTCGCTTTGCAGATAAATTGAGAAATTTGGTGAACACTTTTATTTTATGAAGAAAATCATCCTTCTACACACTATGACTATTAAATTGAGATATGATTTCATTTGAGATTTTCGGCTTGATTCTGAAAACCATTTCTTTTTAAAATCGCAAAGTTTAAAAAACGGAAAACAGTGTTCTCTTTATTAGATAATTTAGTACATTCGAAATTTAGTTCGAATAAAATATCTCAAGCATATGAAATTTTAAAACCAAATAAAAAGCTGCAATAAGTGAGCTTTCTTATTGATTTTTTCCCCCTGAAATTTGTCGAAATGGTTTTCGGAACCTGGCCGTATAAGTTAAATAAAAGACAAGCAAAAAGTCATTGCGCTATAATTTCCTAAAAATCGCCCAAAATAATTGAGATTTTAACTAAAAAATTTCCTATTTTGACTTAAGCACTTTTTCACCTTTGCGATATGTACATACAATCAAACAAATATGCATACATAGGAATGGGAGAATGAATGGGTGTATGATATCCAAATACATATGTCGACATCTAGCATTTGGAAGCACTGTTGCCAGAACTTCTAGAGGTGAAATCGTCAAAAACTACATATTTCTGTGTAAAAAATCGTCAAGTCATTTTAGAAAATCGTCAAAAAAAACGTCAAATCAAAAATATTAAATTTTTTTTGTATTTTAATTGTTTTATTACAAAAACTATTATAATGTTTCAAACTTATTAACTATGCTTTCAACAAATATACACATATACAATAATATATATGTATATAGCCTAATAGGGCATTTACACCATCCCGAAGTCTAGTACTTACAAGATTTTTAGCTAAATTTGGCTGCTTTTCACTAGATTTCCCATACAAAACAAAATCTAGTTTGTGTGTAAATTTGTAGGCAATCAACTCAAAAACTAATAATTTTATTTTATTTTTACTACCCTGTACAATAAATGTACATATATAAAAGATGATTGAATAGCTACGATCTCCTCAAAAAGGTGTTGAATTGGCTACATTGCAGTTGTTTGGTTGCAGTTTTAGAAATTTTTCGGTTGATGGGCTGTGTTTTGAATAAAAAAAATCTTGATAAATGTCAAAAAAAAAAAACATGGTGTAAACGGTATAGATTTTCATAAAGATTTTAATTAAAATCTGATAGATTTTGTGCATGTGTAAATGCCCTATAATCATAAAAACCATTAAAATAAAAAATAAATAAAAAAAAAATTAAATCAGAATTCACATGCATACATATGTATGTATATATGTATTTATTTTTAAAACAGATGATTTATAAATTTATAAATTTAGAAAAATCGTCATTTCTGTACCTAAAATCGTCACTAGTGTATTTTGAGAGGTGAAAATCGTCAAAATGCAGAGAAATCGTCAATTCTGGCAACAGTGTTTGGAAGATTGTTTTTTGAAAAATCAAATCAGTTTAGATCACTATTGGTGATCAAAAACTGATTAATCACTTACACGATCAAAAAAGAACTCAAAAATGATTCGCGCTAATGGGTAAAAACAGTTGGATTTAAAATACAATAACAAATTGTATAGCAATCGCAAATTAATCATACAAACGTTTAAAATCTGACTATTATTTCCGTTAGTAATTATTATATTTTGATCATCTAGAAGATTGAGAAATGCTTAATCAACAACAGATTAAAAAATGATAATAATTATTATTTTATGATCATATTTTACGCTGATAGATGATTCAACACTACTTTATATGTAATTTTTAAGTATAACGGGGCAATCTTTACATATTCTTGAATGAATGCCTTTATTTTTTCATTTATTCGATTTAAGAATATGAAATTAAATGATGAAATATAATAAATGTGCAACTTCAGGAAAAATCAATGTCAAATTACCAAATCCCATAATAAAATCTACGGCAGTAAGATCAAATGCTCTCTGAAAACTAATTTCTTTTGTGCTTATTTTTCTTTGTAGTTTTGTTTACAAAATTTATGAAATTTATTGAAACTGTGGTAGCCTTATTGAAAGAATGACTAATTATATGTGATAGCATAAGAACAGTCAAAATAAAATAGATTATATCTCTCGACTGCTTTCTGTGACTTTTTTTTTTTTTGCCAATTTGTATGGAAAATGTGTTTATGCCGTAATTCTGATTGACCATTAAACGTAGGACTCAGAAAGCCAACTAAAAAATACTCGAAGAAGAGTAAAATACGATTAGAAAAGTGACTGATAAATTACTCAAATTACAGTCATAAATGACAATAAAAAGACTTATAAATTTCTCACAAAAGACTCGTAAGCGATTAGAAACCTGACCGAAAGACAATTTGAAAATTAGTCACAAATCAAGTGAAATATGACGAATAAATGATCAGAAAACGATTCGAAAAAGACTTCAAATACTACTAGAAAAGGGTTGAAAATTACTCTAAGCTCATATATAGAAAAAGACACATAAATGACTTATCATCAGGAGTCGCGGGTAGTAACGTTTTTCTACCGAAAAAAGTATCTTTTATGATCAGAAAATGTGCGCATATTCTAGCTTTTTAATCGCGCAAAGGAGTCAAAAAAGACTAGAATTTGATTGAAAATTTCAAAATATGCTGGCTGGGTCATAATTAAATTCAAATAACATTTTTAATTTTTTTAAAACTGATCACACATATTTTACAAATTGTATTGTACAAATATTTTTGGCAAGTAACGAAAAAACAATTGGTTGAGTCTTATGGCGAGTACACATCTGGCATTTCTTGTGTTGTTATTTTGTGGTGTGATTTTCAAAATATGTGCAACGCTGTTCCCATTATTTTTTTTTATATGGAAAGCAATGCCACACAACAAAAAACATCGGAAATGACAAATGTTGCCTCCAGTACACACTATTGCGATGTCACAAAATTCAAGAGTGTGTACTCGGCATTAAGTACAATTAGATAAGATAAATATGTAATTAATTACAATAACTTACAGATAATATTTTCAATGATTTTTAGTTCCTTTTCATCCCCGCACATCATACAAAAATCTGTAGTGCCAGTTTCCCAAATGCTGGTTCTTGCTCTGACCAAGCAGTGACCTGTCAACGTGCCTATAATGCATCGCATTGCTTTCCTATTCATGTCTAGTAGCAGCTACGATCTTTCAGAGTCAAGTTTTGGCCAAAAACCCTCGAGACTCTACAATCCTTCCTAATTCACCATGAACTGTTGGTCCTGCTTTCTACCCAATTTCTGAGTTCCCTTTAGTAATGACATATCGGTAATTTCACCGATCTTTTTCCTCAACAATGCATTGGCCAGGAACCGAACATAGTCTGACACTATATTTAGCCATAAGCAAGTTGAGGGCTTTCCTACAGTTACTAACAAGTTTCGATTTGACATTGTGTCCCTTCAAAGCCTGGTTGTCGACGTAGAAGGTTACCTTCTCACCTTCAGCTACATTCCTGGCCACCAGCTCCGTGGCCATTGAATTCTTGTAGACGCTAATACAATTCGCCGTTGCTTAAAGAAAGTTCGGTTATACACGTGTATATCCAGAAAAATACCATACATAAGTCCCATAAATAAAACTCAACGATATATTTATGCTCAGAAGTAGAAAGTCTTCGTCCAAGTTTTGTTACTGCAACTTCTTAAAATTCTGCTTTCATATTACATTAGTGTCCACATTATGAAATTCTAGTTTCGCAATTAAGTATTAAAAATTTCTACTGCACAACAAATTTTACAGAAAAACTAACAATTCTATTTACTTTTGAAACTGAACTGAAAATAAAACGTCAAATACATTCAAAATTAAAAAGGCCGAATTTCAAAACAAACGAGAATTGCCAAGCACATGAAACTATGTACCCGTCTCCAATCTTCTCACCACTTTCACCAATAATCTCAAGAATTGCTGCAACAAAAATTGCAATTCTGAATAGGGAGTTCAGAGCTATTTTTAAGGACGGGTATAAATTCAAGCTATTTGGAAACGATGAACGACCACAAACATGGATAAAATGTAATATTCACTTAGAAAATATAACGTATGCAATGCTGTCAACCATAGTGGTGATTGGGATGGAGAAATACAATTTTTTGACGGAATTATGGATCGTCGTGGTTATTTAGATATTTTAAAATGCTATTTTTTGCAATAATAATATTCACATTCGTATTTGCGAATATCGTTTTAAATATTCATATTCGTACTCGCGAATATCAGAATTTGACATTCGTTACATCACTATGTATTCATATTAGACCTCTGCAAAAGACCACTCACAAGAACTTTTAAGACATGAGGGATTTTTCAAATGCTTTACTACAGCAAAATCTTCTAAATCTTCTGCGCACATTCAAACGCACACAACGCACATTTTATAATGAGGACACTTATGCAATTTTAAAGCAGAATTTTAGGAAATTGCAGCAACAAATATTGAGAGTCTGGACGATGACATACTTTCAATAAATTTCATACATTTTGTAAACAAAACTACAAAGAAAAATAAGCACAAAAGAAAATAAAACAAAAGTCAGGAGCATTTGAAGTTACTGCTGTGGATTTTATTAGGGGCTTTATTAATTTGTCAGCGATTTGCCTGAAGTTGCAGACTTTATTCTGTTACATCATTTAAAGCTTACCATATAATAGATATAAGTACATTATGGTGGCCGTAATTTTTTTTATTTCTTCTACTCTCACCTCCGAAATCGGTTCAGTTTGATGTAAAAAAAATACAAAAAAATTTTATACCGAAAAGTTGCGTTTTAGAGGGTGCGTCCGGCCCTCAAAGTTGGCCCTCAAGTCCATATATTGAATGTATGTTTTTTTTGGTTTAGTTTTATCTTGACTATATGCATATGTATGAAATATTTTAATATATATATGCTCTTATTGCAAATGCTTAAAATAAAAAATTTCCATATAAATACAATTTTGTTACATAAAATTCTTGGTATTTTGTTTGTAATTTTCCTAATTATATTTTCTAAAATGTTAAGTTTAGCAAAAAACTTTATTTGAGAGTAATGTTGGTGACTTGAAGAGCTAAAATATTGCCATATTGTTCATATTCTTGCAAAATGATTTTTTTTAAAGATAGGCATATGGACAACATTACATTGAACAAGTAAGAGTGCTATATTCGGCTGTGCCGAATCTTATATACCCTTTACCAAAGTACGTTTATGTAGTATAGAGACATGTAGGTACATATTAATTTTGTGAAAAAATTCATACTTTTTTCTCTAGTGCAATATTTAGGTTTTTGGCATTATGTTTGATTTGGTGCTTTTTAAATTTTGGCGATTTATTTTATTTTGCTGATATTTTTAGTTTTGCCGATTGATTTTCGTTCTGGCAATTTTTTTGATTTTGACAATTTTTTTCAGTTAGGCAATTTTTTTCTCGTTTTGGCGATTTTTTTCGGTTTTTGGCGTTTTTTTAATTTTGGCGACTTTTTTTAATTTAAGCGATTTTTTTAATTTCTGGCGATTTTTTTTTCATATAGGCATTTTTTTTGTTTAGGTGATTTTTTTCGGTTTTTGGCGTTTTTCTTTAATTTTGGCGATTTATTTTCGTTTAGGCGATTTTTTTGATTTTGGCGACTTTTTTCATTTGGGCGATTTTTTTTAATTTCTGGCGATTTTTGTTCATATAAGCATTTTTTTTTGTTATGGCGATTTTTGCGGCTTTTTGTTATTGTGGGAATTTTTTTGTTTTGACACTTTTTTCTGGTTTTGGGCAATTTTTTCGGTTTTTGGCGTTTTTTTAATTTTTAACATTTTTGCCGATTTTTTTTTCATATAAGCGATTGTTTTTAATTTTTGGCCGTTTTTTTCATATAGGCATTTTTTTTTTGTTTTGACGTTTTTTTAGTTTTTGGCGTTTTTTTTTTTAATTTTGTCGATTTATTTTCGTTTTGGCGATTTTTTTTAATTTAGGCGTTTTTTTTTAATTTTTGGCAATTTTTTTCATATAGGCAATTTTTTTTTGTTTTGGCGTTTTTTTTTCGGTTTTTGGCGTTGTTTTTTTTAATTTTGGCGATTTATTTTTGTTTTGGCGGTTTTTTTTAATTTTGGCGATTTATTTTCGTTTTGGCGATTTTTTTTGGATTTTGGCGATTTTTTTCATTAGGCGATTTTTTTTTTAATTTTTTGCGTTTTTTGTTCATACAAGCGTTTTTTTTTTTTTGCTTTGGCGATTTTTGCGGTTTTTGGCGTTTTTGTTGACATTTTGGGAATTTTTTTTTAGTTTTGACACGTTTTTTTCGTTTTGGCGATTTTTTTCGGTTTTTGGCGTTTTTTTTATTTTAGCGTTTTTTTCATTTTGGCGATTTTTTTCGTTTTGGCGATTTTTTTAAATTTTTGGCGATTTTATAATTTTTGGATTTTTTAGTTTGACCGTTTTTGAAAATTTCAAGAGTTTAACTTTTACAGTTTCCAAGATACAGCAATTTGTCAAAATTACATAGTCAAAATTGCATTAACTGATGGACGACCCTTTAATTAACATTTTTTTAAATTTAGTGTTAATTGTTGTAGCCTATATAAAAATACACTAATTTTACAAATTTCAAGTGTCAATATACATATATACATACAATTGCATGTATATTACATGGGATTTTAAAAGTTTTCGTCGCTCATTTAATTTTTAGCTTTTATATAATTGTTGTTGTAGCGACCAAACTTCTACATACACTGTCCAAATTTCAGACACGTAGCTCTTACCGTTCCTGAGAAAATAGCCTTCTTCCTAAAACATGAAACATGTTTAATTATTAGAAAAAAAGTTAAAGTTGTCCAACCCTGGAAACGTTTTTTTAATTTTTTAAATTAAAATTTTTTTTTTCTAATTATAAATACCAATTTTATTGTTCCGAAGTATAATAATAAGTTAATTTAATAAAAAAGTAATAAAAACTTGTTTTCGGTAGGTATTTTCTATGGGAAAATAGAGTTTGAGTTTTCCAGCTCTGAAACCGTCTGCTCGATTTTGCTGATTTTCAATAGCAAAATTTTTCGGAAAATTTATGACACACCAGTCCAAGAACGAAGTCTCTAGCTCTTCTGGGAGCTTGGGAAAACCGATTTCACGTACAGACAGACGGACAGACGGACATCGCTTGTTCGTCTTCCCTATGCATAAGGATCCAGAATATATATACTTTATATGTCTCTTATTAATATTGTAGAAATTACAAACGGAATGACAAACCTATTTATACCCTTTTACCATTTTTTGGTAAAGGGTATACAAATGGGCTTGAGGGCCAATTTTGATGGCCGGACGCACCCCCTAAAACAGGGTGCGGTATGAAATTTTTTGGATTTTTTTTTACACAAAACTGAACCGAATTGGGGGATGAGAGTAGAAGAAAAAAATCTCCATACAATTAACGGCCACTATAATGTACATATACTTATGTACATACAGTGGCTCAAAATTAAACAGGGACTATGTACTTAAGATTTTGTAACTTAAACAACAAATATTATTTTTAATTAAATTAATTTAAATATTTTCAAAGATTCATTTAAAATAAATAAAAATGTATTATATATGCGTTCGTGAATTTAAAAGCAAAATAAGTAAACATATTGTATATAGGGGCATAGAATAAATAAATTCAGTAAAGTGCGACCTTGACCCGCGCACGAAGGGTTCCGTACGGACACGAGATATGTAATTCAATACGAACTTTAGTAGCCTATATAAAAAATAGTTTTGGCATTTTTCTCGTTTTTGACATTTTTTTAATTTAGTCGATTTTTTTTATTTTGGCGATTTTTTTAATTTTGGCGATTTTTTTTGTTTTGGCGAGTTTTTCGGTTTCTGGATTTTTTTTAAATTTTGAAAATTTTTTTCTCGTTTTGGCGATGTTTTTTCCATTTTTGGCGTTTTTTTTTATTTGGCGTTTTTTTCGTTCGGCGATTTTTTTAATTTTGGTGATTTTCAATTTTTGACGTTTCTTCATTTTGGCGACTTTATTTATTCAGGCGCTTTTTTGTAGTTTTAACACTTTTTTTCTCATTTTGGCGATTTTTTTTTCGGTTTTTGGCGATTTTTCAATTTGGCGATTTTTTTTTAATTTTGGCGATTTTTTTTCATTTTGGCGATTTTTTTTCATATTAACATTTATTTTGTTACTGGAGCCTTTTTCGCGTTTGGCGATTTTTATCGGTTTTTGGTGCTTTTTTCATTTTTGGCGATTTTTTTCATTTTGACGATTTTTTCAAGTTTTGCGACTTATTTTAATGTTAGAAATTTTTTTTAATTTTGGCGATTTTTTTAAATTTTTGGCCATTTTTTTTGGTTTGGCGATTTAATAATTTTCAGATTTTTAGTTTTACCGTTTTTGAAAATTTTAAGAGTTTACCTCTTACGGTTTCCAAGATATAGCAAGTTGTCAAAATTGCATTAACTGATGGATCACCCTTTTATTTAAATTTTTTAAATTTTAGTGTTAATTGTTGTAGTCTATACAAAAATACACTAATTTTACAAATTTCAAGTGTCAATATACGTATGTACATACAATTATATGTATATTACATGGGATTTTAACATTTTTCGTTGCTCGTTGCTCGTTTTGGAACACCCTTTAATTTTTAATTCTCATGTATTTGTTGTTGTAGCGGCCAAGGTTCTACATACTCTGTCCAAATTTCAGGTCCTGAGGTTGCTGAGGAAATACAGTGTGACGGACAGACGGACAGCGTAGCGAAAACAATAAGGTTCCTTTTTAGGGTTCCGTACACCAAAGGTGAAAAAAGGGACCCTATTGTTTTCGCTACGCTGTCCGTCTGTCCGTCACACGGTATTTTCTGAGGAACCATAAGAGCTACGGACCTGAAATTTGGACAGAGTATGTAGAACCTTAGCCACTACAACAACAAATACATGAGAATTAGAAATTAAAGGGTGCTCCAAAACGAGCGACGAAAAATGTTTAAATCTCATGTAATATACATATAATTGTATGTACATACTTATATTGACACTTGAAATTTGTAAAATTAGTGTATTTTTATATAGACTACAACAATAAACATTAAAATATTAAAAAAATTTAATTAAATGGTGGTCCATCAGTTAATGCAATTTTGACTATGTAATTTTGACAAATTGCTATATCTTGGAGACCGTAAGAGGTAAACTCTTGAAATTTCAAAAACGTTAAAACTAAAAAATTCGAAAATTATAAAATCGCCAAACCGAAAAAAATCGCCAACCTGAACAAAATCGCCAAAAATTTAAAAAAAATCGCCAAATCGAAAAAAATCGACAAAATTAAAAAAAAAAATCTAGCACTAAAATAAATCGCCAAATTCGAAAAAATCGTTTAAATGGAAAAAACCGCCAATATGAAAAAACGCCAAAAACCGAACAAAATCGCCAAAACTCGAAAAATGCGCCAAAACCAAAATAATTGTTTATGTGAAAAAAAATCGCCAAAATTAAATAAAAATCTCCAAATTTAAAAAAAATCGCCAAAACGAAAAAAATCGCCAAATTTAAAATAAAAGCCAAAAACAGAAAAAAAATTCTCAAAACGAAAAAATAAGTGCCAAAACTAAAAAAATCGCGAAAAGCAAAAAAAAAACCTATATGAAAAAAACGCCAAAATTAAAAAAAAATCGCCAAAATAAAAAAAAACGCAAAAATAATAAAAATTGCCAAAATTAAAAAAACTTCAAAAACCAAAAAAAAAATTGCCAAAACGTGAAAAAAGTGCCAAAACTCAGAAAGCGCCAATAAATTCAAAAAACCCCCAAACAAAAAAACGCTTAAAACCGAAAAAAAACCAAAAACAAAAAAAATGCCAAAACTATAGTTTATATTGTTCGTATTGAATTACATATCTCGTACCCGTACGGAACCCTTTGTGCGCGGGTCAAAGTCGCACTTCAGTGAATTTATTTCACCTTTGGTGTACGAAACCCTAAAAAGAGAACTGAACTAATCTTTAATATAAATATGTTTGAATAAACTTACATACATGCTTACATATGTGCACAGTGTAAATAAAATTTAAATTATGTGAACAAAATTTTGAGTGAAATGAAATTTTGCAGTGACAGCAACAAAAAATTAAAATATGTATGTTGAACAATAAAGATATCAAAAATAAAATGTTCTTCAAATGTTTTATGATAATTTTTTTTTATTAATATACACATTTAGTTTGTTTGTTTGTTCCGCAGTAAGAGATATAAAGAATAAATACATATACATACATATGTATGTATGTACTTTTGTCGGTTTTCAGTACTGGGCATGAGTTTATGCGACATAGAGAATGTACTGTCTGGGTACGAGTGATGGATTGCATTGTTTTCCAACAAATTTCTATGTACAGTAGCTTAAGGTTATAATGTTACAATTACTTTGCTCAGCAGTTTGCTGAATATTTTTTAAATTTTTTCACATTCACAAACCTTAAGAAAAAACTTTTGCTATATTTTTTTTCGCTATTGCAATAGTTTGTTAATATTTTTGATTGAAAAGAAAAAAAGACGAAAACTAATTATCAAAATATAAAAACAATAATAATCCTGAAGAAGTTAACCAAAGGTTAACGAAATATCGATATAAAAATAAAAATATAAAGAAATTTATAAAATTTACTGACCTAAAGCTTAAAAAAATAGTTTCATTGAATAGTTTGTTACTAAAAACAGAAACAAAATATTCAATATTTGTTGTATAAGACGATTTTAATGTTCTATCAATTATGTATGTAATCTTATTAGTGCAAATAGAATTTATTTTTTTGCGAAAAATTTTAGTATATAGTATATAGTTAAGCGCTGTTACCAAGTCTGAAAACTGATTATGCCATTTTTTGAGGTCGCACTGATTTTGGAAATCCTTGGAGGCCCATATAAAAATTGGTACCAAAATCGCCAAATTGAGTATATAGTTTAAATATCTTTTGGTAATAGAACCGAACTTATACTATAAAGTTCGAGTATTTTTTCACTGATGCACACTATTATAAACAGATTAAAATAAAGCAAGAAAGATAAAAAATTTTGTTTTGGCATTTTTCTTCCGTTCCGTTTGGTGAGTATCCAATAATTAAAAAAATTAAAGAGTTGCACTCATCAAAACTTATACCGGTTGTTTTTTTTCTTTCTTCAATATATATATACATATGTAGGTAGCACAGTGCGGGATTTTGAAAAAAAAATGGAAATATAATATATAATATAATAAGATGTCTCTTAGCTTAAGTCTGACTATAATATACACAAATCCTCAAAGTGGGTGCCCTCGGGTTATGAAAAAATCAAACCGACGCCAAGCTGATGTTTTGGATCTGATAAAAAATATTTTCAAGAGCTAAAAAAAAATTTAAGACATTTACATTAAATTTCCTAAAAAAAATAATTTTTGGATTTTTACTAATCTTGGGCCACTTTCAGCTAATGTAGAAGTCAAATCTTATTCGATTTTAAAAAATAAAATAAGTATTAGTTAAACACAAAATTTTTAACATTTAAAAAAAAATCACAATTAAGTCAAAAGTTATACGCAATTTAAATTAAATATTTGAAGAAAAATCGATATTTTGCCGTTTTTTTTTTTGCAGAAAAAAGTGGGTTTATTATTATAATTATTTGAAAGATGATACTATGAAAAAAATTACAAAGATATGTTTTGTGATCGTTTCAAAATAGACCCATTTTTGTTATAAATATTAAATGTAAGGTCTTTTTTCACAAATTCCAAAACTGAGACCTAAAAAAATGCCATTTCACCTTAAGACATGATATGTTTTTAAATATTTCCTAAAAAAAGGTCGAATAAAAAATAAAAGAATAAATTTCCTAAAATATTATTGACGCCCGGCGAAAGATAGGAAAAATACAACAGAAATGCCCTAAAACCCCTGATTTGGGATTTTGAAATGTTTTTGGAAATTGCTGGAACTTCAAAAGCAAATGTTATCTATGCGAACGGTACAGAAAGCCATTCATCGTGTTTTTAGACCCCTCCCCCCCCAAAACTTTGTTCCATGCCATCGTAATTCTACAATTTAATTCATAATGAGAATTAATGTTACCTAATCACCTAAAAAAATCTGAAAACCCGAAAATTGTAACCAAGGGAGCGGGGCTACGCCCATAAAGCTCAGAATTAAAAAACCATATCTAAGGCGTTTAACTCAAGCAATTTCATGGAAATTTGGCACACAGTTTGCAATAATATAAGGCGTTAACACGCCCATAAAGTTTACGCCTCCTATTTCATGTACTTCGGGTCAGCACATTTAAATGTAGTATTTATATATTGACTATTATCCGTTTCCAACGAAACTAAACAGGAAAGATAAGCACTAGCCAAAGAAAATCTTGGGTTAAAAAAAGTAGGCGGAAAGATATGGGTGTGATTTTGCTATCATGGTGTTAGTCCCATACAACGGATAGAAACAATTATGAACGCTACCGAATACCTGAAGTAATATGCGAATATCTGGTGTGGGTCTTCTAACAAGACAATGACATGAAACATACCAGTAAAATGACGAAAAAAGGTTTTAGAAATATTTCGTCAATGTGATGGAGTGGCCTTCTAAGTCGCCAAATTTAAGCACCATAGAAAATCTGTGGTCAGAATTAAAGAAAGGAGTTCTGCAGTAAAACCAAGAAGATGTGAAGGCCTTTGCAAAGTTGCAAAAGAATTGTTTAATTCTATTGATGCAGAAAAATAGAAAACCATTGTATGTATGGTATAATTGCAATCAAAATGCACGCAATAAATTAATCAAAAACAGTAAATAATGTAACAAAGTAAATATTTAATTGTTTTCAATTTGTTTTAAGAATCTTAGAATACATTTATAAAAATTAACAAAAGTGGTATAAGTATATCTTTAGCAAAAAAGGAAAAAAGTGCTTAAGTCGAGATAATGCGATTTTTAGTTAATGGTATCTCCGTAATCTGGTTACTGGAAAGTACCCCTGCTAAAAACTTCAATTAATTTTTGTGATTTTTCAGGAAGTTACAGATTTATGACTTGCGACTTATCTATTTTAGACTTCTAAACTCGTTTGTAATGACAGCTTAATTTAGGTTATACTTTGGCATATTTCAACTTAAATTTATTACTTTTACTGTGTAGAACGGTGTTTGCTTACAAAAATAAATTTAATTATAATAAAATAATAATCAGTAAATTATTTTATAATTTACCGATTTAACTGTAAAAGAAATAAATTTCTGAAAATCGACTTAAGAGCTTAAAACTGCTATCCTGAAAAACAGTAAAATATTACTTAAGCACTTTTTCCTTATTGCCACATCTACATGTATATAATAATATGTATATAATTAATAGGCAAACATGTTCTTTGTAATCCCTTTTACGCTGGTACTACTGCACCATGTATATGATTTGAAAGGTTTTTCGGTACAAATGTGCAGAATCTATATTTTATTGAAATCGGTTTAGTATTTTGGGAGCTATAAGCGGTTAAAGTAGTTACTACTACATGCACACATATGACACACGCATTTATTAGCCCAGCATACCATATGCGCTCTAAATGAGCTCATAAAGACTCTTTTGTCCGAACGCTGACGCTCATAATGAGTTCATAAAATAATCATAAACAGTCATAAAACGCTCATATTTGAGTGGCTTTTTCCAATAAACTGGTCACTCATGAAAGAGCTCTAAATTTGATACATAAAAGAGTATTTTATGACTCTTTTTAAAACGCATTTTGAGCTCTTATTCCAGTGCATAAAATAAAATTTTTGAGCCTCATTTTTATTTAATTTATTTGAACGAAGTTCACTTATTATTAATTTGCTTTCTTTTAAGCTTGCTCTTTTCATTATTTTAATTATGTATTATTTTTATATTTATTATAAAATAACTCACAATTTTGTCTTTACGCTTCCAAAAATATTCACTAATGAATCAATTTGTGTAACTTCTTTCTTCTGTTTAGCTGGAATTTACCGTTATCTGTCAGCGTGCAGACATTACTCATAAAAAGCACATAAAATCTATCGTTTATGAGCTCAGAAATATGCGCGCAGAAACCAAGCATAAAAAACTCATAAAATTTACCGTTTATGAGCTCAAAAATTTACACGCAAGAAACACTCACAGAAGCTCATAAAATCGCTTATATATGAGCTCATATATAAGAGCGCTCCGATAATGGTATGCTGGGTAGCTTACAATTGTAAGTAACATGAGTGTGTGTGTGTGTTTGTAGTATTTCTCTCAATCAAAAATTTTTTTCTCTCATTTGTTATTGTATGACAACTATAATACTTAAAGGAAGAGAGTTCAATAAATTAAATTTGCTTAGTTAAAAGGATTTCGTTTGTGTTTTTAGTTTCATGTATTATTTAATTATGAATATGTATGTAAGTATAACCCTTTAGATAAATTTTCTTCAAATCTTAATAAAAATTATTTACATTTAGATTCTAGAATACGAGCGATTGTGTCGTCCGTTGGTATGACTAGTATGTATAAATTCACGAACGAAATCATAGGATTATTCTTACGAAAAAAATTTAAATAAATATATACAGTGAAGGGAACGAATGCAATAAATACTTTCGGCATCCCATACATTTTTGAAAAATATTATTATTTTTTAAGAAATTAGTTTTAATAAATAAATTAAATAAATTAAAATAAACAACAAAAACGAAATTAAGTATATCGCAATTTTTTCATTTATTGAAATTTATCAAACGAAACTACGACTACGACGATTTTGTATTAGATTAAAGAAAAATGTTGCAATGTTTCTTTAGTCTAGTAGAAAATCGTCGTAGTCATAGTCGAAATACGAATCCCATTATATACGTAAATTTTACATATCGTTGGTGCTAAAGTATTAAAACTGTCTTTGATCTATTTGTTAAGTACGACTATATCCACTTTATGCTTAGATTTGTGAATCCCATTATTTGAAGTTTATATGTCTGTATTTTATCACTAAATATAATTTTTTCGTTTTTTTCGACACTTTTCTATTTGGACTCGTTTTTAGGCAGTACTTTTATACTGAAACCATTCTGTTTATAACTTTATTTATAAAACATAATTAATTTGGAGTAATTCGCAGGTTTGTTTTAAAAAATTCCCTCGAAATTTACTGAGTTATTAAACATTTTATTAAAAGACGTTTTACTAAAAAAACTACCTTTATGATGTACTATTAATACAATTTCTGTGTATTTATGCTTTGAGGGTGATGAAAGTACAATTTAATAGACATATGTATATCAACAAAGAGTACAAAATGTATACAACAATGGTCGCCAAACTTTTTTATTGAGAACCATTTTTTCACATAATTGTAATTGTTGCACAAAATTGGGTGGAGTACCATATGCTGGTAATATTATTAACAGTAATCTTAAAAATCTTTTTTCTACTGCAAATATACCCAGTGAAAAAAAATGGAAGTCATTCTGGCGGAAGTAAATTTTCATTGCTTCCAAAAAATCGATATTTTTAATTTGCCGAGAGTGAGCAAAAAACCATGTAGAAGCTTATTTTAGTCACACAAAACTTTGTAACTCCTCCATAGTGTTAGAAAATACTCACCAAAATTTAAAAAAAAAATATTTTTTTAAAGAAATTTATGAATTATTTTTAGTCTAAAATTTAAAAGTTATTTGCTTAAATTTACATGAAAACACTATTTCGGGCTTAAATTCGTATAAAAAAACGGATTGTTAAAATAGGCAGCTATTTACCATTTTTCCTAGATGAAAATATTATCATAGAACACAAAAAAGGGAATTTTTCTTAATATCGCTTCCAATTCAGTGACCAGGCATCGAAAAAGAGAACTTGTTGCAATGACAACCCTATGTAAAAATCATTAGATCCGATCGAAATTTTCACTACTTCCAGATTGCAAACTCTACATTTTCATGACTTTTTTGGAGTCTCTTTTTTTTTGCTGGGCTAGTATGTATAAATTCACGAACGAAATCATAGGATTATTCTTACGAAAAAAATTTAAATAAATATATACAGTGAAGGGAACGAATGAAATAAATACTTTCGGCATCCCATGCATTTTTTGGGTGGTCTAATATACATTTTTGAAAATTATTATTATTTTTTAAGAAATTAGTTTTAATAAATAAATTAAATAAATTAAAATAAACAACAAAAACGAAATTAAGTATATCGCAATTTTTTCATTTATTGAAATTTATCAAACGAAACTACGACTACGACGATTTTGTATTAGATTAAAGAAAAATGTTGCAATGTTTCTTTAGTCTAGTAGAAAATCGTGGTAGTCGTAGTCGAAATACGACACTCGTAATTAATCCCATTATATACGTAAATTTTACATATCGTTAGTGCTAAAGTATTAAAACTGTCTTTGATCTATTTGTTAAGTACGACTATATCCACTTTATGCTTAGATTTGTGAATCCCATTATTTGAAGTTTATATGTCTGTATTTTATCACCAAATATAATTTTTTCGTTTTTTTCGACACTTTTCTATTTGGACTCGTTCTTAGGCAGTACTTTAATACTGAAACCATTCTGTTTATAACTTTATTTATAAAACATAATTAATTTGGAGTAATTCGCAGGTTTGTTTTAAAAAATTCCCTCGAAATTTACTGAGTTATTAAACATTTTATTAAAAGACGTTTTATTAAAAAAACTACCTTTATGATGTACTATTAATACAATTTCTGTGTATTTATGCTTTGAGGGTGATGAAAGTACAATTTAATAGACATATGTATATCAACAAAGAGTACAAAATGTATACAACAATGGTCGCCAAACTTTTTTATTGAGAACCATTTTTTCACATAATTGTAATTGTTGCACAAAATTGGGTGGAGTACCATATGCTGGTAATATTATTAACAGTAATCTTAAAAATCTTTTTTCTACTGCAAATATACCCAGTGAAAAAAATGGAAGTCATTCTGGCGGAAGTACATTTTCATTGCTTCCAAAAAATCGATATTTTTAATTTGCCGAGAGTGAGCAAAAAACCATGTAGAAGCTTATTTTAGTCACACAAAACATTGTAACTCCTCCATAGTGTTAGAAAATACTCACCAAAATTTAAAACAAAAATATTTTTTTAAAGAAATTTATGAATTATTTTTAGTCTAAAATTTAAAAGTTATTTGCTTAAATTTACATGAAAACACTATTTCGGGCTTAAATTCGTATAAAAAAACGGATTGTTAAAATAGGCAGCTATTTACCATTTTTCCTAGATGAAAATATTATCATAGAACACAAAAAAGGGAATTTTTCTTAATATCGCTTCCAATTCAGTGACCAGGCATCGAAAAAGAGAACTTGTTGCAATGACAACCCTATGTAAAAATCTTTAGATCCGATCGAAATTTTCACTACTTCCAGATTGCAAACTCTACATTTTCATGACTTTTTTGGAGTCTCTTTTTTTTTGCTGGGCTAGTATGTATAAATTCACGAACAAATCATAGGATTATTCTTACGAAAAAAATTTAAATAAATAAATACAGTGAAGGGAACGAATGAAATAAATACTTTCGGCATCCCATGCATTTTTTGGGTGGTCTAATGTACATATTTGAAAATTATTATTATTTTTTAAGAAATTAGTTTTAATAAACAAATTAAATAAATTAATATAAACAACAAAAACGAAATTAAGTATATCGCAATTTTTTCATTTATTGAAATTTATCAAACGAAACTACGACTACGACGATTTTGTATTATATTAAAGAAAAATTTTACAATGTTTCTTTAGTCTATTAGAAAATCGTCGTAGTCGTAGTCAAAATACGATACTCGTAATTAATCCCATTATATATGTAAATTTTACATATCGTTGGTGCTAAAGTATTAAAACTGTCTTTGATCTATTTGTTAAGTACGACTATATCCACTTTATGCTTTGATTTGTAAATCCCATTATTTGAAGTTTATATGTCTGTATTTTACCACCAAATATAATTTAAGTCAATCCGATGTTCTCTGTAGCCTGCTGTCAATAAAATCCAATGCAATTGGTATGGATGGGTTAGATCCAAGGTTTTTAAAAATACTTATTCCAAAACTTCTTCCTTTTATAACATTTGTTTTTAACAAGATCTTTACTACCAACCACTATCCCAAAGCTTGCTAAGATTATTCCTATACCTAAGTCTAATTCTGATTATCGGCCCATATCAATACTACCGTTCTTATCTAAAGCCTTTGAAAGGTTAATTCATATACAAGTTACACAGTACCTTGAAATCAATAATATGCTCACCGACCGCCAATCTGGTTTTCGCAAAAATCATAGTTGTACAACAGCCCTCATAGATGTTGCTGAAGATATAAGATAACAGGTAGACTGCTGTAAAGTTACATCAACTGCAACAGATCTCATATATTCATATCTAGTTGATCGATTTCAATATGTTGAAACACCTACCTCAGTTTCAAGCTCTTTGCCATTCGTTCGGGGTGTTCCACAGGGCTCAATCTTAGGCCCTTTACTTTTTTTTATATACGCGAACGATCTTCAAGACAAACTCGAGTACTGTAAGCTTAGATTATATGCTGATGATGTACAGCTTTACATTAGTTGTAGCCGCACAGCGGTTGATGAATGTGTAAGGACTTTAAACCAGGAGCTTGGCCGTGTTTATGAGTGGGCCACCGCTAATGGGCTAGTAATTAATCCTACCCAGTCCAAGTGCTTGATTATTAAAAAGAAGCTATTAAAGCTTGATTGCAATACTATTATAACTTTAAATAACCAGTCCATAGATATTGTAAACTCCGTAAAAAATCTCGGCATATACTTTAACAATATACTTACTTGGTCTAATCATGTTAACTTTGCATGTGGTCGAATGTTCTCAATATTAAGAAATCTCTGGCAAACGCAATATTGTACTCCAATTAAAATTAGAATACTTCTTGCTAAATCGTATTTAATACATATCTTGTTGTATGGCTGTGAACTATTTGCCAGCTGCGATAGTGAAAGCAAAAGAAAACTTAATGTAGCATTTAATAATATTATTCGGTATGTATATGGTATAAGAATATATGCACATATTTCGCCCTATGTAACATTGCTTTACGGTATTAGTCTTGATGATTATCTAAGAGTGCGTATTTTATTGCTTATGCACAAAAATATATGTACACAGCAGCCCGTACATCTCCATGAACGTTTAAGCTTCTCTACACTTAATAGAGGCAAAAGAATTTTATCATTTGGCCATCGCACACTGATTTCTAAATACCATTTCTTTATTCACGCCATCAGTCTCTGGAATGGAATCCCCATAGATTACAAATCTTGAATAACGCACGTCAATTTAGGAAAAATATTTTTTCTCATTTTTCAAGTTGAATATATAAAAATTATGATTGAATAAAAACGTTTTTTGTTTGTGTGCTAACTTTTCACTAGCTTTATAACATTAAATTTTATTAAATTGAGAAATTTTTTTTTTCACTTGGCAATCACTGTTCACTTGGTTATCACAGTTTCAGAAGGCTGGAATAACTAAAATAAAACTGTAAAATGCAACAACAAGTAACATAAGACCACTAAAACAATACTTACATGCATGTACCGATGGTACATCGAATAAGTAAAAATAATTAATGTGATGATCGTAAAAAGATAAGTAAGAATAGGTAAACATACTGAGGTAGAGTAATATAATTTCGTGCTAACCTAAATAGAAAAATGAAAAAATGGAAAAACAGAAAATTAATAGTGATACTTATAAATGTGTTTACCAAAGGTAAATCAATTGTATACACAACAATCGTTTCTCATATTCCGTTTTATGGTAAATTTAAGTTAAATAGCTGATGTTAATAAGAATTTCTACCCAAGTAGATATACTAGGGTGCTGATGAAGTGCGTGGCTGCACAGAAAAGTATCGGTATTTCCCCCAGCTTAAAGTCTAAGTTTAATTTTTCTTCTCTTCTTTAGAAACTCACATTAATTAATAAAAATATTTCATTCAATAAGAATTGAAATTACTGAACTTGAGCCTGACTTAAAATTATTTCTGATTAAAAATATTTTACTTTAGCTTTAAAGTTCATATTAGTTGACAAGCACTTTAAGGCTAATATTGCTTTGATAAGAAATTGTATGAATTATTTCTGATTTTATTAAATTTTAAATTTTATTTTTTAAATTTTATTATATATTTTATTAAAATTACCTACAATTTATGTCAAAATTACTTAATTAAGACTTATAAAATTTTTTATTTGATTTATTGTATTTGCATATGCTTAGTTCCATACTGCAATATAAGACTTAAGTCTTGTGTATGGGATATCGAAAAGAAATAAATAAATAAATAAAAATATTATTCTATAGCGTCAAAGTATCCAATATACCATATTCGACAGTTCCACATGGTCTCAAAAGTCCCATAAGCTTAAAATATTTAGTAAAAAAGGTGAATGTGCATTTTGGATACTTTGAAAATGTACCTTTTCAAAAAATGCATTTATTCGATACTTGATCAAAAGCATTTCTCGTGTTAAGCGGTTAGGTTAAAGATTTTACCACAATGCATGTCATATAAAACGCAGGAACAAGGCAAAGAATATGGAAAAGCGCATTTTGCATATTGGATAGTTTGACGTGTTAGGGACGATATGCTTCATACATATTTTTTAGCTTGGTGATATCTTCCTTTTTTGTATATTAGAGTATTGTAAAATTGTTGTTTGAGGATTCCGTACTTTTTCGGGAGTCTTTAATTTGGTTCAATAATTGCTTATTTTGAATTATAGACCACTTGTTATTCATCCTTTGCAACTAATTGTTTTGGAATACAACAAGCAAATTACAGGCTCTGGTCTTTTGTTTTTAAATAGTCCCACAAATAAGATTTGTTATCTTGATCTTATTTGATCCATTTTCATTCTCTTTATTTCTGTTGCCGTTATTTAAGTAAGTGATAAGAGACGATGGAATTATCTTTGTTTGTTATGTTTTAATTGTTTTAATCGTTTTCGGTTTTAAATAAAAAAAATTAAATTGTTTTACTTAATAACAAACACAGTTCATTTCTTTTTCTAAATAGACGGATTCATAAATCACATAACTAAGCTTCGTCAAAGGCGTATGAGTGTTGAACTATGTACTGATATAATATAGTACTCATACGATAGTACTAGACCCCATGCGAGTTAAACAGACTACCAAAATAACATGAATGACATGAATGATCTCATGATTTTTTAATAATGGTGTTCCCAGTGAATGTGACTTCTAAATCGCTGTTTACAGTTTTGTTTGTAGCAGTTCTATTATTTTGAAAAAATCTAATGACAAGAGTGGCTGTGAAATTAAACAGCGACCGGTATCGCGCTTTACACATTTCATTGATAAATGCTCATAAAAAAAGTGACAAACAAAAAATTTGAGAGCTACACATACCCAGTAGGAAGAGCTAACAAATATTAAAGGACAAGGTAATACACAGCACATATAATTTTTCATTCAAGAATTCATTACTGTTAACACAGAAACTGTCCCAGGAAATTAATAAATTATTTAAATACTCCCGAGGAATGAATTCTGTAATTCATAACACTCGTCACAAGCAAAAACTAAAAATTTTTTTTCTGCATATATGGTACTACACGTGGTAATCAATGTGTAATTATTATGTTTGATAAAATTTCCCTCTCTTGCTTTGGAAAATAAAACATTATATCTTCCATTATTTATGTAATTAATGCCTACTTTTCCAGCTGGGTAGTTGCCAGAAAAGACGATTTGACATGATTTGACTATTTTTTATCGACAAAAGCTGAAGGGCTGAAGGTATAAAAAAAATTATTGTGGTAGCTTTATTTACTGTAAAGTAAGCATACAAGAACATTCACAACAACTACATATGTATATTTCCAAAAGCTGTTGCTTTATCAATTCAGTAACAGTTGTGATTTGTGATTTTTCATTCGATGTAAATAAACAAAAATACTTTATGTATCGATGTTAACCGCAGCGTCTAATATTAGTGTTTCAGGTTTAATAAAAGCTGCCCTTCATCTCCTTGACGCTTAGCGAAACGAGATGCAATGCCACAATTAAGTAAACCAAAAGCGTATATCAATACATGATACACAATGCCAAACAGCAAGCATAACCCAACTAAAAAAAATTACATAAAATTGTCTCACAATTTTACTTCAACACAAATAATTAATAAACAAATTGGCAACAAATTCTTGTATGTACTTCATTTGAATGTGACAAAAAATATAATAAATTCAGAATAAAAAAATAAACAAATTGATAAACATGCATATGTACGTACATATGTGCCATTAATTATGAAAGTGATCTAAGTCATGTGCATTTATGCTTCGAAATATTACATAAATCTTAAAAAACTGCAATAAATAAATAAAGAAATATTAAATAAATTTATATTAATCGAACCTACTAGTACAACTATAAATTAAAATGTTGCATAATATAAAAATTATTTTTGATCTACTAAATATCTGGACACAAGAAATATATGACTTAGACCACTTTCATAATTAAGGGCACATATGTATGAACACTTATGTGTACGTATGTATATATGCACATTTATATGCATGTATATACATACATACATATATGCATTTTTACTAGAAGAACATATGTACATACATACATATACATAAATAAGTACAAAATGTGCAGTTGCATGTTTGAGTTTTAATTTTGACATTCGTGGCCGAAACGAGACAGGACCGACATTTGTACATATTTATGTACATATGTGTATACATATGTACCAGTGTCTGTACATTTGTATGAATACATCAGTTTGCATGTTTAGGAAGAAATGTTGTTTACACGACAAGATTGTCAATAATTTTATAGATTATCGAGGAAGGCTGCTTGCTTACGATATTTATTATTGTTATAATTAAAATTTAAAAATTAGTACATTCCTTTGTATATTAGGGTAAGTGATTTAATTCGTGAGTGGAGAGTGTCCTCGAACTGCTTATTCTCAGACCATCGCTATATAACATTCTTAATTAGCATTTCAAATAAAAATACAAAATTATACAGACGTAAAACAAACTGGAAGATACAGAACCAAGTCCTCACCAACTTGATTGCGTAACCCTTTAATATAGAGGAAGCTGCATATATTGACTTAGCCGTAGATACGCTAACAAATACGCACAAAGAAGCTGCTGGTTTATCCTGTAAGGCATCTATACAACGCAGAAATAGGGTAGTACGGTGGTGTGATAGTATTCCAGAAACTCGTACAAACTGCAGACAACTCTTAAGTGCGGCAAAGAGGACAGGTAATAAGTTACTTTTCAAAAACAAAGTCAGGAACGTAAAAGGATAATGGTGGAAACTGGACAACAAATAGAAACGGAATTTTAGACGTCCTAGTGGATACCCATTTTTTGGGCTGTCAACCCTGTGTGACCAGGCACAAACATCCATAGACATCACTGTGGTGAAAGTAAAATGGGCCCTTAAAAGCTTCCATCCATTTAAATCTCTAGCTCCGGATGGTATCATTCCTGAGGATCTGCAAGACAATGCCGACCTAGTAATCCCATGGTTACTTGCAATATACAGGACCTGCAATTCCAATTGCATGGACTAAATGTAATGTGATCCTTATAACCAAAGGGGGAACTGCATCACGTACCAAGCCGAAAGATTTTAGGCCCATTAGTTTAACTTCCTTTGTTCTAAAAACCCTTCACAGAATAATGAATGTCAATATTAGGGCACTCATTGATAAATCTCAACTCTCGGCATAGAAAAATCACTCGAGCATAAAAATTATACTATGGTGGCTTTCATGTATATTGATGGTGCCTTTAATAATATTGATCGAACGGCAATCTTTCAGTCTCTCAGAGAGCTAGGGGTTGACCGGGTGATTTATCAGCTTGTGGAAAATTTGCTACTACTCAGAATATTACTTCTAAAATGAAAACAGCTAATATCGCAAGGCATGCTCACATAGATAAACCTCAGGCTGGTGAGCTATCACCCCTGTTGTGGAATGAGACGGTCAGTAATCTGTTGCATACGCAGATGATGTAGCGATTGCTATATCAGGGTTTCACCTGGATACTATATCGCAGAGAGTGGGAACTGCACTAAGCGGAGCGGCTTCAGTGTCAACCCGAACAAAACGGAACTAGTATTATTTTCCAGGACATATAAAGTTCCCAACTTCAACCAACCAAAGCTAAATGGCATTACTCTAACCCTGTAGGATAAAGCCAAATATCTGGGTGCTGTCCTAGATAGTAAGCTTTCCTGGAGGGAAAATGGTAAGTAAACAGTAGCAAAAGCCACAACAGTAATCTATAACAGTAGAAATGCAAATGGTCCCTAACTGGGGCATAATACCTAAGGGAGTCGGTTGGATACTAAAGATGGTTATAAAACCTATATTATTTTATATAATTACGGTCTGGTGGAAAGCACTCAACTCAGCTAGTAATCAGTCCCGAAGAATTCCCAGAGAATTCTCCGAAAAATGGCACTTACGATAACACCTGCTCTAAGATCAACGCCAATAAAAGTGCTCTTCCTTATGTTGGGTTGGCTTCCAGTGCACTTAACGGCTAGAAAGCTGGTTATACGTACCACCATCAGACTAAACGAAATTGTTGCATGGAACCAACAACTTTGGGGGCATGCAAGCATTTTAAGCAGTGGATAACATACCGTTTCTTATGGACAACTGCATTCCGAAACCCTACTTCAGTAAAATTTCATTGACGGGTTTCTTCACTGAACGGAGCCAAACAGGTCTTCACCAGAGTAGCAAGCCTAGCAAAAAATTTCGGCGGCGGCTGAAAGACAAATATTTTCGGCGGCGGCGGCTGAACGGCTTAACGCCGATTTGTTTAGGCATTTGAAAAAAAGTTTTAACCCAGTTTTTAGAAAAATACGTGAATTATTGAATCACCACGTTGTAACATTATTTATTTTGCAATAGTTTGAATATTGCAGTATTTGATATCCCAAAAAATAGCTTCGTAAATTATTTGTTAAAATTTCTCATTTTTCAAATTAGAACATTTTTCCCTATTACTTGCTATTAATTGGAATTTTTCCCCGGGAAAAATTTCTCGCGGAATTTTATTCATGATTGCCTTCTACATAAATTTTGTTTAAATTAATTACTTTATTGGAACACTGCTACGGATCAACAAACAAAAAGCTTTGAACAATTAATTATCAAAAAGTCGCCTAATTGCTTAAACAAAAAAGTCTATGTAAACGTGCATCTATTTAAGAAGGGACTCCAAAAGAGAACGTAAGTGTTGTCGCAGCTACGTTGCTATTCACATAAACATTTTCTTTTTATGTGGAAGCAAAAATAACTATCTTTCCGGGACGCTCGCTATCATATTAAATACGAAATTTGAAAAAGTATAAAAAATAAAAGAAAAAATAACGGCTGAGTACTAAGCCGCCGATAAGCTGAGTGGTTCGGTGGCGGCTTGCCTTGTCGAAAAAATTCGGCTGACTAGCTAGCCGCCAGCCGCGCCGGTACGGCTTGCTACTCTGGTCTTCACGGACGGTAAAAAAGGGGAGGGATGGTTGATGAGGGCGTTAATATTCCAGAATACGGAATTTAAATGTCCTTCTTCTGAACGAATGTAGTATATTACAGGCAGAGTTATTTGCCATTAAAAGAGCGACACACTGGCTAAGGTTCAATAGGATTTAACACAGAGATATCCATATAATAACTGACAGCAAAGCTACTATTAAATCCCTCATAGGGAAGTACACCACATCCTTTCTTGTCCAAGAATGTGTCAAAGCCCTGGATGGACTTCCGCAGCACTCACGTATATCGTTAAACCGGATGCGTAGACACGGGACTATTACAGGAAACATAGTTGCAGATGACCTGACAAAGAAGAGAACCCTACCAAGAGAGGTCGATATCGACAATCTTTGTGGTATCCTACTCTCATCCCGCTGGAGACGTTTTGATGTTTCCTAATTATAAGTAGCTAAAAACAGATGGCACAATGAGCCCACCTGTGAAATAGCGAGAACCCCCTGGCCAAGCCTAAACTCCCATAGAACGAAAAACCTCATGAACTTCAATAGAAAGCACTTGACGTATGGGACTCCCGTATAATGACTACTGCTACAGTTGCAATGACGAGGAAGAGGAGGAAAATATCCTACATCTCCTGTGACCTTGTCCTGCTCTGAAGGATCTCCGTCTGAACCTCCTCGGCAGAATATACTTCGGAAGCTTATTCGAGTTATCGGAAATCGAGCTCAAAAACATTAGCCTCTATATTAGGAATAGTGGCTGGTATAACCGCTCACCCCACCCCCCTCCTAACCAAATTTTTTTACCCACTCTTACCTCAAACCTCCCTGAACAACTTTTGTTTTTTTCTTCTTCTACCCTTCTCACCCACCTCTTACTCTCTGTCTCTCCCTCTCTATCTTCTTTCATCTTAAAGGTAGAACAAAGCGATCATTATAATGTACCCAAGTGAGCTGAACTCCAATTTTCTATTTTTCCTTGCCAGCAGCCTGCTAACCTAACCAGTGTATAACAACGACTGTAAGATGCATATAGATGTAACTCATTATTTAAAACAAAAAACAACACACAAATAATTATTGAATTAAGAAAAGAAATTAAAAATTTTTAATTTGTTTCTGAAGAATTTATGTTTGTTGTTGGTTGAGTTTATATTTTGTGATTGCTCAGGCAACTCCCATCAGTAGTAGCGTTCAACCAAGCAAAATGTCTATAAAAACTTAATTTAACAACAAACATTATATATCGAATTTGACCATTTGGTCGAAATAAGGCTTGCTTTAAAAAGTTGAATCCTTATAAAATTTTCTTAGAACTTTCCGTAGATTGTAAATTTGCTTTGTGATAAAAAAAGACCCACCCTAATGTGAATACAGACTTACATCCATATGTTTGTGTATAGAACAAAAAATTAATTTATTTCTATTTGCTAACAATTTTGTGCATACATATGTATATATAAATTTATTGCTACTACAGATATAAGCATGTACAAACATACATGCATATATGAGGAAGTACGGACATTTAAAGGTATTTGATATTAAAAAAAAATTAACCGGCCGGCAGAAGAATCAATAAATTAATATTTAAATATGTGCGCATACGAGATAGATTCATACCGTCACCTTAAATGAAAAATCATGTAACACTACTTTTAAAGCTTTGAAGAAGAACAAATTTTCCTCATTTATTTTTTAATTTATTCACTCATCTCATAAAAAAATTTCATTAAAATTCAATCAATTATAAGCTTAATTAATTGAGGTGAGTATTTTGAATATCGATTTAAGACTTTCATAAGATTAATGAAATGTGTCTCACTAAAAATATAAATTTTTTATCCGCAGACTAATGAAATGCTTAAGAACATAGACGCACAAATTTCTTTATTCAAATGGGAAAGCGGGAAAAGTGGTCATTGATTCCACATGTGCATAATGTGAGACATAATGTAATACATTTTCCATAGCAAGACAAGACAATGCATTCCTTTTGAGGCGAGAGGGTAATTTGATTAGATATAATATGTACTTATTGATTATCATGTGCATTACCACATTTGCAGAAAAAGGAATGTATTAATTTTAATAAATTTAATTAATTAAAAAAGAAGTGAAATGCATTATTTTTTTGCCTTTATGTGCCAGTGAAGTTCAATGGAAGTAAACATTCTATACATAACTTTTGTAAACATTTTATTTAAAAATTATGCTAAGATTGATTGATAGCAAAATACAAAATAAAACATATTGAATCTATTAATTAATTAACAAGCGGACAAGCAAAACAGGACTGGATGCGCTAAGGACGCCTCTAATGCAATGTAAGTCGTAGCACCGTTTGGCAACATTAAAAATAATATATTCAAACAATATCTTTAGAAAGCGGTATTGGCTGGGCTATCAGTGCAAGTCATTGTACACTTCGTGATAAAAATATCTAGAGAATACATGTTATATAAAAGATCATATAATATGCAACAGGGTGGATCTTTTACGATTTGTTACTGAATCAAACATTGAATCCAAAATTTTTTCGTAGGTTAGCAATTGGACGGCATTCGTCAAAATTTAGTCTTGCAATTCCAATGGCTTGTTTTAAAAAAGTTTGATGAATAAATCCCAAAAAAATTAAAATAGACAAAAATCCCGAAATACAAAATGTTGTTACGAAAATGGCCGTCCACCAGCTTAATGCAGCATTGTGCAAAAATATTTCAACGTAACGTAAGTTTAACGCAAAAATATTCCTACAGGGTCATCAAAAAAGAAACATCTAGAATAAAGCAAAGAATTAAATAAACATACGCAGCACATATGTACCTAGATACGTGATTAAACGTAAACAACCAACAACATTTAAGATGATAATGATCGTCTAGATTATGCTTGAAACTTCTAGTGGTATTTGTGCGAAATATAAAAAGGGCGACGCAACCAATGGCAAGTCAGTTGTGAAGAAGTTGCAGTTGAGTTCAGTTGTGTTGTGAACGAACAAGTTGTAAGCAAGTCAGTCAGTTGCGAGTAAACAAGTCAGTTGATAATTAAGTTGTGACTTAATAATAGTCTACGATACAGTAGTGAGTTGATAGTTAAGAGCAGTCTGTTTTTTACAATACGTGAGTTGGTATTGGAGAAACTATAGGACAGTCTATAGTGACAGCAAAGTCTGTCGTGGGATTGAGATAATTGTGGACTTTATCGTGTCGACTGGATTAATGGGAACAGCGCAGCGAATAGACGTGTGTAAGGGTGTAAGTAAAGTCAGCAAGTGTTATTGGTCTATCAACTGTGAGTGTCGGCAGAGTGTGTCTCGTATGTGACGAGCAGCAGACACAGAAGTGTCACGTGAATACTTGTGCAGCCAGTTAAGAGACGTGAATAAAGCGTAGTAATAACCAGTTGTGAATATTTGAGTAATTTAAGCTGTATTAGTGTATTTTAGCTCTTGAATAGTTTAGTTTGAAGTGTATTTGTAAATAAAACTTGTATTATTCTTAACCCTAACATTGTCTTTGCCGTTGTCCTGGACTTGCAGGGAAGAGAATGGCCACAGGAATAGACAGTCGACGGTGGGGACTCCGCATAAGCAGAGTCTCCGTGGTACCACAATGGACCAAAACGGTATAAGTGAGTCCGGGTTTCTCACTGCCACCCCTACCTAACCTAACCTTAATTACTACACCGAGTCTTGTATTCATTTGCAAATCTTCGAGTCCGCGGAAAAGCGTTTCTAAACAGAGAAAAACGTAATATTTGGTGTCAGAAGTGGGAATGCGAAATTAAAATAAAAATAATAAATTAATTATAAAATAATTGATTTTAATACAACGGAGAAAGTCTACAATGAAGTTCGAAGACCTAAAAGTGGAGCAACCCAAAAAGGAATTGAGTAAGTGTGACCTGCCGACAACATGTAATAAGGCAGAACTTCAGAAGAGGCTAATAGATGAATTCAAGATGCGTGGCGTTGACATAGGAGCGTACGAATTTGAAGAGAAATGTGAGATGGAAGAAGCATCTGCTCCTTCTACTAGTACTCCAACCAGTACAGATATGAGCGTAATGTTGGCCACCATGCTGGAGAAAATGGAGGCAAACAACGAGAAACTTCTAGGCCTAATGGATGAATTGATGATGATGATTGCAGGATTCTTCTAAGACCTATGAAGGCAGATTTACAAGAAGCATCTAAAGCCAACAACGAGAGAGTTCAAGCTAAAGTTAAGGCTACAAATGAGAAACTTCAAGAAATTTCTAAGGGCTTATATAGAAGAGTAGATGGCATTAAAGTACAAGTCAGTAAATCAGACGATAAGATTTCTGACTTGGAGCAGATCAACGGTGAAATTTCTGGCACTGAGGAAAATGTTGGCAAAAAACTGAAGGCAGAAGCCGAAATCAACAATGGTCAGTGCCAACAATTTGGACGTGAGCAAAATTTGCCAGAAGTTTCCAGCAAAGTGAATGAAGCTCGTGACTTAGAAGATAGTCAAGTGGTCTGTGAAGCAGTGGAACAAGCTATGGGCGAAATGGTCTCGCTTGCTCAGGGTGAAGATACTGCTACAGTATAAAAAGCGCGCAGCATAAAAGCAGGCAGGAAGAAGAAGACAACCTCTGTTAAGAATCTCAATTGTATGGTAAGGCAAGCTCTAGTCGAGGAACAAAGTAGAGTCAGAGCCAAAGGCCATAAGTGTGGAAGGAGTAGTCATCTGTGTATGGTAAAGCACGCTCTAGTCAAGAAGCAAAGTAGACTCAGAGCCACATGCCACAAATGTGGTAGAAGTTGTCATCTAAAGCGTTCGGCAAGGCAAGCTGTAGTGGAAATACCAAGCAGATTCAGTACCAAGGGCCGCAAATATCGAAGAAGTTGAAAGGCGAGGCAGAGCTAGAACTAAAGCCTACACATATGAAAGAGGTAATCGTCTCTAGTGTCTTCAAGGCGTACAGAAAACGAAGACAGAAAAAGGCTATAATGTGCCTATTCGGCACGAATAGGCTGAAGTGGGCGGCAGTGTTACCAAAATGGCCATCGACAAGCTTAATGCAACATTGTGCAAAAATATTCCAACAGGGTTAACGTAATTACTTATTTGAACAGGCTAAAGTTCGTATCGCTTTTTTAAGCCAAATTACATGTGATAATTGTTAATGAACAAATAACATCAAAGTTCGTCGTAAATATTCTGACAACACATAGTTGAACGTAACAGCCAGCTGTTTTCGAAGGCCACTAAACCTTCGTCATCAGCGTTCTTCTGTGTTGGTCCACTGTGTGTGGTGTCAGTTGATGTAGATTTCTGCCTTATATACGAAACTTTCTTGCAAATGGAATACGTGAATTGTTTTGATTCATCGTATTTCAATTTGCTGAAATACACAGAAGAGCGCTGATGATGAAGGTTTAGTGGCGGAACTCAAATTTTCGATATTTTATAGGAGAAGCAAAACACTGAAGAAAAACTAGAGCATTTACATGAAGAAGTCATTTTTTAAGTCACCATAACTTCTTGATTTTGGACTGTAACGTACTAAGATCTTCGAAGAGGATGTAATTATACGTTGTCTCCCTTTTTATATTACGCCACCTATATGCAGAAAGTGTTTTATTATATTATTTTTATTTAACGCGTGTCAAAATAAATACGAATTAAAAATTTTTTTTGGCTTAAGAACAAACGAAATTTATTGTCATCGATGGATATTAAAAAAGTTTATATGAAGACAGTTTTAAGAAAATTTTGTATTTTTTCGTACATTGTATGCATCATAATTTGGGAACCACTGGAAATATTTATAAAACTTTTTGGTTTTATATGGAATTAGTCGTAAGTAAAATGTAAGTACATTATACACATTATTTTATTAATTTTATTGATTTATTTCTTTATGAAAAAAGGGAGAGAATAATGCGTAATGCTGGTATAATAAGAAACATGGAAAACAATGCCAGAGTGGGCAAAGCTACAGCGTCATACACTACACAGTGCTACAAGAAAAACCAGCCTCAACAATTACAATACGAAATGAAAGTAGGCCATTAAGTAAACAGAACTGTCAAAGGGTTTTGAAAAGTTAGCTCGAATTTAATTTTTATGACATATTGAAATTGGGCTATTTTTTGAAAAATTTTTGCACTATGAGTGAAAATTAAAAGAAAAACTACGATTAGCTGTAGTAAGTAAAGAAACAAGAACTGAGGACTTATCACCATGTGCAAAAAAAATTAACGTGTGCTTGAAGTTTACATTAAAACAAAATCTCATAGAAAAACCGGGTTTAAGGTACACTTCAAGCACACCTGATTTTTTGCATAAGGGGGTTAATGTTTATTAACCCGTTAAAAACGGGAAGTTTTAATTTTCACAAACTCTCAGAATGGTTTCTAAAAATTTTTACATGTTATATTTCCCTATTAGCTGGTCAATTCAAAACAATTTCAAATTCATTTAATCTAGAATATTTTTAAGGTTTTTCACGTACAGCATTGTAATCCAAAATTTATAATTTCTTTTTATTTGACCAGGCCTATACCGCCCATCATTTATTGAAATGATGGAAAAAATATATTTTTCACTTTGTATTCAATCCATTCCATTGAATATTTTTATATACTTATACGTTTTTTTTTAAATTTTCACTTATAGTGGAAAAAATTGTCAAAAATAGTCCAACTACAAGAGGCCATATAAATTAAATTCGAGCTAACTTTTCAAAACCCATTTGCAGTTGTGTTAAGAAAGCTCAAATGCCAAAATAAAATACCTGTATCAATTGAATGTATTTAGCTCGACAAAAATAAAATCATGTCATAAATTTTCTTTAACGATACGATAACGATAAATATTAGTGAATCATAATCATCAAAACAATAATTTTAAACCAACAAAAATAAGACGTATGAAAATATTTATTAATAAGAATGTGGGTAAAGTCAATAACAAGAGAAATGGTTTTCAAAACGATTAGAAAAAATATGCCTGGATGCCTTGAATTAACCATATTTTCAAATTACGCCTTGTTTATTCCATAAAATAAAAAAGAATCCAACTAGAAAATTTATAGAATTAAAACAAAATATTTATGTATACGAAATAAGCCCCGTAATTCTGCTAAAATTGTTTTAATATCTTAAATATTTTATACGATGAATAAAAGGTAACTAGAAGTAAAAAGAAAAATATATATGTATATATTTATTTAAATAAAAATACTGACGCATTCTCTAACACTATCGCGCAGCACCAATATGCTCGTATCCATATGTTTGTGTATATGTATATGTATGTATTTTTGCTAAACTATTATTTTAGTGTAAACTTTCAAATTCAAATTCTTACCAAGACAATGAAAAAATAAAAAAATTAAAATAAGTAAAAATAAAATAAATATGTATTATAGTCCATTTGATTTTATTTCTTAAACATTTGAGGCAAAAAGTTTTTCTAAAAACAGTTCACTCTTGGCTGATGATAGATAGATAATAGATACCAACCAACTTATTCGCAGCACATTATAGCATGAATACAACGAAAATTCACATATTTTTCATCATCATTGAATGCCACGTACTAACTGTGTAAAAATAGCACACAACAAATATTTTACACCCATACAGTCGGCAGTCAGGTAGTCAAGTAGTCAAGTAGTCAAGTCAACCAGCTAGCGAGCCAGTCCACTTGGGCACAATTAATATTTAGATATTTTGTTTTGGCCGGTCTCAGCATTGTTTTGTGTTCCAGACAAATTCTATTCAAATATGCATATATCGTGCCGTAACCACCAAAAAGGCTTAAGCTACATAATTTCCAAACTTCATATTTTAATTAAAATTGATTCTTTGCGACCGTAAATAATCCATTTGAGTCAAATAAAATAAGTCCAAAAGATGTGACGCTTAAACTTTTTAGCTGTTACAGCTCGATATATACAATGTACATACATTTTAAAAATCAATTCATTGAGGTATAGAAGAAGTTCTTTGTGTAGATAAATAAAGTTTTGTAGTAAAAGAAAAGAAAAACAAATCTTAATCAACTATACCGTATCTTATATAAAAATTAATATAAAATAAATTTGTTTTATTTTTATACCCTTTACCAAAAAATAGGTTTGTCATTCCGTTTGTAATTTCTACAATATTAATAAGCAACACATAAAGTATATATATTCTGGATCCTTATGCACAGGGAAGACGAACAAGCGATGTCCGTCTGTCTGTACGTGAAATCGGTTTTCCCAAGCTCCCAGAACAGCTAGAGACTTCGTTCTTGTACTGGTGTGTCAGAAAATCTGCTATAGAAAATCAGCACTAAAAAGCACCAAATCAAAAACATCGCCAAAACGAAAAAATAAAATAAAATAATAAAAATAAATATTAAAATTAAAAAAACGCCAAAAAAAAGCGAAAAAAATCGCAAAACGAGAAAAAAATTTCAAAACTAAAAACATTGCAACAATGAAATAAAAACACCAAAACCCGAAAACATCGTCAAAACCAAAAAAAAGTCTCATTATGAAAAAAAATCCTTAAATTAAAAAAAACGCCAAATTTAAAAAAAGCACCAAATTAAGAATAATGACAAAAACCTAAAAAAATCGCTAAAACGAGAAAAAACCACCAAACCTAAAAAAGCACCACATGAAAATAATGCCAAAAACCTAAAAACGAGAAAAAAGCACCAAAACTAAAAAAGCACCAAATTTAAAAAAAGGCAAAACCCGAAAAAAATCACAAAAAAAGAAAAAAAAGCACTAAATTGGAAAAAAATCAAGCACTTAAATAAATCACTAAAATGAAAAATCCAAAATGTCAAAAAACAGCTATATTAAAAAAAACTCGAAAAACTTAAAAAAATCGCTAAAACGAACAAATAGCACCTAAACTAAAAAAATCGCCCAATTAAAATAAATGCCAAAAATCCAAAAAAATCGGTAAAACTAAAAAAGCACCAAAACTAAAAAAGCACTTACTTAATAAAAAACGCAAAAAAAAGCACAAGTAGAAAAACCATATTAGAAAAACGCTTGAAACCGAAAAAACCCCAAAAACGAAAGAAATGCCAAAATTTATATATTATTACTACGGAACCCTTCGTGCGCAAGTCAGAGTCGAACTTTACTGAATTTATTTTTAGTAAATGGAGATGGAAATAAGATTTATCGCCAAATTACAGTCCTAACTATAAAATTAATTAAAGAACATGTTCCTTTGTGCTCAAGAAATTCAAAAAAATTGTTTAGGAATAGACGTTTACATAATACCACTTTATATACCTTTTCCAATGGGATGTTTAAATTGAGGAAATTAACAATTTTCCAAAATCAAAGATTATTAAATAAAAAAAGTTACATACTTTACTTGGTATGGAGGTACAATACTAAAACTATTTTCGAAGTTCGAAGCTTAAGCGAACATTAGATCGAATCTCATGTCAAGTGGGATATTAAATATTGTTTTCATTTGATAGTTTTGATATAACGACATTATTTGTTTGTTTAGCTATAAGTGCAACAAACGAGTAACTTATTGATCAAGTATCAAGAATTAAAATTACTCTTAATGCACCAAACTCGTATTTCAATAAATGTGCTTCATAATTAAACTTACTGTTAATATACATATATAGATGTAATCAATTCCGTAATAATTGCATATGTAGAACTTTTATCCAAACACCGAAGTATAAAGAGATGAACTGTTTCTTTTTTGCTCTCCTGAAAACTTGATTTTTTTTTAGAAAGTAAGGCATCGATATTCAACTTATTGCTAATATCAAAAAAAAAAAAACATATTTAATCGAAAAATACCCAGAGATCACTTATTAAAAATTGCACTAGAGCAAAAATTATGAATTTCTTCACAAAATTAATATGTACCTACATATCTACATATGTGCTTATGTTTGTATTTCTATACTACATAAACTGCACTTTCGTAAAGGTTATATAAGATTCGGCACAACCGAATATAGCACTCTTACTTGTTTTATAAAACTGTTTTATGCAATTAAACTATTTTTTTGAGCTTTAGGTCTGGTATTATTTGTCTTTTTATTATGGTCGAAAAATTAGATAAAAGAAACTGTTTTATTTATTATACCTTATTTATGGCTCAAAAATGACTGCAGAGATAATAACTTAAAACTAACTTAAATACATGGCAAAACTCTTGGTGGCGCGGTAACGCGACACTTTTGTTTACTTGTTGAATACCTTGCATTCCAGGCACCTTGCATACGCGGAAACGCGAAACTTCTGTTTATTTGTTGGTTGTTTGTTCCCACGAAAAACTAAAGAGCTAGATGCTTTGTCAGCAATTACAATTAAATGTACGAAAAGGTATTTGAATTTATTATACATACTTATATACATTTCAACACCTATCACTTGTTTATTGCAATAATGTAATATACATACATATAACTAAAATACGCACTAATAATTCCAAATTATTAACTTGGCTGCACCACGTCAAAAATACTTCTGCGGCAACACTCTGTTGTTGTTATTTACTTTTATATTCTCTACATACTTTTTACAACTACAATTCGAGCTGAAAAAGGTCAGCCAATATAGTAAAGTAAGAAAATAAGAAACATGTTGATTGTTGAGTTCTTTTTTCAACTTTGTTATTTGTTGTTGAGCTTCTCATTTATTTAAATGAAAGTTTATAACATAATAACCCTAGTTGTTCTAAAAAACTTTTGGGTAAAGCTTCCCTGATGACCTGCATTAGCAACAGTGAAATACGCATTGGATCCAGCTAAAAATTATTTTACTGAATATGTTAAATAATAGTTTGAGATTATTAAAAACTAGTTTTACAGAAAAAAAGTTTAAAGTTTTCAATTTACAAGTTAACGGGGAAAGAAAATATCGCTCATTAAGTCACAACTCAAAAAAACTACTTTGTCAGAAAACGAGTTTAAGATTTTCAATTTACACACAAGTTAATGGAAAAAGAAAATTTAGTTTGCTTTCAGTAAACAATATACATATTGGTACTAAGAACGATACCTACAAACATTTCGAAAATATCTTATATATCGTATCTAAAATATGTATATATACAATAGAGTGGGTCAAGTTGTATAGATTAAAAAAATATCATCAATGAGTAGTCAGAATCGTAATTTTCGATGAATTCTAAAAAATTTTGCCCAAGGAAACATGGGTCTAAAATCCAAATCGAGCTTCCCATTTTAAAGGAGAAACTTTTCTTTAAGGGCCAATTTCACCAACTTATTTAAATATCAATTCATATTTAAAAGTAATTTTTCCATACAAAAATGAATTAAAATCTACATTTAAATATGAATTGATATTTAAATAGAGTTGATGAAATTGGCCCTAAGTATTTAATATTTTTATTTCAATTTGCTAAAGTTTTATTTTCCCATCTAATAAATTCTATTTTAATTTTTCTTCTCTTCTTTAGAAACTCATATTAATTAATAAAAAAATTTTCATTCAATACGAATTGAAAATATTCAACTTAAGCCCGATTAAGTTTATTTAACAATTCAAAGTAAGAATGCATATGATTTTGGACCACTTTCTTAATTAAGGGCGCATATAAAAAACTACATATTTAATTCAAATATATAATTTTTGTCACTTTATTTCTTGTGTTATTTTTTTTACATTATATTAATTTTACATCTAATTAATCAAAATCAATGCTTAAATATCTTATTTCACATCAGATTGCAATTTAAAAATTTCTTTCTTGAAAACACATATATCGCTCCTTTATTGCAAATTAGTAATAACTCGAAAAAAAAAGTTCGACAGAAAACGAGTTTAAAGTTTTCAATTTATACACAACATAATGGAAAAAGAAAATTTACGGCCTGGCCCACGATGTCGACAAGAAATTATCTGTCGCTTAGTTATATTGAAAACAAAAACAAAATAAGAAAATTTGGTTAGTTTTCTCTCAAGAGCTGAGCAAACAAGATATTTGTATGAAATTTATTACAATATAAATAACGATATGAGGATTAATTCTACATCATTAACTCGAAAAACAAATTTTTTGAGATATGACTACGTTGCAATAAAGGAGAGGTGTGTATAAAAATTTTAATTAGTTAATGCCTTATTCATTAAAAATAATTTCGTTTTACAAAGGGTTTATAGAGCAAACGAATAAGGTCTGTAAACTATTGTTCCAATATACATACATATTCTTCTAGGCAAGTATATTCAACATCTTCATCTGATCAGTCCTCCATATATTTATCTTCTTTATATATATACAGGGTGTCCCTACAAGCACGCAAGATTTAAATGACTGATGTAGCAATTGAATTACGAAGGCGCGTTGTTGTCTTTACATCACTAACAGATCCAGTTTCGCCAAATTTATCCATTAATCTCTTTACAGTTGACTCTTTTGGAGCATTATTGTGACCCCAAATTGATCGCAATTTGCGAACTATAGCCGCAGAACAATTTCACAATGAGAATGCGTTGTTCATTCGTGTAGCGCTCCATTTTTACTAACCTCGTACCTTCTACTATCAAACAATAGCAATTGTTCAAATGTCAAACAATATGACACTTCGAATGGCGCCAAATTTAAATCTTGCGTTCTTGTTGGAAAAGAAATCCTGTTTTTATGCTTCAATGTTCAGCAAATTGTTCTATTAAAAGATTTTCCATACATATCGGTTTTATTTATTTATTAAGTACATATTTTAATATTTCAAAAGTCAAGTCACTGATTTTTATGAATATTGTTTGAATATCCCAATTATGTTACTAAAAACCCAAGCAATGCATTTTAAGAAAAAAAATTATAGTATAAATGATAATAATATTCACACAAAAAATGTTACAACAAGAACAAAATCACTGTAATTGCAAATTTAAAATTTAATATTCATGCCATTGCTTTTCTGCTTTATATCAACATAATTTTGTATCTGTCTATGACATATAACATAATTTTGTCTTTCTAAATTTTAATGGGCGTTCCTCAGCCCATTTTTTTAAATTCAAGATTGTGAATGTTTTTCAGAGCTCAGGGTGTGTGTTAAATCTTGTAAAAATCGGTAAATTAGAACCACTTAAAATAAAGTATTTAGTTTAGATGGGCGTGACTCCGCCCATTTTTGTAAATAGAGGACCGTGTTTATTTTAGAGCTCAAGGTATGTTTCATAAAAATCGGTAATAATAATAATAAATATTAATGGGCGCAACCCCATCCCCCTCCCGGGTTTCAAATTTAAAAATATGATATTACAATAACCAAAGGTTTTTGATAGGCTTCGCAGCAATCAAATAAATAGAATATCATAAGATTAAATGTAAAAAATTGCGGTCGTGTCCCCGCCCACTTTATTTACAATGGGAACAGTTTTTACAATCGGTCGAAAATGTACCGAGTTATGAAGTATCACCCCCCTAAAAAAATATATACGAATTGTCGACCTCTTCTTTTTTTTGCAGTCGGTTAGAAATTAACAAAATCGGAAAACTTTTTTTACTTTTGGCCAGCTAAAATACAGTTGATTTTTTTTATTAGAAGACTACAATTAATAAAAAAATAATAATATAAAATTAGCTAATAAAAATTAAATTAAATTTTTCTTCTGGGTGAAACCTTGATTTTTTATGAGTTTATGGTTTTTTATTTATATTAACGTATAAAATTAAAATTTTTGCCGAAATATCCTCTGTGACATTTTTATTTCTATGTAGATTTTCGTTTGGAAATTCAACATTAATAAAAATATAAAAATAAATTCAGTAAAGTGCGACTTTGCCCCCGCACGAAGGGGTCCGTACGGACACGAAATATGTAATTCAATACGAACTTTAGCCTATATAAAATATAGTTTTGGCATTTTTTTTTCGTTTATGACGTTTTTTTCTCTTAAATTTAAGCACTTTTTTTTAGTTTTGAAATTTGTTTTCTCGTTTTGGCGATTTTTTTAATTTTAAAATATTAACAATTATTTTGTTACTGGAGCCTTTTTCGCGTTTGGCGATTTTCTTCGGTTTTTGGATTTTTTCATTTTTGCGATTTTTTTCATTTGGACGATTTTTTCAAATCTTGCGACTTATTTTGGTGATATAAACTTTATTTTTTAATTTCGGCGATTTTTTTCATATAAACAATTATTTTGGTTTTTGCGCATTTGTCGCGTTTTGGCGTTTTTTTTTTGTTTTTGGCGTTTTTTTTTAATTTTTTTCATATGGGCGATTTTTTGGAATTTGGCGATTTATTTCAGTGCTAGAATTTTTTTTAATTTTGTCGACTTTTCTCGTTTTGACGATTTTTTTTTAAAATTTTTGGCGCTTTGGCCATTTTATAATTTTCGGATTTTTAAGTTGTACCGTTTTTGAAAATTTCAAGAGTTTATCTCTGACGGTCTCCAAGATATAGCAAGTTGTCAAAATTACATAGTCAAAATTGCATCAACTGATGGGCCACCCTTTAATTTAAAATTTTTAATATTTTAATGTTAATTGTTGTAGTCTATATAAAAATACACTAATTTTACAAATTTTTACATGGGATTTTAACATTTTTCGTTGCTCGTTTTGGAACACCCTTTAATTTTTAATTTTCATGTATTTTTTTGTTGTAGCGGCCAAGGTTCTATATACTCTGTCCAAATTTCAGGTCCGTAGCTTTTACGGTCCCTGAGGAAATAGAGTGTGACGGACAGACAGACAGCGTAGCGAAAACAATAGGGTTCCTTTTTTCACCTTTGGTGTAAGGAACCCTAAAAACTATTATACATCCCAGCAAAAAAGTCGGAACTAGTTTCAAAGATTTGCCAATTTCATTGCATACCAATCACTACAGGTACTGAGTTTAATACTCTAAGAATGTTGTTAATATCAAAAAAAAAATTTCTAGACAACCTTTTGGGGGCAAACACTACAAAAAATAGCTTAAACTTTGGGAATAGCCAAAGCTATTTATTACTGGATACCAGTGAAATATTTACTTAAAACAAGTTTATTATTGAACTACCTAAGTTTAAACATTCCTCGAAAATATGAAAAATTTAATTTAATTGTTTGCTAACTGCAAATGAAAATACATCTTATAACTTAAAGGAAAGAAAAACCTAAAGCTGATAAATTATTTTCTACAATTTAGAATACCTTTTTACCTCTTTTAAGCAAGTCAAATTGAATTTTATGAACTAATGAGGAGTAAGTCAGTCCCTAAATAAAAATTTGACTAGTTCTGAGGATACAATTTCCCTAAGCTTATAAACCATTTTCCTATTTTTAGTAAATATTTACTTTAAGTCAATAAACATTTCCTTAAGTGTGAGAAATTTTTTGTGTATTTTAATAAACTATTTTTAAGAATTAAAATTATTTACTTTTTATTCATATTGAGTAATTTTTACTAGATTTTTGTAAAATTTTACTTGAACTTAGAATCAATTACGTAAATTTACAAATTTTTTTATATTAAATTTAGGAATTTTTTGTACTTAAAATATTATATGTTTTTTTTAGTGTACAGTTATTTCGATCACTTCCGTCATATGACAACCATGTGTTAAATTCATTAATGTTTCATCAGAAATAGAAGCACTTGGAGTTAAGTTCATCAATGCTATAACTTATGATTTGCATGTTAATTTTTTGTTATGATAGATTCACTCAGTTTTATTCTTTTATTTATATAAAACAATTAAGCTTTTATATAAATAGATAGATAACATATGTATGTGTGTACATATGAGGATGCGAGCAGATAGCCCACCTAAAATGTTCCACACTATATTATTCACTTTATAGGTTTGGATATGTAAACAAAGAACACATTATTACAAACGTAATTATCAACACATAAGAGCATATACATTAGGCTTATGCGTATTTTTTAAACACAAAGGCTCAGTTGGTTTTCACATGCGGGCTAAAATTCTAAGACAAACTGCGTTTTTAATTTTTTGATATCTTAAAAAAAGTTCCGCACCAAATGCATTTTCTGCAGAAAAAATGTGGATCTTTCAAATCCAAAAAAATCTCATATTTTCGTATGACAAAAATTTTTTGTTAATGAATCAGTTATTAATACACGAATTTTATAGATTTTGATCCGCTGATTACGAATCCGCTGTTTATTTTAAAATCCATTAAGTGGTTTTCGATATATGATGAGTAGTTTTCCAGTTATTCGCTAATTCAGGTTTTGCAAAAAGTTACTTATTTTTATTATTATGCACATTCATACAAATCTATCATTTATTTTTCAATATATGGATTAATTTTTGCATAAGGTCATTTGAGATATCTCTGCATATTATTATTATATTACACTGTGTGAGAAATTTTTGTGAAATTGTATTTCGCGTTCTATTTATACGCTCTCGATGTATTTAAGCTTTCAGGATAATGTAAGTCATATACACATAGACATACACCAACCAAGAGTACACAATTTGTACAACAGTGCTCGCCAAACTTTTTTCTTGAGAACTACATTTTTTACATATACCAACCTTAATAATCGCCAAAATTATTATTAATTATAGCATTTTTAGATAAATTAAGCTCTCAACTTCTTATAACAATTGTGTAATTTTTGTTGATATATGACTATTAAATTGTACTTACATCATCCTGAAAGCGTAAATAAATCGAAAGCGTATAAATAGAACGCGAAATACATCATACAGGTACTTTTTTAACAAAAAGTCTTCTAATAAAATATTTAATAACTCAGTAAATTTCTAGGGAATTTTGTAAAACAAACTTGTGAATTACTCTAAATCAATTATGTTTTAAAAATAAAGTTATAAACAGAACGGTTCCAGTACAAAAATACTAGCTAAGAACGAGTCCAAAGTAAGAAAGTGTCGAAGAAAACCGAAAAAATTACATTCGATAAAAAAATACGGACATATTTCCGAAATTCACCGAAACGAACTAAATATGGTTCGAAAGGTCTTATGCTCTTATGCAAAAACGATTGTTAAAGTTAAAGCATGCATTAAAACCGGTTTTGCCATACAAAACTCGTTTGTTAAACCAACTTTAAGTTTACCAATTTTTTTTGCATAAGAGGGTTAGTCTATTATTTTTAAATCCGTTTATAAATTTAAAATCGGTGGATATTTAACGTAGTTAGAGGTTGATAAGTGCCTACGGGTACGAAAAACCGGTTTCTACCCGTAACTCGATATTTTGGAGGTGTAAAAGTCAATGCCAATTTCAAGAAATAGGAAACAACAAGTAATTCTGTGAGCAAAAGAAACTAAATGATAATTTCACAAATTTGCAAATGGTCACATCTCGAAAACCACTTAATGGATTTTAAAATAAACAGCAGATTCGTAATCAGCGGATCAAAATCTGTAAAAAATTCCGGTACTAGTAGATGGTTTATTAACAAAAAATTTTTTGTCGTTACGAAAATATGAGATATTTTTGGATTTGAAAAATCCAAATTTTTGCTGCAGAAAATGCATTTGGTGCGGAACTTTTTTAAGATATCAAAAAAATAAAAACGCAATTTGTCTTAGAATTTTAGCCCACATATGAAAACCCAGTGAGCCCTTCGCGTTTTGCAAATTTTTAATTTTTTGCGTAAGCATAATGTACATACATATATGTATACTCGTACATACTTACATATCGTCACCATAAAGACCAAACAACCTATCAGCAAAAATTTCAAAATTGAGTTTTTTGTGGATTATTATTCCCTATATCATAACGCATATGTGTGCAAAACTTTTAACATCTACTATTACAAATAACCAAGTTATTACAGTTTTTGTACCTAGAGAATCGTTACGTACTAAAAAAAGAGGAAAATAAATCATCAAAAATCATGTTAAAATTTTAATTTTAACTATAACTGTTATTATTTAATTTAAATAATATTCATGTGTTCAAAGGAATGCTTAATTATTCATACTAATTAGTATTGCTGATAGGTTGTTTGGCTTCAGATTTTTACAATTACAAATAACCTAAGCGCCATATCATAGGCTGTGTTTAGAAAAACGAAGCTTTCTCAACCGGTATATACTTCGGGTTTCATTTTAATCAGAATATATAATTTTCGTTTCAATATTGCAAATAGTTCCAATTTTATAACGTTTTTTCTCTCTCCTGTAAACTTTTGAAAACTGCTGATAGGTTGTTTGGTCTTTAAGGTGACGATATGTATAGTATGCTGAGACCTAAAAACTATTTTGCTTTAGCGTTATTTTGTTTTTATTTGTTTGCATAAAAACACTTATTTATTTATTTTCTTTAGACCCAGAAAAAGCTGCTATAAACACGTATGCTTAAATACATACACTAAAAAAAAACTAACTAAATAAAACTTTGGAAAATTTTCTTAATTTTGAGTAAAAAAAAGTTGTCGTATTTCGCCAAAGCTCTTTTTTACTTGAAACCAGTTATATATTTACTGAATTTCTAGTTTATAGTAATTATATTTTTATATTTGAGTAACATTTTTCTAAAATTAAGTAAAATTTTCCCATAAAGTTCGGAGCTTTGCAAAAAAATTTTTTTATCTTTGATCTCAAATTTAGTAAATTTTTCAAAGTTTAATTTTTATATATTTAATTCTGGTACTTATGTTTATTTTTCATTAAATTCTATACCACATGGTATATTTTTTATTATATCTTCATATTATATTCTGAATTAATTCACCATACATACATATTAATTCCTTGAGAGGAGACAACTATTGATCCAACAACCTTCTGACTGATAGGCAAGCACTCTAACCAATTGCCTAACAGGACAGCCTGAATAAGCATTGAAATGTTTGAGTTTTAAAATTTTATATTATTTTTAAACAAAGTTCAAGTTCAAATATTCCTCGAAAATATAAAAAATTTACTTAAATTTTTATTCTGTTATTTAAAGAAGAAATACTTAAAACTGGTAAATATTTTTCTAAAATTTAGAATAACTTTTTATGTCTTTCAGGTAAGCCAAATTTAATGGACTTATTAGGAATAAGTCATTTCCTAAAATTTATTTTTTGATTTAAAACGAGATTGACTAGTTCTTGGCATACAGTTTCCCCAAAGTTTTAAACCATTTTCCAATTTTTGATAAATATTTCCTTTAAGCCAGTAAACTTGTTCTTGAATGTGAGAATTTTTGGTTGTATTTTTATGAACTATTTTTAAGGATATGAACTTTTTACTTTTTATTCATATTCAGTAATTTTTACTAGATTTTTGTAAAAATTTACTTAAATTCTTATATTTTATTGTATTTAAGTAAAGAAAGTATTTAATAACAGCTTCAAGAGTTCATAAAAAATGTGGGTTTGTTTGAGTGTCAGATAAAACACGTAAATTGTTACCTGAGGTGTTATATTTATGTATACATTTTAAGACTAATATAATGGCAAAAGAATACATATTATATACCGTTGAATAGACAATTATATCTACTATTGTAATAACATAGAAAAAATTAAGAAACATTTGCAGTAAAGAAAATAAGATCAATAATTTAAACAAAAATAAATATATACCCTTTACCAAAGTGCGTTTATGTAGTATAGAGATACATACATAAGCACAGAGATATGTAGGTACATATTCATTTTGTGAAAAAATTCATACTTTTTTCTAGTGCAATTTTTAGGTTTTTGACATTATGTTTAATTTGGTGCTTTTTAAATTTTGGCGATTTTTTTTCATATATGCAATTTTTTTTTGGTTTAGGCGATTTTTTTCGGTTTTTTTTTTTAATTTTGGCGATTTTTTTTCGTTCTGGCGATTTTTTTGATTTTGACGATTTTTTTCATTTAGGCGATTTTTTTATTTTTTATATATTTAATTTTTTTTATTTTTTTTGGGCAATTTTTTTAGTTTCTCGTTTTGGCGATTTTTTTCGGTTTTTGGCTTTTTTTAATTTGGCAATTTGTTTGATTTTGAAAATTTTTTTCATTCCGGCGATTTTTTTATTTTTCGGCGATTTTTTTCATGTAGGCAATTTTTGTTTTGTTTTGGCGATTTTTTCGGTTTTTGGCGTTCTTATTTCTTTTTGGCAATTTTTTTAGTTTTGACACTTTTTTCTCGTTTTGGCGATTTTTTTCGGTTTTTGGCGATTTTTTAATTTTGGTGATTTTTTTTCATTTAGGCAATTTTTTTTTGTTTTGGCGATTTCTTTCGGTTTTTGGCGTTTTTTTTTAATTTTGGCGATTAATTTTCGTTTTGGCGATTTTTTTATTTTGGCGATTTTTTTCATTTAGGCGATTTTTTTTTAATTTTTGGCGATTTTTGTTCATATAAGCATTTTTTTTTTGTTTCGGCGATTTTTGCGGATTTTTGTCATTGTGAGAATTTTTCTTTGTTTTGACACTTTTTTCTCGTTTTGGCGATTTTTTTCGGTTTCTGGCGTTTTTTTTTAATTTTGGCGATTTATTTTCGTTTTGGCGATTTTTTTGATTTTGGCAATTTTTTTTCATTTAGGCGATTTTTTTCATTTTTAACGATTTTTTTCATATAGGCAATTTATTCTCGTTTTGGCGATTTTTTCCGGTTTCTGACGTTTTTTTTTTAATTTTTGGCGATTTATTTTCGTTTTGGCGATTTTTTTGATTTTGCCGATTTTTTTTTTCATTTAGGCGATTTTTTTAATTTTTGGCGATTTTTTTTCATATAGGCAATTTTTTTTTGTTTTGGTGATTTTTTCGGTTTTTGACGTTTTTTTTAATTTTGGCGATTTATTTTCGCTTTGGCGTTTTGTTTTGATTTTGGCTATTTTTTTCATTTAGCCGATTTTTTTTTTCATTTTTGGCGATTTTAGTTTATATAGGTATTTTTTTTTTGTTTTGGCGATTTTTTTCGGTTTTTGGCGTTTTTTTAATTTTGGCGATTTTTTTTCGTTTTGGCGATATTTTTGATTTTGACGATTTTTTTCATTTAGGCGATTTTTTTTGTTTTGGCGATTTTTTAGTGTTTGGCGTTTTTTTAATTTTAGCGATTTATTTTAGTTTTGGCAATTTTTTTTTATTTTGGCGATTTTTTTCATTTAGGCGATTTTTTTTTTGTTTTGGCGATTTTAGCGGTTTTTGGCGTTTTTTTTGTCATTGTGGAAATTTATTTTTAGTTTTTTCGTTTTTTTTTAATTTTAGCGTTTTTTTTTCATTTTGGTGATTTTTTTCGTTTTGGCGATTTTTTTTTAATTTTTGGCGATTTTACAATTTTTGGATTTTTTAGATTTACCGTTTTTGAAAATTTCAAGAGTTTAAGTCTTACAGTTTCCAAGGCATAGCAATTTGTCAAAATTACATAGTCAAAATTTCATTAACTGATGGACCACCCTTTAATTTAAATTTTTTTAGTGTTAATTGTTGTAGCATATATAAAAATACACTAATTTTATATATGTACATACATAATACAATTGTATGTATATTACATGGGATTTTAAAACTTTTCGTCACTCATTTTGGAACACCCTTTAATTTTTAGCTTTTATATATTTATTCTACATACACTGTCCAAATTTCAGACCTGTAGCTTTTAACGTTCCTGAGAAAATAGCCTTCTTCCTAAAACATGAAATATGTTTAATTATTAGAAAAAAAGTTAAAGTTTTCCAACCCTGGAAACGTTTTTTTAATTTGTTAAATTTTTAATTTTTTTTTTAATTATAAATACCAATTTTATTCATACCGAAGTATAAAATAAGTTAATTTAATAAAAATGTAATGAAAACTTGTTTTCGGTAGTTATTTTCTATGGGAATATTGAGTATGAGTTTTCCAGTTCTGAAACCGTCTGCTCGATTTTGCTGATTTTTAATAGCAATTTGTCGGAAAATTTCTGACACACCAGTCCAAGAACGAAGTCTCTAGCTCTTCTGGGAGCTTGGGAAAACCGATTTCACGTACAGACAGACGGACAGACGGACAGACGGACATCGCTTGTTCGTCTTCCCTATGCATAAGGATCCAGAATATATATACTTTATGTGTCTCTTATTAATACTGTAGAAATTACAAACGGAATGACAAACCTATATATACCCTTTTACCATTTTTTGGTAAAGGGTATAAAAATGTAGAAAATTAACATTTTTAATCAAAATTGGATTTTGAATATTTCAAAAAGTATTGAAGGTAGAAGAATAATATTTTTTCATTTTGCAAAGCTAAATGTATACTATTGATAAAAATTAAAATGGTCGCATTCATAAGACGTAACAGTTGCGCAACCGTTGAGTGTTTGTCTTAGAAACGCATAGTTGAGTAGTTTCGCTCCACTCAACAGTTGAGTAATTGCTGCCATTTTTTCCATCATAAAATTTTTTCGCTACCTATAGTCAACATGTTGTGCTCAGCCTGAACAGCTGATCGAAAAGACTTATGCCGTTTATAATATAATGCAATGCCGCTTTGTTAGATGGCGGCTGCAAATATTTGTTAAATTTTGCATTTAAAATGCGATAAAGGAACCAAATAAAGGAATTAAATTAAATTACTAATTTTATCAAACATATGTATGTATATCATGCTGTCTATTTGTATTATGTATTACATATTTAATTCACTATTGCGTTTAAACGTTTCTTGAGCACATGGCGGCTCAGCGTTAAAATAAAAATACTATAGGCGCACGTCTTTCTTTTTATTGCAGTGTTGTTCAAACACAGAATATTTATTTTAGGGAGCAAATTTTATATTCTGTGTTATACATACACTACATATTCTGTGTTATACATACACTTTAGCTAAACTAATTAATTTAGCCAATCTAAGTTAGTTTATTTGTTGCTCTTTCGTTCGTTTTCAATTGCTTACGTTCATCAGCTGTTCATTTTGCAGTACATCCATCAATCCGTTTCTAAGAAGTAACTGTTGGGGCCAACAGTTGCCAACAGTTTCACAACAGTTGAGCTCAACAGCTACGTCTTATGAATGCGACCAATGACTCCCAAATTAGAATTTTATAATACTTTTTTTTATTGGGAAAAATTGTGTTAGAAAAATTTTAGCATTTTTATAAAATCTCCTCTCCTGCCTGCATTGATGTGTAGGATGTCAAGAGTTTCTTACAGATTACTTGTAACAAGTTAATTTATAATAAAAAAAATAAAAAATTACAAAAACGACCGTGCAATTTTTTGCCACATCCGAAAATCGGATTTTTAAAAAAAATTGCTAGTTTTCGACCAATGCTGCATGTAGGGTGCACCAACAAAAATCTCCAATATTTATTTCACAGCCTTTGTCAATGTCTCTTTTCTCCGAAACAATCAAAGTTTTTATTGAATACTTAATAATTTTCTTAAATATTCCAAAAAAATAAGAATACTTTTTTCACAAAATATACAAAATTTTCTCATAGTTTTTAAAAATCCAAACTGCAAAATTATTCCTTGCTAAAATTTTTGATATATCAAAAAATATTTTTTCATATGAATTGTAATGAAGTTTTCTTTCAAAAACAATAAAACAAACTGATTTTTGGCAAGTAATAAAGAAGTTATGTACTAACGAATAAAAAAAGCAGGGTCAAAAATTAAAAAATAAATTTTTCAAGTCAAATAACTTGGAAACTGAAAGAGATAAAATGATACTCTACGCATGTTTAAATTTTATTTCTTAACGTAGATTGTCCTGCTGAAGAAATTATTGAAATCGTTCCCTATTTACGAAAGTTACAAGCTCCGAAAGAATTTCGATACAATAGGGTGCCTCAAAATATGCTTTCTAAGAATCTCAACACTTCTACTTTCTAAAACAATTGGTTTCATTCAAATCGGTTGACTAGTTTAAAAGTTGCGGATTTTTTACCACTTTTTTTTAATTCACGCCACTGTGCGCCGTAAGGCTGAGTTTACATCTGGCATTTCTTGTGTGTCATTTGTCCAAAAAAACCTAACCAACTAATTACTAATAAAAAAGTGTTTAATTCAGACATATATTTATTGATTTAAACAGTTTGCAATCATTTTGGATTCTATAAAATTGTCTATTAATTATGTATGAAACTGTTTAAATTAATAAATACATATCTGAATCAAATAGTTTTTCATTAGTAACTAGTTGGTTACGCTTTTTTAGGGTTCCGTACACCAAAGGTGTCCGTCACACGGTATTTTCTCAGGAACCGTAAGAGCTACGGACCTGACAGAGTATGTAGAACCTTGGCCACTACAACAACAAATACATGAGAATTAGAAATTAAAGGGTGCTCCAAAACGAGCGACGAAAAATGTTAAAATCTCATGTAATATACATACAATTGTATGTACACACTTGAAATTTGTAAAATTAGTGTATTTTTATATAGACTACAACAATAAACATTAAAATATTAAAAAATGTAAATTAAAGGGTGGTCCATAAGTTAATGCAATTTTGACTACGTAATTTTGAGAAATTGCTATATCTTGGAGACCGTAAGAGGTAAACTCTTCAAATTTTCAAAAACGGTAAAGCTAAAAATCCGAAAATTATAAAATAGCCAAACTGAAAAAAATCGCCAAAACCTGAAAAAATTCGCCAAAAATTTAAAAAAAATCGCCAAATCGAAAAAAATCGAATAAATTAAAAAAAAAATTAGCACTAAAATAAATCGCCAAATTCGAAAAAATCGTTTAAATTAAAAAAAAAATCGCCAATATGAAAAAAAAAAAACGCCAAAAACCGAAAAAAATCGCCAAAACACGAAAAATGCGCCAAAACCAAAATAGTTCTTTATGTGAAAAAAATAGCCAAAATGAAAATAAAATCAACAATATTAAAAAAAAATCGCCAAATTTAAAAAAAAAATCGCCAAAACGAAAAAAATCGCCAAAATTTTAAATAAACGCCAAAAACAGAAAAAAAATCCTCAAAACGAAAAAAAGTGTCAAAACTAAAAAAATCGCCAAATATGAAAAAAAAGCCAAAGCAAAATTAAAAAAACTTCAAAACCCAAAAAAAAATTGCCAAAACGTGAAAAAAGTGCCAAAACTCAGAAAGCGCCAATAAATTCAAAAAACCCCCAAACTAAAAAAAAACGCTTAAAACCGAAAAAACCCATAAAACGAAAAAAATGTTAAAACTATAGTTTATATTGTTCGTATTGAATTACATATCTCGTGCCCGTACGGAACCCTTCGTGCGCGGGTCAAAGTCGCACTTCACTGAATTTATTTACGCTTGTGTGACATTTGGCACACAGATGTAAACACGGCCTGAGCAGGATATGCCGTTATCGCGAGTCAATATTTCAGTGCGATTAGTATCTAGTAAATGCATGGAATATTGAAGCTTCCATAAATAATGTACATTAATGCCCATTAATGTACATTTATCAAATACTTTTTGCTCGGCGCATTTAATATGTAATATGTACATATGTAGTATCTTAATAAGAAAACAATATTTTACTTGAAGAATGGTATTAAATTGGCTGTTTTTATCCCAATAAGCAATTTTGCTTGAAATCAAGTTTAAAACAACTGTTATTCACGTCACAAATTCAATTATCAAGGGTTGAATTATGCTTGATTTACACTTTATTTCAATAGCATTCTCCAGTGAAACGGGAGCTTGATTGAATTCAATGCTTGAATTTTAATTTTTGAGTGCTCATTGGGATGTATTGAGCAAACTCAGATTTAGCGACAGCTCTCGATCCAAGGCTATTGCACAACCCGAGGGCGTACTGTATGTACATAATCTACATACATGATACATATGTACATATATTTATGTACATGCGTTACCATTTACTGTTATACAATTATTATAGATATCTTTTTATGTACATATGGATCATTTACTCAAAAAACGCCATGATTTAAAAATCCCAGTTTGACAGAAACAAGTTTGAAGTTTTCAATTTACACACAACTTAAGGGAAAAATAAAATTTAATTTTTCTCTCAAGAGCTGCATGAAATTTTTCCACAATTCACAAAATTCACAATCCACACAAAATTCCGTATTTTGACTTATAGCGTTCTTTGAGTAAATGAGCGATGCGTACATTAGCGATTCAAAAATCGATTTTAGAACCGTTTAAGACAAATTTGTTGAGATAGTAAAGTGCCAGTGCATGATTGAGTATTTGAAAAATTTTACTGCAGATATTTTTCGTAAACAGCAAAACTGAGCAAACTAAAAGCGTAAGCATTGTAGAGAAGGTTACACAAAAATTATTTCTAAGGATTATTAGTTTAAATGTTGTTTTACTAACCACCTTTATTGTACAACTACTTATTGGCATCAACGTTAAGACAATATCAATGTCAAAGGATACTTACATACTATTTTTGTTCAGAAATTTATTATTTTTAACAGCCTCTTTTTGTTTTCAAGTTTTCAGAGAGAGTAAGTGTCCTATTTTTGATACTGTCTTCACATTGATGTCGACAAAAAGTTACGGAATAAGGATGAATAAGTTATGAAACCTATCTTGTAAACTAAGATTTTGTAAAAAAAAGTTGTTGGCTTATGTGATGACTGCTTTGCTAAGTTACTATTAAGCCAGCCTTAGAAAATAACCCAGGCAGAAAAAGACAATCAGCACGACGTTGCTACGATTGTCTGCGGGTACTAGAGTTGTGTAGCTCATGAACGAACTAGTTCAATTGAACGATTCACTTAACTGAGCGATGTGAGCCGTTCAATTCACTGAGCGCTATCCGCTCAGTACTGAGTGGTTTCTACATTTGTATCGAACACTTTCAGTAGCTCATTTTAGACACAAACCTATAATCAAACCCATTTAAATAACATGTGGACTTATTCAGCAGCACGTTTTAGACACAAACCTGTGTAATTGAAGTGGGTTTGTGTCTAAAACGACCTAATGAAAGAGCTCGATATAAGTCTAGTGCTATTTCAGCGTATTTTTTGTGTCGCACAAGTACATACATAAAAAAAGTATACATATGTAGATATGTATATTTATTAACCAATTGCACTCATTAAACTATTTTACTTTTATCTATTTTTTTATACTTCACCTGCCTTGTTTTGCAATGTATGACACACACAAAAACACTCTGTATAAATCTGTCACTTTTTATGTTTCGGTTTTCGCTCTTTCTTTATGCTTGAAAAAATGTTTCACTACCCAGCTAAAAAAATTATATATGGTCCATATATTTTTAATATATGAATGTATATAACTATATATGAATATGTATGAATTCATGTATGGAAATATATGGGATTATACATGACAAAACTATTATATATGAACTAATATATGAAATGTATTATAAAATATGAGCTCATATATGAAAATTTAATTATGAAGCTCTTCATATGTGGATCCATATATAAATATAAGATTTTATATATGGAGCCATATAAGAATGTATACATACATGATATCTCACATAAGATCGTTTTTGTAATCAAAAAAGCTTGGAATTTTATCACTGCTGAATTGGGAATACATTCTAAAATACATACGGTATGCAAAGTTTATATGCGTACCCTCAACGTTTAAAAAAGAAAAACTTTTTGTTACAAAAAAACCATTCTTGTATGATTTTATACATTGTTTCCCCATTTAAATATATCAAATAATCAAAAGGATAATCCAGTCATTAATTTTATAGAAAATAACAAAATTCTCTAGATAAGAAACAAAGTTCATATTACTGTATTGAAAACTATTGTTAGAGGGATTATTTTTTCTTTTATAATTAATTGCATTAGTTTTTAATCTGATTTCTTAACATAACAAATATGATACATACATAACAAATATGATTTATGTGTCTTTTAAATAATTGATTCACCTTTTGATGAATGAAATGACTTTTAGTTCGTTTTGAATTATTTGTTGAAACAAATGTTTCATTAAATACAACCCTCTCTCAAGCCTTAAAAAAAATTAATTTTAGTAATTTAATTTATTGCACAGCAGTGCGCTTTTGTGAATCAAGAGTGTATGAATATGAACTTTGCATACTGTAGAGGGAATTTACACACACATGTATGAAAATGTATGAATATATATAATCATATATGCCCATATACCCTCATTTTTCGGATCCGAACCATATATGGCATATCATATATGCTCCATACATATTTTTTTAGCTGGGTACAAATGAACTGAGCTACTGAGCTAACTGAATGAAATACTTCAGTAAAGTGAGCTGAGCTGAAAGAGCGGTCACTCAAAAGAGCTGATAAACACAACACTAGCGGGTACAACTAACATCAGTACAACATTCGTTTACCAAAATTTTAATGTACTCATAATATTAAAATGATAACGCCGAATGACCGTCCTCCGACTCTTGTTTTCAATGTTGTCACAATACTCCAAATACAAATTTATAAAGTCGTCACAATGTAAATTTCCCAACTTAAGTAAAATTTTTGTATTTACGGTGTTGTAGCGGTATAGAATTATTGTAAACGGGGTATTTAGCGAACTAAAGTCAAATTTTTGTATTTACGGTGTTGTAGCGGTATAGAATTATTGTAAACGGGGTATTGGGAAACTAACGTCAGATTTTTGTAAATACAGTGTTGTAGTGGTACAACATTACTAAAAGCGCGGTATTTGTAAACATTAAGTCATATTTTTGTGTTTACAGTACTGTGGTGGTAAAACAATTTTGGAAGAGTCGTAATTTTGGATTTGCAGTGTTGTGGTGGTATATATTTTTTGGGCAGTCACAATTTCTGCCTGGGAATCTTTCACAAGGCACTGATGTCGCAGGGATTCACAAATATTTTCTTATGATTTCGTACATGTTGGGATTTATTACAACCGCGTTTTATTAAATATTAAATTGCCAAAATTTTGATAATAATAAATCATCGATTTAAATAGCCCAATAATCGATTTCAGTATAAAATCGCAGGCATAAAATCGATTGCAAAAAATCTATGTTTTTAAACAGAAAATCGATTTTCGAATGGATCGAAATCGATTTACTATTCCCTAGCGTACATGTAGGACATGTGAACTCTATATATGCATATGTATGTATATATGTACATATGTACCAACTATTGCGGACACTTCTACTTTTGATTTGAACCCATCCACAGTCACCCACTACGACTTTCTGTTATTTATTTTTGTTGTTTGAAATCATTTACTTGTAAATTATGTACACTGGTAGTTGTACAAACTTCTCATTCCTTTTTGTTGTTAGTTTCATTCTCTATTTTATCATTGTAGGTATGTATGTGTGATCTAATGATTATGGCAAAATAACAACCAGAACAACGCAGCCCAATGCCAACCAACGACATGGCAACATTTAAATAAACTTTATTTTTTCATTATATTATTATATTTTGATTGTTTTTCTACATATCTTTTGTCAAAGATGTATTTTTTGTTGTTGTATATTTTCCCAAAATATAAAATTATTTTTCGCCACTTTTCATTGTTATTGTTGCACGGGAACTAGATAAGAACAAGAATTTATGTATGAACATACGTATGTATGTATGGATGTATGTATAGCGAATGATAACGATTACTTTTTTGTGAAAAATAATCCGAAACCTGATTTAATTATGATCACTTAATGTCACGAGAGAGCTGAGAGCAGAGAGCAGTAATAATTAATAACATTCTTATATTTTTTGCTTTCTACATCATTTTCAGAGAATCCTTGAAAGGAATTTGATGTACCTACATATATTTTACAAATATTTTTCAAATTTTTTACTTTTATAATGTATAGGGAAAAAGAAGAAGACATTTTCACCCACACCATTTGCTAGAGATTCCCACAATCGCTAGAGCACTTTGTTCGCTCAAAGTTTGTTTTAATTGCCTGAGAGAGGGCAAAAGTCGCACGATGCAATGCGCACATGAGATAACTTTTAAAGAGTGTGCAAAGCTTTTTCGATATTGTAGCACTTGATTCTAGTGACTAGAATATTAAACGCTCTTGTCTAAACGTTGCGCTCAAAAGTCCTTTTTCTTTACTCTATGCTAACTTTATACTAAACGCAACCGGTTGCATCATAGCCACAGATATGTAGTGGCCAATAAACATTCACATGCACACACATACTCATTTACTACTGACTCATATCTAGAGGCGAGTATTTAGCGGGCAATCCGACTACCACATCTATAAACTATTACCAAATCGACTATTTTACATTTGCAAGAGTGTGCGTGTGACGAGAGTCCATAGATAGAAGATCAAGATAAAATACGATGATGTGTATGTGTGAACCGACAAAGGGAGTGAAACAAATTTTCGCACCCTCTGAGGGGGAAATAAAGCACAATTTATAAGAGGAGGTCGGAGGGCCAGCAAGCGAGCGTGCGATCGCTATAGCAGAGATCGTGGAAAATAAACGGTATCAAATTGCCTCATATAAAAAGGAACATTACCGGCTGTGTGGGTCAGAACGGCTTTCGAACGCGTAAGTGCAACACCTGATGTTGATAATTTTTTTTCTAATTTGATCATTTTTATTGGATATTGGTTTTTTCTGTGCTACATGAATTAATATTGTGAAAGTGCTAAAAGCTAAACAAAAAAGCCGATGAACGAGCAAAAAGTGAAATGATATTCATTTCTTGAGGAATTTTCAAAAAAAATAAAATAATTTATATAGTGTTGACAAATGTGTCCTACATGAAAAAGAGGGTCCTTAAGATAACCTTCAAAATAAAAAAATAAATAAATCCGAAATAATACTTTCACAAGCTGTTTTGTTTCACAAAATTGTTATAAATTAAAAAATATACAAACATTTGCAAAAAATATGACGATATATAAATAAAAATAGTTTTTAAAAGTGAAATTATAAAAAGTATTAAATTATGACAACCAGCCGCTATAATGGATTATTAAAAATTTCTGTATATGGATTACCCAAATGGATTATTTTTTTATTTATTATTAAGAAAACTAAATGAAAACCCCCCCCCCCCCCCCCCCCAAAAAAAGGAAGATAGTTAAACAACTGAGAGAGAACATAACCTTAATTTAGTTTGGCAACGCATGAACAGCTTGTGTAACAAGACGCAGTAATAAACAGATAGATTAAAACTAAGCCACTTAAAAAGAAAATGGAATTCTAGGCTTGATACCGATTAATTCAATTTTTTTTTAAGTTTCAGTGTCATTTTGGTTTTTAATACAAACTAAAATTTTACTTTAAGAAATTATATAATCATTGACACCAAAGTAATAAAGTCTACATCGACGGCCTACCTTAACAACTATTATATACACATATAAAGTTAAAATATTAGAAAAGAAACTATTAAGTTAGTATGTTATGTGATTTGAATTTTGTTTCTTCTAGCAAATCTGTAAATACATACATACATATGTATGTATTTATACATACAGATAGATATTCGTCCACAACAAATACAAAATTTAATAACAATATTTAAAACATATTTTAACTCATAAGTGCTTTTATTTAAAGATCATTTTGAAATCAATGGAAATAGATTTGAAAAGGAAATGCCTTATATATTCGAAATATTTTTTGGACACGTTCCAAATCTGACCAAAAGAAATTAAAATCATTTCAATATTTCTGACCTATTTCAAACACCATACATACAAATATCAAAAAAAACTTGCATTATTAAGAAAAATCTTGGATTTAAGTTAAATCAAAACGGAATAGGATACTTGAACATTATATATGTATATATGTACATATGTACGTAGGGAACAGGCACCCCGCTCTGAGGTTTAAAAGGGCTAAGGTAAAAAGCTTTTTGCATTAGTTTTACACACAACCATCCACACTTACGCACATTAAAAACGGTGAACATATGTATATATAAACAGTTCCGCTAAAAGAAAATCAAATGGTAGAGTTGAAAACAGGAGAGGGAGATAGAGAGAGAAAAAGTATGAGAGCTCTTCGATATACATATACGTATACATATAGAAATTTGGTTATACTGTTATACTTAGATGTGTGTCTACATCTAAAAGTTTCGAAATCGTTTCAAACCAAAAAAAATTCATCTATAGAAAAAAAAAAGAACAACACAAAAAATGTGTTTAAAAATAAACTCATAGACAATTTGTTGAAATTCTTGGACGTTTTCAAATCATTGCGATATCGCACTTCGGTCGTTTTAGATCAATTCCTTTGGCGGATGTGTTAACGAGTTCTAACGGATTTTCAAACGAATTTAGCTAATTTAAAAATATAAATAAAAAGAAAACGAAGCGACAGACAAGGCTAATGTCCTTTTAACATAAACGAAGCTTTTTTGTGTGAACGTTTTACCTGCAGACAGTTTTGAAATAACTTTATTCAAATACTTTAGTAAGTGCAGTGTTCGATAACTTTTACAAATGACTGAGAAAAATATTTTTTTATTAAACTATTTTCAATAAAAAAAAGGTTCATCAATATGTAATTACAATTGGCTTCAATTGAGTGCATCACCAAGTGAATTATTTGGGTGATAAAAAAAATATAAAGCTGTGAGAAATCTTTTCTAGATTTTTAATCATTTCACATCGATTTTAAGTAATTCCATCAACAATTTTAATCATTGCTTTAATAACGAAAGTGTATTCATAATTAATTGCAGCATAACTTAATTTGTTTCTGTGTGAAGCAGCAAATATTCAGTGGAATTAAAATTTTGGAATTACAAATAATTAATGGAAAATTAAATTATTTAAAACAAATGATTAAGTGCGATTATTTATTTTTTATTTTTTTATTTAATTGTTTGAGCTGAAACACATTTTGAAATTTATTATTCAAAATTGTTTCAATTAAACAATTAACTAAATAATTAAGCAATTTTAAAATTCCTAATACAAAGTTTGAACGAAAAAAATAGTACATACAACTTTCAATAGGAAATTTCAAATGGAAACTTTACGTAATAGTAGGTCGAGTGACATAGTTATACAAAATGGAATGGAACATACTCATAGAAGTATGGATGCTTGCGCCTACACAATTTATTTAAATTCTTGCTGGCACTCATTTGCTCAATATTTCACTCTTTGCCGATCTATAAATAGCAACAACCCACACCTTTATTTTTACAATTCTACAGATGTTACTGGTTGATCGGTTGGCCGGTGCGTCGGCAAGTCCGTCCGCCGTTCAGTTCTTAGATCGCTTCAAAATATTGCAAATAAAATTTCTACAACTATAAAAATGTATATACATACATACATATTTCTACTTATGTATGCATGTACATATGTACATACTAGTGATGCACGAATATTCCTATTCGAATTGCCGAATATTCGGTCATTTTTAGATATTCGTATTCGCATTCCAATAAGCCTAAATTTGGCGAATACGAATACGAATATTTTTCCAAAAAAGAATTAAATAAATAAATGAATAAATCCAAAGCGAAATTTAAATAAATGGCTAAAAATATTAGTTTGCAATAAATAACTTAAAAAAAAATTATTTCAAAAATAAAAAATATTGGGCAGTTTTGATTAACTTTAAAATACGCCAACAGTAGTATGAAGTTCCTTTTCATAACAATTTTTTCACATTACATTTTGCAGGCGTAAATAGAACCCCAATTTTATGTCTACAAATTTCACATATTATATTTGTAAAGCTGGCGAATAAAACTAGACATGTCCTCAGTACATGATTTTTTTAAAGTTTTTTTTCGGGTCATCACATCTATGATGTCATGAAATATTTTCATTCAAAACTAGTTCGATCCTACCTTAAAAAATAAAGGAAATTAAATTTTCCTTGCTAGTCTCTATCTACCACTCATAGCTAAAAAAAAGAGCGGCAAGCGTTGCGTTAGCAGCAGTGTACGTATTTTCAGTACAATGAAATAATATTTTCACATTTAAATGTACTGAAAATGCGTACACTGCTGCAAACGCAACGCTTGCCGCTCTTATTTAGGTATGAGCGTAAGTAGTTCAGTTATTTACCTCTCCTGTAAAAAACAGTTAACGGGACTAGACTGGTTTTGTTCGCCAGCTCTACATTTGTATTCGTATTCGCGAATATCGTTTCAAATATTCGTATTCGTATTCGCGAATTTCAAAATTTGACATTCATTACATCATTAGTACATACATACATATGCATGTGCGTATATGTACATACATATATGAATGCATACAGAAGTAGTTTTGTACTGCTTCTTGAATTCGTTGATGTTACGCACAGTAGCAATAAATTTGTCTTGCTACAAAGCATTTTCAAAAACGAAAATAATAAAAAAACCCATTTGAAATTTCGAAAATAAATGAAAAGAATTTTAATCGTTCGTTGCTAAAGTAGTATATTTTTGTGTGTTTGAGGCATTTGAGAGTGAAAATTTTTGAATACATATGTATACATACATATGAATATAGTATAAAAACTATCCAATTACCAAAAACAAATAAACGACAGCCTCAAGAGTCGCATATAAAAATAGGAAAAATTACTTATTTGGAATTTCGAAAGAGCGTTAGAGCAATTTGTATGTATGAGAGGGAAAACATCGAGTAATCCAAACAAAATTGGGTCACCACTATAAATATAAGCAAACAAAAATTAAAAGAAGTGAAAAAACCAATATCTTGTATAATTTCAGCAAATTTTTTCAATGCAAATATATGTATGGATACATACATATATGTACATATGTATATAGAAAATAATCAGGAAATTTTTATATTTTTCTCTTTGCAGGGAAGCATTTGGGCTGAGACGACGAGATAAAAATTTGTTAATTTTAAATTCTAAAACTATAAAAAATAATTTTGCGTTTTTGCAAAATAAAACTAGCCCTATCTCAAACGAGTTTTTTTAATTAATTTTAATTTAAAAGCGAAACTAATTCAAAATGCCGCGTCCAATTGCTAGTCAAGAAGATGAGGATCCAACCCCATACTTGTTTGTATCGTTGGAACAGAGGCGTATCGATCAATCGAAACCCTATGACTCTAAGAAGAACTGCTGGGTTCCAGACGAGAAAGAGGGTTACTTACTTGGTGAAATTAAGGCCACCAAGGGTGATATTGTCAGCGTCGGCTTGCCTGGCGGTGAGGTAATACAAACCAAATCAATGAAATAACGAAAATCGAATCTCTGAATTGAAATATTTTTAAAATTCTCATTCACATGCATATAACAAAAAGTTATTTAGTTTCTTTCGTATCCATTTGCAAGTTTAATCGCGCCTGCCTGTGGTCCGAATAAATTTGCTTATGTGAAACTCAATAAGAGAAAGTTAATAAGAGAAAATTTTGTTGTAAGAATGAAAATTTTTGAAGTTATTTAAATTTGTTTAGGTAAGAGATTTCAAAGCCGATAAGGTGGAAAAAACCAATCCACCGAAATTCGAAAAAGTTGAAGATATGGCTGACATGACTGTCTTGAACACACCTTGTGTGTTACATAATTTGAGACAACGTTACTATTCTAAACTTATCTACGTAAGTGTCAAACAACAAAACATACTAATACGTTTTTCTTTCTTTCTCTTTCTATAAATTTATCTATAAACCTGTATATAACTTAACAAAATCGTAAATAAATAACAAAAACTCGAAATCGGGGTTTTGTAATTGAAATGGGGTTAAAACTCACTTTAAAATGAAAACAAATGACAAAATAAAAGACCAAAGATTTTAAGAAAGATCAGCTCCAACAAGTCAACCCTCCCAAATACGAAAAGGCTGAGGATATGTCCAACTTGACATACCTTAATGATGCCTCTGTACTTCATAACTTGAGGCAAAGATATTACAACAAACTTATCTACGTAAGTATGCCGACTAAAGCTTAATAATCAAGCTTTCTGCAAAAGCTTTTAATGTTGTTTGTTATAATTCCATTTCAACCCTCTCACTTCCCTCAAAAAAATTTCTCACAACCATTTTGGAAAGGCTTATGCATTTAAATTGGCTAATTCTTTAAGAAATAAAAGAATAGTATGCAAAATTATGGTTAAGCGTTATGATAACTCTAAACTTATGCTTCACAATGTTTGATTTCATTATATGTTATGTTTTTACTACAAAATTTTAACTCCAATTTGTGCAACCTTCTTAGATTCAAAAATAAAAATCAAAATTTTCTTGATTTATTTCATAGTTTTATCAAAATTTACATTTAATTGTTTCCTTATCACTGAAAATGTTGTTCATGTCACGCATATAAATTCAACTTTACACAATGCTCGCTCTAACAAAACGCTAAAACTTTGCTCTTATTACACCAGTCTTGAGAACTTGAACTGGCTGACACTCCCGCAAACACACACACACGCCAACACACACACACATAAACACAATACACTCCAACTGAATTCCAAACATAATGGAAAGGAAAACATACCAACATGCGATGAATCATACACAAAAAGACTACCAAACCGCATAAAATTTTGCTCCAATCATACATACGAAGAGCTCAATTGCAATAGAAGAAAACCAGCATGCAACAGCAAAACTATGACTTCACTGAGCTGATATTTTCATTACATTCCCTACCCCCCATAAAAATAAAAATAAAAATAAAAGAATGCAGAGTATGATGTTTTTTTTTCTGTTTTCCCCAGTAGTTTTATATTTATATACATATACCTTTATATTTATTTATATATTTTAAATTCCCAAAAAATTAATTTTTCCTAATTTACATATTTTCTAATTGAAATATGTGGGGCGAAATTTTGGAAAAATTTCCCTGATTTTCTAGTTATTAGAAATTGTAGGGAAATGCTGAAGCTTCCTGATTTTGCTCTACTATGTATTCGCTATAAAAAAAACTAATTTGAAAATATTTATCTCTTCTCTCATCTCTACATTGTGGCGTTTTGTATATATAAACAAAAAAACATAGACTTACTCTGGTCTTTTCTGCGTTGCCATCAATCCTTACAAGCGTTACCCCGTATATACCAACCGTTGTGCTAAGATGTACCGCGGTAAGCGCCGTAATGAAGTGCCACCCCATATTTTCGCCATTTCTGATGGTGCCTACGTCGACATGTTGACCAACCACGTCAATCAATCTATGTTGATTACCGGTGAGTCTGGTGCTGGTAAGACTGAAAACACGAAGAAGGTAATTGCTTACTTTGCCACCGTTGGTGCCTCCACAAAGAAGGATGAGAGCCAAAAGAACAAGGGTTCCTTGGAAGATCAAGTCGTACAAACCAATCCTGTCCTGGAAGCCTTCGGTAACGCCAAGACCGTCCGTAACGATAACTCTTCTCGTTTCGTAAGTATCAACTTGCACTCCTTCCATTTTAATAATTTGAATTAATATTTTTTTATACATTTCTCTTGTGTAACATAGGGTAAATTCATTCGTATTCATTTCGGTCCATCCGGTAAACTGGCTGGTGCTGATATTGAAACTTGTAAGTATAATTATTATTTTTAAATTTAATATATCTAAACTTCAACTCAAATGCTTATGTTTTTCTCTCATAGACTTGTTGGAAAAGGCTCGTGTCATCTCCCAACAGTCCTTGGAACGTTCTTACCATATTTTCTACCAGATCATGTCTGGTTCCGTTGCCGGTGTTAAAGGTAAATTTGATTGTTTTCATATCCATTACTATCATACTTTCATTCTCACTTGTTTCTTTTATATAAGAAAATATCTGTCCTTTTTTTCATCTGTTGGTCATCATGGTCAGACTTGAAGTCAATTGACCGATATTTTCTCACACATGTGTCAACACTTTAAGACAACAATTACTTCTTGTTAAGACATATTTTGTCCAAGATTTTTTTCTCTTTTTTGTACTTTCCAATTTCTTTATTGAAAACTTTTAATTTTAAATGAAACATTCACTCACACAAATAACATTTCATACTATTTTATATATGTAGATGCCTGTTTGTTGACCAACAACATCTACGATTACCACATTGTCTCTCAGGGCAAGGTTACTGTTGCCAGTATCGATGATGCTGAGGAATTCAACCTTACGGATGTAATTGTCTCTTTTTTTTTATAAAACTTATACACTTTTTTAATTCTAACGCATCTAATGCAACTTAAGCAGCAGCAAAAATTTACAATTTAGTAGTTCAATCAACAATTTAACTACAAATTTAGTAGATTCAAGTGGAAAAATCATCTAAGAAAGTATTAAAATGCTTTAACATTCTAACAATTAAAATAAAATGCTAAAAAAAAGTATACAGCAAGGGAAAGGTCTAGGATCTCAATATACAGAATAATATTTTTTGGTTTTTTGTTCAATTTCTCTTCACATTGACCGAAACTCCTTCTATGGCCTATGATTTTTGTATATAGAACGAATACATTTTTGTTTCTTAACTTTCTTTATATACAAATAGTACGTGTTGTTTTCCTAAAACTATTTCCATCTAAAAATTTATGTATGTATGTATTTTATGATTAAAAGAGATGACATTTTTATCACCACATATTGGTGATTATCCCGGAATATGTCAGGGTAAAACCAGGATACCCGGTGTCAACGATGGTGAAGAATTTGAATTAACCGATGTAAGTTGGGTTTGATTATAACGCAAACAAAAAGAAAATTAATAAATTCAGCCCAAAAACCGCAGAGCCCCTTATATTTCTTTATATATATTTATATATTGTATACATAAATGTATGAAAGACTTATTTAAACTCCCAAATGATATCTTCTTCTCTCATTTTATATATGTATATTTTCTAGAAAACCTCTCACTTTTCTTAATTCACAAGTTTGTATTTAACTATACAATATAAATATGTATTATAAATTAGTAAATACATATTTTAATATTATATTTAATTTGTTTACTCCTTTGTATATACAAATAATACTTATTATTTATTCCGGAATTCCTCTTTCTGGAAACATAAAAACAACATTTGCCCTTTGAAAGCTCTCAGCATAAATATAGCTATATATCTCTCTTGCAATACATTTATTATTTTCTTCACTATCTCTCTATCTATCTCTAGCTCTCTGTCTCCTGTTCTTTTCTCTCTCTCTCTCTCTCTTTCTGTCAGTCTGTATTTGTAAAATACACATTCCAACCGCCCCAGCTTCTGTTGACGAGCATATACATATATGTATGGATATGTGTACTTATAATATTTATGTATGTAAATACACTTGTAGACTTAATTGTCTTGATCTGGTTAGGAGCAGGGCCAAATTTCGGATTTTGCAAAATGGAAAACTTACAAAATTTAATTTGAAATTCTTCCTCCTTAAGGCACTGGGTTTTTGACGTTTTACTGCGGTAATTAAAAGTGAAACAAAGAAAAAAATACAAATATTCACAAGGAAATAAAAACGCCCGCTCCTAGCTTGGATTTTGTACCTTCTCGAACAATTTATCCATGTAGATACACTCTAAAAGGACCACAAATTCACATATATCATACCAACACTACCACTGTCCTTCGGTTAATCATTAAAAAACAAAACAAAAATATGTATGTTCTCATTAAGATGCGTTTCGAAAGTTAACATGGACGTCTCGTATATTTTTTTAATCAGTTAAAAGAAAAACTTAAAAAATTAAATTTTTCGTGACTTAATAGATATGTGCAACTTGTCGGACAACATTTACGATTACGTAAACGTATCCCAGGGTAAAGTCACTGTACCCAATATGGATGACGGTGAAGAATTCCAGCTTGCCGATGTAAGTTCCATCAAAGTGTCTGGGTATTAAACACAACTCTCCTACCTCAACACCAAAATAAACAACCAATCTCCTTCCTCAAACTACTCTAATAGAACAAAAGCCAGTCTTTTAAAGGTGTCTGGCTCTACCACCCTACATCCTGTACAACACCAGATATACAAACACTTACCTTTAATTTTCAGTTAATTTCTGTGTTTCCTTAAAAATATTTTTAAACTTTTTGTACTGTGTATGGCCTCACTGAACTCTTTTTCTTTTGAAGTCTTGAAATATCTCTGACTTTCTCTTTCTGGAAGAAGACAAGGAACAAGATAGAGAAAGACGAGTTCATATTTGATGTATTTGGCATCATCCCTTAATTCCCCCCCCCCCCTCCATGTTTGTGTTTATAAGATTTGTAAGACCTGACATGGTCCTGAGCTCCAATAAGATCTGCAAATCGTTGACTAAAGTGGAATGCATTGTTCTATTTTTATGTGTGTTAAAAAGGCATGTTAAACGAAAAGAATCTTTATTCGATGTTGAACATTATTTGCGCCAATAGAAACCAACGACGACTGACCATCAATTGAAACTTTTTATTAAATTTTTAAAATATATATATGACTAGAGAATGCTCATTTAATTATATTTTATTACCAAAATTTAGATTACAAAGTGTAAATTATAATCCCTCTACTCCCCCATATTTTTAGTATTATTTTGTTCACATCTTTGTGTTTTTAATTCCGGAATACTCTCTCTCACTCATTACTTTTGTAATTAATGTAAATTATCATTACGAAACTAAGGAATGGAATGTTGAATTTTAGAAAATTCCACTGAAATTGATTTTAAAAATAGCTTTCAGGAATGATTAATAAATTGCCTAAGTGTAAACTTGCTTAAATAATAAAAATAATGAACTAACCCAAAAAAATTAAATTAGTGTTGGACCGAAGAAACTTTCCAAAAATGCAATAGATTATTGTGCACCATTACTATCTTAGATTATATTTCGAATTAATTAATTCATTAAACAATTTTCAAAATCAGCTGATAAGCGGTCCAACACTAAGCACAACTCTCAAAATAAAATGCTTGAAACGTTACTAAATCGTAGATTAATTAACATACACTAAACAAACTAAATAAAAAATAAACCATATAATACTCACTTTAAACTCCACTTGAAAACCGCTTTACAACTAGCCTCTTACACCCACAAAAATAGATCCGTTAATACGCACGTTAAAGTTTTGAAAGAAAATTCTAATATATAAATTTTTACTTTCCCTCAATAACAAAAAAATAGCAAGCCTTCGACATCTTAGGCTTTACCAAGGAAGAAAAGGAAAATGTGTACAAGATCACCGCCGCTGTCATGCACATGGGTGGCATGAAGTTCAAGCAACGTGGTCGCGAAGAACAGGCTGAACAAGATGGTGAAGAAGAAGGTACTCGTGTTGCCAAGTTGTTTGGTTGTGACACCGCTGAATTGTACAAGAACTTGTTGAAACCCCGCATTAAGGTCGGTAACGAGTTTGTCACCCAAGGTCGTAACGTCCAACAAGTCACCAACTCCATTGGTGCCCTCTGTAAGGGTGTGTTCGATCGTCTCTTCAAATGGTTGGTCAAAAAGTGTAACGAAACTCTGGATACCCAACAAAAACGTCAACATTTCATTGGTGTATTGGATATTGCTGGTTTTGAAATTTTCGACGTAAGTTTTCAGTATACCAACACACATGCACAAAATATTCATACACATACAAAACTCACACACAAATACACACACACATAAAAAACACTCATCGATACATACATACATATTTACATGCACACTAATCATTTAATGAATGAACTCTATGAAAACCTTATGACATCCTAATCATAAGTTGGTTCATAGCCGAGCGGGAATAAGTGGAGAAAATACAAACTTCCTTTTTTTCGCCACTTAACTCGTGTACAATACGTGTATTCAGGGGCATTAATATGAAACAACAACAAAGCTTCCACTTAATTACTTACATACACCCACCGCGAGGTTATTTGATAGTAAATTTAATCTGCAATTCCCTTCCTCACCCACTCTCTGTAGTACAACGGCTTCGAACAATTGTGTATCAACTTCACCAATGAGAAGTTGCAACAATTCTTCAATCATCACATGTTCGTATTGGAACAAGAGGAATACAAGAGAGAAGGTATTAACTGGGATTTTATCGATTTCGGTATGGACTTGTTGGCTTGTATCGATTTGATTGAAAAGGTGCTTAAATGATAATTAATTGTTTAAATGTTGGTTATGTATCTGTCCACAATGTCCACAATCCATTTCTTGTCGCTGTTACAATCTGTTTCGTACAGTTGTGAAAGCACTGTAAAGCTAAATTATGCATACTTGCAAAAGCAGTATAGATTTGACTTTACAAAGCTTTTTTTTTAAGAAAAAAGAAAATAGCACAAAAGTTTTGAAAACATTTTTAATGTCTGCACCTTCCTCTGTTATTTTTGTTAGAAATGTAGAATATTCAGTTCAGTATTGAAATGGGCTCTTAATAAATACCATAAAATATCTTGAAACTCACACGGAATCAGGTAAATTATTTAATAACCATTTGAAAGCACAAAAAGCACACAAAGGCACCAAAATCCCTGACACTTGAAAGCACTTACATATTTGTGTGTATGTACATATTATCACAATGCCATACTGTATTTGTAATATCACACACACTACCTTATGCTGAATACTACGCAATTTTAGTACAACGGCTTTGAACAATTGTGCATCAACTTCAACAATGAGAAGTTGCAACAATTCTTCAATCATCATGTGTCTGTGTTGGAACAAGAAGAATACAAGAAAGAAGGCATTGACTGGCCCTTCATTGATTTCGGTATGGATTTGTTGGCCTGTATCGACTTGATTGAAAAGGTTTATTTAATTGCAAGGAAAAAAAGAGAAATATGAAATTGTAACTTTAATATTACGGGCCTCGAATTGATACTGTCTTCTTATCTTCATATCTTCTCGTATGTACTATTTGCGAAGCTCGTGAAGTCGCATACTTCTGTAAATCTTCTTCTGACACATTTTTCTTGCACGTCTCATTTGCGAAAACACTCATGCGCACACAAAGACTTTCCACCATTTGTTATGCTACTACATTTTTAGTATCTATTTCACTATCCCTAATGTAATATTCTGCACTTTTTTATCTTGGACTATCGGTACTTCCACTGTCTATGCGCATAAACATCACAAATGTTGTCTCGAAACCCTTGAATATTTAGTACAATGGTTTCGAACAACTGTGTATCAACTTCACTAATGAGAAGTTGCAGCAATTCTTTAACCATCACATGTTTGTGTTGGAACAAGAAGAATACAAGAGAGAAGGCATTGACTGGGCCTTCATTGATTTTGGTATGGATTTGTTGGCCTGTATTGATTTAATTGAAAAGGTTTGTTCTTAAAATCAAAATAAGAATAATAAAAAAAAATTTTGAATGGTCTCGAATTAATTGAATGCAAACAAAAACCATGGAATGCAAAGGCATGAAATAAATACACACTATACGCTTGATTCTATCTACATTTACATATTTTTCTTATCCCAGGATTTATCATATTTCATTGTTTTACAAAGCAACTATAATATCCTTCAAAAATAATGAAAAGTACGACTTGATAAAACTTTTTGATATGAGAAATCAAGTTGGTCCATCCTTCCATATACAATCCAAATTTCTCAAAAAAAAAAGTGTCAAAATATGTATGTATTTAATATTATTAACCCAATCATTTCATTTCCCATTAAATTAAAACAAAAAAAAATAAAATATATATGAAGAAAGCTATCATCACCTCCTCCGAATTTCGTGACTTATCAAAATTGTTCTAATTCCGACATACAGTTCAATGGTTTCGAACAATTATGTATCAATTTCACTAACGAAAAATTGCAACAATTCTTCAATCACCACATGTTCGTTTTGGAACAAGAAGAATACCAACGTGAAGGCATCGAATGGACTTTCATTGATTTCGGCATGGACTTGCAAATGTGTATTGAATTGATTGAGAAGGTATACAGCTTTCTCATTTGCTCTTTTTGATTTCAAACCAAAAAAAAAATTATTCTTATAAACAAACTGTAGTGTTGAAAAGTAAAACTAAAGCTTTTTTGCTAAAACAAAAGCAACAGTATAAAAAAATCAAATATTCATAACATTTACTACTATGTTCCTCCCACTCTCACTCTCTCTCTCTCTCTCTCTGTCTGTAAACCCTCCCCCATCATCATTCCCATTATCCTTTTTCTGAGTCTCACGCACTAACTAAGATAGAAATGTTACTTGCATACATAATAAAACATATTCTGTGTTATTCTCTTAATGCCAAAATAATAATTAATTTAAGTGTTTAAACTTTACAAACTTTCTTTTTTGCGCTTTCTAAAAGAACAACTAATCACTTTCTTTGGTATTGGTAAGTACCGTGAAAATCTGCACTAAAACTTTATACTGTATTTCAAAGTGGCTCGTTAAAATGTAAAAAAGCTAACACTTTTCAGTTCCGTTTAGGATGAGAGATCTAATATTTACTTATATCTCTTCTTTGCGCAAATATAGCCTATGGGTATCTTGTCCATCCTTGAAGAAGAATCTATGTTCCCCAAGGCCACTGATCAAACATTCGCCGAAAAGTTGACCAACACTCACTTGGGCAAATCTGCTCCTTTCCAGAAGCCTAAGCCACCAAAGCCTGGTCAACAAGCTGCTCACTTTGCCATTGGCCATTATGCTGGTGTTGTATCCTATAACATCACCGGTTGGTTGGAAAAGAACAAGGATCCCTTGAACGACACTGTTGTCGATCAATTCAAGAAGTCCCAAAATAAATTGTTGGTAGAAATCTTCGCTGATCATCCTGGCCAATCTGGTGGCGCTGACCAAGCTAAGGGCGGTCGTGGTAAGAAGGGTGGTGGCTTCGCTACCGTATCTTCAGCCTACAGAGAACAATTGAACAGTTTGATGACCACCTTGCGTTCAACCCAACCTCACTTCGTACGTTGTATCATTCCCAACGAAATGAAACAACCCGGTCTCGTAGATGCCCACTTAGTAATGCATCAATTGACTTGTAACGGTGTACTTGAAGGTATCCGTATTTGCCGTAAAGGTTTCCCCAACAGAATGGTATACGTTGACTTCAAGCAACGGTAAGTTAATCATTTACCACATATAACAATACACATTATTATTATTATTATTATTATTAGGGTCTAGCGCCAATATTACCTACATATATTTCAATAAATTAAGTAGTTAGTTTCTATTTCGATGCTGTTAGACAGACTTTAAGTGTTTATATTACTTTCACTTTCGTGGCAAACTATTTAATTTAATTAAGTTTTTAATTTCTTTATCCTCCATCAAACAGTTATATGATTTTGGCTCCAGCTATTATGGCTGCTGAAAAACAACTCAAGAAGGCCGCAGAAAAATGTTTGGAATCTGTCGGTTTGGATCCCGATATGTACCGTATTGGTCACACCAAGGCATGCAAGCTATATCAAACTATATCCCTACTTATACATAGAAATCCCCTAATTGTAGTCTTATACTATTGTGTAGTATTTGAATCCTTGGTGATGTACCATGTGTACTCTTGTTTCTTGTAGTTCATGTGTTTCTCAATATTGAGAAAATTTTATTGTTGCGATCTCCCTTTTATCTATTTCTCACGCTCTCTTGCTCGCTTGCTGCCACTTCCTGTGGTTCACGGCTGGAGTTAGAGAGCATGAGTCTGGTCGTTTAATGTTTTATGTAGAAGTTTGTGTGAATACTTAAGTAGATTTTAGCTAACACCCAGTACAATCCTCCTTTGCTCCACGTTTTTGTAAAAGAGTATTTAGTATTTTCAAACTTTTGATGCACATTTATTAACTATGTATACATACACATAAAAATTTTTGCACAATTTTCATTAGTTTCCACAAATGTAGCTGCAGTATAGCTGTTATTTGTTCCGGAAGGATGATATCCTAAGAGGTTTTAATAGACAACAACATCATTTCTCACCGAATGTTTGCAAAATGTTACACTCACTTTATGTTAACACTCTTATGTTTGTGTTGTTTCACAGGTATCAAATCATTAATCCAGGTGGCATTGTAGGCGTTGCTGATATCAAGAAGCAATCTCAAATTATTCTAGAAGCCACTCCTCTAGATCCCGATATGTACCGTATCGGTCATACTAAGGCATGATATTTTTTTTCTTATGGATTTTTTTTATGAGATATGGAACTTTTGCGAACTTGGAATTTCTCTTTTCAATTACCTATTTTTTCCTAACCCCAATTTTATGAAATATTCGTTAAGTTACAAATACACGAACGATTTTATGTGATGAGAATGTTCATGAACTTTCAGTTGAAATACATACAAGGAATGGAAAATGAATCATGTTTTGCATTTACATATTTACTATATATATCTCTTAAATTTGAACGTCTTTTGCATGTGAGGCATGTTGATACAATTGTTACAATCAACATTCACAATCACATATGAATGAGAATACATTCGAACACTTGAGCTGCATACATTTACACTGCGTCATAAAATTTATTTCATAGTACGATTTTTATTTGCTTATAGGAGAAGGCAGCCAAGAAGCAATAGAAATAAAAAATTAAAAGTTAATTTAAATAAATCTAAAATTGTTTCTTTGCGCCTGCTACTAGAAGAGAATAAAAACTTGTTCAATCTAGTTTTTACATAAGCATTTACAAAATTATTTGAAAACATTTTTATCACACATTAGACTTATCATATTATTTATTAAATATTTTATTATTTTACTCCACCACATATCATTAGCTACCAAATTCTGAACCCAAAAGGTATCAAGGGTGTTGATGATCCTAAAAAATGTACAAAGATTCTACTTGAATCCACTGAATTAGACCCAGATCAATTCCGTCTTGGTAACACAAAGGCATGTTATCACAACATTATTTATTCACTTTTGCATTGCTCAGTGACACTTAGCAAACAAAAACACTATTTACCACACTCATTTCAATGCAAAAAATCCTCACAAATGAGGCTAAGAGCCCCTTAAACAAAACTTGATACACAAGCGGCTTCTTTGATGTGTTTATTGCATTATTGATGGTTTCTGCTAAAGCTTTCTAATCAAATATTTGAATTATCTTAAACACTTGAACAGTTGAAAAACATTTTAGTAACGTGGTCTTGTAGAAATCAGAGTTGCAAGCCACATTGCTGCTTCCCAGTCATACCTAACTAACCTCATGCCCTCCCACTTGCACTTGTGTTAAACGTTGGAATTATATTTTTATGACACATGCGAGTTTAAAGTTCTTATTTGCATTTATTTATTTGATTTTATTTACTGTTTATACACATTAATACCCTACACTATACATTAATACACTATTGCCATTATGTAGTTACCAGATCCTTAACCCCAGAGGTATCAAGGGCATTGATGATCCCAAGAAATGCACCAAAGTCTTGGTTGAATCCACTGAACTTTCTGATGATCAATACCGTTTGGGTAACACTAAGGCATGCATCTATCTCCAAGTTTCATTATAGTATATTACAATGAAAATTCTTCATTAAATACACACACACACACACACACCCATAAACACAAACACAAACACAAATAATTGCCTGTTGTAGTTAGTTTAATCCCCCTTTCCTAATGACGCCAACCCCACCCCCCCAAAGTTTTTTGCAACAAGTTTGAAAGCTTTCCAACCAATGCTGCTGCTAGGCATAAGACAATTGAATAATGTCTCATGGCCTACTTTTCCATCCTTAATTTATGTTTAATTATATTATTTTATTTTAATTTATGGTTCCGATTAAGTAGTTAGTTTTGTTTATTTTGTAGTCTTAGTTTTTGTATTTATTTGAATTGTTTTATTATTTTTGACTAATTTGTTTTTATTTCATATTCATTACGCCTGCAATCCAATTTGCACAAATACACACACACACACACAAACACAAACACACGTACATACGTATACACGCACACACCCACCCACCCACCTCCACACGCACATGTACTTAAATTGAATTTCAAACCATGATCGCAAAACCAAATACAGTTACCGGATCATGTGTCCTAAAAAACTTAAGGGTGTTGACAAAGATGTCAAGGCCACTCTAATCATAATTAATCATATTGGTTTGCCTGAAGATCAATATCGTCTCGGTTGCTCCAAGGTATATACATACATAAATGACAATATACTTATCAACCAACAAACAATACAAATTGAAACTCATTTCCATTCTGTACATACAACAATCATTCATGTTATATCTGAACCAGTGGTGGACAGTTTTTTTTATTTTTTTGTTTTGGCTTCCTGTGGCTTTACAACGCTAATTGTGAACTTTGCAGTCCACACACAACGAACAAAAAGTTTGGAATACCGTGAATACTACGAATTACTAATGAAAAACAGACATGTATTTATTGATTTATGCTGTTTCCAATCATATTGGATTCTACAAAATTGTCTTAAATTAGTTATGTATGAAACTGTTTAACTTAATAAATACGTGTCTGAACCAAACAATTTTCATTAGTAATTAGTGGTTACGATTTTTTACGCATGTGTGGCACAAGGCACACAGATGTAAGCCCGGCCTAATAATCGCTTACTTACATATCGCACTTGATCAATAAGAGGGTATTAAATCAAAATGTTTAAGTTTTCACTTTTTGTAAAAAATCAACTACCAACATCTATCTACTGTAAAAATTTCGTAGAGTTCTGATTACTCTTTTGTTGATAAAATTTATTTTTCCTTATGATTTTAATTCGAATTGTGACTGTTTTTATGGTAAAATTGCTCACTTTTTTTGAGTTGTGACTCTTTTCGAAACATAGATATTCTTCCCCAATATTTGAAAGGTTAAAAGAAAAAAAAAATAAATTGAATTTGACTAATATTATGTATTCGGTTTTTTAAATTCTCTCTCCTTTCTCTACTGAATATTTAAAAGTTTTGTGTTAATACCCTCTTGTTGGTTAAGTGGGATATGTGTTTCGTTCCTTGCTCTCATTGCGAACTTTTGCTGCTTTGAAAATGATTTCAATGAGATTGTTGAGGAACTAAACATATAATAATATACAATATGACCAAAGGCTCAGTTATCCGACAGTATAACCTAATAATAACTGCAACGGTAGCAAACAGCTGATTGACATTGTTATGTGAAAAGTAATGAAAATGATTATAGAGATTTAACCGGAATGTAAAAATCGTTTCACATAAAAATATTGGTCAGCTGTTTCCTACCGTTGCCCTTGCAACCCATTGCCGTTGGCTAACTCAGCCTTAAAGCAGTAAACGTTTGCATTACGAACAATTACCCAGCAAAAATTACTGCTTACCAGAAGCGGTTTTTTAAGGAAGACAATCTTACAGAATCACTAGCTGTTTTGCATGAATAAAGCATTTTTTATATTCGAGATGAGCCAACTAGAAGCAGCACCTTTAGTTTCCAAAAATCCATAATTTTTTTTTGCCTTACTAAAGTGATTCACAGAAGTAATAATATATAATTTTTGTGAGAGCTTTTCAGAAGTATTTTTCGAAGCTTTTGTTATCAAATAAGCAATACATTGCTTTCCCCAGTTGTTAGTGCTTCCAAATCAGAATTTTTTTTGCTGGGTAATTGATAAGTTGATGAATTTGGTTGTACAACAAAGCAACCCCTGACAGACATATGATTTGTATACTACAATTAAACCATTGAACAAACTATTGTATAGCTTGGCTTATATATTACGAAGATGCGCGTAGTATACATAGTAAAATATGTAAACAATATGTCTGTAAAGGGTGCTTCTCTGGCGAAATGCTTGCCAAGCTATAACGGAAACCTTTGGATGCTGATTAGCTAGACTTGCGAAGTTCACACGCAATCGTAAAATGTGTCAAATGCTATGTCTTTGTCTGTCCATCACTAATTAAAACTCATTTTTATAGAAAAAATATGATTGAAGCTAGGTATACTAACACTCCTCTTACAAATATGTTATAGTTTTTGTTGTGTTCTGTTACTGTCTTTATTAACATTCCTTAGTATCCCTTTCAAAAAGGGAAAAGCTACTAATACTTATATACAAAAAAAGAGTGTTTTTGAAAAATTATGCTTTCGCAAAAACCGAAAGTGTCCCAGCAAAGCAGGCGTCAGCTGCCAATACTTTGCTGGGGCATAATAAATGTGCTTTAAGTTAACAAAAACTCAAATGAAAGTGGATGTGCTAACATATAGTTTTCTTCTTTTCCGTAATTGTGTTTGTTTGCTTCCGAAATGTTAACAAATATTTAGGTGTTCTTCCGTGCCGGTGTCTTGGGTCAAATGGAAGAATTCCGTGATGAACGTTTGGGCAAGATCATGTCCTGGATGCAAGCCTGGGCTCGTGGTTACTTGGCTCGTAAGGGCTTCAAGAAATTGCAAGAACAACGTGTTGCCCTCAAGGTTGTCCAGCGCAACTTGCGCAAATACTTGCAATTGCGTACCTGGCCCTGGTACAAATTGTGGCAAAAGGTCAAGCCTTTGCTCAATGTATCTCGTGTTGAAGATGAGATTGCTGTAAGTATTCACCCAAAAATGTTATGCTGACGTGTTCTCCGGCAGATGCATTGTTGCTCTTGCGAATGCAACATATCAGGCTGTTTGTATAATCCTTTACATAGATGTACTCTGTTGAATATTCTAAATGAAAAATATATACAAATTTATTAATATATTCAGGTGCTCGGTGTTAGAAAACTATTTGATATATTGCAGCAAGGTTCTCAATTCACTCACTCCTAAATAGACTCACAAAAACTTATATTTAAAAACATTATTTCAATAATTTGTGTGCACTTGCAACACACCCAGCAGTATTTTAGCAAAATTTTTGAGTGTACAAGCATCATTTAGAAAAAAAAAGACCCTCAAATATTTCAAATTTTCTTAAAGAACAAATCATATTAAGCAGCTGTTGTGGCAAATAATATTCCGCTATATCTACATACATACATATAAATATACATATGTATGTACATACTTAATTATCAAATGGTAATTTCAATTATAACGACTTTTTTAAGTTTTTCTGCAAATAATTGATACTATAAAGACAAATATAAAATTATTCATATTTTGTTTTATACACTTTAGCCACCTACACGTTTTGGGCTAAATTTAAGAAAGAAAAGTAAATAAATAAATTAATTACATCCACCATGAGGCTGCGCTGATTTATTTACGATGACTAAATTTTTATTGATTTGAGTACAAGAATTTAATAAAAAATATTAAATCTATTTTTGGAACTTCAACTCATACGATGAGTATGTATCATTTAAAAATTGAATTGTTGAAATGGCCTACATACAGATACATATGTACATTAATCTGAGGCAACAATTTATAAAAAGAAACATTTTTATCTGGAATATTTACAGAAAATTTTCCCATTTTTAATGGGTTGAGGAAATATTTTTGCCATGAACATTAGATTCTGCCGACTGCACAGAAAGAAAAAAAATTAAACATAAATAAAACATTCTTTACTGTGTTCTGTGTTCGTATGGGAGAAATATATGTATATAGCTCTAGTTATTGTGGTGTTGTTGTTCTTGGCCTAGCATCTATAGCTAAAGTTTTTTTTTGTATTTTTTATTATTAATTAATTAACAAAGTGAACAAGTGTAATGTTGTTCTTGCTCTTTAATGATAGACTATTGGCAACTTAAACCGATATACTGTACACTAGGCCCGATACCTGCCCCACCCAATTAGCAATATACTCTTTCTTGCCACATTTCCACTCAAAAAGCGGTGCAAAGATAAACGCAACAAATTTTCAAAATTAAACAATTTTCATACATGATGAGTAATTAATAACAACCGTAATTAAATCCCCACACATTCTTCTACTCGATTCGAAATAAATTCGAACACATAAATTATTTATGATTGTGTGTATGTGTGTGTTTGTACTTTCAATTGAATTATCTATCATCTTTAACATTTCCATTATATTGCAAGATGAAAAGAGATGGTTGCAGATGAAATTGAAAAACACACCTGTGCCATATCGATCGTTAAAAAAATTCTGAAAATGATGAAGCATACCAAGTGTGCATAAATTATGAGTAAGTACTCAACTCACACACACTTACACAAAAGCTCAAATGATACATAATTTGATTTGATGTAGTGGGGCGTTGCTAATTTGAATTAATTTGAATTTTTGAAAATTCATCGAGCACTTTGCAATTGCAAGCATTCCAGTTGTTCACCAGTAGCTAAACGGATCTTATAGACAACCGGGCTAAGCGAACATTATTTATCTGAACGATTTAAACGACCATCAAGCCTTTAGAGCTGTAATAAATTTAAACGATTTAAATAGCTTAAGAATAAGAGTCAAATCAATCAAATTGAACTATATCACTGTGAAATTTTAGAGAGGAGTTGTAAAAGAACTTACGACTAGTGATAAAAAATATTTGTTTAACTTAAAATGGCTGAAGATAAGAAAGTGAAAAAATCTAAAAAGTCTGATAAAAGCGATAAAACTGAAGAAGTTGACTCAGCTACAGCAACAGCTGAAGCAAAATCTTCAGAAGTTACCAGTACTGATCAAACATCAGCACTAAGCTCAGTAGAGACAGCATCTGCTGAAACACAAGAGAAAGCATCTGCTGAAGTTACACCAGCTACTCCTAAACAAGAGCCTGAACCACCAGTGCCAACAACAGCCTCTGCTCCTGACTCAACTAATAAACCTTTTAATTCTGATTCACAGCGTCTCGAAGAGAAAGCTAAGAAGGCTGAAGAAGCTCATGCTGCCGAAGTTAAGGTACGCAAGGAATTGGAAGTCCTTAATGCTAAGTTATTAGCTGAAAAGACTGCCTTGTTAGATTCCTTGTCTGGTGAGAAGGGAGCCTTGCAAGATTACCAAGAAAGATGTGCTAAACTTCAAGCACAAAAGAACGACCTCGAAAACCAACTGCGCGTAAGTAGAACAACGCCAATAAAAATAATTGAACATGTTGTATAAAGCGTGAAAATAAGTTAATAAGAACATAAAACAATCGTCTTAATTTTTTTATCATTGAGAAATAAACGAACATTTCGTTTCGATGTTCGTAATTGCTTATAAAACTGTGACGATTATTTTTTGTGCTATATATAGATTTGAGGAATATTTTTTCTCATCCATTGCATTTGGTTCATCATATTTATAGGACATTCAAGACCGCTTGACTCAAGAGGAAGATGCACGCAACCAATTGTTCCAACAGAAAAAGAAGGCTGACCAAGAAATCTCTGGACTCAAGAAGGACATTGAAGATTTGGAATTAAATGTACAAAAGGCCGAACAGGACAAGGCCACCAAGGACCACCAAATCCGCAACTTGAACGATGAAATCGCCCACCAAGATGAACTCATCAACAAGTTGAACAAAGAAAAGAAGATGCAAGGTGAAACTAACCAGAAGACTGGTGAGGAACTCCAAGCTGCCGAAGACAAGATTAACCACTTGAACAAGGTTAAGGCTAAGTTGGAGCAAACTTTGGATGAATTGGAAGATTCTTTGGAACGTGAGAAGAAATTGCGCGGTGATATTGAGAAATCCAAACGCAAGGTTGAAGGTGACTTGAAACTCACCCAAGAAGCCGTCTCCGACTTGGAACGTAACAAGAAGGAATTGGAACAAACTATTCAACGTAAGGACAAGGAATTGTCTTCCATCACTGCCAAATTGGAAGATGAACAAGTTGTTGTTAGCAAGCACCAACGTCAAATCAAGGAATTGCAAGCCCGCATCGAAGAATTGGAAGAAGAAGTCGAAGCTGAACGTCAAGCTCGTGCCAAGGCTGAGAAACAACGTGCGGATTTGGCTCGCGAATTGGAGGAATTGGGTGAACGTCTTGAAGAAGCTGGAGGTGCTACTTCTGCCCAAATTGAACTTAACAAGAAACGTGAAGCCGAACTCAGCAAATTGCGTCGTGACTTGGAAGAAGCCAACATTCAACACGAATCAACTTTGGCTAATTTGCGCAAGAAGCACAATGATGCTATCGCTGAAATGGCTGAACAAGTTGATCAACTCAACAAATTGAAGGCTAAGTAAGTATCCTAACAATAATAAAAATGATTTCTTGGAATTTGTTTCTCCCGAGAGTTGTAGCTGTGGACAAAGAACTGTATTGCAAGCAATTTTTAACTTTTTTTTCTAATTGAGCTGAATGTTTTCCTACGTTTGCAAAAAAAAAAATAAATTTTCTTTAAATTTCTCTCCATAACAACAGGGCTGAACACGATCGCCAGACTTGCCACAATGAGTTGAACCAAACTCGTTCTGCCTGCGATCAACTTTCTCGTGATAAGGTAATGAATCCTATCGAGGGTCCATCGTAACACATTTTACACAAATCACATACAACAATTACCCTTCTGTGTATAAAACCTTCCTTAAAACACACATTTACAAAATATGTTAAGATCCTTTAAGATATAGTTTCAAATGCGGCATTTCTCGTTTTCTTTATCAACGGCTACAAAATGGACCTACCACAAGCAACGTTCTTGGGTTTTCATATTAAAAAAGTTTTTAATGTCTTCTTTCCCCGAACATTTAACACAATCTAACTAAAATAATACTTACTTTATTACAAATCTAGGGCTGAAAAGGAGAAGAACGAATACTATGGTCAATTGCATGATCTCCGCGCTGGTGTTGACCACATTACAAACGAGAAGGTATACAAATATTTGACTCATTTTGCTAGAATCGAAAAAACGCCGCTGTATATTTGGCTGATTAAAATTGTAGATTTTGAAGAGTTAGTTTGGGAATCTCGAATTCTTGAATAAAACTCCAGTAGCTCTGCTTTGAATATAAGAAATAAGAAATCGTATGGGCTTGTCTAGTACAACGCTCTGATTTAAATATTGTAGAAACTTTTTGAATAATACAACTTCCGCACTAATACCTGCCAAATTATTTTTAATCCTTGCTAACAAAACACTAATTGTACAAAGCACACACAAATTTCAAATACATTATTTTCAATTTAAATTTAATTATGAATTAATATTAAATCTTGTTCTTATTACACATGCAAAATAGGCTGCCCAAGAAAAGATTGCCAAGCAATTGCAACACACCCTCAACGAAGTCCAATCCAAGTTGGATGAAACCAACAGAACACTCAACGACTTTGATGCTGCCAAGAAGAAGCTTTCCATTGAAAACTCTGACCTTCTGCGCCAATTGGAAGAAGCCGAATCCCAAGTATCCCAATTGTCCAAGATTAAGATCTCCCTTACCACTCAACTAGAAGATACCAAGCGCTTGGCCGATGAAGAAACCCGTGAACGTGCTACCCTCTTGGGTAAATTCCGTAACTTGGAACACGACTTGGATAACCTCCGCGAGCAAGTAGAAGAAGAAGCTGAAGGCAAGGCTGACTTGCAACGTCAACTCAGCAAGGCTAATGCTGAAGCTCAAGTCTGGCGTAGCAAATATGAGTCCGATGGTGTTGCTCGCTCAGAAGAATTGGAAGAAGCCAAGAGGAAGCTACAAGCTCGCTTGGCTGAAGCCGAAGAAACCATTGAATCCCTTAACCAGAAATGCATTGGCCTCGAGAAGACCAAGCAACGCTTGTCCACCGAAGTCGAAGACTTGCAATTGGAAGTCGATCGTGCCAACGCTATTGCCAATGCCGCGGAAAAGAAACAAAAGGCCTTTGATAAGATCATTGGTGAATGGAAACTCAAGGTTGACGATTTGGCTGCAGAGCTCGATGCCTCCCAAAAGGAATGCCGCAACTACTCCACCGAATTGTTCCGCCTCAAAGGTGCTTACGAAGAAGGTCAAGAGCAATTGGAAGCCGTCCGTCGTGAAAACAAGAACTTGGCTGATGAAGTCAAGGACTTGCTCGACCAAATTGGTGAAGGTGGCCGCAACATCCACGAAATTGAAAAAGCCCGCAAGCGATTGGAAGCCGAAAAGGATGAACTTCAAGCTGCTCTCGAAGAAGCCGAAGCCGCTTTGGAACAAGAAGAAAACAAAGTATTGCGAGCTCAATTGGAATTATCTCAAGTTCGTCAAGAAATCGACCGCCGTATTCAAGAGAAAGAAGAAGAGTTTGAAAACACCCGCAAGAATCACCAACGTGCTCTCGATTCCATGCAAGCTTCCCTCGAAGCCGAAGCCAAGGGTAAGGCTGAGGCCCTTCGCATGAAGAAAAAGTTGGAAGCCGATATCAATGAATTGGAAATTGCTTTGGATCATGCCAACAAGGTTAGTATTATATCGCTGAAACGAAGTGCCACATTTAATCAGATTAGATTTTACATAAACTTATTTACATTATTTTTTTTAAATTAATTGTTAGGCTAATGCCGAGGCCCAAAAGAACATCAAACGCTACCAACAACAACTTAAGGACATTCAAACAGCCCTCGAAGAAGAACAAAGAGCCCGTGACGATGCACGCGAACAATTGGGCATCTCTGAACGTCGTGCCAATGCCCTCCAAAACGAATTGGAAGAATCTCGCACACTTCTTGAACAAGCTGATCGTGGCCGTCGTCAAGCCGAACAGGAATTGGCTGATGCCCACGAACAACTCAATGAAGTTTCCGCCCAAAATGCCTCCATCTCCGCTGCCAAGAGGAAATTGGAATCTGAACTCCAAACACTCCACTCTGATTTGGATGAGCTCCTGAATGAAGCCAAGAACTCCGAAGAAAAAGCCAAGAAGGCTATGGTTGATGCTGCCCGCCTAGCTGATGAACTCCGCGCTGAACAAGATCATGCCCAAACTCAAGAAAAACTAAGAAAGGCCCTCGAACAACAAATCAAGGAATTGCAAGTTCGTTTGGATGAAGCTGAAGCCAATGCACTCAAGGGTGGCAAGAAGGCTATCCAAAAATTGGAACAACGTGTCCGCGAATTAGAGAACGAATTGGATGGAGAACAAAGAAGACACGCCGATGCTCAAAAGAACCTCCGCAAATCTGAACGCCGTATTAAGGAATTAAGCTTCCAATCCGAAGAAGACCGCAAAAACCATGAACGTATGCAAGACTTGGTGGATAAACTCCAACAAAAGATCAAGACATACAAGAGGCAAATTGAAGAAGCTGAAGAAATCGCCGCCCTCAACTTGGCCAAATTCCGTAAAGCCCAACAAGAACTCGAAGAAGCCGAAGAACGTGCCGATTTGGCTGAACAAGCCATCAGCAAATTCCGCGCTAAGGGACGTGCCGGTTCCGTTGGTCGTGGTGCCAGCCCTGCGGTAAGTGTCCAAACTAGAATCATCACTCTCTAAAATCGAATGCTTTTTATCAACTGCCAACCATTTGCCAAGTAATAACGAACCATTTTCTCTTTATTATTTTATTTCAAATGTCTTAAATCTATTGCAATAACCTCATGCAGATTTAAATTACGCAAAATGGCACTGTAAATGATTCACATGGTCCACATAGAGATTCAATTAGCAAAAAAGAGAAACTAGATCATAAGTCAAAGCTTTATGCATCTCTTTTCAACAAAAGATATGCAACATTCTACATTCAATTTATTACTTTAAACCAAGTCAAAAAATATATTTAAAAGAAACAAAAAAAATCAACAACCAGCTTACAAAACCCAATTTATTTCATCACAAAAAGCATCAATCTCACCGCAAGAACCAAAAACAAAGAGAGTCATAGTCAAATCAATAGAAATCAACCTGAATTATATAAAATCAAACTTCTCTGCTTTTTTACCGATAATAAAATAATTTTATTATTACTACTACTACTATTATAATTGTATATGTATGTGTGTGTACAACAGCCGGCAGCATCTAAAGGTGGTCGCAAAAGTGTGTTGAACCAGTAAACAGTCTTTCATTACATTTGTAAGTGCCAAATGGCCATGAGCCGCAAAATCTCAAATCCTGCAACCCTGATTCCAAATGAAAATTATCAATGTCTTATTCTGTCAAATCATTGAATTACACACACATACTTAAAACATAAATTCTCACCACTTGCACTTTTAACGCATTGAGTTGTTCGCCCTCTTTACATTACCTGTCTGTCACTCTCATGCGAGCAGTTTATAGAAAAAGTAAACTAAAGATATTCATTATAATATCCTACAGAAATCATTTCAAACTCCTTTAGTTTTTAGCCCTGTTTCTTGACGTTTTTGTTATAGTTTTCTTGGTGATATTTCTCTTGATTTAATCACGCATGCTTGTATTGTGAAACATTTCCCTTCTTACTTACATATTTAATATCTATTTAATAATTGTTTTTCTTTCTCCTCCTGCAGCCCCGTGGTATGTCCATGCGGCCACAATTAGACGGTATGGCTTTCCCACCAAGATTCGACCTTGCTCCCGAAGATTTCTAAATGCCATTAAAACATTTTAATTTATTTAATTAAAACTATTTCATAAATATTTTATTTTAATTTTATTTATAAATACTTTACAACAATTTTTGTTTTTTTTTCTAATTTAAAAAAGAAATAAAAACAAATTTAAAAAATTTTATTAAAAAATTATAAAACAACTTTAAAATCTCGAAACGACGGGAGGATAATAATGCACTTAGGCATAAATATCATCACATAATACCTACTAAGAAATGAATGTATTTTGTAAAATATCAACATAAGCAGCCTCTCTAGGACAAATAGATGATGAAAAGTGAATAAAGAAAAACATTTGCATATAGTGTAGTATCTAACTTTGGTCATTAATGACCCGGCATCAGACAAAATAAGCAAACAAACAAAAAAAAACCAAACACAAAGAAAAATATAAACTTATTTTTTTAAATACTAATTTTTGTATTATAAGAAAAAACTCTTAGTCCTGTCGTATAAAGAAAAATAAACGATGAAAGAAACAAGCAACACATACAACTGCACATTAAAAAATAAATAAGAATAAAACCGAAAATGCCAAAAGAAATGTTATTTATTTATGTATTTATTGTAAAATTCACACTATACACAAACACATGCACATTGATATTCAGCATGCATTGGAGACCTACACATATACACACTCCGACAATAAAACACTATGCATACATACATACATACGTCTTCAATTGCATTCATTCAATTAAGCGAACTAAACCAAATTGCAAATTTCACCTCCATCCTACTGCTAAATTTCTCTCTTTCACACTTTCACTCTCACTCATGCACCAACACAAACGCGAATACGAACACGCAGACAGACACACACTCATCTTATGGCGCGTATGTTAATGTTATTTTTTAATTAATAAAACACTTAATTTTAATAATTTTAAAATATACACATAATAATGATAATACTTAAAATAAATTAAAAAAAAAGGAACAAGTATACAAAAAAGGAACAAAATAAATGTAAATCAATATAAAATTAACTCGACAGTCGTTTCATTTACAAAACCATCTGGGTTCCATTTGCGATGACATACATTTCCCTGCAGGAAATGACACTAGTGAACCACTGATTCACTATTGACTTTGTCGCCAGTACTACTGACTAATTATACCCCACTCAATGCTTTTTGCTATAGACATTGAACATTTGCGTGTCATTGAAAAGAAACTACTGACATTGGAACTACTGATTAGATAGTTCTTTAGGGACCATATGAAGACATTGAAAACAGATAGTCAGTAGCACATTTTAGTTATTCTAGTATACTCCTTTGATAATGAAATTGCGAATTTGGTTCACATTTTAGTATTTTATTAAACAAATATATAAAAAATGGAACTTATAATTAGAAAAAATGCAATAACCGGGATTAATTCATTTATTCGTTCAGCATTCAGGGATTTTGTTTGCCATCTCTATTAAATAAATACACATATGTAGGTATGTTAATCAAAAATTTTATGTTTCGCTGAATTAGTAAAATCAAACACTTACGAATGAATCTGCAAGTATGACAAATCTTTAACTGATGGCACAAAATCTTCCACAGGGTAAAACAATTTCCATAATTGGCACTTTCACTTAAAATTTTGTAATTTTAATCAGAAATTATTCATAGTCAGGCTTAAGTTCAGTAATTTCAATTCTTATTGAATGAAATATTTTTATTAATTAATGTGAGTTTATAAAGAAGAGAAGAAAAATTAAACTTAAGGCCCAACTATAATAGGAATAAGCAAACTTAAGCAACTGTGCGGTTACATATAAAACTTATGTAGCAAACTATAATGTACTTATGGAACTTTTCGTCAAATATTATTTGCTTAAGCGAAGTGCCAAACTGAACGCACATTCCGTACGGAAAACACTGTTTTTGCATTTTTTTAAGCTCAAGCAAACAGCAGCAGAAAATATTCATTGATTTTAAATATTTTTTTATTGTTTCTTATTTTAAACTCAGAAAAAAAGCAAAAATTTTATTTTCATTCTTTGTTTTACAATACACATATACACACATACATTTGAGATTATTTATGTATGTTCACTTTTGTACTTTAGGTAGGCAAAACAAATAAAACAAGTAATAAAGTGGTGTATATAATTACACGTGAATTTTTAATAGATTAGGACATTCCAACAAGTTAATTTGATTGAATTGCATTAATTTAGTAGTTATAAGAAGAAACAAAATTGCTAAAAAAAATTTTGAACAATACCTATGTATATGTGCAACTGTGGCTAAAGAATACTTAATTGCATGTAAGTATATTGTGGCCACTTAAAAATCACATCTGAATTGCTTAAGTATTTGACAGACTTATCGTTCAATTCTGGCATTAGCTTAACCCAGCATATTCATATTATAGTTGGGCCTTTAGACTGCTGGGGGAAATACCGATACTTTTCTGTGCAGCCACGCACTTCATAAGCACCCTAGTTTTTTAATTTTAACATTTTCTATTTTTTACAATATGGATTGTTATTTTATATATTTTTTGCAAATTCATTTTGTATATTTTTTTTAATTATTGTTCAATACATTTAAATTCACCTTTTAATTTGATTTCTTAAACTAATTTTTATAAAAACTTAAATTTAGCTTTATGTCACTTTTGTTTACAACAAACCAATAAAACAAGAAGAATTATAATTGTGTGTATATGAAAGAATGTTTTCTACGCATTAAGAACAACACTAATAGACGCTCTGTTGACAATGTCACCTAAATAGTCGACGAAAGTGGTGACTTGGGGATACTTAACCACACATTTCCTTCAGAGTTATAGCAGGGAAGCCCAAAAATGTTTTGCAGCTGTATTGGTGAGATAATTTGAAGTACATACAGTGATACGAAAAAGTAAGCACATAGATTGTAATTCAAATTTAATCACAAGAAATTGTTAGGTCGTAAAAAAGTAATTTATTTATTTATTTATTTATTTACTTACTAAGTCTATGAATTTACAATTCTTACAGACTATTTATACATGTACGTATATACAATTTTGCAAAAGTTTTTAATTATTCAATGCGATTAGAATATTACTTTTGATTATATGATATTTTAAAGAGAAATCAACTTAAAAATAAAATTTATTAAAATCTCTACAACTTCTTATAAAGGGATCAGAATTAGAATAATTGGTTCTAAACGCTTTAATAGAAAGTGGTGAGTAATGTCGTGTAGGTCGCTGCGGAACGCAGAAAGAAATGTTTTCAATTAAAAAATTGCAGCCAGTATTACCATTAATTACATTTAAAATACACATAACATTTAGCATAGTTCTTCGACTACTTAAGGATGGTAGTTTAATAAGCGCAAGCCTAGCTTGATACGAAGGAAGATGTAGGGGATTCCATTGCAATCCGCGAAGGCAAAAAATTAAAAATTGTTTTTGTACCGATTCAATTGCATTAATATATATTTTATATGTTGGGTCCCAAATTATTGAGCCATATTCCAGGACAGGACGAACAAGAGATGTAAAGAGTTGCTTAGTAATATAGGGGTCTTCAAATTCCTTAGCCCAACGTTTGATGAAGCCGAGTAGACATCTTGCTTTATTTATAATTAATGTAATATGTTGAATAAAATTAAGTTTAGGATCCAGTAATATTCCAAGATCAGTAAAAGCACAAACAGTTTCCAGCTCATAGCTGCCTAAGAAGTATTTAACAGCCAAATGCTTCTTTCGGTAGAAACACATATGTTTAAATTTTTTAAAATTTAATTGCATAGAGTGCAGTTCACAATGAATTTTCTATGTGTATACTTGGTAAAATGTGAAAGTTTTCAATACATTTTACTGTTTTAAAATTAAACTACTTCCGACTTTATCAAGTAAGCAAATAACAATTTTCTTAATAAAAATAAGATCTTTTAAAGGTCTACCTTACTAACAGTGATGTCAATTTAGCCATTTTCTGGCTAAATTTAGTCAGTTTTCATCCCATTTAGCCGGAAGAAAAGTGAGTTTAGCTATTAGCTATTTTTTAGCCATTTTTATTTTAATGTAGCTATTTTTTAGCTATTTTTAAAAAACATGAACTTTTTTGTGACTTTCCATAAAAAATTCCATAACTAACAAAAAACACAACACAGTATTGTTTTCGCATTAATATCAATAAATCACGGTTCAAATTTGCCATTTTTGTTGTAGGAGTCTAAAAGTGCTTATATGAAAGAGATGGCTAAATTGGTAATAAAAAGATTTGCTACTCCGTTCTTGTAATTGTTGCATTGTTGTTGTAACTTGTCGGGTCTTATTGGTGATTTATGATATCAATCAAGCAAGGGTAATTTTTGTTTTACATGAGTGAAAATAAAAAATAAATTAAAGTTTAAATGAAAGTTTAAGGATTGGATTAGTAACCCAAAAATTTAAAGGTTGAATAGCAGAATGTACAAAAGAATAGAATTCGTATTGCACGTATTACAAGTTTGCACTACATGCGCAGTTGCGCAGAAGAAAAATTATTTTATTTATTACTTCAATTTATTGTTTTCTTTACACTTTAAAAAAGTTTTCGATTTGCTTTAAAAAAATATATAAAATACCTTCTGGTTTTTGATAACGTTCATGTCTTTTCCATTCGATGGCGCTTAGTCAATTTTTAGCTAGTTTTTAGCTATTTTTTAGCCATTTTTTGTCTACATTTAGCCATATATAAATAAGCTCATTACGCTTGAAATTTATTTATTTTTATTAAAATCCAACTTGATTTAATTATTTTCTTCGCCTCTAACTATCGCTTTAATTTCTCCTCAATATTATATCTAATCATATCGACATGTAAAGCATAATAATGCCTGTAAATAATATTATAGAGTACCTCTAATATGTTTGATAACATAAAAGATATTGGACATTATCAAACGCATTGTATACTAGTTACCTGAGTAAGCAGTCTTGAAATGTAAATACGTCATGTTTTTTAAATGTATTCTCGTGGCATGCATTATACTAAGCCAATAATAAATGCTGTCGTATTATAAACGAAGCACGATGGATGTTTTGGTGTACATGTATATGACTGTAAACAAGCGATCTTGTCTTGTTTATAACAAACAATGAAATTAAGTACTGTTGATACATGTATGCTTGTTATTTTGCATATTGTACGTTTGGGTGTGTGTGTAAGATTTAGATGGTACGCTATTATGTTTGTGTTTAAGGGAGGATTTTTAAAGCAAGCGCACACAACTCATGTAAATGCATGTGTGCGTTTGTATATGCGCAGAAAAATAAGAGAGCATACACAAATTATGTAGGCCAATGAGAGAAAAAAGCACAAACACCACAAATTTTTCAGTCATGAACTATTTTCTTCTTTACTCTTATAACTGCAATAAATTAAACAAATGTATTGCCGACAGCGTTGGATAGCGTTTGTTTCAGAAGATTTCCCTGTAGTAAAGCATTTGAAATTGCCCTCATATCTTAAAAGTTCTTATAAGACGTATTGTGCAGGTTTTTCTTGTATACCGAATAGTATTTTCTTAATTGCATCATCTAGGCGCACAGTAATGCGCCACGCCAACTTACAGTACGAATAGACGAGCAATTTTTATTTCTGAACATAAGAAATAACGTCGCACAGTGGGGCCTTTTGACTTTTTTCATTGCAAAAATCATAACTTTTGAAGCGATAAAGATATTTAAAAATTTTAAAAAGCATTTAAAAGGAAACGCCTTTAGCTTTAATATAAATGATTTGCACGGTCATATGTTAGGCGCGGCACTGTGCACAGTGTCTACTTTCGACTGTTTTTATTACAAACATAATAACTTTTAAGGTAAGAAAGATATTTTAATAAAAATGAGTATCATTATTGGCCATAGCGTTTTTTTTTTTGTTGAAAACATCATAATTTTTTAAGTTACCAAGAAATTTGTAATGGGGAAAAATTTAATTTTTAAATCTCTTAGGATCAAAATAAGTGCTCCCTTATTGTGATAGGCATAGGAGAGGATGACACCTTTGACCTTTTTTGTCGCAAAAATCATATATTAAGTAATGATATTTTTAAAATACAACTTTTTGTGCTTTAAATGACATTCTCATAGAGAAGTCTAGAAAAAAAATGCTACTGTAATATAACATGCTATATTAATATAACTATTTTTATTTATATTTCAGATAAAAATTATTGAAATATTTTTAATACTAATGTTAATTTATAATATTATTTTATAATATAATATATTATAATATGATATTGAGTTATTTTTATAAATTTTTTTTATAGTTAGTTTTCTTCAAAATAGTCAGTTTAGTTTAGATGTTATGTCTGCTGATAATTCAGTACTTTTTACATTAGATGGTACTGCTTCTTTTTTGGCAGAGGTAACCTTTTTATATCCAGGAAGAACATTCACATTATGATTCTTTAAAGAGCTTCGTAAAATATTATGTTTTTGGGAGGATATAGTCCATTAAAGATAGCAAAACATTTTTAGAATAACACATTGAAAACGTTACGTTCAAAGTTGGAAATGGGATTTTTCAAAACTTCATCAGAAGCTGCCCTTTTATCTAATTCATTAACATTCAAAAAGAAATGAAAACTTTAATATGTTCTGAACCTCATATTCATAGAATTTAAAAAATAAATTTCATATGCATTTGATTTAAAGTTTTTCATAAAAAATTTTCTTAAAATGGATTTCAAATACATTTAATTTTTTAAGAACATGAATGTTTATAAATATTTATAATAATTAAAAAATATTACTCTATTGTTTTGAAAACTAACAAATAAAATATTTTTTTAAACCCATGAAACACTGCAAGTTTTTTTCAGTTTAATTTTGCGGCTGATTTCAACAAGATCTTATTTTTACGAATGCAAAGTGAAAAGTTATAAGACAGAAATGCAAAGATGTTCAAACGTTTTCAGGAATACTTTGCACAATCACTTTGCAGGAGAACGCAAAGACTTTTGCAAAGAGCAAAAAACTTTACAAAGAGTGCATGCATGATACAATTATACTAGGTACATGCAGAACTACAACAAAATTACAACACCAAAAAACACATGTATTTTGTTGGTATAAACAAACCCCAAATTGTCGGAAACAACTGTCTTTTGTTTATAAAAATAACAATTACAGGGTAACTAAAGTACAATTGCAGACGCGGCATTCCTGCATGATTATAGTTATTCAGTGTTGCCAGTATGGGTGTAGTTAGACAGTGTGTAATTTCTACTCACATGTGTAGGCGATGTAATTGAATTCTTGTATAATATGTGTGTAATTCTGCTTTGGGTTCTATTTTTATTTATTATTGTTTTAATTTTAACCTACACAAAAGATGTGTAGTGTAATTTTCTTCAATGTGTAATTGGAGACACAGCCATGTGTAAATTCATTGGCAACACTGTAATCATTTTGTTTACACACATATATTAACATTTTTGCAGCTTGTAAACAAAGTTTGACAACTAGGTGCAATGTATACAGTGACAGGCTGGGCTTGTGCATGTACCTAGTATAATTGTATCATGAGTGCATGGAATTTACAAAGAGACAAAGTCTTTACATAAATAAGCTGAGTGCAAAGCAGTGTTGGGATATGGCTATTCTTAAATTGTACCATAAAAATGGTAAAATTTTACCAAATTAACTTCAATTGTACCAAAGTGTAGCCATCTGCTAACTTAGCGTAATATGTGAAGATGATCAATCGTGTTAATTGGCTGAGGTTCAAAAAATACCTCAGTAGTCATTGTACGGAAAATATTAAGCTTAGAACACCAGATGATATTGAATCTAACATTGCCAAACTTAACGAAAATATTAAACAGGCGCGCTGCTAGAAAGCTTAAAACCCCCGTTGAGTATAAATCACCTCTGCGCACATCTACCGGAGGTTGGGCAAGAAGCGATACGGAAAAATGTAAAATATTTGCTGAGCACTTAAAATCCGTACTAACGCCAAACACATGTACTGGTGTTGCTGATTTGCAGAGTGTAGTTGCTCTACCCCTCGACCCTTAAAGTTTAAGATGCGTGATGTACAAAAAGTAATTGCTGAACTCAAGCCAAAGAAAGCTCCAGGTATCGATGGAATTAGTAACAAGATGCTGATAAACTTGCCGCATATTGCAATAAGAATCCTGCTGTTTATTTTCAATGCCATATTACGACTGGAAGCTTGCCAATGTCAAAATTATTCGAAAACCTTCTCATGAAAAAATTGTCCCAAATTTTAACTGATAGTGGATGCATACCGGACCATCAATTTGGTTTTAGTTCAATTTATAAGAAAAACATTTGAAGAAAAGAAGTATTGTTCTGTCTTGTTTATTGATGTTTCTTAGGCATTTGGTAAAGTTTGGCATGATGGCATAATCTTGTAATTGAAGACATATCTACCAAATAATATTCTAAACTTTTAGAAAGTTATATTTTAGGCCGGAAGATTTCTGTTATGGAAGGAGAATTTATGAGTACGCACGAAACTATTTTATGCGGTGTACCTCAAGAGAGTATACTGGGGCAAGTTTTATATTTGACTTATACTTGTGATATGCCTGTGAGCAGTAATATATATATCTTCAGGAACATATAACGCAGCTTGAGCTATGGTTATGGAGAATAAAAGTTAACGAACATAAGTGCGTACAGATACCATTTACCTTACGAAAAGATACTTGTCCCCCCCCCCCATTATAATCACTAGTCAAATTATTCCTAAACATTCACATGTGAAATATCTTGGTATACACCTTGATCGTCGGCTTACATGGAAACACCATATTGACTCTAAGCTAAATCAGATAAAACTTAAGATATCTCAAATACACTGGTTGATTGGCAACCTGGACTGCAAACTTTTAATTTACAAGTCGCTTTTGAAGCCAATATGGTGTTACGGTATCCAGTTATGGGGCACTGCTTCAGCTTCCAATGTAGAGAGAATTTAACGAAGACAAAACAAAATTTTAAGGTTAATAACATCTGCTCCATGGTACATCAAAAATTAAAATTTACATCGTGATTTAAATATACCACAACTGACTGAAGAAATTGCAAGATAAGCAGGCAAATACTTAACTAAACTCGAGTCACATCCTAATCCCCTTGCTCGTAACATCTTCAATTTTACTGGACACATTCGACTTAGACACAAGGGATCTGTTACTCAATACTCTAGATGGGACTGCTTGAAAATACATTTATTTTTCCTTTTTGATTATCACTACTCATGTATTATTTACAACTATCATTAAGTCTACATATGTCCGACACTGGTCGGGCCTAATAATTATATTTTAGTTTAAGGATTTGATTACTTATTGTTAGTTCATATTTGAAGATACAATAAATAAATACATGTATTTGAAAAAAAAAGAACTTTTCAAAAATTCTCAACAGTCACCCTGGTAAAAGTATTACAAAAAATATTTTTATTGACAAAAGGTTTCTTACATGTACTTTCTTTTTCTTCATTTAGAACCAGGTGGCTTAGGATTAGGTTCGATTCTTAACAACTGCTTGTGCTGACCAATGATATGTTCCAAGTGATTACATTCCCTTAAGTCGCATTTGAATTCCTCCAATGTTTTGTAAAGTAAAGGATACAACTGTGGTAAAATACCATGATCTAATGTTGGAAACAAATGATGCAGGGCATGATCACCAAAATGTGTCAAGACCATAAATTGGGATCCTCTTATATCACCACGATCGATTATAGTGTCAACCTGATAAAGACCCCAATCACGATCCTCCCGATATGCATCACCTTCATGATAGATTTCGGGATCGTGATGAGCTGCATTCAAACCAATAACACAAAAGGCAAAACTTGCTAAAGCTGTTATACATAGCCATTGCTGCAGACACCACAAAATTGAATGACTCGAACATAAATACATAGACAAAGGCAGCGAAAGACAGATCAAGTCATGCCAATACATGATATTGCTGTTAAGTAGGGAGTAAATGATTCTAAAATAATTTAAAAAAAATATTAATTAGCAAATTGATTTCTTAGCAACAGGAAATAAATTATACCTGGTTAAAATTTGTATGAAAAATGCTGACGCATACGATATTGGTTCCGTTACCCAGGAGACATAGCGCATCATTTTACTTTTAACGTTAGGACTAGGAATCCAACAAAGTAAGGGTTCAAACATTGACAGTTCCAGGTCAATGAAAGAATTTGGATAGATGTGATGCGATAATGCATGTGATATGCGCCAGGCAGTAAAATTCATCATACTCAAATTAAATGCATACATCTGTAAATTGTCTCTTCTGTGAAAGTAGTTGTGAGATACAATGGTTGTCCAAACTAGAGCTGTACCTGCTAAGGCCATACATAGCAAACTATCAAACTTCGCACTGGCCATTGAAAATATAAACGTGCTTAGGAATAAACTTAAGTGAATTACCTACATGTAAATGAGGAAATATTATTAATTAAAGAAGCGGAAAAATATTTGAAGAATAAATACTTTATAGTGTTTTAAAACTGACATGGTTTTAATAAAAGTTGGTTTTAACAATAAAACCAACTGTTAAAACCTGGTTTTAACATACCAATTGTTTTTGTTAAAACCAACTTAAAACCATTTTAGAATTGGGTTTGAGTTGGTTTTATGAAATACAACCTTGGGGTTTATTATGTAATTCGATTCGAAACGGAAACTGTTCGAATTGTAATATCAATAACATACAAATTCGAACAGTTTCCGTTTCGAATCGAATTACATAATAACCCCCCTTGTTTTCGCTTTGCTAAATTCAGTGGTGCCAAGCCAAAAAGACCGGAAGCAGCTGATAATGTTTATGCCAGTAAATAACAATAGATGTCGGTTGAAAGATTTTCAACGTAAAAATGGATGCAGCAGCAACAATAATAAAAAAATTATGGAAAGTTTTTTTTTTGGAAAACAGCGAAAATATTTTTATTGACCTCTGGGAAGTGAAACTAGACGATATGACTACTAATATCGATTCGCTGATAAAAAAGTTTTATTTTGTGATTTATTTGTGCATTTTTTATATACAATAACTTGATTTCCAAGCACCTCTTCACTTTGTATTACTAGTTCCATAATTTTAAAATATTTATTTACAAAATATAAAATAATTTCAATTTTACAACGCATTGTAAAATTTCGGAGTTTTTCATACCAACAAAAACAGTTGTTGTACAGTTTGGCAAATAAGTGTTATAAAAAGCAGAAAAAATACAACAACAAACACACTCATTTTTGCGAGAAAATTTATTTAATTTTTGAGCGAAGTTATTAGACAGTCTGTGAGTTAAAACCTGAACTTAACAAACTTGCAGTATGAATGCAAAATCATAAGTAGGTTTTATGAAATGCAACCTTGTTTTACATGTACCAAATTGAAATGTCCGGAAGCAGCTGAAAGTGCTTATGACCAATTAATAAGAATAAAATTTAAGATCAAACATTTTCAACTTGAAAAATACAATCGCAATCGCAACAATATTACAAAATTTCCGGGGAACAAGAATATTTTTCACGGAAAACAATGAAAATATTTTTATTGACTACTGGGAGGAGAAAACAGACGACGTGACTGACATCCACCCTCCGATAAAAAAGAAGTCAGTTTATAACGTATGGCTTTATTAAATTTAAAAATCACTGATCACTGCAGAAGTCCGAGTTTCAAGAAACTATTTACAGAACGTTCCAAAGTTTCCCTGTCAAGAAGGAAATAAAGGGTGTTTTTTATAGAGTGACACAAGTTTAAAAGTCTTTATAAAACAAAGGAAAATATTTGTAAATTTTAATTGAACTTTAGAGATTTTTAATCAGGAATAATTTTTAGTCAGGCTTAAGTTCAGTAATTTCAATTCTTATTGAATGAAATATTTTTATTAATTAATGTGAGTTTCTAAGAGAAGAAAAATTAAACTTAGACTTTAAGCTGGGGGAAATACCGATACGTTTCTGTGCAGCCATGCACTTCATCAGCACCCTAGTCTATCTACTTGGGTGGAGATTCTTATTAACATCAGCTATTTAACTTAAAATTTCAATGAAACGGAATATGAGAAACGATTGTTGTGTATACAATTGATTTACCTTTGGTAAACACATTTATAAGTATCACCATTAATTTTCTATTTTCCATTTTTCTATTTAGGTTAGCACGAAATTATATTACTATAGCTAAGTATATTTAGTTATTCATTCAATAAGAATTGAAATTACTGAACTTAAGCCTGACTAAAAATTATTTCTGATTACAAAGAAAAATATTTTTAATATCAATAAAACGGGCTTTATTGGAAAGAAAAGTTAACCCCGCCAGCCATGTGTTTCGACAAAAGGTTGTGGATTCTCCTCATTCCAAATTCGGCAATTCTGCTTATTTACAATTATATACGCCATAACGATTATGTATGCCATAAAATGGAACAAGTGCACAAGGAGTTATTCATCAAACTCCTTGTGCACAACTATTTGGATTACAAATTTCAACAATTTGCACGCGTTGCTCTAGTGTAAGTCGATTCACAATGAAACTTCAAAGCAAACTAAACAAAAAGCAACTATGAGCTGTTAGTCCCGGTTCACACGTTTCAACTTTTATTTCTCAACTCAACTCGTAGCTGTAAGAAAGACGGAGATGGAAATACAAATATCTCGTTATTTCTTACAGCTGAATTACGAGTTGAGCAACAAAAAGTTGAATTTTTACTCGTTATATACGAGTAGTTTCGTATATAACTACCCAGCAAAAAATTCCAAAATAGGTAATTGGGTTTGGAATTATGCATTTTTAATGGAATTACTGGATTTCCAACTTAATGATTTTAAGAATGCGTAAGACTAAAATAATCGATTCTAGGGAAATACTTACTTACTTGCTTATAAGGCAAGTAGTTCTGATGGTAATGTGTAATTTTTTGCTGGGTAATAGACAATTTTGTACAATCTAACATGATTGTAAACAGTTTAAATCAATAAATACATGTCTGAATTAAACAGTTTTTCATTAGTAATTAGTGGTGGGCACATGGCACACAAGAAATGCCAGATATAAACTCAGCCCTTAAAGTCCTTAAGTTGTAATTTTTAGGTCTGAGATACTGCTAAAGTCAGGAAAGTGAAGAAGACTGCATGAGACTTTAATATTTTTTTTTTCGTTTTCAGCATGTGTATGTAGTATATGATATTTTTTGTGGTTCAACGTATCGCATTGGTTTTTTCTTTCACTGAAAGATTTGATCAAAGGCTATTTTGAGTATTTTTTTTAAATACATTTATTTATTTATTGTATCTTCAATTATGAACTAACAATAAGTATTCAAATCTTAAATCTAAAATATAAGTATTAGGCCCGAGTGTAGTTGCGCTACCCCCTCGACTAATAAAATTTAAAATGTGTGATGTACAAAATCTAATTGCTGAACTCAACCCGAAGAAAGAACCGGGTATTGATGGATTTAGTAACCAGATGCTAATAAAATTGCCTCGTATTGCAATTAGAATCATGTTATTAATTTTTAATGCCATTTTACGACTAGAGTATTATCCCCACAGGTGAAAGCTTGCCAAAGTTAAAATGATTCCAAAGCCGGGCAAAGATCTGACCAAGGCAGAATCATACAGGCCAATAAGTCTGCTATCAACAATGTCAAAACTTTTCGAAAAACTGTCAAAATTGTCCCCAATTCTAATTGGTAGTGGGTGCATCCCAGACCATCAGTTTGGTTTTAGAAGTCAGCATAGCACCATTGAACAAACGCATAGATTGGTTCAATGAATAAGAAAAACATTTGAAGAAAAGAAGTACTGTTCTGCACTGTTTATTGACGTTTCGCAGGCATTTGATAAAGTGTTGCATGAAGGCCTAATTTTAAAATTAAAATCATATCTACCAATAAATTTGGTGAATTTATTAGAAAGTTACATTACTACCCGGAAGTTCACGGTTGTGGAAGGAGAATTCATGAGTGTGCCCGAATCTATATCATCCGGTGTGCCACAGGGGAGCATACTGGGGTCAGTTTTGTATTTGATTTATACTTGTGATATGCCTTTGAGCAGTAATATCCATACATCTACGTTTGCCGATGATACAGCCTGCTTAAGTATGCATGAAAATCCTCATGAGGCTTCGCGATATCTACAAGAACATATTACACAACTGGAACTATGGTTAAAATTATGGAGAATTAAGGTACACGAGCAAAAGTGTGTTCAGGTAACATTTACCCTGCGAAGAGATACTTGTTCCCCAATTCGAATCAACAATCAAGTTGTTCCCCAGCATTCACATGTAAAATACCTTGGTATACACCTTGATCGACGACTTACATGGAAACATCATATTGACTCAAAGCTAATACAAAAGAAATTTAATTTAATTCAGATATATTGGCTGATTGGTAGAAATTCAACACTCAGCCTAGACTGCAAACTTTTATTATACAAGTCGCTTTTGAAGCCAATATGGTGCTACGGAATTCAGTTATGGGGCACTGCTTCAGCTTCTAACGTCGAGAGAATCCAACGAAGGCAAAACAAAATTTTACGTTTGATAACATCGGCTCCATGGTACATTAAAAACTCAAATATACATCGTGATTTGAATATGCCACTAGTGATTGAAGAAATAGCAAAATACGCAGGCAAATATTTAACAAAACTCGAGTCACATCCTAATCCAATTGATCGTAACATCTTGAATTTTACTGGCCACATCCGCTTGAAAAAGAAGGACACAAGGGGTCTTATACTCAACACTCTCCATCTTGAAAATATTTTTTTTTCTCTTTTTTTTTTTTGATTATCACTACTTATGTATTATAGGAGATCGATTTGTTAAATAATCACTAGTTAGGGAATTAAACAGTTTTTTGCTTCTCCTGAACAATCAGGGTGTTGCAGATAAACCATTTTGAATAAATGCCGTCGATATACTTTATGTGACGCTTATTAATATTGTGGATACTACACACGGAATGACAAACCTATATATATCCTTTTAAAATTTTTTGGTAAAGTGTATAATAAAAAAAGTATACATTTTTTATGCAAACAAAAAGAGAAGAAGGTTTTTAAAAGTGAAGGAATTATGTTTTATACCACAATTAAATTAAAAATCTCTTATTCTAAATGCAAGAAAAAAAGTTTGCGCAAGTATACACCATTTTGGTGATGTTTTTACTCATCTTGCTTAGATACGAGTAAATATGAGTAAGAAAGCTTTTTGACATTATTATAATAATAATTGTTATAAAAAGCAGAAAAAATACAACAACAAAGACACACATTCCTGCAAGAGATTTATTTTATTTTTGAGCAAAGTTATTAGACAGTCTGTGAGTTAAAACCAGAATTTAACAAACTTGCAGTGTGAATGCAAAATCAGCTGTTTATGGTTTTAACGTTAAAACCAGGTTTTAAGTTTTAGTGTGAAAACACTATAAGATCAGTTTTAACATTAGTTGTGAAAAAACTATAAAACAGCGTTGTCAGCGTAGTTCTTTTTGAAATTTTCGACACGAAAAATTTTAAAGTTGAGGTAAGTGTTAGCTACGATGCTTTTGAAGACCGGCTTCAAAAAGGATGGAGCTAAGTGTAATTTAATTAACTAAAACTTAGTAGAACAAAAGTAAGCAAATTAACTAACATGTGCATAATTCTGTGATAATAAGGAAAAACTGCTTGAGTCATATTTTACTGTTTTGCAGGGAAGCACTTACTTTTATGCTGTCAAATCGATTTTCAGAAATGTACTCCTTTTACAATTAAATTGGGAAATTCTCTGTTAACCTTTATTTTTTTAAGCAAACATTGTATTACGATGAATCAAAAAGATTCACATATTTCATTTGCACTGAAGTCTGAGTATATACAGGATAAATCTACATCAACTGACACCAAACACAGTGGACCAAACACAAAGAACGCTGATGATGAAGGTGAGCTAGTTAGTTGTTCCGTTCTGCTAGTGCTTGTAAATATTCAATTAAATTGATTCAAACGTTCTATAAATTTTTATCATAAGTAAACTAAATAAAACCAAACTAATTAATTTAAATTGTTAATAGTAACAAACCAAAAAAGTTTGTCTTAAGTAGAACAAAAATAAGCAAATTAACTAACATGTGCATAATTAGTAAAGAATAAACGACAATGGTAAGTCTGTTGTAAATTAGAGATGGTAAATTTGGGTTTTCATTACAAAACACGTTTCAGAAAAATTGAAATACGATGAATCAAAACAATTCACGTATTCCATTTGCAAGAAAGTTTCGTTATAAGGCAGAAATTTACATCAACTGACACCACACACAGTGGACCACCACAGAAGAACGCTGATGATGAAGGTTTAGTGGCATTCGAAAACGGCTGGCTGTTCCGTTCAACTATGTGTTGTCAGAATATTTACAACTAACTTTGATGTTATTTGTTCATTAATAATTATCACATGTAATTTGGCTTAAAAAGCGATACGAACTGTAGCCCGTTCAAATCATAAATATTAAAACCAAATTATTTTAAACTTTTTAGCAGCGCTACTAAAAATTTGTGAAAAATTAAAAAAATTTTAAATGTAATAACTTAAAAAAAATTTTAAAAGAAAATTGTTATTACTAAACTCATTATAATTTTAACAACCTATCGTGTCTCTTTCAATAAAATAATAAACTATAAAAGTGCTATTTGGTTTTAATATAAATTGCTGAACGAAATTTCTCTTTTTTGCTTTATACTCGCAAAAGCAATCAGTAAAACTTTATCATTACTATCGAAAGCCCGAGACTAAAATTTACTTACGTCTGAAGTTTTCTTCGGCTTGGTGTCAATAGATTTCAACTTCTCTGATACTCTTTTTTTCAGCGTTTTATAGAAACCGTTCTCGTGCAATGTGAGCGTATAAATCCTTGGTTTTACAGCTTCGCGTACTTTATATTTCTCAATAATTTTTGAGGGCGCCTGTGTCAGGTGATGTGCTTCAAAGGCTTCAGTTATGTCAAGCCCTTTTGTTTCTCTTATCCAAAATGCACCACCAGGGTGTTTGTTAATAAAATCAGTAAAGTCGTATAACGAATCATAAATACGCCACAAACCTTCGGCCTCATCGTCCTGACGTTTCCCGATCAACCAACTGCAAGTATTTTATTTTTTGTTTGTTTTTTGTTAGATAACACGTTCCAAATTTATGTTTGTTATTTAATTTTCACCTTTGGACAGTAACAAAACTTGAATTCCGATATGTGGGAAATTTCGTAGCTATGCTGCATTTCTTCCACTCTTCAGTCACCATTTTGAAATAAATTTCCTTATTTCAAATGCAAGGATTTGTATCCTTCAAATATTAAAATCAATGTTTGTCTTGGAATTTTTTTTCTCTACCTTTATTGACTAAACGTGAACTTGAAATAAATTAAAATTATTTATTTGTTTTCATATTTATTTCTGATTGCTTCTCAATCTAAATATATTTCAAATGCACTGCTGGTCGTCATCTTTGAATGAGAGATGAACGCCACTCACTACATGAACGTGAGTGGCGATATTTATGAACAAAATTGTATACGAAAATTAATATTTCTAAGTTTCTTAACTTCTTAGTTTTCACAATTTGCAACTAAATACATGCAACTCTACAACAATGCAAAATAAAAAGTTTGAACTTGTCAAAAAACGGACAACCACAACATGAAAAAATAAGTCGAAAGAAAATTGATGGAAAATTTAACACGACGCAAAAAGAGGTTTTAAAATAAAAGTGGAAATAATTTAATTATTAATAATAATTAATAATAAATTCAAACCGATGCCAAGCTGATGTTTTTGATCTGATAAAAAAAAATTTTGTAAGTAGATCTCTTCATCCAAGAGCTAAAAAAGTATTTTACATTTATACAGTTTCACTTACAATTTAGGAAATATTTACTAAAAAAATTTTAATTTTTTAAGGAAACAAAATATTTAATTAGCTTTTAAATGTATTTAAAATCAGTAATTATATGAGCATAATATTACACTGAAATCCAGTAAATTTGTACTAAAGTATTAATAGTGCAACACTGTTAGCTAACTTTCCATTTACTAGCTACAAGTGAAACAAACAAGTCACTGTCTTGTAAAATTCCTTGGCTGTTGAGTTCGAAGTAGACTGCAAGTGCCTAAAGTGTAGTTGTTTAGTAAAAGAGTTCGAGTGTATTGAGTTTTTCGAACTTGCACTTGTACTTGTAAGCCATTTTTTAGAAATTTTTTTTTGTCTACATTTAGCCATTATTGGTGAAGGAATTCTGGAATCACTGCTGCCCACTGACCACTGATACACTCATCAAATTGATGAAGCACTTCCGCTATACCTAGAGAGCTGAAATTTGGTACACAAATAGATCTAGGTGATCTAAAAATCCTAAAATTTTACCCATAAGGGCGGGCTACTCCCATACAATTAAAAACTTGTACTAGGGAGCTGAAATTCGATACAGAACTAGGTCTAGCTAAGCAGTCAACTAAAAATATTTGAAAACACAGAAATTTTATCCAGGAGGGCGGGGCTACGCCCATAAAGGTCAGAATTAACAAAGCAAATGTAATTCGCGTAACGGAAGCGATTTTATTGAAATTTGGCATGCGACAATGCAAGGCTGTAAATTTTTCGTTAAAAAAGTGGGTGTTGACACGCCCATACATTTTAAAACTCATATTCCATGTAGTACGGCTCAGCATATTTATATATAAAAGTTGCGCCAAGGAGCTGAAATTTGATATAAAAGTAGGTCTAGCTGAGAAACCAACTAGAAAAGCCTGAAAACCCAAAAATTTTATTTACAAGGGCGGGGCTGCGCCCATAAAAATTAAAAATTTAAAGTTGCGCTAATGAGCTTAAATTTGATACACAAGTAGGTCTACGTAAGAAACCAATTAGAAAAATCTGAAAATCCAAAAAGCTTACCAGAATAGGCGTGACCACGCTATTATTGTGCGAAATTAAAAAGTTAATATACAGCTTTTAACTCAAGCCATTTTAGTGAAACCTTGCATAAACGTTGCACATATGTATGTAAGATATTAAACTTCAACCTTAAAAAATGGGCGTGATCACACCCATGAAATGTTAGCCTAGTGTTAGATCTAGCATATTTTAAAAGAAAACTAGCATGAATTACAAGCATTGCTCACAACAAAGTTTTTAGTTTAAAATAGCGGGCTGGGTATGCTCATAAAATTTAAAGGTGTAATTTCGTGCTAGAGAGCTGAAATTGTATACACAAGTAAGTGTAGATGTGTAAGCCAATAGGAAAATCTTAAAACCAAGAAGTTTTATCCGGTATGCGGGCCATGCCACTAAGACTGAAAATTCCCTTATAATACAGAAGGTAAAGCGGATATTTATTTACTTCTTTACAAGGGAAAAATTATGACAAGTAAGCAGCCCAGTGAAAAAAAATGGAAGTCATTCTAGTGGAACTACATTTTCATTGCTTCCAAAAAATAGATATTTTTAATTTGCCGAGAGTGAGCAAAAAACCAACTAGGAGCTTGTTTTAGTCACACAAAACCTTGTAATTCCTCCATAGTGTTAGAAAATACTCACCAGAATTTAAAAAAAATTTATTTTTTTAAAGAAATTTATGAAATATTTTTAGTCTAAAATTTAAAAGTTATTTGCTTAAATTTACATGAAAACACTGTTTCGGGCTTAAATTCGTATAAAAAGAAACGAATTGTTAAAAAAGGCAACTATTTACCCTTTTTCCTAGATGAAAATATTATCATAGAACACAAAAAAGGAAATTTTTCTTAATATCGCTTCCAATTCGGTGACCAGGCATCGAAAAAGAGAACTTCTTGCAATGACAACCCTATGTAAAAATCATTAGATCGGATCGAAATTTTCACATTTTCATGACTTTTTTGGAGTCTCTTTTTTTACTGGGAGGTGGCCTAGAAATACTATAAAACCCCGACGATTTCATATTTATAAAATGCTTGGCAGATTATAGTGATATGTATTGTACAAAGAAAAACTTGTTAAAATTTTAATTTCACTACTTTTAATGGCCGAAATCTTAGATAGGAACTTGACCTTTTTTCACATTTATGTTTTTGTGCTCAAATAAATGTGAGCTTGGATTATACAGCTGCCATTTTAAATGCGACTTGACTTTGTCAATAGTAAAATATTTGGGGTTTACTTTATTATATCGTGTGGTAAAAATTATTTCATCAATAATTTAGTTTAATAAACTCGTTCACGTAATGACGGACAGATGTGCAATAGCTTTCCGTGAGCACCTGCCTTGACGGCCTTATCTCACGGGTGCCAAAGCACCGGGTGCTAGGTTAGACGCCAGACCATCGCCCCCATGCACCCTTTTTAGAATGAACCTATGCCCACTCCTCAAAGGCACATAGGTTGCAATCTTTGTATATAGTTATCCCTGTACTATATTCAAGTACCTTGCTTAGGTACTTTGAGCTATCTAAACTCTGCTGCTATGTCGAAGTCATAGCTGCTGCTTTGTCCGTGCCCATAGCAGCTTCTGTTATAATAGTGTCTGGCTGACCGCGTCACACCAATCACTATCATTGATTTAACACTGGGAAGCCAAGACTGTTCTCCCAGCGATTTTGGTAGCAACCACAGCCACCACGTTAATTCTCCGGCTTCCACGCTAAGGTGTTTTGTATACACCAATAGCGAGGTACCCAAGAGAATTCCTCAACCATTGCCGGCACAGCTCAACCATTCATCCGAAATGAACGCATGCCTGTGTCGCCAAATATCCACTGCCTACTCCACACATACCAAAATCATCCCTTAAACCCCGTGGGGTAGGACGAACTCGGCATTTTAGCAAAGAACACTGACGACCACTACATGCACTCAATAACTTCAAAGCAGCTCGGCTGTCGGGCCACCGGCACCCGTGGCTTCATCTCTATCGTCTTTTGAACTCAGGGGCAGCTCTAGGTGACGCTGCACCTAACTGACATCAACAGGACCTGTCTTCCTTTTGTTATAAATATGTGCACATCCTTTGCTCTGTTATTTCAGAGATCGGGTAGTAACAACATAAGTTCTATGGGTAATGTACCAAAGGTACGTCAATGGAAAAAGCCACATCACCCCAGCTGGGGCCACGGGCTTGCCACACCCGTAGTCAAAATAGACTCCCCTGGGGGGCGTAATGACGGACTATTGATGTACCTTCTACAAATAATGTGCTGAAAGGTACTTACCACTTAAATATTTATAATTATTTCACGATAAATACGGTGACAGCCGGCTTTGTTTTGTTTTCTTACTCTACTGACGTTTGACACCAAACGTCTGCGTTCAATTAAAATAATTTTTTTTTTCGATTATCGATGCCTTCACTGAAATGACTTGCGCTCTATAGGACAAACTATTTTTGCATTTTTCCAATAAGATATATGTAAATAATCTTGTTATATCTTTTTCAAAAAATGATTTTGTACAAATATTCGGTATACATATTGAGTAATGGTGTTAACTGGTGTTAAATACCTTAAATGTTTCATTAATATTTTGGACTTGTTTTTGAAGATCGTACATTAGGACACGTTCCCGAAATGACTTTTAATTTAAAATTTACTTTTTTTATTAATTGTATTGTTTGATGTACACATAAGACAGATTAGTTGTAGTATTTTATTAAGTTTCTTTTCTCAATAAAGTTAAGATTTAATACATTAATTTGCTTGAAACCCCAATTCTGCACCTTGGTGATTTTCAGCCTACTATGTGGACACAAATATTAATTTAGCGCTTAAATCTGTTGACTTTAAAATTTCTTTAATTTTATTAATAGAAATATAGAATCAGACAGCCTTCAACCACGTTCCCCAAGAAAAAAATTACACAAAAATTTTTGGGCATTTAATGAAATTTATTTATCTGACATATTGTCAGAAGTGTAAATACAATAATTGAAATTTATTTGCTGGTGGTCTAGCATGTCTATATACGCATTTTATTGGCGCTTGAACCAAATCATCAGTAGACATCGACCGCAACTTTTTAACAGTCACAAACCTCTTACTTTATTCACAGACTTCATATAGTTTTTAAAAGTCTGTGCATAAAGTAAGAGGTTTGTGACTGTTAAAAAGTTGTGGTTGAAGACTACTGATGATTTGGTTCAAGCGCCAATGAAATGCGTACCTATATAGACATGCTAGACCACCAGATAATAAATTTCAATTTTTGGGCATTGTTTTTTACTCGTGACCGTGCATGGCCCTGAGTGCAAGGTTACTCACGGTACCATCTTTACTTATTCTGCATTGTTTCTTTTAAAATTTGCTTATCAATGACTTTGAAGTTATTGGAAAATTAAAAAAGCTGCTTCTTAAGCTAGCTGCACTTAGCGCGATTGTGAATAAGGGCGTATAGACCATTATAAACTTTTGAAACAGTACGAGTAATTTAAGGGGTTGTTATCATCAATTATGAATAAGTTCGAAATTAATCCATAAAAGCTTTTTAAGTTTCTATTTATAGGTATTTCTATTGTTAAAGTTGAACTTCGAATGTGATTGCATTCAAGAGCTCGTGGTAGAATAGGTGAACATTTACCTACAAAAATGTTCCTCCTAACATTTTAACTACATACATACATTTCCTAAGCACATCCCATACATAAAATACATATGTTACATGTTATCCTATATCGATTTACCAAATACCGTGAAAAAGGTAACTTTGATGATGGTAATTATGAAAAAAAATAATTTTCTTGTACAGTGAGTGCAATTAATTAACATTTTCAATTCGGAATGAAAAATTGCTTAAACTTTATATAACTAAAGCAAAACTTTAATAATTTTCATCAGCAATTTACTAAGTGTTAGAAAATAACTAATTTGAAATAAGTTTCCAAATCCATGGAAGCTCTATGTACCTCATAAGTAGCAGTTTTGACCGCTGCAGGACGCAGATTTTTTAACCAAAATCCACGCTTATTAACTAAGAAAAAAGTCATTCAGATTTCTGTCCATTTATAATTTGTTGTAAGTAACAGCCTGGCCTGCGATGTCGACAAGAAATTTTCGATCGATGATTTGTATTGAAAAGGACAGTAAAATAAGATCTGGTTTTGTTTCTAATATAAGTAAGCAATAGAAAGTTGCTTCTCGACATCGCAAGCCAGGCCGGAGGTTATTAATTTTTCTATTTTATATGTGTTTATGTGTGTTACTTTAGAATTCCGATCTAGGTCTGATTGCAAAAACATTGAGTGCAAACACTGCCGTTTTTCTAATACAAAACTTAGCATCTTAACATCTTGGACTCTGGTAATAACACAAACTCAAACTTAAATTAAATGGGCTGAGCCACACTCATTAAAATTTAATTTTTTCACGTGCTTGTAGATAACCGAATCTTACAAAACTTGGCACACAGCCTGAACTCAGGAAAAAAACACGATCTTGCATTTGAAAAAGTGGGCGAGGTCACGCTCATTAAAGTTTATCGTTAAATTGTATAAATTCCTACTTATCCGACCCCAAGGAAATTTGGAAAAAAGCTTGGGTTCTTGGAATGGTATAATATTGTGCTTAAAGAAGCAGAAGAGGCTAATAAAATTAAAACTTTATGTTCAGTCGTTAAGCAGCTCTGGGTCGGGGAACATCTCTCGCGTCATCGTAATTATTTCTTAAGTGCGGTCAGGCTTGTGTGTGTTGTTTGGCCTTCGAGAGTTTTTCGTCTCGCTCGCACTGGTTGACTGATCTGCCACGGATAACCGTATAATCTTGCGGTTTTTTGTGGAATTTCTTTAACAACCACGTTGCCTACTTCCTATGTAAAGGCATAGGTCGTGTACAGTCAGTCACAAAACCTTTTAAAATACTGTTAATACCATCTTGGGCATATGGTCTACGTTACTCCGCCCATATTTGTGCAACACCATATTATGCAAATTTAGTTTGCATTAATATGTTTAATAAATAAATAAATAATAAAACTTTATGTTTCATATTACTTGCTTTCTCTTGATTGCTCTTAAAGTGGCAATATCTTACAAAAAGAAAAGGCAGTGGCAATACTAATATATTCGAAAGTCGTGATTACATCCCTGAATATTTAAAATTTTCACTAAAAAGTAAAAATAAAGCCTATTGAATAATAACCGATTTCAAACATAAGTACTAAAAGTTAAAAATTATTAAGATTATGGTAAATAAAATATTTTATATGCGCCTATGTATTGAAAGGCGAGTAGTTACAGTGGGACATATTTAACCAACTGCGACGTGAAAAAAACTTTTGAGACTTGTAACTTTTTTAAAAACTATGCAATTTTTATTGAATATAGCATTTTGATCTAAGCTAAAGATTCTTAAGAAGTAATTTTCGTGAATTTTTTTCCGCATCTCTCACAGCTTAGAAGATATTTTATTTAAAATAAACAAAAAAAGATTCTTTTCATAATTTTTTAGTATTTCTTCCACAGCTTTTTTGTTTATCGTTGGATTTTAAATTTAAGGCCATAGAAATTTACATATCAAATTATATTTAATACTTATCTTAAATATTATTAAATATTAAGTGACTATTCTTAAAAAAGAACCCTGCGTAAAAAAACTATATTTTTCCCAAATTTTAACTTTTTCAGAAAATCTGGGCGTATATTCGTATGTATGAAAAACTTATTTTCAATATTAATTAAAATGTATACATAATCACATAATTTAACGTGATAACTGAAACTTTCAAAATCTACTATCACAATTTTTTATAAGCACTTAAATCGAAAATATTTTTCAATATTGCTGAATGTGGGTGTAGTGGCCTTTGAAAACAGCTATTTGTTCCATTCTGCTTCGTGTTTGTCAGAATATTTACAATTAGCTTTGGTGTTATTTGCTTACTAATAATTATTAGATGTAATTTGTCTTGCAAAGCGATACGAACTTTACCCTGATCAAATCATAAATATAGAAACAAATGAAGTGCGAATAATTAAAATTTTTTCCTCAGTTTTATTGAAAAATTTGCCGAAATTCGAATGCTAGATTTCAATATAAAGTCCAAGAATAAAATAAAAAGTCATAGACCAAATACTGAAAAAAATTCAAGGCAAGGTGAACTATGGCCCACTGTAACTCCTCTCTAGTTCAAGATAGAAGGCTGTAAAGGCTCCTTCATATAAATCCAATTAGTAATTTAGAAGTTCCATTTATTTTGCAAAAGTTACCACTGTGTATGGCAATACATTTTTCTTTTGTGTTGTTGTAATTTATAATCAGCCTTATGGAGTTACACAAAAAAAGAATTCACCAATTAATATTTTCAATTAAGAATTTAATTGTGTTAATTAAATTTTTAATTTTTTTAATCAATTTGAGTGGAAAAACTTAATTGATATTATTAAATAGTTTATAGGTGAAAATTTAATTAATTTTTTAATTGATACTACAAATATTTTAATTAATATTACAAAATCATTCATATTACTTTTTTGTGTGTATGTACTTATGCATAACGAAAAACAGGCATGCAGTTAGTATAAATGGCAAAATTTAACATTCTTAACGAGTTTTGCCATAAAATTCTTATTAAAAATCACGCTAGGATTTAACCCATTATGCACCGATATTTTATGCCAAATTGTATGAAGAATTTCGTCAACGCCTAGTTCAATTTCGTTACTAATGCTACTCGTAACTTCATGCCTGTTTTTCATCATACATTAGGCTGAATATATTTATAGTCTAAGAACATAGGACACTTTTTTTAAGCGTATATCCGGTTTTCTTGATTGCATAAATCTAGACCAATTTATTATTTATATATAAAATTCATATACATACATTAATACATATAGACATTCATATGAATAAAAAATTAAACACACACATATTATGTTTATTTGCTTGAATTTAAATGAAATTAAAACATGTTTACGAAAACTTGTCTTTAAGTTCTTATTCACATTCTGGGATTAGTTATTTGTATTTATTAAAGATTATTTTTATTCAATAAAAACATACAAGATTTTATATAAAATGCTTTTAAGATTCTTATCAATCATAAATGAATCCAATACAATTTCAATGACAACGTGTTGGATTATTTCATTAAAATAAATAAATTTAATCTTTATTAGGTCGCAATATTTACAAACTAAATACTATACAAGCAATTTCCAAAGAATTTTAATGTATAGGTATATTGTAAATATATGCATATACATAAGTATATATAATATGTATATTACTTATATTATGTATGTATATGTGATATTGTTTACATAATATTTGTTTATTAACAGTAAACATCAGTGTCACAATCTCACAACACCACGGCGAATTGTCAAAATTCAAATATATTTTACAAAATTCTTTTATAATGTTGTTGTTATTATAGGCGGTAATATTCCAATTTTTTTATAATTCGAGAACGTATTACACAGTTCAACACAAGAAATTGCAATTCTCTAACGGCTGTTTCGCCACAGCTGTTTCGACTCACTGTTCAGTCACAACTACTTGGCGTGAGCGTTCCGTCACAGCGACTTCGAAAGAGTAAATAGATTGAGTTATTACTCAAGGGTTGTGAATCTGTAAGAAGACTTTGGACGCAGCTACGTTATCCCAGCCGATGTTATTCCCAACGTCACTTTTTAGATTTAAGATTTGAATACTTATTGTAAGTTAATTTTTTAATATACAATAAATATAATATAATAAAACACATTTTTAGCGCTTCTAAAACTTCAACAAGTCCATACATACTAGTGTCCTGCACAAGACCATTTATAAGACCTTTCAAGACATGAAAGATTATTTATATGCTTTACTACTGCGAAATATTCTACAACAAACGCTAAAGAACACTGTTGGCAAGACATACAACTGAAACAAATGTCTTGCCAACAGTGTTGTTTAGCGTTTGTTTTAGAATATTTCGTTGTAGTAACGCATTTGAAAAATCTCTCATGTCTGTAAAGGTCTTATAAATGGTCTTGTGCAGGACCTTAATGCATTCATACATATATACATTAGAGTGGCCGTTAGTTGTATGGAATTTTTTTTTCGATTTCATCTATTCTCAACCCCCCCCCAAAAACGGTTCAGTTTTAAATAAAAAATAATAAAAAAAAATTCATAGCGATAAGTTGTGTTTTAAGGGGTGCACCCGCCCTTCAAAGTTGGCCTTCAAACACATTTTTCAAAGTTAGTTTTTGCATATGACTATCTTTTTAAAAAATCATTTTACAAGAATATGACATATGGCAATATTTTAGATCTTCAAGTCAACAATATTAGTCTTAAGGAAATTTTTAGCATCTGCAATAAGCGATTATGTATTATTAATTATTTCATACGTATACAAATAGTCAAACGAAAACTAAAAAATTACATTGAGTAGTATGATATGACCGACTATGGCCCATAGGCTAGTTATACATATCTAATTGGGGTATTCACAAGGGTGTCTTAAGTGTCCTAATGTCTTAACATTTTAACATAGTTTAAAAAAATTTTTGTTGTGGCTCAAACAAAAAGGTCATAAAGTAATAAGACTTTCTTAGCTACATTTATTGTTTGTCAAATTTTAATTTATGAGTACCATTTGAATACCCCAAATGAATAAATAAATGAAAATGAAATGAAATTAAATGAATATATGGGCTTGAGGGCCAGACACAACTTATCAGTGTAATTTTTTGTATTTTTTACATAAAACTGAACCTATTTGGAGGTGAGAATAGAAGAAATAAAAAAAATAAAGGCCACCCTAATGTACATAATCAAAACAAAAGGATTCAGTTCATATTAACATCTTCTACAAAAATATAAATCATGTCCGCTATCTTCTACTACACTCTATACAATATGTGGTTAATATGGTTAAATATGGTTAAATAAAAAGGGAACGGGATCTTATAAAATTAACTATGTAAGTCCCAAAAAATTTAATGAAATTAATCCCAAAATTCAAAATGGAATAATGGGCCGTCCTCATTTTACGTAACGCTCTAGGGGATAGGAGGGTGTTAGAGCTTTATTACGATTTGTTAGGGTAGGGGGAGTGGGTGGGTGTGGAGGAGGCCTTTGAAAATGTTATGTAACTGAACAAATTATTAATTTCCTACAGAAATGCGTTTGTTTTTTTTTTCAATTTATTTATTTAATTGACCACACGTGTTACCTGCATATATTATGTATGTATTAGGGATGTAACGAATGTCATTTTTTGATATTCGCGAATACGAATACGACCATTTCAAACGATATTCGCGAATACGAATACGAATATTATATGCAATATGAAATATTAAAAATTTTTATGAAAAAGGACTTCACACTCATGTTGGCGTACTTTGAAGTTAATAAAAAAGTACCCAAAATTGTAATGATCGTCATGAAGTAATATTTGAAAATGATACAAACCAAAAATTTTTATAAAAAAATCAATTAGGTCAGTTTATACTAAACTGACCTAAAGCTCAAAAAAATAGTTTTGTAATTTAACTTAAAAAAAAGGTCGAAAAATTAGATAAAAATATTTGTTAAAAAAAATCAATGTATTTCTAAAAACTATAATTTTTAGTCATTTATTTAAATTTCGTTTAGGATTTATGCATTTATTTATTTAATTTCTTTGGAAAAATATTCGTATTCGCATCCGCCTGAATTTAGCGAATACGAATACGAATATTCGTGCATCACTAGTATGTATACATACATATGTACATACATATGTACATGTGCCGAGTGTAAATTTTTGATATTCACGAATTCGAACTCGAGTATTTAAAACGATATTCGTGAATACGAATATTTAAAACAATATTCGCGAATACGAATATCTTTTATATGTGATATTTATAGACATTTAATTGCGATCTACATTAAAGCGTACATTAAAGCTTATGAAAACTATCCAAAAATTTAATGGTTGTTAAATAACATTTGAAAATGATATAAAGTTTTTATAATAAATGAAATAAATTGTAGTCAAACTGATTAAATGGTTCTCAGTTCCTCATCTTTATCAATTACAATAAAATACGTTTTTAAATATTCATAATATACATATATATGTACTATGTTCTAATTTCCAATATGCAAGTCTTATTGCTAAGCTGATTAGTTTGCTAGGAGAGAGGGACGAGGCGAAAAGAAACGGTTATGTTCCCCTCGTCTCTCTTTCCAACAAACTAATCATCTTAGCAATAAGACTTGCATAGTGTAAATTACGACATAAAAGCTTCTTTCCATATCAAATTGCAAAATATATTAAAATTAAATCCACCAAATACATAAAAGGAAATAGTGCACAAAATAAATTTCGCTTCAAAAAATATATTCTTCCATACATGTATGTACATGACAATAGGTTTGTTCATTTACTGAAAATTATTACGAATTTGTAACAATTGTTACTGGAAAGTGTTCATTAACTCAAAAAGTTTGCAAGGAAAGAGCGTCAAAAGAGAGAAAAAAATTGAGAGACAAACAAATTCCTACAAATTATTACTAGTAAAATTTTTACTTGCAAGAATTATCCAACCACCTGTTGTGTGTTTTGTTGACAAATAAATTATTTAAAAAATATCTGAAAAAGTAAAACTGAAAAAATGTGTATTTGTTTGTTAAAAAACATGTATACTTATGAAAAAAGAAAGCATGTTTTCCTAATTTATTGTGTTTCTTCTATTAAGCCATATAAATTCAATTTTAATGGCAAATAATTTTATTTGTTTCTCATGTGTGATCAGATGTGGAAAGTCGAATTCCCTTATTTGTTAATGTAATAAAATTAAAAAATTATGAAAAATGCATTAAAATGGTAAATATACATGAAACTGTGTAAAGAATTTCATATTAAATATCAATTTCTTGAAAAAATTGCAATTTAAAATATTATCAAACAAAATACACCAGAAAAAGTACAATTGTATCATGATTTCCATCCATGGTTCTGATATGAATAAAATTGTCTTGCAAGTTTTTACAAGTAAAGCGTTCATTTACTCTTTCATATTTGGGAGAGTAATTTTGTAAATTTCTACCTTACTCTCTCGTTGCTAGTTTCTACTGGGAAAGTAAATGAATAGACCTAATATCAAATTATTAAATTTAAAAATTTTTGTTGGTCAACTTGAGGCAACAATGTTTAAGTTTTGAGAGATGTGTTAATGGAAACTTTCATGATCCAAGATATAATTTTTTTTAGTTTCACGCACATTTTAGATTTATTTGAGATCGTCACCTCCAAGCTATCTGAAACACACGACTACTTCACGTACAGACACTAGTGAAAGCGACCGTGAGACTAATGCTAATTCTCATCTTGGTGTTTCAAATTCTGCACAATCATCAATACGGAAAACAATAGCAGACTATTTGGCGGAAAATATAAATAAATATCTTTTTTAGTTATTACAAACTAATATGCATGTGTGCCATTCATTTAAAGTTCGTTTTGGTTTTATGAATGGGAATGATCGAATATTTCGGAATTCAAATACGCATCACTAATACATACATACTAGTGATGTAACGAATGTCAATTTTTGATATTCGCGAATACGAATACAAATATTTCAAACGATATTCGCGAATACGAATACGAATATTATATGCAATATGAAATATTAAAAAAAAATGTTATGAAAAAGGACTTCACACTCTTGTTGACGTACTTTAAGTTAATAAAAAGTACCCAAAATTTTAAAGATCGTCATTGAATAATATTTGAAAATGATGCAAAGCACAAATCTCTACAAAAAAATTTAATGTATTTGTATATAATGTATACGAATACATTTGTATTCGCATCCGCCTGAATTTGGCGAACACGAATATATTCGTATTCGCCTGAAAATAACCGAATATTCGACAATTCGAATACGAATATTCGTGCATCACTAATACATACATACAGTTTAGGAATAACTTCTCCAAAAAACCATAATTTTTGGAGTTTGAGGACACTTGGAAAGAAATTTAAAAACTTGTATTGCCAATATATGAAGTACGTTGATAAGTAAGTTTATTTAATTTTTGTCGACACACTGTGCTAGTTGTTGTGAGTCAAAGGCATGAAGGCGCAAAGAAAATAAGAAGTAACCAAGTGAATGAAGTGGTCACTGCTGCATCAACAAATAAGTGCAATGCACGGGTACGAGAGTTGTTCAACAATGATTCACAACATAGTCTAACAAGTGAATTTAATACAATGAATTAAAATTATTTTTTTTAAATAAAAACTTTTTAAACTATTTAATTAATTTTTTAACTAATTTTTACGTTGTTCCTCGCGTGGGTCATAGTTTTGTTACGATCTGCTACTGTGGTGTGGAAGGGGGTCAACTCAGGTGAAACAGCGTTACGTAATATATGGACAGCCCCTTAGTCCAAATTTAGTGGACTTTTTTTATAATCAAGTACATGTGCCTTCCGATGTATATGTCCAATTCAAAATTTATTTCAAAAATTAAATCAAATGGACTATTCAAAAACTAGACCACCAAAATCGCTAAAGTTAATATAGGGTTTTGTTACTCTTTGCACAGTGTTGCACAGTGTAATAGAAATTGAAAAATACTTTGATTAAAATTAATAATGGAAGAAAATACTTTAAAGAGATTCTCTACAATATTTAATATTAAAAAAAATGAGAGTACGCGATTATTTTTATTACACCTACATGCATGTTTGTTGTTATGCTGTTATGCTGTGTCATTGTCGCACCACATTCTGTGTGAGGTATGTTTAGCCATTTATAAGGCCTGCAGAACACGGCAAGTAAAAAGCCACCAGCGCATGAGGCTGAAACAAAATCCATAGGTGACACATGTATCAAAAGCGGACGTATGTACATATGTATTTCTAGAAGCAGAACATGTATAACCATGCGAATGTCTACATCGTACTGACGTCACTATAACAAACCATGCAGCCAATGCTACTTCATGATGGCTTAACGAAATTTGAATCATGTCGATTTGAAGCCATTAGCAAATCACGTACCTAAATATATGTATATAAGAAACTCTTTCAAATTTATAGTGATTAACACATAGTCCCAGTTCACACTAGTCAAGTCTCATTGCTAAGCTTATCACTTTTTCTTCTTTGAACTTTCATCGGTGTCTACACAATTCAAGTCTTATTTTTCAGATCATATTTTTTATGCATAGTTTTGTTTATGCATGTGTAATGTTTTAACATTACGAATGAAAAAGCAAAACGTACTGATAGTACATTAAGCTGAGTACTCGTTTCTTTTCCCCTCGTCTCTCTTTCCTACAAACTAATCAGCTTAGCAATAAAACTTGCATTGTGTAAACAAGGACTTAGTCACTATTGAGGTAGTTAACGCGGGAAATATTATAAGTATCTAATGTATAATTTCAGATTAGTTACGGAAATTTATAAAATTGCATTTGATACTTTATAAAATAAATAAAAGTTTAATATGCATTATCCGGCAGACGAGCTGTATACTTCTTAGTCCTCGTCTATACAGTGAAGCATTTGCTGCAAAACATTTGAGTTTGTAGGCGAGAGGGGAAAGAGGAATGGCAAAGGGTACTTTGTTTCATGTGCACGAAGTTCTTGTTGAGTACGTCATTCTCGCTCATTCTCATGAAAAATATATGAGAAAATGTATTCACCTGCAAAACAAAAACTTCACAGTGTGGACACGAATGCAGTTTCAAAAGAGAAATCAAAAATATTTCGCAGCAAATGTTTCACTGTATGGACGAGGACTTAAGATTTTAGGTTCCGGTGTTTCGAATTTATTACAATGTATGACAAAATAATAAATGTGAAGTGTTACTATTTTTCGAGTAGGTTTGTTTTATCAAGCATAACAACAATCTATATTTCAAATTTTCCAAACACCCCCAAAATCTTGAGTTACGGGTAAAAACGCGGTTTTTCGTACCCGTATTCACTTATCAACTTATCTAACTAAGTTGAATATCAACCAATTTTAAATTTGTCAACGGATTTGGAAAGAAGATTGAGAGAGAGCAAGACCTTTCGAACGATTTACATTTTATTCCAAATATAATTTTATCGGTTTTTCCGTCACTTTTCAACTTTGTATTTGTTCTTACGCAGTTTATTTGTATTGCAACCATACTATTTATGAATTTATTTATAAAGCGTAATTTATTAGTTGACTAAGTTAATTGACTGAGTTATTAAATATTTTATTCGAAGACTTTTTGTAAAAAAAACTATGTGTTGTCAGAATATTTACAACTTACTTTGATGTTATTTGTTCATTAATAATTATCACATGTAATTTGGCTTAAAAAGCGATACGAACTTTAACCCGTTCAAATTAGAAATATAGAAACAAATTAAGTTCGAAAAATAATAATTAAAACTACCTGAATGATGTTTTTAGCATTCTATTTATGCGCTTTATGTATGTTTGCTTCCAGGATGGTTAAAGTACAATTTAATAGACGTATATCAACACATTAAAAATTGGTACAACAGTGGTCGCGAAACTTTTTTTTCTTGAGAACCAAATTTTTTGCAACCACCAACCCTAATATTCCGCAAAATTATAATTGCTTATAGTATTTTTACATGAGTTAAGTCAGTTTGGTAAATTTTTATTATGTTATGTTATTTAGTACAACAGTCATTTGCAAATTGCACTCCTCATGCTCATGTATAAATCGCATTAATTATTATAGGGTTAGGGCACTAAGTACACACAGAAAAAATAACAATTTAAAATCACCATGCAAAAAGTTTATTTCAAATTCATTCCAATCGTATTAAATTTAGAAGAAATATTATGCATGCTTTGCTCAAAGCTGCAATACACTTTTGTGCTTAGTTATGTGAGTTGTTTTTGCATTGTTGTTGATTTTGTAAACAGCCGACAAACTGCTGCTGCCTGATAGGCAGTGTACTAGTCTTGCAGTCGGAGGATGGCAGGTTCGAATTCTAGAGTCGAGTCAAAGTATTTTGTATTTTTTTTATTAAACTTTTCAAATAAATTGCATGTTAAATAATCAATTAAATAATAATGAATTAAAATTTTATTCATGATGGTACATAAATATTTAATGTGTACCTAAAGAATATTTAAGTTGTTGTGGCTGCAGGGGTAAACACGTTGACTACCACGCGATAAGTTCCGAGTTCAAATCTTGTCCGGGAATGCCAATTTATGTACAAACAAATATTTTCCTGATGTCTATGTCAACCACATGTGAGTTAAATAATTAATAAAATACATTTACTACATTATATTAAATTCGTGTTGTTCTAACTTGAAAAAATTTTGATTCAATATAATTTTTCATTTAGATTTTAACAGTGCGTAAATGTTAAATCTAAGTCAAATAAAATTATATCAAAAGGAACAATTTTCTTTGGAAATTACTATAAATCATGTTAGATTAACATGAAACACATATGAAGCAAAATCATTGCCGGAAAAGATTAGAATAATCTTCTTTATGTAGATTTTAAGTTAAAATTTTTCTGTGTGTACTTATGTATAATCTCAATGAAGTTTTAAACTTTAACACTCAACGAAATTAAGAAAAAAATTGCTGACATCACGCCGTGATTGGTTCAATATCTACTCCTTACTACCCTCCAAATAAAATGAAGCTCAAGTCACTTTGTAAAAAATAAACAATATATTTACATATCTGTGGCAATAAATAATAATGGCTTAAGTGGAAATTTTTTTTTGTATTTGATATATTAAGGGTTTTGTCTAAAATAAATTGTGTTTCGTTTTTATATACAATTTTATAGCCAGCGAAAAAGATGTACATTTATTTATAATAAAACTTTTAATTTTATAAAAAATACGAGTGCCACTCGGGGACTGCGCGGTAAAGCTATTGCTTAGCATTTTTTATCAACTTATGCAAATTTATTTTTTTAAATAAAAAACCTACGAAAACCTAAACAGACAATTTGTTTGTGTTTATCGTTTTGGTCAACCACGATTGCTCTCAAGTTAGTGCGCTGCACAAGACCATTTATAAGACCTTTCAAGACATGAGATATTTTCAAATGCTTTACTAAAGCGAAATATTATAAAAATAAATTCAGTGAAGTGCGACTTTGATCCGCGCACGAAGGGTTCCGTACGGACACGAGATATGTAATTCAATACGAACTTTAGCTAATATAAGCTATAGTTTTGGGATTTTTTTCGTTTTTAGGATTTTTCGGTTTTAAGAGTTTTTTTAGTTTGGGGGTTTTTTTAATTTATTGGCGCTTTCTGAATTTTGGCACTTTTTTCACGTTTTGGCGATTTTTTTTTTTGGTTTTTGAAGTTTTTTTATTTTGGCGATTTTATTATTTTGGCGTTTATTTTTTATTTTGGCAAATTTTTTTATTTAAACGATTTTTTTAATTTTGGCGTTTTTTTCATATAGGTGACGTTTTTTTGGTTTTGGCGATTTTCTTAGCTTTGGCACTTTTTTTCGCTTTGAGGCTTTTGTTCGATTTTTGGCGTTTATTTTAAATTTTTGGCGTTTTTTTCGTTATGGCGATTTTTTTTAAATTTGGCGATTTTTTTAAATTTGGCGATTTTTTCCTTTTTGGCGATTTTTTTTCACATAAACAATTATTTTGATTTTGGCGCATTTTTCGCGTTTTGGCGATTTTTTCGGTTTTTGGCGTTTTTTTTTCATTTTGGCGATTTGTTTTCATTCAAACGATTTTTTCGAATTTGGCGATTTATTTAAGTGCTGGAATTTTTTTTTAATTTTGTCGATTTTTTCCATTTGGCCATTTTTTTAAATTTTTGGCGATTTTTTTCAGGTTCTGGCGATTTTTTTCGGTTTGGCGATTTTATAATTTTCGGATTTTTTAGTTTTACCGTTTTTGAAAATTTCAAGAGTTTACCTCTTACGGTTTCCAAGATATAGCAAGTTGTCAAAATTAAATAGTCAAAAGTGCATTAACTGATGGACCACCCTTTAATTTAAATTTTTTAGTATTTTAATGTTCATTGTTGTAGTCTATATAAAAATACACTAATTTTACAAATTTCAAGTGTCAATATACATATGTACATACAATTGTATGTATATTACATGAGATTTTAAATTTTTTCGTCGCTCGTTTTGGAGCACCCCTTAATTTTTAATTCTCATATATTTGTTGTTGTAGTTGCCAAGGTTCTACATACTCTGTCCAAATTTTAGGTCCGTAGCTCTTACGGTTCCTGAGAAAATACCGTGTGACGGACAGACGGACAGCGTAGCGAAAACAATAGGGTTCCTTTTTTCACCTTTGGTGAACAGAACCCTAAAAACGCTAAACAACACTGTTGGCAAGACAAACAACTGAAACAAATGTCTTGCCAACAGTGTTGTTTAGCGTTTGGTTTAGAATATTTCGCTCTAGTAAAGCAATTGAAAAATCTCTCATGTTTTGAAAGGTCATGTCTTGAAAGGTTTTGTGGAGGACTTTATCTTATGTACGACACATTGTGTTTTCCTACATGTAAAAATCTGTTCTAGCAATACTGTATCTTAATGAAATCAATAGCATACTTTAGGGATTAACATACACTAGGCAATTCAAATAAAAATAGTGTTAGGTTTTTATTTTCGTTACGGAATTTCTTGATTCGGTCGACAAACTCAAAGCCTGCGATTAAGCATACAATACCTTAAAAAACCTTTTATTAGTTAATATTCGTTGGTTTTCAGTTAAGATGTTATGAAATATTCCATTGGGAGAAAAATAAAAACTTAATTGAACTTTAGCTACTATATTGAAAGGCAAAATAATTTTTATTGATGGTAAGTCGAGTTTTAGTTTAAATTGAAAAATGCGGAGAACCTGAGATAAGATAATTGCTTAAAAGCTTAGTTAAATATAAGTTTTTATGAGTAATAATCTTAAACGGCAAGTACAATTATATAAGTTTTAATGCTTACAACATTTTAATATTGATGTAGCTACCTTACAAACAAATTAAATTGAGTTAAGAAATTATGGCTTATGTATTATTTTCCAAGAAGACCTACATAAGTTAATATATATAATATACAGTTTTATTAATAATGATATTTTATTATTGAAATTTAGCTGACTTATAGATCTTGAAGCAGAGAATATAATAATAGCAAAACATTTACATATATGTATGTATATATAATAATAAAATGAAAAAGCAATTATGTCAACTTAAGCCATTATTATTTATTGCCACAGATATGTACACATATTGATATATATATATATATAGTATATATGTAACTATATATAAAAATATCTACGAATATATACATACATATGTATATGTTAGTTTATTTCATTGACTCACATGTTCGAATTAGAGACCTGCGTAAACAGTCTTAAAATGAAAATACGTCAAATTTTAAAATGTATTCTCGTAGCAATAATAAATGCTGTCGTATTATGAGCGAAGCAGGATGCATGTATTGGTGTACGTGTAAATGAGTGTTAACAAGCGATATCGCCAAGACTTCTTGGTCATAACAAACAATCAAAAGAAGTACTGTTACTGATACGTGTATGCTTGTTATTTTGCATATTGTACGTTTGAGTGTGTGTAAGATGTAGATGGTAAGCTATTATGTGTTAAAGAGGTTTTTTAAGCAAGCGCACACAACTAATCCCTGAAGGAAATGTCGATGGTTAAAATGTACCGAGTCGCTTTTGATTGTCACCAGTGCTACTCTACAATTTTTCCCCATACAATACTTTGTGCTATAGACATTTAGCATGTGCTTGTCATTGAAAATTTACTAGTAAACCTACAACAATTGACTAGGTATTGAGTACGTAGTAGAAACCTGCGTAAATGATATGTAGACGACAAAAGCCCAATGAGTCTCTACAAGATTTCGCAATGGAAATTGAGCGTTGGTGCAGCATACATATCCAGGAGAAAACCATCCATTCCTGGATCTTGTCAAAAGAGAGACGTTGGTTAATGGTATCCACGACCCTGATATCAAACTTGCAGTGTGTGCTACGCAAAATGGTTTCAGTTGCACTAGCTCAGGAGACTGCTAGGATGATTCTGAAGCCACAGGTGTGCAAGGTGCGGAACATGGAAGTCCTTCCCGAAAATGAGAACAGTCTAGTATCTAGCATTAAGGAGACTGTGAGACAAGCACTGGCGGAGAAAGAGCACAAAGTCAATAGTAAGTGCTATAACTGCTGCAAATTTGGTCATTATCAGCGCTACTGCAAGGCTCAAAGAGAGCTAGATCTGTTTCGCCATTAAGGAACAGTAAACGGGTGTACTCACAAGCAACACTGGAGTCCCCGTTAAACTAAAACGAGCTAGCACTAAGGGGCAAGAGCTAGCTCCCAAAAAAGATGGCCCCACAATCTCAATGATGCAGCAGAAAAATAACAACCCTACTACATGTGGATACATCAACGTTGAAAACCACATCCTTACCATAGACACAGTAGCGTCACAGTCAATAATCAGGCCCGATATAGTGAAGAGGAAATATGAAACTATTAGTAATATACAACTTCGTACGGCTACTGGGGAGCCTGCCACTATCTATGGTAAGACTGAGGCGAAGGTGACTATTGCCAATATCAGTGTGAATCACTTACTTATTGTTGCCGATATTATGGACGAGGTTATTATTGGAGCCGATTTTATGATAAAACACGGAGTCAACCTGCATATGGGGCAACAAGTGATGATTTGGCGTAATGTTGAAATACCGCTTGATGTTGGATATGACAATCATATGCACGTCAAGAAACTGCTTGCTATTACCACCACGGTCTGAATCAGTAATATTGGCACGAATGGAGGGAGATTGTGAGGATAATCGGTTGTGGGTAGTAGAACCAGCAGAAATTAAGAGTGAGCTATTAACAGCAAAAGCCCTTGTAAGAACTTGCAATGGAAGAAAGGTCCCCATAAGGGTACTTAATTTATCAGGCCAAGAAAAAGTCATCAACAAGAATTCCGAAATAGGTCAATGTGCTCCAGCAGAGGCAATAATAAACTGCGATAAAAAGCCAGAACCTGCCAATATGTCTGCAAAGGAGCGTGAACAATTTCAGGCACATGTGGAGCAATGGGTAGCAGGGCTATCACCTCCTTATAGAAATAAATCCAAACAACTGCTAAAAATGCACGCCTGCATTTTTGGCAAGAAAAATCAAGACCAAGGGAGAACGGCAATAGTAAAACATGAAATAAATACTGGCGATGCAATGCCAATAAAACAATCGCCCAGAAGTATACCACTAGCTAAGCGAACGGAGGAAAAAAAGAGTTGGTCAACGAAATGGAGCGGTGTGGTGTAATCGAACAATCTGCAAGTCTCTGGAGTTCACCGGTAGTTTTAGTAAAGAAAAAGGACGGCAGTACTCGACTTTGTGTCGATCATAGAAAACTTAACGACGTGACCAAAAAGGACAGTTACCCGCTACCAAGAATTGACGATACCTTAGACGAAACGAAATGGTTCTCCACATTAAATCTACAAAGCGGCTATTGGCAGGTGGAGATTGCAGAGAAAGACAAAGAGAAAACTGCTTTCAGCGAATGCGATAGTCTGTGGCAGTTTAATGTTATGCCATTTGGGCTCTGCAATACTCCGGCTACTTTCGAGTGGCTCATGAAGCAAGTATTAAAGGGACTGCACTGGAAAACATGCTTGGTGTATTTTTATGACATAATTGTAATGGGGAAGACTTTTGATGAACACCTTAAAAATCTGACTAAAGTCTTTCAGCGCATATCATCGGCTGGACTCAAACTCAGCATCAAAAAGTATGCACTATTCCAGAAAGAGGTGGAGTATCTGGGCCATAAAGTTACGGCAGATGGCATTTCAACAGATGAAGCTAAAATACGAGCAGTAAAAGACTGGCCTCGTCCAAGAAATCTTACATACTACAGACACTTTTTGGCAAATTTTGCCAGCGTAGCTGCAAGCTTGCATGAGTTAAGAAAGAAGTGGCAACCATACAATTGGGGTGAATTGCAGGAGAAAGCTTTCCAGACACTAAAAGATTTATTGTGCACATCACCAGTCTTGGCATATCCAGTTGTCGGGGGAAAATTTATGCTAGATAGCAATGCAAGTGGATATGAAATAGGAGGTGTGCTATCACCGGTGATTAACGGAACAGAAAACGTAGTGGATTATTATAGCAGAGTACTTTCTAGGCCCGAGAGAAACTACTGTGTGACACGACGGGAGTTCTTGGCGGTGTTGGAGTGCATTAAGCATTTTCACAAATACTTGTAAGGCCAACACTTTACATTAAGAACTGACCATTCTGCACTCGGGTGGCTACTGCAGTTTAAAAATCCTGAATTGAACATCTTCAGAGATACGATTTCAGCATTGAGCACAAAAAGGGTGCAAAGCATAATAATGCTAATGCTTTGTCATGGCGGCCCTGTAGCTTAGAGTGCAGACATTGTTCAAAAGTCTAGGCAAAAGAATGTGTCATTGATGTCAGGCTTACAAAAATTGGTACGGAAGAAGACTGGTCAGAGAAGCAAAGGGCAGATCGTGTATTTGGAGAAATTATAGCGGCTAAAGAAGGGGATAGAAGACCCACCCGTAATGAGATTTCCGCTGAAAGCACGCTGGTAAAATCGTTTTGGGCCCAGTGGAACAGCCTGAAATTTATAAATGGTTGTAGCCGAATGGATAGCAAATTGCACACAGTGCATGAAGGCTAAAGTTCCAGCTAAACGAAGTCGGGGTCTAATGCAAAAATATAACTCGGGAGCACCCTTTGAGAGGATAGCAATGGATGTAGCAGGACCTTTTCCAGTCAGCAATGCTGGGAATCTATATATTCTTGTAGTGATGGACTATTTCAGCAAATGGCCAGTAGTTTATGCTATTCCCAACCAGGAAGCCAGAACTGTTGTGGACGCGTTTGTTAACAACTGGGTCGCTATGGATTTCCTATTGAATTGCACTCTGATCAAGGTAGAAATTTTGAAGCTGCCATATTTAAAGACATGTGCGAGCGTTATGGGATAGAGAAAACCAGAACCACACCACTTCATCCACAGTCTGAAGGCATGGTGGAGAGATTCAACCGTACATTAGAAGAATATTTGCGAAAAGTGGTGAGCGCACGCCAAAAGGACTGGGACGAGCACATTCCAGAATTTCTATTAGCATACAGGTCAGCTGTGCATGACACAACATCGCGAATACCTGCAAAAGTTATCTTTGGAGCTGAATTAAAGTTGCCTGGAGATTTAGAGTTCGGCGTCAAGTCTACACAAACAAATGAAGCAGATACTGGCCCTTTCCTTGCTGCAAATTCTAAAGGCTTTAACGCGGGTCAATTGGTTCTACTTTTTAACCCACAGCGGAAAATAGGATTGTCTCCCAAACTACAAACTCACTGGGATACGGTAATAAAAAGGTTAAACGATGTCGTCTACAGAATACAAAAACACAATAGCCCAAGGTCAAAAAATGAAAGTTATACATTTAGAACGACTCGCAAACTATGGAAAGCCGGATGATGTGTCTTTGCTTAATGCAAAGAATTATCTAGAAGTATTTAACTAAAGCACTAAACGTACACACATATTCACGTGCAAGCACTATAGCAACAACAATAATTGTGTACATACCCAGGCAGAAAAAGGCAATCAGCACGACGTTTCTACGATTGTCTGCGGGTACAACTAACATCAGTACAACATTCGTTTACCAAATTTTAATGTACTCCTAACATTAAAATGATAACGCCTAATCACCGTCCTCCGACTCTTGTTTACAATGTTGTCACAATACTCTAAATAAAAATTTATAAGGTCGTCACTATGTAAATTTCCAAACTTTTTGTATTTACGATGTTGTAGCGGTATAGAATTATTGTAAACGGGGTATTTGGGGAACTAAAGTCAAATTTTTGTATTTACGGTGTTGTAGCGTTATAGAATTATTGTAAACGGGGTATTGGGAAACTAACGTCGGATTTTTGTAAATACAGTGTTGTAGTGGTATATCATTACTAAGGACGCGGCATTTGTAAACGTTCCCAGGCAGAAAAAGACAATCAGCACGACGTTGCTACGATTGTCTCCGGGTACAACTAACATTAGTACAACATTCGTTTACCAAAATTTTAATGTACTCATAACATTAAAATGATAACGCCGAATGACCGTCCTCCGACTCTTTTTTTCAATGTTGTCACAATACTCTAAATACAACTTTATAAGGTCATAACAATAGAAATTTCCCAACTTGAGTAAAATTGTTGTATTTACGGTGTTGAAGCGGTAATTATTAATTATTGTAAACGGGGTATTTGAGGAACTAAAGTAAAATTTTTGTATTTACGGTGTTCTAGCGGTACAGAATTTTTGTGAACGGAGTATTGGGAAACAAACGTCGAATTTTTGTATATACAGTATTGTAGTGGTATAGGATTACTAAGAATACGGTATTTGTGTTTGTGTTTGCAGTACTGCGATGGTACAAAAATTTTGGAAGAGTCGTAATTTTGTATTTACAGTGTTGTGGTGGTACATATTTTTTGGGCAAAGTCACAATTTCTGCATGGGTTATGTCATAATTTTGTGTTTACAGTACTGTGGTGCTACAAATATTTTGGATGAGTCGTAATTTTGTATTTACAGTGTTGTGAAGGTACATATTTTCTGCCTGGGTAGCTACAGACGTACACGTATACAAATAAAAGTGCGAGCACTTATGGCAACCACCCTGTACTACCAGTAGCACACCGCATTGCCAACATACAAGTCGTTATTTTGAAAATTCAAAAACTAACGGCCAATCGAATCCCCTACAAACATCTAGAAACGGCAACATGAGTTTTCCCGATTGTGCTAGAAGACTGTTTAATCATCTGGATACCAATAAACATATACTCCTAAAAAGCTACATCGTTGTGCGGTAATAGTTTCTTCCAGTTGGTTTTACTAAGTACAAACACGCATGTTACTACGCCATCTATTAGCGAACATTCTAGATCTGGTTTTTGTAATATAAAAAGATTTACCTTGTGTGCGATTGAGTCAGTGCTAATTGAAAATTAGGAGTCAATATCGTTCAAAGTAAAAGACCTCGTGCGGTCGATAAAAACGTTAAGAAGTAAATAAGACAAGACAAGTTGTAATTTGTTTAGTCAATAATAAAAGGAAGTTCAGTAGCAAATAAGAAAATCGTGTTGTTATTTATTTTTATTTTTGAGCAATCAAAAGAACTCACACGTTTAATAAAATTTAAACGTAACAATATATTATACTAAGCCAATAATAAATGATGTCGTACTATAAACGAAGCACCATGAATGTATTGGTGTACGTGTATATGACTGTTAACAAGCGATGTCGCCAAGACGTCTTGTTTATAACAAACAATGAAATTAAGTACTGTTGATACATGTATGGTTGTTATTTTGCATATTTTACGTTTGGGTGTGTGTGTGTAAGATTTAGATGGTAAGCTATTATGCTTGTGTTTAAGGGTGGTTTTTTAAAGCAAGCGCACTCAACTCATGTAAATGCATGTGTGCGTTTTTATGTGCGCAGAAAAATAAGAGAGCATACAAAAATTATGTAGGTACGTATGTATGTACATGCATGACGTTAATATTCGCGTCAATGAGAGAAAAAAGCAAAAGTCACGAACTATTTCCTTCTTTAAGGCAGAATTAGTTTGTACGTGCTGTTCTGTTCTGAATCAGCTGTTTTGTTTCTTCTTTGTTTCGCCAAGACTTCTTGTTTAAAACAAAGAATCAAAAGAAATACTGTTGACACATGTATGCTTGTTATTTTGATGTAGATATAATGGTGTTAAAGGGAGGTTTTTTTAAGCAAGCGCACACAATTCATGTAAATCCTGGCTCCTCAGAGAAGTGACAGAGCACCGAACATCAATCGGCTTTTTATACAAGTGCAAACACAGTCGCTTATACATTTCTCTTGGTTCTCTCTCTGTGAGCAGCTCTGATGTAAATGCATGTGTGCGTTTGTATGTGCGCATAAAAATAAGAGAGCATACACAAATTATGTAGGTATTAGTGATGCACGAATATGCGTATTCGTATTCGAATTGTCGAATATTCGGCCATTTTCGGGCGAATACGAATACGAATATTTTTATAAAGATATTAAATAGATAAATGCATAAATCCTGAACGAAATTTAAATAAATGACTAAAAATTTTAGTTTACACAAATACATTAAATTTTTTTTAGAAATTTGTGCTTTGCATCATGTTCAAATATTATTCAATGACGATCATTAAAAGTTTGGTTACTTTTTTTTACTTTAAACTACGCCAGCAAGAGTGTGAAGTCCTTTTTCATAACAATTTTTTAATATTTCATATTGCATATAGTATTCGTATTCGCAAATATCGTTTCAAATATTCGTATTCGCGAATATTGTTTGAAATATCCGTATTCGTATTCGCGAATATCAAAAATTGACATTCGTTACACCACTAGTAGGTATGAATGTATGTACATTAGACTGGTCCTTATTTTCTGACTTCAAAATTTTTGATGCAGTGCACTCTTCGAATTTTATTTTTAGCAAAAAAAATCATTATGTAAAAGTTTCAAATTGATATTGTGATATTAACACGTGCCGCATTAGGATTTAAGTTACGTACATACATACATATGTATATATCTGTGTCAAGACGAATATTTTTGCCTTTTTATATAAAAAACTAAAATTATAAATTCATACGTGCATAGGTACTAGGGTGACAGACCCTAGACAATACGGTTTTCAAAATTTTGATTTTTCGCATGTCGAATAGTCGGATTTCTTACAATTTAAGAACCGGCTGAGTTCTTTTAGTTTAGTTTACTTTCCTTAGTATTATTTTGTTTTGAGCATGGCAACACTTACTAAAACATTAAATTAAAGCTAAATTATTATATGAGGTGGTAGTAGAGGCGAATTAAATTGGCCTTATTATGTGCAATGGATGTCAAAATCCATTTGTAAAAAGTGTTTTTTAGTTTTGTTGAAATATTGGTGTCTATTCTGAAATACGCGTCGACTTGGTGAAACTTACATGTAAAACAAAAACAAAATTGTGTAAATGTAAAAAATTTTTTATTGTTTCTCATACAAAATTAACCGTTTTTGAAAGAAAAAGAAACGCGTTGAAATTCTCACGTTTATTTCATTTAAGAAATACATGGCAAACAAAAACAATTTTTTTAATTTGTTTTTGTTTTAATGTAAAGTTTCACTTCTTCGACGCGTTTTCCAGAATAGCCCCCATTGCTTCTTATTTTATATAGAGGTAGATATCCACCTTGTCCATACATTCACATGTATATATGTATGTGTATTATACATATATATCGCACTTAATCAGCAAGAGGGTATTAACTCGATTTTTTTTTGGTTACATTTTAAGAGAATTTGAAAATCCGATTATATCATAGTTAGCAAATTTCATTTTGAAAACACTTATATGAAGCAAAAAAAAAATATTATCAACAAAAGAGTAATTGGAATATGTTGAAATTTTTACAGTAAATAGATACATACTACATTTATACGCACGGCTTATTTGCAAATAAAACTGTAAATTGTTGCCATACTATCGTTTTTATTGTGACTTACTAATTAAGAAAACTATTCACGTTTAACGCACTATTTGCAAATAAAATGCTTGAGGTTGCCACACTTACAAATTTTTGCTAATAAAAAACTATAAATTGATAAAAATAATGCACAAAAAACATTGATAGAACAAAAAATTACCATAAAAACAAATTATTATTTTTTATTTTACACATTTACACAATTTTTTTTGCAAACATAAGTAACATTTCCATGGAAGTGCTACCAAGTTTTTATACATTTCAAATGCCGTATAAACAGTGAGTTAATTTATTTGCAAATAGTGCGCGCATAAACGTAGTAACATAACGATGTTGTTAGTTTATTTTTTGCGAAAAAAAAATTTGATTAAAAATTTTGATTAAGTGCGATATATACTAGACATACATACATGGGTACATGCAGTTAATTTGTATGTTTTACCTTTAATTTTTGTATTGTTTTATAATATTTACATGAACTAACTGTTAACTCTTTTTTTTTAATAAAGAAACTTAAAATCAAAACTTGTATAATAACTTTCTTAGGCCGGGTTAACATCTGTGTGCCAAATGCCACACAAGCGTAAAAAAAGAGTAACCAACTAATTACTAATGAAAAACTATTTGATTCAGACATGTATTTATTAAGTTAAACAGTTTCATACATAATTAATAGACAATTTTACAGAATCCAAAATGATTGCAAACTGTTTAAATCAATAAATATATGTCGGAATCAAACAGTTTTTTTTGAGCAAATGACACACAAGAAATGCCAGATGTAAACTCAGCCTTACATAAAAAAAAGCTGGTCGACTGGTTTTTCCTGAATTGTAAAAACCGAAACCAGGTTTTTTATAATTTCAAGTAATCCAACTATTCGAAAACCGGTTTCTGGAAAAAGACAAATAATCGATCACCTTAATAGGTACATTTAATCATTTACATATGTATACTTTTTATTAATTGGTTTTATTATTATTGATTTGTTATTAATTTTTATGAATCTCCAAAGATTCCGAAAGGCCGTGTGCCATCAAAAAATAGTGCTATAATTTTTTTTCCAACAGCTAATTCAGACGTAGTGCTTTATTATATATGGAAATATTGTAGCTAGGAGTCCACTAAATAAATCTCATTAACATATTATGCCGAAAAAATTATTTCTGCATTCACTTTTTTTCAAAGTAATTTCATTAATTTCTTTTAGAATAACTAACAGGGATTCCTAATTTTTTGCTAACAATATTTGGTAATATAATCTGAACGTGTCTAGGACCCTAATAGGACATAAAAACCACTTTTTAACTAAAAAATTTTCGTTTTTCATAATTTTTTACGCTATGATTTTTTTTTTAGAAAATCATATAATTAATGCACACTTTTCTGTTGACTTTCATTACCAATTTTTGCAAAAAAAAAAGGTATAGTCCAGTAAAAAATGAAAGTTTTACATCCGAATTTATTTAAAAGAGCAGTTAGTCAAACCGACAAGTGTTTGAACATGTCAAATGCTGAAACTCTCCGTTGTGTATAGCATTTCGTTTTATGTGCTCGATTTGACTGCGACTGTTCACATTTTCAGAAGCATAAGAAAAGCAATTTCACAAAGCATAAGTTTTTAAACACTGCTTCTTAATACCTCCTAACTAGAGTACGCTCTGGTTTCTTAAATAAACATGTAAAATATACTTACCCGAAATGTCGTTAAATCATAAAAATGCACAATGGTCTGCTCCAGCGCTTTAAAATACTATCGTATATCGAATAAATTTCTGAATTCTGAAAATTATCAATTTTGCCGCCCCTAAAAACCTGCACGGGCACGAGCCTCACAACCATATACGTTAATCTAGAACTGCAAAAAACTAGCAGAAAATATAACGGCACTTCGAAATGTTAGCACAGAAAAACATATAATGTTTTATGTGTACATACATATGTAAATATATGTATATTTTAAAGCTCAATTCGGCACGTGTTAATTTTAACATACTGACTTGTACGTAGAAAGAAGCACAAGCATTACAAATTTTTCAATCACGAACTAACTTCTTCTTTACTCGTATACCTGCAATAAGTTAAACAAATGTATTACCAACATTGTTGTTTAGGGTCTGTTTAAGAACATTTCCCTGTATTAAAATATTTGTAAAATCCCTTATGTCTTCAAAGTTCTTGCAAGAGGTCATGTGCAGGCCTTTAGTTCGTATGTGACGATTAAATGTTTTTTTTCTCATCAGAACTCTTTGTTTTTGTTTGATAGAACACAACAATCAGTACTTTGTGTATAAACAAACTTTAAACACCGCTTAATAAATGCTTGAAAGTTCAAACGAAAATCCGCATTCGTCCAAAATCCAAATTAAAAATTACAATAATTCATTTTAATTAATGAACGACCTCCACAGCAAATTAATTTCTTAGCAATATTTAAAACAATAACAACAGAAGGTATAATATATACAAAGCTTATAAAACACCAACACTTTATTAAATGGATCAACAACAAGTATCGTCTAATAATAAAAATACGGATGATTGGAAGAAATCAAATATTTCAAGATCGATTCCATCATATAGAAATCAGCGAATTAGAACAGTTAGAAGGTAAAAATAAACTCACTACGAGTATTTAAATCAATTGCTATTTGCAATGGAAAAGAACTATTATTCAAAATAGAAGCAATAAATAGGTATAAGTAAAAAAATATTTTTTTTTATTGTGACCATAAAAAAGTATCAAATTAAAAGTTATTAATCTACTACAATGTCGTTTATTTAATTAAAACTATAAATTATTATTTTATTGTAATACGTAAAAAAAATTGTTATCACTTTGAAAAGAAAAAAATTAGCCTCCTTGAAAAAAGTACAACTTTTGTATGCAAATCAATGCTGAGCAGAGCAAAAAGAACAAGAACTAAAGTTAACTGAACTCTGAGTATCGAACTTGGAAGCTGTTAAGTAAGACGATTAATGTGCGCGCCAGCGTTACCGTTGTCATTTTGCCGCTTGATTTAATTCCCTTTTTATTATGCAAGTATTCTTTTTTGCCCCCTTTTAAGTCAATTTAACTTTAGTTCTTATTTTTTTAATAAATCTTTTATCCAAACATATTTCGAATAATTTTTATTTAAAAAAATTAAAAAAATTATAATAATAATTAATAATATTTAATAAAGCACGGCAGTGCGCCTATATGAAGTTTGCTTTATTTTTCATAATTTAAGCAAAAATGTTTAGCATTGAGTCGAAATAATCTCAAGAAAAAAACTGAGTTCTTATAATCAACGGAGGATCTTTATTAATGTGTTTTAAATGTTTTAAATGGGTGCATTAACCAATTTAAAATAAATTTGCTCACTCCTATATTAATAAAACTCAAAATGATTTTGAATTGAATTTTATTTAAAATTTTTCATAAATTTGTTTGTAAGATTTCAAATACATTTTGTGTTTTTTAGGGTTCCGTACACCATAGGTGAAAAAAGGAACCCTATTGTTTTCGCTACGCTATCCGCCTGTCCGTCACACGGTATTTCCTCAGGAACCGTTACAGCTACGGACAGAGTACGGATAGAATATATAGAACCTTGGCCGCTACAACAATAAATGCATGAGAATTAAAAATTAAAGGGTGTTCTAAAACGAGCAGCAAATAGTGTTAAAATCCCATGGAATATACATTTAATGTATGTATGTACATATGTACGTATATTGACACTTGCAATTTGTAAAATTAGTGTATTTTTGTATAGACTACAACAATTAACACTCAAATTTAAAAAGATTTAAATTAAAGGGTGGTCCATCAGTTAATGCAATTTTGACTATGTAATTTTGACAACTTGCAATATCTTGGAAACCGTAAGAGGTAAACTCTTGAAATTTTCAAAAACGGTAAAACTAAAAAAATCTGAAAATTATAAAATCGCCAAACCAAAAAAAAATCGCCAAAAATTAAAAAAAATCGCCAAAACGAAAAAAATCGCCAAAATTAAAAAAAAATCTAACACTAAAATAAGTCGCAAGATTCGAAAAAATCGTCCAAATGAAAAAAATCGCCAAAATGAAAAAAGCGCCAAAAACCGAAAAACGCGAAAAAAGCTCCAGTAACAAAATAATTGTTAATATGAAAAAAAAATCGCCAAAATGAAAAAAATTGCCAAATGGAAAAACCGCCAAAACCCGAAAAAAAATCGCCAAAATGAGAAAAAAAAGTGTCAAAACTACAAAAAAGCGCCTAAATGAATAAAGTCGCCAAAATGAAGAAAAAAATTTAAAAAAAATTCCAAAACGAGAAAACAATGTTAAAACTAAAAAAATGGCTTAAATGGAAAAAAATCCAAAAACCGAAAAAAATCGCCAAACAAAAAAAAATCGCCAAAATTAAAAAAATTGCAAAAAATAATTTTACAAACTTAAAAAAACGTCAAAAAACGAAAAAAAATGCCAGAACTATATTTCATATAGGCTACTAAAGTTCGTATTAAATTACATATCTCGTGTCCGTATGGAACCCTTCGTGCGCGGGTAAAAGTCGCACTTTACTGAATTAATTTTTATTCCATTACTGTAACAATTTTGAAAGTGTTTCTTTTTGTTTATACGTAAAAGCTATTTTTATGTCAAAACGAAAGCTTTAAAATATGTTTTACAAAAAGCAAATTTTAAACGTTATTGTTTATAAACGAAACATAATAAAACGAAAGGGCTTATGTTTTACAAAACCCGACTAATAATATAACTTCTAAATATATGTAACTTCTAAGATACATGCATACATAAATTCAAAACTATTTATATTTAAATAAACATTAAGTCCATTACTCACTATAGTACACAATTGCACGATTTACTAAAAATACATCCCTGATCTGATTAATTCTTTTTGTCCCTTGAAAATTTCATTCATATCAGGACTGTATTTTGTTACTAAATCGCACGATTGTGGGATAGTGTATCACGGCTTAAAAGTTTATATATTGACACTCATGAAATGTTATATATAAGTGAGTAGATATCATTGAATAAACATAATTCCAACGTCCCAGTGGGAATTTGAGTTAACTCAAAACTATTGAATTATCAGCCAAAAGTGGTTAAAATTCACACTCATTCTGCTTGTGTTTCTGAACATTGTTTTCTGTTCATTCTGAACGTGTTTATGTTAGGTATGATTTAACTTACTATTGATTAACATTTTTTAGTCAGCTTAGAGCTTAAAATATTTTATATTACAATTGACACTTTCTGAATTGCAATTGATGCTTTCCGTAATTAAATTGATATATAAACTACAATTGATGATTTCTGAATTTAAATTGATAAATCTAAATTACAATTGATGCTTTCTGAATTTAAATTGGTAAATGTAAATTACAATAGACACTTTCTGAACTACAACTGGAAAATAATAATAATTTGTAGGAATTTTTTTTCTTTCAATTTTTCTTTCTCTTTTGACGCTCTCTCTCTTTGCAAACTTTTTGAGATAATAAACACTTCGCAGTAACAATTGTTACAAATTCGTAAGAATGTTTAGTAAATAACCAAACCTACTATTATTAATTTTAAATTTATAAATTTTTTCAGCTGGTTGCAAGGTAAACAAACAGACGATGAAGCTGAGGGTCTCTGGCGAATTTATGATACTTTATACGATTTCACGTCCTTCACAGCCAAGCATCCTGGTGGCTCCTACTGGTTAGAGAGAACCAAAGGCACCGACATTACAGAACCGTTTGAAACACATCACATCAAAGGAATTTCTCCACTGCTGTTGGAAAAATTCAAAGTACGCGAGACTACAAAACCAAGAAATTACACATTCACAATGCATGAAGATGGTTTCTATAAGACACTTAAAAGACGTGTAGCGGAAAAGCTTAAAGATTTGGACTACAGTCCTGAAAAAAAGACAAACGTTCGTATAATAATTTCAATAACTTTCAAATGTAATTTGTTTGTTTACAAATAACACACCTTTTGGACACGCAAAGTTTACTTTGCAATGTCTTGATTCAGCTAGGGAAAGACAGAAAGAGAATGTATTCCTACCTACATACCTCCGTTTTTCACCCAGAGGAATTAAGACTTTGTAAAATAAATTTTGAGTGTCTAAATACAGTCTAATAATATGTACATATGATATACTCCTTTTAGGCACGGAAAATTTACTTTGCAAAGTCTTAATTCAGCTGGGAGAAAGAAAGAAAAGGATAATATTCCACCCTCTGTCTTTCACACAGCATTCAGCTGACTTTGCTAACTAAACTTTGCGTGTGGAAAAGGAGTCTAATAATATTTCCTTACAGTTGTTCCATTTCAGCCTTTTGATTGCGACTTTAGGTTGTTCTGTGCTCTCAGCCCTAAATGCTGGTTTAATATTCGAATTTTTAGCTGCATTATCTTTATGCTGGCTGAGCATTTCAGCGCACAATTATTTCCATCAACGAAATAATTGGCAAATGTATACTTTTAATTTCAGTTTGCTGAATTTTGCTGAATGGCGTATATCCCATGCGCTGTCTCATCATGTTTACACCAATTCTCTTTACGATCTAGAGATGTCGTTATTTGAGCCGTTTTTGTGTTGGATTCCCAATGAGCATATTTCTTCCAAACTGAATCGTTTTCTATCGATTATAATCTCACCAATTATTTACGTGGCCATATTTCCGTTTAGTTTTATACAAAGGTACTTGTAGTTTATTGAAATACATGCCGCTCATTTACTTCAACAGCGCCATAACTCAAAAAATTATGGTTTTACTGAAAACGAGTCAGAAGTTTTCAATTTACACATAATTATACACAACTCCAAAGAGGAAAATAACCATTATTTTCCTCTCTGGAGTTGAGTATACAATATATTTGTATGAACTTTTTATTCATTATGAATAACTATATAAGCATAATTTTAAATAAAAACCGTATTTTTTGTTGTTAGTTATGACGTTTTTGAAATAAATGAGCGATATCTATATATTTACATTAGTAGCCTGGGTAAGCAGTCTTGAAATGTAAATACGTCATGTTTTTTAAATGTATTCTCGTGGCATGCATTATACTAAGCCAATAATAAATGCTGTCGTACTATAAACGAAGCGCGATGGTTGTATTGGTGTACGTGTATATGACTGTTAACAAGCGATGTCGGCAAGACGTCTTGTTTTCAACAAACAATGAAAAGAAGTACTGTTTATACATGTATGGTCGTTATTTTGCACATGATACAATTATACTAGGTACATGCAGAACTACAACAAAATTACAACACCAAAAAACACATGTATTTTGTTGGTATAAACAAACCCCAAATTGTCGGAAACAACTGTCTTTTGTTTATAAAAATAACAATTACAGGGTAACTAAAGTACAATTGCAGACGCGGCATTCCTGCATGATTATAGTTATTCAGTGTTGCCAATATGGGTGTAGTTAGACAGTGTGTAGGCGATGTAATTAAATTCTTGTATAATATGTGTGTAATTCTACTTTGGGTTCTATTTTTATTTATTATTGTTTTAATTTTAACCTACACAAAAGATGTGTAGTGTAATTTTCTTCAATGTGTAATTGGAGACACAGCCATGTGTAAATTCACTGGCAACACTGTAATCATTTTGTTTACACACATACATTAACATTTTTGCAGCTTGTAAACAAAGTTTGACAACTAGGTGCAATGTATACAGTGACAGGCTGGGATTGTGCATGTACCTAGTATAATTGTATCATGATTTTGCATATTGTACGTTTGGGTGTGTGTGTAAGATTTAGATGGTAAGCTATTATGTTTATGTTTAAGGGTGGTTTTTTAAAGCAAGCGCACTCAACTCATGTAAATGCATGTGGGCGTTTTTATGTGCGCAGAAAAATAAGAGAGCATACACAAAAATTATGTAGGTATGTATGTATGTACATGCATGACGTTAATATTCGCGTCAATGAGAGAAAAAAGCACAAGCACCACAAATTCTTCAGTCACGAACTATTTTCTTCTTTACGATTATACCTGCAATAAGTTAAACAACTGTATTGCCGCACACGTTGTTTAGCGTTTGTTTCAGAAGATTTTACTGTAGCAAAGCATTTGAAATTGCCCTCATGTCTTAAAAGTTCTTATAAGACGTCTTTTGCAGGTCTTTAATGTACATATGCAGGTATGATCTGTAAGCCAAGTGATATAAATTGTTGCTCTGGTTTTAGACTCGATAGTTTTTCTTACCCCACTTTTGATTTTATGATGAGAAAGATAGGTATACAAAAGGTATATATTACTTTCTCAACTCTCTCATACAAAATCAAAAGTTGAGCAACTAAAACCGCCGAGTCTAAGGCCAGAGTTAGTTTCCTAGTCGTTATGGAAGTTTAATTATGCTTATGATGATCACTGCAAACCTAAAGGTAGAAATACATAACACGCGTTAGTTCGTCCACGAGATTCGTGCGTTTGAAAACTTTACCGCATTAAAAATGACAAGTTACACAGCACGCGCTATAAACACCTCTTCTATCAGCTTTTTTATTTATTTTTACATTGAAAAATTTACTTGGAACATTTTAAATTCCTTTTATGCAATAAAACATACATTTAAAACTCTTCAATAAGATTATTCTCCATGATTCTAATTTTTTCTATTTTGTTGTCGGCTGCTTAGTTGTCGAAACAACACAACGCGTTTAAAAGTTGAAAGTTAACCAATTTACTGCGTTTGCCGCAGGAGTTTCATACGTAACTTGTCAACACTATTTCAACTTTTTTTGACAGAAGCCTACAGTTAGCACGCGCACTAACGCGTGCTATGTACTTTCACCTTAACTGTCAGAATCCATTGTAGTTTTGTATGCCAAGGCTTGAAGAAATTTTATTGAAAATTTTTAATAGAAAGAAAATAGAATACAATAGTCATAAAAGCTACACTCGGCTCAATTTGTTGTAAGAAATGGATACGTTTCATGTGAAAAAATTTACTGCAACATTCAGTTGACAACTTGTGTCCGTTAGAAGATCACCTTCATTAAGAAGAGCGTTCTTACTTTGGTGCACTTTTTTTAAATTTCGGTGCGTTTTTTTAATTTTTAGTGGCACCAAAGCAAGTTGAACTCAACTTTTTGTTTCAGTGTAAAAAAAATCTTTCTACAATAAAATACGTTTGAATACTTTTCATTCAACATTGCAAAGTGTTTACAGTCAATTTTACAGGCCACAATAAGAACAACAAGTAATAGTACTTAAGATAAATCAAATCATATAATCAGATAATTTGTACTATCCCAATAGGTAATATTGCTTGAAATCAAGTGTAAAACAATTGTTATTCAAGCCACATATTCAATTGTCAACGGTTCACTTATGCTTGATTTACATTTTATTTCAATAGCATTCGCCAGTGAAATGGACGCTTGAATTCAATTCCAACTATTCAGCTGTAGTGCAGTGTAATTCAAGTCTTGAATTATACTACAATTAAACCTTGTATTGCAATTGACTTTAAGTGTATTTCAAGCTTCCAAACCAATGCTTTTAAAATAGAAAGAAAAACGAAATTCCTGTGTTTTCTAATAACAATTATCTACACACCTTTGTTTATTAAATAATTCACTTTTTTATTTATTTATTTTTAATATTTTCAACACAATTCAGTTTTAATAATACACAAATTACGTATTTGACAAGGTTTAAATTAAACATATTGTATGTTTTTTTATTTATGATTTATTTGAACGGGCTAAGGTTCGTATCGCTTTTTTAAGCCAAATTACATGTGATAATTATTAATGGAACAAATAACATCATAGTTAGTTGTAAATATTCTGACAACACATAGTTGAACGGAACAGCCACTAACCTCCATCATCAGCGTTCTTCTGTGTTGGTCCACAGTGTGTGGTGTCAGTTGATGTAGATTTCTGCCCTATATACGAAACTTTCTTGCAACCGGAATACGTGAATTGTTTCGATTCATCGTATTTCAATTTGCTGGAGGTGTTTTGTAATGAAAGCTCTAATTTACAACAGTCTTACCATTGTCGTTTATTCTTTACTAATTATGCACATGTTAGTTAATTTGCTTATTTTTGTTCTACTTAAGACAAACTTTTTTGGTTTGTTACTATTAAGTATATTTATTTAATTTTGCCACATGCCCATGGCTATTAATTTTAGTTAATTTTTAATTACTATTTTTCGAACTTCATTTGTTTCTATATTTATGATTTTGTATTGTATTTTTGATATTGTATGTTTTTTTATTTCACGCGAAATTTTATTCATGATAGCCCTGAATACATACAATAACACAATAATAATTTTAAAATATTACTCTTTCAGATTTCTAAGTTCAATTTTTGTAGAAAACGAACTTTTCTGGCATGACATTATTGGTTTCACTTTGCCTGCATTAATGCTAGTCTCCTCCAAATCCTGTTTTGCAAATACGTTGCTGCAATGGTTGCGCATTATTGGCATGGGCAGTTTCCTGTTTGGGTTAATTGGTCTGAATGCCGCTCATCATACGCCCACTATTTATCACGACGGCGATACGCGTCGAAGTGATTACGACTGGGGTCTTCACCAACTGGACACTGTTGTTAATCGTTCTGATATTAAGGGCTCGCATTTTATGGTTCTCACTCATTTTGGCGAACATGTTCTACACCATTTATTTCCCACTTTGGATCATGGTATTCTACCACAATTGAATCCAGTTCTTGCCAGAACTGTTAAGGAATTCAAAGAAGATTTGCGGGAGTATACATTTGTGGAACACGTTATTGGACAAAATCAACAGCTTTTAAGAACGAAAGCAAATACTGTGCCGTCAGACCAAAGTGACAGAAAAGTTTATTGAATTAAACTAAATTTAAACTTTAATTAAAAAAAACGGTTCCGGTGTTGAATATAAAATATATAAAAAATTAAAATATTAAAAATAAAAATCCATATATTGAATTGATTTAAAATGGAAAAAAATTTGTGATGTGCTCATTAATTCCCTTTTATATCCATATCGCTCATTTACTTCAATAGTGTCACAACTCAAAACAATATGGTTTTGCAGAAAACGTGTTTAAAGTTTTTAATTTACATAAAATTAATGAAGGCATGAAAAATATTTCTCTCTCAGGATGTGGTACAATAAACATATTTACATACATTTACATATGTATATGAAATTTTTAAACAAGATAAATTACGAAAAGAAGATTATACTTTATTATTAACTCGATAGAATAAATTTTGGAGTTATGCCAATATGTTACTGTAATTATTTTTGGATCAATCGGTAGCATGGCTCTTGGAAATTTTGCAGGTGTGGGGCGTTTCTCGCAACTAAACCGCTAATTGTGCGTGCAAGATTTTTACGAAAAGTTAGTAGATAGAAACAGTGACATTGGCTAGCCATTTTCTAGCCAAATTTAGACATTTTTCATCCCATTTATGTACCTTTTCACAATGTATGGTTAAAAGATAACAGGGACTTTAACGGCAAGTTTTGTATGAAGAACTGTCAGATAAAGTTCAAGTTAACTCTTAACCATACATTGTGAAAAGGGACGTTAGCGGGAAGAAAAGCGAGTTTAGCTATTAGCTATTTTTTAGCCATTTTTATTTTAATCTAGCTATAAAACATATATTAACTACCAAAAAACACAACAGAGTAATATGTTATTGTTTTCACATTAATATCAATAATTCAGGGTTCGAACCTGCCATTTTTGTTGCAGCAGTCTAAAAGCGCTTATATGAAAAATATGGCTAAATTGGTAACAATAAGATTTGCTACTCCGTTCTTAAAGCCGTTGCAATGTTGTTGTAAGTTGCCGGGTCTAATTGGTGGTCTATGATATTAATCAAACAAGGGTCATTTTTGTTTTACACGAGTGAAAATAAAAACTAAATTAAAGTTTAAATGAAAGTTTAAAAAATAGAAAATTAATAAAAATTACTATCAAAAATTTCACAAGAAATTTAAAGGCTGAATAGTAGACTATGGATTTGCCTCGATAATTTCAAATTAATAATAAAAAAGTTTTTGTTTTTAATATAACAAATTCACGCAAATTTAAAACATTTTCGAAAATAGATAGACATTTCATTCTGAGAAGTATGTGACATTCAGAAATGAAATGAAAGAAAAGAAAGAATTACCTACCTTAACCTTTCTGAAAGGCAATGAAAGAAAAATTTTTACAAATGAAAGATTTTACCTAAGACTACTGAATAGCAGAACGTACAAATGAATAGAATGTAAATATTGCAAGTTTGCACTATATGCGAAGTTGCTTGATTACCTGAAGAAAAATTATTTTATTTATTACTTCAATTTACTGTTTTTGTTTACTTTTAAAAAGTTCCCGATTTGCTTATTTTTTTTTAAAGGGAAGTAACACTCAGACAAATGCCTACTACTATTACTAGGTGTTACCTTCTTTTAGGTAAGGGATAGTGATAGAGAGGACAGATGACGGATGAAGAGATTTAGGAAACCTTTATTCTTTTACAACAGTAATAGGGGAATGGCGGTTCTGCGCCAATTAAAATTGCAAAATTGTTGGCTGAAATTGTTAACTTGTGGCTGATATTGTTAAATTGTGGGCTGAAATTGTGAAATTGTTGCTGAAATTGTTAAATTCTTGGAAATTTGAGTTTTCGGCGGCGCTTTGATGTTTTTTTGTGTTTACATTACAAGTTTTTTGTTTACATTAAAAGTTTTTTGTTTACATTATGTATATGTCTGTCTGTCTGTCCGTCTCTCTGACTGTCCGCCTGACCGTGGAAATTTTTGTGTGGAATATTTTGTGTGAATGTATTAAGGTGACTCATACTTTGAAGTTTTTATGTGTGTATATGCCGACGGCAAAACATGATTATTATTTTTTCCTAAGACCGCAGGAAAATCATGGAATTGATTTTTCCTAATGCCGATGGGAAAATTGTGGAAATGATTTGTCCTTATGCCGACGGGAAAACGTGAAAGTTATTTTTTCTAATGCTAATATAGGTGTTGGTAGACTGTGATTTAGGTGTATGGGTGTTTGTAGGTATTGTAATATGTAACCGTAGAAGTTTGTGGATGTATCTGTCTGCGGGAATTTAAGCGAGGCTGTGAGGGGGTGTAGATCGATTACATGTATGTATGTAAGCCTGTGAGAATTTAATGCTGATCGTGATTTGAGGTGAGTGGGGGTGTTGTGTGTGTATGTTCTATCGGAATTGGAATATATCTATTTCTGTAGGAGCTTAAGGCTGATCGGGAATTATGAAGGGCGAGGTATTCTAGTAATATGTAACCGGGGGAATCTGTATGTTTGTATGTATGTAGGAGTTTAAGGCTGATTATAATTTGGGTGGGTAGGGTTGTTGACGTAATATGTAGCCGTAGGGATTTGTGGGTGTGTCTGCCTGTATGAGTTTAAGGCTGATCGTGATTTAAGGTGGGTGAGCATTTTGTTAAGGTAGATAGATTGTGTGTATGTATGTATGCCTGTGAGAATTTAAGATGATTAGGATTTATTAGAGGCGAGATGTTCTTGTAATATGTAGCAGTGGGAATCTATATGTACACATGTCTGTGGGAGTTTAGGACTATCTATAATTCTGGTAGTTGAGAGTGTATATATATATATATATATATATATATATATATATATATATATATATATATATATATATATATATATATATATATATTGTATATGTATGTATGTATGTATGACCATAGGAATTTGCGAATGTATATTTGTGAGGATTTCAGGCTGGTCTTGATTTGTGAGGGCGGAGTGTTGTTAAAATTTTCTTGGATTTTTCTTACATGAATTCTGCTATGTGTGTGTGTGTGCGTGTTTATATGAGTTTCTAGCGCTGGTATTTAAATGTAGATAGAAATAAATTTTTTTCAATATCGACATTTGGTATTATAAAATACTATCATATATCTGAACCCCTAATCCCCTAATCCTAGTATGTTTTAATACTTACGATTTCTTTATATTTTCTCATGCTTAAATTTGTCTCGCGTTAAAGTCTGCCTTTGAGAAATTTGTTTATATTACAGATTTTGTTTATTTAAGTACTTGACTGGACGACTTTTCTACACCCAGAAAAAAAACCAACTTAACATCAGTAAAAACTATGTTGAATTAATAAGAAACATTAACGAATGTTTAGTCATATTAAAATTTCTTATTTTAATATGGAAAAATACTAAGTTAGAGTATTCATTTATTAAAATCATTAGTTTGTAGGTATCTGAATATACATTTTCTATTATATTGAAAATTATTGAATTAATGTGAGACATTCTTATTTTTATGCAGCATAATTTCCTTGAGTGTATGATCATGCGAATTTATGCTTCGTATATTTTCATGATGTAGATACATATGTAAGTGTGATTGTTAAGATATAAAAAATACTTGAGCATTGATAAGAAATTTGATATGTATACACACATATCTATAAATTGATTTTATGTTTGCATGTATGTATGTACATATGTATGTGTGTACATACAAATAAGTGCTTATCTCAATATTTGAATACATATTTTTTTCGCCATGTCATGTCTTTTGTTGGTGATGTTGATGTGTATAGATGTGAAATATCTTCAGTTTTTTTTATTTGAAATTAAGAAAACGTTGTTTTAATTTTCACTTGCATTTGCTTAAAAGTTTGTGAGGATTTTCTCTTTTAAGTAAAACTGAATTTCTGAGGATACATACTCTAATGTAATAGTAACTATGTATAATAAAAATATTTCCTATATTTAATTTAAAATTTGCTTAAAGTTTATGCAGTCTTTTAAAAATGTATAAACATTTTTAAATGAAACTGATTCAGCACCTCCAGCTTTGGTGATGACAGTTTTTTTGTTAGCCAGTTTGCTTGGTTTAACTTTTTTTATTTTTTTGATAAACATTTAAAATCAAAGGGGAGTTTTATAATGAACTTGTTATTTTCATAATTGATGAAAACAAACGCTACTTTTTTTTTCCAATGAAATCAATTGAATTACTTTTGAAACCTTAGTTCTCTATAAAATTTATGTTTATTTTCCATATTGCTTAATTTTTAAGACTTTAAAAATTTGTCCTTCGGTGGTTATATATTCTATTATACGATTATGAATAAGAATGCAGTAAGCTGATGTCTTTGCTTACTGTTTCAAATTAAAATTTTATTCAATTGGTTCCCTATTTTTCTTAAACTCTGATGCAGTTAGAAGCGCTGGAGATTCTTTCATACATACATATATGTAACAGCTTTTTTGGAATTTTAGATACATATAATATAGAATTGAATAACATTTGTTGTTGATTTTTATGTTAAGAAGTATAGATATGAATGTACTTTTAAATTAGTTAAATTATAATAAACCAACTAATTTTATTCTTGAATAGCGATCAACAGAAAACAAAGTCGTTTTCTAAGAATTTAAATCTACTCTCTTGACGGTTTCTGTAGTATAGAGGAACCGCTTATACTACAGGAATTAATTAATTATGGATAGTTAAATTTTAAAAATTTAATTGTCCAAATTTTGTTGCTTGATACTGATATTAAGTTTACATTAATACGATAGTGAGTGCCCCTGTGGCTGAGTGGTAGCGATGCTATCCTCTCAGTCCAGAGGTCGTGGGTTCGATTCCCACCATAGACTCTGTTTATTTTCTGCAGACAAGCTAATCGCTTTGCGGGTTGTGTTTGTTCTTAAAAAAACAATATATATTTATTTTATGAAGGCTGATCGTCTTTAGCTTTAGCTAGAAGATACGATTTTTTCTCATTTTATTAAAGTTCAGCTTTTTGTATTCATATTTTTGATATCTTTAATATAATTGTGCTTTGTGTGTCTGTTAGCAGACTGTACGTATAAGTTAGTCAGTCGCTCTTTATTTTTATTTATTTTTCCTTTTAATGTGTCACTAATTTTTGATTTTACTACTTGAAGTAGAGAACATTTACATATATAATTTTTAAAAGTATACATATACATACATAAATATATGTATGTATGTATGTAAAAATTAGTTCATATACAAGGAAATACATGTTTAGTAATCAACTATTCTAGAAAATCGATCTCAAATAACTCAGTTACCTCCACCAGCAAGCAATTCACCATATTTTTTTTTCATAAAGTGTCAGAAAAATTGGAATATCTATGTATGTAAAGGAGAAGTTTACTTCAAATGTTTCAACATGAGGTTTACTGGTTGACCCCTTGAATTAATTCTTCTTAACGTAGGCTAGATGTATCGCATGCAGATGTAATGATTTTTCACTCAAAAAAGTTTCTCATCACCATCAATCATACCCTATACAACACATTTTTTGCTAGCATGCATGCCTTAGCATGTTTCTATCGATAGTAACGCGAGAGTCCGATTTGTAGTGGTGTTTCAATTAAAAATCTATACTATTAGAATTTACGAATTCACTCTTTGGAATTTTGTACAAAGTAGATACAGATGTACATATGTATTTCATTTCCAAAAATTGTATGACGTGAGGAATTTTTATTAATTATACATGCTTCGACATGCTTTCATTTTTTTGTTGTTGTTGTTACAATTGTTTTTACAACAAAAAAGTAACATAAAGCCACTACAGTAATACTTACATGCATGTACCGATGGTACATCGAATAAGTAAAAATAATTAATGTGATGATCGTAAAAGATAAGCAAGAATAACTAAACATACTTAGGTAGAGTAATATAATTTCGTGCTAAACTAAATAGAAAAATGAAAAAAGGGAAAAAATAGAAAATTAATAGTGATACTTATAAATGTGTTTACCAAAGGTAAATCAATTGTATACACAACAATCGTTTCTCATATTCCGTTTCATTGTAAATTTAAGTTAAATAGCTGATGTTAATAAGAATCTCTACCCAAGTAGATAGACTAGGGTGCTGATGAAGTGCGTGGCTGCACAGAAAAGTATCGGTATTTCCCCCAGCTTAAAGTCTAAGTTTAATTTTTCTTCTCTTCTTTAGAAAGTCACATTAATTAATAAAAATATTTCATTCAATAAGAATTGAAATTACTGAACTTGAGCCTAACTAGGAATTATTTCTTATTAAAATTCTTTACCATCATCTGCTTTTAAGTTTTTTGGTATTCGTACCAGTTTAAAAATATTTTTCATTACCTTGGTTTTTTTGAGTACAGCCTTTATTTTCTACAATACTGACCATATAAAATTTGAGAACGTGACAATTACAGCCTACAACAATCAATAATTTATATTTTATGTAGTATAGTACCCAATTTCAACTAAATCAGCTTACCAAATATCATCCATTTCTTTCATTATATTTCTACAATAAACAATCAATTTTAGAGATTGCTTATAGAGTTGGTTTAATAAATTTCATTGACATTGAGTTGTTTTCCAGAGTTTTTGGAGTGTTGTGGCCTACTTGATGCCCTTTCAGCTATTTATACTAACTTCTAGTTAATTTTCCAATCTAGTCATTATCAATTCAATTCAATATGTCTTTGAGAGCATGGTTTCATTTTTAGAATGTCTTTTTCAATTTTATAACTCTCTTCTATGTCGAATTTATTTCACATTGTAGAACATCAATTTGCATTTAAACATTCTAGAATATTAATGCCCTAAGCCATATCATTAAATTTTCTTTTAGTTTGACGATTTCAGTTTCCAGAAACAACTTTCTAATAACATCGTTCTCCATCAGTGAACGATGATGATTCTATATGTATACATTAGTAGTAATTAAAATCTTTTTATAGATTTCGAGTTCAAATTTATCATAACATTTTGGTATTTTATGAAACACTAGAGAAAATACTCCCATATTTGGCCACCAACTTGTATTTTATCTTCTATCACCAAATTGTCATTCATTATTTAAATCTTTATGTGAACCATAGTTTCTATCTAATTAATTTCTTCCTTCCAAGACTCATAAGTCAGTATAAGCATCTTCGGAATTGGAAGTGTGTGAGTAAAAATCATCTTCTTCATCGTCATCATCATTCACAGTATTAGCATTAGTAAATAAGATGAAATTATCAAATTCCATATATAAGATGGAATTATCAAATATATACCACGATATATACCTTTTCCAATGGGACGTTTAAATTGAGGCACTTAACAATTTTCCAAAATCAAAGATTATTAAATAAAACAAGTTAGTTTACTTGGTATGGAAGTACAATACTAAAACTATTTTATAGGGCTATTAAAAAAAGAAGCGAGAAGTTTGAAGTTCGAAGCTTTAGCAAACATTAGACTTTTTTAGAGTTGCGAGCAAATATTGAAAAATTTTATTTCGAAATTTCTTCGCTTTAGTGAGCATTCCTTTTTATCGAATCTCAGGTCAAGTGGGATATTAAATATTGTTTTCATTGGATAGTTTTGATTATTTGTTTGTATAGTTATGAGTGCAACAAACGAGTAACTCATTCATCAAGTCTCAAGAATTAAAATTACTCTTAATGCAGCAAACTCGTATCGCAATAAATGCGCTTCGTTCTTAAAGTAATAAAGATTAGTATATTATTACTACTAATATACATAGATAGAAATTGATTACCTTAATAATTGCATTTGAACTTTTATCCAAATACCGAAGTATCAAGAGATGAACAGTTTTTTTGTTCTCCTGAAAACTTTTATTTTTAAGGTACGAGGTTAAGAAAGTAAGGCATCGATATTCAACTTATTGCTAATATAAAAAAAATATTTAATCGAAAAATACCGAGAGGTAACTTACTAAAAATTGCACTAGAACAAAAAATTATAAGTTTTTTCACAAAACAAATATGTGTGTACGTTCTTATGTACATACATAAGTATGTATCTCTATTAGAGATGATCGAAACTGTGACTTTTTAAGAATGTGGCTCCTTGTGAACGTGATTTCGAAATCGCTGTTCTTTTAAACTGTGATTGTGATCACAGTTTAGCATTATTTTGTTTGTATCAGTTCTGATATTTTAAGAAAAACTAATAAGAAGAGCAGCAGTGAAATTAAACAGTGACTGTGATCGCGGTTTAATACATTTCAGCTACTCTGCTTTAAAAGTGTGTATTAGTATTACTATTTTGAAATAATTATAAGAATAACGACAAGAAGAAATAATTATCAATCAAATATTGAGAGTTAGCGTATAAGAGCCAGAGGGGCAATAAAATTGCAAAGACAAAAATGGGAGAGCTATACATATGTAGTTGCCAGAAAAGACTATTTGACATGATTTGATGATTTTTTCTCAACAAACACTGAAGGTATAAAAAAAATTAATGTGGTAGCTTTATTTACTGTAAAGTAAACATACAAGAAAATTCACAAGTTGTATGAACGAACTATACATATTTCCGAAAACTGTTACTTGATAAATTCAGTCACAGTTGTGATTAGTGAAATTTCAATCGCTGTGAAAAAGTAACAGGTTTCTCTATACTACATCAACGTACTTTGGTAAAGGGTATATAAGATTCGGTAGAACCGAATATAGCACACTTACTTTGTTTTGGTGAAGGAATTCTGGCATCACTGGTTAGAAAATATGCCACCAAAACCATTTCGATCAGGATGTATGTATCAAAAGTTTTGTCCTGCGGATATGGATATGACCCCCCTCTGCATAAAAACTTAGGGTCCGCCAGATAACTTTTTTTTTTGAAAATGCTATAAAAATAAAACTACTGAAGCTTCGGCTGTGTGGCACGTAGCGCCGTCCTGTTGAAACCAAATGTTGCCAATATCCTCCTCTTCAATTATTGTGAACAAAAATTCGTTCAACATGGCCCGATAACGATCGCCATTGACTGTAACGGCCACTCCTTGCTCATTTTCGCAATTATGCCTCTGGACCAAAATCCGCACCAAACAGTGACTCGTTTTGGGTACGCCGGCTTTTCAATGTATGCGTGCGGGTTTTCTGTGCCCCAAATGCAACAATTTTGCTTGTTTACATACCCGCCAAGATCAAAATGAGCTTCATCTGAAAAGATGATTTTTTGGCAAAATCGGCATTTTCTGCAAGGCAATCGCAGGAACACTATAGCGAAGAGAAAAAAAAAAGAGACTCCAAGAAATTCATGAAAATGTAGAGTTTGCGATCTGGAAGTAGTGAAAATTTCGATCCGATCTAATAATTTTTACATAGGGTTGTCATTGCAAGATGTTCTCTTTTTCGATGCTTGGTCACTGAATTGGAAGCGATATTAAGAAAAATTCCCTCTTTTGGGTTCTATAATAATATTTTTATCTAGAAAAAATGGTAAATAGTTGCCTTTTTTAACAATTCGTTTCTTTTTATATGAATTTAAGCCCTAAACAGTGTTTTCATATAATTTTAAGCAAATAACTTTTAAATTTTAGACTAAAAATAGTTCATAAATTTATTTAAATACATACATTTTTTTTCAATTCTGGTGAGTATTTTCTAACACTATGGAGGAGTTACAAGGTTTTGTGTGACTAAAATAATATTCTAAATGGTTTTTTGCTCACTCTCGGCAAATTAAAAATATCGATTTTTTGGAAGCAATGAAAATGTAGTTCCACTAGAATGACTTCCATTTTTTTTCACTGGGCTGTCAAATCAGACATGAGCTAAGTGTTACCATTCACGAAATAAGCACTAGTTGAAAAAAAAACGTTAGATGGCGGACCCTTTATATGCCTACATATTTTGTTTTGATAGCTACTTAAGCTTAACTGGCTATGTACAGACGATTGGCAGATCTTACAATATTGTAAGATCTGGCAATGTGCTGAATCTGTACTGTCAATCAAAAATTGCCAGCACAAGGAATATTGTCAGTTCACACGGTTGTCAGAAAATCTTCAAATTTATTGCTAGACGGTTGAATGACAATAAATTCATCTGACAAAAGCGTCAGCCGAAACATTGTCAGTTCACTTGGTTGGGATATGCAAAAATTATCAGATCTGTTGTGCATTGCCAGACTGAAAGCATTAGTTAGAAATTTTTAAATATTAATCGTTTGCGGTTGTGTTATATGTAAAAAGTGAAAATATAAATTATTACGAACCATAAAAAAGCAATTGCAATGATTTTGTCTGCATATATTTTATTAAAAATTTTTTCTTTAAAATCAAGTGTGTGCGTGTTTCCCATAGAAAGAATTCTCTGCAATGACGCCATTGTCAGATGAATGAACTCCGCACATCTGACAATATTAAAATGCCTGACAAATATCTGGTAATAATTTTAAAATGTGTTCACACGATTGTAAGATGTCTGACAATTTGTTGTCAGCTGCTAGTCTTACAATGTACTGACAATGCTTTTCCTGGCAACGACGTCAGATCATACGGTTGTAAGAACAATGGCAATATTGTAAGATCTGACAACCGCCTGAACATACACAGAGAAACCAGATTTGTTGTGATAACCGAATTTGTAGCCAATCGAATTTTGTCGGTTCCAACAACTAACACACAATTCTGTTGTAATGAACCAATATAGCTTTTGTAAGCACCAATTTTTCATTAGCGATATGCGAATTTTTAGAATGAAATGGTCATTGCAATAAAAAATTTTAGTTGTGACTATAGAAATAATTAATTGACACAACCAATATACATATGTATGTAATTGGTATTTCTAAAGGAATGATTGGTAGGAACATATGTACACAGAAAAATTTTCTGGACTGGTCCATACAAAATTTTTTCGCGTAATAATTGCATTAATGACTTGTGAATTGACAAATGTAATATAACCAAGTAAGAGTGCTATATTCGGCTGTGCCGAATCTTATATACCCTTTACCAAAGTGCGTTTATGTAGTATAGAGATACATACATAAGCACAGAGATATGTAGGTACATATTAATTTTGTGAAAAAATTCATACTTTTTTCTCTAGTGCAATTTTTAGGTTTTTGGCATTATGTTTAATTTGGTGCTTTTTACATTTTGGCGATTTATTTTATTTTGCTGATTTTTTTAGTTTTGGCGATTTTTTTCATATGGGCAATTTTTTTGGTTTTGGCGATTTTTTTCGGTTTTTGGCGTTTTTTTAATTTTGGCGATTTTTTTTCGTTCTGGCGATTTTTTTTATTTGAATGATTTTTTTTCATTTAGGCGATTTTTTTATTTCCTATTTATTTAATTTTTTTTTATTTTTTTCTGGCAATTTTGTTAGTTTTGACACTTTTTTCTCGTTCTGGCAATTTTTTTCGGTTTTTGGCGTTTATTTTATTTTGGCGATTTTTTTTCATTCTGGCGATTTTTTGGATTTTTTTTTCATTTAATTGATTTTTTTAATTTTTTTGCGATTTTTTTTCATATAGGCAATATTTTTTGTTTTGGCGATTTTTTTCGATTTTTGGCGATTTATTTGATTTTGACGATTTTTTTCATTTGGGCGATTTTTGTTCATATCAGCATTTATTTTTGTTTTAGCGATTTTTGCGGATTCTTGTCATTGTGGGATTTTTTTTCGTTTTGACACTTTTTTCTCGTTTTTGCGATTTTTTCGGTTTTTGACGTTTTTTTTAATTTTGAAGATTTTTTTTGTTTTGACAATTTTTTTGATTTTGCCAATTTTTTTCTCATATAAGCGATTTTTTTAATTTTTGGCGATTTTTTTCCATATAGGCAAAGCAATAATCAATTTGTTTTGGCGAATTTTTTCGGTTTTTTTCGTTTTTTTTTAATTTTGGCGATTTATTTTCGTTTTGCCGATTTTTTTTTTATTTTGGTGATTTTTTTTCATTTAGGCAATTTTTTTTTAATTTTTGGCGATTTTTGTTCATGTAAGCATTTTTTTTTTTGGTTTGGCGATTTTTGCGGTTTTTTTCGTTTTTTTGTCATTGTGGGAATTTTTTTTAGTTTTGACACGTTTTTCTCGTTTTGGCGATTTTTTTCGGTTTTTGGCGTTTTTTTTAATTTTAGCGATTTATTTCATTTTGACGTTTTTTTCGTATTGGCGATTTTTTTTAATTTTTGGCGATTTTATAATTTTCGCATTTTTTAGTTTGACCGTTTTTGAAAATTTCACGAGTTTCCAAGATATAGCAATTTGTCAAAATTACATAGTCAAAATTGTATTAACTGATGGACCACCCTTTAATTTAAATTTTTTTAATTTTAGTGTGAATTGTTGTAGCCTATATAAAAATACTTTAATTTTACATATTTCAAGTGTCAATATACATATGTACATACATACATACAATTGTATGTATATTACATGGGATTTTAGAAGTTTTCGTCACTCATTTTGGAACACCCTTTAATTTTTAGCTTTTATATATTTGTTGTAGCGACCAAAGTTCTACATACACTGTCCAAATTTCAGACCCGTACCTTTTACCGTTCCTGAGAAAATAGCCTTCATCCTAAAACATGAAATATGTTTAATTATTAGGAAAAAAGTTAAAGTTTTCCAACCCTGGAAACGTGTTTTTATTTTGTTAAATTTTTAAGATTTTTTTTAATTATAAATACCAATTTTATTCATACCGAAGTATAAAATAAGTTAATTTAATAAAAAGTAATAAAAACTTGTTTTCGGTAGTTATTTTCTATGGGAAAATAGAGTTTGAGTTTTCCAGCTCTGAAACCGTCTGCCCGATTTTGCTGATTTTCAACAGCAAAATTTTTCCGAAAATTTCTGGCACACCAGTCCAAGAACGAAGTCTCTAGCTGTTCTGGAAGCCTGGGAAAACCGTACAGACAGACGGACAGACGGACATCGCTTGTTCGTCTTCCCTATGCATAAGGATCCAGAATATATATACTTTATGTGTCGCTTATTAATATTGTAGAAATTACAAACGGAATGACAAACCTATATATACCTTTTTACCATTTTTTGGTAAAGGGTATAAAAAAAGTGGCCGAAAGACGCCCATAACAATAAAAAATAAAATTTGCGCTATTGAGCTGAAATTTGATAAACGAGTAGTTATAGATAAGCAAATTACTAGAAACATCTGAAAACTCAAAAATGTTTCCAACGTGGGCGCTGCTGCGCCCATGAGGCTCAAAATTTAAAATACAAATCTAAGGCCTTTAACTGAAGCGATTTTATTGAAATTTGGCACACATGTTGCAATGATGCAAGGCTATAAATTTATGTTGAAAAAAGTGGGCGTTAACACGCCCATACCTTTTAAGCCTACTATTTCATATACATTTGAATATACTACATATTTATAAATTTATTACTATCCGCTTCCAACGAAACTCGACAAGAAAGATAACTACTGGCCAAAGCAAATCTTGAGATTGAAAAAGTGGGCGGTATCACGCCCATTATAAAATATAATTAAAATTTGCGCTAGTTAGCTGAAATTTGATAAGGAAGTAGCTATAGATTAGAAACTAGCTAAAAAAATCTGAAAACCTGAAAATTATAGCCAAGGACGTAGCCCCGCCGTCCAAAAAGCTCAGAATTAAAAAAAAATCCAATGCGTTTGACTCAAGCGATTTTATTGTAATTTGGGTTACATGTTGCAATAATACAAGGTTATAAATGTTCTTTAAACAAATTGGGAGTTAAAACCCCACAAAATTTGCTTTCCTATTTAATGTATGTACTTCAATTCAGCGCATTTAAATATACTATTTATGTATTCATTATTACACGTTCCCAGCCAAACTCAACAGGAGAGATAAACACTCCCTAAAGAAAATCTTGAGTTTGAAAAATCGGGGTTGATTTCGCAAAAAATTATAAAAAATTTAAATTTTCGCTAATGAGGTTAAATTTGATAGACAAGTATTTCTAAGCTAGAAATGGGCTACTACGCCCATTAAACTTATAACTAAAACACGAAATTTAAATCGTTGGCGTAAGCAGTTTTATTGAAATTTGGCATACATGTTTAAATAATGAAAGGCTATAAATTTTCATTTAAAAAATTGGGCGTTCACAGGACAATAAAATTTAAGTCTCTTCTTTCATGTAATTCGGATCAGCAGATTTATGTAGATATTATTGTCCGTTTCCATCGAAACTTGACACGTATGATTGGCACTGACTAAAAAAAATTTCTTTTAAACAAGTGGGCAGGAATACGCCATAAAAATAAAATAATTAAATTTGCCCTAGAGAGCTGAAATTTGATACGCCAGTAGGTCAAGATGAGAAATCAACTAGAAAAATCTAAAAAGCCAAATATTTAAACCAGGAGTGGCAGGGCCACGCTGAAACTTTAACTTAAAACAAAATCTTGAGTTTAAAAAAGTGACGGAGAGTGGGGGTAACAGCCATAATATTTAAAGCTAGAATTTGAACTAGAGAGTTTAAATTCAATACCTCTTAAGTTAATGGGTGAGTTGCGTACAGGAAAAATCAGAAAGCACTGGTTGTTACATTAGGGATGTAGGGTCATGTTTATAAAAACTTAGATCAATGTTATACGGCAGAGAACATTTCACTTATGCTAGCCTTTAATTTTGCATTTTCAAAAGTACTATATCTAAGCAGACTTTAGATAACTAAGTGAGGTCACTTCCACTAAAATGTACAATATATTTTACATATTTCTACTCTGATGATTCTTAAAAAATTAAGTACACCGGTCCTTGTAATGACACAATGGTGCACATATCACACTCTAACCCATTATTGTATGTAGGTCTGCCTTTTAAACTGACGCAGTCATTATGAATAGAACTATTACATACTAGAAATTTAAAGTTTAATAAGCTTTATTAAGAAAACCTTTCAAAAAGTAATCAGATCCTCACAAAAACATAAATGTGAAAAAGGCCAAGTTCCTTTCCAAAATTTCGACCATTAAAAATTTTGACCAAGTTCTTGTTTGGCACAATACCTATCACTGTAATATAATATGCATTATATAAATTTGTAACCGTAAGAGTGTCATATAATTTCTAGATAATATGCTAACTTGGCAATGATTCCCTTCATTGACAACATTACAAGAAATTATAAGTCCTATTTAACTCTATTCACTTTTTCACTACTCATTTCTGTTCTCTGATACATATGCATGTATGAATGTACTAATAAATCGTATGTTTACCAGTAATTTTACTTTATTACTACAAGTATTTATTTTATTAATATTTTTATATGAATGACTTGTTCACATAATATAATTTCATATTGTTCAAGTGCAATTAAAAAACACACTGGGCTAAAACTAATTATCTACGATCATTTATTAATTGTATTGAATGCATTTAAAACAAGTAAGAGTACTAAGTTTGGCTGCTCCTCATCTTATACACCCTTCACAAGTCACGGCATTTGAAGTTGTGTAGCCGTGTAGCCTACTGTGGTCAATGTGTTTAATAAATAAGTCTGTACGAGTAATAGTGTTTTCACCCTGACATGGTTTTAATAAAAGTTGGTTTTAACGTTAAAGCCAACTGCTAAAACCTGGTTTTACCATACAAATTGTTTCTGATAAATCCTACTTAAAACCATTTTTGAATTGGTTTTAAGTTGGTTTTATGAAATGCAACCTTGTTTTCGCTCTGCTAAATTCAATGCTGCGAAGTTAAAATGACCGGAAGCAGCTGATAATGTTTATGCCAGTAAATACGAATAGATACATAAAATTGGGGCAAAATAATCTTTAGGACGGAAAACAAAACAGAAATATTTTCATTGACCTCTGGGAAGTGAAAATAGGCGATATGACTGCCATCGATCTGCAGATAAAAAAGTTTTATTTTGTAATGTATTTGTGCTCGTTTTATATACAATAACTTGATTTCCAACCAATTCTTCACTTTGTATAAGTAGTTCCATAAAATTTTTATTTACACAATATAAAATAATTTCCATTTTAGAGCGCATTGTGAAATATTTTATTTTTTCATCCCAACAAAAGCAGTTGTTGTACAGTTTCTCAAATAGATATTATAAAAAGCAGAAGGCTGCCAGTCAATTGACTAGTCATTTGACTAGTAGCGACGACCACAACTTCGGTCACTGTCCTCAGTTAGTTTATTACTGGCTTGATGAAAAAAAATTACCAAAACATTTGTGTACGTGTGATTTTTTCTCTCTCTCTCTCTAACTTATTAATTTCACTTAATTAAAACACATATATCTGAACTGCTTACTCTGCTACTTTTTTGCCAGTCACAGATTACATAAGCATTGGTAAAGTATTACTAGTCAATGGTCACAAGGCAACCTAACACTTTTTTTAGCTACAACACAACTTTTAAATATCAAAAATTCTAAAACAAAATATATAAACGTATAAATTAAATGAAACTTTTCAATTTCCTTTAGACATTATTGTTGTTACTTAACTTTCTTAGCACTTGTAAAAATTTTATTTCACAGACCGAACGAATTGCATATTTTACAATAAAACGCGACGTCTTAACAGTTTTGGCATATGTACATTGGATATTTCACTCTAACATACAGGTTAGAGAGTAGCAACTATAATTAATAAATGTGTCGGTCATCTCTACAAATCAAATGACCAGTCAATTGACTGGCACTCTTAAATTCAATGAAAAATTATTGCCAATGTTTAATAATCTTATATTTATTTACATACATACACTAGTTGAGCCCGGCAAACGTTGTATTACTTTTTAAGTACAAATTACTCCACACAGTGGTCACTTGTAAAAAACTGAAAATAAATGGATTTTTATTCACATTGAGATTACACGAGACCTAAGTTTGAAAATTTTTGTGTTGGCAATTGTCAAATTCTGTTACTAACAAAAAAAATTACTGTGTGAACCGTAAATGTTAGTGTTCGAACACATGTTTGGAAATAATTGCTCGAACACAAGTCTCAGCAATTATGTTAGAACACAAGCTGTCAAATTAAAATTTTTCGTAGAAAATAATGGCGGGAAACTAGAAATAATAACTTTATTATAAAAACAAGTAAGAATGCTATATTCGGCTGTGCCGAATCTTATATACCCTTTACCAAAGTGCGTTTATGTAGTACAGAGATACCTACATAGGCACATAGATATGTAGGTACATATTTATTATGTGAAAAAACTCATAATTTTTGCTCTAGTGCAATTTTTAGTAAGTGACCTTTCGGTAGTTTTCGATTAAATATATTCTTCTTGATTATGGCAATAAGTAGGATGTAGATGCCTTACTTTCTCAACCTCGTATCTTAAGAAATAAAAATTGTCAGAAGAGCAAAAAAACGGTGTTTGGATAAAAGTACTAATGCAATTATTAAGAAATTGATTAAATCTATGTTTATTAGTAGTAATAAAACACTCACTTAGTTTAAGCATGAAGCGCATTTATTGAGATACGAGTTTGCTGCATAAAGAGTAACTGTAATTTTTGATACTTGATGAAGAAGTTACTGGTTTGTTGCACTCATAGCTATACAAACAAATAACGCCGTTATATCAAAATTATCCAATGCAAACCATTATTATTATCCCACTTGACCTGAGATTCGATAAAAAAAAAACGAAGTAACTTCGAAAAAAAAATTTTTCAATATTTGCTCGCAACTCTAAAAAAGTCTAATGTTTGCTAAAGCTTCGAACTTCAAACTTCTCGCTTCTTTTTTTAATAACCCTATAAAATAATTTTAGTATTGTACCTCCACACCAAGTAAAATAACTTGTTTTATTAAAGAATCTTTGATTTTACAAAATTGTTAAGTGTCTCAATTTAAACGTCCCATTGGAAAAGGTTAGTTATATCGCGGTATTATGTGAACGTTTATTCCTAAAGAATTTTTCGAATTTGTTCAGCACAATGAAATTTTTCGCGGAAATGAAACGGAAAATGTTCTTTAATTAATTTTATACTTAGGACTGTACTTTAGCGATAAATTTTATTGCCATCTCCATTTACAAAAAATAATTTGCTAAAGTGTGACTCTGACTTCCGCATGAAGGGTTCCGTACGGACTAGGGTATTCAATTAATCGGGAATTTGGTTTAATCGGTTAACCGACCGATTAATTAATCGAGGTTTTTGCTTAATCGGTTAATAATCGGTTCATTTCGGTGTTAACCGATTAATAAAGTTTTTCCATAAATCAAGTGTTTTCAACAAATAAAAGTGTAGAAATTATTAATTAATTTGAGTTTATTAGTAAAACCAAACACACACATAATAATAATAATTCTTAAACTAGTTCGGCTACCTTTGTTAGATCATTTCTTGTTTTACTATCGCTTTACTTATCGCTTTTTTATGCTTTACTTAATTTAGCATCACTGAACATACTTCTTTGTTTGTATCAATAATAATTTCTAAATACTTATCTTTTGTAAATGAGGTGAAACAAATAATTATGCACACAAAAAAGAAGTTGTAATACTAAAAATATGAAAACCGGTTTAACCGTTAATCGAAAAAAGTTAATTTCAGATAAACCGATCAGTTAATTGAATACCCTAGTACGGACACTAGATATGTAATACTATATCAACTTTAGCCTTTTGTATTTGATCTATACTTGTGATATGCCTTTGACCTTTGATCCATACATCTACATTTGCCGATGATACAGCCTGCCTTAGTATGCATGAAAACCCTCACGAGGCTTCCCGATATTTACAAGAACATATTACAGAATTGGAAATGTGGTTGAACTTATGGAGAATTAAGGTAAATGAACAAAAGTGTGTCCATATAACGTTTACCCTAAGAAGAGATACTTGTTCCCCAATTCGAATCAATAATCAAAATATTCCTCAACATTCCCAAGTGAGATACCTTGGTATACACCTTGATCGAAGGCTTACATGGAAACATCATATTGACTCTAAGCTAATTCAGATCAAAATTAAGGTAACTCAAATACACTGGTTGATTGGCAGAAATTCAACACTTAGCCTGGACTGTAAACTTTTAATATACAAGTCGCTTTTGAAGCCAATATGGTGTTACGGTATCCGGTTATGGGGCACTGCTTCAGCTTCCAATGTAGAGAGAATCCAACGAAGGCAAAACAAAATTTTACGGTTAATAACATCGGCTCCATGGTACATCAAAAATTCCAATATCCATCGTGATTTAAATATGCCACTAGTGATTGAAGAAATTGCAAAATACGCAGGCAAATATTTAACAAAACTCGAGTCACATCCTAATCCGGTTGCTCGTAATATTTTACTGGACACATCCGGTTAAAAAAGAGGGACACAAGGGCTCTATTACTCAACACTCCAGATGGGATTTCTTGAAAATACTTTTTATACATTTTTGTCTTTTTTGAATTATCACTACTTATGTATTATTTATAACTATTAACAAGTTTATGTCCGACAGTGGTCGGTCCTAATAATTATATTTTAGATTTAAGATTTGAATACTTATTGTTAGTTCATATTTGAAGATACAATAAATAAATACATGTATCCAAAAAAAAAAAAACTTTAGCCTATATAAAATATAATTTTGGAATTTGTTGGTTTTTGGGTTTTTTCGGTTTTAGCGTTTAATAATAGGGTTTTTTAGTGTTGCCGTCTTTTCCGGGTTTTTTTTATTAAGTGCCTTTTTACTTTCAGTGCTTTCTTTGTTTTAGCGATTTTTTTTATTTTTGGATTTTTTTTAGAGCTAGGTGATTTTTTTAGTTTTGGTGCTTTTTTTTCGTTTTAGCGATTTTTTTAAGTTTTTGGCGATTTTTTACATTATAATGAAATTTTTCATTTTAGCGATTTTTATCATTTTGGTGATTTATTTTAGTGCTAGATTTTTTCTAATTTGGTGCTTTTTTTCGTTTTTGTCATATTTTTTCGTTTTTTGGGTTTTTTAATTTGGTGCTTTTTTGTTTTGGTGCTTTTTTGGGTTTTTTTAATTTGGTGTTATTTTTAGTTTTGGTGCTTTTTTCTCGTTTTAGCGTTTTTTTTATGTTTTGCGCTTTTTTTATTTTAGCAATAATTTTTTTTTTCGTTTTGAACATTTTTCTATTAGGTGAAATTTTAGTTTTGGTGCTTTTTTCTCGTTGTAGCTTTTTTAAGGTTTTATGCGGTTTTTTTATTTTTTCGATTTATTTTAATTTTTGCAATTTTTTTTTCATTTTGGAAACTAATTTTAGTACTATATTTTGCTATTTGCTGTGTTTTTTGTTTTGTCGATTATTTTAGGTTCTATGCTTTTTTTAATTTTGTGCTTTTTCGTTTTGGTGCTTTTTTCTCGTTTTAGCGATTTTTTAAGGTCTTTAGAGTTTGTTTTATTTTGGCGACTTTTTTTTCATTTTGGAGATTATTTTCCCTTTAGCGATTTCTTAATTTATGCAATGCTAGATTTTTTTTAATGTTGTGTTTTTTCGTTTTGGCGATTTTTTTTGGTTTGGCGATTTTTTTTTTTGGTTTTGGCGATTTTATAATTTTTGGATTTTTTAGTTTTGCCGTTTTTGAAAATTTCAAGACTTTGCCTCTTACGGTTTCCAGGATACAGTACAAGTTGTCAAAATTACATAGTTAAAATTACATGAACTGATAGAACACCCTTTAATTTTAGTTTTTATAAATCTTCGTGTTAATTGTTGTAGTCTGTATAAAAATACACTAATTTTACAAATATCAAGTGTCTATACACATATTTTACATACTCGTTTTGGAACACCCTTTAATTTTTAACTTTTATGTATTTGTTGTTGTAGCAACTAAAGTTCAACATACTCTGTACAAATTTCACATACGTAGCTCTTACGGTTCCTTAGTAAATAGCCTTCTTCCTAAAACATGAAATATGTTTAATTATAAGAAAAAAAAATTAAGTTTTCCAACCCTGGAAACGTCTTTTTAATTTTTTTTATATTTTTTAAATTAAAAACACCAATATTGTTCATACTGAAGTATAAAATAAGTTAATTTAATAAAAAAGTAATAAAAACTAGTTTTCCGTAGTTATTTTGTATGGGAAAATAGAGTTTGAGTTTTCCAGCTCTGAAACCGGCAATTCGATTTTGCTGATTTTCAATAGCAAAATTTTTCGGCAAATTTCTGACACACCAATCTAAGAACGAAGTCGTTAGCTGTTCTGGGAGCTTCGGAAAACCAATTTCACGTACAGACAGACGGGCAGACGGACATCGCTTGTTCGTCTTCGCTATGCATAAGGATCCAGAATATATATACTTTATGTGTCGCTTATTAATATTGTAGAAATTACACACGGAATGACAAAAATCAAGCAAAAGCATAAAATATGTGTTCTGTGGCAGAATTATTAAAAAATCAAAACTTAAAACGCGCATTTTGTATGCATACGACATTTAACATTATACCCCTAGCCACCCCTTAAAATAAGTTTGAACACAAACTTTCTTCTGACGTCATTCTGCCAACGTTATTTCTTATACTCAGAAATAAAAAGTGCTCGTCTATTCGTACTGTTAGGCTCAATTAGCTTAAAAGACAATCAAGATAAATTATTTTAGTGAAACATTTGTAAATTTAAATTGAACTCAGAAATAATTTTTAGTCAGGCTTAAGTTCAGTAATTTCAATTCTTATTGAATGAAATATTTTTTTATTAATTAATGTGAGTTTCTAAAGAAGAGAAGAAAAATTAAACTTAGACTTTAAGGTGGGGGAAATACCGATACTTTTCTGTGCAGCCACGCACTTCATCAGCACCCTAGTCTATCTACTTGGGCAGAGATTCTTATTAACATCAGCTATTTAACTTAAATTTTCAATGAAACGGAATATGAGAAACGATTTTTGTGTATACAATTGATTTACCTTTGGTAAACACATTTATTAATTTTCTGTTTTTCCATTTTTTCATTTTTCTATTTAGGTTAGCACGAAATTATTGGCCTATTTCTCACCTGCGAAAGAAAACGTTCGACTTACAATTCATATTGAAAACAAAAACAAATTTTCATATTTTATTGTTGCTTTCAATATAAATTGTAAGTCGAACGTTTTCTTTCGCAGGTGAGAAATAGGCCATATATTTATTACTCTACCTAAGTATGTTTAGTTATTCTTGCTTATCTTTTACGATCATCACATTAATTATTTTTACTTATTCGATGTACCATCGGTACAAGCATGTAAGTATTACTGTAGTGGATTTATGTTACTTTGTTGTTGTAAAAACAATTGTAACAACTGTAAAAACTTTAGAATGCTTTGACTTTCTACAGTTACAAAGCACATAGATCAAAAAATTTATCAGCTGAAGTAGCGCTGCCACCTAGTTAGATACACCTTGGTTTCTTGAAATGAAATGCGTATAGAATTGGCTTAACCAACAGCAAACGAAAACGTTTCATGATAAAATGTACAGAAAGATAACAAAAAAACATTCGCAGAAAATATTTAACAATATACATACTACGCACAGAAAAAAAAAAGATTTGTAAATACAAATAATTTATTTGTGAATACAATTAAAATATTATTTAAAAAGGCACCTACAACGATTTTTGTAAATACAAACACACATTTGTAACATAAGAAAACAAAATCAACTCAATTATTTCCAATTAAAATTTTCGTGTTATTAACAATTGAGTTGTTAACAGAAAAAAATAATTTTTTAATGAATTTGTGTTTTGTGTTTTTGTGTTGTTTCTTTGTTTGTATTTTTTTATATATTTTTTAGAATTTTGTTTTTGCTAAATTTTAAAGATGTTTGGATGAGTCGAACCGGCAATCTCCTGATTAATAGACTAATGTACTTACCACTCAGCTAAAGAACAAATCGTTATTAGATAAGCAAATAATGAATACACAGAAAATGCGAGTTCTTCTGTTTCTTCTACCTGTGCGTATTCCGTTATGATATAATTTAACAAATAATTTTGTTGAGTAATTTAATTGACTAGAAAAATTTTAATTTGTTATATCAACAATGAATTTTTTGAGTTTAACATAAAATTTGGTTAGTTCATTTTATTGAAAAAAATTTCTGTTTGTCATATCAACAACTTAATTTTTTATATTAACTAAATATATATTTCAATTTAAATTAACTATTAACAATTTGTTTTGCTGGTTGCATTTTGATGATATTTTTTTCTGTGCGTATGGATATACTTGTACATACCTATAAACCATATTGATAATTTTTGTTTGGTTCAAAAATAATTTTATCAACAATACCTGCATGGGCGTAGCCAGGTAGGGCCAGGGGGCAGCTGCCCCCCTACGGCTTCTAAAATGAAGTCAAAATTCTGGGAAACTATTATTCGTGACATCTCTATTACAAACATATCTTTATAAAAACTTCTACAGTTACGTTATGTTTATTTTATACCCATAACAGTACCAAAATATGAAAATAAATATGGATGTACATATAAAATATGTTCACGTAAGTAAGTATGTGGATGTTTTGCATTCAAATATAAAGTATTTACTCTTTATTTCTTTGTGAATAGAAAAATAAGCCCCTTTGATGTCGCTAATCAGCCTACAGAAATTACCCCGCTAGCGGCACTAGCATCGTCAATGGTCATTTTCGACCGTCGTTAATTTTTTTCTTGCCGCCCGAGGGGTTTAAACCCCTGCCAAACGAAAATAAACAATGACAGACATTTATTTTATTTTATTAACAAGTATTTATTTATTTTAATTCCTTCCTGTACACAAGACATGAAGCATTACATTGCAGCACAGGAGGTATCGTTGTAAGCCAACGACTATTTCAAGATAAAAATACATATATTTATGTGTGTAAATATAATACTATTTTCTATTAAAGTTAAATTTTTAATAGAAAACTATGATCTCGAACTCAATTATGATTAAGCCACTTAAAAAAATATAAAGAAAAAAGCTGCCCCCTTATGTTGATCCTGGGTACGCCCTTGAATGCAATCCATGTCTCGAATTTATAACTTAACAATTATATTTGATAAATAATTTATTGAGCCATTTTAAACTTTTACGGCCCTTTGTATAAGCAAAAATTGGCATGAAGTTAGTATAAGTGGCAAAATTGAACATGATCTTAAAGAGTTTTGCCATGAAACTTCACATTGATAGTCATGCTAGGACTTAGAGGTGGATTAAGATTATGTAATGCGACAATTTTTAACGTCAAATTGTATAGAGTAACTCGTTAACACCTAATTCAATTTCATCACTTATGCTAACTTCATGCCAATTTTTGCTTATACATAGGGCCGTTAATAAGTAACTTTTAAAGTATATAAATTTGTACATCAATATGCCTTTTATTTAAACTTTCAACAAAAAATAGGCTGTCATAATTGTTACATTGCATAAAAAGCAAATGTGTGCTTTTTAAATGCCGTAAACAATTGTGTTTAATTGCGCACTTCACAAGTCTTGTTGTATTGCTTAATGTTGTATTTGAAGAATAAATTTCAATCAAAATGTTTTTAAGCTAAGGGGCTGTCCATATATTACGTAACGCTGTTTTCTCCGATTTCCCCCCCCCCTCTCCACAGCGACCACAGCAGCAGATCGTAACAAAATTCATAAATACAATACGAAATTCAAGTGAATGGCATACAAATATTAGTTTATAATAATTAAAAATAAATAGTAATTTATTTCTATATTTTTGCTATCCGTTTTTCCGCCAAATATTCCGCCTTGATGACTTAAAATTGTTTGTATTATATTTTTTTAACCTATAGTATACGAGTAATTAATCCTTATCTGTTTTTGTTCGCTGATTACAAAAATGGCATTATTATTTTTTAGCTCCTCTAGTTTCAGAGATATCGTACTTTACATAAAAAAATACTTTAAATTTTTCTTTTCGAACGCCATAAAAATGATTTTTGATAGTAGATTATTTGTCAATTTACAAGTCATTAATGCAATTATTTTTTTTTTGTTCTTTTTAATACATGTATTTATTTATTGTATGTATCTTCAAGTATGAGCTAACAATAAGTATTCAAATCTTAAATCTAAAATATAATTAATATATAAACTTGTTGATAGTTATTAATAAAACATAAGTAGTGATAATCAAAAAAAGCCAAAAAAGTATTTTCAAGTAGTCCCATCTGGAGTGTGGAGTATAAGAGCCCGTGTGTCCCTCTTCTCTAGGCAGATGTGTCCAGTAAAGTTCAAAATATTACGAGCAAGCGGATTAGGATGTGACTCGAGTTTTGTTAAATATTTGCCTGCGTATTTTGCAATTTCTTCAATCACTACTGGCATATTTAAATCACGATGTATATTTGAATTTTGGATGTACCATGGAGCCGATGTAAATAACCGTATTTTTGGTTTGCCTTTGTTGGATTACAACAAGACATTAGAACCTGAAGCAGTGTCAAATAACTGAATTCCGTAGCACCATATTGGCTTCAAAAGCGACTTGTATAGTAAAAGTTTGCAGTATAGGCAGAGTCTTGAATTTCTGCCAATCAACCAATGTTAATGTTTGAGTTACCTTAATTTTGATCTGAATTAGCTTAGAGTCAATATGATGTTTCCATGTAAGACTTCGATCCAGGTGTATACCAAGGCATTTTACATGGGGATGTTGAGGAATATTTTGATTGTTGATTCGAATGGGGGAGCAAGAATCTCTTCTAAGGGAAAAGTTATATAGACACACTTTTGTTCATTTACTTTAATTATCCATAAGTTCAGCCATATTTCCAGCTGGGTAATATGTTCCTGGAGATTGCGGGATGCCTCATAACGGTTTTTGTATATACTCATACAGGCTGTATCATCGGCAAATGTAGAGGTGTGGATATTATTGCTCACAGGCATATCACAAGTATATATTAAATACAAGACAGGATTATTACGCAAAAAAAGTTGTATGGACCAGTCCAGGAAATTTTTGTGTTATTATTTCGCCAAACAGAAAAAAATCGCCGAAAATCTAAAAAAATCACCGAAACGCAAAAGAGCGGCAGTCTAAAAAATCTCTGAAACCAAAATAAATCGCAAAAAACCAAAAACCAACACCAAATAGAAAAAATCGCCAAAACCGAAAAAAATCTCATAGCAAAAAAGCGCCAAAAATAAAAAACACCAGAACTAGAAAAATCACCAAAAAAATTAAAAAAAAAATGATCGGGTAATTAATTTCCTTTAATGTCTACATCAGGTAAGATATTTGATTATACAGGCTAAGATTTGGATCTTCTAATAAAATAATTTTGTGCTTAAAAAAGTGGATAAAAAGTTAAATAGAAATAGAATTTGCTAACCTTATTGGCACCGACTTCGAATAGCAACTTAGAAAAAGTGATTTTTAACTAAAACTAAATTAATTTTAACTTTTTAATTTTTTTAAGTCGGTTCAATTTTTCTAAAAGCTTTATTATATATTAAAACGTCTTTGAAGCGATTTGGGAGAGCAATTGAACTAAGGAAAATTGTATAGCTAAGTCGGTTTGCATTTTCTGTAACGATAGATGCTCATGTAAATTGGAATTCGGTTATAACGAACTTCTGTAATTTAAATGGGTTTGGCCATCGGCTTGTGTCAAAAATTCACTAGTAAACCCGTTAGATCCAAGCCTAAAAAATAACATACAAATGTTAATTAAATTGTATAAATGAAATTTAAATTTAACATGCGCGAAGACAAAACCTTTTTTAATCACAAGCATATAAATTCCCTGAAGGTGTGCTTGCAGGAATTAAAAAAACAGTTCGTTACTTGCCGGACTTCCCTGTAAACGTAGCAGTTTGTATGAAATACATTGGGAACGTAGAAGTTGTTCGCTATACGCTTTAATTCTTTATAGCCAGTGTTCATTGTAACCGAATTCTGCTGTATTTTTTACGTTGAATACGAGTATGTTTGTTTATTTTTAACGCGCAAATTACTATCTCTAGATGTAAGAGAGAATAATATAAACATTCTTTTGAACACTTGCCATATCAATTAAGCATTCTCTACGTATACTCAGTATCTGTAATTAAAAATTTTTAAACAAGTAGAAGAACATTTAGTTTTATTTACGCGATTCATAAGTACGAGAATGTACATCCAACCTCAGACCGCTACAATGAGTCGGAAGAAAATATTTTTTTTAAGTGTTGTAGCGATTGTGTGTGCGTCATGTCAAATTACTGTAGTCAATTCAGCCAATATATTGGGTCTGTTTACCAGCCATAGCCCCTCGCATTTAATTGTTCACATGTCGGTTGTCAAGGTTTTGGCTGAGAGAGGTCACAATGTAACCGTAGTTGCGTCACAAATTCCTAAAGTTAAACACGATAAAATTAACATGATCATCATACCGCCCACCGCAGAACAAGAGAAAATGCTCAATAAAGAAGTTTCGGGGATGGCTTTAAAGAAAAACAATCTTGTTACAATAATTGCCAACTTTTTCGGTTCTCTCAAAATGCTAATCGATTTACAAGCGGATGTTTTAAAGGATCCACGTTTTACAGCGCTCTATGAGAACGATGACACCAAATTCGATTTAGTTATGGTGGGATATTTTATGAACACATTCCAACTGGGTGTAGCTGCTAAATTTAAAGCGCCTCTTGTAATCAGTTGGAGTGCCTCTCCCATGTTATTTACAGATATTATGGTCGGCAATCCCAGTGAAATTTCATTTGTACCAGACATGAATGTAGCGACGAAAATGAGCTTTTTAGAACGTGTTCAGAATTTTTTGTCATATTTATTTTTTAGACTCCTAAAAGAGTTATTGGATTTTCGCATGCGCAATTTTTATAAGTGAGATTATGTCCGTGTTGTTTTAATTGTAATATAAATATTTAAATTTTGTTGAAATATTTTACTAGCAATCTCTTTCCAAATGATGGTACTTTCCCCAGTTTAAGTGATATGGAAAAGAATGTGTCCTTGGTTTTTTGTAATGGTCATTTCAGTGAAGGTCCTATAAGACCCAATGTTCCAGCTATTGTGGAAATTGGAGGTATACAAGTCAAGGATATGCCAGACCCCTTGCCTGAGGTAAATACATATATATCAAAAAAAAAGAACCAAACTATAAAATAATGTTGAAAACGTTTAGGACATTGCTGAACATCTCAAAAGTGCTAATAAAACCGGTGCCATACTATTCAGTTTAGGTTCTAATCTCAAAGGATCCAGTATTAAGCCCGAAACCGCCACAAACATATTTAACGTTCTGTCAAAACTAAAGCAAAAGGTTATTTGGAAATGGGAAGATCTCAACAACACACCAGGAAAATCCCATAATATACTTTACAAAAAATGGTTACCACAGGATGATATTTTAGCTCATCCCAACATAGAGTTATTTATAACACACGCTGGTAAAGGCGGAGTTGTTGAGTCTCAATATCATGGCGTGCCTATGGTGGCCCTGCCGGTTTTTGCCGATCAGCATGGCAATTCCAAAAAAATAGTAGCTTCCGGCTATGGCCAATATTTGGACTTGCTAACACTAACCGAAGAAAATCTGGCAAAAGCTGTTAGAGAAGTTTTAAACAATCCACAGTATAAGAAAAATGTTCAACGTTTTTCCAAACTCTATCGTGATCGCCCGCTGACAGCGCGTGAAAGTGTTGCTTTCTGGACCGAATATGTATTACGTCATAGGGGGGCAGTCCACATGCAGAGTCCCTTAGTACACATGAATATAATAGAGAGCTTGAACTTGGATGTTTATTTGTTCATTTTAATCGTACTGTATGTAATCTATAGAACTTCTAAGCTTGTTCTCCTCTTCGCTTATTCTAAAGTGTGCAGGAGGGCTTCGGCTACTAAGATCAAGTCGCAATAGTTTATTTGTTGCACTATTTTTGTTTGGCTTGGCTTGGATATCATAGCACAAAAATATGCATAAGTCTTAACTATTTTCCCGTTCATATTTCTAGCGTAGATACATACATATCGTTGGTTACAAGTAGAAAGGCCCTAACTCAAATAATTTTAACTTTAAAGGAGAAGGCAAAAACATAATAGAAATAGTACAACTGCTTGTACAAACTACTTGTAGGTTAGGTTAGGTAGGGGTAGCAGTCAGAAACCCGGACTCACTTAGACCGTTTTGGTCCATTGTGATACCACGGAGACTCTGCTTATGCGGAGTCCCCACCGTCGAACCATCCAGAGCTCAGTATAAAGCTGCTAATACGTTGAAGTTTAACACCAGCAACGTCAGAAAGTTCCCTGAATTCAAAAGCGCCCATTGTGGCCAGTCACTTTCCTGCAAGTCCAGGACAGTGAAACTGCTTGTAAATGCGTTATTTTTTACACTATTGCAATTAATTTTTGTGACGAGGTGTATTTGTGTGAAATTTATTGGAATCACAGAAAAACTCAATTTCGTAAAATATACGAGTTAGGGCCTTTCTACTTGTGACCATCGATATGTATGTACATATAACTATATTATATAAATGTAAGAATTGTATAATTATAGCCAATTGTGCACTTGGATATTGTTGTTTTGTATTACGTTATTTTATTTTTTTTTTCTATCATATAAAGCTGTAATAGATAACTATGGAAACACAATTAAAAAAGTTATTAAATTAAAGTCAGTACAATAGATAAAATAATTTTTTTACTTCTCAAGTAATTGATTTTTAATAAAACAAATTTAGAGATAAGATTTAGAGATAAAATGTATTATGAACTTTTTAGTAGCGTTGCCACTTTCTGTGTAATAGTGCAAAATCTTTACTATTTAAAGTTCTTTGCACTAGTTGACTTTAACGGCATTTATATTTATATGTTTTAAAGCTATAACAGCATTACTCGACTTAAAGACAAAATCGAGTTATGTATGCAACAAAATTCTACAGACGAAACGTCATGCATGCGGGAAATCCCCATGTCTCTAACAAAGTTTATTATAGAAATATTGTTAATATCATAACAAATCAATTATCTACTTGTACAAAATTTATCTTAGGAACCTTTCCCACATATGCAAAAAATTAACGTATGCTTCAAGGGTACGCTAAACCGATTTATGTATGGAAACTTTGTCTTAACGCACACTTCAAGCACACTTTAATTTTTTGGCATATGGAGGTTTATATTTTATTTTATTGAAGAAAATTATTTTGGTTTTACAATCAAATTTTGTTTTAGTCTTTTAAAATATTTCATACGTTAAATTCATTTTATTCTATAATTAATATACATATGTATGTAATTAATAAATATTTGTTATACAAATATATAGCTTATTAATTAATCTACATTTAATTGGTTATGGGCCCAGGCATGACCGAAGAAATTTTTGACATACAATTGTTTGATGGTGGCAATTTAGACAACTTGAAGTTTCGCATGGAAATTGTCTAGGATGAACATGGTTTGCGAAAATATATAGAAGATATGAAGGATATCGTTCTGAGTGAGTCAAAACCTGAAAAAGTTTCCGAACTTCGTTTGAAAGACAAAAAGGCTGAAGCTATGTACAGACGATTGTCAGATCTTACAATATTGTCAGATCTGTCAATGTGCTGGCAATCGAAAATTGCCAGTACAATATACCTTGTCAGTTCACGCGGTTGTAAGAAAATCTTACAATTTATTGCCAGACGGTTGTATGGCAATAAATTCATCTGACAAAATCGTTAGTCGAAAAATTGTCAGTTCACACGGTTTTCATGCACAAATTGTCAGATCTGTTGTCATGCGTTGCCAGACTCAAAGCATTTGTCAGAGATTGTTCAATCGTTTGTGTTTGTGTTAAATGTTACTATAAATTTTTTCTTTAAAAAAAGCGTGTGCAGTGTTGCCCATAAAAATGATTCTCTTACAATGACGCCATTGTCAGATGTATAAACTTTGCACATCTGACAATATTAAAATGTCTGACAAATATCTGGCAATAATTTTACAATTTGTTCACACGATTGTAAGATGTCTGACAATTTGTTGTCAGCTGCTAGTCTTGCAATGGACTGACAATGCTTTTTCTGGCAACGACATCTGACAAAATTTGTCAGTTCACACGGTTGTAAGAAATTTTGGGCGCATTTTACTCGCAATATTGTAAGATCTGACAACCGTGTGTACATATCTTAAGTCAATAATAATATTTGGAATATGTTAAAGATTGTAAAAGTGCCTTTACTGTTTTGAATTCTCTGGGTATAGTTTTTGCTATTTTTTCGGAAAAAGCTTCTTACAAGAAAGTGTAGCGAAGTTGAAAAGCTGGAAGCACGTTTTTTAAAGTTCAATGGGTTGGTGAGACAGTTAGTTACTTCGGGAGCAAAATTGGAAAAACTTGACATTATATGTCATTTATTGTTAACAATGCCTGAATCGTTTAACAATATAATTACAGCAATTAAAAATTTAAAACCAGAAACATTAGAAATGGAATTCGTTAAAAATCGGCTATTATTTAGAAGAAGATCGGAAAAGGCGAAATTGTAGCAATCAAAATTCTTCTACAGAAAATGTTGCCATGAAAACTTCATTTAAATGGAAATGTCACTATTGGGGTAAAAAGGGTTATAAGAAAAAGAATTGCTTTGTGAGATGTGAAAGCATTAATTTTATTGCGAAAAATGCTGTGTTAAGCTCAAGTGTGAGTAATTCAATAAAGTGGGTCCTAGATTCTGGAGCTAGTGATCACATGGCTAAAGATGAACATTTCTTTCGTTCAAAAGCTCAATAGTCCGATATATATTAATGTACCAAATAATAACGTTTGTATTAAAGCATCAACAATAGGCAGTGTTAGTGGAATTATCTAGGCGACACGAAGCCATTCGAAATGTTTTACCCCCTCATAACTTTGTTCACCGCAATCTCAAAATTATGAAATTGAAACCATTATTAGAATTAATTCATGTAACCTCATATGTAAAGTTTGAAAGTTTTACAATAAAAGCTTACTGAGATATGCAAAAAGTGCATATTTTAAGCCATACTCACTTACCACAGACACACTCATCAAATTGATGAAGCCCTTCCGCTATAGCAAGTGAGCTGAAATTTGGTATACAGGTAGATCTAGGTGAACAATTAACTAGAAAAGTTTGAAAATCTGAACGTTTTAGCCATGGGGGCGGAGCTACGCCCATAAAAGTTGAAACTTGTGCTAGTGAGTTGAAATTAGATACAGAACTAGGTCTAGGTGAGTAATCAACTAAAAAAAAATCTGAAAACTCAGAAAATTTAGCCAGGAAGGCGGGACTACGCTCATAAAGGTCAGAATTAAAAATGCAAACCTAAGACGCTTAAGGAAAGCGATTTTATTGAAATTTAGCATATATACTGCGACAATGCAAGTGTCACTGACGAGAAGTTATAAGTTTTAACAGCACTTTACTTCTTTGAAATAAAAAACTTTGTGTAAATTGAAATTGCAAAGGTTTAAATTTCATTAGTATTAAGAAGCGAAAAGCACTTTTAAATTATTTGTGTTCTTCGCGCCTAGGTTTTTACAATAAGATCTTTTTTATGTAACTGTAACGGCTCAATCAGACGTGACATAACCATAGCCATAGAGAATAACTGTTCGAACCAAACTAATGGGCAACACTGTATTTGATTATAGGTGACTCGCCATAACGCCATACCTCTCACCATAGAAATCAATTGAATTTTGGTTTGGTTATGGTTATGGCATTATGGCTATGTCACGTCTAATTTAAACTTAAAAGCCAAGACAATATTTTATTTTTGATTTTAAGAAAAGAATTCTACCTGCCTTACTTATGTACATGTTAACCATTTTTCTTTTATATAGTATTAAGTCTGTTGCAAATTTAAGTTCATGTAATAAGTTCGGAACTGGCCGAAAAAATATTTGAGTTTGCAAAGTGGGCGGAGTTACGCCCATAAAAATTTAAAATTAAAAGTTGCGCTAAGGAGTTGAAATTTCATATAAAAGTAGGTTTAATTGAGAAAAAAACTAGAAAAACCTGAAACCCAGATATTTTAGTTAGAGGTGCCGGGCTGCGCCCACAAAAATTTTAAATTAAAAGTTGCGCTAATGAGCTGAAATTTGATGCACCAGTAGGTCTAGGTGAGAAACCAACTAGAAAATTCTGAAAACCAAAAAATTTTACAAGAATGGACGGGGCTACGCTATTGTTGTGCGGAATTGAAAAGTTAATATACGGCTTTTTACTCAAGCCATTTTAGTGAAACCTTGCATACACGTTGCACGTATGCAAAACCTTAAATCAGCGATCCCCATACATATACATACATTCACACTTATGTTTGTGTTGGTGCTTCGTTTTTGAGCGAAATATCTTTTGATCTTCTTATAGCAGGCCTGCCAAGATATATTTATTTGTAATATATTTGTAAAACTCTAATTCGAGTCAATTTCTTGTGTTCAAAAAGATATTAATGCACATTTGATGTATTTTAAATAGTATATAATAACTTAGTTTCAGATATGATTATTCAAGCTCTTAAAAGTAGAAAACCTTGAAATTAAACTAATTTAAAAAGAAATTAAATTAAAGCGACTACACAACCGGCAGATATGAATAGTCTGATATTAATTACGCCCATTACATCATTTCCGGAAAAGATGAGAATAACTTTGTTTGTGTCGATTTTAATTTGAAACTTTTCTGTGTTTACAGATTTTTACTCCAGCTTTTTTAGTGAAACCTTGCGTTCACGTATGCAAGACTTTAAACTATCACTTTAAAAAATTAGCGTGATCAATCCCATAAAATGTTAGCATCTTAGAAAATTAGCATGAATTATAAGCGCTGCTCACAACACAATTTTGAGTTTAAGTTTAATGACCCCGCCCATAAAATTTAATTTAAATTTTGAAGTAAGTGTAGATGAGTACGCCAATGGGAAAAACTTAAAACCAAGAAGTTTTATCCGGTGTGCGGGGCCACGCCGTTAATAAAAGTCTACTTTAATTTTTCTTCTCTTCTTTAGAAACTCACATTAATTAATAAAAATTTTTCATTCAATTAGAATTGAAATTACTGAACTTAAGCCCGAATAAGAAATTATTTCTGATTAAAATTCACTACAGTTCAATTAAATCTAAAAATGTCTCATTTAAAATTATTTACATCTAGAATGCGTCTGATTGTATCGTCCGTTTGGTAGATCTAGTTTATATTAATTTATATGCTTAAAATACTGTTCCGAGGCACAACAAAATGTAATGGGCGTAATTAAGAGTGTCGTATTTCGACTACGACTACGACAACTTCGTACTAGATTAAAGAAAAAATGTTGCAATGTTCTTTAGTCTTCTGCAAAATCGTCGTAGTCGAAGTCATAATACGACACTCGTAATAAGGCCCAATGTATAAAGATTTTAGTAACTTTTATAATGAAATAATTATACAAATTAAAGACAAAATTAATTTTCATGATAACCTTTATAATTTACAATCATTGAAATAAAAATCGATTTCTATTTCTTACGCTAGACTATCGAAGATTTGACAATGAGTGGCGTGAATATGCACTTTTAGACCATAAAGACCTTAATCTATGCGATTAATTTAAAGTTTTTTTCAAACTAAAAACTGCGCTGGTGATATTCTCTTTCCAAATTTTAAAGTTGTGATGTGTTGAAACAGTTTATTTTTACTAAACTGAACTTGATTAAAACTGATATCCAAAAACTGAGTTGGTAAATTATTATTATTATTATTAGTGAACTTTATGTTATATTTATAATTTTATTGTAAGTTTTTTATATATTAAAAAAGCTATCTCGCTTTAAATTAAAAAAAATTCTTAGATTTTTTTGCACTATTTCATTCGGTTTTGCAATATTTTATACTTACAGCTGTCTATTTTTTTTTGCACTAGTGCCAACGCAGCTTCTTGGTCAATTTCGGCTGCTTAGTTTACAGTTAACCCTTATGTGAATGGCAAAAAAAAACACCTTTAACAGCATTGCAAGGTACCCGGGTACCCATAAGGAAATATTATTGGAAACTAAAATTTTCTCTCGAAAATAAAAAGAAAAAAGGAAAGAAAAACACGTAAAGCTTGCACTAGATGTTCCAAACCCATTCGTAATGAGCATTCAACAAACTCTATAAATTGTTCGCGAAGCGATCAGTGGAACTTTACTTGTAGTGTTCATTTGTATTTTATTTTATTTATGCATGTGCGAGTATATATGAAGAAATATATTTTTTGCTTGTTTTTCTTTCACCAAATAAAATGTTTACTACCCAGCTAAAAAAAATTATATATGGTCCATATATTTTTAATATATGAATGTATATAACTATATATGAATATGTATGAATTCATGTATGGAAATATATGGGATTATACATGGCAAAACTATTATATATGAACTAATATATGGACTAATATATGAAATGTATTATAACATATGAGTTCATATATGAAAATTTAATTATGAAGCTCTTCATATGTGGATCCATATATAAATATAAGATTTCATATATGAAGCCATATAACAATGTATGCATACATGATATCTTACATAAGATAGTTTTTGCAATCAAAAAAGCTTGGAATTTTATCACTGCTGAATTGGAAATCCATTAGAAAATACATACGGTATGCAAAGTTTATATGCGTACCCTCAACGTTTAAAAAAACTCTTTGCTACAAAAAAAAAACATTCTTGTATTATTTTATACATTGTGGCCCCATTTAACATATCAAATAATCAAAAGGATAATCCAGTCATTAATTTTATAGAAAATAACAAAATTCTCTAGATAAGAAACAAAGTTCATATTACTGTATTGAAAACTATTGTTGGACGGATTATTTTTTCCTTTTATAATTAATTGCATCAGTTTTTAATCAGATTAAAAACTAATGCAATTAATTATAAAAGAAAAAATAATCCGTCTAACAATAGTTTTCAGTACAGTAATATGAATTTTGTTTCTTATCTAGAGAATTTTGTTATTTTCTATAAAATTAATGACTGGATTATCCTTTTGATTATTTGATATGTTAAATGGGACCACAATGTATAAAATCATACCAGAATGGTTTTTTTGTAACAAAAAGTTTTTCTTTTTTAAACGTTGAGGGTACGCATATAAACTTTGCATACCGTATGTATTTTCTAATGGATTTCCAATTCAGCAGTGATAAAATTCCAAGTTTTTTTTGATTGCAAAAACGATCTTATGTGAGATATCATGTATGCATACATTCTTATATGGCTCCATATATAAAATCACATATTTATATATGGATCCACATATGAAGAGCTTCATATTTAAATTTTCATATATGAGCTCATATTTTATAATACATTTCATATATTAGTCCATATATTAGTTCATATACATAATAGTTTTGCCATGTATAATCCCATATATTTCCATACATGAATTCATACATATTCATATAGTTATATGCATTCATATATTAAAAATATATGGACCATATATAATATTTTTAACTGGGTATGTACATAAGTACCCAGGTACCTTGCCATACCGTTAAGAGTGTAAGATGAAAATTGGACCACCACGCCTTTTCAAAGTAATTTTTAATCTAAAAAATAATGATAATTTAAATCTTACTAATAGTTAAGAGTTCTCAAGAAGTTTCAAATATGTGGACTGTCTGTTTCTATAAAAAAAATTATGCTGAAAACGCCAAAGTTACCCGGGTACCTTGCCATTCACATAAGAGTTAAAGTAAATTATTGTTAGAATTTCAATTAATCAATCGGAATTTATTTTATTTTTAATGTAAGCTATTTTTCTGATTGAAGTAAATAATTTAATTAGTAACAGGATTGAGAGTGCAAATTGTTTTTGCAGAAGAAATAATTTTGGTAGTTAAAATATTACATTATAATCCATAAAATGTTTTTGTTCGAAAGATCAAAACATGGTATTAACATTTGAAAATTATTAGATGGATGTATCCAACCACCTGAGCTGTTTTTGAATAAAAACTTTCTGAACCTTCAATCTTGAGCAACTTTTTCGACAATTGCTGGCGGTATGATATGAATAACACGAACAATTTGGCCTCTAAAGCGTCAATTAGGATTGGGTCGATTTCGTTCAGCCGGTCCATGTTAGAACAAAATTTTTTTTTTTAATTATTTGCTTTTAAATCTTTAAATTGCTATAAAAAATTTACCTGCTTGTACAGTGAAACGTCTCATAACCAGAAAGTCACCGTTGTGGTATTTTTGTTCGGTTATTAGAGGTGTGAGCTTATAGAAAGTTACACATTTTTTGGTAGTTTATTGTCGTTGAACAATGTTTTCAATGTTCATGATTCTAGAAAAATGCTTCGAGCGGGAAATTTTTATAAGAAATGTGGCAACATGAATTATTAAAATACACAAAAAACTTTACATCCTCTTAATTTCGTTCTCCGAACTTTTTTCTTTTTCAAACTCGTTCAAAATTTCCATTTTTTTTTTTACTCTTTAAATGATATAACCAATTATTTTCCTGTGCACTTTTGGGACACAAGCTAAGCAAACGAATTCTTCAAATAAACAGCAATTTCTTTGCCGTCTTGAAAGAATCAGTATTTACATTTACGTTAAGCGGGGAATCACCAATATCATTGACACTAATGCAAATATAAATCAGAGTTGAATAACGAAAACCCTTCTATTTAAAAGCAATTCTTATTTGCATTCTCATCGCTTCTGTCCGCTTATGAGAGGTACATAAATATTTAGAAAAATCATCCCGGTTATTAAAGTTGTCCGGTTATTAGAGTGTCAGGTACATATTTGGAATGCATTTTGCATGGAAAAACTAAAGGACATGATGGATCAACAAAACGTGTCCGGTTATTAGAGGTATAACGGTTTCACTGTATACTACTTATGAAAAGAATCTAGATTATAAAAATGAGCGATTTACTAAAATGCCCCCAATAATTTATTTCTATATATGTATTTACATGCACTTATATCTATTCTACTAGGACATCAAAAATTTTAAGAGATTCCTTTAGGAAATTCCTAAAATTTATGATCGAGCGGTCTGTAAAATTTTATATATAAATACGGCACAAGTTTTTTTGTCGTACACTTTAAAGTATCTTATCGCCCACGAACATTGGTAAAATATACATGGTTTAAAAGGTATTTTTGTGCAGATATAAACAATATAAATTTTTTCAAAATTATTGGCATAAAAGTGTTACAAAAGCGTTTTAAATTTGCATGAAAAAAAACAACATTCTGTTTAATTTTTGTTTTGTGCACAGATGTAAACACATATTTACATACGTTCAAGTGGTCTAATTTAGGCCACCGGGCGATCCTAGTACGTATTTATAATTGTTTGTGGGAAAACAAGATTTTATTTGATCTATTTAATATAATAAATTATTTTCCCATAGTGGAAAGTGCCATGTGCAACACACCCACACACGTACACAATGCAGCATGCGGCGTATTTCAATACAACAACCACTTAACGTGGTAGGAGAACACACTGTAAGATAATTTACAAATACATAAAAAAGTTTATAATAACCCAGCTAAAAAAATTATATATGGTCCATATATTTTTAATATAAAAATATATATAACTATATATGAATATGTATGAATGCATGTATGGAAATATATGGGATTATACATGGCAAAACTATTATGTATATGAACTAATATATGGACTAATATATGAAATGTATTATAAAATATGAGCTCATATATGAAAATTTAATAATGACGATCTTCATATGTGGACCCATATATAAATAGAAAGTTTTATATATGGAGCCATATAAGAATGTGTGCATACATGATATCTCACATAAGATCGTTTTTGCAATCAAAAAAGCTTGGAATTTTATCACTGCTGAATTGGAAATCCATTAGAAAATACATACGGTATGCAAAGTTTATATGCGTACCCTCAACGTTTAAAAAAGAAAAACTTTTTGCTACAAAAAACCCATTCTTGTACGATTTTATAGAAAATAACAAAATTCTCTAGATAAGAAACAAAGTTCATATTACTGTATAGAAAACTATTGTTAAAGCGATTATTTTTCTTTTATAATTAATTGCATTAGTTTTTAATCTGATTTCTTAAGCTAAATGTTATGTACGAATATGATTTATGTGTTTAATTGATTCACCTTTTGATGAATGAAATGACTTTTAGTTCGTTTTGAATTATTTGTCCAAATAAATGTTTCATTAAATACAACCTCTCTTTCAAGTCTAAAAAAATTTAATTTTAGTAATTTAATTTATTGCACAGCAGTACGCTTTTGTGAATCAAGAGTGTATGAATATGAACTTTGCAAACTATGGAGGGAATTTACATATACATGTATGACAATGTATGAATATATATAATCATATATGCCAATATACCCTCATTTCTCGGATCTGAACCATATATGGGATATCATATATCCTCCATACATATTTTTTTAGCTGGGAAGCTGGTGTGTGGTGTTTCGATCCTTATATTCGTCGCATTTATCAATATTTTTGGCTGATAATGTTCGTTTAGATGGAAAATGATGCAATTAATACACAAAAAGTAAAAAACAAATAGAATTTGTTTTAGAGTTCCTGGCAATTCCCAAGAAAAATCACTAAGTCCCAAAAATGGGATTTTCAGTATTTTTGCTGTATTATTCTTATCTTTCGCCGGGATGGTGAATTTTTTGGTTCCAGCTTTGGAATTTGAGAAAAAAAATACCTTAAATTTTATTTTTATAACAAAAATAGATCTGGAAACGATCTGGTTTCTTCAATAACGAAATTAAAAAAAAAACATTTATTTGTAATATTGCTTATGGGATTATGGGATTGGGAATATGGGATTGGTATTTTTGCAAATTAAATAGCGGAATAATTAACCCGCATTTTTCTGCAAAAAATGGCGAAAATCTACTTTTTTTAAATATTAATTTAAACATTATTTTATTTTATTTACAATTTTTGTCTATCCTTATAGATAGTTAATCAATATAATAACATATTAAACAATATAATAAATACAAATAAAATACAAAATTATTGAGTGTTTAGCAAGACGATAATTTTACATTTAATGACATTTAAATTTAAAGAAAAATCTGTAACTTTATAATATTTATTAAATTGACTGCACATCCTTCTAAATGGATCAGCACTTGTATAATTAGATCTGAAATATTTAATTGATAGTAATTCAAAGTGTCTAGATGGACGATTAGGAACATTTAATGAACTGTTATCGAGCAGGAAATCAGATCGAATATCACCATTAATTAAATTGAAAATAAACGACACATTCAACATAATCCTTCGGCTTTCAAGAGTTGGAAGTTTGATTAGAGCAAGACGGCTAGAGCATGACGGAAGATCTAATGGGTTCCACTGTAGACCACGAAGGCAGAATAACAAAAATTGCTTTTGCACAGATTCAATGTAACTGTTGTGAGTCATATATATCGGATCCCAAACTATAGATGCATATTCTAGAACAGGTCCCACGAGGGAAATATAAAGTTGTTTTGTAACGTATGGGTCTTTAAATTCTTTTGCCCATCATTTGATACAACCAAGAATACAACGCTTCTTAAGAAAAATAAATGAGTGCCATATTCGTGTTCAGCGGCCCTAAATTAGTTAAGAAAACATCTAATGTTTAGAGGATAATTTTTTTTTTGTTGCATAGTGTAATTCATAATGCTCCTTTAGGAAAGTAAATTGATCCTTGTTTGTGGCAATGCACTAAACGGAATTAAAGAATGCAATGTTCGTCATAAAATATGATTTGTGTAAAAGAAAAGATATGAATTGTTGTGACACATGGTGAGCGCATGCATTCAGTACAGTAAAAAAATATAACGAAAGGGTTATTATAACAAGCAAGAATTTGATCAATTGCGGAAATTTCTTGACTTGGCCTTGTTTTCACATCTACATACATATGAATGTATATGTATTTTTGCGCTAGTTCTATTTAATTTTACTTGCAAAATAAGTAATTAACCAACTCATTTTAGCGATATCTATATACTATATATGTATACACATGCATGTACTTATATTTAAAAAGTTTATAATCAGTTTTATCTTATCAAGTGTTTGCCTTCTTCAGCATTCGTATGTTTTTTTGTTCAATAAATGGTTTATAATTTTTGCAAGGCAAATATTTATGAAGGTACGTACCGAGTGCCTATATTCAAAATACGTTAAGTCAAATTTGGTCAATTTGGCAATATTCATCTGTAATATAAATTTCAAATCAAAAGAAATTATTTTTTTCTCGTTTTATATAAATTTTTTTTATTCTGCTATCTCAAAGTATAATTTTTTTTTTGGTGAAAATAAATGCTAACTCCCATGTAAGTTTCCAAAAGTTTTACAAAATTATTAATTTATTTTAACTCTACCTCTTACACTTGGCATGCTGAACACGAATCTGCTAAGGATTTTGATATCTTATGGCTAGTTTTTGAGATATGGTCCCTATGTACTAATATATTAGTACATAGCAGGGTTTGCAAATAATCGCAGATTTCATAACCGCGATTACGATTAAAAAATATGCGATTAATCGCGATTATCGGTTAAAACCGATTAATCAAGAAAATATACTATTATAATTTTTCTAAAACCAAAATAAATTGCGTCATGAGTTTTAATCGAAATAAACTTTGGGCTTATCCAAGGAAATTTATTTATTTTGTCTTGAGTTCGCGTTTTAATTTAATTTTTCAATTAAATTTTATTTTTATTTTTATTTTCAATCGAATTCAAAATTTAGTTCTGAATAAAAATGTTAAATTAAGATCATATTCCTAAAAATATGAGAATTCTCATACCTATAGGTACATATTAATTTTGTGCAAAAATTCATAATTTTTGCGCTCTTGTGCAATTTTTAATAAGTGACCTCTCGGTATTTTTCGTTTAAATATGTTTTTTTTTATATTAGCAATAAGTTGAATATCGATGCCTTACTTTCTAAAAAAAAATACAAGTTTTCAGGAGAACAAAAAAGAAATGGTTCATCTCTTTATACTTCGGAGTAACAATTAATATCATTTGGTTTACAGATCATACCTGCATATCGTTAACTTAATACGAAACGAAAAGGCCCCAACTCATAATTTTTCGAAATCGATATTTTTACATATTTCGATAGACTATTACTAGATACACCTCCTCCAAATTAATAAAAATTGCGTTTAAAAATTTTGTATCAATATTGCATCTTTTTTATTTAGTTTTTTTCTCCTCCTGTAAACTACGAAAAATATGAGTTAGGGCCTTTTCGTATTAAGTTAACGATATGTACATCTGTATATAGACATCGCTCATTTACTTCCAAAAACGTCATAACTAACAACAACAGCAAAATACGATTTTTTAGTTGAAATTATGCTTATATAGTTATTCATAATGAATAAAAAAAGTTCATACAAATATCTTGTATACTCAACTCCAGAGAGGAAAGTAATGGTTATGGAGTTGAGTATAATTAATAGTAAACTGAAAACTTTCGAATCGTTTTCAGTAAAACCAGATTTTTTTGAGTTATGACGCTGTTGAAGTAATTGAGCGGCTTGTATTTCAATAAATTGCAAGTACATATTCATATGTGACGCGCAAAATAGAAAGGGAAATAAGGGTAAAAACCGGTTTTGTTCAGGAGAGCCATTTTAAAGATTTAAATACGTGTATCTTTGGTTGACTTCAATTTCAGAAAACGCACATATCTCTGGGAGGGAACACTTTTGGGGCATGGAATCTGTCTCATTCGATGCTCAGATGTTGTCCACATAAAAAAAAGTGAAAATTGATTTTTTACCCTTAGGTCCCTTTCTCTATGCGCTGTCACATATATATGTATATATATATACAATTGAAATAAAAGGAATAGAAAGTAGTGACATTAGACATTAGAGATTTTTCAAATGCGTTACTACAGCGGACTATTCTAAAACAAATGATACACAAATCTGTTGGCAAGACATTTGTTTCAGTTGTTTGTCTTGCCAACATTTTTTTAGCGTTTGTTTTCGAATGTTTCGCTGTAGTAAAGCAATTAAAAAATCTCTCATGTCTTGAAAGGTCTTATAAATGGTCTTGTGCAGGTCACTAATAGAGAATGTAAGTTAAAATAAAAGCATAAATACTTCTTTTTTGCAACCCTTCTGTTTTTTCTTCTCTTCCGTTAAACTATTTCTTTTCCTATTTCTTACTGCCGGTTATTGTCCATGCTATCCGTAGAATACAACTCTTTTATTTATATTCGGAGTTATGTCTATTAATATTGGCAACTCTATGATGTCGTTTGACATGCCGCTATAACAGATGTCAAAAATAAACAACAACTAAACAACCGCATTGTAAACAAATCCTTTTAATTTATTTCCAATTATACTCAGAATCTTTAAAACACAACTTATAAGAAAATGTCTGACAATAAGCAAAAGGTAATAGTAATTGCATCAAGTCATAATATGCTATTTCAAATTCTACCCTATTATCTCACATAAAGAACACTGGCAACAATGATGGCAAAGAAAAACGTCGCAAAGAGTCTATTTTGGACTTGTCCAAGTATTTGGAGAAACAAATTCGTGTGAAATTCGCTGGCGGCCGTGAAGCGTCAGGCATACTTAAGGGTTACGATGCTTTGCTTAATTTAGTATTAGACAACACAATAGAGTATTTACGAGACCCCGATGAACCATTCAAGCCCTCAGAAGACACACGAAACTTGGGCTTGGTAGTATGCCGTGGCACTGCATTAGTGCTGATATGTCCTCAAGATGGTGTGGAAGCTATACCAAATCCGTTTATAACGCAATAAGTACATAATAAATTTATAAAAAGTTAAAAGTTTTATTTTTAGCATATTGTGAATGCTAAGATAAAAAATATTAATAAATTAAGTATTTTGATAATAAACAGATCATGGTACTATTCTCTTAAACACGGGAAAGTAAAATAAGCTATGAAATATAAAAGTATTGGAAGGTATAAATAAAACTAGGCAGCTATTGTATAAAATAATGTTCCGCTTCAGTCTAGACCGAATTCATTGCGAATCCATGGATACTGAGCTGGGCACTCTTTGCAAGTGTATAAATAACGATCCTGTTGTAATACTCGACTTCGCAGCTTACAAGTGTTTGATAGAGCGCATACAATTTCATGTTTATCCAGTTGTTTTGGCTTGCAGCCCCAAGCACTGAATTGATGTATATCACTAGTCGATCTTGGCTGCCGCATCCACTTAATGGCCTGCTGGTTGGTGACGAAATAAACATCAGGAAGTTTTTGCAAATCTTCAAAAAATTTCTGTAAAATATTTATAACTGATATTAGTAAATTTTATATTGAGAATTGGTTATACTTATGTATATATTTTTACCAAAAACGCATTCAGATAATCAGCTTTTTTGAACCAAGTCGCATGGAAATTTAAGCCCAATGGAGCCCGGTTTGAAAGATAATGGCGTTTAAAATTGTGTGTCAACATGCGATAGATATCATCACCACTTAAATTGGGTGGACAGCTATCTATCATTGTGCAAGTAAAATCTCCCGCTTCTAATTGATTAATAATCATTTCCCAAATTCCAGGGTAACTACGAGATGGACAATTTTGTTGGCTACCCGTGCAAGCGTGGGGCATTTTATAGTCCAGGGTGTAGGGCCATAAAGGAGGATTATTAAATGGGGCAACCATGGAAGCATCATAGACAAAACCAAATTCTTTCATCATTAAAAATTGACGATTCCATCCAACTCGCAAGAAAGGAACACGAATTCCTCTGATTTCCTCCATGCGTACACTGGCAAAACGATTCAGTATATTAGCCTGACCTACCATTTCATCAAACCAGTCTTCAATAGTTGCATTATGAGACCACCACACTTCGGGGCCGCGATGTCTTGAATAAAGATTTTATAAAATTAACGCAAGCAATTAAAAACGTTTCAACGAAACATACGTTACTGAATGTACCGCTATTTCATGACCATCATTCCATAATTTTTGTATATATTGGTAGTTTGTGAAGGGATGAGAAACAAAAAATGTTGCTTTAATGGGGCAACCATTAGGATTACGCTTGTTCCCTTTAAATAAGACTTGAGAGAATAGTTCCCAGTTTTCAAAGTTTATTGCATCATCAAAGTTTAATAGAATCATTTGTGGGACAGACTGAGGTTCCAAACGGCCAGGAATCCGTATGCCGTCCTTAGAACAAAAGCATTCAGGTAATACACACTGTCGCGGATCACACGTTCCAGCTGCGTTTGGATCGTTTTCCGCATCACACCAACCTTCATCCGATTCATCGGGACAATCGACTGAACCATCACAAAAGTATTCATTTGGTAAACATGTACCATCTGCACAACCCCAATGGTTCTCTTCCTCACAAACGGCCTCGTCTAATAATGGTTTAGGTACAGGAGTCTCTGCAATAAATAAAATATTCCAAAAATATTTTCATTTTCGTGTTATGCTAATTTTTTTATAATTATTTACCAGCCGTTATATCGCAGTTATCTACATTTTGTTTAAAATCGCATATTTGTCGCACAACATCGAAAAGAAGGCCCTCAGAACATTTAAAATTGAATACTTCCTTTTCCAAGCACAAATAGTATTTCGAACACTCTGAACTGGTCCATATTTTATGAACAGGTCTATTTGGATCTCTATAAAAGCGTAACTCTTCTAGACACTCAACATTGTTGGATAAGCTTCTTTGCGTGTGATTCTGACCACCTGAAATTTAAGCAATTATTGTTGTTGTTTTCAAACTTTTTAATAGTTGACTTAATAGAAATCATTAACACTGATTTGTTCTTCCGCAACATTAAAAGCGTGTTAATTAATGGAATGGAGACCAAAGCGACGAACATTATTTTGAAATGGATTTAACCACAAAGATTACGAACGTAAGGTAGTCTGCAACGATTTGTGAAATACATATGTACATATATAGCACACTTACATACATAGGTATGTAAATATGTATTTAGTTACTTCATAAGAATAGTGGTAAGATGTATGTACATACATATCGTCACTTCAAATGTAAGCGGACGTACCTGCACAAAAAATTTTTTTCCAGGAGAATCAAAAACCTTGCAAAATCAATAATAAGAAAGTATTGATACATACATATGTACATAAACATCGTTACCTTAATATAGAAAGCCCCTGACTCTGAAAAATGCAAAAATCTCGATTTCAAAAAAAAAGTTAGGGCCTTTCTATATTCAGGTAAGGATATGTACATTAGACAGGTCGAAAAAAATGTTTTCCTTAAGGCCGGGTTTACATCTGTATGCCAAATGCCACACAAGCGTAAAAAAGGCGTAACCAACTAATTACTAATGAAAAACTATTTGATTCAGACATGTATTTATTAAGTTGAAGGTTTGATGTAATAAATGCGGTCTTAATTTTTTAAGTCGAACCGACAGTGCCTAGTGGGTCTTAAAGTCCCTAATACAAAGTGTAAAAAATTTAAATAATTCCGGAGTTTCCAAACGAGCTTTCCGATTGTTATGAAATTTCATACAGAATTTGAGGAAGTGTCACAGAACATCCGTCTTGAATTTGGACTAAACATCTATAAAGGAGGCGGAGCCACAAAGCCACAAAATGGACAACCTTGGTTTACTAAAAAATTAAAACCGATGCCAAGCTGATGTTTTGGATCTGATAAAAAATATTTTTTGCACGTGGATTTTTTTCTATCCAAGAACTAAAAAAAAGTCTGCTACATTCAACAAAAAAAATTAAAAGTTTGCTAATTGAGAAGTCAAATCTTGTTCGATTTAGAAAAGGAAACTCATTATGAACAAGGAACAAAATTTGTAACATTAAACGATATTTGGTATCAAAATTACAATTAATTCAAAAGTTACACGCAATTTAAATTACAATTATGAAAAAAATTGATTTATCGCCGTTTTTTTGCAGGAAAAGTGGGTTAATTATTTCGCTGTTATAAAAAAAATTTGCAGAAATGCCAACCACATATTTTTTCTTATTTAAAAGGTAATAAATACTACATAGGGTTTGCACAGCGACTATAATCGTAATGGAAATCGTGATTAATCGTAATCCAATCTCTCAATTACGATTAAAAATGCTCCTATTTTTAAGCAAAAAATTTGTGCCAAATTTGCTACAGGGCAAATTCAATCCATAAAATATTTAAATTAAAATGTTTAATTATGTATGTATATAATATAATAAAATAATATACTATATATGTACATTTGACCTAAACATATTTATATGCTTGCATTTCATTGGCGCTTTAACCCATTTCGCTCCGCTGTTCGATTTTTCGAACACCAGAAATCACCTTTTTTGAAAATATTTTTTTTATATAAAACAGGTTTAATTTCATTTGAATTTTGTTATGAATGTTAAGTCTCACCTCTTAGCAAATAAAAAACTCTAAGCACCCCTGACTACCTCCCTCCCCTACGATGCCAACGATAAATTTCTACATCCCATATTCTTAGACACTTTTTAAATTAATTATTAAGAAAAATATAAAAAATTAAATTTAAAAAATAATAATAAAATACTGCCAATATATGTAACTATATAATAAAAGATAAAAATGTGATTTACATGTAGAAGCTGGACTTGACATGTATGTAAACATGACTGTTCGAAATTTCGAACGCTAGCGCTTATCTTATAGTTGCTGACCGATGGTGACACTTTAATGATATTGTTTATCCTTTTTGTTATATTTGACTCGCATTAGTTGTGAAGACTCTTCTTTATTATATTTCTCTTTTATCGAGTGGTTTTTACATTTTATAATACATTTTTTTAAAGAAAAGGTAAATATTTCATATATTATGTACAAGTTAATAGTGAATTTCAACTTTTGGTTAGTTTTATAATGTTTTTTTTATTATTGATGTGTACTTTGCTTGGGTAAGTATGAGTACACGTAAAAAGATTTTGTCTATAAAGGAGTTGGAAGAAATAATGGACAACTATGAGTCAAAAAGAATTCAAAATCTTTATAAGAGAAACTTTTCTTTTGGCTGAAAAGAAATAGACTACCGATGATGATGATATCAACGATAAGGAATATCAACAACCAAATATTCCAAAAATGCAGGGAAGCATTTTGTGGTAAGCCCACAATATATACCCAGTGGAAAAAATTGAAGTCATTCTAGTGGTACTACATTTTCATTGCTTCCAAAAAATCGATATTTTGAATTTGCCGGGAGTGAGCAAAAAACCATGTAGAATCTTAGTTTTAGTCATACAAAACTTTGTAACTCCTCCATAGTGTTAGAAAATACTCACCAGAATTAAAAAAAAAACTATTTTTTTAAAGATATTTTTGAACTTATTTTAGTCTAAAATTTAAAAGTTATTTGCATAAATTTACATGAAAACACTGTTTTGGTCTTAAATTCGTATAAAAGAAACGAATTGTTAAAATAGCTAACTATTTACCATTTTCCTATATGAAAATATTATCGTAGAACACAAAAAAGGGAACTTTTCTTAATATCGCTTCCAATTCAGTGACCTGGCATCGAAAAAGAAAACTTCTTGCAATGACAACCCTATGTAAAAGTCATTAGATCGGATCGAAATTTTCACTACTTCCAGATCGCAAGCTCTACATTTCCATGACTTTTTTGGAGTGTCTTTTTTACTGGGTATGTGCGAGAAATGTAATGTTCCTTTGCATAGAAAATGTTTCAAGCAAAAACATGAATAAAAGAATTTTTTTACAACTTCTCTTTCAGCTGTTTCTTTTTGTTTAACGTTTTATTTCAAATATTAATATAAATTTAATAAAATACAATTTTAACAACATTTCACAACTTGTGTATCATATTATTAAAAAATAATAAAATAAATCAATAAAACAGCAAATAAATCAAAATGTTTACTTGCATACTAAGCTGACATATAGGATAAGTGCCAGTGTTCGAAATTTCGAACAGGCTTTTCTGGGAAAACGAAAATTTGGAAAAAAAAAAAAAGATTTGACGAGATTTTTGAAATCAGTGGTTTCTTATTACCCTAAAAAAGTACTTTTTTCAAAAAATAAAAATTTAGTCTCGGGGGAAATGGGTTAACAAATCATCAGTAGACATCCACTATACTTTTGAAAAGCTTCAAACCTCTAAATTTTTGGATTTTTTTGTAAATTTTGCCATTTTTTTTAGTGTTTAGGCAAATGTAATTTTTCTTTGTAATTGCTTATTTTTCAAACAGCTGCTTGATTTTGTGTTTGCCCAAACTAGCGCAAAGAAAAAGTACGGGTTGTTTCGTGCAAGAAGAAGAACATTACTCTCACAAAACCTTTGTCATTTATCCAATTTTCGAAAAGCGTTCCCGTTTCGTGCAAATTGGGATCCCTATGTAGAGTAAAGAAACACACCTTTAGTTATGGTGGCCATAATTTTTAAACCAAAATACAGAACAAGAAAATATTTAACAAACAGCAACTGAAGTACAAACAACCTTACAGAAATATTAAACATATTGAAGTTCGTTTATGGATTGTTTAAATTTTTAAATTAACAAAAAAATCGAAATGCAACATAACAATGTAATCACATACGCTAATCTACATATCGATGGTCACAAGTAGAAAGGCCCTAATTTGTATTTTCACGAAATTGAGTTTTTCACACAAATACACCTCGTCACCATGGCTGTCACATATCGCGATTTCTCTCCAAACGTGGCGTTTTTTCAACTTGTTTGGCGTCCAAATTTTTGGTTTTTCGGGCGATAAAAAAACTTGTAATTCTAAATTAAAATGCTGCATAATATAAAAAAAAATACTTTTTTATTTGTTCAAATATAATCTATTAAATATCTCGACCAGAAAAGCATATGACTTAGACCACTTTCATAATTAAGGGCACATACATATGTATGTACATATAATTACATACACATGTATAAGATATTTGCGCGTACGCTGCGCTACATACATTTATTAGTATTTACCGATTACCAGTTGCAATCCAGTCGATTATGCAATGAAAACCAAAGAAAACATTTGGCTTTGCGTCACTACTTGCACTATTTAATACAAGCAAATGGATATGTAGCAACAAGTACAAACAAATAGACAATGAATGAAGCAACCAGATATCAAAGATAGTGTAAAAATACTAGATTGAAAAGCATCTCAAATTAAATATCCCAATGAGCGTCAACATTGCAAACAAAACTCGTATGAAAGGAAACATGTGCTTCGATAATAATCAATGACATCAGTTTTACATCGTAAGTGAGCAAGCTAAGTATGTATGTATGTATGTACTTGGGTTGGAATGTATTGTAATCTGATATATAATCCTCCTAGCAGCAATATGCCAATCGCACAAAAATTGTAGCACTGGGAAAGTACTTTTACTCAAGAAACTAAAACGGGTTAACAACGTTACAGTTTATGATCTGAAAAATTGTTTGGCAATATCAAGGTTCGGTTTAAAGCAGGGATCACAAATAACGATTATTTTCCAAATTTAAAGTTGCTTCTTGATTTGTATATGTATATTCCTCACAAAAAAAAATAAAAGTTATTTTGTGACTATGATTTATTTATTATTGAATAAATACAAATCATGAAATAATGATTAAAAAGAAATTTTTAAAATAAAAATTATAACCATTATGATCTCTGACTAGTACGACAATTGCAGTCGATAGCAAGGATGTAAATGTCATATTTTAATATTTCAAAAGTCAAAAGCTGAAAATAAGATCTTATATTAATTACATCACCTAGTAGTATATGGACTAGATTTTGCATATTCAGAGTTTGCGATTTACAGCCATAGTATCTAGGCATAAATTCAACAAAGGACAAATCTTTAATGTTTTTTGGTTGCGAAAAGCAAATAAAATTAAAAAGTGATTATACACTCTCCAGCATATACATACATTCATATGTATGGAACTAACAAAAACGTAATTATATATGTAAATAGCTTTCAAGTTTGCTAAATTCATTAAATCGCACATTTTTGGATATCTAGTAGATATTGTGAAAGTGTTGGTACAATTTCTTTAATACATACATACGAAAATGGATTCTTTAAAATTAACTCTTGTAGTAATTAATTATTACTTCTGAGATAAGGCATGAGCATATCTCATCAATGTAGTATGTATCAGATCCTCACAAAAACATAAATGTGAAAAAAGGCCAAGTTCCTTTCCAAAATTTCGGCCAGCAAAAGTAGTGAGATAAAAATTTTGCCGCAAGTTCGTGTTTGGTACAATACCTATCACTGCAATATGGTATGCATTATAAAAATTTGTAATCGTAAGGGTGTTATATAATTTCCCATGTGAGGTTACATGAATTTATTGTAATTATGGTTTAAATTTTATAATTTTACGATTGCGGGGAACAAAGTTATGAGGGGGTAAAAACAGCTCGAATGGCTTCCTGTAAATATACAAACTGCGGGCATTGGCCGGAACATGGCCTGGCGCACTACCGTGCGCCTAGATTGGGAAAATGTTCATGTAAAATGTGTTTCCTATCAGTAAAATTGTGGTTGGTAATATTGTGTTGTTGTGGAGTTAATGTATTATTTTGTTTGTGTTTTCACCATATTTTTTAATTGGAACAAACTTTTCATCTCTTATTCCCGAAAAGGCTGAATATTGGCAAAGCACTAATATTTTAGTTTTCACAATACTTGCCCATCGTCATGAAAAACAATACGCCAACCGTATATCGACGTTATCATTTGCGTGTTGGCAAAGCACCTGTTATATTATATATTATTTTATACTACTTGTTTAATTAATTTTCTTATATGTATAGTATTACGTTTGTATAATTTGTTATTTGAGCTTACTATACACGTTCTATTTGACACCTTCTGTTCTATTTTACCTTTACTCCATATATCATTTGGAACTCGTTTTATGTATACCTCATCGCCAGTATTTAACTTGTTTTCCTTTCTTGTTCCTTTATCGAAGTATTTCTTGTTTAACAAACGGCGTTCCTCAATCCGCTTTGGCACTTCATTTACAACTTGTTGATCAACGTTAATGTTTGGTATGTCACAGTTTAACCACCTAGTAAAGGTAAAATAGAACAGAAGGTGTCAAATAGAACGTGTATAGTAAGCTCAAATAACAAATTATACAAACGTAATACTATACATATAAGAAAACGAAATGACATAACAAACATCATTCATGAAGATGAATCGAATTCCATGATTCCGGCGAATGAAGAATCTATAACATTACCACCGACTGAACAAGATCCATTGCAACCATGAAGCACCATGCCTAAATAGAGCAACCACCATACAGTGTCAGTCAAGCTCTCAAGACATTGAAGAGAATCATCACCAAAATGATTCATTACAATATCAGACGACCCCCAAATCAACTAGACCCGTGAGACAAATCAAACCTCCTAGGCGTTTCGATGACTACATGCTTTTTGATTACATGCTTTTTGATTATATATTATTTTATACTACTTGTTTAATTAATTTTCATATATGTTTTATAATTGGCTTTTGTTTCTCAATCATTATTGTATTGAAAAAATATTGTTTTGATAGAGCATTCAAATTCAGCTAAATAAAACTATTCACTTTTGAGAAAGCAAATCATAATAGCACCTTAAACGTTGAATATCTTACTACGTGTCAACGTTTGAATCACCACCTTAAGAAACGCTTTGCCAACGTTGGCCCGATTGTATTTTTCTTCATGGGTGCATTTATTTTTAGAATGAAATGAAAAATACTGGTCTACTTTTAGGCTAAATTTATCATAATGCTCACTAGCCAGCTGTCGGTGTAAGTGCAATGCTGGTCGCATGATTACACTAGATGGCATTTTTCACCTACTACAAAAGCTATAAAACAGAAACTATCAAACAGTGATGCCAACTTTTTTGACTCTAAGAGCATATCCAAATTTAAAAAAAGGGCACAAATAAGAGTAAATTTGGGATCTAAAAAGCGTAAGAAGCACTAACGTGAAAAACAAGATTCAAACGAGTGAAGTTTAATAATGTTTAATATTTTCTAAGCTATTCTCTATTTCTGCAATAGTATCATCTTTAATGAAATATATCAGACGAAAAGTGCTTTACACAGTAATTTTAAGAAATATACAAATTTCTTAAAAACTGTAGCTTTTTTTATAATATGCAATAAACAGTGCAGCCATATAAGGGACTTGTCCCCAAAATGGGGACACAACAACAACGCACACATTGGCGATCACAATTTTAGGGAAAGGGAACACATTTCACGTGAACTTTTATTCTTGACAGGTGTGATTGTGTCACGCATATAAAACATATATCTGTGCTCACAAGGGTTAACAGCTAAAGTCGCATTTTCTCTTTACATAACTAACTATGGCCTATCATGGTCCTTTAAAGGGATGAAACTAAGTATTTTGGAAAGGCTTATTTCAATGAGTCTGGCTTAAAATTGGATAGCGATACTCCAGATATCAAAGATATCTATTAAATTATTTTATAGATATACATATCACGTATAGTCAAAAGAAAACTAAAAAAACAACAACAAAATTACATTCAATAAATGGGCTACATGTCGGGACTACATATTACGTATAGTCAAAAGAAAACTAAAAAAACAACAAAAAAATACATTGAATAAATGGGCTACATATCGGGACTTATTTTAGATTTTATCATAATCGACATGTTATCGAAATTTTACTTTTTTATTGAAATTAAAATTTTATGAACCTATCCATAATTTGGAATTTCCAAAATGCCAAAATTGTTTATAACTTCTAAGGCTGAGTTAACATCTGGCATTTCTTGTGTGTCATTTGCCCAAAAAAACGTAACCAACTTATTACTAATGAAAAACTCTTTGATTCAGACATACTTATATTTATTGACAGTTTGCAATCATTTTGGATTCTATAAAATTGTCTATTAATTATGTATGAAACTGTTTAAGTTAATAAGTACATGTCTGAATCAAATAGTTTTTCATTAGTAATTAGATGGTTACGATTTTTTATGCTTGTGTGGCATTTGGCACACGTATAAAAACTAGGGTGTTCATTTAATCGGGCTTTTGCTTTAATCGGTCGATTAATTAATCGAAGTTTTTGCTTAATAGGTTAATTATGGTATTAACCGGTTAACCGATTAATAAAGTTTTTCCATAAATCAAGTGTTTTCAACAAATAAAAGTTCATAAATTATTTATTAATTTGAGTTTATTAGTAAAACCAAAAACACACATAAGAATTCTTAAACTAATTCGCTTAATTTTTTTAGAAAATTTCCTGTAATACTATCGATAGTTTCTTCTGTTGCCGGGTCCTCATCTGACTCATAATGACAGAGCTCGGCGACGAATATTCTCCAAAAAAAGTTAATATCTGAATTTCTTGACTTTCTTTTTTGTACTGTCTCTCATTAAATCTAATCCTTAATTAAATCGTTGGGAACAGTACTATTGGCTTTTATTAAATTATTAAGTACAAACTTAATAATTCCCTCTAGTTAGAATACCAGAGTCTCTAGTTAAACTCTCTTATAGCCATGAAGTTTTACTTAAGTAAGGATCACTAAACATACCAATTTTTTTTTTTATGAAAAATAATTTCTAAACACTCACCTTTTGTAAATGAGACGAAACAAATAATTACTCACACAAAGAATAAGTTGTAATACTAAAAATATGAAAAAAAATTTAGGTCGGTTAATTGGTAAATTGACTGAAATTAACCGATTTAACCGTTAACAGAAAAAAGCCGATTTTAACTTAACCGGTTAACCGATTGAATACCATAATGAAAACATATTTAAATATTTTTAAAACTTTTCCTGAAAACTTTAATTTTTGTCGCTTACGATTATATCGATAATAAGGCTCGATATGAACCTTAGAGTTACTCACCTTATATGAAGATAAAAAACGCAATTTAGTTACCCTTTTCAAATTAAAAATCGATCTTTTTATATAAACATTTAGAAACAGTTTTTTAAGTCGACAGTTTCGTTTCGTTATTGTGAAACAGGCCATTAATTTTAAATTGTTTCTACTACGAACCGAGTTTATTTTGGAATAAAAGCTAAAGTAGAGATATGATTTAGAAATTTTAAAACAGCGAAAAGACTAAACTGTTTGTTTTGCTTATATCTCTTACAAGCAAAAATAATACCATTATTTTGTTTTTTCTTGCTGGAATGCAGCGGTAGGCAAATGTGCTAAGTCAAAAAAAAAATTAAAATAAGAAAATATGCCAAGTCCATTTGAAAGGACCAATTTTTTCATTAGCGGCAAGTCTATTTAAAAAACCACCAGCGGGAATTTTAGCGGAAGAATTTCTTAGTTAACGGATTTTCAGCGTTTTTCTGAAACTTATAAAGAAAGGTATTGAATCCAAATAAAGTAAATTTAACGCAGCTATGCGACACGTACATACCATGGTATTTATGTTGAGTTTTTTGTTTTTTTATATAAACACGTACAGCGAAAAGAAACAACGTCACTTTTTTGCAAATAACAAATTGACATATTGTGGTCGTGTATTATAATGTGAAAATTCAAGAGGTTAAAATAATAACATACGTATGTACATACATACGAGAATAAAAGTGAATAAATCTCATAATTAGTGAATAAAATTTAATTCGATTAAAATTATATTACAAACCAATTTAATCATTCTTTTCGTATTAAAAAAATAGTAAACAAATCTTTAAACAAACGGAAAACAAACCGAAAACTGTGTGATTGGACCACTGAGTACGAGGAAAACATAATATCAACCAAATTTTTTCAAAACAATAACTTTTTCCGAATAATTTGTTTTTGAGTAAAGACTTTTTTTATTGAAATTCTCCTTCGAAATTAAACTTCAAGCCAATGTGAATTGAGCCATGGAGTTTATTTTATCAACACTATTTTTTTAATTTCAGATAGTCAGAAAGTCAGGAAATTGTAACAATATTTTACAAATACTTCAAGCAAAACGGCAAATTATTATTCCACAGAATAATTAGGGTCTATCGCAGAAAACATTGAAAATATACTGAATCAGCTTAAACATTAATATTATAAGATGGAATAGTCCCTTGAATTCTACTTTTTCCTGTCTCGATATTTGTGTATGGAAACTCTGCAGGAAATAAAATACCTACTTTAAGAGTAGGCTGAGTTTTGCTTACAAATATTGGGGAATTACATACATACGCATATGTATATGTATACATATGTATTTTATAAAATTTTTCTTATTCTTTTTTTACCAACAAACCATAAAAAAGACATATGTTGGTTATAATAGCGTTTATTTTTATTCAGCTAGCGGTTTTTAGCGGGTTTTCAGGGGTTATATGGTGGGAAATGCCTGTAACATTTTGGCAACACTGCCTGGGGCTGTGTTTTTTATTTTTATAAATATCTTCACCAAACTTTTCTTTCCAAAACGTAAAATATATATAAAGAAAAAGAAAAAAATTAATAAGACCTAGTTACTTTTATACATATATCACAAAAAGTGTAAGTTTCCCAACCCTGGAATCATCCTTTTTGATTTCTTACACCAATCTCTTTCTTTTAGGAATATAAGATATAATTAATTTATAGAAAAAAAGACAAATTTGTATAAAAAAAATTTTAAATTTTCCAAACCTGAAAGCATCTTATTAATTTTTTTTTATAAATTTTATTCATACTGAAGCATAAAATAAGTTTATTTAATAAAAAAAATTAAAATTTGTTTTCGGTAGTTAATTTTATATATCACGAAAATTGTAAGTTTTCCAAGCCTGGAATCATCCTTTTTGATTTTTCTGATTAATTACACCAATCTCTCTCTTTTAAGAATATAAGATATGTTTAATTTATAGAGAAAAAGGAAAATTTTTTTGTAGTAGGTTACTTTTGTATAAGAACAAAAGTTAAGGTTTTCCAACCCTGGAAACGTCTTTTTAATTTTTTTTACTTTTTTTAAATTATAAATATCAATTTTATTCATACTGAAGCATAATATAAGTTTATTTAATAAAAAAAAATTGTTTTCGGTAGTTATTTTGTATGGCAAAATAAAGTTGTGCTAAATTTCAATACCAATCTTTTTCGGACCATTTCTGACACACCAGTCCAAGACCAAGGTCTCTAGCTTTTCTGGGAGCTTCGGAAAACCGATTTCACGTACAGACAGACTGACAAATGGACATCGCTTGTTCGTCTTCCCTATGTATACGGATCCAGAATATATACATACACTTTATGGTTCGTTTATTAATATTGTGGAAATTACAAACGGAATGACAAACACATATACATATATACCCTTTTACCATATTTTGGTATAGGGTATGAAAACTTGTTTGGTTGCTATTATAGCTATTTATAACAAAAAATTATTTCTCATTATAAAACATCAATCTATTTGAGAAAACATATTTTTAAATGTAAAATTTGTTAGAAAACTCGCAACCCGCAATAAATTTTCACAAGTAAAATTGTCAAAAAAAAAATTTATTATTTACCGGGATACCGCACAAAAACTCCCGGGAAATCGGGAAATTTTAAAATCGGAAAAGGAACCGGGAAGGGAAATCCCGGGAAAACCCCTAGAGCAGACCCAGTGGATGTACTACATTCATATGTATGTATTAGTGAAGCACGAATATTCGTAATCGTATTTGAATTGTCGAATATTCGGCCATTTTCAGGAGAATACGAATACGAATATTTTTCCAAAGAAATCAAATAAATAAATGCATAAATCCTGAACGAAATTTAAATAAATGACTAAAAATTTTAGTTTGTAAAAGTACATTAATTTTTTATAGAAATTTGTGCTCTGTATCATTTTAAAATATTATTCAATGACGATCATTAAAATTTTGGGTACTTTTTATTAACTTTAAAGTACGCCAACAAGAGTGTGAAGTCCTTTTTCATAACAATTTTTTCATATTGCATATAATATTCGTATTCGTATTCGCGAATATCGTTTCAAATATTCGTATTCGCGAATATCCCTTGAAATATTCGTATTCGCGAATATCACAAATTGACATTCGTTACATCACTAGTATGTATGTATGTATACAAGGTACATCAAAAGTACGTGGTTTAATTGACACCAAAAAACACACAAATTTGCCCCTATTTGCAATGTTCATTTACAATTTTATTGCTTAAATTAAAAAGGAAAAAGTGAAAAAACTGCCTTGTACCCTTTGCAGAAAATTCTTTCTCATTAGAACAACTTACGGCATTTAAATTCCAAAAAAACTCTGATGGTTTTTTATCCATGTACGATGTATTTAATTATGGATATAACTCTTTTCAAAACACATCTCCCACCCCTGTAAAATTTATGATTTTTGGACCACAAAAAAGTGTAAAATCTAATCATTGTGCAATAATAATGGTCAACTAAAACGAAACCAAAACTTTCACGCCCAAAAACATTTCACTCAATAAATGTTAAGCGTGCCAGAGAATGTTAACATATACATACATACATACAGTGATGGACTTAAGTATAGGCACAACAGCCATGTAGCATTTAGAGTTTGCATTAAAAGCAGAAGGAATATTTTTTATATTAATATTACTATTAATATGTTATAGTGTGCTGTATATTTCAAGACTGTAGGAGTTTTATTCGTGTACAAAAATGAGTTAAACCGTTGGCAGATAAAAAGTACAAAAAGTTCTAAAATACAATGGACAAAAGTATAGGCACACTTTTTTAGGCATTTATCCCTTTATTTTAATTTTAATAATCTGGCAACAATTTTACATTTGACACATGCTGTTATATTCCGTTATTAATCTTTTATTCATTTAAGTAATTGAAAAGTTGCAAAAGTTTAGAAAATACTAATTTTGTTTGTAATCTTTTTAAAATGTGTCCTAAACAATGTGAAACGACTGAATCTCAGCGCAAAATAATTTTACATTTACATAACCAAGGCAAATCGTTTGCTGAGATCGGAGAATTGATGAACCGCAGCCGTTTTACCATACGGACCATTGTAAATCGGTTCAAAGGCGAAATAAACTTTAAAAATGCAAGTCGCTGTGGTCGTCCTCGCAAATTAACTGAGAGAGAACGTGCTCAAATCGTACGAAAGGTAAGAGGCGATCCAAAAATAACATCTTCTCAGGTTGCCGCAGAGATAAAACAAGATTTTGGCAAAGATGTGCACCCAAAAACTGTTCGGAGAACGTTACATGACGCTGGGTATAACTCACGTGTGGCTAGACGCAAACCGTGGATATCTTCTGTTAATCAAAAAAAGAGAGTGGACTATGCCAAACAATTTGAAAAGAGGCAATGCGATTTCTGGGATCAGGTACTGTTCACAGACGAAAGTAAATTTAATATTTTCCGATCTGATGGACACGCTAGAGTTTGGCGAAAGAGTAACACTGCATATGAAGCAAAAAATCTTTTACCAACAGTAAAGTATGGTGGCGGAGGTGTTTTGGTATGGGGCTGTATGTCTTCTGCGGGTGTGGGAGAGCTCGTATTTATTGAGGGGATAATGGACAAGACAGTTTGCCTTAACATTTTAAAGGAAAATGTCAAAAAAAGTGCAGAAAAGCTAAACTTACCTGAGTCGTTTACATTCCAGCAAGACAACGACCCGAAACACACAGCCCATGACGTAAAGATGTGGCTTGCATATAATACGGCTCATGTTTTGCCACACCCCCCGCAGTCCCCAGACTTAAACCCCATTGAGCATTTGTGGGAGGAATTGGAGCGAAGAATCCGAAAACGCGCAATTTTTAATAGAACTGAGCTGAAAGCAGCTTTGGTGGAAGAATGGCATAACATAGGCGAAAATATAACTAAAAAGTTAGTCCACTCCATGCCAAATAGACTTAAGGCCGTTATTAAGCAAAAGGGACTCCCAACTAAATATTAGATAAATGTTCGAAGTAGTTTTTATTTATGTAGAAATAGTTGTGCCTATACTTTTTTCCAGTAAAATAATGAATTCTTTAATGTGTTTTTTAAATAACTTTTTTTGCAAAGAAAATATATTTAATTTTCATGGTTACTACTTTAATGTATAAGTTTTATAACTATAATTAATTCTTAAAATAAATATTTCGTGTTTCCTTATATAAATAAATTAGCAGTTTCTTTTAAAATTATGCTTGTGCCTATACTTAAGTCCATCACTGTATGTACATATGTACATACAGACATACATATGTAAGTATGTATGAAGCATATACATACATACATAGATATGTACGTAAGTAGATATTACCAGTTAAATTCAATTCATTATATCAAAGCAAGCTCCCATGCATCATGTATTCACCCATTTGATAAGTTTTGTCACAATCTAAGCAAACAAACCAATTGCAGAAAAAAATATTTAAATGTTTGGAGAAATTACCAATTCCCATGACTGTAGAGGTTATTATTGAAAGAAGTAGCAGCTCCATAATAATTAAACTGTTCGAACAGCATTTTTGACTCTGTGAACGTATTCGAGTAATTGCGGTTGCGGTTGATGTTTTGGAGTGTGTGCGTGCTCTTTTTAACGACTTATTATGGTGACCGGAAAAAAAGTAACGGTAACAAAAATTGTTTACATAATCAATTTGACGGTAACCATGACCGACCTTGACTGTACAAGCTTGACTTGCGGCAGTTTTCATTTTACAATCACCATGCATTTTTGAACCAAATGAAATATCAAATATTTTCCAGATTTACATACATACATATGTATCTATGTACTGTACATATGCATATGTACATATGTATGTATGTATTATGTATTTACATATACAGTAACACTTTATTAAGTAGTTTTTATTACTTTTGCCTTTTGGTAATTAATTTAGTTTCTTTTTTTAAATAAAGAAAAACTATAACACTTGTCTGATACCACTTTCTTTTATCTCATCTCCACTGCTTTTCTTAAAACTACCGAATGATTTAAAACACAAAATGTAACTAAAACCATTTGTTGTAGTCACAACACCTTTATACCTGCTTATTAAGTTGTTTGCGTTCATTTATTACTTTGGCGTTTTCTTATGCAGATAAAGAGAAAATAGCAATATGCAATTTTGAAAAACTTAAGAGAATATCTAAATCACTAGCAGATGTTATTTGTTTTAACTAGGGACGTAACCAATAGGTGTGTTTTTTTACTTTTGCAGTAAAATGCAGTGAATGTGTAGTTAAGGTTAAAGCTTAAATTAGACGTGACATAGCCATAATGCCATAACCATAACCAAACCAATATGCAATTGGTTTCTATGGTGAGAGTTATGGCGCTATGGTGAGCCACCTATAATCGAATACAGTGTTGCCCATTAGTTTGGTTCGAACGACTGTTCTCTGTGGTCATGGTTATGGCACCTCTGATTGAGCCTTAAATTAGACGTGACATAGCCATAATGCCATAGCCATAACCAAACCAAAATTCAATTGGTTTCTATGGTGAGAGTTATAACGAGTCACCTATAATCAAATACAGTATTGCCCCATTAGTTTGGTCCGAATGGCTGTTTTCTATGGTAATGGCATGATTAGTTTGTGGGAAAAAGAGACGAGGGGAACAGAACCGTTTCTTTTCCCCTCGTCTCTCTCTCTCGTAACAAACTAATCAGTACAGCAATACGACTTGCATAGTGTAAATTAGGACTTACTGCAAAAATTTTTAAATTTACTCGCAAAAAGAGCTGTTACTGAAACAATTACGCTAACGGTAAAATAGTAAAAATTGGTAGGATTAACCCCACATAGTGTTATAAAAAGTAATGTGAGTCCAATCGCAGGAGAGATGTGTAAGCATCTAGTAAAATTTTTTTTAATATTGGCTTATGGTAACTAAAATAAGATATATAAATTTTTGACTCTACTGTGCTTAAAAATCTATAGAAAACTGCATCTATAGTAGTGGAATTATTAGTTGTAGGGGTTTGTGGAGAATTGGTCATATGCAAGTGGAAAATGTCAAATAAAAATTTTGATAAAGCTTGCGACTGTGGGTTTGCAAAATTTGTAATAAAATCTCCACCCATAATGATTGGCATGAGATGGAGATCGTTACACAATTGTCGCGCACCAGCTTCAGTGTAAGGCAACAAACAGTACGTAATGAAGATATGTTATAATATAATACTATAAATTCTTTATTAAGACTGCAAAATATCTTTTAAACAAATATTTGACATTTAATACGCTCTTTTATTTAAAAGTTTATATTTATTTTATTTATTTTATATTTTTAAACTTTTTAACAAAATTATCCCCACTGGCAACACTATTACACTTCACAAGCATTTCTATTAAAATTAAGATTCATTGCTCCTGAAGGTATGCCTTAAAATTCGGTTGAATGTATTTCTATGCAGCTGTTAAATTTCTCTGTACTTACACTAATACACTCATACATAGCTCACACCGATTTGATAACGCTTTACGGTCTTACTCAAAATTTGTGATTGTATTGTGAAAAAGATTTTTTCCCCCTAGCATATAAATGTTTACACATCAAAAATATATAAATTTTTGCCTATTCTTTTAATTATTGCTACTCGATACAATATTTTTATAACTCGAACAATCTAAGAATAAATGTTGTAATTTATTTCATGTAATATTTGTAATTAATTTATTTTTGATTTCCTTGTTTTGTTGTTGGTTGAATTAATAAAAATTACTTGAATATTTGTTTGTTGTTAATTACATGAATATTTGTTAAAAGCAAGTGCAATACTAAGTAACCAGATACTTTACAGTTTTACAACTCTCAGTATTAGAATAATTTGCAAAACAAAAGGATTAACCTTTTGTTTTGTAAAATAAACAGCGAAATATGTATATTAAAATTTATCATTGTTATGCTTTATAAATTAATTATTTTTTTTCATTTGTTTACATTTTGAATCATATGTTTTTATCTTACCAAGCTTTACTACGACAAATTTCTGCAGCAAAAATTTGCAAAACATTCAGTCAAGAATTATCACTTTACTCTCTCAATTTGTGTTCTCATTTACTGTATTTTGGTTAAACGAACGAAATTTAGTAAAATGCAGTAAAGTTCAGTAAAAATTTGTGAAAAACTTTTGAGTACGGGAACGCAATTAAAGATCAGTTAGCCGACTCACTGTGTTGCGGCTAGTGGAAAAGTAACTTTTTTCCGATTATTTTTTTTTTCAGTGTTTTTTATGATGCAATTTTGTCACAGACTTTCCAAGTAAACAAAAAACACATAAAGCTTATTTTTATGTTGGCCCGTTGATTTTTAATTGATTTTAGAAGTTAAACATACAAAATTTTCACGAAAAGAGGGCATTTCAGGGTTGTTTTCAAAATTATCTCATTTGATTTTGGTGACAGATATTTTGATTCGAAAAAAAATATGCCTTTGGACAAGTATCTTCTGTAAAAAAAAAGGAATGTTGTTTGAGACATTTTCATATGCACCTTTTTTAGAGCGAAAACCCGACTAAAAGTCCATTTTTCCTTAAAATTTGGGTTAGGTAAGCAATATCTAAAAAGTCCCAGAGAGTCTCAGTTCCAAACCACTACAGAAATGTTACATAATTTGTTTTCAACGAACTGTGAAAAAATCAGCTGCCAATACCTGCCCTCCTGGGAGTTATAGCGATTTTAGTATATCACTCTCAGTATTTATTCCATAGAAATAGAACGGAAATTCTCGGAATCACTTATTGAATAATTTAATCATATTGGTTGTCGGGTGACTTTCCGTCATCCAACGTAAAATTTTTATTATTTTCAGACCGGTTTCGGCTAATCGCCATCTTCACTGTTTTCTTTTTTGTCACTAATTAGTCCGCATGTGTGTCCGTTTTTATATAGTGTTTTCTTTTAGCTTGTGGTAGTACCTTTCTCTCTCTCTGTTGTTTTACTATTTTATTCTCTCTCTTTCGCTCTATCTCTCCCTCTTTGTTTTTATGGTGGAATGTGGCCTTTAAGTCTAGGTAGTTTATTTTCCTGCTTGGTATATTGTGCGCGCTTATGCTATCCTCTTATCTGTTTTCAGTTATGTTGCATTTTTTTCGTTGCCTGGCTGGTGGGTGAAATAATCCGTTATTTCGCGCTTATTTGTATTGTTTTTATTTTGTGTTTTCCCTTCATTTACTACATTTAATTGCTTTCTGATGCGTTTTTCATATAAGTGTTTTAATGGTTCGAATATTACATCAGACTACATCTATTCTAGCACTCCACAAAAATAAGCATCAACTCTCTTAAAACTGAAGCTATTGACTTCAAACCGGTATCAAATTAAAGCTTTTATTGCCTTTCAAATAAGAAATGAAATAGATTTTGGTTTTATATTAAATTTCAGAGTTTATCAAAAAATATCGAAAAATCATTAAAATTTGACGTTTATAATTCTTGTTCGGACCACCCTATAATTTATTTTAAAAACTAATCATAGGGTATTTATCAGAAATAAAAGAAGAATTAAAATAATTTTTTTTTTAAATTTTTCGAACAATTTTTTTTATTTTTGATTTTTGTTGAAAATTTGACCCAACAATTTTTTTCAGTGTAAATTGTTTTTTCACTCATTCTGTTTGGGATTTCATTCTGACCAATCTGTAGAAGTTTCTCATCGATACAATTAAAATTACAGTTTAGGCAATATGATTTCCAAAAAATTCCGGTTTCGCAACACTGTGCGGGGCCCAAACATTTCAAGGTAGAATTTGCACTAGAGAGCTTAAATTCAAAACGCAAATAAATCTAAGTTACAGATCACCAAGAAAGATTTAAAATCCTGGAAGTTTCAATTGGAGGCATGGACACGCACTTTAAGCTCAAAATTAAGAATTAAAGTTAAAGGATTTACGAACAGGAAAAATCTGAAAGCACCGATTGTTAAATTAGGGAAGTAGGGGCACGTTTATAAAATTCTTATCAAAATATTATACGATAGAGAACTGAAATTTTGCAAAAAAAATTGGCTTAGGTAAGTTACCAACTAGATAAATTTAAAACACAAACTAATGTATTAAAACATTGCTTGCACATTTCACTCATGCTAGCATTAAATTTTGCGTTTTCAAAAGTACTGCGTCTGAGCAGACTTTAGATAAATAGCGGGGCTCACTCCCACTTAAATTTACACTATATTTTAAATATTTCTACTCAGATGACTGTTAAAAATTAAGCAAATTACTCGGTCCTTATTATGACACAATGGTGCACATATCACCCTATAACCCATAATTTTATGTAACTCTGCCCTTTTGAACTGGCGCAGGCAGACATTATGAATAGAGCTAAAACAGACTAGAAATTTAAACTTAAAAAAGTTTTATTAAGAAACCCTTACAAAACGTAGTCAAATCCTCACAAAAACATAAATGTGAAAAAAGGACAAGTTTTTTTTCCAAAATTAGTGAGATAAAAATTTTGACTAAGTTCGTGCTTGGTACAATACCTGTTTGGGAATTTCCTTCCAAACGTCAATGCTGGATTTGAAACCCCTACTTAAACTTTAAATGTAGAAATAACTACAACAATAATATTTAAATCTTTCAATAATTGAATTTTACTTAGTATTTCATAAATTTTTTTATAAAAGATAATACGATAAATTTAAAGAATTCTACCTGCTGTAACACAAAGCATTAATAAACTTGTTGAATTCCAAAAAATTTATTTGGATAAACATATGTACAATGCACATTGCACATATGTACTTACGTATTTATAAAAACAAAAAAAAACTTTGAAAGAAAAGAGAACGAAAAAAATATGTACTTATTGTAAATTAAAAGATGTATGCAGAATTCAAGTGCCTTTAATCCATCAAAAGATAAAGTACAGCTTTCTTCTGTTAATTAATATAAAAATACTTTTAATATTTGAATTTGTAAAATTTGTAAAAAAGTACAATTTAATAAATGTAAGGAATGAAAATTACTTGAAACTTTTCTTGGAAACTCTTACACAATACCTGTCACTGCAATTTGGTATGCATTATATAAATTTGTAATCGTAAGGGTGTTATATAATTTCTAGATAATTGACAACAATCATTTCTCATATATCGTTTCATTAAAAATTATATATATAATATAATATATATACATATATATAATATACATATATATAATAATAATATAATTATTAGGGAATTTAACGATACGCCGTTTTGCCGATCCGATACCGATACTCAAAAAGAAATATCGACGATACCGATACGCATATTGAAACTGAACTCAAGTTAAAATTAACAAAACCTTTTATTATACAAAATTATAGTGTAAGAGATTATTAATATTTAAAATTGATATTTGAACTCATTCTGAAATTAACAAAAAATATATTTTTTTTAATACATACATGATTAAGCATTGAGAGAACATTTCACTACTATGGTGCAAAAATTTAATTGTTTGTTCAAAACAGCTCTAAAAAAATTTAAGAAGTATCGCCGTATCGACAGTAAAATATCGCCGGTATCGATATATCGGCAAATAAGATATATCGCTGATATATCGGTATCGATATTCGTTACTTCCCTAATAATTATATATACATATGTATATAAAATACTACATAGATAAATTTTTTTAACTCCATAAATTCTGTACAAAACTTTTTAAAGAGATCAACGATTAATAGTAAGGATGCAAAACGAATAAAAGTTCAGTATTTATAATTTTATTCAAATATTTTTAAACGTTTTTTTATCAGAAGTTTAATATTTTCATATTAAAAATATAACAATAAAAACAAACAGCCTTTTACAATATTACAAGAAATACGAGGTCTAAAAAATCTGTCGGTTAAGCTTTTCTGGCGGTTTTGGCTCGATATATGTATGTATGTACCTACATGTACATAAGTATGTACATAATGAAAGAAACTCAATAGAAAAAAACTAAAGAAATTCGTCCTTATTTGATTCGAAATGGTAAATACATCTTTAAAAAAAATTTATATAAATCGAGGCTAGTACAACTCTAAATTAAACTGTCGGATAGTAAAAAAATATTTTTGGATTTGTTCATATGTATATAAGATTTGTTCGAAGAATTATATGACTTATAAAAGTTTCATAATTAAGGGCACACACATTAATTGTAAAAAAAATATAAATTTTTGTATATTAATTTTTATTTATTTATTTATTTATTTATTAAAACATATTAATGCAAAGTAAATTTGCATAATATGGTGTTGCACAAATATGGACGGAGTAACGTAGACCATATGCCCAAGATGGTATTAACAGTATTCTAAAAGGTTTTGTGACTGACTGTACACGACCTATGCCTTCACATAGGAAGTAGGCAACGTGGTTGTTAAAGAAATTTCACAAAAAACCGCAAGATTATACGGTTAGCCGTGGCAGATCAGTCAACCAGTGCGAGCGAGACGAAAAACTCTCGAAGGCCAAACAACACACACAAGCCTGACCGCACTTAAGAAATAATTACGATGACGCGAGAGATGTTCCCCGACCCAGAGCTGCTTAACGACTGATTAATTTTTATAAATTCTGCTTAAAACTTTTCAAAAAGAGATCAAAAATTAATTATTCCAAATTAATAAAGCTAATATTTTCATCATTATTGTTATCATAGGGTCATAAATAAATGCAGTGAAGTGCGACTCTGACCCGCGCACGAAGGGTTCCGTAGGGACACGAGATATGTAATTCAATACGAACTTTAGCTAATATAAACTATAGTTGTGACATTTTTTTCGTTTTTTTCGGTTTTAAGCGTATTTTTTAGTATTTGGGTTTTTTGAGTTTATTGGCGCTTTCTCAGTTTTGGCACTTTTTTCTCGTTTTGGCGATTTTTTTGGTTTTTGAAGTTTTTTTTAATTTTGAGGTTTTTTTTTATTTTGGCGATTTTTTTAATTTTGGAGTTTTTCTTTCATTTTGGCAATTTTTTTTAGTTTTGGCACCTTTTTTCTCGCTTTGGAGATTTTCTTCGGTTTTTTTTTTTAATTTTGGCGATTTATTTTCATTTTGGCGATTTTTTTTTCATAGAAACAATTATTTTGGTTTTGGCGCATTTTTCGCGTTTTTGGCGATTTTTTTCGATCTTTGGCGCTTTTTTTCATTTGAGCGATTTTTTCGAATTTGGCGATTTATCTTAGTGCTAGAATTTTTTTTTAATTTTAGCAATTTTTTTCGTTTTTGGCGATTTTTTTTTAATTGTTTCGGTTTTAAGCGTATTTTTCAGTATTCGGGTTTTTTGAGTTTATTGGCGCTTTCTGAGTTTTGGCACTTTTTTTTCTCGTCTTGGCAATTTTTTTTTTGTTTTTAAAGTTTTTTTAATTTTGACGTTTTTTTATTTTGGCGATTTTTTTTAATTTTAGCGTTTTTCTTTCATTTTGGCAATTTTTTTAGTTTTGGCACCTTTTTTCTCGCTTTGGGGGTTTTTTTAATTTTGGCGATTTTTTTTCCATAGAAACAATTATTTTGGTTTTGGCGCATTTTTCGCGTTTTGACGATTTTTTTCGATCTTTGGCATTTTTTTCATTTTGGCGATTTTATTCATTTAGGCGATTTTTTCGAATTTGGCGATTTATTTTAGTGCTAGAACTTTTTTTTAATTTTGGCAATTTTTTTTTAATTTTTGGCGATTTTTTTCTGGTTTTGGCGATTATTTTCGGTTTGGCGATTTTATAATTTTCAAATTTTTTAGCTTTACCGTTTTTGAAAATTTCGAGAGTTTAACTCTTACAGTTTCCAAGATATAGCAAGTTGTCAAAATTACATAGTCAAAATTGCATTGACTGATGGATCACCCTTTAATTTTAATTTTTTTAAATTTTAGTGTTAATTGTTGTAGTCTGTATAAAAATACACTAATTTTACAAATTTAAATTCAATATACATACATATGTATGTACATACAATTGTATGTATATTACATGGGATTTTAACATTATTCGTTTCTCGTTTTGGAACACCCTTTAATTTTTAATTCTCATGTATTTGTTGTTGTAGCTGCCAAGGTTCTACATACTCTCTCCATTTCACGTCCGTAGCTCTTACGGTTGCTGAGAAAATAGCGTGTGACGGACAGACGGACAGCGTAGGGAAAACAATAGGGTTCCTTTTTTCACCTTTGGTGTACGGAACCCTAAAAAATCGCACTACGCACCAACTAAGGAATTTTTCGCACAAAAAATTCAAAAAGCACCCAAAATGGTGCGAAACGCGCCAAGTTGACAACGCTGATTATAGTGTGTTGAGAAAAAAGGTACGTGGCTGATGATTGAAGAAAAAAAAGTAAAATTTCACATACATATGTTTGTACATACATACCTACATACATTTATTTTATTAAACGTGTGAGTTCTTTTGATTGCTCAAAAATAAAAATAAAAAACAGCACTATTTTCTTATTTGCAACTGAACTTCCTTTTATTATTATTATTGACTAAACCAATTACAACTTGTCTTTTCTTATTTACTTCTTAACGGCACGATGTCTTTTACTTTCAACGATGTTGACTCTACTAAATTCCAATTTGTACTGACTGACTTCTCACATGTGGCAGCTCTTTTTTTATACTACCAAACCGGATCTATAATATTCGCAAGTAGATGACGTAGTAACATGCATGCATGTATGTACTTATCAAAGACCAACACAGAAGAAACGATATGGCTGTTTTGTTTATTGGTAGCCAGATGTTCAAACAGTCTTCTAGCATAATGGGGAAAATTCATGTCGCCGTTTCTAGATGTTTGTAGGTGATTCGATTGGCCGTTAGGTGTTGAATTTTCAAAGTAACGACTTGTATGTTGCTAATGCAGTCTGCTATTTTAGTACAGGGTGGTTACAAAAACAAAATTACACACAATACGAATGTGTGCAATGTCTGCGCCACAAAAAACTTTACGAACGTGCGCACGAACATCTGCTTATCATGTATTTGTTTCAACAGTGGTTTTTTTTCATATATCTGCGCGCACGGCAGTGCCCCAGGCCAAGTTCCGGCCAATGGACGCAGTGTGTAGATTTACAGGAAGCCATTCGAGCTGGTTTTACTCCCCTCATAACTTTGTTCCCCGCAATCGTAAAATTATAAAATTTAAACCATAATTATAATAAGTATCATCTAATATGCGAAGTTTGAAAGTTTTACAATGAAATGCTCCGGAGATATGGAGGTGCAAAAAGTGCATATTTTAAGACATACTCACTGACTCACTCATCAATATTATGAAGCACTTCCGCTATGGGTAGAGATCTGAAATTTGTTACAAACGTAGCTCTAGGTGAGCGATGAACTAGAAAAATCTGAAAACCCGAAAATTTTAACCAGGGGGGTGGGGTAAGCCCATAACAATTAAAATTTGCGCTAGTGAGCTGAAATTTGATAAACGAGTAGTTATAGACTAGCAAAATACTAGAGCAATCTGAAAACCCAAAAATTTTACCTAGGAGGGAGGGGCTGCGCCCATAAGGCTCAGAATTTAAAAAACAAATCTAAGGGGTTGAACTCAAGCGATTTTATTGAAATTTGGCATACATGTTGCCAAGGCTATAAATTTTCGTTGAAAAAAGTGGGTGTTAACACGCCCATACAATTTAAACCTCCTATTTCATGTACTTCAGATCAGCAGATTTAAATATACTATTTATTTAAATATTAATATCCGTTTCCAACGAAACTTGACACGTATGATTCTCAGTGGCAAAACAAAATTTATTTAAAAATATGGGCGGGAATACGCCCATAAAAATTAAATAATTAAATTTGCGCTAGTGAGCTGAAATTTGGTACGCAAGTAGGTCAAGATGAGAAACCAAATAGAAAAATCTAAAAACCCAAATATTTTAACCAGGAGTGGCAGGGGCCGCGATAACTTTGTACTGAAGCTTTTAACTGAAGCTTTAACTTAAAGCTATCATCTTAAAAAGGTAAGATGATAATTGAGCGCTGCTCATAACCAAATCTTGAATTTAAAAAATTGACTGTGAGTGGGGGTAACGGCCATAACATTTCAGGCTAGAATTTGCACTAGAGTGCTTAAATTCTATACACAAATAAATCTAAATTAGAGATCACCAAGAAAGATTTAAAATCCTGGAAGTTCCAATTGGGGATATGGACACGCACTTTAAGCTCAAAATTAAGAATTTAAGTTAAGGGATTTACGAACAGGAAAAATTTTAAAGCACCGATTGATAAATTAGGGAAGTAGGGCCACGTTTATAAAATTTTTATCGAAATATTATACGGTAGAGAACTGAAATTTTGCAAAAAAAAAAAATTGGCTCAGGTAAGTTACCAACTAGATAAATTTAAAACTCAAGCTACTGTATTGAAACTTTGCATGCACATTTCACTCATGCTAGCATTTAATTTTCCGTTTCTACTCAGATGACTCTTAAAAAATTAAGCAGATTATCTAGAAATTATATAACAGCCTTAGGATTACAAATTTATATATGTAATGCATACCATATTGCAGTGATAGGTATTGTACTAAACACGAACTTGGTCAAAATTTTTATTTCACTACTTTTGATGACCGAAATTTTGGAAAGGAACTTGGCTTTTTTCACATTTATGTTGTTTTGAGGATTTGTGATACAACTAGTATTTTTGAGCAAAAATAGATACAAAAAGTTCCTCAGCAGCAATCCCAGCTAGCATTTTCTATCATAATCGAATCTTTTCCGATTCAGCTTGACGGGAAAAATAACCGCATATGAGCTCATTATTCGATCATAAATGATACTCCCGTTGTGAGAAACTGGTACCCTACAGATGAATCATACCAAAGAATCATTTATGATACGATTTGCTGATTAATTTTTGAGCAATTTTCTGGTGGTATTAACTCATTAAATACCTTGTTTGCAGTTTCTTTGCATTTCGTTCCTCTATTTTTAAGAAATCAATATTCGATCATATAGATGAATCATAAGTGACTCCTTTTTCAATCACTGAGAAGAATCATATAAGAGGTTTCTACAAAAAATGATCACCCAAATGCTAGCTGGGTACAAACAGTTATACAAATGCAGCCCATTAATACATATATACAAATGGCATCAAGTTGGCTAAATCATAAATTTAACTGCTATGTAAAATATATTGGATGCATTTCACAAATAAAAAATCACACCTAATTTTAGAGTTTTTATAGCAAATAAAACATAAATTTTTTGTGGGCAAAAACAACCCACTTCGCCCCAATGACCCTCTAATGTATAATTCGTTACTTTTTGTTCGGAGAGTTTGAAGTGGTTCGTATCAGTTATTGCAGTGCTCTTTCTACTTCTTTTTCATCACTTTTATTTTCAGGGTACCACTCATATACATACGCACACCTTTTCCTTTCTCATTATAGAATTTGACTTCCTTGCAAGAACAAAGGAGAAAAAATTTTAAGTTTTTGTCATGCCTATTCTTTGATGATATTTCAAATAAAGTGCAAATTTTTGTATCAAAACTATCTGGCATCAGTGTTTATTTTACAACTCATTATTAACTTGGGGGCCACGCGTTCAATTTTTGGCTTTCAATTCCATTCAATTTGTAATCCACTTACACTTTTTTCACTAACACAATCAAACTTATTGAATTGAAAACTAGATTGCCTTCAAATTCACCTATCCATCTAAATACCAATTTAGTTTTCAATTTGAGCAGCTGGTCACAGCACACATTGAATGAAGCTACAAATTTGAGTTGTTTCTTCGTCGGTGGCATTTAAAAAATGAAATTGATTATCAATTTGTGTCACCGCTATCAATTTCAAGGAATTTTGACACACAATATGTGAAATGGAATTGAAAGCCATTTATTGAACGTGTGGCTGTAGCGTTATCCAGACCTGATTATACAACTCTGCACTAAATAAGTCCCAGTTTCGGAGTAAACAAAAGTAGCCAGTACTCATGTAACGACTACGTTTCAGTACGGCCGTCGGCTGCTGGAAAATAAAATTCGCATAATTTTTTTAGTTTTACGGCAAATGCTATTAATACTACACATTTCAATACTAAAAAAAGAAGAACTGACGAATACAATGGAAGTGTAAAATTGCCGAAGGCCACACCACAACCCATATAAACAAATTTTGTCTGCGGTAAGCAAAATGCAATAGTGACAAGTTATTTTTTGCAGCCATACTACCTATGTACAAAACACCATGGCTGTGTTTTTTCTGCATGTTAAGGGGTTTCCTGAGTAGATAAACATGTTCGTGATGGTGTGGAATTAAGGTTGGGTAATACGAAAAAAAAAATCTAAGAATAAAGACTGAAGGAACGAGAAGTGTTGCAAATTATTTTTAAAATCTATTGGAAACCTAACAAGTCGAAAAATACGAATGTTGTAAACGTTGAAATTTTTATTCGTGGACACAATCAATATTCTATATCTTGTGTTGAAAAGGGAGAACTTATTAACAACTACTGCGCATTGTCGGCGAAAAACATTGCTTTTTAAACACAAAGAATTGGCAAAACAGCCGAATGTAATTAGTAAGTATTTTCCAATGGTAAACAGCTGTCAAATCTGCTGAAACATCTGCTTTGTTTACAAATGTATATTAAAAACAATAATTCCATTGGTTGGTAAGAAAGTTGGTAACTCTAATTTTGTAGTCGACTACCGGGTTTGTCGTAACAGGTTTAACCAAGGTGCATGCGTAACTAATACAACTACTATTGTCAAACTATGAAAAAAAAGATCAAAAATATATGCTATGCCGTCCCTATTAGACCTTGTTCCCGATTTTTGTGTGGTGTTTGGCATTAATTAATGGATCAGCTGACGCCCGCTGATGCTAAGTAGTCATCTGGTTGAATCTGCTTTGGTTTACACATTAATAGAGCTGAAAGGTACTTTTAGAGTTGCTCGCATGAAAAGAATCGCCAAATACCCAAAAATTTATTAATTGAAGAAAAGTGTAAAGCCTACATACAGTACACGGCATGTAAAAATACACATGCACATGTGTCTGACGTAATTTTGACGTCACCATGAAGCTACATTGACTACATGCCGTAAATTGAGAAATTTACATCCCTACTCATGTGCTTTCTCTGGAGATGTGTCCGACTCTGCTAAATTTGTCATATTTAGATTTTGGAACAAAAATACTATTAATATTTTACGACATGTAGCAACTACAAATAATTAAAAAAAATGCAACCAACATGCTGAAAATTCTCGTGACGTCATATTCGCATGCATATGTGGATTTTTACATGCCCTGTACTGTTGTAGGCTTAATATCCTATTTTTATCTCACGCGCGTTAAAATTAATGCAAATTTAATTTTAGATTCATTGCTTTGCAGTTTAATCAGCACATCAACACAAGTTGACTGTGCTAGAAAAAAAACTTCTTTAGTGAACTATTTAAAATTGTATACCAATTCTAAAATAAAGTAAATAATTATCAACAGACAAGCTTTAGTTACGATCCAGATTTCTAATATTTGTTGCAACATTTTTTGGATAAGTGGGAGAGTGTTGATATATATATATATATACCTATATGTATTTATTTATTATATATATATGTATATATATACATATGTATATACATTTTGTAACCTCGCACTTTTTCACTAAAAAATAGTATCCAATATTTCAAAGTATATTTATGTATGTATATCGAGTACACTCTACAACAATGAAAAATAATTACAAGTAGATGTCGACAAACGGACAATAGAACTGAATTAGTGGAAAGAATTATGAAAAATTTGACATCAGTATGAGCCGTTCACTGCACACATCGAATAACTCCTCAAAACAAAAAGTTGAGGTAAGCAATGATAATGTCATAATAAGGGCAATTATAAATAAAATTCTGCGAGAAATGTTTACAACTAACAGCAAGTAATAGGGAAAACAAAAAATTCTAATTGGAAAAGCAAAAAATTTTAAGCGTTAATTGCGTTCGCGTAATCAAAAGTTTTTACAAATTTTTACTGAACACTGCATTTTACTAAATTGCGTTAGCGTACACAAAATACAGTAAATTAGAACATAAATTGAGAGAGTAAAGTGACAGTTCTCGACTGAGTGTTTTGCAAATTTTTACTGCAGAAATTTGTCGTAGTAAAGTTTAGTGAGATAAAACCATATGAAAAGTGAAAAATTTGAGGAAATGTTAATTAAAAATTGGGAGTCATTAAAAAATACTACTTTACAAAGCATAACAATAATAAATGTTGATATACATATTTTGCTGTTTATTTTATTTTTATTTATTTATTAAACATATTATTGCAAAGTAAATTTGCATAATATGGTGTTGCACAAATATGGGCGGAGTAACGTAGACCATATGCCCAAGATGGTATTAACAGTATTTTAAAAGGTTTTGTGACTGACTGTACACGACCTATGCCTTCACATAGGAAGTAGGCAACGTGGTTGTTAAAGAAATTCCACAAAAAACAGCAAGATTATACGGTTATCCGTGGCAGATCAGTCAACCAGTGCGAGCGAGACGAAAAACTCTCGAAGGCCAAACAACACACACAAGCCTGACCGTACTTAAGAAATAATTACGACGACGCGAGAGATGTTCCCCGACCCAGAGCTGCTTAACGACTGTGTTTATTTTATTATTCCTTTTGTTTTACAAATTATTCTAATTAACCAGAGTTATAAAACTGTACAGTATCTGGTTACTTAGTATTTATTGCAGTTGCTTTTAAGGTAATCAGTAACATTAATAAATAGTCATGTAATTTTTATTAATTTAACCAACAAAAAAAAACAAGGAAATTAAAAAGAAATTAATTACTAATAGATATTAAATGAAATAAATTAGGAAACTTTTTCTTAAATTGTTCGTGTTACAAAAAGTATTGCCACGAGTACCAATAAGAAAACGAGTTGAGTAGTCAAAAGTTTATAATTTTTTCAACACTATGTGGAGTTGGGGTCAGCTGTTTCTGTAATCTTACTAATCTTTACTATTTTTCCGTTCGCGTACTTTTTGCGGCAACAACTCTTTTTGAGAGTAAATTTTAAAATGTTTGCACTAACTACTCATTTACTACATATTAGTACAAAAGTAAAAAACACACCTATTCTAATCACATTATTATAATTTTTAATTCTCCTTGTAATGAATTGAAATATCTGCCAAATAATATTCAAACCTTAGGCAATGCATATGCGTTTAAAAAAGAGTTATATAAACATTTTTCTTAATTTATCTTCAGATTATCAATTTTTTGAATCAGTACTTATTGAAAATTTATGCATGTACTTTTTTCTTTTTTTTTTTTGCTCTATTTATTTTATCCTATTTTTCTACATTTTCACTATGTTATATTTTTCTGCAAAATAATTCCATATGTTTTTAATATGTACGTTTTATTTTTATTAATTTTTTATCATTATCTTGATTATTGTTTATTATTATTTTGATTGATTCACCAGCACTTTCATTTATAAGATATATATATCTTGTTGTGCTAGGTTACAACTATACAAATAAAAATAAATATACATATATATAAAGCATTACAGAATTGATAAATATTTCATTTAACAGCATACAAAATTTATAAGAAAGAATAGTAAAAAAATAATGTAGTTAATCGATTTGACGTTTACTAATGTCATAAATGTAATAGAAGGCTTAAATCAAGTTTAGGGCTCCTCTCAAAAATTAAATAAAGAAAATCCTTATGCTAGAAACAACTGGGACGAACGACGAATTTTTCGGTTCGCATTTTCGTTATAAGAAATAAAACACATTTGTACTAGTGATGCACGAATATTCGTATTCGTGTTCGAAGTGTCGAATACTCGGCCATTTTCAGGCGAATACGAATATTTTTCCAAAGAAATTAAATAAATGACTAAAAATTTTAGTTTGTACAAATACATTAATTTTTTTATAGAAATTTGTGCTTTGTATAATTTTTAAATATTATTAAATGACGATCATTAAAATTTTGTTAAATTTTTTTAAACGTAAAGTACGCCAACAAGAGTGTGAAGTCCTTTTTCATAAAAATTTTTTAATATTTCATATTGCATATAATATTCGTATTCGCGAATATCGTTTCAAATATTCGTATTCGCGAATATCGTTTCAAATATTCGTATTCGCGAATATCGTTTGAAATATTCGTATTCGCGAACATCAAAAATTGACATTCGTTACATCATTAATTTGTACATATGAAAATTAACAACACCGCCGTCGAACGAAATTCGTCGTGCGTCACGAACTCAGATATACCCCTGAGAGAGTATTCCTCCATCTGTCTTCCAGCCAGCTGAATTAAGACTTTGCAAAGTAAACTTTCCCTGTGTAGATAGATTTATTTCTATTTTGTACGCCGACGAACGACGAAAAAACAATTTTTTCTCTCAGTCTCTCTGTCTTTGTACACACAATAACCAACTTTTTCAAATATGAGTGAGGAATTCGGTGAGTAAATTTGTCATTATTGTTCTTCACACGAAGAATTTACGTAGCGAATGCTTATCGACGAATTCGTCGACGCACAGTGGCTGAAAATCGTTTTTCATTGGCCAAAATTCTGTAACTTTTGAACTGATCAAAATATTGAAGTAATTTTTATTTTAGTGGATAGATATTTAGTTCAGTTTGACTCAGTTTTTATTACATTAAAATTGATTGAGGACTTTTTAAGGAATTCTAGCTCAAAGTTGAACTTTTGAATTTTTTTAACTTTTTGAGTGAAATATGGGTTTATTATTTTTTTATTTATTAAAAAATTTAATATATGGAAATTAGTAATAATTATAAATATGTTTTGTAATAATGGAATTTATTTAATGTTACACTCAAAAAAAATTTTACACTAAAAAAAAATAGTAAAATCAACGATTTTGCTATTATTACAGAAAAATTAAAAATTTTTTGCTGTCTAATTTGCAATTTTGTTTACACTCAAAGAATAGTTACACTTAAAAAAAAACTTTAATAATATTATCTAAAAATATTGCTATTACTACAGAAAAATTTATTATTTTTTGCTGTCAAATTTGATCATTTTAAAAAACATATTAAAAATAAAAACTGCAATAAATTTTAATAGCATTTGTAACAATGGTAGGTTCTGTTTATTATTATTTTTTACTAATAGTATGCTTTTCGTACCTTAAATAACAATGAAAGGCAATTATGATTATTATTCATTTGACTCAAATATTGATTGTAAATATTCCATATTTTGTTCTGTGCTATTTCTGTTCTTTAGTAGTTTTTTGGCTTCTTCATCTAAATCCCGATGTTCCACTTTCCATTGATTTCGAATACTGGAGATGAACGGATCTGACGTTGTCAATAATATATTAAATAGATCTTCATTTGTTGAATTTCGTGAAATTTTTCTAGTATTGTGCTCTCTATAAAATCTGTAATCCTTGTTTCTTTTTTCCTGAGCCTCCTCTGATAGATCTCCAAGTGGCACCAAATGATATTTAATGATATCTTCTCCATGATAAAGGATTTTATGAACTGTTGCAGACATATTTCTCCATGGGTAGTTGGTTGTATATATTTTTGCAGTTTCCTTAGCATAATCTCCAAATTTTCTAGAGTCAATTTCTTCATTGCACGCAAGTACTTCTAGGATTATTTTAAACCTGAAAATAAGGTTTAAATCCACTCCTGTTATTTCAGATGCTGTTTCTGGATCTGAAAAGAATCTTCTTGCGGTATTGCCATCATTTGTATTGCCTGACCCTTGTTTTGGCTGATCTATAATCAATCCTAATTTGCGATATTCATCTAGAACATGTTTCTTTTTTGAACTTCTTAACTCTTTGTTGGTTTCGTTGTTTCTTATTGATCCTGAAGACCCGAAATCCAAATCATAACTGATTTTTAGTATGTGTTCCATAAGTCGTATTCTTGCATGTAGTGGTGATAATCCAAATTCATATGCATCGGTATTATCTAATGATTTTGTCGGGACTTGGTTTAATTGGGTTGATGTTGCTTGGCATATAATGCAGCTGGATGCAGCCTTCGTGTTAGTCAAAGCCTGACCTACTTTTCCATCTATCATTGTCAGCACTAATTGGTAGCTTACTTCAGTTTGCTGCCCATCTAACTGTAATTGTAATGGCTGTAGTGTTGCAATTTGGGCCTTGATATCACTAACTTCTTTGTTAATGGCATCATGAGTTTCTTTTTTGAATTCAAATTTAATTGGCCTGCAGTATTTCGTAGAAGATGGTGTCTCATTTTTCCAAATATCCATTGTTTGCGTTGTACTAGTCGAAGGCTCTGAATCTTCCAAAATCTTTTTCAATCGCAATGGTACAAATGATACCATGAACATATCTGAGTCCGAAATATTTTCACATACAGCTTGTTTGTATTGTTTTTGTCCCGAGGAACCATCACATCCCCATTTACAAAAAAGAATTAACTTTGTGTTTCCATATTTCTTTAACTCATTTCCTGTTATTGATTGTAGCAAGCGTTCGGCTGTGTGATCAAGTAGAGATTGTAGTTGTACCTCTGCCGAAATTGGTGTGATTGTAATAGTGTCCTTTGATGGCAAACAGTCTATTTTAGCAGCGGTTATGTAATGATATGCTGGATACATATTTGACCCTTTTTCAATCGCACGCAGTCTGAGCTTAATATATTGCTGTTTTGTTAATTTCAAATCCAGAAATAATGCTAATGCCTCCTCATTTGTGTACTGTATTGCATCACTCGGAGTTGGTATACTTTTAAGAATCCGTTTTGTTCTCACTGGACTAGCTTTAACAACTTTTTCAATGATATCCACTTTTGATAATTGGTTCTGTGATCGTAATTGATGTAGGAAAGATTCTTTTATATTTGTACAACCAATTGCATCGTTAAAATCTTTAAGTTTCCGCCTCTTAGATCTATCACTGCAGTTGCCCATTAATGATTTGCGTGGTCTTCCAGCCTTATCTTGCTTTGCTGTTTCTGCAGCGACAGTAAGTTGGCCTTCTAACCAGTTTGCACTTTTTATATAAAAGTTTTGTTTACTGTAGCTAACTTCTTTGTAGCGTTTTTTTAGTGCTTTGACGAAATTAGATAATTGCTCTTGCATTTCGGTGGTACAAGAATTTAAGTTTAATTTTATTTTAACGTAACTAAGAACATCTTCCTGGTTTTTGTTTCTAAAATACTCTTCGGCCAGTTCTTTATAACTGAAGCTCTCCATATTTATCTGAATATTTTTATTTGTTATATTTTATCCGTACAATTAAAGGATTAACTTATTACTGAGTAATCCCTTATGGAATCCGTAGTTTTATACATTTTTAGATACATGTTATTCACACATTGATCTTCAATTTCATAGCAGGTAGTGCTTAAATTGAACAAAACTGCACATGTTATTCAGACCTTAATATCAGGTAAAACTGATTAGTATCTCGACAATATGGGGTTGTTTTTTATCTTTAGTGGTTTAATGTCGCCATTATTGTTATAAAAATGTTTATGACTTTGGTTGACCCTAACATTTGATAACAGGTAAATTCAGAAAGAGATCATATGTTTACTGTAGAACCTATTGTGATAATTTTATGACTTATTTTTTGCTGATCAAAACAAAGCCATTAAACCCTTTCGCAGGAATTATATTTAATTTTTTTCGTTTTACGTAGTCTAAAGTAAAAAAAAACAAACTTTTAGGCAAAAAAGTGAAAATTTAAGACACTATTGTATACGAGTACTTATAGGGCTGTTTAAATTAATTTGAATTTTTTTTAGAGTAATTTCATTAAAATGAAAAAAGTGTTCTACCCACGGGTCGTCACGGGTGCAAAAGTATATATAGCGTTAAAGAGGACACTTTCACCTTTCTCCTGGTGGTATACGTTTCTTGTTCCCTTTTGTTCCCTAGAAGTTCTATTCCACTAAAATTTAAATTTGAGAAAAATATAGTAGTTTCATAAATATTTCATAACGCCCGTAATATTAAACGCTAGAGCTGTGACCACTTACAACAACTAAAGACTATAGTCCTACCAACATTATAAAAAAGACCGCAGGCCGTTATCGATGATAGCTTGCGAGTAGTAACCATTTATTTTTGATAAAAAACAAAAGAAAAACACCTTTTACTGAAATTAAAAAAACGGTTGAGTTTGACAGCATGCCACGCCCACAATTATCAATAGTTTAACCTAAGTTTTTGGCTACCTTAATCTGGATATATTAGCTACAAAAAGGCGTAAAAATTTTAAAAATCGGTGACAAAAAAAATTAGACTTTTGGCCAATGAAAAACGATTTTCAGCCACTGTGCGACGTGGACGAAATTCGTCGTTCGTTCCAGTTGTGTCGCTAGCATTAAGGCCGGCCAAAGGCCGGCCGTACAGAAAAACGTTAATAGGCAGGAAAACTTGCCAATGCAAAAATCTTTATTATGCTGCGCCATGTCGAGAAACAACATGGTGGAGAAAATTATTATTGCCTAATTCCGTTCGACAATTGTATTGTCTTGTCAATAGACAAGTATTTCTATGTATATTTAAGAAAATTATAAATTTTTGTTAGAGACACTGAATATTTTGCAAATTTTTACTGCAGAAATTTGTCGTAGTAAAGTTTAGTAAGATAAAAACGTGATTCATGTAAACAAATGAAAAGTGTAAAAATTTTAGAAAAGGTTAAATAAAAATTGTGAAATTTATAAAAAAATAATTATTTTATAAAGTATGATAATGATTACTGTTAATATACGACCATATACATATCGTCACCTAAAATGCAAACGGACGTAACTACACTTTTATATATTTTACGGGATAAACAAAAAACGTTTCAAAATCAATAATAATAATAGTTGCGTTCGTTTGCATTTAAGGTGACGATATGTACATTGTAATTTACTTTATAGATTCTTTTGTTTTGCAAATTATTCTAATTACCCAGAGTTGTAAAACTGTAAACTATCTGGTTACTACAGCTGTAAATGCATCACTCATTTTTGAATTAGTCCGCACTGAATTAGCAAAATTTTTAATTATTTCTTATCACAAAAAAAATTAATTGAATGAAATTTTAGTCAATTCAAATGAAAAATGAATTTGTAAAATGAATTGCAATTCACTTTGACAATGTCAATGACTTTGGTAATGTCAAATTTTTTTGCTGGGTTTATGCACACACATACATACATATGTATATATGTACGTACTTCATTTGAAGCTGAAAAATTAATCAGAAAATTTGTAAATATAGGAAAAAGCATGATACAATAATATAAAGGTAAAACCATTCTCTCTTCATTCTTTAGAATAAAAATATTGAAAATTCATCACTTTTGCATTAAAAGTTATTAATATAAATGTATAATAAATAATTGTAATTTGTGTAAAAAAATAAATGTTGAGCAATGAGCAGCATATACCACAACTGCAGTAATACCAAGCATTTCAGCAAAGGCAGGAATGTCGAGTTTTTTCAATTTCCTTCAATTCTATATATGCGGCAGAAATGGATAGAAGCAACAACAAAACAACAAACCAACAAATGAAATATAGATGATGGTTTGCTACCAAAAATTCTTTGGTTTGTTCTGTTCACTTCCGTGAAGAGCATATGAATGTAAAAAATCATTGCATCCGTTTGAGCCTAAGTGCAATTCCTCTTAAAAGGTAACTGCCATATTAAATACATGCATTACATTATTGCTTTAAAGCAGTGTTGGCCTCACGTACACTTTCACATTAAAAATAAAAGAAAATGCAACTGCCTGGGAATGTGTATGTATGTTAATATTATGCAACGTTAGGAAGGGTGGTGCTAAAACACACCTCCAATCGTATACCAAGTTGGTTCCATTCTAAACCATTAGTATGCAAACTCGAAACTATTTTCGTTCCCTTTGAATGCAAAACTATGTGGTGGCGGAGACCGGTAAATACTGTAGTCTTAAAAAACAAATATTTTCAAAACTTCAGAAGGACATGGATAATATGTATTTTCAAAATAGGTGTACAGATTTTTTGCTTCTTAACAGTTTTCGGTAATTTTAACCAGTATTATGTTATGCTGCTTTTATTTCATTTCATTTACTTATTCATTATGTATACCTAGCCTATGGGCCATATTCGGTCACATCATACTACTGCTTTTAGCAAGTTTTTGCTCATTTTCGCGTTTCTTTTGCCGAATTTTTAATGTTTTCAAACATGAATGTTTTTAAGAATGATGTTGCATCCCTAGCCGTGAGGCTTTTTTATTATCAGGTGAATTAAATAAAAAATCAAACTTTTGCTTACTTTTGTAGGTCATATTACACGCGAATTTCGTTATCCTCATGTCCAATTGATACAATGTTTAAAAAAAAATATGTATTAAAGTATAATTTCTAAACTCAAATTACACATTTCAAAAAACATTCCTAAATAAAAGTTGCCATTATATATATGTGTGTGGCAACGTTTTCCTCTCTGTTTACAAAAAAAACAGTATTCAAATAATTTGGATAAAAGTCATAATTAATCTTAAACGTCAAATGTGGTTTTACCTTTATATTATTGTATCATGGAAATTACTGTGTCGGTCACACAGCAACAGCAATCTGTACAATCATTGTGGTCACAATCAGTGTTGTCAACTCGGTGCTATTCGCACCGTTTCTAGTGCTTTTTGAAATTTTCGACGCGAGAAATTTTGAAGTTAGTGCTCAGAGCTTTTTAAATTAATTTTTAGTGCTTTTTGTTTCGTGGCGGTGGCGAGGAAGGCTATCGTTCAAAAAGCAGAACGTTTCAAAAAATTCGAATAAGGTTGTAAAATGCTTGCTTTAACATTGTAAGCATAATTAATGTAAAGAAGACATTAAGCAAGTAGGTACCCAAATATCGTTTAATAGCATCATTTTGTATAGTTACTATAACAATGGATGGAGAATGGAGAAACTTTAAGTCCAATGTCTAGTTTTGGGCAGAAGTAAAATCTAATAAGTTTATGTAAAGTTAATGGATATAAACTCGTTTGAGGCATTATCAAAAACTGCATTTCCATCAATCTTTTGTCACTTCAATGTTTAAGCGCGCAGAAGTAGATTTTTTACCTCTACGACTTTATTTAAGTCAAACAAACGTAACAATATATCTGTTGAAAAATAAAAAGTAGTTTTGTTATACTAAAAATATGCGTGCTTTATTGTACAGAGTTTAATTAGGACTGAATGCTTAAGCAAAGAAAAGGCTGTTATTTTAAATTGCATGTAATATGAGAAAAGGACAACAAATGAAAAACGTCATAAGAGACAATACTAAAATAAGTTATTGATGTCAACTCATTCGAAATACTTCGCTATTTCCAACAATATCCTTACACTTTGTTATAACTTCGCTTCATAATAAAAAAGATCTGAGACGAGAAAATTTAATTGTGAATATACTTTTTTATACACTAAGGGGAAAAACGTGCTAAAATCAAGATTTTACGCTCAAAACTCGAACCATTTTATTATTTAAATTTTAGTCTGTTAAATGCGAAAATTCTGGATTCAAGAATAAAATGTTGATTTTTTTAAGATCAAATTCAAGATTTTTTTCTTAATAAAAATCTTAAATTAAGATCATATTCTTAACAATTTAAAGATATAATCTTAAAATTAATATTACGTTCTTGATTTTAAGACTGCGCTATTAAAGTTTAAGACTACGTTTTTGATTTTAAGAATTCATTCTATAAATTAAGAATTTATGTTAAATTTGAGAACGTGAATCTTACTTACCAAATTTCAAGATTGAAATATTAAGATCTCTGCAATTTAAATTGAAGAATTTTGTTCTTAAATTTAGATCGATTTATTCTCTTAGGCCCAAATTCACAGTCATTAAGTTAGCTAATAGCAATAGTTTAATCAATAATATTTGATTCACAGCTTTTGGTTTAACATTAGTTAAACCGCCAAACGTCATTGGTTAAGAAATAGTTTTATACAACAGCTGCTTCGTTGTAAACTTTATCAGTATTGATGTTTTGTGAACAACATAATATCCTGTGGTGAACAATTTTGGATACATTTCATACATATGTACGTTGTAAAGCATCTTCTTTGTGTTTAGCTGTAATACATTCTTTTTTTATTTTCTATTATGTTTTGTTTTTCCCCAACCAATTTCTGCACTAAGGTAATATCTTTCACGATAAACTTAAATGAGCGAGTACTTATTTTTATCAATTTTTAAGAAAGTATTAGTTAAACAATAGTTATCATTTTATTTTACTAATAATTAATTAGAATTAAAACGTGTATCGGATGCTTCAAATTTGAAGTTTTAGGTATAAAATGCAAGGTCAACCGATCCCTATATATCTTATATACATATTTATGTATAACAATTTTTTTATATACAATACAATAAAATAATTAAATTTAGTGCTCTTTTACTTAAATTACGCGTTTTTTATAGTTTCAGTGCTTTTTGAAATTTAAAAGTTGACAGCACTGGTCAAAATATTATTTTTAATCAATCAAGAGCGCACCCATGTTGTTTGTTAGTCATTGTCTCGTGTGTGTGTCATTGCCTCGTTATACCTGAATGGGGGTGTTATATGACAAGGGACATATCCTTCGTACCACTGAAATGTGTTAAAAATATCTCGTTTGGTAGGATAACCTTTCTAACTCTTCCTAAATATATTTAAATACTTTCTGAAATATATATTTTGCTAAAAAATATCCAATTTCCAAGTTTACATCCAACAATGAATCAGATTGTAAGCCTCAAATTCTCTAGTCCTAGATCCTAGTTCAGTTTTTGCTACAGTATTACATCCGCTTATCATTAAAATTAGTATACAATCTCTCATCATGAAATAATAGTGTAATGGAAAATATTCTGATAAACAAGATCAAATAATTTTAAAGCAATTGTAAACAAAAGCATTGCATGGTAATTATTATCCTAACAATCAGGAGTCTATATTATTGTTGTATCTGATGGGAGCAAGTAGGATCAAATATTAAAAGTTTTATTCATTAAATGTCAACTGTAGACAGTATTTGAATAGATTAAGAGAAATTTATAGACATTCCCAAACGAGATATTTTTAACACATTTCAGTATTACGAAGGATATGTCCCCTACAAGAAATGAATGACTGAAACTAACACAAACAAAATTTTTTTACTAACACAATTGCAGCAATTTATATTGAATTCAATATTGATAGTCAATTGACTAGTCATTTGATAGGAAGTGATGATGGATTTATTTATTAATTATAGTTGTTCTACTCTAGCATATATCTTAGAGTGGGACATCTAATGTATGTACATATGCCAAAACTTTTACAACATCGAGTTTTATGTAAAGAAAACTAAAATTAATTCTGTCTGTGAAAAGTAAAATTTAAGTGTTAAAAAAGATAAGTAAAAACAATATTTAATAAAAAAATTTACAAAATTTAATTTAATTTATATTTCTTTTCAAAATTTTAGATATGTATTTGTAAAAAGCAAGATGCGTTGGTGGTGAAAAGGTGTAAAGAGGACCTAGTTTATTCTTTTTTACTGAAGTAAATTATTATTTTAAACTATTTATTTATTTCTATATCATTTTATAATAATAAAAAAAAACAATTAAAATAATAAAAACTATATTGTCATTATATCAATCATGTATGATTACTCAATTGTGGGGAATATATAAATCAATTATGATCAGTCAAACTTGAGTAATATTTATGCTATCATTGATTATTAAAAAGCACTGGAGTGAGCAGTTCAACTATATGTTATATTCGTTAGATAGAGAGAGATGCAAGATCACACGTACACAAAAGTTTCCATCACATTTTTGATTTTGCCCTTAATAAAGTGATGGAAACTTTGTTCTACGCAATGATGAATATATCCTGCCTGACTATCGATCAAATGAGCAGTCAATTGACTGGTAGTGTTCTTGTAGGGTCCCTTGTCATATAACACCCCCATTCAGTTATAACTTGCATGTAGTTATCTCAAATCAAAATGGTTCGTTCATCTTATCCTCGAATTAGTAGATATTAATCCTAATCGAAGTTTGAGTGAAAAATTCATCCCGTATAGTCTGTGACATATTCTCGACTTTAGTTATAGCTAAGAGGAAAACTAAAGTGATATTCGGAAAAAATAACGAATATTTTTTTTCTTCAAAGTATGTCAAGTTGTTTAAGTGAAGTCCTTTGATGAGATAAATATCCTTAAAAGTAGTAATTATAATAAAAAAGTTCATACTCCCTTAATTTTTTCTTTACTGAAGAAAGAACCGAATATTAATGACGCTACATTTTTTGAAGTACTTCAAATAATCTGTCAGTTTTTCTCTACTGATATAATTTTTTCGATTAACTTTTATAAATTCATATTCGTACCCAATTGCTAAATAATATAATGAAATAAAATTTTTAGTTTAATTGGTTGCCATTCTTTGGTAGACTTTTTATTGATTGTGATCCTGAAAACCGAATATTAATGACACTAACTGTACATACATTTTTCTAATATTTATTTTACGCAGTTGTTATGGACGTTAGTTTCAATAAAAATTCGGTTTGCTACTTTTGACGGACTCTGCCCCGTGTAGACGTTTAAGGAACACTTTCATGTATAAAAGTTTACTTATATTTGACAGGCAATGATTTTTATTTGAAAATCTTGGTCAATATTTTATTGTTTATTACTTATTTATACAATATACAGTTCCAAAGTTTTAATTCTGATATATTTTCTTTTATTTTTAAGAGCATATTTCTTGAGATTTTAGTGCATATTTAAAAGTTTTTAGTGCATATTGAATTCGCATATAACACTTTTTTTAGATCATATTTCTGGTTTCCCTGGTAATAAAAAGACAATAACAAAACAGACACAATTTTTGTGCAAAATCACAATTTTTGACAGAAGCTTAAAAAACGGCTCGATATATCTCGCAGAACGTTTTATATAATGATGATGAGTTTTTTAATTGTTGGATTGTAGAAATTTGGTTGGGAGTAAAATTAGGAGATAAAGTCGAACAAAAAGTTAGACGATTAAAATAAAATAAAAAAAAGCCAGCTCTTTGAGGAAAAACCATCGATTTAAAAAAAATGTAAAATAAAAATAACGATTGGCTTTAAACCGAATTGTTTTTTGTGAAACAGTAAATTTTTCATTCATTCATTTGAACGTCAAAGTCAGTTGTTAATAAAAATAAATCACATTTTAAATAATAAAACAAGCATTTAAAATGTCCGGCTCTAAATCTTTGACAGAAAAAGTGTTTTTATGAATTCAAATAATTTTTCTTCATTCTTCGAAACAAACGTTGAAGTGTTTTTAAAACCAATTTCGTACATTTAAATGTGTTAAACTGCATGTAATTTGGTTATACCTTGGTATTAAAGACCTCAAAGTCGACCAGGTATGCTTACTCGCTTTAAAAACGAGTAAAACTACTCGTATGTGAATTCGGTTTAGAGAAAAAAATATATAAAATTATTTCTCGTTTTAAAAACTAAAAATTTGATCGGATTCGTTTTACAGAACAGGGCCGATTATAGTTTTATGATCTGTACAGTGCTGCCACAAACAAAAAATTTTTACAACAAAAATTCGCTTTAAAAGTTACCAAATGAGAAAAAATATAACCAAATTTCAATATGTAGTATTTTTATTAAATAACATCCCAGCAAAAAAAAACTCCAAAAAAGTCATGAAAATGTTTAGTTTGCGATCTGGAAGTAGTGAAAATTTCGATCCGTTCTAATTATTTTACTTAGGGTTGTCATTGCAAGAAGTTCTCTTTTTCGATGCCTGGTCACTGAATTGGAAGCGATATTAAGAAAAATTCCCTTTTTTGTGTTCTATGATAATACTTTTACCTAGGAAAATGGTAAATAGTTACCTTTTTTAACAATTCGTTTCTTTTTATACGAATTTAAACCCGAAACAGTGATTTCATGTAATTTTAAGCAAATAACTTTTAAATTTTAGACTAAAATTAGTTCATAAATTTCTTTAAAAAAAATTATTTTTTTAATTCTGGTGAGTAACACTATGGAGGAGTTACATGGTTTTGTATGACTAAAATAAGCTTCTACATGGTTTTTGCTCACTCTCGGCAAATTAAAAATATCGATTTTTTGGAAGCATTTTCATTGCATTGTAGTTCCATTAGAATGACTTCCATTTTTTACTGGGATTTAAAATGCATACATATTTATAATGTAACGCATGTGATTTGAATAAAGTTAATAATAATAACAACAAAACAAATATATGTATATTGACCAAGGCACACCAAAAAGTTAGCCCTGGTTCTACAACAAATATTACATCACAAAACCCGCGTTAACTTTGTTGGTATAAATTACCATAACACTTGTCGATGCAACGTTACATTGTCTTGTCAGGTTATAAGAAATGTCAAACAACATACAAAACTCTACATTTTTCTTAATAAATAGGATTTTATTTACATTAATTTTTCTTAATATCTAAGATTTTATATACAATTTAAAAATTAACTAATTAAATAAAAATTAATTCATTTTAACCATTTTCTTGCATTCTAGCAATCTCATCTAGCAACATGCCAAATTCGTATTCAGGGTTAGTTTCCTTAATACGGAAATTATACCATGCATATGTATTAATGTTATTTGACCTAGGTTTTCTCTTATCGTCTCCATAACTTAAGACTACCTTATTTAATTCACTAGTATATATTTGATGCAGCTTAGATTTAAATGTTAACATATTATCATATACATTAGTCTTATTAAATAAACAATTTTTATAAGTAGCTAAACTTTACATCATTTTGATCTTGAACACTAAATGAATACATTTTAGATCTCAACCCAACAAACTCTCATTATTTTTCCACAATGTTCATCTTTCATCATACCCAGCAACTTTTGATTAACTAGTGGAAAAAAATACTAATCATGCATTGCCATAGGCATTACGAAAAATTATCATGCATTGCCGAAGGCATTATGAAAAATTATCATGCATTGCCGTAGGCATTAGGAAAAATTAATAATCACTGTTTCACCATTGGTATTAGGAAAAATCATTTTCATAATTTTCCTGTCGGCATATACACTTATGAAATCTTAATGTTATGAAACCCCTTAATCCACACCCACAAAAAAAATCAACCGTTCCCAAAAGGGTTAATGTAAAGAAAAAACTCGTTATGTAAACAAAAAATAAGATGCACTTATTGAACCACCCTCGCAGGTATCAAATTTCCAAGAATTTAACAATTTTAAAATTTTAATTACACAAATTTAACAATTTCAGCCACAATTTAACAATTTCAGCCAAAGATTTTGCAATTTTAATTGGCGCCGGATCCCCATTTCACTACTACTTAGCACACATCCAATGGGCTACCGTCACAAATTCAAAACTCGAAGTTTTAGCGAACATTCGCATTTTCTTTGATTAGCGAACAAATATCGAAGAATTTGGTTTGGAATTTTTTCGCTTTAGTGAGCATTAGTTTTTATCGAATCTCAGGTCAAGTGGGATGCTAGAATGGAACATCTAATGGTAGGAACAGACTTTGCAACTTGCTTACGCAACATGTTTTCGAATACTTTGATACAGACACTGCAACCTACAATGCAACCGTCAATGCAACTCATAAACATCAAAACATTTCGATATTTTCGAAACTTCGAATGCAACTTCGAACGCAACCATAAACAAGACTACGTACTATGCGACCGACAATGCAATCCGTCTGGTTGCATAAACACATTGATAAGTCTATACCTACCATAATATACATACATATGTCCAAATTTTTAAAATATTAATTTTACTGAAAATAATTTATAGTTCGTTCGGTTTTTAAAATTAAAATGCATAAAAGTGGTAAAAAGATTATAGTGTCTGCAAAAAAGTAAGATAAAAACAATAATGAACAAAAGAAATTTTACCCAGTCAGCATTTTATGAAATTAATCATCATATTTGAGTCTTTCGACTCCTCCGCGCTATTAAAATAAGCATTTATGCGCTCGTTTTCGAGTGGAAAATGACTATTCATTCGGGAGAAAATAGTACCCAAGCCACCAGTATTCTAAAAAAGTTTTATGAATCGTGTTTCTAATCAATTTCGATTCACTTTCGAGACAGTTTGTGGTATTACTTAGAATCGGTTTTTTTTTTTGTTTTAGTTTTTTTTACTTAAATTCAGTCACACTTTATATTTTTTGATTTTACTGCACGATGTTGCTGTTTGATTTTGTTTTTTAAACAAATCACTTTCTAAGTATTTCTTGGAATCATTTTCGAGTCTTATTTTAAGTACAGAACTGATTAATCAGTTTTTGATCACCTAAGGCAGTCGAAAAAGACTCAGTTTGGTGAAACAATCTATCTTCCACATGCTGACTGGGTAATTAAAAATATATTCGTTTCTTTTTAAATTTTTATATATTTGGAAAGAAGAAGATGCGTTGTGAAAAAGGCAGTAATACAATTCATTCTGCTTGTGAAAGTTTATAAAAGTGTTAAAAAATATAAGTAAAATAGTGCATAAAAGATATTCACAAAGTTTAATTAAATATGTATATTTATTTTCAAAATTTTAGATATTTGTAAAGAGCAAGGTGCGTTGGAGGTGAAAAGGTGCGGAGAGGCTAGATACCGATTAAGTTATTTGGTGTTTTTGTGTATTTGTATTTTTTGTTTCAATAAGTTATTTACTTGTGTATTTTAAAGTTATTTTTATAATAAAAATGCAAATAAAATAAAATATCAATCATGTATGATTACTCAATTGTGGGGGATATATTATTCAATTATGATCAGTCAAACTTGAGTAATATTTATGCTATCATTGATTAGTAAAAATCACTAGTGAGCAGTTCAACTATATGTTATCTTCATTATCATTATCATTATCATTTTTAATTTTGCCTTTAATAAAGTGATAGAAACTTTGTTCTACGCAATGATGAATATATCCTGCATGACTATCAATCAAATGAGCAGTCAATTGACTGGTAGTGTTCTTGTAGGGCAGTTGTTTTCGACAACAGTTACAAAAGCTCCAAGTTTTTAGTATTGTGTTAAAGTGACGTTGGAATAAGGGTGAATATTTCTTTTTTCTTTTTGATCGACGACAAAATTATGACATTTATTGAAAATATATGTACATACATACTATAATAGGTCTGTCTGCGTACTTTACCAGTAGCAAATACTCAGTAAACTTTTTTGGGAGAGTAAGACCAATTTTACTCTGTCGGCTGAAAATATCTCAAAAAGTACGCAGACAGTATCCAGTGATATCTTGCAAGAAAACAGCTGATCTGTGTCTAAACAATTGAAATAACAAAGCAAAAGAACTTTAGTCAGAAAAATAGCATTATTGGAATCATTGGTTCTGCTCTTATGCCACGGTCGCACTGTATGAGTCTGAACACAATCTAACGATTTTTTATTGCGGTGCGATTTTCCATACGATTTTGAAGTAAAAAACCGCAGTGCGGAGCGGAATAAAATTAAAATCTATTTTATTTTAATTGGGGACTTTCTTAATCTCACAATTTTTAACACTCTTTCTCTTGCTGACGTTGCCGTAGTTTTTGAATAATTGGCTGTGTTCACATTATTGTAAAAAAAATGATTTTGAAGTTCAAACATTTTTGTCATAGATTATAAAAGTTTAAAAAATATATCAAATATATCTACGAATGTATAAAATAATTAATAGTTTTTTGTTTTTAGTTATAAAAATGTATGCAAAAAAAGGAATAAAAAATTAAACAAATAATGACAAGTATTCCCGTCGCCGTCTTCCGTTGTATTATGTTTATTTTTCTCTCCTGCAACGATAAATCGCACCGCAATGCAAACATTGCGTTTTAGACTCTATATTTGGACGTTTCTAGCATGAAATAAAATATTTTGTTTATTATAATTTATTATAAACGTTAAAAATCAACACAATTCTAACTATTTACCTCTGCCATTGTTAAATTTAAATTTTTATTTTCATTTCACAAAAATTATTTCATTCAAAAAGTAATGAAAACAGCTGTTCAAACTAGTTGCAAAATCTTGCAAGCGGAAATTTCTCCAGCAACATTTTGCAAGTTCTTCTCTAAGTTCCAACTGTCAAAAAATTCTCTTTTTGGCTCTCGCTGCAAGAGATTTGGAGTACGTAGACAACATTTTGCAAGATTTTGTAACATTTTGCACAAAATTATGCAAAATATGTCTACGCAGACAGACCTAATGTTATTCAATGACACATTTAAATTTTCAGATAAAATGCCCAAAACAAGTTCTGTAGCATCTGCCTCTAATGCAGTTAATTCCAGTAAGCCAACTAACAATCACTCAAATGCGGAAAATCAGGATACGACATCTTCGGGCAATATGTCACCCTTCGCACAGAATCATTCTCTGTCGAAATATCAAGGTCAAAAATGGCAACAGATATTCGACGTCGAAAAGGTTCTCAAACAAATTCGAATGGCTGAAAAAATTTACATTAAAGGTAAAGGCTCAAGTGCAAGTGATATCGCGCACAAAAGTTCCAATATCAGCAATAGCTCTCCGCCCAACAAGTCAAGACAAAATGCAATACGACAAGTTCAAAGACTGAATGGTACTGACATGCATTACTATGGTATTGTACCTAAGCAAACGGCATTAGATGTAGTAGTTTGTAGTGTGTGTATGGGCATATATACAAAGATGGGTTTGAACAATCACATGATGTTGCAACACCCGTCAATTTGGACTACAGTGTCCACGAAAGTAACACAATCGTCAAATGACACAACAACATTGGGAACCAATGATAACAGCCAAGACAGTATAAAAGCAAGCGATATGTCACAACACGTTGCAACTGTTAACGCTCAAAGCGATATAACATGTTCACCCTCGGATTTATGTGCGTCGATATCGACTTCCTCAAATGCTTCGTCTACTTCAACATCTGTGAACTATGTTGCACCCCAAGCAACAAGTACAAGCTCCCGCCAAAAAAGTAGCTCAAAATCTGGGAGTAGCTCAGGGAGCAGCAGCAGCAGTCGTTCCCGCAGCAAAAGCAAACATCATAGCTCTTCCTTCCCCGTTACAACATCCGCGACGTCTAATGCCAATGCGGAGGTGTCGTATTCTTCGGCAACAGCCGGAACAGGCTCAACGTCCAGCAAAAAGAGCTCATCTAAGAAGAGCTCTTCAAGTTCATCGTCCAGTTCCTCAGTAGCAACAAATTGTAGCGGAATTTCAAACACCAACACGTCAGTAGATTCAAAATCCTTAGTTGGCGGAATGACAATGAATTCGTCTACTGCGACCAACACGACATCAATACCATCGTCGTCAACCGTGTCATTGCAACCGGCGATAACCACCGTTACAGCATCATCTACAAATGCTATATCTAGCGTATTGGACGTGTCATCGACCAATACGGGTATAACCGCTACCAATGCCAACCTATTTGGCTCATCTTCGTCGTCATCGTCATCTTCATCATCTTCGTCATCTTCATCATCCTCCTCATCCTCATCCAATTCTTCGTACTCCTTACCCCCGACTCCCAAAATGGTTATAAACTCTTCGCAGGACTCTCAGCAAACTGCGCAATTAAACATAAAAACAGAAACATCTTCGACAATTGCCGAGAAGACTACTGGTGTAGAGAGCAAAAATAAGGTAGGAATTTGTTTATTTTTTCTTGTGGACGAAAATTCAACTCGACATTGGAAAAAAGTTGTGCCAGTCACCCTCTCTAAGGTTAGAGATATTTCTAAAGTTGCAGTTTTTTTGTCGCCCTTGGATTTGTATATTTTGTATATTGCGTCGCCATCTTTAATCAAAAAAGTTTTTAATACGTTGTTAATGGTTTAGATACAGCTAGTTTAGTTGGGATAAACTATATAGTTCTATCTCATAAAATATTTACTTTTAACCACACCCATCCTTTGATATATTATTCCGAGGTATATTTTCACATTTTCATATTTTACTTGCATTTTTCAAATCAGTGTAATGCTACAACTAGAGAACAAAAGTTTTAAGTTATTAGCTAATGTACTATTGTAGTACTAGGACGGTTGCGGGTTCGAATCCTGTCAGGGCTTCGGGACTTCGAGTTGTTTTTTATTTATTATGTTTTTTTATTCTAATTTACTTAGCTTTAAGAGTGGTTTTTCTCTTATTTAAAAAAATTTTGCAATTTTTGGGGAGTGGCATAATTTGACTTTATTTTCAGAAAAAAATAATCTTTAGTCAAACCACTAACAACGCTGTGCAATATGTTGTTATCGGACGCTATTCATATAAAAACAAAAGGCGTATCTTTTTGGGTTTTAATTTTTGGCTTAAAACATATAACATTAGAAGCCGTATCTATATAGAATTTAAATTCTGATTAAAAACAATCGACAACAAAATTGAAGCTATATAATACAAAATCGGGTAGCGAACTTTAAATGGCGACGCAATATACAAAAAAATGAAAAATTAATGAGCCGTCGCAGAATTCTCATTGGAATATTTATTATCCTGGATGACTGGCATAAAATTTTTTTTGCATGAGAGTTGATCCGGTATGTAAGTATGTATGTATGTAGGTATGTGTGTGCAAACATATGTACATACATGCATACGTACATATGATGATGTTTAAATAACTCATAATCGGCCATGTCACATAGTTCAATTGAATCGACCTCAAGATGTCAAGCCTTAGCTGGAGCATACCCCAGCATACCAGCGCCTCCAACAGTCTGGACACACCTGAAATATTTCCGTATTTTAGTTTCCATTTTTAGACACCATCTCCTACAAAAACGGGGTGGATTGAGTCCCGTTTACGAACGAAATTGAACTCTGTGACATGGCGGAATATTTATATTAATGAATGTCGTATTTCGACTTTGACATTTTTCCTTAATCTAGTACAAAAAAATCGAATTAATATGGAAAAGAATTCATAACGTACTTTCAAATGTTGTGGTTGATGTAATCAAATTTCGACTTTGTTTATGAATTTTTTATGCTATATTGAAGAAAAAGTGTTGCGTTATTGTTATAAATTACAAAAAAGCCAACCGCGATAAGAGAAAATATTTTATTATTTCCAATTTCCAATTAAATTTTAATTACATACAACATTATTTCACAGATTAAAAGCCCAGCTGGTTCTTTTTGTATACCAGACAATGTTGAAGATATTAAAACAGAAACATTGGAAATTCCTCCTTTAATAATGGAGGGACAGCAACCTCTAAATCACTATGATGCTCACATTAGAGAATTAGATCAAGCGGTTTCTTCAATCACAGGTTGTTCCATTAACAGCAATGAAAATAAACTTGACACTACTTCAAAACTTGTGAAAACCAGTAGCAATTCAGATATAGGACTTAAAATAGAACAATCCGAATGTCCAATTCTTACTGGGACACAACAAGACATTCAACAGCACCAACAACATCCAATCCATGCAGAAGGTCAGATGGTTCATAATACTTCTGACGACAGTGCCATGTTAAATCATGTTTTAGATGTAATGCTCGATAGTAAATTAATAAATGAAATCTTAAATGCAGAGACTGAATTAAATTTCGATGAAAATGTTCTAAATGACAGTTCTTCTACAACTCAGCAGCAACAAGCTGTATATTTGGAGCAGCCGCTCACTAAAAGGATGCGCTATGACGAATCAACCACTAACATGGATCATCTTCAACAGCAACTTTCTGTTGGAAGTCACGAAATTACAGGAGAATTTTCTGTTTTTCCACAACAGCAATCTCAACAACAGCAGACGCTGCAAACTCAAGCTCAGTATGCCCAATATGATGGTTCGGCGATGGCATCTAACTTAAGTATGGATACCCAATATCAAACTCCCATCGACACCATGCAATTACAACAAATATTATATCAACAGCAGCAAACTATAGATGCATCTAGTTATGTTGGCGGCAACTTAGGTCTGCAGCATCAACAACATCAACAGATTTATGATCCTAATGGAACAACCATTGTAGATACTAAACAGATTTTAGAACTTTGCGGTGGTGCTGTTGGAGTTCAATCTAATAGTAATGATTTGCTTAAAGCAGAAGAATTTGTGACGTTGCCGGAAGATGTTTCACATCAATTTCAAATTTTCAATGTTCCTTCGTTGACTGATGATATTGAACCTGAAATGCTGCCACACCAGCAACAAGTAACACATCACATAGTAGAGCGCCAGTTTGTAATGCCGGGTCATGAAGATACCGAAGAACAACTAATATATGAAATTACTACCAACAATTCACCCATGACCACCATGAGTCAACAGCACCAGCAACAGGTTTTAGCTGAGTTCCTCAATCAAGCAGCATCATCATATGAACAGCAACAACATCATCAACTACAACAGGTTTCTCATCATCAACAGCAACAGAATTTTGTTGGTGATACGTCAAATAAATCGGACATTCTTTATGAGGACCTTTTGGAATTCGATTTCAGTATGATAGAAACTGTTAAATCGCTTAGTTCATCAAGTGGCTGTAATAGTAGTTCCAACAGTTCAAATAGTTGTAGCACTACAAATGCTGTTTTTAAAAGTGATCGAGAAAACTCATTAAATTCGTCGTCGACTTCTTCAACATTCAAGTACCACGACGACTTTTATTTCAATGTGTTCTTTTATGCGGGTATTCCACGGCCACTTGCCATTAACAGCTTTGGTCTTGTAAAGCTACCTCAAGCGGTGGCGGCTACTTTTCGCAAACATTTACTCACTACGCGAAAAGCAAATAATAGTCTGATGTCTTTAAATGGAGTGGTGGGGCAAAGTTCGTCTGCTGCTGCAGCTACAACGGTAAATAGTCGTTTTAGCAATTCCAAGCAACTACCAAATTATTTCACCAACTTAGCCAACAATGGTGGGAGCAGTAATTCAAGTATTGGTACCGAATTTTCTATCGGGAGCATAACCATTACAAACGCTTCTTCTAATGTGCAGCAGCTGGGATGCAGTAATGGTTCGCAACAACAAAACCACAAACAGAATAGCAGTAATTGCACAATGAATCCTCTAGAGATTAACTTAAACAGTATAAATGGAGGAATATCGGCCACATCCCCAGTATCAACTACAGCAAGAGGACGCACCAAATCTGGAGGGTCAAATCACAGTGCAGGATCATACAACAGTTCATCATCAAATAATCTTAAGCATAAGTCTGTGGGAGCTTTGGTTAATTCGGCGAATACAGGACGTGCGACTGTTGGTACCATTGGACCCTACAACGCTAAAACCATATTCGTTAGTAGTACAGCTGCTTTAACTGCTGAAAAAAACAAATTTATTAAACGTAGCCTTATAGCAAGGTTTAATATCGATCCAGCACGTACCTCACAATTGTATCAAGGTCAGCAACAGTTTACAAGTAAAAAGTTGAGTGATATGTTAAATGGCAAAAAGTCATACTCTTCTGTGATTAACAACGATGTGAACTCATCAACGACTGGTCCAGAGATTGGTTCTGAATTTACTGCAGAAAAGCAAGCAAAATTAAATCGTGTAAATCATTTTTATGAAAAACGTCGCAACTTGCTGAATATCGCCCAGCAGCATCAAACCCCAAGACACACACCATATCGAAACAGCCAAGTATTAAGACGGCAGCAATTAGAGCAGCAGTTGCAGCCTCAACATCAGCAGCAAAAGTTGTTGAAACAACAGTTAATGCGAAGTTTTTCGGATTGTGGAATAAATTCAACATCGAATAACTCTGTTGCGTCTGCAGACTCGAATGTTATGCGTGTTTTTGTCTAAGCTCTAGATCTCTCTTGTTGGGTGTTATTTGTTTCACCAATTCCATTCCATTGTGAAAAGAAAACAGCAGCGTTTTAGAAGATTTTAAATCTTCTGCACACTTATTCTGAAAGAATTAACAAGTATTTTTCTCAAAAAATTTTATTTACCGTTAATGAATTGTCTAAAGTTTAATAATTTCTCTCTATCTCTCTTGAAATATGCCGTATTTTTCCAATTATTTGAATATGTACTTCATTTGTCAAATCGTTTAAATCTACTTTTTTGCAATTGTTAACATTGAAACAATATTTCGCTTGTTATTTTTGAATATAAACAAAACTTCTAAATAACAATATCGTTCATCACCCTAAATAATAACATTAAATGATATTTTAAGGCGATATTCATTATCTAATTTCTGCTACTATGTGACGTTATCGGTTTGTCCATTGAGGGAAGCATCCATTTACTTTCCGTTTATAATTTAAAAATAGTTTTATTTTAAATATTTATTTCTCAATAATACAAATTTAGTTTTGTAACTTAAGTTAGAATTTATCAAAAATATATAATGTATCTTCTCTTTATGGTAATATATACAAATATAAGAGTATAACGTTCATACATACATACATACATGTGTATATTGGTAAATCAAATGCATACATATACATATATACCGCTTTTAGACACGCAAAGTGTACTTTGCAAAGTCTTAATTCAGTTGGGTGACAGACAGAGAGAGAAAGTATTTTCTCCTCTGTCTTGTACACAGCTGAATTAAAACTTTGCAAAGTAAACTTTGCGTGTCTAAAAGGGTATTATGTACATATTACCTAATACCCCTTTTCCACACGCAAATACCCCTTTTCCACCCGCAAAGTTTACTTTGCAAAGTCTTAATTTAGCTGTGTGAAAGACTGAGTTAGTTAGTGGTACAGTATAATACCCCTTTTAGACACGCAAAGTTTACTTTGCAAAGTCTTAATTCAGCTGTGTGAAAGACAGAGAGGAATATACACTTTTTAGACACGCAAAGTTTACTTTGCATAGTCTTAATTCAGCTGGGCGACAGACAGAAAGAAAGTATTTCCTCCTCTGTCTTGCTTAAAGCTGAATTAAGACTTTGCAAAGTAAACTTTGCATGTGGAAAAGGGGTATAACTGATTAAATTTTTTCACTTTGCTTTAAACAATAAAATATGATGTATGTATGTATACTACTATTATATTATATATATTGTACGCTTCTTCTTTTATGTCATTTCCATCGAGTAGGTTAAACCAACATTTGTATTATATTACATATACATATATAACACAAACATGCTTTTTTATAATAAATCATTTATCATGTATTTCGTTTTAAGCTTTCATATTTTATGATTTCAAAAACTATTATTGTCATTAATTCATACGCATTATACTTATTAGTTTGTTGGTATCATTGATTAATTTATGATCAAAGATCTACATACGCTATATTAATTTATGTTATACACATTAAAATAGAAAAATAATAATACAAAAATAAAACGAAAAATTTTATTGTTTAATATCTATTATCACTTTATCTATCTATATAATTAATAGGCAAACACGAAACGAAACGAAATAAAATGCTTTCGAATTTGTATGTTAATAATACACCCTCTGATTTTAAAAGATTTATATGGTTTTAAAACAGCGATCCCCACACATATACATTCACACTTATGTTTGTATTGGTGCATCGTTTTTGAGCGTAATATCTTTTGCTCTTCTTATAGCAGGGCTGCCAAGATATATTTGTAAAACTCTTAATTCGAATCAATTTATCGTGTTCAAAAAGAGATTAATGCACATTTGATGTATTTTAAATAGTATACAATAACTTAGTTTCAGATATGATTATTCAAGCTCTAAAAAGTAGAAACCCTTGAAATTAAACTACAGTCAAATCCCGATAATTCGTAATCGCAAGGGACCGGGGTTTTCGATTTAGCGGGGTTTCGATTTAACGGGGTTAAAATATAATAAATACTAATTAACGGGTTTTCAATTTATTTACTAAAACGATAACAAAAAACATTTTTCTTTATTATTCATTAAAAAGCTGATCTTAAGAAAATAAACACACACACAAGCAAAAGCAAAACCCGAGCAAAAAACGGTAAACAAAAAATCATTTCCATGTTTCTGTTATTTTTATTACGAATTATAAGTGGTAGTTAGCAAACAATTACGACCGAAATGTATTGAACAAGGTTGGCAAACGGTATCGTAAAAATACCGATACCGATTCAAATACCGCTATAATTAGATACCGGTATCGATACCGATACCGAAACACATTTCTGTTAGAAAATACCGGTATCAGGAATGCCGTTTAGGTCTATACCGGTATACCGATTCCCACCAGAAATAAAATTTAAAAAATATATTTCAATTAACTTTCTTATATAAACACGTTTTTTTCGCCTTTACACATTCTTATGTAGCACTGTTTTTTTTAATCAATCGCAAAGTGCAATCATATCATAATCATCATCAGTGCGAAATACTAACGAACTTCATGAGCTGCTTAATGCCTTTAGGAACGAAAAACGTATCTCTAGAGCAAATCCCTTACAAAGACAGTTATTTTAAATAATAACTTTTTATATAAATAACTTATTTATATGAAATCGCGAAAGTTAGTATATTGGTTGTTCCAGATACACAAGGTAACGCCGAGATTGAAGAGTGCTTTTTTATGTATGCACATTAAAGATATTTTTCTTTAATTGATGTACTACATATGTGCGCGTCTAAAGTATGAGTACCCGATACATAGTGGGGATTTTTTTTTAGATTTGAAATAATTCTGCAGTTTTTAAACTAGCTGTCCGATTTTTTATGAAATTTTATACAGCATTTGAGGAGGTGTCACAGAGCTCAAGTCTGGAATTTATGCTATATATCCTTCAAAGGGGCGGAGTCACAAAGCACCAAAATGGGTAAAATTTTGGTTAATAAAAAATTAAAATCGATGCCAAGCTTTTTTATCAGATAAAAAAGATTTTTGAAAGTGGATTTTTTTCTATCCAAAAGCTAAAAAAAAGCAATATTTATGGGTTTTCGCTTACAGTTTAGGAAATATTCGAGAAAAAGTGTAAAAAAATTGGCATTTTTACCAACCTTATGAAACTTATTTTGAATAAGCGATATAATTTGTAACATTAAACATAACATTTGCCAATAAATATTTTCGGCTGAAAAGTCTTTCTTAGGTAGAAAGTAATAACAAATAGAATTTGCTTTTGAGTTCCCGACAATTCCAAAAAAAATTACAAAAAATTTTAATTGATTTATTGAAATATTCGTTTCGTCTGAATTTGGCGACTACGAATATATCTAAAAACGGACGAATATTCGAGAATTCGAATACGAATTTTCGAATTTTACTAAGTGCATACTGTAGTGTGTTTGGCTATGGAATATATCTGTCCGCATACTTATGTGTTTGACTGTGCCAGTAATTCATATTTGTCCACATACTTATGTGTTTGACTGCATCAGTTATTTGTCATCAGCAAGTAACTTGATCATCTGGCTTATTTGAATATTTTATGCCTACACATACAATGCACCTGGTCGGCGTGTATTTATGCCGACCAAGCATTTTCTCACGATAAGTTTTAAGTTAGTTTTATTTCATTATATTTATTAGTTTTTATTTAATTCATTATTATAAAAAGTGTGGTCGACCAAGATGGGTCGACATAAATAAATACTTAAATAAATAAACATTTTACATTTAAATAATAACATGGCGATCCTGCCATTTCAAATAAATATATAGCTGCTAAAGTCAGACGTTAAAGTACGCGCTAAAAAGAGGATACAATAATCTGAATATATACTAAAGAAGTGGTGATAAATAAAACAAAATACTTTAGAACATTGTAGTGCAAAAGTACAAATCAATTTAAAATTTCTTATACATAACAAAGAAGTGTTGCGCAAATATAAAAGATATAGTATTATTAAAGCCAAGAAAGAGTAAAGTAACTTGAACAGCAGAAAACCATAGTGATGGCAAAAAAAAAAAAAATAAAAAAAAAATTTGATATAATATGCCACTTAAGAATGACCATATAATGTCATAAACATTTTTTTAAATCGTACACAAAAAAAAAAAATGGAAACAATTCCCCAGATTTCTCTGATATCGGTCCCTTTCTTAACTGTTGACTTCAGTCTCCGACAAAATTATAATTCACCGTCATCGTCATAATCATCATCAAACTAGCCATAATAGTCTATACTGATAGAAGCACCTAAAACTGATAATAATAAATATAAATTTGATGAAGATTTAGCATCACCATCATCAACATCAGCAATTTCTTATGAGAACACCGACCTGACAAATTACAACGCGGCAGTAAGTAATACCCAACAACATACACAGTATAATCCACACAAACTGCAGCAACCGCAGCAGCATTTACATCAGCATGCTCAAAAACATCAGCACCATTTAAAAATAACATAGCTGCCTAAAAGAATCGTGAATCTTTTAGTGTTGTTTAGCCAAACAACAACGAAAGGATGTTTTATGTAAATGATATAATTGGCATGAAGATTATTATTATATTTATACAGAAATGTCTCTCCAATGCTGCATTAACAGAGTAGTATCGCATATAAAAACAAAACAAAATTAAATTAAATTTTTTCAATACATTTTATAATTACTAATCAATACATTATATCAATATTTTATTATAAACATATTCATATATTTTTAAATGTCTCTACAAGCACTCTAAAAATAGAGTTGCAATTTTTTCAATACATTTTTATTATATTAATGCATATATTAATTTTTTAATTTCTTTACTATTCATATATTTTACATATAAAAAAAAAATAACATAAAGATATACTAACAAATAACTTACTACTGAGATACATAAGTGTCCCTCCAGTGGTATAACATTAAAGAATTAAGAGCCTAATTCAGATATAAATTGGCGATATCTGGTTTATGCCATGGTACTCTATTGACCATCAAAAAATGGTCACGGCATCCGTGGCATAAGCACCATTTTTTTTTTAACTAACACGTCCTTGATTTTTTTGACTTCATACCTTAAAATAATTTTAGGCATCATGGGTGGCCGCGAATCAAAAATAGAAAACCCAAATGCCAACGTCATCAACGATATTACGGTAAAATTGGAATATCTGGTCGTGTATCTGATAATTATCATTTCCTTAATGGCGCTGCAAATCCTTATAACGCTATACCAGCTTCATAAGAGATCATTACGAAAAAATTATACGCGCGCAGCATCACTAGCCAGAAATTTAGACCAAGTCTAATTGTTTAATTTCCATTTTAAATAGACCTAAAGAATACATTTCTTAAAATTCCATAAAAATCTCAATTTAAACCTCATGGAATGGGAAATAATAGTGAATAAGGCCAGAGCAATAAAGGAAGAATTCATCAAATCATATAAGTGTCTCAATCTCAATAGGGAGATAAAACCAGAAACAATTAATAAGCACATAAATAATCTCGTGCGCAGATTCGAACAAACTAGAGCACTCCTTAGTGTTAATTATAACAGATTAACACATGCTCATAAAGCAGCAGCTGAAGCTTTCTTCGCTGACATAAGAGATAAATTAATAACGATATCCTTAAAGAAAGGTATCGTACTAAATGTACCTAACTCTTTACATGAGGAAACAAATTTTAAATATCTACCAGAACTAGTTTTAGACCCAACTTCAAATCTACCAAGTACAAGTAGAGCCTCTCCCAACATGGCACAAACAAATATAGAATTCCTAAATACAGCATCCAAACTGCTACCTGACTTCGACGGAAGTCCAAAAAACCTACAAAGCTTCATTGATGCTTTGACACTTGTGGAAAGCATAAAGGGTACACATGAGGCTATTGCGGTAAGCCTTATTAAAACAAAACTAAAAGGCACTACTAGGAATATAGTAACAACGGAATCGACCATTTCAGCGATAATAGTAAAACTCAAATCGACTGTTAAGGGTGAATCCGTTGACGTCATCAATGCAAAGTTAATGAACATAAAACAAACGGGCAAAAATGCCAATGCCTATGTTAAGGAAATCGATGAACTTGCAAAAAAAATTGGAGACCGCTTACATATCTGCCGGCCTCCCAAATGAAACTGCAAACAAGTACACAACACGTGCAGCAGTTTCAGCAATAATAAAAAATGCATCCAACGAACGAGTAAAACTGATCATGGAATCAGGAACGTTCCTAAACATGGATGAAGTTAAAACAAAATTTATAAGCAGTTGTACGGACGCATACGGACAACCTAATGCTATATTAACTTTCCAAAACAATTACAACAATAATTTATCTAATAGTAGAAATCGTTACTCTAGAAATATTGGTAACAGACCCAATAACTCTAATAGGCCCCCTGATTTCCATAATCAGAATAATGGTAACAGGAATCCCAATAACAGAAATACAAGTGACCGGTATGCACCTAGAAGCTTCAATAATAACGGAGTAAGGAATCAATTTAACAACAATAGTAACCGTTACAACAGTAACAACCGCAACGTGAATAGAAATAATAATATACGTTGCATGAATGACAATAGTTCGGGAAACGAACTAACACCCCTAAGTACTCAATAGACAGGAAAATCCACAACATAAATACAAATTTATACAGTTATCTAGTCTCCAGAACCACTCTAAATGACAATAGGTCCACATTCTTAGTAGATACAGGTGCAGACATATCAGTCGTAAAACACCATCAAGTTTTATACCAACCAATAGACATTACTAGTCAAACCAGAATAAATGGCATTGGGCAAGGTATAATAACTACAATAGGCAAAGTTAAAGCTGATTTAAAACAAGAAGATCTGCTAATAGCTCACGATTTTCATGTCGTAAAGGATTATTTTCCGATTCAAGTAGACGGAATAATAGGAATGGACTTTATTCGAAAATACAAATGTATTTTAAATTACGAAAATAATCAAGATTGGATCACCTTGAGAACTAACGACGTTCCGTACGATATAGCAATCGCTTTAAGAAACGGTCCAAACATCAATTCCATATCACTGCCAGCAAGATCTGAAGTTATAAGACCGATAAACTTCATATCCAATGAGGAAGAAGTATTGATACCTCAACAAATTATGCAGGATGGCGTATATATTGCCAACACAATAACTACTAAAGCAAGGCCATTGGTAAAAATCATAAATACCACAGATAAAGACCTAGTAATTGATAACATTCAGGTAAAATCCGAAAGTCTAAACGACTATAAAATTGTCAATTGCAGTTCTGATACTAATGCCAAGCTAAATAAGGAAAAACTTGAAAAATTAACAAAAAACTTTCCCGAATACGCTCATAAAGATTTAAGAAAATTATGCTTAGACTACATAGATATTTTTGCTCTGGAGACTGAAAAAATAAGTACTAACAATTTTTACAAGCAGAAACTTAGACTTCATGATACACAACCAGTGTACATCAAAAATTATAGAATCCCTCATGCTCACAAAGAGGAAGTTAATGCCCAATTAGATAAATTAATAAATGATGATATAATAGAACCATCCATCTCGCAATATAATAGCCCTATTCTAATAGTACCAAAAAAGCCATTACCCGGCTCAACACAAAAAAGGTGGAGATTGGTCGTAGATTATAGAGGAATAAATAAAAAACTGATAGCTGATAAATTCCCATTGCCTCGTATAGATGACATTCTTGATCAGTTAGGAAGAGCCAAGTTCTTTTCATGCCTGGACTTAATGTCGGGATTTCATCAAATAGAATTGGAACAAGACTCTAGAGACATTACATCTTTTTCCACAGAAAAAGGCTCTTTTCGCTTTAAAAGACTGCCATATGGTATTAAAATTGCCCCGAATTCATTCCAAAGAATGATGTCATTGGCTTTTTCTGGATTATCTCCAACCCAAGCCTTTGTATACATGGATGACTTAGTAGTAATAGGTTGTTCTTCAGAACACATGCTACAAAACTTAAAACAAGTGTTTAATACTTGCAGAAAATACAATCTCAAACTCCATCCAGATAAATGTACATTTTTTTGTCGTGAAGTAACATTTTTAGGTCACAAATGCACCGATAAAGGCATCTTACCTGACGACAGCAAATACTCAATTATACAAAATTATCCAACACCTACAAATGGTGATGAAGCTAAACGCTTCGTAGCATTCTGTAATTATTACAGAAGATTTATACCAAATTTTGCTGAATCATCGCGACATATTACCAGATTATCTAGAAAAAATGTGCAATTTGAATGGACTCAACAATGTGGAAAAGCATTCCAATATCTTAAAAATCAATTGCTGAGTCCAAAAATTCTCCAATATCCGGATTTTTCTAAAGAATTCTGCATAACCACAGACGCAAGTAAACATGCCTGTGGTGCCGTTTTGAGCCAAGAAAAGCAGGGTGTTCAGCTACCAATTGCTTACGCATCCAGATCTTTCACAAAAGGTAAAAGCAATAAATCAACAATAGAGCAGGAATTAACTGCAATTCATTGGGCAGTACAATATTTCCGACCATATGTTTACGGCAGAAAGTTTGTAATTAAAAGCGATCACAGACCCCTAACTTATTTATTTTCATTAAAAAACCCGTCATCAAAATTAACCCGTATGAGGCTGGACTTAGAAGAATATGACTTTGTGGTGGAGTATATTAGGGGTAGAGAAAATTACGCCGCGGACGCGCTGTCACGTATAAATATTAATGATATAAAAAATATTGACGCTAATACAATACTGAAGGTAACTACGAGACTTCAGGCAAAGGCAGGTAGGCACTGTAATGACAATGGTATAACGGCTAATACAAAATCGGTTGAACTAAAGGTTTATGAGGCAATTAATGCTCAAGAGCACAGTAAAATGCCACAATTGCATTTTACCAAAAATAAAGTTATAATTAGAAAAGGAAAGAAAATTCTTTCCGAATTTTTGTTGAAAGACACGGTTATTGATGGAAATGTAGACTTAGGTCACCTCTTTCTAAAGCTTGAAAAAATAGCTGATAACATGTGTTTAACAACCATGCGACTACACTTCGATGATGGTCTGCTTAAATTCCTAGGAACCAATGTTGAAACCTTTAAGAATAAAGGCAATGAAATACTACAAGAAAGTAAATTAACAATTGTGCTCACGCCTAAATTAACAACAATTTTCACCGATACAGATAAATTACAAATCATGCAAAAATATCATGATGATCCTATTTCAGGAGGACATCCGGGGATAACACGTATGATAAAGAAGATTAGACTTCGATACCATTGGAAGGGCATGACTGGAGACATAGCCCAATATGTAAAACGGTGCAAAGCATGTCAAGAAAATAAAACAGTTGTCAACGGTAAAGAGCCATTCATCATAACTCCTACACCGTTAAAGGCATTTGACAGAGTAATAATTGACACCGTAGGACCACTACCACGGTCCGAGTCATTAAACGAATACGCTGTCACTATGATATGTGATTTGACTAAATATTTAGTTGCAATACCCATTCAGAATAAGTCAGCCAGAATGGTTGCCAAAGCAATTATGGAAGGATTTGTTTTGACTTACGGTCCAATGAATACAATACTAACGGACATGGGAACAGAATATATGAATCAAGTCATGTCGGAATTATGCTCAATGATGAAGATAGAGAAACTCAATTCTACTCCGTATCATCATCAGACTTTGGGTACTGTTGAGAGATCTCACAGAACATTTAACGAATATCTGCGAACATACATCTCATCCGATAAAACAGATTGGGATTTGTGGTTAAAATACTTCGTATATTGTTACAATACCACCCCATCTACGGCTCATGGTTATTGTCCATTCGAGTTGGTTTACGGAAAGATACCACCAACTCTTGATTGTACAAAAGAAAACATTGTAGAACCATTGTACAACATTGATTCATATGGAAAAGAGGTTAAATTCAGACTTCAAGTGGCGCAGCGAAGAGCTGCCAATATCATAGAAAATGCTAAGTGGGAAAGACAACAACTTTCCACCCAGTGGGCAGATCCAATAGAATTAACCCTCGGGGAACTCGTTTTGATCCGCAATGAATCGGGTCATAAGCTGGATTCCGTATATAAGGGCCCCTATAAAATATCCAATATGGACAACAATAATAATGTAGAACTCCAAGATGGACATAGGAAGTCATTCACTGTTCATAAAAATAGGGTAAAGAAGTTCACGGGGTAAAGGGTCTTGCTAAGAACGGGAGGAATGACACATCTTATTCTAATTTTTGATTTTCTTTTGTCTCTGATTTCGTTCCAAAAGATGTGTCGGTTATACTTTGCTTTTGGCGCTTATGGCGCGGTAAAATTAAGAATTTTTATAATTTTTAAAACTATTTTAATATTTATGAAGGCTTTTTAAGAAACATTTTGTGTTAATTTTTTTATGAAAACCCTTTATGGAACCTTGATAAGTTTTATAAATAAATCTGATGGTTTCTAACACTATGATAAAAGAAAACATAAAAAACCAAAAATTTACTACATGTACCATATAAACTTCATATGTATGTATGTCCAAACAATTCCATTTTTAAATTAAACTTAAAAAATTCTAAGCAAAATGTCAAAAAAAAAAATCCAAAAAAAACATAATTTTATTATTTTATACATAATGCATACATAAAATAGCAAACGATTTGTGTTCCCATATTTAAAAGAGAAAAAGTTTAAAGTTTTATTTAAAAAAAAAACACCACAAATTGGTCTAAGAGGAACATAACTTAAACAAGCCTATAGACATAAAAAAAATTCTATCTGTAATATGTATTGTACAAAACAAAAAAAAAATTTACCTTATTTAAAAAAAAAAAATTATTGTTACTTGAAATTCACAAGTATGTTATGTGAGAAGCCCCCTTCATTTTTAAATCCATTGTAACTAAAGAATGATCAACTACCTCGCATTGATCATTCTTTCTGAAAAAGGGAGGTGTAGTGTGTTTGGCTATGGAATATATCTGTCCGCATACTTATGTGTTTGACTGTGCCAGTAATTCATATTTGTCCACATACTTATGTGCTTGACTGCATCAGTTATTTGTCATCAGCAAGTAACTTGATCATCTGGCTTATTTGAATATTTTATGCCTACACATACAATGCACCTGGTCGGCGTGTATTTATGCCGACCAAGCATTTTCTCACGATAAGTTTTAAGTTAGTTTTATTTCATTATATTTATTAGTTTTTATTTAATTCATTATTATAAAAAGTGTGGTCGACCAAGATGGGTCGACAGAAATACATACTTAAATAAATAAACATTTTACATTTAAATAATTATTTCTACATGTACTTCGTGTGTAATATAAATAATACATACACTGTATGTATTTATTTTTATTATTTTGTTTAATTAGCCAAAATGCAAAGTTTCAACTGCAGTTTTCTTATTTTACTTTTTTAATAAATTATTTTTTAATAAAAATATAAAACGTATATAGAAACATATAAGTTTAAATACTTTTCTTGTTAATGTAAAAATACTCGCTTTCCGAAGTAATTTAACAAAAAAAATTTTTTTTTGCTGTGTCCACTGTCTGAATTTACAAATTTAGCAGTTATATCGGTATACAGGTATTATAAACTCGGTAACGGTATGTACCGGTAATACCGGTACCGAAATAAAAAAAATACCGATACCGTTACCGATACCGAAATTTAAAAAATAGTTGTACCGGTATGAATACCGATACCTTTATACAGCTATTTGCCGTATTATTGTATAAAAAATCCTTACGCAGTCACATGTATAATTACACCATGAATCCATTGTTGAGGGTAACCCTGATAGTAGTATCCATTGAGCACACATCAGGGAAGGAATTGAGAATTTTTAAATTGTACCAACAACTTTAAAAAATTTTACTTTACTTGACCTTAATTGTACTAAAAAATTTTTTAGTTCAAATTACATATTTTTATTTGTTTTTATTAAAATAATCGACTTTGTTCTGGCTACTTAATCGTTTCCACAAATTTGCTTGTAAGTCACACCTGATTTGGAAATGGACCAGTTCACATTTTTTTGATTTTCTTTTTGCGTTTTGCTTTCACAATACTCTTTTTAAGCAGATGAATATGAGTTTCATTGTTCAAAAGTGATAATTGACATATGTAATCGTTTGAAAGGAAATACGGAGTGAAACTGCGCAGATTCCTCGAATGTACTAAATTAATCATTGGTGTATTATTGTACCTTCTGAGTTTAGATAGTACCAAAAAAAGGTACAATTGTACCAACTTTGCCATCCCTGGTACACATTACATAGGCTGAGCTTACATCTGGCATTTCTTGTGTCATTTGCCCAAAAAAGCGTAACCAACTAACTAACTAATTACTAATGAAAAACTGTTTGATTCAGATATGTATTTATTGATTTAAACTGTTTCTAATCATGTTGGATTCTATAAAATTGTCTATTAAATATGTATGAAACTGTTTAAATTAGTAAATACATATCTGAATCAAACAGTTTTTCATTAGTAATTAGTTTTTTACGCTTGTGTGGCATTTGGCACACAGATGTAAGCCCGGCATCAGTGTGGCCACAACTTAAACAAATTTGAATGCTAAATGGGACTTAAAATAATGCTAAAAAATATTTGAAAATGCTAAAATTTTTTAATTTTTTTTTTTAATACATTTATTTATTTATTGTATCTTCAATTATGAACTAACAATAAGTATTCAAATCTAAAATATAAGTATTAGGCCCGACAACTGTCGGACATAAACTTAGTGATAGTTATAATAATACATAATTAGTGATAATCAAAAAAAAAAAGAGAAAAAAAATATTTTCAAGCAATCCCATCTGGAGTGTTGAGTAAAAGAGCCCTTGTGTCCTTCTTTTTCAAGCGAATGTGGCCAGTAAAATTCAAGATGTTACGAGCAAGCGGATTAGGATGTGACTAGAGTTTTGTTAAATATTTGCCTGCGTATTTTGCTATTTCTTCAATCACTAGTGGCATATTCAAATCACGATGTATATTTGAGTTTTTAATGTACCATGGAGCCGATGTTATCAAACGTAAAATTTTGTTTTGCATTCGTTGGATTCTCTCGACGTTAGAAGCTGAAGCAGTGCCCCATAACTGAATTCCGTAGCACCATATTGGCTTCAAAAGAGACTTGTATAATAAAAGTTTGCAGTCTAGGCTGAGTGTTGTATTTCTACCAATCAGCCAATATATCTGAGTTAGTTTAAGTTTCATTTGTATTAGCTTTGAGTCAATATGGTGTTTCCATCAAGGTTGGAGACCGAAAAAAATAACGGTATCGGTATTCATACCGGCACAGCTATTTTTTAAATTTCGGTATCGGTAACAATATCGGTATTTTTTTATTTCGGTATCGGTATTACCGGTACATACCGTTACCGAGTTTATAATACCTGTATACCGATATAACTGCTAAATTTGTTAATTCAGACAGTGGACATAGCAAAAAATATTTTTTTGTTGTTAAATTACTTCGAAAAGGGAGTATTTTTACATTAACATAAAAAGTATTTGAACTTATATGTTTCTATATACGTTTTTACATTTTTATTAAAAAATAATTTATTAAAAAAGTAAAATAAGAAAACTGCAGTTGAGACTTTGCATATATAAAGTACTCATTTTGGTTAATTAAACAAAATAATAGAAATAAATACATACAGTGTATGTATTATTTATATTACACACGAAATACATGTAGAATTTCATGCACTTAGTAAAATTTTAAAATTCGTATACGAATTCTCGAATATTCGCCCGTTTTTAGGTATATTTGTAGTCGCCAAATTCAGACGAAACTAATATTTCAATATTTCAATTATAATTTTTTGTAATTTTGTTTGGAATTGCCGGGAACTCAAAAGCAAATTCTATTTGTTGTTATTTTCTACCTAAGAAAGACTTTTCAGCCGAAAATATTTATTGGCAAATGTTATGTTTAATGTTACAAATTATATTCCTTATTCATAATAAGTTTCATTTTCTAAATCTAACAACGTTTGCCTTCTCCAGTGGAAAAAGGTTGGTAAAAATGTAAATTTTTTTACACTTTTTATCGAATATTTCGTAAACTGTAAGGGAAAACCCATAAATGTTGCACACTTTTTTTTAGCTTTTGGATAGAAAAAAATCCACTTTCAAAAATCTTTTTTATCTGATAAAAAACATGAGCTTGGCATCGATTTTAATTTTTCATTAACTAAAAGTTTACTCATTTTGGTGCTTTGTGACTCCGCCCCTTTGAAGGATATATAGGATAAATTCCAGGCTTGAGCTCTGTGACACCTCCTCAAATGCTGTATAAAATTTCATAAAAAATCGGACAGCTAGTTTAAAAACTGCAGAATTATTTCAAATTTAAAAAAAATCCCCACTATGTATCGGGTACTTTAGGCCTCACCAGAAGGCAGCGTCGGATCGAGCTAAAAAATTAAGACCGCATTTATGGCAGCAAACCTCATATTTTAGACAGCGCACATATGTAGTATATCAATTAAAGAAAAAAATCTTTAATGTGCATACATAAAAAAGCACTCCCTAGCTAAAAAAAATAGGTATGGAACATATATGATATCCCATATATTGTTCGGATCCGAAAAATGAGGGTATATGGTCATATATGATTATATATATTCATACATTTTCATACATGAATGTGTAAATTCCCTCCACAGTATGCAAAGTTCATGTTCAACACTCTTAATTCACAAAAGCGCACTGCTGTGCAATAAATTAAATTACTAAAATTGAATTTTTTTAGACTTGAGAGAGAGGTTGCATTTAATGAAACATTTGTTTGGACAAATAATTCAAAACGAATAAAAGTCATTTCATTCATCAAAAGGTGAATCAATTATTTAAAAAACACTTAAATCATATTCGTATATAACATTTAGCTTAACAAATCAGATTAAAAACGTATGCAATTAATTATAAAAGAAAAATAATCCGTCTAACAATGGTTTTCAATACAGTAATATGAACTTTGTTTCTTATCTAGAGAATTTTTTTATTTTCTATAAAATTAATGACTGGATTTCCTTTCGATTATTTGATATATTAAATGGGGCCACAATGTAACAAAAGTTTTTCTTTTTCAAACGCATATAAACTTTGCATACCGTATGTATTTTCTAATGGATAATATTAAAAGTTTTTTTCATTGCAAAAACGATCTTATATGAGATATCACACATTCTTGTATACACACATTCTTATATGGCTCCATATATAAAATCTTATATTTATATATGGATCCGCATATGAAGAGCTTCATAATTAAATTTTCATATATGAGCTCATATGTCATAATACATTTCATATATTAGTCCATATATTAGTTCATATATAATAGTTTTGCAATGTACAATCCCATATATTTCCATACATGAATTCATACATATTCATATATAGTTATATACATTCATATATTAAAAATATATGGACCATATATAACTTTTTTAGCTGGGTTGTTTCTTATATAGAGAATTTTGTTATTTTCTATTAATTATTATTATTATTATTAATTATTATTAATAACTGGATTATCCTTTTGATTATTTGATATATTAAATGGGGCCACAACGTATAAAATCATACAAGAATGGTTTTTTTTAACAAAAAGTTTTTCTTTTTTAACCGTTGAGGGTACGCATATAAACTTTAAATGCCGTATGTATTTTCTACTGGATTTCCAATTCAGCAGTGATAAAATTCCAAGCTTTTGTGATTGCAAAAACGATCTTATGTGAGATATCATTTATGCATACATTCTTATATGGCTCCATATATAAAATCTTATATTTATACATGGATCCACATATGAAGAGCTTCATAATTAAATTTTCATATATGAGCTCATATGTTATAATACATTTCATATATTAGTCCATATATTAGTTCATATATAATAGTTTTGCCATGTATAATCCCATATATTTCCATACATGAATTCATACATATCCATATATATTTATTTATTTATTTATTAAACATATTAATGCAAAGTAAATTTGCATAATATGGTGTTGCACAAATATGGGCGGAGTAACGTAGACCATATGCCCAAGATGGTATTAACAGTATTTTATAAGGTTTGGAGACTGACTGTACACGACCTATGCCTTCACATAGGAAGTAGGCAACGTGGTTGTTAAAGAAATTCCACAAAAATCCGCAAGATTATACGGTTAGCCGTGGCAGATCAGTCAACCAGTGCGAGCGAGACGAAAAACTCTCGAAGGCCAAACAACACACAAGCCTGACCGCACTTAAGAAATAATTACGATGACGCGAGAGATCTTCCCCGACTCAGAGCTGCTTAACGACTGTATATCCATATATATTTTTATATATTCATATATTAAAAATATATGGACCATATATAATTTTTTTAGCTGGGTCTTCAAAACTTTAAATCTCGGCATTACTTTGTGTATCTGGAACAACTAATATACTAACTTCCGCGATTTCATATAAATAAGTTATTTATATAAAAATTTATTATTTAAAATAACTGTCTTTGTAAGGGCTTTGCTCTAGAGATACGTTTTTCGTTCCTAAAGCCATTAAGCAGCTCACGAAGTTTGTTAATATTTCGCACTAGCGATGATTATGATATGATTGCACTTTCCGGTTGATTAAAAAAAAACAGTGCTGCATAAGAATCTGTAAAGGCGAACAAAAACGTTTTTGTATAAGAAAGTTAATTGAAATATATTTTTGAAATTTTATTTTTGGTGGGAATCGGTATACCGGTACATACCGGTATAGACCTAAACGGTAGTCCTGATACCGGTATTTTCTAACCGAAATGTGTTTCGGTATCGATACCGGTATATAATTATAGCGGTATTTGAATCGGTATCGGTATTTTTACGATACCGTTTGCCAACCTTGGTTTCCATGTAAGTCGTCGATCAAGGTGTATACCAAGGTATTTTACATGTGAATGCTGAGGAACAACTTGATTGTTGATTCGAATTGGGGAACAAGTATCTCTTCGCAGGGTAAATGTTACCTGAACACACTTTTGCTCGTGTACCTTAATTCTCCATAATTTTAACCATAGTTCCAGTTGTGTAATATGTTCTTGTAGATATCGCGAAGCCTCATGAGGATTTTCATGCATACTTAAGCAGGCTGTATCATCGGCAAACGTAGATGTATGGATATTACTGCTAAAAGGCATATCACAAGTATAAATCAAATACAAAACTGACCCCAGTATGCTCCCCTGTGGCACACCGGATGATATAGATTCGGGCACACTCATGAATTCTCCTTCCACAACCGTGAACTTCCGGGTAGTAATGTAACTTTCTAATAAATTCACCAAATTTATTGGTAGATATGATTTTAATTTTAAAATTAGACCTTCATGCCACACTTTATCAAATGCCTGCGAAACGTCAATAAACAGTGCAGAACAGTACTTCTTTTCTTCAAATGTTCTTCTTGTACATTGAACCAATCTATGCGTTTGTTCAATGGAGCTATGCTGACTTCTAAAACCAAACTGATGGTCTGGGATGCACCCACTACCAATTAGAATTGGGGACAATTTTGACATGAGCAGTTTTTCGAAAAGTTTTGACATTGTTGATAGCAGGCTTATTGGCCTGTATGATTCTGCCTTGGTCAGATCTTTGCCCGGCTTTGGAATCATTTTAACTTTGGCAAGCTTCCAGCTGTGGGGATAATACTCTAGTCGTAAAATGACATTAAAAATGAATAACATGATTCTAAATGCAATACGAGGCAATTTTATTAGCATTTGGTTACTAATTCCATCAATACCCGGTGCTTTCTTCGGGTTGAGTTCAGCAATTAGATTTTGTACATCACACATTTTAAATTTTATGGGTCGAGGGGGTAGCGCAACTACACTCGGGAAATCAACAACACCAGTACATGTGTTTGGGTAAATACGGATTTTAAATACTTTGCAAACTCCGGTAGAAGTGCGCAGAGGTAGTTTAAACTCAACGGGTGTTTTAATTCTTTTCGCAGCGCGCCACAAAGAATAATTAGATGCTGGTGTGACATCAAGATTTTCCAGATAGTTTTTAAGAGAAGCAGTTTTTTCATATGCAAGCAGTTCTTGGAGTCTTTTGGTGCACTCTTTCAATCTAATTTTATTTTGGAGTGATCTGTGCTGTTGCCATTTTCTTCTAGCTCTTCTTTTTGCACATACGAGAAGTTCAATATCTGTAGAATATATTCTGTTAAACCCAGTCTGCGGATGGGAGGAAGTGGCATGTTCAGCTGCCTGCTTAATATTTTCGTTAAGATTAGCAATATTAGATTCAATATCGTCATGAGTTCTTAGCTTAATGTTTTCAGTGCAATGACTACTAAGATATTTTTTGAATCGCAGCCAGTTAACACGACTGACCATTTTCACATATGGGTGAGGTAGAGCACTTCTCAGTGGGCTACAGATTGTAACGATCGTGGGAGAGTGATCGGACGATAGATCTAGGGAAGCTTCGACGTGAATTAATTCCCTAGAAATATTTTTCATGACGCCAAAATCTATAATATTCGGAATTTTATGTATGTCAGTAGGCCAGTAAGTGGGCTCCCCACTCGAAATGACGTCCAAGCCCATTTTTGAAATTGTGTTGAACAACGCTCGTCCTCTAGGTGTGACAAGACGCGAACCCCAGAAAGTATGTTTTGCATTATAGTCTCCTGCTGCTACGAAACAAGGGCCAAGAGATTTGTAGAAATCCTCGTATTGATCCTCAGTAATTGCCAATCTAGGAGGGGAGTAAATTGATGATATGACAAAATTTATGCAAAAATTTTCGATACAAATATTCGTTGCTTGTAGATGTTCTTCACAAATGTTGTCAAGAATATAATGCTTGAGTCTTGACTTTATTAAAATTGCTGATCCCCCGCAAGATCTTCCTCTTGGGTCCTTTGAATCATATAAAATATAGCCATTAATTTTGAATAGGCTTCTTGAAGTCAAATGAGTCTCAGAAACCAACATTATATCAATATATTTTTCCGTGAGGAAGTGCTCAAGTTCATTTTTATTTTTTAATGATTTTTTGATAATTATATCGTTGTAGTTACAAACAAATATTTTATTTAATATTAATAAAACAAAAAAATTAAAACATAAAAAATACAATTGATGTATTCCAGAAACCTCTTGTGTCGTTGTATGATCGTTTTATATATAATAGTGTAAAATTTGTTGCTGCCAATTTTCATTGTACGTCCAGTAGCTGGAATCCGCAAAAATTAATTTTGAAGTTTTCAAACCCGTAAAACATAATTTTGAATACTTCCTTTCTTCTTATTGTTAGGTGTTTGACGTTTAAAATACATTAACGGCCGTTTTCATAATGAACAATTAAAAGCTAACAGGGATTTTAAGTTTTGTTTGAAGAACTGTCAGTTAGAGTTCACGTTAACTCTTATTCATATTTTGTTAAAAAGGTACGTAAATTGATTATTACACGATCATACTCTGTATATGAGCAGGAGAGACTTTTGTACATTTCAATAAACACTTAAAAATACGCGCTCTAACCAAGTCATATTTACCCTTTATTTACATAGTGTCCACACCTGCTGATTTTATATTGTTACGTTTAAATTTTATTAAACGTGTGAGTTCTTTTGATTGCTCAAAAATAAAAATAAATAACAACACGATTTTCTTATTTGCAACTGAACTTCCTTTTATTAGTGACTAAACCAATTACAACTTGTGTTTTCTTATTTGCTTCTGAACGTTATTATCCACGGCACGATGTCTTTTACTTTCAACGATGTTCACTCCACTAAATTCCAATTACTACTGACTTACTCTGACATACGGCAGCTCTCTTTTTATACTACCAAACCGGATCTAGAATATTCGCAAGTAGATGACGTGGCAACATGCATTCATGCACTTAGTAAAGACCAACACATAAGAAACGATATGGCCGTATAGGCGTGTTTGTTTATTGGTAGCCAGATGTTCAAACAGTCTTCTAGCATAATGGGGAAAATTCATATCGCCGTTTCTAGATGTTTGTAGGTGATTCGATTGGCCGTTAATCTTTGAATTTTCAAAGTAACGACTTGTATGTTGCTAGTGCAGTGTGCTATTTTTAGTACAGGGTGATTACCATAAGTGCTCGCACTTTTATTTGTATACGTGTATGTCTGTAGCTTTGTATACAATTGTTGTTGCTATAGTGCTTGCACGTGAATATGTGTGTACGTTTAGCGCTTTAGTTAAATACTTCTAGATAATTCTTTGCATTAACCCTGTAGGAATCTTTTTACGTAACACTGCCGCCCACTTAAGCCTATTCGTCCCGAATAGGCACATCATAACTGCCTGTTTCTTTCTTCGTTTTCTATACGCCTTGTAGTTGCGCTGTAGACGACTACCTCTTCCATATTTGTAGACTTTAGTTCTGGCTCTGCTTCGTCTTTCAACTTTGACTGGTGTTACCATACGCTGGAGGTGACTACTTTGTTGACATTTGCGGCCCCTGGTATTAACTCTGCTTCCTGTTTCCACTACAGCTTGCCTTGCCTTGCGCTGAAGATGACAAGTTCTTCCACATTTGCAGCCCTTGGTACTGAATCTGCTTGGTATTTCCACTACAGCTTGCCATGCCGTACGCTGTAGATGACAACTTCTGCCACATTTGTGGCATCTGGCTCTGCGTCTACTTTGCCTCTTGACTAGAGCGTGCTTTACCATACCCTGGAGATGACTACTCCTTCCACATTTATGGCCTTTGGCTCTGACTCTACCTTGCCCCTTGGCTAGAGCTTGCCTTACCATACACTGGAGATGACCACTCCTTCCACACTTATGACCTATTGCACTGACTCTACTTTGTTTCTCGACTAGACTTTGCCTTACCACACGCTTGAGATTCTTTACGAAAGTTGTCTTTTTCTTCCTTGCTGCTTTTATGCTCCGCGCTTTGTTTACTGTAGCAGTTTCTTTACCTTGAGCAAGCGAACCCATTTCACCCTTAGCTAGTGCCACTGTTTCACAGACCGCTTGACTATCTTCTAAGTCACGAGCTTCATTCACTTCGCTGGAGACTTCTGACAAACTTTGCTCATTTCCAACTTGTTGACACTGACCACTGTTGATTTCGTCAACATTTCTTTCATTGCCAGAAATTTCATCGTTGATCTGCTCCAAGTCAGAAATCTTTTCGTCTGATTTACTGACTTGTACTTTAATGACATCTACTCTTCTATATAAGCCCTCAGACATTTCTTGAAGTCTCTTATTTGTGGCCTTAACTTCAGCTAGAACTCTCTCGTTGTTTAGCTTAGAAAACTCCTGAAATTGCTCATCCATTCTTTCCAGGCTAGTTTCCATTTTCTCATAGTGCGCTTTTATTTCGCTCATCATGGCAGCAAACATTGCGCTGATGTCTGTACTGGTTGGAGTACTAGTAAAAGAAGCAGAGGCTTCTTCCATCTCATATTTCTCTTCAAATTCGTACGCTCCTATGTCAACGCCACGACCCTTGAATTCATCTGTTAGCCTCTTTTGAAGTTCTGCCTTATTACCTGTTGTCGGCAGGTCACACTTACTCAATTCCTTTTTGAGTTGCTCCACTTTTAAGTCTTCGAACTTCATTGTAGATTTTCTTTCCATGTATTACAAATTCATTATTCTCTGATTAATTAATTATTTTTATTTTAATTTTGCAATCCCACTTCTGACACCAAATGTTACGTTTAAATTTTATTAAACGTGTGAGTTCTTTTGATTGCTCAAAAATAAAAATAAATAACAACACGATTTTCTTATTTGCAACTGAACTTCCTTTTATTAGTGACTAAACCAATTACAACTTGTGTTTTCTTATTTGCTTCTGAACGTTATTATCCACGGCACGATGTCTTTTACTTTCAACGATGTTCACTCCACTAAATTCCAATTACTACTGACTTACTCTGACATACGGCAGCTCTCTTTTTATACTACCAAACCGGATCTAGAATATTCGCAAGTAGATGACGTGGCAACATGCATTCATGCACTTAGTAAAGACCAACACATAAGAAACGATATGGCCGTATAGGCGTGTTTGTTTATTGGTAGCCAGATGTTCAAACAGTCTTCTAGCATAATGGGGAAAATTCATATCGCCGTTTCTAGATGTTTGTAGGTGATTCGATTGGCCGTTAATCTTTGAATTTTCAAAGTAACGACTTGTATGTTGCTAGTGCAGTGTGCTATTTTTAGTACAGGGTGATTACCATAAGTGCTCGCACTTTTATTTGTATACGTGTATGTCTGTAGCTTTGTATACAATTGTTGTTGCTATAGTGCTTGCACGTGAATATGTGTGTACGTTTAGCGCTTTAGTTAAATACTTCTAGATAATTCTTTGCATTAACCCTGTAGGAATCTTTTTACGTAACAATATCATAACTCCTAACTAATATGACACCGGCAGAAGGACTTTCTTTTTTTTATTCATATCAACACATGGGGTACACGTTGATGATTTTATATCATGATGAATCAAACAAATATTTGCAAAATGATTGCCAGAAATATCCAATTTGCATTTTGTTTAATTTTTCGGCCACAAATAATTGTTTTCCCGTGATTTTTTAATAAATAAATGTTAAATACAAAGTGCCACATAAAATGAAATTTGATATTAAGATGAATTTATCAGGTTGTGAGCTCTGATGATTATATCATAACGCTGTCATAATATTAATAAATTGAGTCTATACGTAAAGAATTTTCATCATGATATCAATTTGATATTCATCATGATACAAAATCATCAGTTGTGGTCACTATGTTACGAAAACACAAATGAAATGTGCACTGAGTTTGACAGAAGATCTATTTAACGAGTTAATGAATGATGACAAACAAAAAAATTAAAAATTTTTTGAAAACCAAACCAATCTGAAAAACACGAATTTTGCAATATCACACTATTCTCGAATACCAAGTATTTACTACAGCCTAATAACCGCTTAAGACGTCTTTTGCTGTTACATGGTTTCCATCATTATACATTGGTATAAAAATGACAAAATAGAATGAAATATATTAATTGACAGAGGTTTTTACTTATATAAATGGAAACGAATATATGAAATTTATAAAATTAAAAATGCTAAAAAATTAATATAAAAATGCTGAAAAAAATGATAAATGCAAAAAAAAATTCACTGGTATATCAAAATACATAATGCTAAATTAAGCAGTGCTAAAAGGGTCACACAGCCGGCTAAAAGGGTCTCACAGCCGGCCATAGAAATACATATTATCTCTTATTGGTCTTTATTATTGTGAGAGCACTCGCACGCTTGTGCGGTTTTGAAGATCGCTGTCTTAAAGGGTTTTCTGTACAGATGTGCACATTCAGACTATATCGAATTTGGTTTAGCATTTTGGGAGCTATAAGTCCCAGTTCACACGTTTCAACTTTTGTTGCTCAACTCGTAATTCAGCTGTAAGAAAGACGAAGACCGAAACAAAAAATTTGTATTAATAGTTAACAATAAAATCTTCATTCGAAATGAAAAATCTTAAGAGAAACCTAAAGATTTACAGACCAACCTAAATTACGACGCAAAGCGCAACGTAATTTAGCGCTTGGCTTTTACGCTTAAATGAGTAACCTAAATTAGAGCGATAACGATGCGCCAAAAACCGTAATGTTTACTCACTCTGATTAATTAAAACCTCCAATTAGAAATTATATAAAAATAAAAACGCAAAATTTACCTAAAAGTAGCTAAAGTTACATTACTTAACAAAAAAAACAGTACTTTTGCAGCCAACTTCGCTTTACGCGCTGTCAAATTTGGATTTTCCAATTGCAAAGCGTTGACGCCGCGTTATTTCGGTTGGTTTCATACATTTTGTATGGGCATGAGAAATTTTGACAGCCAGACAACGCTTTGCGTCGTAATTTAGGTTGGTCTGTTAAGAATACCTGTCGAATGATACCCATTTTGATATATGTAGTTCGCCGACTTTTTATTTTTTTCGAATATACAAAATAGTAGAGTTGTGCAGCTCATGAACGAACTATGTAGTTCAATTGAACGATTCACTACACTGAGCGCTTTGAGCAGTTCGGTCCGCTGAGCGCTTTCAGCTCAGTACTGAACGGTTTCTGGTTTTGTATCAGACACTCAGTAGGTCGTTTTATACACAAACCTATAATCAAACCCAGTCGGTCACCCTGCCGGGATTAAGACACGTCGATTGACGTAAAAATCATTAAAATCTGTCCACGCGTTCGGTTTATTATTCACAAAAAAAATATTTTATGTTTATTAAGAGCTTATTTAACAACTTTCTTCACGATAGTTGTAGTAGACCTATAATAATAATAATACATAATATGTTTTTGATAAATAATGCAGTAAATATTGTACAACTGTTATAAAAGGCTTTTCAAATTTTTAGGAGCAATTTTGGGTCTTAAATTGCCTGCTACAATAACGTGACAATATGTTGCGGGAGGAGTAAAACATAAAATGTCCCAAGCCATATGTAAGCCTTTAAGGCTCCATGATACAGTTACTCACCATAGGTTATTCTCCTGGGATGTATAAAATAAAATTTTTATTTATTAGACCAACCAATTTCTAATATTAATATTATTTTGTATAATGCTCTACTCTACTCTCGTTCGTAATTTTTTTTTGTTTTGACAAGTAGTGAATGTTTTGACAAGTGACCTGCATTATCCTACACCTGTTTCAGATGCTAGTGTTGCATTGTGGCTAGAATTGCAAGTACACAGGGTGACACACGTATTGGGGTAAATAAAAGCAAACGTTATAAAATATACATATTTGTGAATAAAAAAATAGCTACATACTAATTTGCCGATGCCCGGATAGAAAGAAAAATGCTAGAAAAAAAAATGGCAACTACAATAAGCGATTGCACAAATTCTTCTCAGGCAGATATAGAAATATATATGTACATGTGTATATAAGCATGCATATATATGGACATGTATATATGTTACCTATATTTATATGTATGTATTTGTGTGTGAGTGCATGTGTACCTGTATAGATGATAGGTTTATGAAATGTTCAAAATATTACAAGAAAAAAAGATGGAGGATTTGGCGCGAAAATAATTCTAGTGGAAAAGTGGAAGAGTTGGAAAATCAAAGGAAAATGTATAGGTTGATTCCAAGTAAATTTCTAAAAGGGAATCATTTAGAATAAAGTGGTTGAGCTATAAGCGTCGAGGCAAAAAAAAAACAAGCGCAAGGAAAATATACTGGTTGAAATAGTGAAAAAAAAAATTTTTACAGGCATATGCCAGAAAAAAAGAGTAAGCAAAATCAATTAATTATAATTTGTGAAAAATAAATGTGGAAATTTTTTTTGAATATAGCTGGTTTTGGTGAAAAGAGAAGAGGTAAAATCAAGAAAAGCAAAGCCAACTATACTTGAAGAAAAGAAAAACTCCTCCAGGAAGAGCGGGTAAAGAAAAGGACATACTCCCATATATCCTCTAATCAAGTGAAGCCAAAACCAGGTAATAAGCACCTTGCCTAAATTTAAAAAAAGAAACGCAGAAGAAAAAGTGATAACCACATAAATCTACATAAGAAATTATGGTTATAAAAGCTTTAATTAATTAAAGCTGCGTGAGGTGTATATAAGGAAATGTCCACCGAATTTAGCCACCACTGTAGTGGATTCTAAGACTAAGAAATAAAATCCGATATTTATAGCATGATAGTGTTTGTCTGTGATTTGCTATAATTGTATTGTTAGCGTTATTTAATTTGAACATTGTTTTGTTTTATTAATATAGCTCGCGAGTGAAAAAAAAGCCATATGAAAATATTTGTTTTTGCTTCCTACTAAATAGTAAAAGGGGTTCAAATCAAAGATATCCAGAAGAAAATTAGAAAGTTGTATAACCATTTTGATAGACAAATACTAACCTTAGGGAGCTCTCTCAGGATAGGAGAAATTAGAATATAAAGAAAAATTTGGAAAGTGTTTGATATGGGTCACTCGACAAAAGTGGAAAGCAAAAATTAAAGTAGAATAATTGCGCAAAGGAAAAAATTCCAGTAACGGAAATATAAAAGTAAATAATTTAATGAAAACTAATCGAAAGCAAGAAGAAATTTTTTTAAAAAAAAATTGTACAAAAATTACATAACGCCTCATAATAATAAAAAAATAGAATTTTAGAGAAAATTTCATGTATAAAGATAGAATTAGCAAAATAGGAAATAAATTAAGCAATTATTAGTAAAAATAGTAACGTAATTATAGATATAAAAAAATAAAAAAATTGTATGTAAAGATTTAAAGAAAAAATATGAATATGGAATAATTTAAAAGGAGGTATGGCATGAAGTAAGTTGATGTAGGAAGAAGTCTGGTCTAGTATTGGGTCACATATAAAATACTTTTGTCAAGGATCTTAATGTGACATGGTTGGGTGGGCATGTTCTGGGGATACCATCTACCTCAGAAAATTTGTCAAAAAGGTATCATCGGGAAAGTACGTGTGTGTGTAAAATGTAAGTATTTGTTGTAGACTGTTTCATAAGTTTTTTTTATGTACAGCGTACCCAATGGGAGGGTTGGAACCTGCTGGGAGATGTTCACCGTTGATGAGTTAGTCGGAAACCCCATTGGTCTCTACGGCTGCTACATAAATGGCGCCCAAGTAAATAGTTTGACGCTAAATGGCACCAAACGGAAGTAGATTGCATGTAAATTCAGCGAAACATGTAGAAATAGACAATTAGTTTTTTTTTGCGAAATAGCCCTACGATATTTTAGTTACCTGTAACTAAATTGGATTTGAATTCTATAGCCCTTAGGACAGTAAAGTGTAACAAGGTAGTATAGAAGAGAAGAAGATTTGGTGATGGGGAACTGAAATATTGATTAATGCAATTTAGTAAGATACCAATAACTTAGGAAATGTATTTCTGTTATAACTTGTTTCCTTAATTGTATTGGTAGTGTTTTAGTAATTTTTTTTGATATGTATTGAAAGTAGTTTCAGCTTATAGCACTAAGGTGTAAAATTAGGATGACAACTGTGATAACCGCTTGTGAAAATTTGTAAATCACAAGGTCAGTCGTATCCAGGGTCATTCGGCTACCCCCATAATCTCATGATTTGCAGCCTATAATTATGATCGTATGGGAAATTCATTTGCTTAGCTTAATTTTGTCTTACGTACTACCATGATACCAGAATTATTTAGTTTTCTTTATAGTGACCACTCCGACTACTGATACGTTATTTCATGCCAAGCCGGAAAGAGAATATTACATAAACAAAAAAACAAACAAAAAAGGAGAAATTTTTTTCATCACATATTTAAATATTCGTTCGTACGTTATATTACTACGTAAGTGTCGAAGAGCCTGCGGAGATAAATTTATTGTTTTAAGTAATTTTTTTTGGTGGTTGTTTTTTTTCGTAATAGAGCTAGAACTAAATAGAGCCCGATAGGTAATGTCAAAAAACTCGGCCGATAGGGAATCAAGAAAAAGAAATAGGCAAGTTGATTTCGATTTAAATAGATCTACCCCTTTGGCGTTTGATAAAGCGTATAAATCAAATACTCCTAGTAGGAAACTAAGTGTTAGCCGAAATATAAACTTGGAAATGAGTCAGAGTAAGGAAAGTAACTACCCTCAAATAGTAGATAAATCGCAAACGATTAATGTTAATCAGCCTAGCACTAGTGAGGCTGCGCGTAGCGAATATGAGGCGAATAAAGCGAAACAACTGCAAGATCAAATGTCCAGGGAGGGACCAAATAAAAATTCAGTAGAGCAAGACGTTTCCGCGCAAGTGTTTGATATGAAAAGGCAAATGGCAGAGTTGACTGCTGCTGTGAGCAAAATTAGTTTCGTTCTACAGCATACACAGCAGGAAAATAAAAAATTGAGAGACGAAATAGTGCCAAGCCTTGATAGAAACAGAAATTGCAGCGTTGAAGATATCTCGCCAAGGAACTCGGCCAGGTCATCGCTAGCATCAAACGAAAGTGTTGCTATGGGACATTCAAAAGGTTACCAGGGTATGAGAATAGACAAATGGGGCCTGGAGTTCGATGGCAATACCAGTAAGTTGGCTGTGGAAGATTTTGTGTTCCGAATAGAGCGGTTGCAAAAGCAGTACCAGGTGTCGTGGAAAGAAGTTTTGGATAACTTTCACCTCTTTGTCAAAGGAGTAGCCGAGAAATGGTACTGGCTTTACATTCAAACAAATTATGTAACCGAATGGAGCACATTGAAACAGGCTTTATTGAAACAATATCAAAGCACCAGATCCAGTTTTGAACTATTAAGCGAGATGGTTGAACGGAAGCAGCAGCCTGGAGAGCATATCGACGCATTTTTCTTCGCAATGACTCAAATGAGATCTCGATTGGAGATATCCATGCCTGAAAGGGAAATGATTAAGATGGTTAAGAAAAATCTTAGAGATGATATAAGGAGTAGAGTTTACCCGATAGCTGTGAGTTCTGTTGAGGAATTGAGGCAGGAGTGCGTGGAGGCAGAGAAAGTGTTTTGTAGAAAAGAGCCGAAGAACGTAATGTCTTCCGCGCCCACGAATCGGTATACTAGGCAGGTCCATGAGATTTATGACAAAAGGACAGATACACTCACGGACAGTACCGCTTCGGCTGAAGAAATACCAACCATAGAAGCCATTAGATTGGAAAATCCTGTTTCTACCAAAACGCTAATTTGCTGGAATTGCCATCAACCAGGCCACATGTTCACCCATTGCCCATCAACAACAAGAACGTTATTCTGTTATCGGTGTGGTAAAGCTGACGTTAAATCGCCAAATTGCAGCAATTGCCTAAATAGAAATTTTCCCAGGAGCGAGGTCTCAGCGGGGAGCCTTCGTTCCATGGAAAACCCGCCAACAGAATAATCTTAAAAGAAAATAAAATAAATCTATTGAAAAGATTAAAAAATTTTAACAATTTCATCCCACAAATGCGTCATAAGTATACGCTTGAGGAGCGTCAAGAAAATTATGAAAAGGTTAGGAGTAGAATATTTAATGAAGCGATAGTAGTCAGAAAAATAAGTTCGAATAGGATTAGAAAATTAAGAAGTAAATTTGCTGAAAAAAAGAAGATAAGAAAATTAATATTAGAAACAGTGAGAACTGTGGATGATAGAAATGATCCTCGTATTTTCGCCGAAATCTGTGTAAACAACACTTACATTACAGGCCTATTAGACACAGGGGCATCCATTAGTTTGTTAGGAAAAGGCTGCCGAGAATTAATAGATAAGATAAAAGTTAGTTTTAAGCCATTATTTTCAGTCGTTTCAACCGCAGCAGGAAAGGAACATAGATTATTAGGCAAGGTAGAATTAGATGTTACTTTTAAGGAGAAAACAGAACCAATTGTATTTTATTTATGCCCAGATCTCGAGCAGGAGGCTTATTTAGGAGTAGATTTTTGGAGAGTTTTCAACCTAGCACCGGAAGTTTTCGGTGTCGAGGAATTAAATGTTGAAAATATACAGGAAGATTTTTGCTTAAACAATCACAAGGCAAATCCTCATAATCTGAATGAGAAACAGCGGGAAGAACTGAATAAGGTTATTGATATGTTTCCTGCTTTCGAAAAGGAAGGGTTGGGTTGCACTCCTCTGGAAAAGCATACAATAAAGCTAGTGGAGGATGCAGAACCTTTTAAGGATAGACATTACCCCATGTCACCAGCGGTACAAGAAATAGTGTATGAGGAAATTGACAAAATGTTAGCATTAAACGTCATAGAGGAGAGCGAGAGCCCGTGGTCAAATAGGACAACCATAGTTAGGAAGCCAGGGAAAAATAGGTTCTGCCTGGACGCAAGAAAGCTCAATAAAATCACCGTTAAAGATGCTTACCCCCTGCAAAATATTGATGGGATATTAAGTCGAATCGATGAGACGTTCTATATAAGCAGCGTGGATTTGAAATATGCTTTCTGGCAGATAGAGCTTGAGCAAGAGTGTAGGCCCTATACTGCGTTCACCGTAGCAGGTCGGCCACTGTACCAATTCCGAGTAATGCCTTTCGGCCTTTGTAACGCGGCCCAGCGACTCTGTAGACTTATGGATAAAGTCATACCACAAAAATTGAAGGAAAACGTATTCATATATCTAGATGACCTTCTGGTAATTTCCGACACATATGAAAAACATTTAAGAATTCTGGCAGAAGTTGCATCATGCTTGAGAAGAGCTAACCTGACTATTGGACTAAATAAATCGCAATTTTGTTTTCAAAAATTGAAGTATCTTGGATTCATAATAGGTGGTGGTTGCTTAAGAACAGACCCGGAAAAGGTGAAAGCTATTCGAGAGATAAGGGTACCGAAATCACCTCGAGAGGTGCGCAGCTTTTTGGGCACTGCCGGTTGGTATCGCCGGTTTATAAAAGATTTTGCGTCGATATCTGCACCACTAACCGATAGACTGAAAAAGACAAACAAGTTTGAAATGACTCCTGATGCAATCGAGGCTTTCGAAAAACTGAAGCAAGCGTTAACATCAGCACCTGTGTTAAGACATCCTGATTTTTCCAAGCGATTCTGGATTCAGTGCGATGCATGTGAATATGGAATCGGGGCAGTATTGTACCAAATTAGCAATAATAATGAAGAGCACCCTATAGCATTCTATAGCCAAAAACTTAACACTTGTCAAAAAAATTATAGCGTGACTGAAAAGGAGTGTTTGGCGGCAGTCATGGCAGTGAAGAGATTCCGCCCATATGTCGAACTAATGCCCTTCACCATAGTTACAGACCACGCTAGCCTGAAGTGGTTAATGCAATTGAAGGATTTGACTGGAAGATTGGCCCGATGGTCGTTACAATTGCAAGCGTTTGACTTTGAAATTGTACATAGGAAAGGATCCGAAAATATCGTAGCGGATACACTCTCTCGGATGTGCGAAGAAAATGCAAAGGTTGAAGAAATAAATTTTGAAGAGTTACTTGGATTCGAAACAACTGAGTTCCAAAGTGACGAATATATAGAACTTATAGAACACATAAAAAACAATAGTGACAGTTTACCAGATTTGAAAGTTGAAGATGGCCTTGTATTTAAAAGGAATGACTTTGATAGGGGGGAGGAAATCGATCACCAGTGGAAGCTTTGGATTCCGGCCAATATTACACAGGCACTGATAGAGAAAGCCCACAACAGCTTGACCGCAGCACACGGCGGAGGGTTAAAAACGCTAGAGCGTTTGAAAAGATTCTTTTACTGGCCAAAAATGTCCACTCAGGTAAAAGCGTTCGTGCAAAATTGTCAGATGTGTAAGGAGATAAAGCCGTCCAACCAAAATCTGTGCAGAGGGATCGGGAAGCAAGTAATTACTGATAGGCCATTCCAGAAATTATATTTAGATTTTTTAGGGAAATATCCCCGATCAAAAAGTGGCAACTGTTATGTGTTTATTGTTCTCGATCATTTTTCCAAATATACTTTTATAAAAGCTATGAAAGAAGCTACAGCTGGAAAAGTTGTGGAATTCTTAACACATGAAGTATTTCACAAATTTGGCGTACCGGAGATAATACATACAGATAATGGGGTTCAATTCAACTCAAAAATATTTCAAAATCTAATCAATAGCTATAATATACAACACATAAAGACACCTGTATACCAGCCAAGTAGTAATGCATCTGAAAGAGTGAACCAGAGTATCTTATCGGCAATCAGGGCGTACTTGAAAGAAGATCACCGAGACTGGGATCTCTATTTATCTGAAATTGACTGCTCACTAAGAAATTCGTTCCTCAGTGCAATAGGTTTTACACCATTCTTCGCCTTATTTGGATACCATATGTATTCAAGCGGAGCGGACTACAAATTGGGCAGAAAATTACAGTCATTGACAGACCACCGAATTGTTTCAAAACCAAATGAAAAGTTAGAGCAAATTAGAGAAGAAATTAAGAATAATATGACAAAAGCTTATGAAAGGAGTGCCGCTACATATAAAAAGAGAGCTAGAATGGTAAAATTTGTGCCTGGACAGGAGGTCTACCGCCGAAATATGGTACAGAGTAATTTTGGAAAGAGTCTGAATGCGAAATTCTGCCGAAAATTTCTGAAGTGTAGAGTGGTCCGACCTGTAGGTAACCAGATGTATGAGTTAGAGACGTTAGAAGGAAAGAAAATAGGGGTATATCACGTCAAGGATATTAAAGTATAAATTGCTAAACTAAAAGGAATTTACTGAGTTTGACTCGAATTTAAGTGCAATAATAGGATAAGACAGTAATTATTTTAATTTTTTTTAATTATACAATAAATAAATGTGAATTGTGCTGTCCCTTTTTTTTATACATATTTTATTTAGCAATTACCCTTTAATATCTGTGATAAACTATTTTAAGACCTGTGATATAGAGTAGTGAGCGATAGCTAGAGATTTTAAACCATTTACATTCCAATATATATTAAATAAAAGTACCTTTTTTCCGACTGTGATATTAAATGTTTACTGTGATGTCCCGTTTTCTTTATTATTCAAAAAAAAATCTTAATTTTGGCAGGCAGCACCTGGCAGCAATAGTTGTCCGTAAGCAAACCTGCAAAAAGCACAAAACAAAACACAAAGTAAACTCTTGGGCGTATAGAATAATAGGTATACTTCCCGTAATTACGGCAACAAAATCACAAAAGACTGTGTTTTATCGTTTTTTGTATAACAGATTATCTCTGGATCCTTTGTAGTCAGTACAATAAAGGGTTCTGAGAGAAACCTTCTCGTGCATAGAGCTACCCTATCACCGGAAAGAAGAAATAAAGGCATAACCGATCTAAATCAAAAGATAAGAAAATATTTTAGTAAAAAAAATTAATGGATGAAGAAATAATAAATAATAGATAAGTTTAATGGAACGACAATACATTATTGAAGATTAAAAATTAAAACTTTAGCCTCAGAGCAAATTTGTAGGCGTTCGATATAAATATATCCTTATGTGACTAATTTATGAAAAAGTAAAATGAAAACTTTAGCCTCAGAGCAATTTGTAGGCGTTCGATATAAATATATCCGTATTTAAGTGACTATTTGAGGAAAACAGGGCAATGCAATGAAAATGACTTATTATCTTTTGATTAAACAGGTGGCCACTATGATTTTCTTTCCATAAGAAAACTTCAGAAGTAGGCTAGAACTCTAATGCGATGGGTTGTTTCCGACGATAAAATATACATGCAAGCTGGAAAGGGGTACAAATAAAATTAAAAAAAAAAAATAAATATAAACAAATATAATAACAAAAGTGTACTCATCTGTTAAACCCGGCAAGATGTAGGTAGAGCATGAGACTCGGTCAGGGTCATGAGAGTTCCCCACGTTGGGCAAGTGATTAGAAATAGCCGCACACCGTCTCCTACATCGAATTCTTGTTGGACCCGGAGTTTTGTTGCGGGAGGAGTAAAACATAAAATGTCCCAAGCCATATGTAAGCCTTTAAGGCTCCATGATACAGTTACTCACCATAGGTTATTCTCCTGGGATGTATAAAATAAAATTTTTATTTATTAGACCAACCAATTTCTAATATTAATATTATTTTGTATAATGCTCTACTCTACTCTCGTTCGTAATTTTTTTTTGTTTTGACAAGTAGTGAATGTTTTGACAAGTGACCTGCATTATCCTACACCTGTTTCAGATGCTAGTGTTGCATTGTGGCTAGAATTGCAAGTACACAGGGTGACACACGTATTGGGGTAAATAAAAGCAAACGTTATAAAATATACATATTTGTGAATAAAAAAATAGCTACATACTAATTTGCCGATGCCCGGATAGAAAGAAAAATGCTAGAAAAAAAAATGGCAACTACAATAAGCGATTGCACAAATTCTTCTCAGGCAGATATAGAAATATATATGTACATGTGTATATAAGCATGCATATATATGGACATGTATATATGTTACCTATATTTATATGTATGTATTTGTGTGTGAGTGCATGTGTACCTGTATAGATGATAGGTTTATGAAATGTTCAAAATATTACAAGAAAAAAAGATGGAGGATTTGGCGCGAAAATAATTCTAGTGGAAAAGTGGAAGAGTTGGAAAATCAAAGGAAAATGTATAGGTTGATTCCAAGTAAATTTCTAAAAGGGAATCATTTAGAATAAAGTGGTTGAGCTATAAGCGTCGAGGCAAAAAAAAAACAAGCGCAAGGAAAATATACTGGTTGAAATAGTGAAAAAAAAAATTTTTACAGGCATATGCCAGAAAAAAAGAGTAAGCAAAATCAATTAATTATAATTTGTGAAAAATAAATGTGGAAATTTTTTTTGAATATAGCTGGTTTTGGTGAAAAGAGAAGAGGTAAAATCAAGAAAAGCAAAGCCAACTATACTTGAAGAAAAGAAAAACTCCTCCAGGAAGAGCGGGTAAAGAAAAGGACATACTCCCATATATCCTCTAATCAAGTGAAGCCAAAACCAGGTAATAAGCACCTTGCCTAAATTTAAAAAAAGAAACGCAGAAGAAAAAGTGATAACCACATAAATCTACATAAGAAATTATGGTTATAAAAGCTTTAATTAATTAAAGCTGCGTGAGGTGTATATAAGGAAATGTCCACCGAATTTAGCCACCACTGTAGTGGATTCTAAAACTAAGAAATAAAATCCGATATTTATAGCATGATAGTGTTTGTCTGTGATTTGCTATAATTGTATTGTTAGCGTTATTTAATTTGAACATTGTTTTATTTTATTAATATAGCTCGCGAGTGAAAAAAAAGCCATATGAAAATATTTGTTTTTGCTTCCTACTAAATAGTAAAAGGGGTTCAAATCAAAGATATCCAGAAGAAAATTAGAAAGTTGTATAACCATTTTGATAGACAAATACTAACCTTAGGGAGCTCTCTCAGGATAGGAGAAATTAGAATATAAAGAAAAATTTGGAAAGTGTTTGATATGGGTCACTCGACAAAAGTGGAAAGCAAAAATTAAAGTAGAATAATTGCGCAAAGGAAAAAATTCCAGTAACGGAAATATAAAAGTAAATAATTTAATGAAAACTAATCGAAAGCAAGAAGAAATTTTTTTAAAAAAAAATTGTACAAAAATTACATAACGCCTCATAATAATAAAAAAATAGAATTTTAGAGAAAATTTCATGTATAAAGATAGAATTAGCAAAATAGGAAATAAATTAAGCAATTATTAGTAAAAATAGTAACGTAATTATAGATATAAAAAAATAAAAAAATTGTATGTAAAGATTTAAAGAAAAAATATGAATATGGAATAATTTAAAAGGAGGTATGGCATGAAGTAAGTTGATGTAGGAAGAAGTCTGGTCTAGTATTGGGTCACATATAAAATACTTTTGTCAAGGATCTTAATGTGACATGGTTGGGTGGGCATGTTCTGGGGATACCATCTACCTCAGAAAATTTGTCAAAAAGGTATCATCGGGAAAGTACGTGTGTGTGTAAAATGTAAGTATTTGTTGTAGACTGTTTCATAAGTTTTTTTTATGTACAGCGTACCCAATGGGAGGGTTGGAACCTGCTGGGAGATGTTCACCGTTGATGAGTTAGTCGGAAACCCCATTGGTCTCTACGGCTGCTACAAATAAATGAATTAAATTGTTTTACTTGGAAATTAAAAAAACCTAGACAGCTTGTGCCAAGAAAACTTGTATTGCGCAAACACAACCCGATACTCATAATAATAATCGATATACAGGTTTTTTAAATATCGGCGATATATATCGATATTTTTTAAAATGTCGATAGTTTTTGCTTATCTATAGTGCCGACTCAACCGTCGTTGCCGACAAAACATGTCGGCTTCGTTCTCTGTTATACAGAGATACAAGTCGAGCGGCTCGAAGCCGATGCATCGGCTCGCATCGATTTAAAATCAGCCAAAAATTTATCTGATAAGACAAATTTTGAATATCGATTTTCAGTTTAAATTTTTATTTACTCTTTAAATTTTCATATGCTTATGTGAGCCGTCGAAAATTCTCTCGGTGGGCCGCCGCCGGTAACAAAACTACTGCGCCGCCGTGGGCGATAATTTTTGCTTCGACTTGTTTCTCTGCTGCCAAAAGAGCCGTTTTTCGGCATTTGCCGACAGAGAAACAAGCCGAGGCAAAAAAATTCGGGGGCTCAACTTTTTAGAGCGGTGATTCATATGAGTAGCCACATAATAAAGTGCGTAATGTAAAAGAAATCATTTTCAAAGCAAGTGAAGAAAACAAACTCTGAAGTTATTGCAAACTTTAGACAGATTTGCAAAAAAAAGGAGTAAATTGGTTTTGGTGTGCATATAAAATGTGAAAAAATTTGATAAAATTAAAAAAAAACTGAATTATGTACATAAAAAGCTGTAGAACCTAATTTTACAACTGTCACTTTTTTCATTACCATACTCTAGAAGAACAGAGCACTTGAAAATAGCACTCTGGAAAAAGTTTTCTGGCCCATTATATTAAAACTATTCGATGTACCATATAGCGACTAGTACCATTCGATAGGGTATCAAAATACCTTTCAGAATTGGTAATAATCATTATCATCATCCATCTACTTGCATTCAGAAGTTATAGCCCAGCAAACCTTTGAAAATCAGAAAATTATTAAATAATTGTTCTTTCACTTGTAAAACAAAAACTATTTGTTGTAGCATTAATTATTTAATATGAATTGTTAGAAGACTAAAATAGCTTTAAGAAAAAGTAACTGTAATTTTCTGAAACACTATCATTCAAAAGTTATACCCAGCAAACTTTTGAATGTCAGTCAAATTAAAAAAAAGTTTTCTGGTAATGAAACGAAAGCAGTTCATTGTACCGTAATGCGACTTATATCAATTGATAGACAATTTAAATAGCTTTAAAACATGTAACTGTCATTTTCTCAAACACTTTAATTCAGAAGCTATACCCCAGCAAACTTTTTAAAGTCACCAAAATAAGAAAATATTTGTTTCACCTATAACTAAAAAACTATTCGATGTACCATATAGCGACTAGTACCAGTCAATAGGGAACCTAAATACCTTTCAAAAAAAGTAATAGTTTTTCCAAATACTTGCACTCAGAAGTTATACCCCAGCAAACTTTTCAAAGTCCAAAAATTTGTAAAACATTGTTTTGCCTATAAATGAAAAATCATTCAGTGTACCATATAACGACTAATACCAATCAATAGGAAATCAAAATTTCTTTCAAAAACAGTAAATATTATTTTCCTAAATACTTGCGTTCAGAAGTTATACCCAGCAACCTTTTTAAAGTCACCAAAATTAGGGAAAATTTGTTTGGCCCACAAATGAAAAACTATTCGATGTACCATATAGTGACTAGTACCAATAGGGAATTTAAATTCCTTTCAAAAGCAGTAATTGTTATTTTTCCAAATAATTGCACTCAGAAGTTATAGCCCAGCAAACTTTTCAAAGTCAAAAATTTAGTAAGAAATTGTTTTGCCTATAATATTGAAATCATTCATTGTACCGTAATACATCATATACCAATCGATAAAGGATAAAAGTAGGTTTCCGATTTAGCACCAGTCATTTTCAGAAATGTTTGAATTCAGAAGTTATTTGTGAATTAACTTTAACAAATTTTGCAATATTTTCATGATAATGCAGTTTTGCACCTCAAGTATGTGTGTGGCAACCTTGCGGTATTATTCCTAGTAAAATATGTAAACAAACTTTGTAAAAAAATAGAGATTTTGTAACACGATAAAAATAGGTAAATTTAAACTGAATTTCCATAAAGTTTATTAATTTTAATGCTACTGTGTGAGCAGAATCAGATTTACTAGCTGTCACTATTTTTATTTTAGTTTATTTATTTTTATATAAATACATACATACACATATTCAAAAATTGCTGCAACAAAAATTGCAAGTCTGATCCGGGACCTACCGACTAAATTTTAGGGAAAAACTGTCTGTCGGCATTGCCTTTTTCTGTTTTTGTACCACAAACAAAGCGCAGAAGATACAAAATTAAGTCGGCTAAAAACAATTCAATTTTATATTGATTTTATGTGTAATAAGAAGTGTTTATTTATATATGATAATCTTCTAGCAATTTTTATTGCGAATTATACTATTTATTCTTTCTTATTTTCTTATTCTTATTACACGTCAAATCAATATAAAATTGAATACCTTTTAACCGACTTAATTTTGTTTCTTTTGCGCTTTGTTTGTGCTGACAGGCAGTTTTTCCCTAAAATTTAGTCGGTAAGGCCCGGATCAGACTTGCAATTTTTGTTGCAGCAATTGGACAATAACTTTTATTATCTATAAAAACATATATGTGTTAATACCTTAAAAAAATAGTTATTATTTTATAGGCATAAAAAGTTTTTTTGGTCAATTTTCGTTACAAAATCTTTTTTGGGCTATAACTTCTGAAATAAAGTATTTCAGAATATGAAAAAAACTATTTCTGAAAGGTATTTCCACCCTCTATCTAATGGTATATACATTAATAGGGTACAAGAAACCATTTCCTATTTATATTCAACAAAAAAAAATTCTAAACGCAATTTTCAAGAGCATTTTTCTCCCTTAGAAACTAAAATAAAAATAGTGACAGCTAGTAAATCTGATTCTGCTCACACAGTAGCATTAAAATTAATAAACTTTATTGAAATTCAGTTTAAATTTACCTATTTTTATCGTCTTACAAAATCTCTATTTTTTTACAAAGTTTGTTTACATATTTTACTAGGAAGAATACCGCAAGCTAATAAATCACTGACACGTTAAATAATAAATTAGTATTTTATACAATACGTGAAATAACATATGATTGTTATTTTTGTCTAATTAATAAAAATTAACCCCTACACCTGATATATTTTTATTATATCAAATGTCACATTCCATGTAGAAAACAGAGCTAACATAAAAGTAATTATTTTTTAATTTAAAGTTTTACTTTTGTTTTGATAAAAATATTTCAGGCGTAGAGGTAGGGTAATGAAAAACTGATACCTATTTTCTTGACGATTTTCGAAAATAATATGCCGGAAAAGTGCAGATTTTTCGGCAGAACATCCTGGCAGCCCTGGTTGCAAAGTGTTTTGAGTTTGAACATGATACAATTACACTAGGTACATGCAGAACTACAACAAAATTACAACACCAAAAAACACATGTATTTTGTTGGTATAAACAAACCCCAAATTGTCGGAAACAACTGTCTTTTGTTTATAAAAATAACAATTACAGGGTAACTAAAGTAGAATTGCAGACGCGGCATTCCTGCACGATTATAGTTATTCAGTGTTGCCAATATGGGTGTAGTTAGACAGTGTGTAATTTCTACTCACATGTGTAGGCGATGTAATTAAATTCTTGTATAATAAGTGTGTAATTCTACTTTGGGTTCTATTTTTATTAATTATTGTTTTAATTTTAACTTACACAAAAGATGTGTAGTGTAATTTTCTTCAATGTGTAATTGGAGACACAGCCATGTGTAAATTCATTGGCAACACTGTAATCATTTTATTTACACACATACATTAACATTTTTGCAGCTTGTAAACAAAGTTTGACAACTAGGAGCAATGTATACAGTGACAGGCTGGGCTTGTGCATGTACCTAGTATAATTGTATCATGAGTTTGAACAAAAAACAATAATCCCCACGAGTGCAATAATCACAGATTTAAGGAAATAATAACAAGAATGATCCCCTAACTGAAGAAGGTCGAAAATGTGCTCCTAAAACTTGCATCATTCCAATAATTTATTGATTAAATTACAAAAAAGTGTCAGAAAGAAAAATGGAACTTTTAAAATTCATGGTTTTTGTTTATCTTTTAATGAGTAAAGCTGAATCGACCATATCACCGGGAGATAAATCACAAAAGCAACCCAAACCATTAAAGATTAAAACAGGTTCAAGAAAGGAAAGTGTCTTTGACTTGAACCTTATTGATAGGGAACCTTCTGCCAAAGATATTCTAATAAATAGTGGTTCCTACTGTAAAGATACAACGTCTCGACGTTTCAATGGAACTGTGATGGGGTTTGTTACACCAGTATGCTTAAGAATTTTATGTAGCAAGTCATATATTGATTATTTGGTAAACATTTACAGTGGAACTCGCACGGCTATGAAGTAGCAAAACGATTTTCCAGAAAATTTGATATCGTATCGCCGGTATGGTTTCAGGTCGTTAAACAAGATGATAGTTATAAAATTAATGGAATTCATGATATTGATGACAGATGGATGGAAAACATCCAAACAAATAGAAAAAATGAGCAAAAACCCATGCAATGTAAGGTAAGGTAACTGTCGTGTGTGATTCAGGTACTAACAAGTTCATTTTCAATCGTATTACTTATAGTCTTCCCTCGATTTCTTTTTGAAAACTTTAACGATAACGACTTTACACTTTTACTATCATCCAAAGAGGAAATGACTAAAGTGTCTGGATTGCTAAGAAAAACATGCAGTAAATATAAGTTCGACGGTATTGTTCTCGAATACTGGTTGCAGCTTGGAGGTCGGGTCGCCAACAAATTCTTGCTAACACTTGCAATTTCGATAAGCAAGGCCTTAGCTGAAGACAATTTGAAACTCATTTTAGTTATACCTCCTTATCGTCCTCAATTTGTTAACATGTTTAATCACTACCACATGGATAAATTATATAAGCATGTTTTTGCATTCTCGTTAATGACGTACGATTATTCAACTATTCAACGGCCTGGTGCCAATGCCCCCATCCATTGGATAAAACAATCTATTGAACATATTGCTCCAGAAAACACAGATAATGTGGTTGAAAAACGAAAAATGATTCTTATGGGAATAAATATGTATGGTAATGATTATACACCTGACGGTGGTGGTCCTATTGTTGCAGGTCAATACTTAGATCTCTTGCGCAATGTAAAAAAACGTTTATCTTATGACGAAAATGATGATGAAAACTTTTTTGAAACAAAGTATGTATTGGAATTTGTAGAATTACTTGTAACTAATACCTATTTTCATTCGCAGAACAAATACAGGTCGTCATTATGTTTTTTATCCTACACTTTATTCATTGAACGAGCGTATTAAAATTGCTCAAGAGATGGGAGTGGGCATATCAATTTGGGAATTAGGTCAGGGATTGGATTACTTTTATGATCTCTTTTAAGCAAATTTAACTTTTAATAGAAGAATAAATAAAAGAAGCCATTTTAAATTACCTAAAAACAATTATTTTTTGGACAAAAATTAACTTGTGTTAGTTAATGTTATAATTGTTTCATAAGATAATTGTCTTCCAAACCGAATGACGATATTGGAAAATTTCATATCACTTAAAATGAAAATGTATCACAGTTTACAAGCAAATTTCTCTTTTATGTTTAACGCTGGTTTTTATTCTGTAATTTGCCCCCCCCCCCCCATATCCCATTTTTCTCTTCCGAATTAGTAACGTTCCTTTTCACAATGTCTGATTAATTGTTAACGTGAACTTCAATTGACAGTTATTCATACAAAATTTGCCGTTAACGTCCCTGTCAACAGTAAAGAGTGAAAGAGAAATTAAAGAAAGTAAATTAATATGTCAGTGTTGTCAATCTGACCTCGTAACTATTCCCCCATTTAAATAACCGACTCTCCTGAGTCTTTTTTCAAACATATATTCATATACTTGTGTGAAACGAGATGAAATTGACAAAACTTCAGAACAATTTTTTTTTCAACTTAAAGGTAATTTTTTTCTTATAATTTACTATTTAAAACTAAGTATTTTTTCATAAATAAAAGATTAACTTATGCTATACTACATTTTAAACTGATTTGTGTTCACATCACCATCACATTTGGTTTTTCTTTTAACATTAGATGGGTGAACATTTTCTAAGTTACTTATTCTAAATTTTGGTTCTTCCTTATGTCTAAGAGACTTATAATTCCTAAGATATCCAATATTTCTTTGATCATTATACATTTCTCTGACCCTATTCCTCTTGAATATATAATTTTCCTTACCAGGTAATATATGTATATTCATAAATTTTCCTTCTGTCACAATTACCTATTCTACATCCAGGGGTTTTGCCCTAATCACTGAATGAATCTGTTGTTGTAAAACTCTACTCTAACTCGTCTTATTTTATTTTTAATACAAAGCCTATTCTGTTCAATTGTCAATACCCGACTCTTTTCGCTAAGTGTACTATGGCATTGTTGTTGTTAGTACATTGTTGTTAAAAAGAAAATCGGAAATTTCGCCACATAACAGTGGATAACCGTAGTGCAGTCATTAGTTTGTCAGACCTTCTTCATAATACAGCATCAAGACTCATCGCTACTTTTGACGAAAGAGACTTAGATACATGTAATAATTCTGAACTAACACTAATATACAAATGGGGATATGATGGATCATCTGGATTTTCAGAATATAGACAGCCCAGTGCATACGATAATGACTTCTCCAAAGTTTTATTGGCATCGTTAGTACCATTAAGGCTTCCGCTACACAATGAAATGCCTTCAACAAGTAAAAATGCATTTAAAGATATGTGGGTAAATACTACTCCAGGCTCAAAGTTATTATGCCGACCAATACGTTTTGAATACATCAAGGAAAACAAAGAAACAACTCAAAATCTGGTTAATGGTATAAAACATGAAATTTCTAATATGGAACCCATTGACGTTCATATATTAGGACGAGTAATAACAGTATCTTTTAGGCGTTATTTAACAATGATAGATGGAAAAGTTGCAAATGCAATAACCGATACAAAATCTTATTTGATTTGTAATATATGCGGAAAGAAAAATTCTGATTTTAAGGACATTGAGAATTATACTCCAACTAATGAGAATGCTCTTAAGCTTGGAATATCACCACTTCATGCTCGGATTCGATTCATGGAGTACATTTTACATCTATCTTAAAAATCGTAGTGTATTAGAACATCAGAACCTTCCAGTTGCAAATAATTCTGCTTTAAAATAGATACGGTTGGAAGAAAAGAAAAGAATTCAAGATGAGTTTATGCAACGTGGCTTAATCATTGACCAACCTTTATATGGCTATGGAAACTCCAATAATGGCAACACTGCTAGGCGATTTTTTGATGACAATGAAACCACATCTTCTATAACTGGAATTAGCTTTAATCTCATAAGACGTTTCAAAATAATACTGGCCGTCATAAATAGCAAAAAGTTAATTATTACGGACAAGTTTGAAAAATATGCAAAAGACACTCTGATTCTAATAAATGAATTATATCCATGGAAATCAATAACTTTAACCGTACATAAAGTGCTAACGCATACAAAAGAAATAATAGAAAAAAAACATTCTTCCTCTGGGGGAACTAACCGAAGAAGCACAGGAAGCTAGAAATAGAGATGTTAAGCAATATCGACTTTTCAATACACGTACATAAATGCTCTAGAGTTGCTCAAAATAATGATTTGATGCATCATTTGCTATTGTCTTCAGATCCAGTCCTACAAGGCATAAGTATTGAAATCGAGAAGGACGATCCCGAAGCAGAGGAAATCAATAGCTTGCTAGGCCATGATGTCTCAGATTATTTTAAAGCAAATTCTTGAAGTAAAACCCATATATAAATTAAAAACAACATATTTATGTATCCCTGCACTTAGATGAGAGTAATAAAGAAAATGAAACTGAACTTATTAAATATATTTTTAATACAATTATCAGAATCAAAACGAGAAATTTAGTTATAAGTTTTATTACTCATACATACATACATATGTACATTGTACATATATCTCTTGATACATAAGTATTCTCTGTCAAATTATATTCAAAACTTAGACAATTTATATGCGTTTAAAAAGGAGCTACATAAAATTTTTTTGTAATTTAATGTTCTAATGTTTAATTAACTACTAATTTTTTTTAATATATAAATAACTCAATCTATTTGTCCTTGTAGGTATATAAATATACTGTGTGTGTATATAAATTCTTATATTTTATTGTATTTAAGTTAAGAAAGTATTTAATAACAGCTTCAAGAGTTCATAAAAAATGTGGGTTTGTTTGAGTATCAGATAAAACACGTAAATTTTTACCTGAGGTGTTATATTTGTGTATACATTTTAAGACTGATATAATGGCAAAATAATACATATTATATACCGTTGAATAGACAATTATATCTACTATTGTAATAACATAGAAAAAATTAAAAAACATTTGCAGGAAAGAAAATAAGATCAATAACACAGTGATACAAAAAAGAATGAAGTAGAAATTCCCGGGAAGTGATACTATTTTTCTGATAGGTATTGTCGCGTACAACAAGAATCTGTATTTGAATTTTGCCAGTCACATCAGAATTTTGAGATACGGTTAAAAACCCGGTTTTTCGTACCTCTATGCACTTATAAGCGAGTAATTTACTTGTTTAGTAACCGATTTTCAGTTTCTCAACGGATTTGGAAAGAAGAAACTAGTACCTTTAGAATGGTGTACATATTGTTATGGGTGGCTTAAAAGCTCTTTGTGTATTTCTCCACTAAACACATTTTTCCCCACTTTTTTAGACATTTTTCAACTTTGGCGATATTTTTACGCATTATTTTATAAAGGAACTGTAAAATGTTTTAATTTATATTTTTATTATATATTAATTAATTTATATATTTATTATATATTATTATTATATATTAATATATTTATTTGTGAGTAAAACGCAACTTTGTTTAAAAAAATCCGTTAAAAATTTACTGAGTTATTCAACTATTTATCAAACCTAAGTTTTTGCATATTACTTTTCTTGTTTTTTTTTCGCTTTCTGTTTATTGAAGCTGTGCAAGGAGTTTGCTGTCAAATTTTGTAAATGCAATTCGGAGTATAATAGAAAATTGAGACAACAGAGTTCGCCAAACTTTTTTTTGCTAATTAGAATTACAACAACAATTTGCAAAGAGAGCTTAACTCGTGTAAAAGTATTGTTTTTTTTAATAAGTTAACAATTTGATAATAATCGAGTGCAATTAAAATAAAAATGTGCGACAGACGTGATAAATTTTGCTATATTTGTGGTTTATTTACGGATATCGGTCATAGCCGTAATTTTAGAAACAATATTGTAGTGGTGGAAGTATACAACAAAATCTTCAATCGTTGTTACAAATGCAGCCGCTGGTATGAACCAGAATTTGTTTGTGAATGTTGCTGTGCAACACTAAGAAAATGCAAAGTTCTACCGTCAATTACTTTGCCCTTTTCTACGCCTATGACTTGGCATCATCAGGTTTTTCATAAGCCAGATGATTGTTACTTTTGTCAAACCAATACTTCAGGCTACACTTTTAAAACGCGCAAAAGTGTAAAATATGCAAATGTTGCAACTGTTACAAAACCTATATATGCAAAGGATGAAGTTCCGACAAATAGCACATCTGCTGTTGAAACTGAAAGAGAGTTGGAAGAAGAAGAGTACCTTCCATCCAAATCCACTACAACGGAACGGCATTTAATTTCAAACGCAGATTTCGCCGATCTCATTCGAGATTTGAATTTATCAAAACGACAATCGGAAATACTCGGTTCACGAGTAAAGCAGTGGAATTTGGTGGAAAACGATTTTCGTGTAACATCTTGTAGAAGGAGTGACCGTACTTTTTTAATTGAAGAAAGTTTTAAGGCAGATCACAATGACAGTAATCTTGTGTATTGCGTTGATGTACCCAAACTATTATCGGCACTGAATCACAACTATAAGGCAGACGAATGGCGACTTTTCATTGATGGTTCATGTAAAAGTATGTTTTCCTTATAAAAAAAATAGTTTTTATTTAATTATTTTAAATCTGTATTGGTATATCCAGGCTTGAAAGCTGTTTTATTACATAATCAAAATCAGTTACCATTAGTTCCAATCGCATATGCGACAAGCACTAAAGAAACTTACGAAGTAATGAAAAAAATACTTCGATTCGTCAGCTATACCACTCATAAATGGAAAGTCATCGCTGATTTAAAAGTTTTAAAAATTTTATTTGGTATGCAAGGGGGTTACACAAAGCATCCCTGTTATCTTTGTGAATGGGATAGTCGTGCCCCGAATCGGTATGACCGTAAAGTATGGCCATCTCGTGAGGCGTATCAAATAGGTAGCAGAAATATTTTAAACGTCCCATTAGTTTCACCTGAGGATGTTATTTTGCCACCACTGCTTCTGAAGCTGGGATATATGAAACAATTTGTTAAAAAACTTGATTTAAACAGCGCCACTTTTTGCTATCTTAAAGAAGTGTTCCCAAAATTAAGTGAAGCCAAAATAAAAGGAGGTATTAAAGTATTTGTTTCTAATTCTAGTACTTTTATTTATCGTTTTTATCTTGTTCGATCAATTTTAGGTATTTTCATTGGACCCCAAATCCGTAAAATTATGACAGATGAAAATTTTATTAATAAGTTAAATTCAGTCGAAAAGCGTGCATGGAATAGTTTTGTTGCACTCTGTGATAATTTTCTTGGCAATTACAGAAGCGACGACTATGTCGCTGTTGTTAATGAATTTTTAAGTGCATATGGTGAAATGGGCTGCAATATGTCCATAAAAATTCCTTTCCTGCATTCACACTTAGATTTCTTCCCAGACAATCTGGGTCAGTTCAGCGATGAACAAGGTGAACATTTTCACCAAGAGATAATTACAATTGAAAAACGATTTGAAGGAAAAAATAAAATAAAAATGCTTTCAGAATATTGCTGGTCACTTCGGAGAGAAACGGATGATGCTGAATTAAAAAAAAACGGTCAAACAAACATTTTTGACTGAAATAGCTAAAAGTTTTATTTATGGAAAAATTTAGGTTTGATAAATAGTTGAATAACTCAGTAAATTTTTAACGGATTTTTTTAAACAAACTTGCGTTTTACTCACAAATAAATATATTTTTTGAATAAATTAAAACATTTTACAGTTCCTTTATAAAATAATGCGTAAAAATATCGCCAAAGTTGAAAAATGTCTAAAAAAGTGGGGGAAAATGTGTTTAGTGGAGAAATACACAAAGAGCTTTTAAGCCACCCATAACAATATGTACACCATTCTAAAGGTACTAGTTTTTTCTTTCCAAATCCGTTGAGAAACTGAAAATCGGTTACTAAACAAGTAAATTACTCGCTTATAAGTGCATAGAGGTACGAAAAACCGGTTTTTTAACCGTATCTCAAAATTCTGATGTGACTGGCAAATTTCAAATACAGATTCTTGTTGTACGCGACAATACCTATCAGAAAAATAGTATCACTTCCCGGGAATTTTTTTTGTCTCACAGTGTAATTTAGACAAAAATAAAAAATGTAGAAAATTAAAATTTTTAATCAAAATTGGATTTTGAATATTTCAAGAAGTATTGAAGGTAGGAGAATTATATTTTTTCAGTTTGCAAAGCTGAATGTCTACTATTGATAAAAATTAAAATGATTCCCAAATTAGAATTTTATAATACTTTTTTTTTATTGGAAAAAATCGTGCCTACATTTATGTGTAGGATGTCAAGAGTTTCTTCCAGATTACTTGTAACAAGTTTATTTATAATAAAAAACCAAAAAATTTACAAAACGACCGTGCAATTTTTTGGCCACATCCGATAATCGGATTTAAAAAAAATTCCTAGTTTTCGACCAATGGTGCATGTAGGGTGGACCTACAAAAATCTCCAATATTTATTTCACAGCCTTTCTCAATGTCTCTTTTCTCCGAAACAATCAAAGTTTTTATCAAATACTTAATAATTTTTTAAAATATATCAAACAAATTAAGAATACTTTTTTCACAAAATATACAAAATTTTCTCATAATTTTAAAAAGTCCAAACTGCAAAATTATTCCTTGCTACAATTTTTGATATATCAAAAAAAAATTGTTTTTCATATGAATTGTAATAAAGTTTTCTTTCAAAAACAATAAAACAAACTGATTTTTGGCAAGTAATAAAGAAGTTATGTACTAACGAATAAAAAAAAAGTCAGGGCCAAAAATAAAAAATAAATTTTTCAAGTAAGACAACTTGGAAACTGAAAGAGATAAAATGATACTCTAAGCATGTTCAATTTTTATTTCTTAACGTAGATTGTCCTGCTGAAAAAATTATTGAAATCGGTCCCTATTTACAAAAGTTACAAGCTCCGAAAGAATTTCGATAACCGCACTTTCCCACTTTGAGGCTCCTTGGAGCTATCCTGTCTTACAAAAGGGTACCTCAAAATATGCTTTCTCAACACTTCTACTTTCCAAAACAGTTGGTTTCATCGAAATCGGTTGTCTAGTTCAAAAGTTGCGGACTTTTTACCACTTTTTTTTTTAATTCACGCCACTGTGCAATGTAAGAATTTTATTTACTCTAAACTTAATACATATGACATTGAACTTGAAATTCGATTAATTTTTTTTATTTACGCTAAATACTTTTTTTTTTATTTTTTTGTTGGTCAGCAGGAATGGACATTAAATTTTCTTGTTTGTATTAAATAATTTGTATAAAAAGCAATTGTAACATGAATACTGTGTGAAGTAAACTGTTGGTTAAACAATTTATAATGTGAATTTTAAATTGATTTTTTTTGTATTGATTTGTGGCTGGGTTTGATAACCAAAAGTTTGTCAAGATTGCAAAATTCCGTGGGAACAGTAAATATACCATTGATTTGTTGTATTGCCACATTAATGCTGACCCTTAGAATAAGTTAGTATATAAGTTGGAGATTTTGTAAATACAATTCAGAAATAATTGATCAAGCAAAGAAGTAAGATCTTTCTTTTCTCAATCAAAATCGGCACTTCTGGTGCTGAAGAAAAGCGGCTGCAGAGCTTAGTAATACTGAAAAATACACACACAATATTTAAACACATTATATGGCGATCCTGCCAATCTAAATTTATTTTTCCAAAAGACTTAAAAAGAAAAGTCAACGAAATTTTCAAACGCTGGCAAAAGTTTATACACGAGGAGTACGTTCCAAAAGGAACACCAATTGAAGAACCACCAACCTATACACCCACCGACTCCAAAGTCTGCTGGCCCTAAGCCAATCACAATAGAGCATTATCAGGCTAGACAGAAAAATTACAAACAACAATTACAAAACTTCAGGAACCAAGCAAAAACCAAAAAGAAGAAAGGAAGAAAAAACGTAAAATTTCAAAAAGGACCTTCAGCGCATAATAGGCATTAGTCAGGAAAATCAAAAACAAACATTAATACAGCAACTGATAGAACTTAGAAGAACCGGTTGGAGAAACTAGACATCAACCACCATACTCAATAAATAAAAATATTTTTTTCCTTAATCAGGTTTAATTCAAAATGTTTCCTTAAATTTTATAATATGTTAAGATTTTATACATTTTAAATAAATTAATATAAATAAATATAACATTAAGTTGTACTTTAAAGATTTTGAAATAAAAATTAGAAAATTTGGCTTTCAACCCCAATGTTAAATTTAATGAATCTAGGACAACATACTTTTCAGTTAACCGAGGAAGATAGAATAGAATATACATTAGAACAACTCAAAACTATAGTTTATATATATATTGTTCGTATTGAATTACATATCTCGTGCCCGTACGGAACCCTTCGTGCGCGGGTCAAAGTCGCACTTCACTGAATTTATTTATATTAAGATTTCATAAAGAGTTTTAATGCCGCTAATAACAAAAAATCATCCGTTGAATACATACTTAAGTACATGCAGCGTGACTGTTTGACCGACTAAAGTGGCAAATTGCCACTTTTTCGACTGCCTTGCAACTTCTTCGACTGCTTTTGCCACTTTTTGTCTCCCTTTTTTAGAGTGAATTATATAAAAATACTTTAAAAATAAAAAGTTTAGTGTAGTTTTCTCATTTTTTTTAATTTTGCCCCTATTTCCTTTTTGGTGCCACTTTTTGAAAAATGTCATCAGTCACCCTGAGTACATGCAATCGCACACAACGAACACAAAATAAAACAAGTAAGAGTGCTATATTCGGCTGTGCCGAATCTTATATACCCTTTACCAAAGTGCGTTTATGTAGTATAGAGATACATACATAAGCACAGAGATATGTAGGTACATATTCATTTTGTGAAAAAATTCATACTTTTTTTCTAGTGCAATTTTTAGGTTTTTGGCATTATGTTTAATTTGGTGCTTTTTTAAGTTTGGCGATTTTTTTTCATATAGGCAATTTTTTTTTTGGTTTTGGCGATTTTTTTCGGTTTTTGGCGTTTTTTTAATTTTGGCGATTTTTTCGTTCCGGCGATTTTTTTATTTTTTATATATTTAATTTTTTTATTTTTTAGTTGACACTTTTTTCTCGTTTTAGCGATTTTTTTCGGTTTTTGGCGTTTTTTTATTTAGGGGATTTTTTTCTTTCTGGCAATTTTTTTGATTTTGAAAATTTTTTTTCATTTAGGCGATTTTTTTATTTTTTGGCGACTTTTTTTCATATAGGCAATTTGTTTTTTGTTTTGATGATTTTTATTTCTTTTTGGCAATTTTTTTAGTTTTATAGTTGTGATATTTTGTAGAAAAAAGTTTATAAAACGCAACTAAATTTATTTATATTTTTAAATATACATATTTTTAAAATTAAATGTTTTTTACAAAGTTTAACAAAAGAATAATGAAAATTTTTTAAGTGACAATTATAAAAATGAAAATGTAATCATTTTTATATATACTTATCAAGTACATAAATTTAAAGTAAATTTGTTTCACTACAGTTTTGACAGTTTTTTCTCCTTTTGGCGATTTTTTCGGTTTTTGGCGCTTTTTAATTTTGGCATTTTTTTTTTGTTCTGGCAATTTTTTTGACTTTGACGTTTTTTTTTGATTTAAGCGATTTTTTATTTTTCGCCGATTTTTTTCATATAGGCAATTTTTTTTTGTTTCGGCGATTTTTTTCGGTTTTTTGCGTTTTTTTTATTTTTGGCGACTTATTTTCAATTTGGCGATTTTTTTTTGCATTTAGGCGTTTTTTTTTAATTTTTGACGTTTTTTGTTCATATAAGCATTTTTTTTTGTTTTGGCAATTTTTGCGGATTTTTGTCATTGTGGGGATTTTGTTTTTTTGTTTTGACACCTTTTTCTCGTTTTGGCGATTTTTTTAGGTTTTTGGCGCTTTTTTAATTTTGGCGATTTTTCTTCGTTTTGGCGATTTTTTTGATTTTGCCGATTTTTTTCATATAAGCGATTTTTTTTTAATTTTTGCCGATTTTTTTCATATAGGCAATTTTTTTTTTTGATTTGGCGATTTTTTTCGGTTTTCGGCGTTTTTTTTAATTTTGGCGATTTATTTTCGTTTTGGCGATTTTTTGGATTTTGGCGATTTTTTTGGATTTTGGCGATTTTTTTTCATTTAGGCGATTTTTTTTAATTTCTGGCGATTTTTGTTCACATAAGCATTTTTTTTTTGTTTTGGCGATTTTTTTCGGTTTTTGGCGTTTTTTTAATTTTAGCTTTTTTTAATTTTGGCGATTTTTTTTCGTTTTGGCGATTTTTGAAAATTTTTGGCGATTTTATAATTTTCGGATTTTTTAGTTTGACCGTTTTTGAAAATTTCAAGAGTTTAACTCTTACGGTTTGCAAGATATAGCAATTTTTTAAAATTACATAGTCAAAATTGCATTAACTGATGGACCACCCTTTAATATACATTTTTTTAATTTTAGTGTTAATTGTTGTAGCCTATATAAAGATACACTAATTTTACAAATTTCAAGTGTCAATATACATATGTACACACATACATACAATTGTATGTATATTACATTAGATTTTAAAAGTTTTCGTCACTCATTTTGGAACACCCTTTAATTTTTAGCTTTTATATATTTGTTGTTGTAGCGACCAAAGTTCTTCATATACTGTCCAAATTTCAGACCCGTAGCTTTTACCGTTCCTGAGAAAATAGCCTTCTTCCTAAAACATCAAATATGTTTAATTATTAGGAAAAAAATTAAAGTTTTCCAACCCTGGAAATGTTTTTTTAATTTGTTAAGTTTTTAAAATTTTTTTTTAATTATAAATACCAATTTTATTCATACCGAAGTATAAAATAAGTTAATTTAATAAAAAAGTAATAAAAATTTGTTCTCGGTAGTTTTTTTGTATGGGAAAATGGAGTTTGAGTTTTCCAGCTCTGAAACCGTCTGCCCGATTTTGCTGATTTTCAATAGCAAAATTTTTCGGAAAATTTCTGACACACCAGTCCAAGAACGACGTCTCTAGCTCTTCTGGGAGCTTGGGAAAACCGATTTCACGTACAGACAGACGGACATCGCTTGTTCGTCTTCCCTATGCATAAGGATCCAGAATATATATACTTTATGTGTCGCTTATTAATATTGTAGAAATTACAAACGGAATGACAAACCTGTATATACCCTTTTACCATTTTTTGGTAAAGGGTATAAAAAAAGCTGATTGACGATGTTATTTGTACGTCTCCGAAAAAACATCAATTAATCGATACTAACACATTCTTACCGATTGGTGGTTTTTTTGTACCTCTCCTGGGCACTTTGGGCACCAAAAATAGTCAAAATGACGATAAATCGTCAAATCTGGCAGCCGTGCTTCTGGGTAATATAGGAAAGAAGTTTTTACATACAAAAGGTGTTTTTAGTTTTTACTTTTGCAGTAAAATGCAGCAAATGAGTAGTTACTGCAAATAATTTTAAAATTTACTCTCGAAAAGAGCTGTTACTGAAAAAAGTACGCGAACGGAAAAATAGTAAAAATAAGTAAAATTGTAGAAACAGCTGATTCCAACTCTACATAGTGTTGAAAAATGTATAAGCTTTTGACCATTCAATTTTTTTTTCTTATTGGTACCTACTCGTGTGCAAAATAAAAGGATTAATAAAATAAACAGTAAAATATGTATGTATATTAACATTTATAATTGTTATGCTTTGCAAATTAATTATTTTTAATGACTCACAATTTTTATTTGACCTTTTCTCAAATTTTTCACTTTTCAATTGCTTATTTTTCATTTGTTCACATTTTGAATCATATGTTTTTATCTTGCTAAGCTTTACTACGACAAAAATTTGCAAAACATTCAGTCGAGAACTGTTACTTTCCTCTCTCAATTTTTGCTCTCATTTACTGCACTTTGGGTACGTGTTGCGTGACGGCATCCGTAAGGTCAGGTGTTGGGAATCCCTGAAAGGTTGGTGGGCAGAGTGAAGGCGCTGCGAACGGACTCAAAGACTGCTGGGAAAGAATTCTTCGTATTAATTAAGCGTTGCTGATTTGCAGGATAATGCGCTTTTACCTGAGCATATTGGTGTTCTGTTGTTCTCACTTTGGTGATTTGTTTTTTTTACTCTCACATAGGAAGAACTAACGCCATCAGCATGAGCACATAGTGGCATGAGTTATAGGACTATGTGGAGAAACGCTGGTGTGCTCCTTTAACATGCCCTGCAGACCCAGCAAGTCCTTCTTTGGCGTGTGTTTTTCTTGTCGCAGAGACGGGCTGCTAAGGCTACGACATTCGCGAACATCAATAAATACAAACAAATTTTTTTTTGGCTTTTTGATAATCACTCTCGTCTTGCAGCATGGCGTATGATTTTTGTTGTGGTTCCAATTAAATTTTTAATATATGATGAGTGGCTGCGTTTTTTTGTTTTTGAGCAAATGTTTGCCAGCTGTGACCGTGCCTTAAGTATAAAAAACAGGCAGTAACAAGTTGTGTAAACCAATTAATAAAGAAGGTCTGGTCGTCATTGGACGTATTGTTGCTTAATGGCTGCTACATATAGCAAAATTTAACATTCATGTCGATATTTTTTCTTAACTTTTATAGGTTTTTCACAATAATACACGATTAAAAAAAAATAAGTCACGCAAAATCCACGTTGTTTAGGTGAAAGAAAAAGTAAAAATAAAAAAATAATGATGGCAGACATAGTGCTGATGGTGGATGAATGGTTTCCTGACAAATGGAAAAGTAACTTGTAGATTTTTTTTAATTCTGAGGGAAATATCGTTATGTTTTTTTTGGCAAGTAATAAGTAAAGTAAAGAAAGTAACAGGTAGCCATTTATACTGTGTACTTACTGGGGAAAAATTGTGTTTTTTAATAAAATATCTTTACATAAATAAAATAAAAACAGATAAAAATTTATATATATTATTAGCAAAAACAGGAAAAAAGTACGGAAGAAAATTAACAAGTTTGACAGAAAAGGTAAAGTAATTTATATGGTTAGCAAAAGAGTGCCAAAACTGAAAAGTAATATAGGTATGTGTTAATATAATAAGGTAGACAAGTGATACAGGCAAATCATTGTTGGGTGATACTGATTCCCTTGAATACCAAAAGGATCAAGTGTGGGTAACTGGTGATACAGGGCACAGTGCAGAGACCATAAAAAGTAAAGCCGGATAAAAGTAAGTCTCCCATATCGTATATTTTTAAAAGAAAAGCCCAAAATTTGACGCCCAAACGTAGTGGCGCGAAATTCAGTTCGCCAACCATATAAATCAATTGCATGCGCTCCATTTTTCCCGCCAAAGATACGTGTCCAGAAACGTTTATATATATATAAAAAGAAAGAAAAGTTAAGTAAATAGAGCACCGCTAATTTTTTTTGTTAAATGTTTGGTTAAGTGATATATGTATGTTCAAATGTAATTGAACATAATTTTAAGATTCCTTTAGTTCATAGAAATAAAGATAAGTTTCGTTCTAAGTGCTAAGTCTAAATTACGGTTTACTAATATAATTTCGTTTAGGTTTTATTTTATCAGTCTATACACATTTTATTTGTTTAGGCTACATACATTTTATGATACACACATTTTATGCACACATGCTTAAGCATAGTTTTATATCCACCAATTTCTTGTGTTACTTAAACTAATGTATGTTTTGTATTTACTTAGGCTAGTTATAAATATTCAAGAGATCAAATAGTTTTATCTCTACCAATTTTAGAACTGTAATATTTTATTCTTGTGTATGTTTTGTATTTACTTAGGCTAGTTTTAAATATCAAAAATAATATGAAAATAACCTTGAAAAATATATGTAAGCAATTAGATAAGAAATATTAGATTTAAGATTTTCATCGTTAGTATTTAAGCAGAAATATTTTAAAAATAAACCAGTGTCTTACAAACATTCAACCTGTTAAATAGTTTAATTTAACATTTGGTCCTTCGACAAAAAGAACTAGTGACTAAAAAAAAATATTATTAAAAAATTGGCATTATACAAATATTAAAATGGCAAATAAAGAAAAGCTTTTCGAAAGGCAGAAAGAATTGGGCGACGAAATTGTTGCTATTCGGGAAAAGCTGGCTCAAAAAACATTACGTAGTACGAGACTCCCAGAAATCAATAAAAGAGTAAATAAAATTGAAATTGAATTTGCGGAAAATAACACAAAACTTCTGGCATATGGCATTACATCAGAAGATTATTTTGAAAAAAATTACTATGAGGCATTATCAGGAATTCTAACAGAGATTCAACTTCTAATAAAAGAAGCCATGAAGCAAGAAGAATCAAATAACGTTCCAGAATCTTCTCAAACATCAAGAGAAAACAATAAATTAGAAAAATTAATAACTACTGATTCAGATGAGGAATTATGGGAACAATTTGTTGAAATGGCAGATTGGTTAACTGACTGGTTTGATGAAATATCAGCTAATGTGGCCGATATGTCCAACAAAAAACTTCAAATAAAAGAAAAATATTTAGAAGCTAGATATCAAAAGCTTCAAAATATGTATCACAATTTAAGTGAATCAAAAAAGCCAAAAAATATGCATCAAATTATGCTTAATGCCGAAAACACATATTTTAGTGCTCTCGAGCTTATTACAGATTGCATGAATGAGCCAATGCAACAACAAAGCAACATAAATAAAGAAGAATATTCAAACTCAGCACATTTAGGAAAAATTGAAATTCCTGAATTTAGTGGCAATATAAATGAATGGTCATCATATCATGATTTGTTTAAAAGCCTGGTGCATGACAACAAGAACCTTTCTAATGTGGAAAAGATGTACAGGTTAGTAACATCACTTAAAGGCGAAGCTAAAAAATTAGTGCAACATCTAAAAATCACCAACAACAACTATCAAGCAACGTTCGACATTCTCAAACAAAGGTACGAAAATCGTAGATTGTTATTTACAAATCAAGTAGATATTTTACTTGATCAACCAATGGCTAATAGCGAATCATCAGCAAGCTTGAAGCAGCTATTAGATACAACAAATAGCTGTATGTATGCTCTTAAAAGTATGGACATTAAAATAGAAGATGCTGAACCGTTAATAGCGCGTATTGTTATCAGAAAATTAGATAAAGACGGTTTGCGATATTACGAACAAACAGTCAAAAAATCTAAAGAAATTCAAAGTCTTAAGGACATATTAAGTTTTTTGGAACAACAAGTTCAAGCATTAGAAACAGCTTCCAAAGGGCAAGAAAAAAGAGTAAATAAAAAACTATTTGAAACTGGAAAAGTTTCTAATGTGATGTACTCAATAAGAAAATGTTGTTTACATTGCAATATGGATAACCATACAACTGTGGTTTGCAGAAAATTCTTGGCATTACCGATTTATGAACGAAGAAAACTTGCTTACAATAATAAATGGTGTTTTAAATGCTTGGATCATAAAAACAACAAGTGGTGTTCAAATAATGTTAAGTGTTGTTATTGCAATAAAGGTCATCATAAGATTTTACATCTGAATGAAGAAAAAATTAAAGAATCAAAACCTAACAATTCAGCAATGACTACCAAAAATTTAGCAACTTCAGTACTTCTAGCAACTGCCCAGGTAAAAGTACATGCAACGAATGGGGAAGCAGTAATCCTAAGAGCATTAATCGATCAGGGTTCTCAAGTAACAACAATATCAGAAGAAGCATCCCAGATCTTATCATTGCCACGTATTAAATGCAAAACAGAAATTCATGGAATCGGCAGTACTCTGGTTGGACTGTCTAAAGCGAAAACAAAATTAATCTTGAAACCAAGATTTATAAGTAACCATGAAATCGAAGCAAATGCCCTTATTTTGCCAAAATTAACGGGGGCACATCCAAATCAGTCATTTGAAATTAATATTGAAGATTGGAACAACTTTATTCTGGCGGATCCAGCATTCAATAAATCTGATCGAATAGATATTGTTATTGGAGGTGACATTATACCTCATATATTGCAAGAAGGATTACACAAAAAAGGTAGTATCTTAGCACAATCAACAATTTTTGGCTGGATATTGTCTGGAGTAATTTGCAAAGCTGCAAAACCATCAAAAGTATTAGCAGCCATAACTAACTTGGAAAGGTTCTGGGAGTTAGAAGAACTTCCTGAGATAGGCGAATGCCGTGAAGATGAATTTTGCAAAAAACATTATGAGAAAACAACCAAGGTTGATGCAGAAGGCCATATAGTAGTTAAATTGCCACTTAAAGAAGACCACGAGTTGGGAGATTCCAGAAGGCAAGCAATGGCAAGGTTTTTGTCTCTTGAGAGAAAATTCGATCGAGAGCCGGAACTAAAAAAAATTATGTAAAATTTATGAACGAGTATTTAAATCTTGGCCATATGGAAGAGGTAGAGGAGAAGTGCAGCGGGAAGTATTATTTGCCACACCAACCTGTAATAAGAGAAAACAGCTTAACAACAAAATTGCGTGTGGTGTTCGACGCGTCTGCTAAAACAACAAATAAAAGAAGTTTAAACGATGTGATGTTTGCAGGTCCTAAACTACAAAAGACCTTTTCGATATCATAATAAAATGGAGGCTATGGAGATATGTTATGATAGCTGATGTTGAAAAGATGTACCGTCAGGTAAAAATAGCAAACGAAGACCAATCGTATCAACATATATTATGGAGAGAAGACAAATGCAAACCTATAAAAGAGTATAAATTAACAACTGTAACATATGGCATGTCATCGGCACCATTTTTAGCAGTAAGATCACTGTTCTACATTGCTGACCACATTTCAATTAAAGATGAACTAATTAAGAAAATAATAAAAGAAGACTTCTATATGGATGATCTAATGACAGGAGCAGATGATGTTCAGCAATGTAAAAACATACAGCATCATATACAAACACAGCTAAACATCACCAAGGAAAATACAGTCATTCAAATAAAAGATGACGAAACTGTTAAAACTTTAGGCCTACAATGGGAACCGGCCAAAGACGAGTTTCATTTTGAGGTAAATTTTACACAGAACTATAAAATAACGAAAAGGCAAGCTCTTTCAGATGTGGCGAAAATCTTTGATCCTTTGGGTTGGATGTCTCCGGTTACTGTACTAGCGAAACTATTTATTCAAAAACTATGGTTGCTGCAGTCTTCCTGGGACGAAGTGTTATCAGATGAGTTTCAAGATGAATGTATGAATTTTCAAAAAATGTAATCGCTCTTCAAAAAATCCATATCCCAAGATGGGTAAAAACAACGTGCGAGATTAAATTGGAAATTCACGGGTTTTCAGATGCTTCTGAAAAAGCTTATGCAGCTGTAGTTTACGTTAAACAAAATGAATCGGTTAAGCTACTAACAGCTAAAAGTAAAGTAAACCCGATTAAAAACAGGAAGACTCTGCCAAAATTAGAACTGTGCGCTGCTCATCTTCTAAGCAAGCTCTTAAATAGAGTAATTCGTATTTTTAATCGACAATACAGAGTTTATGCATGGAGTGATTCAACTATAACATTAGGTTGGATTCACAACAATAAAAATAAAGACAAATTTGTAAGAAACAAAGTGAACGAAATAAATACGAATTTGCCTGAGGCGTCATGGCACCATATAAGCAGTAAGGAAAATCCTGCAGATGTAGCTTCTAGAGGTCTTAATGCTGAAAAATTAATACATCACTCTTTGTGGTGGAATGGTCCTAAGTGGTTATTGAAGTCTTCCGAATTCTGGCCGAAATACGAAGATCCAAAAACGACAAATACATTGATGATTGCTGTAAGGTTGGCCAGCTGTAATGTTATTAACAACTTAACATGCAAATACTCTAAACTAGGCAAATTACGAAGAATCGTTGCTTATATACTTCGTTTTGTAAATAAATTAAGGAAGAACGGAAAATATCCACAGCATCTGACCGTTCCAGAACTTGAAATGGCAGAAAAGATAATAATTTTTAACCATCAGCAGGTCGAATTTCATGATGAGATTATAAGACTGAAAAAGGGATTTGCGGTTAGTAACAAAAGCAAAATAGTAAGTCTTTTTCCTTTTTTGGATAAAGACGGCATTCTTCGAGTTGGTGGCAGATTGCATAATTCTGATTTACATTCTAATCACAAACATCCCATAATTTTACAAAAGTCTAAACTTTCATCTTTAATAATTCATCAGACACACATGTTCACGCTCCATGGTAGGAATCGACTTATGGAGTCAACTATAAGACGCAAATATTGGATATTGGGATTAAAAAATGCAGTAAAGAAGTGTATTGGAAGCTGTACAACATGCATTCGCTATCAACAAAATATATCTAAACAACTAATGGGTAGTCTACCAGATTATAGAGTGAATGTTTCACATCCTTTTTCTCATACGGGAGTAGATTACGCTGGACCGATACATTTAAGGTGTTCAAAAGGAAGAGGCCAGAAAAGCTACAAGGGCTATATTGCAGTGTTTGTCTGTATGGCAACAAAGGCAATTCACTTGGAATTCGTGTGTGATTTGACCACAGAAGCATTCCATGCGGCTTTGAGAAGATTCTTTGCAAGAAGAGGCATTAGTTCCCACCTGTATTCTGACAATGGAACTAATTTTGTGGGTGCTAGTAAAAAGTTAGATGCTGATTTTAAAGCAGCAGTTAAAAACAATAGTACACTTATTCCTATTCTAGCTGAACAAAAAATAAATTGGCATTTTATTCCCCCGGCAGCTCCTCACTTTGGTGGGATTTGGGAGTCTGGAGTAAAATCGATGAAGTATCATCTAAAAAGAATAATTGGCGAAACAAAATTGACGTTTGAAGAATTAAGTACTTTGCTGGCACAAATAGAAGCTGTTTTGAACTCCAGGCCTTTGGTTGAAGTAAATGCTGAAGATATTGATGCAGCCGATGTGTTATCTCCGGGTCACTTTCTCATTGGAAGACCAGTAATAGAACCCGGGGAGCATATAGAAAGCGCAGATAAATTGTCACTAAATAAATGGAAGCTTATTCAGCGGTTAAAAAAAGATTTTTGGAAGCGCTGGAAGGAAGAATACCTTGTGACGCTCCAGCAACGAAATAAGTGGAGGCATTCAGCTAAGAATTTGAAAGAAGGAGCAGCAGTTCTGGTCAAAGATGAAAATACTCATCCAGGAAGATGGCCTCGTGGAAGAATAACGGAAGTACACGAAGGAAAGGATGGGAAAGTTCGAGTGGTTGAGATAAGGTATCAAAATAATATTCTAAAACGACCAATCCATAAGGTAATCCAGCTACCGGAAGCAGAAAATTGCAACGAGGACAATCAGGATGGAGCGAGAAGTTTCCATACAAGAATTGAACGACCGAACGGAAGTAACTGTCTGAAATCCCTTTTATTATGGTGTATGTTCTTGATGTTAACAGTAGGAGTAGTAAACTCTGCATCACTAAAGAATGGTATGGGTGCTGAAATAAAGGAAATACCTCTGGATACAGCGCTGCATCTGGATAATATTGGAACGATTAACATTTTAAACTCTAAATGGACCTTAATAGTACATTATGATTTAGATCAATATTTTGAGGAGATAAAACGAATCAAAAGACTGAAAGAAAAACTTGAAAACCAATGTTCCAAGTTAAGAAATTATAAAGAGGCTTGCGAAATGATAGTATGGTCAGTCAATAGAAGATTCAGCTTAATAGACCATAATAACAATCTGTTGCTGAAGAAGGAAAGACAAAAAAGATCGCAATTTGAATTTGTTGGCTCGATTTATCATATAGGCCGACTTCCTAAACGCAAGTTGTAATTCATAATTTAAAAAAATGCGTGTGCAATGCTAAACATGTCTTAAGTGCAACCTTGCGTTGCAGAGAAATTTTTTGCATTTTGTCGGCCTTTAGGAAAGTCGCTATGCAAGTCATACATATGTTTGCCTACAAAATAAAAATGATGCGCGATTTTGACAACTGATACTCATCAAAATGAGTTGCCAAACGATTAGGAACATTGGACGTTGCCATAAAGTTTACAAATGCGTTTACGAAGTGTATGCATTGTAAATATGCAGTGCAGCTTGCGTTTAGGAAGTCGGCCATACTTTTTGGAATGATGGATGCAGAGGATCGGAAATTAATGGAAGAAAATATGAGAAATATTTTCCAGAATGAGGATAAATTACAACAGCTCGCGAAGCAGCAGACTTCCATTGTGAACTCTACAATAAATGTGCTAAAGAAAACAACTGAGGAAGTAAACGATAATTTCAGTAAAATGTACCAGCAGTTGAAGCGGTTCTATGAGGAAGTGCAAAGCGACACCAATACTGAGCGATTGATTGTTATGTTTCAAGTGATGACTACTCAGCTACATTTAATGATCGATGAGTGCAATGAAGTTCAGTCATCTATTATCAATTTGTTAGTTGATGTTAACCACGGCCATATCAATCCAGATCTTATAACTGCTGCACAAATGCAGCAGGAACTGTCAAACATTGAAAAACTATTACCGAAGGATCTGATTTTGCCCGGAACAAAAACAGGTACAGAACTGAAAGAAATTTACAGTTCTATGGTGGCTAGGGGTATTGTGATAGATAACCGTTTGGTAATACAGGCAGAAATACCATTGTATAACATACATTCTTCAGAAATTTACGAAGTCATTAGGCTTCCAGTTGATGGAAATGGCCCTGCAATGATACCTATAGTAGACGGTGATTACATCGTATATAATTTTGCAACGAACTTATATTTTTTGATGTGGCAATCTCAGCTTAATGTTTGTGCAAAAAACCATCAAGGGCAATATAACTGTAAAGAGAAATTTCCTTGGAAACCTGCGGTAGAGCGATCTTGTGAAGTTTCAGCTTTAAAACAATCCAGGCATGCTGAGTGTTATTTTCAGGAAACTCCAAGAAAATGTATCTGGAAAAAATTATCAAGAGAGAATCAATGGATTTTCACGGTGTTCGATCAGTTTACATTAAGCATAGACTGCGGAAATAATGCACGTGATTGGTTAACATTACCTTCAAAAGGAATACTGAATCTGCCAGCTGGTTGTACAGCAGTGTATGAGGGAATAACTTTGTCTTCTTCTCAACATTTTACAACCAAGAAGAAAACTTCAATTCAGACATCATCATGGGGCGTAGAATTTCAGCAAGCAAACAATAAACTGGTGAAGCCATTTGATGTAACTATAATCAATAACTCCAAAGATATACAAAATATACAACAAGATCTACAGAAGATGCAGGCCGACAACACTGAACTGATGAAAATGAAATATCACCATATATCCGGACATACATCATTTATTTTAATTATTATTATCATTACAATCATAATTTTTATCTACCTCAAGAATAAATGCAACAACAGTAAAAAGACCGTAGTTAAGTTAGATTTTTCACCGCCAATGCCTTTAAATGCCCGGCAGAATGTTCAAATGTAATTGAACATAATTTTAAGATTCCTTTAGTTCATAGAAATAAAGATAAGTTTCGTTCTAAGTGCTAAGTCTAAATTACGGTTTACTAATATAATTTCGTTTAGGTTTTATTTTATCAGTCTATACACATTTTATTTGTTTAGGCTACATACATTTTATGATACACACATTTTATGCACACATGCTTAAGCATAGTTTTATCTCCACCAATTTCTTGTGTTACTTAAACTAATGTATGTTTTGTATTTACTTAGGCTAGTTATAAATATTCAAGAGATCAAATAGTTTTATCTCTACCAATTTTAGAACTGTAATATTTTATTCTTGTGTATGTTTCGATTTACTTAGGCTAGTTTTAAATATCAAAAATAATATGAAAATAACCTTGAAAAATATATGTAAGCAATTAGATAAGAAATATTAGATTTAAGATTTTCATCGTTAGTATTTAAGCAGAAATATTTTAAAAATAAACCAGTGTCTTACAAACATTCAACCTGTTAAATAGTTTAATTTAACAATATATATAAGTAAGTAAGAAACAGTTTTTATGTAAAAAGTGTAATTGTTAGTGCCTAAACGAAAGAAAATTTTTGTAGAAACCATTTTTATACATACATAAGTGTATATATATATATATATATATATATATATATATATATATATATATATATATATATATAAATTAAAACTTTATATGTTTATTTTCATTAAAAAAATATTTTTTTGGGAGCTTATGCTCCTTTATTTACACTAACTTAAAACTAAAACTGCATTATATTTTTATTATAATTTAATTTATCGTTGCACCACATCACCTGATGCTTTTCCTGGAATTGCACAAAAGTATGTTGCATCGTAGACATGGTGTCAGCGAATTCCTTGTTGTTTGTGGGAAGATTTTGTGCGCTTCTTTGTTCTTTGTCAGCAGTAGCGGAGTTTAAATGGGAAATGTGTTAACTAATCCCCCTCTAAAAGTTCATACGTCCTCGTATGAACCGTTTTTTAGAAAAAGGGTAAGCTGTGGATACTTCTAGCTTTGGATGTTGTAACTGCAGGATTTTCTGGAGTCTCTTCATTACAAGGATGTTCAGTATCTTTCTGATCTTTATTTGGAGATTTTTTTCTGCATATTCTTGCTGTAGCAATAGAAATAGTTGTTAAAACTGTCACCATTAATATAACATTTAGGTAAAGATTAAGGTTGCTGTGGCTTTTTAGCTTTTCGATAGTTCTTGAGTTATTAAAGTTTATGGTTTTCATCATTTGTAGAGAGAGTGTTTCTTCTTCTGCTTCAATAAGGACTGGTTGAACCAGCGCAGGAAGTGGTTTCGAACCTGTTATCTTAGTTGTTTTATAAGTTCTTCCGTCTACTTTGATTGACGAGTTTATGTGGTGAATAATAAATGTACCTTTCAATTGGACCGCTGAACCTTCGACTTCTATTTCGCCTGCGAATTGGTTAAGTAATAACATGTCATCTTCAATCTCTTCCACTGTTGGGATATGGTCGTTGTTTGTTGTGGCGCATTTTGAGGGTTGGCTTGTTGTTGGGAATGCTTATAATGTCAGTTTCCTGAAGTCTATCACTACTCTGTATTTTCTATTGCCTGAAGCGTCTTCTTTCTTAGGAACCACCCAAATTGGTGAATTATAAGGAGAACGTGATGGTCTTATTATCCCATCATTGAGTAATTTTTCAATTTCTTTATCAACTACGCCTTTCAATGCCAATGGATAAGGATAGGTTCTTGTATAAGTAGGAGTTTCAGTGGTGGTCCTTATTTCACCCACAACCTTTGTGGTATAGGTCAGTCTATCATCAGGCTCAGAAAAGAGATTTTTATGTCTATTTGTCATGTTTCTTAAAGCATTCGACTGATATTGTGAAAGGTGTCCTGTTTTGATGTCAAGGTGGTTCACGTCATGGGATATGTATTGGTATATAGGTATTTTTATATTACCTTTAACAGTAAAATAACTTTCTGAGGCATAGATCACGGCCGAAATATCTTTCAGAGTGTCGTTCCCCAAAATTGCGTCAAAAGTGCGCAATCCTGGCAAAAGGAAAAATTTAATTGGTCCATTAATGGGGCCAAAAAATTCAAATAGGAATGCTGTGTAATTTCAACATCACCAGATATTGATTTTGCGAAGAAATTACCTCCGTTCGGTAAAGGATTTGTTATTAAGCAAGGTTTGATATAATTCTTATTACTAGCAGTATCTAAAAGGACTTTCAAGCTTTTCCCGTTACTCAAACATACCTTGAAGTAAGGTAAGGAGGAACTATTTAACCAAAAAAATTCATATCTGCATTTAAATCTTCAATGGAATATGCATCAAAATCATTTCCGGTTTCCTCTACCCTCTCAGGATGATCAGAAGTCAAATCTTCAATGTTTTCTCGCTCGATTACTTCCCCGTAACAAACTTGATCCGAAAAGTTATCTGGAGCTTCGTCTGCTTGTTGGAAGCAATCAACATTGTTCTGTCCTCCTGTTCCTAGATGGAAAGTTCGCTGAAATTTATTTGCGGGGCCCTGATAAGACTCATGTGGTCTTTTAATTGTGTTATTAAATGGAGGTCTATTGACATAGTTCACCTGCTTAGTCTGGACGGAACGATCCACATCCATTGGTACAGGACCTCGAATATTATTGGAATTTTGTTGCTGGTAAAGTTGAGATGGAACATTCGCATTTGTGTTCCTATTTTGATATAGATTAAAAGGTGGTCGATTTTGGTGTTGATATTGATAAGTTTGAATAGGCATTGGTTTCGGAGCTAATCTTGTTGGTATTGGTGGTCGATATAACCCACCGGTATAGGCAAGTTCAGGATAGAATTTTGGGCGTGCACCCAATTGTGATGGCTGGTGTTTTTGAGGGATCAATCTTTGTCCATGTGCATGGTTTATGCGGTACGACATGTTATCTAACTTAAGGCACATGTGTAGTGCCTGAGGGAGAGATGATGGTTCCCTAACACTAAGAAGTCTGGGCAAATCACCCCTTAATCCCCGGATGAACGTGTCCAAAGCCTTTTCCCTATAAGCGCTAGTCATAGCACACAAACTAGAGGAGTCTAATTCCAGGCATGCAACCTTATCAAGAATTAATGATAAGTGCTGGTAAACAGCCTGGTAAAATTCAGTAATAGATCTATTTCCCTGACATAACGTTGTCATTTGGTATTCTAGCGTACCTATGTCCCGTTTATCTGAGTAGTGCATCATTAAGCACTTCCTCATTTTCCCCCAATCTAGTGGTGTTCTGCATGAGTCGAGAGCAGTATCTGCCTCGCCCACTATTTTTGTCCGTATAGTATGTAAAATTGCGTAATACCTACTAGTCCCTTTTATGGATTCAAAAAGTTGTAGAGCTCGGTCAACGGACTTCCGCCATGATCCGAACTCACCTGCTCTTCCTGAAAATTCTCTGATTGATTTATAATGTCTGGAATCTTATCTAACTCTTCCAGTCTAACGTCACCTATGGGATGATCACTATCATCCTCAAGTGATTCCTTGTCAAAAAATTCGCTAACTATTGCTTTTATTTCTTCTTTTTGGGCCTGAGAAAAGCCCTCTGCTCTACTACTTGTACTAGCTGAGTCCGTCACATTATTTCTGCCTAGCGATAGTACCCTATTCATTCTTGCGGTAATGTCGTCAACTTTGTCTGGCATTTTTGATTGTATGGGTTATTTAGGGTAAGGTAAGGATAATTTCTCTTAGATTGAACAATTCACAAATGTTACTCACCAAAGCATTTGTTCAAAAAATCGTCCTTGTTCCAGCTGGTTTTGTTTCCAAAGTATGTTAGATTCTTCAAATGTTTTAATTTCAAATATCTAATATTTAAAATTTTATTTCTCACATCAATTCAATTAAGTTATTTTAATTTTAAAAATTCCACAAGTATTTTCAAATTAATATATTTTTCTCAATTTTTTCTAAATAATTTTAATATTATTTCTCAAAATTTTCACAAATATATTTGAAATATTTTATTTCCAAATTTTTAAATTTTTGTTTTTAATTTCTTTACTTTAATTGAATTTATTCTTTTAAAATCATCAACATTGCCACAAATATTCTTTATTTAACTTTAATTATTTCTTCCTTTAATTTAAAATTCACAAGTTGAAGAAAAAAATTTTATTTATTATTTTGAAAAAACATTAAATTCTTTTTTAAATTTTCACAAATATTAAACTTAAATAAAATAATTTTTACAAACATTAAACATTTTTCATTTATCCTTTGTATTCTTACTTTTAAGCTTTAATTTATGTTATTTTTTATTCAAATAATTTTCACAAATATTTAATTTAACTTTCTTTCATTTATCTTTGTATTCCTGCTTTTAAGCTTTAATTTACATTTCTTATTTTTTATTCAAATAATTTTCACAAATATTTAATTTAATTTTTCATTTATCTTTGTATTCATGCTTTTAAGCTTTAATTTATATTTCTTATTTTTTATTCAAATAATTTTCACAAGTATTTAATTTCCATTCATCCTTTTAATTCTTCCTTTTAAACTTTAATTTATATTTCTTTTTTTCAGCTAATTTTCACAAATTTTTAACTTCAAATTTTTCATTTATCTTTTTTTCAACTTTCTTAAATTTTATCTTTATTTTTTCATGATTTCTTTTAATTGCACATTTTTATTTTATTAATTTTATTTTTCACATTATTTATTTATTGGTTTCAATTTTGTTTTTTTTAATTCCTTAACTAACTTAACCTATGGCTTGAGGGGCTGTGACATCGAATCACCCCTTTTCAACGCGTACTCAGGAACCTCCTCAAGGCTTTTTGTTAGGACCTTTAACAAGGGTCCCTGCTCGGGCGCCAATTAAAACTTTATATGTTTATTTTCATTAAAGAAATATTTTTTTGGGAGCTTATGCTCCTTTATTTACTGAATGTTGAATTAACACTAACTTAAAACTAAAACTGCATTATATTTTTATTATAATTTAATTTATCGTTGCACCACATCACCTGATGTTTTTCCTGGAATTGCACAAAAGTATGTTGCATCGTAGACATGGTGTCAGCGAATTCCTTGTTGTTTGTGGGAAGATTTTGTGCGCGTGTTCTTTGTCAGCAGTAGCGGAGTTTAAATGGGAAATGTGTTAACTTATATATATGTATATATATATATACATATATATATATGTATATATAAATATCGATATACATACATACATATATATATATATATATATATATATATATATATATATATATATATATATATATATATATATTGTTACGTAAAAATATTCCTACAGGGTTAATGCAAAGAACTATCTAGAAGTATTTAACTAAAGCACTAAACGTACACACATATTCACGTGCAAGCACTATAGCAACAACAATTGTGTACAAAGCTGCAGACATACAGGTATACAAATAAAGGTGCGAGCACTTATGGTAACCACCCTGTACTAAAAAATAGCACACTGCACTACCAACATACAAGTCGTTACTTTGAAAATTCAAAGACTAACGGCCAATCGAATCACCTACAAACATCTAGAAACGGCGACATGAATTTTCCCCATTATGCTAGAAGACTGTGAACATCTGGCTACCAATAAACCAACACGCCTATACGGCCATATCGTTTCTTTTGTGTTGGTCTTTACTAAGTACATGAATGCATGTTGCCACACCATCTGCTTGCGAATATTCTAGATCCGGTTTTGTTTGTATAAAAAGAGCTGCCATATGTGAGAAGTGAGTCAGTACAAATTGGAATTTAGTAGAGTGAACATCGTTGAAAGTAAAAGACATCGTGCCGTGGATAATAACGTTAAGAAGTAAATAAGAAAAGACAAGTTGTAATTGGTTTAGTCAAGAATAAAAGGAAGTTGAGTTGCAAATAAGAAAATCGTGTTGTTATTTATTTTTGAGCAATCAAAAAAACACGTGTGAGCTTTAATAAAATTTAAACGTAACAATATATATATATATATCGGTTAAGAATTCGCGCCCAACATAATTTTTGCTTATTTAGAATTTGTTAAAAAAAATATATAGAATATTTGTGCGGTCCTTAACAGTGAGAAAATACTATAGGTCACCTAAGAGAGTTCCTTTAGGTAGGCGAATAGAGTAACATAAAAGGAAAGTTAAACAGCAGTACAAGTTCTAAATACGAAGGAAACTAGGTAATTTTGTGTTGGCAATTCGGAAGTTAAAATATATAACGAGCATATTCTGATCATTTATGCAGTAGCAAAAGTAGGTTATGTATTAGTTTAAGCAATAATTAGGCCAGTAAGTTTTTGTTCATTTTTTATAAAAGAAATACACAGTGGGAAGTCGTGAACACCCCTGTGTAATAAAAGATACTTTATTTTATTAATTTTTTTTCCGTGAAATTTATAAAGAAAATCAAAACAATAAAAGAATCGATTTAAACAATTTTTGGTCCACAGACCGCTCGAATTTATAAAACGCAAAATATCGAATTTGTGTATTACTTAATTAGCCCTAGTAAGGTGAACAAATTGTATAGTTACTAAGCCATTTTTATTATACATATAAATAGATAGATAAATAGAAATATTAGCTTTAGTAATATAATCCAATTTTAATAAAAGTATGTGATTAGTGTAAGTGTGCGAACAAATATGTTGACGTGCTAAATTTATTTTTTTTTTTGATGAGGCCAATCTTAAGGTGAGTGTGTGTGGATTTTTGCGGGATATAACAGAATTAGATAGAGGAATTTTATGTCCCAGGTTGGAAGGGCAAGTGAGGAGCATGACACCCAGTTCTTCCTCCAAAAATTTGTTTCCCTGTTGTCGAGTTAGTTGTGTGTGTTAGTAATAAAGTTTTTTTTTATTTGTTCTTGTCTCTGTCTGGTTGTGGGTTGGAACCTTCCCTGTTAGGTGCGTATGAGCTAGTTGGCACCAAAACAACCAGAGCTGATCGAGGCATGCAACATACTCGAACGCAATTTAGTAAAATGCAGTAAAGTTCAGTAAAAATTTGCAAAAACTTTTGAGTACGCGAACGCAATTAAATTTATTAAAAAGCAAAATGAAAGGGTTTTTGAACAAAGTTAAAGTTGTAAGTACGTTTGTGCATATCTCTCCATTTCTAAAGTATAAAAAAATGCTTTTTATGATTTTTTAAATAATTCACACAGCTTCCACTTTTTGGAGTTTTTTTCATTTTTACAGCTGTTGCCAATGATAAAAAATTTTTGTTTTTATAATGTTATGCGTTTTAAGCGACTAAAATCAATAAAATAAAATTTAATTTAAAAAATAATACCATGTCCACACTTATGTTTTTAAATATGTTTGAGACGAGTTTTGTAAAAACTAAACACAACCGTTCACATTATATTTGAGATGTTTAAGGTTGACGTTATGTCAATAAATTATTGTGCTTGGAATAAATTTCGAACAATTTTGTTATATATTTGCTTTTTTATTTTTAAACAATTTTTTTTGTAAATTAATTAATTTTTTTCGAGTAATTGTGTTTTAAATAATTTTTTCACGTGCCGTCATTTAATAGCAACACAAAGTTGCAAGAATTATGAAAAACGCCCTGAACATATTCCATTTACGTGTTTATTTTATTTTAAAATACCGTTTTTGAGATGTTTAACAAAAGAAGCAAATGTATAGCAAAACATCTAAAAATCGTCCTGTTTAAAGCCTGGTACTCTGTTCGAAGTTGCGAAAAACCTTGATTATTTCGCATGAAAAATTTGACATGTACTAAATGTAGCCCAACTCGCGGTTTTTTATAAATTTCTTTCTTTTTTTTGCTTGAAAGTATGCAACATTGTTAAAATTCCGTGCGATAAAAGCACCGCTCATGTTGTTTCTCAGCTAAACTAAACTGATGTCGGACTAATTTTGCATGGAAAGACATGACTTTACGTGCTTTACACAACAAGAACAGAGTACTACTTTTGCGAATTTATTTCACAAATATTTCATACCAAACACATTTATATGTAGTTTGACAGCGTTTCGCACGAAATTGTGAACAGAGTACCAGGCAAGGCACATTTAATACAGGTACATGCATTAGGAAAAACTCTCTGGCAACTCTGTGCTTCTCACATAGCTTTACAAAGTATTGTCAAAAAATTTTCTGCATCAAACAAGGTATAAAAGTAATTGTCAAATGAATTCTTCGTTATAAACTTGTAAACAAAAAATCAGCGGATGAGCAATATGCCTGATACGTGTACCTGTTTGATATGCCTTGGTACCAGGCTTAAGTGTGAACATAGTATTAGCAGCACTAGTATTTCATGATGGGCAACTATGGTTTTTTGCGTTGCAGCAATTTTGGATAACTTTTGCATATTCAGAGAGTAATTTTCTTTTGTTTCTCATTAGTCCGAACTTGTACGAAATCTTGTAGAACACACCTAATATTACTTTATTGTAAAAGTAAATATACGTTTTGTGCCACATACATCACTTTTTTTAATTTATTTTCAAAAAGTATCTTTTTGTGCTCCATACGTATACTTAACTGCTGTGTCACAGCTGTGAATTGATAATTTGCTGTTTTGTTTATTTTTCTTGCTGTGCAGAGAAATAAGTCGATCGTAACCGATCTTGCTGTCCAGAGAAATAAGTCGTCGTAATATTTTTAACTATCGATTCGCTTACGCTGCAGCCACACGTTCAATAAATGGCTTTCAATTCCATTACACATATTGTGTGTCAAAATTATTTGAAATTGATAGCTGTGACACAAATTGATAATCAATTTAATTTTTTAAATGCCACCGACGAAGAAACAACTCAAAGTTTTCGCTTCAATCAATGTCTGCTACGACCAGCTGCTCAAATTGAAATCTAAATTACCATTTAAATGGATAGGTGAATTTGAAAGCAGTCTAGTTTTCACTTCAATAAGTTTGTGTTAGTGAAAAAAAGTGTGAGTGTTCGTAATGGAATTGAAAGTCAAAAATTGAACGTGTGGCCCCCAAGTTACACACTTACTTAATGTAAAGAATGAACTTAAATGATTTCTGTTATACTCAAACATGCATAATTAAGGTTTCTTTTATTTATTTTAGCGTTTAAAAAGTTTATATTAAAACACTTAACTGGCGACTGCGTCTGGGTGAAAATGTTGTTGTTTAACAGTCGCCGTTGAATTTTTCTTATGGCACCTTGTCTTTTATTATTCATTTCTTATATATATTTCTTATAGAATTGCAGCAAAACAAGAGTTAACTTTACTTTCTACATCTTTGTATGAAGAATGTGACTCAATCGCCAAACATTGGCATGTACAGCAAAACAATACTTATTAAACCTAAAAATAGGGAATGCTTAATAATGCTTGTCTCAGAAACCATAATAAATTCCGTGAAAAGCGTTTTCGATTCAGAAATAGGGTATTCAAAATATATACATATATTCCATACCTATCTCATTTAATTTAAGAATGTTCGGTGAAGCAAAACTATTCTGGGTCGGCGATCTGACGCAAGATTGCTGCAGCAGGGGCAAAATCCTACATGTTAATGTAAAGTAGAGTTTTGATTGTTAAAACAACTCTGCTTTTTAGAACTCATAAATAAAATTACTTGATTGTCATGACAACAGGAGACACCTAAGGGAAAATTGCAAATTTTTGATTTTAGCTAAGGATTGTAAGTTTCTGTTTGGAAAGTGTTAAATATTTATAATAAGTTTATAAAGCATAAATACCAGCTTTTCAGAATTTTTACCAGCTTCACTAAAACGACACAGGATGGCTTTCAATTTCACGGCATTTACGTATATAATTGCCCTGATAGGTGATGCATTCTTAATATTCTTCGCAATATTTCATGTTATTGCTTTTGATGAATTAAAAACAGACTACAAAAATCCCATAGATCAATGTAACAGTTTAAATCCTGTGAGTTTTGAAGTAATATGAAAACGTACCATTGGATCAATTTAAATGTTATTTATTTTTCAGCTGGTGTTACCGGAATATTTGCTGCACATTTTCTTGAATTTACTATTTTTAGTGTGTGGAGAATGGTTTTCATTGTGTATTAATATACCGTTGATTGCATACCATATATGGCGGTAGGTTTTAATTTTTAACATTGCCTAGATAAAAATATAATTCATCCAATATTTTGATAAACAGTTACAAGAATCGTCCAGTAATGTCGGGACCTGGATTATATGATCCCACAACTGTGTTATCGTCCGATAATTTGACCAAAAATATGCGAGAAGGCTGGATTAAATTGGCAATTTATTTAATATCATTCTTCTACTACATCTACGGGTAAGCGAATCTTGGCATTTTTTAATTGCTGCCACCCTCACCTATTCTTTATTCTTCTACAATTATAGTATGGTATATTCTCTAATCTCCACGTAGATCTTGTTTTTAATACTCATCGTGCAATTGCAAATGGTACAGTTTTCACGTGTGTCGAATTTGTCGAAGCACATACTTGTTTTATAATTTATTTTCCTTTTATATATATATACATCCGTAGAAAAATTTTAACAAGATTTGGGGTAAAATAAAATCATCTTTAAACCAAAACTGTTTATGATACATATGTATATCGCACACTAAATCATTGACACAACTCAAAAAATTTCAGAAGCTGAGAAGTGGCAAACAAATATTGATACTGCACAAATGACGCAAGTATGTAAGGCTGAGTTTACATCTGGCATTTCTTGTGTGTCATTTGCCCAAAAAAACGTAACCAACTAATTACTAATGAAAAACTGTTTGATTCAGACATATATTTATTGATTTAAACAGTTTGCAATCATTTTGGATTCTATTCTATTCTATTAATTATGTGTGAAACGGTTTAACTTAATAAATACATGTCTTAATCAAACAGTTTTTCATTAGTAATTAGTTGGCTACGCTTTTCTTACTCTTGTGTGGCATTTGGTACACAGATGTAAACCCGACCTAAAATAATAATAAGCATGTATGTACATAGGTATTTTATATTCTTCAAGAATACTGTATTGCAAAAGAAGTTGTTGCGGTCATAAGAGATTTGTTCAATTAACTGGTTTATAAAAAAGTAAAACCACTTTGATAATTTTGAGTTGTGACAGTTTATGATTTAGTGTGCGATATATATGTATTATATAAAGTAATTATAAGTCTAAAGTTCATTTTAAGTTGATGTCATCTAAAATCTACAATGTTAAAATAAATTGAAGTAAATATAAAATACAACTGCCTTATTTATAAAAATTATCAAGGCTTATGACCGTTATTTCTACCCATACATAGATATCTATTAGTGTACAGATATCTATGGTGTAAGAAAAATTTTATAAGGCAAAGTCGTAGGTAAAAACCTTAGGCATTTTGGCTGTTTGTAGAAATAACGGGCATTTATAAAAGATTCCGGAACAAATTAAGTTTAGTGACATTGCTCCAAAAATAATAAAAATTTAATATCAAATAGAAAATAAGAAGAAAAACTTAGTTTCCGAGTTATGAGCCTCTGAAGTTCCTGTACAAAATTGTGATTATATGGTGGCATTGGAACAAATCAAGTTTTGGACAACTCTAAAAAAAACTATCCGATAGAGAATTAAAAAATTGTAAGCCAGGCTTAGTTTCCGAGTTATGACCTTTGAAATTGTAATACAAAATTGTGATTACATGGTGCATTTTATTTATTTAATTTTATTTATGATTCGGCATATTTTTAAAACGACGACAAAATCGAAGTAAATGTCTTTGATTTGGACACAGAATACAAGTATTAGATAAACTTTAGATTAAAATCTTTAGTATGTGCCTTCCGTCCCACGATTTCTTTATCAGGTTGTAAATTTATAAGGTCACGAATACAATCTAAAGTTTGAATTCGTTTTGTTAAGAACAAATCCAAATATTTCCACAAAGATATGGCACTTTTGTATTTGACAGTATGTTCCCACAGAGTAACTGTATGTGCAGGGAGCCGCTGAATACACAAAAATACAATAATTGGATCCCAATTATTTGTGGAAATCTCACGAATTGACATAGCATTCAAAAAAACTTGATTCCGCGTTGCAAGTTGTTTAAGGCTGAACTAGTCTCATAAGTGATCGATTCTAAATTAAAAAGACATTTTAATCAATATGCACTATCATACGAGGATTTTCATATTTATCTTTCAAATTCTTCCACGCGATATCAAACCCAGCGTTTGTCAGTGGACAATTTGACACAATATCCCTAGCATCTTTTTCTGTTTTTTCCATTAAATAAAAACGTTTTTAAATTTTGCTAAAACGACTATCATAATATTTTCATCTAGGAAAAATGGTAAATAGTTACCTATTTTAACAATCCGTTTCTTTTTATAGAAATTTAAGCCCGAAACAGTGTTTTCATGTAAATTGAAGCAAATAACTTTTAAATTTTATACTAAAATTAGTTCATAAATTTCGTTAAAAAAATTTTTTTTTTAAATTCTGGTGAGTATTTTCCAACACTATGGAGGAATTACAAGGTTTTGTATGACTAAAGTAAGCTTCTACATGTTTTTTTGCTCACTCTCGGCAAATTAAAAATATCGACTTTTTGGAAGCAATGAAAATGTAGTTCCACTAGAATGGCTTCCATTTTTTTCACTGGGTATTAATCTCTTACGACCCTATGTATAAGAAAAAGTTGGCATAAAGTTAGCATAAGTGGCAAAATTAAACATGATCTTAAAAACCTTTGCAGTGAAACTTCACATTAAAAATCATGCTACGACTTAGAGGTGGGTAAAAAATAAGAAATGCTACCGTTTTTAATGCCAAATTGTATGGAGGAACTCGTTAACACGTAATTCAATTTCGTCACTTATGCTAACTTCATGCCAATTTTTGCCTATACATAGGCCCGTTATTGTTCGAGTCCAATGAGAACTTCCACTATGTGCTCATCAAAGATATATCAAAGTAAGTTTTATTTGTGCATTTATGCAAAATATATTCCCTATTTAAAAATTTACTTCTTATTGTTATATTAATTTACATATTATTTTAATTTCCTCTTTTCCTTAGACTCCTTCGTTCCAACATGACGTCACACAGATGTAAGATTTATATCTGCAACACCTGCCTATATCATACACATGATGTGTATAAGCAACAAAACATTTTTGTGGGAGAAAAGTCATCAGGATGCCCGAAGATGGATCTATTATTAAGTTTAAAAACTACTACAAACAGCTGGATATACCATTTGTAATCTACGCAGACTTTGAGTCTGAGTCATAATATTTTCGAAATTTTTTAAAATCACGAGGTTTTTGCAGTTATAATTATTAAGGAAACAAACGACATTAAACATACACAAAAAAATGATTTTTAAACTTGAGAAAACTTATTCTTAACTAAAGAAAATGCTTTAAGTTTTTTAAGAAAATCGCAAAGGAAGCTCTGAAAAGCACTACAAATGTACAGAAACACCATGCGTGTGCATTCGGCTATTTTATTACTTGTAGTTTTAAGAAGGAAAATAACTTATATAGACATTATTTTGGTGAAGATTCGGCAAATGTATTTATCAAAAAAATAGTTGAAGATTGTACAGACATCTATTTAAACTATTTAGTAAAAGTTAAGAAAATGTTCATGACCCCAATAGAAATAGCTCAATATAATAATGCAAAAAATTGTCATATATGTAAGAAAATATTAAATAACGATAAAGTTAGAGATCATTGTCATCTTACGGGCAATTATCGTGGGGCGGCTCATAGCGAATGTAATTTAAATTATAAAACACCTCAGTTTATTCCGGTTATTTTCCATAATCTTTCTGCATATGATATGCACCTATTTTTAAAAGAACTTTCTACTATAAAAAATGCCACAATAAAAGTGATTCCCCAGAACACAGAACGTTATATTTCTCTTTCAATTTTTATCAGATTATATGAAAAACATGGATTCGAAATAAGATTTATAGACTCGTTTAGATTTATGGCTTCGAGTTTAGATACGTTAGCAAAAAATCTTGATAGCAATGATTTTAATACAATTCGATCGTGTTTCGTTGATGAAGCTCATTTCAACCTGATTAGAAGATAGGGTGTATTTCCGTACTCTTACATGGATTCCATGACTAAGTTTAAGGAAATTAAACTCCTTAGTAGAGAAGAGTTCTTCAATATTCTAACGAATGAAGAATGTGATGTAGTCGAGTATGAACATGCTCAAAAAATATGGAGAGGGTTTAACTCTAAAACCCTCCTTGACTATACTGAACTCTACTTAAAGACAGACGTTCTTCTTCTAACTGACGTGTTTGAAAATTTGTAGAGGTATATATGATTTGGACCCCTGTCATTATTATACAGCACCAGGCTTATCCTGGGATGCAATGTTAAAAACCACAGAAGTTTCACTGGAACAGTTCACTGATTCCGAAATGTATATGTTTATGCAAAACGGAATTAGAGGTGGACTAGTTCAATGCTCGCAAAGATATTCGAAAGCGAATAACAAAAATTTTGGAAGATTTTGATGCATCAAAACCATCAGAATTTCTTGTCTACTTAGACGCAAATAACCTTTACGGTTGGGCGATGTCGGAATATCTTCCTTACGGTGAATTTGAGTGGGTATGTGATACTGATTTTGATGTTATGAAAATTTCTGATACTGCAGAGTATGGGTACATTTTGGAAGTGGATATAGATTATCCCGATTCAGTGCATGATCTACATAATGATTTGCCATTTTGTCCCCAAAATAAGCCAGTGAGAGCATCCAAAATCAAAAAATTAGTTGCGGACTTACACGCAAAAACAAATTACACCATGCACTATAGAGTTTTAAAACAAGCCATTTCAAATGGCCTCATCTTAAAACAAATCCATAGAATACTCAGATTTAAGCAATCCCCTTGGATTAAAAAATATATTGACTTAAACACATTACATAGGACAAATGCTAAAAATAATTTTGAAAAAGATTTCTTCAAACTTTTGAACAACGCTGTTTATGGGAAGACAATGGAAAACATTGAAAAACGTAGGGATATTAGAATTGCTTCATCTTGGGAAACAACAAACAGGAATCATTTAGGTCTCAGAGCATTAATTTCGAAACCAAATTTTATGCAGTTGACAAAATTTTCTGATGATATGTATGCGGTAGAGTTAGCAATAATGGAACCACTATATGATAAACCCATATATGTTGGCTTTAAAGTACTGGAGTTATCCAAGTGGAGAATGTATGACTTCCATTATGGCTTCAAGAAGCGTAAATTTGGAAAGATCATTTCTCTCAACTATATGGGTACTGACTTCTTTAATTATTTAAATAAAACTGATGATTTTTACGATGACATCCGTAATGATATTAGTTTGAATTTTGATACGTCAGAATATCCTATAGATAACACTAGTTTACAGCCAAAAAATACCAAGAACGCCACATGTCTAGATAAGTTAATTGGGACCTCCTGAACACGAATATCGCTGTTATTTTTTTTTCCTAAGTACCGTTTTTTAGATAACGGTACTTTTGTGTTTTTCGGTGCATGGTCCCACTCAAACCCTTGTGGAGCCCAACCAAAAAGTCCGATCAAAATAAATGGCATATCGTTGGAAAGCTACTTGCATGTATTTTCCGTCGATATGCTGGAAATTTCTATCTGACATGAAATGGCTGAGTTATGGCACCTCAAAGTTCAAAATTTGCCTATTTTTTACGTTTGTTTCAAAATTTTTCATTTTTATTTCGTTTTTTTTCTACGTTATAGTAAAGATCTGGAATGTTTTATTTTTTTACCAAATAGTTTATTTAATTACCAACATTTTAAGCGTAATTTAAAAAAAAATTGGTGAAAAATAAAGTTTTTATTAAGGATTTTGTGGAACGACAATATTTTCATTTTCATTGCTCACACACTATATTCGGCGTCCAACAGTAAAAATTTAAATTAAAATGTCGAGCGACTTGAACTTTTGCGTTTTTTTTTTGATGGATCTTCGCGAATGAGGGACCAACAATAGTCCGCCATCATTTGTTCATCCCACCAGCCTTTGTAACGTCTCTCGATTTCTTCCATTTCCTGGTGAAATCTTTCACCTTGTTCATCACTTTCGGAGCCCAAGTTCGTGGGGAAAATATCCAAATGACTGAATAAGAAGTGTAATTTAGGTGTCATATTTGAACCTAAAAGTTAAAAAGAATAAATTTTCAAATGATAACATGGATATACATGCTTTCACTCAACGCTTACCAATGGCATTGAATTTTTGCAGTAATATATCGATCTTCTCAGCGTAATCAGGACTTCTGTAATTTCCCAAAAAGTTGTGAACGATGTCTTGGAATGCTTCCCATGCCTCCAAATGAGCTGGACCTAAACACTCATTAAATGCTTGGTCACCATACAGAGCCCGAATTTGAGGTCCATCAAATATACCTGCTTCAATTTTGCTCGCTGTGGCTCTCGGAAATTTTTGTTTAAGGTAATTCATGGCAAGACCGTCTTTTGGCAACTTTTTCACAATATTTGTAAATAACCCAAGCTTAATATGTAATGGAGGAAGTATTATCTTCTCCTGAGGAATGAGTGGGTCATTTTTGATATTGTACTCTCCGTGCGTACGTTCACTTCGCTCAGGCCAAACTTTTCGGGTGTAGTGATTCTGACGGTCACGGCTGTCCCATAGACATAGAAAGCAGGGATACTTCGTATTGCCCCCTTGCAATCCAGATAGTATGGCAACTAATTTAAAATCAGAGCAAACTTTCCATTGATGTTGGTCATAATGTATGAGATCAAGAAGTTCTTTAATTGCTTCATATGTTTCCTTTATGTATTTTCCATATCCGATTGGAATTGATGGTTTCGTATTGCCTTTATGAAGCAAGACTGCCTTCAAACTATCCTTGCCTCCATCCAGAAAAAGACGCCATTCCTCTGGGTCATAATTTTGTTGGAGAGCATAGAAAAGACCACATATGTTGGCACAAAAACAAAAGTTTGCCGTTTTTGCGAACAAAAGTGCAAGTTCTTTGCTGCGATCACGGTAATATGTAACACGTGTCTCAGGAGCACAATATCCCCACTGTTGCAATCGTGATGCAAGTAATTCAGATTTCGATTTCGTCAAATACAAATCTCGGCACAAATCATTAAGCTCGGCCTGAGTAAGTAAATGGGGTTTCTTATTTGATTGCATTTCTGGTTCACTGCACTCATCTGATGAATCATTTTTTATTGTTCTTTTTCGTATTTCTGTGGGACCCGCTTCAATCAGCTGCGGTTTGGGGCACGATACTGAGTGCGGCACTGGCAGCGTCACCGAGCTAACAACTGGATAAACTGGTTCAATTCTACGTCCGATAGCCTTTTCCGTTAAACAGAAATAACAATCTGTTGTATGGTTGATCTGGTTTCTTCATTGCATTGGCTTTCCAAATGTGAAGAAACACTCTTGACCCTTACCAATTTTATTTAATATTGTTCGGCAGTTGTTACATGCATTATTCGGTGTCCACGGCTTATCGAGAGACGCAGGTCGGAAGCCGAAATACTTCTTATACGCTTCAGATAAATTTTTCGTATTCATTTTTCGCATCAAATGTTGTGATTTCTTTTTCACAAGAACACCACAAACATAACAAAATTCGTTGGGATCGATTGAACACATTTTATTTTTTGCATGTACAAAGTCAAACTGATCATGAAAAAGCAAGTACTGCATATTTTATGTGCCTTTCATGTTGTACAACGAGTATTTGCAAATCATGTAAGAACATGTGTAAATAAAGGGGATTGCAATTACTTATGTATGATGTGCCTACTTGCCTAGGGAACAAAACAATATTGTTTTTGTTGTATGTACGTTTTTTATTTTTGTGAGAAGTAGGTAGTTATTTTTTATTGATTTGCTAATTATGGCTAATGGATTTTTAATTCTATTAAAAGTTTCCCACATTTTATGGTGTTTTATGTTTAATGTGCATGTGTTTGTTGGTAGGTAATGAAATGAAAAAAAATAGGGATAGATATAAAGAAGTGTTTGTAAAATTTTTCTTATGGAAAATTCTTGAAATGCAGTTGACAAACGTGCATATACATATGTATGTATATGTTATGTTTGCATTTATATAAGTATGTAAGACAGAAAAAAAACGCAAAAGTTCAAGTCGCTCGACATTTTAATTTAAATTTTTACTGTTGGACGCCGAATATAGTGTGTGAGCAATGAAAATGAAAATATTGTCGTTCCACAAAATCCTTAATAAAAACTTTATTTTTCACCAATTTTTTTTTAAACTACGCTTAAAATGTTGGTAATTAAATAAACTATTTGGTAAAAAAATAAAACATTCCAGATCTTTACTATAACGTAGAAAAAAAACGAAATAAAAATGAAAAATTTTGAAACAAACGTAAAAAATAGGCAAATTTTGAACTTTGAGGTGCCATAACTCAGCCATTTCATGTCAGATAGAAATTTCCAGCATATCGACGGAAAATACATGCAAGTAGCTTTCCAACGATATGCCATTTATTTTGATCGGACTTTTTGGTTGGGCTCCACAAGGGTTTGAGTGGGACCATGCACCGAAAAACACAAAAGTACCGTTATCTAAAAAACGGTACTTAGGAAAAAAAATAACAGCGATATTCGTGTTCAGGAGGTCCCAATTAACTTATCTAGACATGTGGCGTTCTTGGTATTTTTCCAAATTAAAAATTTGTAAAGCTGTGTAATCAATTCGTTTGCCGCTACTCAATAAGAAGGTTTTGGGTATGATGAAAGATGAAAACAGTGGGGATATAATGACAGAGTTTGTTGGTTTAAGAGCAAAAATGTATTCTCTGTCGACTCTTCGCTCGAAAGCTGTTAAAAAATCTAAAGGTGTCAAAAAGTCTGTAATTAAAAAGTTGTCCATTAATGATTACAAAAGTTGCTTATTTGAATCCAAAATTATATCAGATTAAATGTTTTTGTTTAGGTCTAAAACACATGAACTATATACTCAAAAACTAAATAAAATAGCTTTTCTGATGATAAAAGAAATATAATGAGAGATAAAATAAAAACGCGTGCTTGGGGACATTACATAGACCGAAATAATGGATGTAGAATAGAATGCATGTAAAGATGACAGCAAGAACTTAATTTTGTCATAATTTTACTTATTTAATTATTTATTAATTTATTTATTATTAACTTATTAGTATATTAATTAATTAATTTATTTATTTCTGTATTTATTTATTGGTTATATATATTTGTTTATGAATGTATCTATTAATTTTAGTATTTTATTCATACAAAAGCATGTTAAAATTGAATGGGTTAAAACTTTTATCTTTTTACCTATACCTAAATTATTTGTAAATAAGAATCAAATGATAAGCTGATTTGATGTCGGATAAGCTGATCGGAAAACCAGACCAGCTCTTGAAAAGCTGATCTGAAAACCAGACCAGCTCCTAATAAGCTGATCTGAAAACCAGACCAGGTCCTGAAAAGCTGATCTGTATCTGTTTATTTTTTAGCACAATTCGTATGCTTTTGGAATTTATAGTATATCTATTGTGGTTTCCGAGATATAAGGATGCCGACTTTACCCTTTTTTAACCCCTTAACATTCGAAAATTCCTTCTTAGTGTATCTATAAATTGGAAGGGGAACCTACACACCAAATTTCAGATCTCTAACTTAGTTTTACATGTACATCATATGTACCTTATCATTAACAAAAAAAAAAAATAATCAAAAGCCGGTACGATTTTAACCCTTATAAAGCCCAAATGCCAAAATCCCTTTGATATTCTGTCCAGAATAAAATAATGCGCCAAAAAGGTTTTTGCTACGTTTAATAATTTAGAAGATATGTCGAGGGTAAAAAAAGGTACCAAAATTCAGCTTTTAGCCCCTTTAATCCTTAAAAGAATACTTAAAAAATTATGAAGAACGTGTCGGTTTAATTTTTAGCAGCATTTGTGTGCTATTCGAATTTAGAGTCTGTCTATCGTAGCTTCGGAGATATAAATACACCGATTTTGCCCTTTTTCCAAAAATTCCTTCTTAGTGGATCTAAACATTGTCAGAGAAACCTACACACCAAGTTTCAGCTCTCTAGATATCGTAATTTGGGCTGGGCGATGATGAATCAGTCAGCCAGTCAGTAACGTTTTTCTTTTTTACATATATAGATAGATGTACGATTTTGCTTTTTTAAATGGTAATTTTCAGAAAGTGTCAAAACTTTTTCGAGATGCTGTAAAGAATAAAAGAATGCGGCAAACAACTTTCTGCTACGTTCAATAGTTTAGAAGATGTGTGGAGTGCGAAAAAGGTAACAAAATTTAGTTTTTAACCCCTAAAAGAACATATATCGAAAAAGTACCAAACACTTGTTGACGTATTTTTTTAGCAGTATCCGTATATATTTAGAATTTTGAGTTTAACTATCGTAGCTTCCGAGATAAAAAGATACCGATTTCGCCTTTTTTACCCCCTTCGAAAAGTCATACATTTTACTATTTTAAGTTCTACTGAGCGGTAGGAAGTCATAGTAAATTATTTTTACATGTATGGCATATATCGATGGCTTAATATAAAAAGGGCCTAACTCGATATTTTTTAAAATATGGGTTTTTGTTTATTCAGATGCAGCTTGCCTCAAAATTTCAGGTGGATATAACAAATTTATAAGGATTTTAAAAAAAGGCCTAAGTCAAATCAAAAAAATTCTTGAAAGAAAAAGGCCTAACTCGTTTTTTATTCCGTTTGATTGGTTTTCTCCATGACACAACAATATAACTATGTAACTCTGTAAGCGCAGATTAAAATATTTGGGGAGGGGGCGGCTGGAGTTCTTAAGAACTACGGCTATAAATCGATCGATAAATTATTGCAGAAACTACGTTAATTTTTTTAAATGCAGTTTGAGTCATGAAAATACAGAACAAATACTGAACAGTAAATAAAATACAGAACATTTCAACGATTTTTCCTAATGAATAATTTATACAGAACAAGACTCTCAAATACAGTACTGTTCTGTATAATACAGAACGAATGATCACCGTACTTATGACCCATAAGGATCAAAGTCGCCGATTAAAGATATACGAGATTCACTTAATAAAGAGAAAACAGCAATCACGAAAATGAAGTGGGACCACCTACAGGACTTAAAAAAGTTTTTACCTGCAGATTGTCAACTTGTTTATGATAACTTGTCTTATAAGAACTAATTTTTTACAGTTAACTTTTGACTTAATCTTTTTAATTTCATGAATTACTTCCGTATATTATTTAAACCTGAATTATTATAATAATATGTCATTTTTAACTCAATTTAAAAAAGGTCTAACTTAATTCTTATTTTCAAAAATATTAAAGAAAAAGGTCCTTTTTCAGATAACTTCATTAAAATATAAATAAAAAATTTTTGTTGCTTGTTTTTAATTACAAATTGTATTAAAATTTTTTTTGTTTCTAAAATTTTACGGATTTTATGTTTTTTTCCTTCTAATGTAAATTAACCAAAAATCGAGTTAGGTCCTTTTTATATTAAGCCATCGATATACACAATCATTAACAAAAAATACCGAAAATGGATACAATTTTACCCCTATAAGTGCGAATTTTCAGAAAGTATCTTAAACCGTTCCTTACGCTGTAATAAGCTTTCTGCTACGTTTAATAATTTAGAAGATATTCAGGTATGTGATGTAAATCGTTTTCGATTTAAAATCGACTGCAAAACGTACTAAGTTGTGATGCACACATTTATTTCGATTTCATTCCGGTTTTGCTTTAAATCGATATCGATTTCATTTCCCATATTGTTCTATGACAATCTGAGAAAAAAAAGATGTGATGAAAAACGGAATTTGTATTGTTTTTGCGTTTTTAAATCGATTAAGCGGGGGTTCACGATTTAAAATTGTTTGTGTATTTGGAAAAAAAATTTTGCGTGCAATAACTTTTGTTAAAATGTAAGTAAAATCCTTTAAAATAATTAAGACAAATTTATCTACAAATTTATATACATATTAATATTTATAGGGGAAAGCATATAAATACTCGACAAGAAGAGATGATTATTCAATTTATGGAAAAGTATCCGCAGTTAGCAAAGGGTTTTGCCAAAGGAGATCGTATAGAAATCGAGAAACTTTGGCAAACACTTTCGGATAATTTAAATAGTATTGGGCCACCATTGAAGAAACCAGATGCTTGGAAAAAGGTATTTTTTCATTATTAACTTAAAATATTTCAACATTGATTTCATAGGCATGGAGTGATAAGAAGACGCAAATAAAAAGGAAGCTAGCAACCAACAAAAGAGAATCACGCGCTACTGGAGGAGGGCCTCACAATCAGCTTTACATTTCGGCGAGAGATGAAGCTATCGCAAAGATATGTGGTCTATATGATATTGTCGACGGCATAGACAATAGTGTTTCCTATGGCTTTCAACGTGGAGAAGAGAGCAGTCATCAGACTCTACAGAATCAACTGATACAGAAGAAGTCCATGAAGAGGAATTACCAACCACATCAACCTTGTCTAGAAAAAGAAAAGTTGCTAATCATTCTCTTCAGTACAACCTTAATTGTATATAAGATGAAGCCGATCGGTTAAAACCCACCGCCGACATGTATTGAAAACACTTAGCCGCCGCCGACGTGTCCAACTTTTTCGCAAGACTTCCGTTGTTTAAAAATAAAAAAGTTTTCAATATAAAACTAGATATTTAAAATTAAGAAAAAATATGACATTCATTAAAACGTTCGCTTCAGCGGACGGCGATCCAAAGATTTGCATTTAGTCGACGCCGAAAATATGTTTGGCAACCTGCAGTCGGCTTCAGCATTATTGGCTTCAACTTCTGTTTGTAGCAAATAAAAAAAAACAACAGAGTTGATTTTTTTGTAAATAACTGAAATTGAAACAAAATTGGAAAATGAAATCGATACGTTTTTTGTCATACCTAATACCATTTTTTACGTTTTGAGCTTACGATTTCATTTCAAATCGAAACGATTTACATCACATACCTGATTGTTACGTTTAAATTTTATTAAACGTGTGAGTTCTTTTGATTGCTCAAAAATGTGTAAATATGCGAATCTTCTTAATAAGCAGACGCTTTTTGTTGTTGCTTTTGCTTGTTTACGTGTTACGCATGCTTATTTAGTTCTTTGCTACAGTGTTTGCACGCGAATATGTGTGTACGTTTGTTGCTTTAGTTAAATACTTCTAGATAGTTCTTTGCATTAACCCTGTAGGAATCTTTTTACTTAACACTGCCGCCCACTTAAGCCTATTCGTCCCGAATAGGCACATCATCACTGCATGTTTCTTTCTTCGTTTTCTATACGCCTTGTAGTTGCGCTGTAGACGACTACCTCTTCCATATTTGTAGGCTTTAGTTCTGGCTCTGCTTCGTCTTTCAACTGGGAAGTGTTATGCCATACGGCGGAGGTGGCTACCTCGTTGACATTTGTGGCCCCTGGTACTGGCTCTGCTTCCTGTTTCCACTACAGCTTGCCTTGCCTTGCACTGAAGATGACAAGTTCTTCCACATTTGCAACCCCTGGTACTGAATCTGCTTCGTATTTCCACTACAGCTTGCCTTGCCGTACGCTGTAGATGACAACTTCTACCACATTTGTGGCATCTGGCTCTGAGTGTACTTTGCCTCTTGACTAGAGCGTGCTTTACCATTCCTAGTAGATGACTACTCCTTCCACATTTATGGCCTTTGGCTCTGACTCTACCTTGTCCCTTGGCTAGAGCTTGCCTTACCATACACTGGAGATGACCACTCCTTCCACACTTATGGCCTATTGCACTGACTCTACTTTGTTCCTCGACTAGACTTTGCCTTACCACACGCTTGAGGTTCTTTACAAAAGTCGTCTTCTTCTTCCTTGCTGCTTTTATGCTGCGCGCTTTGTTTACTGTAGCAATTTCGTTACCCTGAGCAAGCGAGACTATTTCACCCATTGCCTGTTCCACTGTTTCACTGACCGCTTGACTATCTTACAGGTCACGAGCTTCATTCACTTCGCTATTGATTTCGTCAACATTTTCTTCATTGTCAGAAATTTCATCGTTGATCTGCTCCAAGTCAGAAATCTTTAGGTCTGATTTACTGACTTGTACTTTAATGCCGTCTACTTTTCTATATAAGCCCTCAGACATTTCTTGAAGTCTCGCATCCATTTGATCTAGAAGTTTCTCGTTCGTGGCCTTCATTTCAGCTTTGAATTCGGCAAATTTGTCGTTATTAGCTCTAGAAGACTCCTGAATTGCAGCCTTCATTTGCCCTAGAATTTTCTCCATCATAGTGGCTAGCATTACGCTGATGTCTGTACTAGTAGGAGTACTAGTAGAAGGAGCAGATGTTTCTTCCATCTCATATTTCGCTTCAAATTCGTACGTTCCTATGTCAACGCCACGACGCTTGAATTCATCTATTAGCCTCTTTTGAAGTTCTGCCTTATTACCTGTTGTTGGCAGGTCACACTTACTCAATTCGTTTTTGAGTTGCTCCACTTTTAGGTCTTCGAACTTCATTATAGATTTTCTTTCCTTGTATTAAAAATTCATTATTCTCTGATTAATTAATTATTTTTATTTTAATTTTGCAATCCCACTTCTGACACCAAATGTTACGTTTAAATTTTATTAAAAGTGTGAGTTCTTTTGATTGCTCAAAAAATAAAAATAAATAACAACACGATTTTCTTATTTGCAACTGAACTTCCTTTTATTCTTGACTAACCAATTAGAACTTGTCTTTTGTTATTTACTTCTTAAGGTTATTATCTACGGCACGATGTCTTTTACTTTCAACGATGTTCACTCCACTAAATTCCAATTACTACTGACTGACTTGTTCGTTCACAACACAACTGAACTTCACAACTGACTTATTCACGACTGACTTGGCATTGGTTGCATCGCGCTTTTTATACTGTGCACCAATACCACTAGAAGTTTCAAGCATAGTCGAGACGATCATTATCATCTTAAATGTTGTTTACTAAGTGCCCAATTAAGTTCATGTGGTAACTATGTACATACATGTGTATATGCATACGTGTGTACATCATTAACTAAGCAATGCGTGGTGGTTGTTTACCTTTTGCCTTTCGTTTGAATTAGCATGTATGTATGTGCGTGTGTAAATATGCGAATCTTCTTAATAAGCAGACGCTTTTTGTTGTTGCTTTTGCTTGTTTACGTGTTACGCATGCTTATTTAGTTCTTTGCTACAGTGTTTGCACGCGAATATGTGTGTACGTTTGTTGCTTTAGTTAAATACTTCTAGATAGTTCTTTGCATTAACCCTGTAGGAATCTTTTTACGTAACAATATGTTGAGTGCCAAAAGGTACCAAAATTCAGTTTTTACCCCCTTTTAACTCCTAAAAGTACATATATCGAAAGAGTACCAAACACGGGCAGTATTCCTATATATATATAGGAATTTAAAATCGAGCTATCATGGCTTCCGAGATATAAAGATACCGATTTTCCCCTTTTTAGCCCTTTTGCATTCGAATTTCCAAAAATCCCTTCTTAGTGGATATAAACATTGTAAGTGGAACCTACACACCAACTATCAGCTCTCTAGCTATATTCGTTTGGGCTGTGCGTTGATACATCAGACAGTCAGTAACGTTACTCTTTTATATATATATATATATATATATATATATATATATATATATATATATATATATATAGATGAATGTATTTATTTATTAAACTTTTCAGTAAAACTGTTTTTTTCAATTGCGTTATATTTATTTCATATACATGTTTATCATCTGACAGTTCTAACTACAGTTTAACTGAGAAATGTTGCTCGGTTAAACCTAGATTATTAACTAGATAATCTAGTTAACTGACAAATAGAGTTTATCTTTATGTTAAAAACTAGCTCTTAGTGTTTATTTATTCGAAAAGTATACATATATTTACAAATAATAATAATCCAATAAAAATTACTTTAAAATGAAACAACCCAATAAGCTTATGAGATAAAGTAAAACATATCCAGTCTAATCAAAAGTATTAAAAGTCTATAGCATTTGAAGCAGTTGGCAAACGTATGCCTAATTCTTGCAACATTGAGATCAGTTGACGATTTTGTTTCATAATAGCTAAAATTTCTTGTTGCTGTTGCTGCATAAACTGAAATTTAGGTAATAGTTTATACAAAATTCAAAATTAATATGAAAACATTTACTTACAATTAAACGACTTTTCTGCTCTATTTTAGACAACTGATTAGTGTTATTAACCAATTTGGCATCCATATCCTTTTGAAAGTCAATTTTAAGGCGGTATAGTTCTTCACGTAAAGCATTTAAACCTCGCTCACATTCTCGCACATCTTTTTCTAAAATTTCACTTTTTAAGTAAACAGTTTGTGCCAATTTGTACCAGTCAGCTAAGCACTCGGCCATTTGAGCAACCGATGGCTTAACATCATCCATTAGCAAACATTTAATTCGTTTGCCATTTCGATCGACCTAAAGTTTAATGTCATAAAAATATTTTATTACAAAAAAATATTTTATTATTACAAAAAAAACATTCTATTATTATAAAACAATATTTTATTATTACAAAAAAAAACATTTTATTACCATTTGTACGAATTTTTAGATTTAATTTTAATATTTACATGTGTTTTTTAAACACTTCCCTACAAACATTTGGAAGATATCTTACCCAGAAGATAAAAATACAATATCTTATTTTTATGATTTAGAAGAAAATCATCAAAGCAATAATTTTTTAATATTAAAATATTTTCGTTCTGGTGAAACTTTTTGAATGAGCAGTTCAAAATGCATTGACTATTTATTTTTTCCTTTAACAAGGTATTTTGTGTTATTAAAATGTTGCATTTTATTCAGCCTGGCGTTTTATCACATGCGCAATAAATTTATAATATCAATATGTTTTTACCTAGGAGATAAAAAAAAATTTAATTTAAAATAATAACAATCAGAAAATTTTCAAAACATTATGTCAGGAAATTTCTTTTTATACTAAACATATGATGACTCCCGCGATGGTAAATTGAATTTAGTTGATCATAAAAAATTGCTTTAAATTAAAATTATTGGTAGTTTTATTTATACATAAATATATACCTACATATATTCATATGTATACATATATGTATATTTTTTTTCTTCCTTCAAAAAATGTAGAAAAATTCTAAAATTGTACTTTATGAGATAATCTATCGTTATAAATAATTTATCTTCCTAAAGGTAATCTGGCAATATCATAAAAAACTCTATTAGATGATTATCTAGCAATATCACAATTTTATCTTCTAGAAGTATTGCATTCGTATTTTTTCGAAGTATCGCCCTGGCCGCACAAACTCTCCCGAAGTGGGAATCTTCCGCAATACGAATATGATTGTTGCCGCAATAATATTTTTCTTCCAAGCAATACGATTTCGTATCATTTTCGTATTACTTTGCTTGTAGGGTTATACCCAAAATGAATATTTTACTTTTTCAGTAAAATACTAACGTAAGGGTGTAATTATTTCTTAAAAATACATTCAAATTGATTATTTATGATTGAAGGTTTCCATAAAAATAATAATATTATCGTACGTATAAATTAATCAGGGCTATCATGAATAAAATTCCCAGAGACATTTCTCCATTTTGCAATTATAATTTTTTGTTTTCCCTATTACTTGCTATTAGTTGGAATTGTTCCTCGTGAAAAATTTCACGCGGAATTTTATTCATGATTGCCCTGAATAATAATAAAAATAAAAAAAATAAAAAATGCGTCTAATAGTCACAAGGGGAAACCCTACATGACTAAAGATTCCATCGCATACAGTAGCGTTGTACTGGCCTTGCTTCAGCTCAACGTACGTCAAAACCTGTGGCATACAGTCAGAAAACAATGCCATCAAAAAATAAAACCCTTACTGATCCGTAGAAAGTTGCCCGAAAGGTATTAATGGAAAGAGCTCAATCCTGAACAAGGATTTGTACATATTGTGTTAGACTTTATCGACAACTAAGCAAAACGCGTTGCTCACGACATAAAATGCAATTGTGCATTTTACACAGTTGCAAGAGTTGATTATTATTTTTATTATTAAAGCTGTTAAAAATATTGCTTATTTGCATTAAACAGATTGCAATTAATAAAGGAAAGGAGAAAAAACATTGCTTGGAAACACATTTTCATTGACACTATTAAAAGATCAATATTGTGTTGGGGGAGTCATGATGAATTTATTTTTATAAAACAAATAAAATTTAGTAAACAATTTCAGCTTTAACTGAATCCCGAAAATCCCTGGTCTAAAGAATTTAAATCCCGGGATTACCTAAATCCCAAAAACCCCGGGATTTTCGGTGTCTGGATTTCGAATTTCATCCCTAAAATATAACCAGGCAGAAAAAGACAATCAGCACGACGTTGCTACGATTGTTTGCGGGTACAACTAACATCAGTACAACATTCGTTTAGAGTCGTAAAGCAGCTCTGGGCGAGTCAACATCACGCGACGTTGGCAATTATTTCTTAAATGCAACCATGCCACTGTTGTTTATTGGCACATGATTAGCGGTTGGCGTCGGTTAACGGTATCCATTGCGTCACCCCGATGGTTTCCATTAACCACATGCAAAAAAAAAATATATAAAGAATAATAATTGAAAATTTGTTTGAGAACCAAACAAAAACTCATTTTTAAACAAATAAATATTGAAAAGTGCTTGAAGAACCAAACAAAACCTTGCAGTTTAAACAAGAAAGGAGAGGCATTGGAAAACTAACGTCGAATTTTTGTATATGCAGTGTTTTAGTGGTAAAGCATTACTAAGAACACGGTATTTGTAAGAGTTTGTCATATTTTTTTGTTTACAGTACAGCGGTGGTACAAAAATTATGGAATTTAGTCGTAATTTTGTATTTACTGTGTTGTAGTGGTACATATTTTTTCGGCAAAGTCATAATTTTTGCCTGGGTAGTCTTTTATAAATAAAACATATTTTTCATGAATAAGTGCGATAAAAAGTGTAAACTTATTTGTACTTAAACTTTTTAACTTGATTGAGGAAATATTCTACTTGAAATGAAAAAAAAAAAATATTTTTATATTTGAAGGGAGATATGTATGTACATACCTTAATTTTTTCTAAAGCATGGAACTGTTCATCATTGTACGTTAAAGTGCGCGTGGCCCGATCTCTTAGCAGATGCTGCCAGGAATCTCGTAAACGCTCTACCAAGTATTTAGCTTGGGCACTAGCCCTTGTTCGACAGGGACATTTTTTTCCATGCATAGAGGATGACCACTGTTCACTGCAATTATAAACAAAAACATAGAAAGATTTAGTTAATGCATTTACTTAATAGAATTTTTTACAGACTTCAATTGGTCTTCTACAACAAAATTTACATGTAGTTGCATTATAACATCGGCAGCACCATCAAAATCAATTTTTAGATTTTCCAACTTTTGTAGAATATGTTTCAGTTCTTGATCTCCTTTTGTCTGTATTTTGTATTAGAATAAAGTGAATGTTAACTTAATATTATGTGACTGTTTAAAATTCTTACCACTTTAGCCATACTCTGTACTGCATCCGCATAATCTATTTCAGTGGATAAAAGCTTATCAAAATTTTTAGTTTTTCTAAAAAAAAAAAGAATTTCTATTATTTTTGGGCAACAACTTTTTAATTATTTTTAGAAACGGTTTCCATACTTTACTAGCAGCGTAATTGTAGTCGTTAAAGTTTCTATAAACTGTTCTACAGCCTTCTTTATTAAGATGTCAATGTTGGTAAAAGTGTCAACGCGTCGTTTACATTCATGACCAACACTGCAAGCAGCCTTTAATTAAAAAAGAATAAGAACATTTAAATTATGAAACAACACTTGGAATTTTAAATTTAATTTTTTTTACAATTACTTTAATCAAGCAATCACGGTGTAACAGGAAAAAAATACCGGAGATGTGACATTATTTTTCTGCTTGGTTGTCGATTAAAGGAAAAATAACTTTTTCTAAATTTTCTAAGCGTCTTGTAAATAAGTGTAAAACCTTTTTCGCAATGTTTGATTATTTTATTCTTAACAAAAAAAATTTTGGCGGTCGGATAATCTGTAGTCATATACGTGGCCTGTTTAAAATTTTTTTGTCTTGTGGTGTTAGGTCACACTTGTAGTGCCAAGGTTTGTCAGGGACTTGGGGAAAGATTTCGTAAAAAGTCTTTCCTGTGTGTAAGGAGTTTACATATCTATCGTTCCATTCATTCTTTAATTGATTTTTTATGGCTCTTAACGCTTCATTTTGGGTAAGATCAACATCGAGAATTGTGAAATTATCCAAAGCTTTTTTGGTAGTATCATCAGCATTTTCATTATAGGAAATGCCAACAAGCCCAGAAATCCATACTATGTGACATTTTTCAATGCTCGAGTGAAATATTTTGTTCTGAATCATGGCGACAATGTAATCCTCAGTATGCTTAGCATTGACGGCTTTACAAGACAGCATACTATCTGTGAGAATAACTAGTTTAAAAATCTTCTGTTCTACAGCTCCGTCAATAGCTTTCATAATAGCCCACAGCTCGCCAAATAGACTGGAGGACCGCGATCAAATTTTTTATAGGATCTGGCAACCTTGATTGAAGTCAAATATCTCAACACCGCACAGTGTTCGATTTCAGAAATTAGGACAAAAATCATAAATTTTGTAAAGAATTAAGATAGAATCCTATTTGTTTTTGTATTTTTATATTAAATTTGTTTATATTCAATTTATTTATATATTTTTTGGGGTATTCAAAAAGTATGTATTTTAAACTTACGTTCACACATATTTTACAATAATAAAAGTTAAAGAAACTTCATAAATTAACAATAATATAAAAAATTTATTAATATATTTTGGGGTATTCAAAAAGTATGTACTTTACGCTTATGTTCACACATATTTTACAATAATAAAAGTAAAAGAAACTTCATAAATTAATAATAATATAAAAAAATTATAATAACTTATTCTGAGTTTATGCTCATATTATATTAAAAATAAAATTAATGGGACAGCTTGGGACAGGAATTTTATATAATGTCTATAACAGCAAGGCTGAAAGATTACAGAAACGTTTATGGATGTGGTGAAACGGATGGATATTAAAAGATTTCGTCTGACAAATTTAGTTTGTTCCGTAATAAATGTAAAAAAACTCACTTAGCTTAACACTTGATAAAAAACTTACCATTGATTAAAAAATAATGTGTTTTTGTGTGTTATACCTGATTTACATTAAGCATTTTTTTTCATGAAATTAGTTGCATGAAAATTTTTTATTTTTCAATAGGAGAAAATAATAAAGAGAAACTTTTATCAAAAGTGTTGGCAAAAATTCATAAGAGATTCATTCTACGTCCTTTTTTATATAACATTCCCTCTTATATCGCTACAATTAGCAAATAGAAAAAGTTGCGTGCAACAAAATTCATGAAATTTCATGAAAAAATGCTTAATGTAAATCAGGTATTAGTTAAAAAGAAGTCAAAGAATACAACTGAATAAAAAAAGCTAATATCGCACTACAACGCCTTCTAGATACTTTTGAATTTGCATAAAATACGCATAGTATTTTTGTGTTTTTATTTATTTTATTTTACTTTTAACATGTCATTTAAAGTACCGTTATCAGCATACAAAGTGAAAAATATACAAAAATCATATAGTTTTACGCTAATCTGGGTCTTCGCTTGCAAATAGTGTGATCAATTTAAATTTTTAATTAATTTAATTTTTTTATTTTTGTCCTCATAATTTCTGAAATCGAACACTGTGCACCGGTTGCATTCTCATCAATGGATGCATCCGTGGCATATATTTTGAAGCCAACTCTGATATATTCTTCAGTCTCGCTATATACTCATGCCTTTATTTGCTCACAGGGGACACTTTTCTTCTTGTCAGGAAGTATATTTATTCTCGCTACAAAGGTATTGCCTTTCGAAGGAGCATTTAAAATCTATACGATCAAAAATGTGTTTGAATTTGTGATATATTTTACGTCATCGTAATTATTTCTTAAGTGCGGTCAGGCGCGTGTGTGTTGTTTGGCCTTCGAGAGCTTTTCGTCTCGCTCGCACTGGTTGACTGATCTGCTACGAATAACCGTATAATCTTACGGTTTTTTTTTGGAATTTCTTTAACAACCACGTTGCCTACTTCCTATGTGAAGGCATAGGTAGTGTATAGTCAGTCACAAAACCTTTTAAAATACTGTTAATACCATCTTGGGCATATGGTCTACGTTACTCCGCCCATATTTGTGTAACACCATATTATGCAAATTTACTTTGCATTAATGTGTTTGATAAATAAATATTTTGCTATAGCTGGATTTAATCTTTTTAATGGAAGAATACGTAGCGGAATTTTGTGATTTCAGTTTGACAATTTCTGTTGCTGTCAGATATTTGGCCCGAAGATCGGGTGGAATTTTTCCAGCAAGAACATACAGGATGTGAATGGGTGTTGAAACCTTTAGACCTAGGCACCTACGGAGTGACTTGTTCTGAAAGGTCGTGATTTTACGATTTGTGGAATCCGGTGTATTTGCAGCGGTGGTGCGTGCATATTTTATCCTCGAACAAATAAATCTTTTGTAAATATTGTAAGCTATTCTCGGAGCAATGCCACCTTTTACAGTGGTCAGTTTATTCAATAATCCTATTCCACTGTCCGCTTCACGCAAGACAAAAGCATAGTATTGGCTAACACTAAGAAAGGGTACTACCATTCTGCCCAGTAACTTGATTTTGCCAACCTGAGCTATGTTTAAGTTGTCTATGTTGATCGTAAATTTCTTTCTATTGCCTTTAGTTACATACATTGAAGAAGTTTTTTCCAAGTTGAAAGAGAGGTTTAAAGAGTTACAAATATTTTTAAATTTAATCATTTTGGCCTTGAGGTTGGCGACTGCAGTACCAAACTCCCTATGAAGGGACAATAATGTGAAGCCGTCAGGAATTGAAACAGAAGGGGGTTTCATCCTGGATCGTATGTAAATCCCTGGTATAAATGTTAAATAGCATTGGCGAGAATCATCTGCTGTGTGGTAGGCCATTGCCGACTGTGATTTCATCATTGCCGAGTTTAAGTTTGCGTGTGTTTAAAAATTCATATATCCATCTTCTGTAGTTCCCCGATATACCGAGTCTGTTGAGTTTGCCATTGTCTGTTGAGCTTGTATTTCGTTGTTTACACAGTTATACGCATTATTGATGTCCATTTCCACCATCAACACTTTTTAAACTTTGACTTTTTGTAGTGCAATGTTGTGAAGAATTTCGTTTATACAAATTGGAGGCTGATTTGCCTTTTCTATTAGCAAAAGTTCTATCAGACAGGACTTTTGTTTCGTCTAAGGTAGCAGTCATACGAAGTAATTCTAAGTTCTAAGCATCTTTTAAATCTGTGTAATGAGTAAAACCCTTTTCACAATGTATGATTATTTTATTCTTAACAAAAAATTAACTAATTCAGGATTTGTTTGACAGAAACCATTTAACCAACTGTTACTGATTTCATTTCACCATCCATCGCACTGTGGACCATTTTACGAAAAGGCGGCCAAAAGTCATTTTTTATGGTCTCTGATTGTAAAATGTTACGAGTTCATTCGAAAATAGACACTAGTGTACCTCGGGAATCAAAAAATTAAGACTATTTCAACTATTATCCCGATTATACGCACTTCTTAGAGCCCATTTAGATGAAGGGAGTTCCTTCTTAAATCTACGCGCGTTTACATGAAGACTTTTTTGTCGCAATAGTCAAGCGACTTTTTGATATTATTCTTTTTATTCTTTCATTCATTTCCAAAAACAAAACAAAATTTAACTGGCAACACTGCCCATAACATAACAAAAATACGAGAGAAAGAAATATGTGAGAAAGAAAAGACAAAATTGTCGCTTCAATTCCCAGTACGTGCGCCTTTTGCTACCCCGCAAGCTTCTCTTCATTTCTCGCCAACAAACTCGATTTGCAGGCGACGTGTCGCAGCGAGGCCACCCTTCATCTAAACGGCCTCTTATTTGCAAATAAAAGTGGAAAGCGTTGCCGTATAACCTTTTTATTGTAAGTTAATAACTCACGAAAACTATTTGCAAATAACGCACTATTTGCAAAAAAAAAGTGTAAAATGTTGCCAATTATTTTTGTTTTGTAAGAAATGTAATACAATATTGTAATTTAACAATGTGTTGCAATATCATTTACAGATAGTTATGTATTCTATATACGTATAAACGATCAGTATTTGCAAATAGTTTTATTTGCAAATAATGGCTTGATTATGGATGGCAACCGAACTTTAGTTGCGTTGCTAGTTGCCGAAATGGTATTGATGGATGGAAAAATTAATTGCAATATTATCTTTAATTTGGAGTTTCTTCTATGCATATTTAAAGAAAATATGCTTTACAGCTAAAAACGAGATTGTTAAAACTTATTTTAGGCAACAAAGAGCCTTGTTGCGTCGTCTTGAGGCAACAATACAATCGGCGAAAGAAAAAAAATAAACTAGGCGGTATGTAATGTGACGATTACGGACAATTGTGTTTATTTCACTAAAATTAATTAATCAGTAATAAACATAAAATATATAAAATTATAATTTATGCACTTACATTTTGTATAACTTTGAGACATAAAAAACTAATAAAGAATATCGCTGCTCACTACAATTTTCGTCGGAATCTAATACTTCGTTAATGACTAACAATTTAAAATCTGACATTTATAAGTTCTAGTGCTGCCCACTTTAGCGGTGCCACTATGGATCAGCGACAAGCCTAATAGATTCAATATTTTGTACTTCTTACTCTTCATCAAAAATTAATTTCACTTAACTAATAATTTTTATGATCAGCAATGTTTTAAGCACTTTAACTTAATAATTTTCTTTTAAGCACTTGTAAAGGGTGTCCAAACAAGAACGCAAGATTTAAATTTGCCGCCATTCGAAGTGTCATTGTTTGACATTTGAATAATTGTTATTGTTTGCTAGTAGAAGTTACGAGGTTAGTAAAAATGGAGCGCTACACAGAAAAAATTATTCCCAAAAATTTTTCAAACAAACGTTTGTTTGAAATAAAATTTAGTTGCAGTAAATATTTTTTACTGCTTCAGTAAATAATTTGCTCTAATTTTGATTTAAGCAAAACAAAAAACAGTATAGAGTGAAAAATTCTAGTTCATACAATTAATATAAAGGACATTTGCAACAAAATTGTTAAGAGAAGATTTCTATTCCAATATAGAAATTGGATAATGTAAAACAGTTATTTGTTTTATTTGCTTTTTATTTTCATTAAAATATTTTATTGAATCAGATAATTTTTTGATTGAAAAAATTAGGGGTTTTTTCAAACAAATTAGTACAAAATTTTGCATTTGAATTTGCAAATTGTTTTGTAGGACCTAAATTGAAATAATTATTTTAAGTTAATTTTAATTATTATTTTTCGAACTTAATTTGTTTCTATATTTATGATTTGAACGGGCTAAAGTTCGCATTAGTAGAAAATATTCAGACAACAACACATAGTTGAACGGAACAGCTAGCCCTTTTTGGAAGGCCACTAAACCTTCATCATCAGCGTTCTTCTATGTTTGGTCCACTGTGTGTGGTATCAGTTGATGTAAATTTCTGCCTTATATACGAAACTTTTTTTGCAAATGGAATATGTGAATTCTTTTGATTCATCGTATTTCAATTTGCTGAAAGGTGTTTTGTAATGAAAGCTCAAATTTACCATCTCTAATTTACAATAGTCTTACCATTGTCGTTTATTCTTTACTAGTTATGCACATGTTAGTTAATTTGCTTAATTTTGTTCTACTTAAGACAAACTTTTTTGGTTTGTTACTATTAAGTATATTTTATTTAACTTTTGCCACAGGGCCATGGCTATTAATTTAAGTTAATTTTAATTATTATTTTTCGAACTTAATTTGCTTCTATATTTATGATTTGAACGGGCTAAAGTTCGTATCATTTTTTAAGCCAAATTACATGTGATAATTATTAATGGACAAATAACATCAATAACATCATTATTTGATTTAGTGAATTTTGTGTTTGAATTGGAAAACTAGTTTTTTCTGTGTACACGAATGAACAACGCATTCTCATTGTGAAATTACCGAAATGGTGAAAGTTTTGCAGCTACAGTTCGCAAATTGCGATCAATTTGGGGTCACAGTAATGCTCCAAAAGAGTCAACTGTAAAGAGATTAATGGATAAATTTGCCGAAACTAGGTCTATTAGTGATGTAAAGACAACAACGCGCCTTCGATCAGGTCGATCGACCGAAAATGTCGCAGCTGTACGTGATGATGTCGCTCAAACTCCATCCACCTCAATTCGACACCGAGCTCAGCAAATTGATGTCTCTAACCAGTTTTTTCGTGCCTAGAATTGAAGAAATGAATGTGGAGGGCATGTGGTTTCAACAAGACGGCGCCACATGTCATACAGCCAGAGAAACAATTCAATTGCTGCATCAGTCATTACCCGGTCGTGTTACTTCGCGTTTTGGAAACTAGAATTGATCGCCTAGATCGTGCGATTTAACACAATTAGACTTTTTTCTTTTGGGTTTTTTTTGAAGTCGGTGGTTTGCGCGAATAAGCCGACGACGACTCAAGCCTTAAAAGAGAAAATTGGACGCTGCATTAATAAAATACCGCAGCATTTATGCAAAACGGTCATTGAAAATTTCGTTAAAAGATCGTGTCTGTGCCAGCAAAGCCGCGGCGGCCACCTGTCCGATATGTTGTTCCACACATAACCTCATTCTGTCTACTTTACGATATAATAAAGTTTCACGATTTTTTTTAAATATCTGTGTTTTATTTCAAATTTAAATCTTGCGTTCTTGTTGGGACATCCTCCTACTTAATTTGGTTTGCTACTTTTAATTATATTTATTTAATTTTTGCCACAGTCCCATGGCTATTAATTTTAGTTAATTTTAATTATTATTGTTCGAACTTCATTTATTTCTATATTTATGATTTGATCAGGCTAAAGTTCATATCGCTTTGCAAGCCTAGCTGAAGCAGTGCCCCATAGTTGAATTCCGTAGGACCATATTGGTTTCAAAAGCGACTTGTATATTAAAAGCTTACAATCTAGACTGAGGGTTGAATTTCTAACTATCAGTCCTAATTTACTCTCTGCAAGTCTTATTGCTAAGCTGATTAGTTTGTGGGAAAGAGAGACGAGGGGCACAGAACCTGATTTTGAAAAAACTTAATATTTGGCTACTTTTTTGTGAATTTAAACATTTTATGGCATTTTAAATCTTTCCATATATGTAATTATTAAAAAAACGCATAAGTCAAAAAAGTGACAAAGAAGAATACAAAAATGTTATAAGAATAATATTGGGTATGTTCGCAAATGTATCGCTGCTCTGTATTATACGAGCAAACTTTAATTTAAATGCAATACAATTTTGTTGATAATCTTTTTTAGTAGCAACCATGTTAGAAGACCATATTTGACATTTATTTGTGCGTTATCTACTTCAGTGAATCAGTTTAAGACAATTAAACTTCCGTTTGCAGTGCAGTGATGCATGTACGAACACACAAATTCTTACCTTTGCTAGACTAGCATCATTTTCCACCGATACATTACTTGGGAATACTGGGAATTTGGGCAGATCTAACTGTTGAGGTAATTGGACATTATTATCATCATTGCTATACAAAAATATGGGATTGTCTGCAGTTGTCTTCGGAAAACCATTGGCTTAAAATAAAAAAAAAAATATAATAATATATTAACTTTAAAATTTTGAGTGGTTTTTATTTTTTGGTTAAGCAATGTCTATATGCATTTATTTTTATTTTATTAAGCTATTGCATAGCTTTTATCGCAGGCTTTGAGGGTGTCGACCGAATCAAGAAATTCCGTAACGAAAAAAACATAAGACTATTTTTATTTGAATCGCCCAGTGTATGTTATCCCTAAAGTATCCTATTGATTTCATTAACACACAGTATTGCTAGAATAGATTTTTACATGTAGGAAAACACAATGTGGCGTACTTAAGAGCAATCGTAGTTTAAAAAAATGATAAACAAAACAGACAATTCATAGGTTTTTTATTTAAAAAAATAAATTTGCATAAGTTGAGCTTTGCCGCGGCAGTCCCCGAGTGCCACACGTATTTTTTATATTTATTTAATTATATTTTGTAATACAGTAAGCCTGCAATACCAAAAACGTATTACTAGAGTTTCGATGGCTAAAATTTAATACTATTGGTATAAAAATAAAAAAATATAACAATAAATGTGTGTGGGGTTGATTGCTAAGGGCGACTTTTTGAGTTCAAGATTAGAGATTAAATTAACCTTAATCTTCATTTTCAATTTTTAGGTAGTCGATTATATGGGCTTACTTGCTAGTTTAAGCGCCCAATCGTGGTAGTTTAATCTTACTTTAGTATTGACAACAAGCACTTGTAAAACATATAACTTTTTGTACAAATTATATGCTAAAATAATTTAAAAATACTTAAATAAATATATATATTTTATATTATATATATATTTCCTTTAACATGCGCAATATTTTACTTGTAAATAATAAAATATGACAGTTTCTTCTTCTTCCCACAAAAATTCAAAGTGTGTTGATAACATGTTTGACTTTTGCACAGAAAATGTGGCCACTATTTTGTTCCTCAGTATGGTAATACTAAACATAACAAAAAGTTTAAACTACCACTCAAAAACATCAAACTCAGTATTTATCAAAATACCAATACTAATAAAGACTTTTGAAGCAAAAGAGCTGAAATAAGTTAAACTGTGATCACAGTCACAGTTTAATTTCACTGCTGCTCTTCTTATTAGATTTATCAAAGTAACAGAACCGCTACAAACAAAATACTGCTAAACTGTATTCACAGTCACAGTTTAAAAGAACAGTGATTTAGAAATCACATTCACAAGGAGCAACATTATTAAAAAATCGTGTTATCGCTCATCACTAATATGTACACTGCAGTTTATGTGCAGAATTGTGTTTGCAAGCAATTTAATGTATTTTACATATGTATATAAAACTTTGAGAAAAGATGTGTACATCAAACAATACAATTAATTAAAAAAGTAAATTATAAATTAAACCAATATACATATGTATGTACATGCAGAGAAAGTTATTCCGGGAAAGCGTCCTAATGTACGATCTTCAAAAACAAGTCCAAAATATTAATGCAACATTTATGGTATTTAACACTAGCATTACTAAATAAACCGAATTTTTGTACAAAATCATACTTTGAAAAGGATACTAAATATTATTTATTTCTTATTCGAAAAAATTTAAAAATAGTTTGTCCGATAGTACACAAGTCATTTCAGTGAACGCATCGATAATCGAAAAAAAATTATTTTAAGTTAACGGTGACAAACGTCAGTAGAAGAAGGAAACAATACCAAATTTCATCAATAGTAAATCAATAGTCCGTTATTTCGTGAACGTGTTTATTAAATTTAATTATTGATGAAAGTAATTTTACAACAGGAAGTAATAAACTATGTAATCCCAAATATTTTACTACTGACAAAGTCAGCAACCGCATTCTGTAAATCGCTTAGCTAAAGCTAAACATCGATCGCTTAAATGCTACAAAAATTTTACCAATGACGCTAATTCTGTATTCTGTAAGTCTAAGACCCGGGGCACAATGAATCCGTCATACGTTAAACTTCGCCTTTTTCCACTGATAGCTAAGTTGAAATGCATGGTTTCTTATGAGGTATGTTACATTCAGTACGTGTCCGTCAACGCGAAGTACACAAATTGTTCAACTTTTAACACAAATTGTTCAACTTTTTTTACGTACGTTGAGTAGTTTGACAGATATTGGTTGATTTTTATACCCTTTACCAAAAAATGGTAAAAGGGTATATATAGGTTTGTCATTCCGTTTGTAATTTCTACAATATTATAAAGCGACACATAAAATATATATATATTCTGGATCCTTCTGCATAGGGAAGACGAACAAACGATGTCCGTCTGTCTGTACGTGAAATCGGTTTTCCCAAGCTCCCAGAACAGCTAGAGACTTCGTTCTTGGACTGGTGTGTCAGAAATTTTCCGAAAAATTTTGCTAAATCAGCAAAATCGAGCAGACGATTTCAGAGCTGGAAAACTCACAACTCTATTTTCCCATAGAAAATAACTACCGAAAACAAGTTTTTATTACTTTTTTATTAAATTAACTTATTTTATACTTCGGTATGAATAAAATTGGTATTTATAATTAAAAAAAAAATTTAAAATTTAACAAAATAAAAAAACGTTTCCAGGGTTGGAAAACTTTAACTTTTTTCCTAATAATTAAACATATTTCATGTTTTAGGAAGAAGGCTATTTTCTCAGGAACGGTAAAAGCTACGGGTCTGAAACTTGGACAGTGTATGTAGAACTTTGGTCGCTACAACAACAAATCTATAAAAGCTAAAAATTAAAGGGTGTTCCAAAATGAGTGACGAAAACTTTTAAAATCCCATGTAATATACATACAATTGTATGTACATATGTATATTGACACTTGAAATTTGTAAAATTAGTGTATTTTTATATAGGTTACAACCATTAACACTAAAATTAAAAAAATTTAAATTAAAGGGTGGTCCATCAGTTAATAAAATTTGACTATGTAATTTTGACAAATTGCTATATCTTGGAAACTGTAAGAGTTAAAACTCTTGAAATTTTCAAAAACGGTCAAACTAAAAAATCCAAAAATTTAAAAATCGCCAAATATTTAAAAAATCGCCAAAACGAAAAAAATCGCCATAATGAAAAAAAACGCTAAAATTAAAAAAAAACGCCAAAAACCGAAAAAATCGTTAAAACGAGAAAAACGTGTCAAAACTAAAAATAAATTTCCACAATGACAAAATAACGATAAAAACCGCAAAAAACGCCAAAACAAAAAAATTCTAAGTTTAAAATTTGTAAACGCATTAATAATCCCAAAATTATATTTTACTTATTCAGTAAAATATTTTTTTAATAAAATACATTGAAATTGATTATTGAGGGGTTTAGCTGGATCCTATGCGCATTTCACTGTTGCTAATGCAGATCATCAGGGAACCTTTACCCAAAGTTTCTTAGAACAACTAGAGTCATTATGTTATAAACTTTCATTTAAATAAATGAGAAGCTCAACAACAAATAACAAAGTTGAAACAAGAACTCAATAATCAACATGTTTTTTATTTTCTTACTTTACCATTTCAATGTATTTTATTAAAAAAATATTTTACTGAATAAGTAAAATATAATTTTGGGATTATTAGTGCGTTTACAAATTTTAAACTTAAATTGTAAAAATTCCCATAAAAACACTAATTACTAATTATTAATTTGACGGCACCCGGTCAAAAAATACTTGTGTGGCAACACTCTATCTTGCATAGCTGTTGTTGTTATTTACATTTATTTTCTTTTTACATACTCTTTATATCTACAATTTGATGCTGAAAAAAAGTCAGCCATTGTAGTAATGGTAAAGTAAGAAAATAAAAAACATGTTGATTATTGAGTTCTTGTTTCAACTTTGTTATTTGTTGTTGAGCTTCTCATTTATTTAAATGAAAGTTTATAACATAATGACTCTAGTTGTTCTAAGAAACTTTGGGTAAAGGTTCCCTGATGATCTGCATTAGCAACAGTGAAATGCGCATAGGATCCAGCTAAACCCCTCAATAATCAATTTCAATGTATTTTATTAAAAAAATATTTTACTGAATAAGTAAAATATAATTTTGGGATTATTAGTGCGTTTACAAATTTTAAACTTAAATTGTAAAAATTCCCATAAAAACACTAATTACTAACAAAAAAATTCTTATGTGAACAAAAATCGCCAAAAATTAAAAAAAAATCGCCTAATGAAAAAAAATCGCCAAAATCAAAAAAAGTCGCCAAAACGAAAATAAATCGCCAAAATTAAAAAAAACCCCAAAAACCGAAAAAAATCGTCAAAACGAGAAAAACGTGTCAAAAATAAAAATAAATTTCCACAATGACAAAAAAAAAACGCCAAAAACCGCAAAAATCGCCAAAACAAAAAAAAAATGCTTATATGAACAAAAATCGCCAAAAATTAAAAAAAATCGCCTAATTGAAAAAAATCGCCAATATTAAAAAAAACGCCAAAAACCGAAAAAAGTCACCAAAACAAAAAAAATGCCTATATGAAAAAAAATCGCCAAAAATTAAAAAAAATCGCTTATATCAAAAAAAATCGGCAAAATCAAAAAAATCGCCAAAACGAAAAAAATCGCCTAAATTAAAAAAAGCCAAAAACCGAAAAAAGTTGCCAAAAATTAAAAAAACGCCAAAAACCGAAAAAAAATCGCCAAAACGAGAAAAAAGTGTCAAAACTAAAAAAATTGCCAAAAAGAAATAAAAACGCCAAAAACAAACAAAAATTGCTTATATGAAAAAAATCGCCAAAAAATTAAAAAATCGCCTAAATGAAAATAAAAAAATTGCCAGAAGGAAAAAAAGTCGCCAAAATTAAAAAAACGCCAAAAACTGAAAAAAATCGCCAAAACGAGAAAAAAGTGTCAAAACTAATAAAATTGCTACAAAAAAATAAAAAAAATAAAAAATCGCCTAAATGAAAAAAAATCGTCAAAATCAAAAAAATCGCCAAAACGAAAGAATCGCCGAAATTAAAAAAACGCCAAAAACCGAAAAAATCACCAAAAACCAAAAAAAATGAAAAAAATCGCCAAAACTAAAAAATCAGCAAAATAAAATAAATCGCCAAAATTTAAAAGCACCAAATTAAACATAATGCCAAAAACCTAAAAATTGCACTAGAGAAAAAAGTATGAATTTTTTCACAAAATTAATATGTACCTACATATCTCTGTGCTTATGTATGTCTCTCTATACTACGCACTTTGGTAAAGGGTATATAAGATTCCGCACAGCCGAATATAGCACTCTTACTTGTTTATATTACATTTGTCAATTCAAAAGTCATTAATGCAATTATTACGCGAAAAAATGTTGTATGGACCACTCCAGAAAATTTTTGTGTGTACGTATGTTCCTACCAATCATTCCTTTAGAAATACCAATTACATACATTTATATATATCTTATATACCCTTTGGTAAAGGGTATATAAGATTCGGCACAGCCGAATATAGCACTCTTACTTGTTTTGGTATGTTCTGATTTAGGTTTTTGTGTTTTGTACACGTATATTTTTTCATGACACCACCAAATGCGGAAATTATAGGAAAATTTTCCGAACATGGCATCACTTTGTTTAATTATGTTGGTTTATTTTAGGTACACAAAAAAATTTAAAATTGGAAAATTTAGTGTATTTAATTTGCAGTAATATTAGCAATATGCTAGAAATCGGATATATATTTTTTAATTAAACAATTTTCTAAATCATAAAACGCCCCATTATTTATCTATTCAGTCGTTTTATTTAAAATTATGGTACACAAAAATAAAGGGAACAAAAATAATATTAATTCAGTTGCTCATAGGAGCAAATTCTTTGTGATCCTTTAAATACTGAATGAACATATACATACATATGTAAGTACATATATATTTTTGCTCTTTTGTCACCCTTTTAGTTATTTCTTCCATTATATGTACTGCTAAAATTAATTTTTTTACAACAAACATTAAAATACTTTTTAGCACATTAAAAATTTCGTTGCTAAAAATTTAGTATTTTTGAGAGGAACAACAAATTATTTGGTGTTAGAGAATACAAAATTTAAACATTTTGGCTATAGCATTAAATGCGGTGTCAGATACTACTTCAATGCTTTGCGTGATGTTTCTAAAGGCTGGGCACAATGAATCCGTCATACGATAAACTTTACCTTTTTCAACTGACATTACCGCAAAGACGAAGAAGGTTGGCACAATGAGTACTTTATTGATGGAAGCATTTGAACAGCTTCTATGGGTTGATCCTCCATTTTATTTATTAAACTCAACTTTTTTATTTATTTTGTTTAGTTTTATTTTTGCTGCCACAAAACACAAAATCCTAAATCAGAACATACCAAAAAACCAACCAATATCTGTCAAACTACTCAACGTACCCAAAAAGTTTAAAGGCCGGGGCATAATGAATCCGTCATACGTTAAACTTCGACTTTTTCAACTGACAGACAAGTTGAAATACATGGTTTCTTACGAGGTCTGTTACATTCAGTACGTGTCCGTCAACGCAAAGTACCAAAATTGTTCAACTTTTAACTTTATGCGTACGTTGAGTAGTTTGACAGTTATTGGTTGGTTTTTTTGGTATGTTTTTTGGTATGTGTTTGTGTTTTGTGGCAGCAAAAATAAAATTTAACAAAAGAAAGAAAATAAAAAAAACGAAAAAATAAAAAAGTTGAATTTAATGAATAAAATGCTTTCGCCAATAAAGTACTCATTGTGCCAACCTTCTTCGTCGCTACGTTAATGTCAGTTGAAAAATGCAAAGTTTAACGTATGACGGATTCATTGTGCCCCGACCTTAACAATTTTCAACTTCACGCTGCAGATCAAAAAGAAATAACAGTGTTCCACAAAAGGTATGTTATTATCACCGTAAATTTGGAAATAACGCTCGTTGTTGCCGGAAGCCTTGTTCCTATACAAATCCGGAAAACTTCCAAGGCGGTCACTAAATATAACTAGTGACCGTAGCCAAACAACTAATCGTCTATGGTCGGTTCCGGAGCTGATATTTCAGTTATACCATTATCAAATCAAAATTTGAGAAATCATCTTCAAAGTTATAAACTTTTCGCAACTAATGGAACTGTAATTAATACATATGGTGAAGAAATTCTATATCCAACGTTGGAAGTTTATTGTCGCTGATGTATGTAAATCACTCAATAATTGGTGCAGACTTTTTACAACATTATGGTTTACTCGTAGACCTCAAAAAAAGAAGATAATTGGCATTAATAAATTCATATTTCTTCGTTAAAAAGGCAGTTCATTTGGAAATAAAAACTGTAAGAAATAAAGTTCCCTACTTTGACTTGCTGGCTCGTTTTCCAGATATAACAAATCTGTCAACAGACTCAAATAAACAAGATAACATAAAGCAAGATAGCAAGTGAGTGGTTTTGGCATTTGAGTTCGTATTCTTGATAGCCTTGTCAACGTAGATGAACTGTATTTTATATGAAAACATTTACGATTTCTTTCGACTTGCCGTTCGAATAAATGTTCGTTATTGATGAACCCAAATCAATTTTCTTTCGCTTAGATCGCGAAAGAATTCCCAGCTTCGATATCGTTGAACAGGCTGTTAATCACTCAGTGTCTGAACAGCAACCCTCTTTTTCATTTCAATCGTGTTCTCGCTCCCGGGTTATGGGTTGAGCGTAACACAAGGAATCTGTCTCTTACTGACCGCATGATGCGAACAGAACCCTTCCTTGCTCAGCTACTGAGGGTCAGTAAGTGAGCAAAACAAACAGTGTTCGCAAAAAAGGTCTTTATTTTTGTTGTTGCGTTTGCTTTATGTTGTTGCCTTAGATATTTCATTACAGGCAAAGCATTAAAGAGGAAGAGAGAAGATAAAATTAAATAACAATAAAAATGTCTGTAAATCTAACTATTTGTCAACGAAGTCTAAATGTAGAATAAAAGACAGTGTCGGCGGCCTAAAAAAATCACCGCAACATTGACAACACGTTTTTGCCGAAGAAATTGCAACTATGCGATATGAAATAGTTTTAATCCTCTTTTTTTGGTAAAGTAGAAAGCCAAAGACACGAGGACGGAACTGAAATAAATATATCTCTCAGCCTTTTAATAAATTTTGTAAAAGAAGATAATTTTATAATACATTATCGTTGTTGTGCCTTTATATCTTTAAATAAAATTAAAAAATACATTTTAAATTCAAGATTCACATCGATTTATTTCTTCTGTCAGAAGTTAGCCTTGTTGCGACGCAACAATTTTATTTCATCGCTTCCATTTTGTGAAGACAAAAAGACGCCATTTTGAAGCTTTCTACTTTGTGTGGTATATAGTATGCAAAATAAAAGCCAGCGTTCTACAAAAGGAAAACTGCCACAACACTTTGAAGACTTTTATGTAAATATGTCTGACTCATCGACGCCAATTAAAGCTACTGAGGGCAATTCCAATCCATCGGAAGAGACGGATGACATCACCATTGTTGAACAACAGGAAGACGCTTCAAATGATATAGTAAGCTGTTTAATGGAGAGGCTTAAAAAGCTAGAGGTTAATCATCAACTCACAATGCAAAAACTTTTAGACAGCGAGGTAAAAAGAATACAACTGCAGGAGGAGTTATCGGTCAGAAATGTTGCAACGAACTTGCCGTCACCTGCTGCAGACTTACAGTGTATCACTCAGCAATCAGCCGTAGTAAATAGCGTACAAAATAACAACAGGATCGTCGCCGATAATCATACAAACGTTTCGCAATCTGCGATAAGCGCAGTCCACACTTCAGTGGGCCAGAGCCAAACACAACAACCAACAATTTCAACAACTATATCAGCGCCGGCGGTAGTTATGTCAACTTTGCCACCGTATCAGGACCGTTCGTCCTTTCCATACTACCACAAGGTGCTGGATATGTCACAATGCCTTGTTCGTCATTTGCTTCCAATCCACGTTTTTGCTCACCACAGTCTCAAACAGGTATGTACACAAATGTAGATTTTCTTTCCATACACCACAAATATTACGCCGTCACAGCCGACAATAGTACCCACATATACAAATATGTACACGCCAATGGGTGGCCATACAAGCGGACCACCAAGAAAATTATATGAGCTACCAGACTTCCATGGTAAGCCTGAACAATCGCCCGTGTTTATCACGGCATGTAGGGAATCGTCTAACGCATACGGGTACACACCTTTGGAAAACACCTTTAGGTTGCAAAAATGTTTAAAGGGTATGGCACGTGAAGAAGTCGAATGCTTGTTAATAGATCCTAGAAATATCTTACAAATTATTGATCAACTTGAGTTCAAATACGGCCGCCCTGAGCTCTTAATTCGAAGTCAACTGGAAAAGATTCGGGAGATAGTGCCCATACAGGAAAGTAATTTAGAGAGTTTCGTACCATTCGCTACAAAGGTGCAAAACCTAACTACATTTTTAAAGAGTGCTAATGCCACTCAGCATTTAAGCAACCCGACGCTGTTAGAAGAACTCATTGCCAAAATGCCCATGACAAAACGAATCGAATGGGTGAATTATTCGTCGACGATTAATCCATTTCCTACATTGGAACATTTCAATGCATGGGTCAATCAAATATCTAGGGTCATAGCCAAAGTCACACCAATTATGCCCACAATGCCGCCTATGGGCACAAAATATCAACCCGTTAAATTACCCCATATGGCAATGAAGAGCCAAACTCGTGCTAATGCAAAAACAGTACTGACAATGAATGAAATCACCGATCGTAGGGAAAACCAAACGTTTTGCATTAACTGCAATGAACAACACATTTTAGCAAAATGCGATAAATTTTTAGAAAATTCAATTAACGATCGTTGGAATTTCGTTAAGAGCAATCGACTCTGCTTTGCATGCCTACGCCAGGGGCATAATCTGACACAATGCAGAAGAAAAAGAATCTGCAGTAGTAAGGGTTGCAAGAAGTTTCATAACACCATACTGCATCAAGAATTCGTGGACAATAGTAAACAAGTAAATATGATTCAAAACAAGTTATTTTCGCCAAAGACGACAAAATTACTCTATAAGTTGGTACCCATCGAAATGCGTGGCCCGAACAATAAGATCGTGAAGACTTATGCGTTTCTAGATGAAGGCTCATCGTCAACATTAATACACGAGTCAATTGCCAAACAAATGGGATTTGTAGATAAAAAGGAGCATCTTACGTTACGTTGGTTCGAAGGGCCGCCAAAGGGTAGCGTCAATGTTTATAAAGCTCAACATTAAAGGAGTTGGAAAAAATAAGAGATGGTACAATATGAAAGCTCACACTGTACCAGAATTGAACTTGCCATCACAAACAGTTGACCTCGCAGAGCTCCACGATAAATTTTTGCAATTAAAAGACTTGCCATTTGCCGAATACATTGACGCTATACCTAAAGTTTTAATCGGGTTAGATAATTGTCACCTTACGCCAAATGTAAGGACAATTCAGCTCAGCCAACATGCTATTGCCACTAACACACCATTGGGTTGGGCGATTTATGGTAACCCACATGGAAAATTTAATGATAAATCATGCCAGTTGTCTATCATACTACACAATAGAGAGGAACAAGAGACAAGAATTGACAGTCTTGTATCCGAATATTTTACAACCGAAAACTTCGGTGTATCATTGCCTACTCAGCCACTTGAGTCAAAAGATGTGGCTCGTGCGAGAAAGATTCTGGATGACACCACTACGAAACTTGAAAATCGTTACGAAACGGGCCTATTATGGCAAAGCGACAATGTGAACCTGCCAAACAGCTACACATTAGCCGCAAATCGTCTAAAGACTATGGAAAAGAAAATGGCAAATGACCGTGAGTTCGAATACAGGTACAAGGCGGCTATGGCCGGATATATCTCGAAGGGTTATGCAAAAAAGATGACACAGTCCGAAGTGCAAAAAACGAGCCCGCACACTTGGTATCTCCCTCACTTTGCGGTGTTTAACGTCAACAAACCTGGCAAATTAAGATTAGTTTTCGATGCGGCCGCATCTATAAATGGAAAATCCTTAAACTCCGTACTTCTAAAAGGACCAGACGAAAACCAGGCACTGCTAAAAATACTCTTCCAGTTTCGCGAGGGCGCAATTGGTGTGTGCGCAGACATAAAGGAAATGTACCTACAGGTTCGTATTCGTAAAGCCGATCAAGACGCACAACGTTTCTTGTGGCGATTCAATAAAAGCGACCCAATTGAAGTATATACGATGGCATCAATGATATTTGGTGCAACATGTTCACCATGTAGCGCACAATACATTAAAAATTTGAACGCGATCGAAAACGCAAGGGAACAACCTGAAGTGATTGAAACCATAATAAACAACCATTACGTTGACGATATGGTGTGCAGTTTTCGTAACGAAGAAGAAGCTTTGCGAATTTCGTCAGCAGTAAAAAATATACACGCAAAGGCCGGCTTTGAGCTCCGTGGGTTTATATCCAATTCTTCGCGGGTGCAAAATTATCTAAATGAAGGTAGTCAAGAACAAATCTTAAACGTCAATATGAATGCTGCCGATGTAGTCGAAAAGGTGCTGGGTATGTTTTGGCGAAGCAATAGCGACGAATTTGTATTCAAACTAAAATTGAATCGTGTTGATCCGGAAGTTATGGCCGGTACTAAATGTCCAACAAAACGAGAATTGCTATGCTTAATCATGTCTGTGTATGACCCATTCGGAATGCTAGCAAATCTGCTAATCTATGGTAAGATATTATTACAGGAGGTGTGGCGCAGTGGCATTGAGTGGGATGACCTTATTCCTGAAAACATTTATAAACGCTTTGCGCAATGGGTTAAAAGTTTGCAGTTAGCAACGATCGAACTTCATGTTTTTAACGACGCCAGTGAAACGGCCTTTGCTTCCGTGGCATATTGGCGCATTAGTACAACACACGAAACTCGTATCTGTTTTGTTGCCGGTAAGACAAAATGCGCACCACTTAAGGTACTTTCTGTACCCCGTCTCGAACTACAGGCAGCAGTATTAGGTACCCGCTTAAAAAACGCCATATTAGAGAATCATAGAATTAGACCATCGAGAACAATATTATGGAGCGATTCGCGAACAGTAATTTGTTGGATAAAGTCAGACATTAGACAGTATAAAGCATTCGTTATGCACAGAGTCGGAGAGATTCTCGAGTCAACACAACAAAGCGATTGGCGCTGGGTATCTACAGACTTGAACGCTGCAGACACTGCAACAAGATCAACGTATCCTGTAACGTATAGCCCTGACAACATGTGGATTAAAGGACCAGAGTTTTTGTTGAATGCCGAGGAATTCTGGCCACCAGCTGATTACATAAGTCCAGAAAACAACATAGAAGAAAAGAAAAAATTCTGTATGAACATCGCTACAACAACATTAATTGATTTTAATAGATTTTCAAGTTATCTACGTCTTCAAAGAACTGTTGGTTGGTTGTTGCGATTTGGTGATGTAGCTCGCAAAAAACGTGGAGGACACACTACTCATGAGTTGACAGCGCTTGAACTTCAAAGAGCTGAAACTTCGTTATGTAAGCTAGTACAACAGGAAGTATACGGCAACGAAATCAAAGAACTAAAAGTAGATGGCAACGTATCAAAAAACAGCTCAATATTGTCTCTAACGCCATGTCTGAATGTGGATAATATTTTATGCGTTAATGGCCGTATCAATTACGCTTTGAGCCTTCCTCAAGCTACAAGAAACCCCATAATCCTACCATATCGTCATGCCCTGACAGAACTCATTGTAGATTGGTACCACCAAAGACGAGATAGTAGTCAACGAGATAAGACGAAAGTTTTGGATACCAAAATTGAGAGCAGCCGTAAAGAAAGCGAAATCGAATTGTCAATTGTGCAAAAATAGCCGTGCAAGACCAGAACCGCCAATAATGGGTCAATTACCAATTGATCGTCTTCAACCATATGTCAGGCCATTTACTTACACTGGTCTGGATTATTTTGGTCCTATGTTTGTAACCATCGGACGTAGACGAGAAAAACGGTGGGCAGCCCTTTTCACGTGCCTAACGATAAGAGCAATACATATTGAATTGGCGGCCGACTTATCCACCGACGCATGTATTATCTGCATTCGCAACTTCATAAACAGAAGAGGCATTCCGATAAAAATACGCTCAGACATGGGAACTAACTTCGTTGGTGCAGATGGCGAATTAAAGCGTGTGAACGACTTATTTGACCATGAGTACATTCAAAGTGAGTTAGCCACAAGAAAAATAACTTGGGAATTCAACTGTCCCGCCAATCCCAGTAGTGGAGGCTGCTGGGAACGACTTGTCCAATCCACAAAGAAGGTACTGGCTAAGACGCTGACGGAAGTTGCTCCTAAGGTAGAAACGTTACGTAGCCTGCTCGTGGAAGCCGAAAACATTGTGAATAGTCGCCCCCTCACACATCTACCAGTGACGCCGGAAGATCCAGACCCATTGACCCCCAACCATTTTCTGCTAGGTACCACTAACTCAACACAGACGCCCGGTGATGTCGAGGCTATATGCACACGAAAGCAGTACCGAATAAGCCAAAAATTAAAAAACCAATTTTGGCGCCAGTGGATTCGGGAATATATGCCAACGCTTACTAAGCGCACGAAGTGGTTTACTCCCCGAAAGCCTATCGAGGTGAACGACAATCATTTGTGACGAAAATCTTCCCAAAAGCCAGTGGAGAAGAGGCGTTGTGATATCAAAGCTCACAGCCAAAGATGGACAGACGAGAATCGTAGACGTTAGAACATCAGGTGGGACCTTACGCAGACCAGTCTCTAGACTTGCGGTTCTAGACGTTTTAAGTGAAGTCCCCCAGGATCTTCACGAGGGGCGGGATGTCGGCGGCCTAAAAAAATCACCGCAACATTGACAACACGTTTTTGCCGAAGAAATTGCAACTATGCGATATGAAATAGTTTTAATCCTCTTTTTTTGGTAAAGTAGAAAGCCAAAGACACGAGGACGGAACTGAAATAAATATATCTCTCAGCCTTTTAATAAATTTTGTAAAAGAAGATAATTTTATAATACATTATCGTTGTTGTGCCTTTATATCTTTAAATAAAATTTAAAAATACATTTTAAATTCAAGATTCACATCGATTTATTTCTTCTGTCAGAAGTTAGCCTTGTTGCGACGCAACAGACAGATATGTGAACAACAAAAACAAAATTAATCATCCTCCATTTTGTTCAATAATGTTTATAAAATAAAAATAATAAAAACAATAAATCGCAAAACACATACATGCTCAAAAGATCGTTTGCCAAGATTTTACGAAATAAAGGGTCTCGAGTGAACACATGAGCCGAACGATCGAAAAAAACGGTCGTTGGTTGAGCGAAGAGCAAGCCAAAGAATAAAGAAGTTTGAGGGTTTTTTTTCGCGACAGTGTAGCATCGTTTCAGTGGACGAGTGTTTTTTTTCTGACAACAAGCATGAGAAAGTTCAATTATTGCGAGCTCTGGTTTTTAGTCGTTTCAATGACTACGGTATAGTAATTAATTTGTCAAAATGTCACTGTGGTCAACCGGAAATTAAATTTCTTGGTCATGTTGGTAATAAAGACGGCATATGTATACCCACTTCCTGATAATGTAGCTGCTATTAACAGTTATTCAAAGCCCAACAATGTGAAAGAAATACGACGTTTCCTAGCTATGATAAACTTCTATCGTAGATAGAATGCCACTTCTTGAATTTTAAAAAGGGAACAAGGAAAACGATAAAACTCCCATAGTTTGAACTTCAGAATCTGAAAATGCGTTTAACAAATGTAAAGCAGATTTAGCAATTAACAAGCCGATTTGTGTCATGGTTGGCACATCAGATCGAGCAATTGGTGGAGTTCTTTAGCAACAGTCCAAAGATGGATGGTTTCCTTTAAGTTTTTTTTTTCAAGAAAGCTCACAGATACACAAATGAAATACAGAACTTACATGGATATTTACACTGTGGTCAAGTACTTCAGGCACATGCTCGAAGGCCTCCATTTTATATTTTTTACTGATCACAAGCCATTGATTTGAAAGAATAAAAAAGCTTCTCCGTGACAGTTTCGGCAACTTGATTTTATATCACAATTTTCGACTGAATTAAGTAAACCTCAAGAAACTGATATCGATCTTCAATCAATCTTAAATGATAAAACAACATCGCTTATACTAAGGTCAGTAAAGTTTTTTTAAGATAAGCCATAAAGAATTTGCGATATTTCAACCAAAAAGGCAAGACCGTTTGTGCCACTAGATTTTCGCAAAATCGTATTTAATTCACTCCATGGCTTGTCACACAGTGGCATTAAATCAAGTACAAAACTAATACAAGATCGTTTTTTTTGCCAAATATGAAGAAAAATATACATGATTTGATTCTACAGTGTGTAGAATGTCAGCGCTTTAAAGTAACTCGACACACACGTAGTAAGATCGGTACGTATCCTATTATTTCTGAGCGTTTTTCCCATATCAATATAGATTTGGTTGGTCCATTACCCTCTACCGATGGATATTCCTACTTACTTACGTGCATCGATAGATTCACTAGATGGCCTGAGGCGAAAAATGTTGCCATAGTTCTGTACAGGGGGTGGATATCTCGTTTTGGCGTTACCACAGATTAAGGACGTCAATTTGAATCGCATCTCTTCAAAGAACTTACCTTAATACTTGGTTCAAAACGGATTAGAACAACTGCCTATCATCCATTGTCCAATGGTATAATCGAACGATGGCATCGTTCTCTGAAAGCTTCATTAATGTGTCATAATAAAGAGAATTGGTTGGAAGTTCTTCCCACTGTCATAATTGGTCTTCGTTCAAGTATCACGGAGGATATTAGTGCAACTCCTGCAGAACTACACCATTATTCATTTAAATTGAGAATTGTCGAAATGAAATTGAGAATTTCGGTTTGAAATTGAAAAAATTCCAAATGAAAATGAGAATTTCAATTTGAAATTGAGAAAATTCCAATTAAAATTGAGAATTTCAATTTGAAATTGAGAAAATTCCTGTTGAATGAAATTGAAAAATTTTAATTTGAAATTAAGAAAATTCCAAATAAAAATAAGATTTTCAAAAAAAATCGACTTTAAAGTATTCAATTGACACACAATATGATACGCGGTGAAGTCAATCGACTTATTCCGTGTTGTCACTTATTTCACCAAAAATGTATAACTGAGGTAATGGCGAATTGCCCTAAATGTAAAGCTAAAACTGTGACATAACATATGCGTGACAAGATATATGAATATACGATAGATGAACATATAATGTAATTTATATTATTTTTAAACCATATACATATTTACATATATATATATTTATATATTAAAAATATCTCAAATAATTAATTTGGAATTTTCTCAATTTCAAATTAAAATTTCTCATTTTCATTTGGCATTTTCTCATTTTTATTTGGGATTTTCTCAATTTCAAATTGAAATTCTCAATTTCAACAGGAATTTTCACAATTTCAAATTTATATTCTCAATTTCAACTGGAATTTTCTAAATTTCAAGTAGAAATTCTCAATTTCATTTGGAATTTTCCCAATTTTAAATTGAAAATCTCATTTACATTTGGAAATTTCTCAATATCAAACGGAAATTCTCATTTTCATTTGAAATTTTCTCAATTTCAAATTGAAATTCTCATTTTCATTTAGAATTTTCTCAATTTCAAATTGAAATTCTCAATTTCAGCAACAAAGTCATTTCCATTGATCGCCTAAAACCAATGTTTAAGTTTAATTATGAAATATGCGAGAACCCATGACCTATCACAATTCATCGTATAAACCCAAATTTATCGTGAGATGGTAACATAAAAGTGTCAAGAATAGTAAGATTTTCGAGAGCTTCTACAATAAACTCTCTGGTGGAGCATTAGAGTTGAGCGATATTTAGAAACCTGTTACTTTTTCACAGCGATTGGAAAATCACTAATCACAACTGTGACTGAATTTATCAACGAACAGGTTTTGAAAATATAGTTAGTTCTTTCCTTCAAACTGTGATTGTTCTTGTATGCTTACTGTACAGTAAATTAAACTACCACATTAATTTTTTTATACCTTCAGCTCTTGTCAAGAAAAAATTGTCAAATCGTGCCAAATAGTCTTTTCTGCCAACTATGAACAGCTTACATTTTCATATGTACAATTTTATTGTATTTCTGCGTCTTATACCACAATTCTCAATATTTGGACGGGGGTAATTGCTAATTGTTTGTTTTTGCTGCTCTTCTTATTAGTATTTATCAAGACACCAACACTAATAAATACTTTCAAAGCAGAAGAGCTGAAATGTGTTAAACCGTGATCACAGTCACTATTTAATTTCACTGTTGCTCTTCTTATTAGATTTTCTTAAAATAACAGAACTGCTACAAACAAAATACTGCGTCACATACTGTGTCACAGTTTAAAAGAACAGCGATTTAGAAATCACATTCACAAGGAGCAACATTATTAAAAAATCACAGTTTCAATCATCTCTAGGGAGTATACATATGTAGAAACTACTTTGCTAGCAAAACACTTGTTAAACAAAAATAACAAAAGTAGCTTTGATTTTGAAATCAAAACTTTTAGTAAAAAATTAAAAATAAATAAAAATTTAGTTGAGTTTTAAAATTTCAATAATATGATAAATATCGATAAATTTTTTTCATTTGCCATCTCTAATTTCTTGCACTTTGGGTCAGCACATTTAGGTGAGTAACTGCCTAGAAATATAAGAAAATCCGAAAATTTTTACCAAGGGGGGGGGGCTACATAAACAAAGCTCAGAATCAAAAACAAATCTGAAATTTCAGAAAGATTTTTTACAGGATTGTGTCAAATAGTTATTAGAAATTATGCTTATTTTTAATACAAGTAAATACTCGTATTTAAGGAATTATAATATCTTATGTTCAAATAGCTGAAGAAGACAACTCATGCCTTTCAAAAACAATAATAATAATTGCGTTCGCGCACCCAAAAGTTTTTAAAATATTTTATTGAACTTTACTGCATTTTACTAAATTGCGTTCGTTTACCCAAAATACAGTAAATTTGAACACAAATTGAGAGAGTAAAGTGACAATTCTTGACTGAGTGTTTTGCAAATTTTTAAGCATTAAACACATTCACCACAGCAAGCCACCGACTACAAAATGTCAAAAATAGAATACACATGTTTATATGAGAATGATTCTTTTGAAGACTAATTTCTATTTCTTTCGCTGCAATGAGAAAATTCAGTGCTGACAGTACAATACAAAATATTGAATAATTGATATCGTACAATTATTTCATATTCACCCTAATTCCAGTTGTCGTCATCGACGTCACTTTCAACACAAAACCAAAAAATTGGTGCTTGTTTACTAGCTCTCGAGAACAATTTTGCGCAACTGATAATCTATTTCCGTTGCCTAAGGTCTAGAAAATAGCATAAATCTGCCAACAGGAGTCAATTGTTTTCGACAACGGATATACGAGCGCCAATTTTTTGGTGTTGTGTTGAAATGACGTCGATGGCGATAACTGGAATAAGGGCGATTATTTGACAGAAACAATATCCAAAAATTGATGTAAGGCATAAATTGGTTAATTTTTGTACTTTTGCGTCATATAACTACATTTCGAAACAGTACTTTAATTTTTATAAATATGAAATATTTGAAGGTGGCAATACTGAACTGTGTGTTTATACTTAAATATGATGCATTAAATACATAGACCACAGCAGGCTACAAGTGCAGCAAGCAACAAATGTTGCCTGCTAACCAGCTACTTAATCATTTTGGAGACGGCAGCAGCACCATAAATATATAATTCAGTTATTTCTTTATATATTTTTGCATATTTTACTATTTATACGTTTAGTAATTCCTTCAAAATATTTAGCAATTTTTCGCAAACTTTTTTTCGCGATTTTCGCGTTTTTTCCAAACTTTTTATATTTTTAATGGCTTTTGGGATTTCTAATAAATTTTAGCGCTTGTGGATTTTGCAAATTTTCGCAATTTTTTGCAAACTTCGCGATAAATGCGACTTTTTATCGCGAAGCCTTTAAGCAGGTTTGCCGATCTTTAGACAATACTAGATTTTGTTATCATCTCGCTGTTAACAAGTTTTCGTAATTTTCGCCATTTTTGCCGAATTTTTTGCACTGCACTAAAGTCGTGCGATTTTTAATCAATATTAATTATGGCTCGTTTAGAATTTTGCAAAATTCGCGATAAAAGCTACCTTTTTGTATGTCTTTTAGCTTCCTAACAGTTTTAAAGAATTTTAAACATTAGGCTTTGTCATCATCCCGCTGTTAGTAACTTTTTTGGAATTATGGTCATTTTCGCGAATTTTTTGTCTTTTTAAAATTTTGCAACTTTTCGCGAATTATCGTTTTTTCGCATTGCAAAAATATAATTACTTTTGTAATTAAGATACAAATTTTGTAAATCTTTTCTTTATTGTGTAATAAAAAATATTTCTTGGCAATAAATTGTTTTACATATTTTGCTATATTGTCAACACTGTTTTTGGTTTGCGGCCATAGAAAATAGAAATTAGTTTAATTTGACTACAACGACAAATGTAGCACGGACAATAACCTGTAGCCTGTAGTAGATGGCCTTTCTGCCATCAAAATAATCATTCCCATATAGAAATGTGAATTCTATCTTTGACATTTTGTAGCCGGTAGCTTGCTGTGGTGAATGTGTTTAAGTAGCTGGCTACGAGACGACAAATGCTGCTAGCGGCATTTGAAGTTGTGTGTTCGTGTAGCCTGCTGTGGTGAATGTGTTTAATGCATAAAATTTAGTAAGATAAAAACATATGATTCAAAATGTAAACATATGAAAAGTAAGCAAACGAGAGGTGTGAAAATTTGAGAAAAGGTTAAATAAAAATTCTGAGTCATTAAAAAATAATTTATTTAAAAAGTATGATAATAATACCTGTTAATATGTATATTTTGTAATTTATTTTATTAATCTTTTTGTTTTGCAAATTGTTCTAATTGCTCAGAGTTGTAAAACTGTAAAGTATCTGGTTACTTAGTACATATTGCACTTGCTGTTAAGATAATCAGTAACTTTAACAAATAGTCATGTAATTTTTTTAATTTAACCGACAACAAAACAAAGGAAATGAAATAAATTACAACATTTTTTAATAGATTTTTCGTGTTATAAAAATATTGTATCGAGTACCAATTTGAATAGTTAAAAGTTTATATATTTTTCAACAATATGTGGAGTTAGAGTCAGCTGTTTCTTTAATCTTATTAATTTTTACTATTTTTCCCTTCGCATACTTTTATTGGCAACAGTTATTTTTGAGAGTAAATTTTAAAATTTTTGCAGCAACTACTCATTTACTGCATTTTACTGAAAAAGTAAAAAAAAACACACCTATTATAAAATATTAACAATAACATTTATTCCCAATTTATTGCTTAATAAATTTGTATATGTGATATTCTTGGTAACTCTAATTAAGTAGTAAACAAAACCATTTCTTGAAACTTTACGTTTCGACGACATTTTTGAAATGAACTTTCTCTTTCCTATGAAAACGAACAAGAAATTTTCACGCAAGTAATTTATTTGACTAACCTACCATTTACACATGAAACTACCCTATCGGAGAATGAGTAGACTACAAAAATAGTTAACTTATAGTTAACTTTTCTAATGCATTAAACACATAGACCACAGCAGGCTACATGGCTACACGACTACAAGTGCTGCAGGCAACAAATGTTGCCTGGTAGCCAGCTACTGAATCATTTTGAAGCCTTTCTTTCCAAACTTTATATATTTGAAATGGCTTTCGCGATTTTAGCGCTTGCTTCCAACTTATTATTATTTAAAATTTTGTAACTTCTCGCGATTGTTTGCAAACTTCAAGATAAATGCGATTTTTTGCATGCTTTCAGCCTCCAAACAGTTTTGCCGATTTTTAAACAATCACCCTTATTCCAGTTGTCGCCATCGACGTCACTTTAAGACAACACAAAAAAATTGGTGCTCGTATATCCGTTGTCGAAAACAACTGACTCATGTTGGCGTGTTTATGCTATTTTCTAGACCTAAGAGAACGGAAATAGAATGTCAGTTGCGCAAATTTTTTCTCGAGAGCGAGTAAACAAACCCTATTTTTTTGGTATTGTGTTAAGGTGACGTCGATGACGACAACTGGAATAAGGGTGAATATTAGACTTTGTTATCATCCCGCTGTTAATATGTTTTTGCAAATTTTGCTATTTCCGCGTTTTTGGCCGAGTTTTTTGCATTCCTTAAAGTTTTAGAGATTTTCAATCATATTATGGCTTTATTTTAATTTTGAAATTTTTCGCGATTTTTGCGTGTCTTTTAGCTTCCTAACAGTTTTGAAGATCTTAAAACATTATTAAACTTTGTCATCATTCCGCTGTTAGAAACTTTTGCGAATTATTTAAATTTTCGCGAATTTTTTGCATTCCTTACAGTTTTATCGATTCCTAATCAATATTAGGACAAAAATATAATTACTTTTGCAATTAACATTAAATTTTGGTAAACTTCTTTTTTATTTTTCCATAAAAAATATTTCTTGGCAATAATTTGTTTAACATATTTTGCTATACTGTCAACACTGTTTTTGGGCTGTAGCCATAAAAAATAGAAATTAGTTTAATTTGACTACAACGACAAATGTAGCACGGACTACAACCTGTAGCCTGTTGCCTTGCTGCCTTCAAAATATTCATTCTCATATAAACATGTGTATTTTATTTTTGACATTTTGTAGCCGGTACCTTGCTGTGGCGAACGTGTTTAATGCTTTAGACTGACTAAAAGCTAACTGCAATGTCATCCAGAACAAACCCAAAATTAATTCTTAAGTTGAGTACGTAGTCGAATTTGATGAGAGCCAACAAACTTATTCTCAGGTACTTTGAAACTCATTTCAGTTTTTTATTTTGCTGTTGTTATTTTAGATGGGTAGCTTAGCTGAGTGGTAGCGCATTGAGTACACAAACTGTGATGATACATGTTCGAACCCAAGATTTTTTTTTTAATTTACTGACTACAAGTTGGTTAAAAAAAAGTCCACTTTAAGTTAGCTGAAAGTAATGGAGAGTGAGCCAATTGACTACCACCTAGGACATCGCAATGTTAAAGTAGTCAGTTGATTAATGAAGTAATCCAAGTGTAGTCAGTACTACTTGCGAAATAGTTAGCTTAAAGTGAGTTTAAAGTTAGCCAAATTTGCGACAGGGGAATTGCAAGAAAGTAGCAATGCAATAAAATTTGTTTACTACCACACTCACATTGTTTTTAATTTCCACTGAGCTTTCAACGATATTTTCAAGAAAGTAAATTTTTGATGTTTTCAGAAAGTAAAATAGTGGCAAATAATGATTACAAATTATGTTTATTTTTAATAAATATTTAAAGAATTATAATAAGGGTTTTAATGAGAATGTTCCAAACTCTCGCAAACTGTGCAATTGTGCATTTTTTTTAATAAATAAATTTCAAGAAAGTACCTTCATGTGTAAATGCAGCGTTAATAACCTAATTTTTTGACTGTATAGTATCGCATAGTTATTTTAATGTTTATTTCTTATTTCGGAAAAGAGTTGTGTCATCCAACTATATAGTTCTTAGAGAGTATTAGTTGGTTGCACCTGTCGCTGAGTGGTAGCGATGCTAGCCTCTCAGTGCAGAGGTCGCGGGTTCGATTCCCACCATGGACCCTGGGTGTTTTCCGCAGACAAGCTAATCGCTTTGCAAGTTGTGTTTGTTAAAAAAAAAATTAAAAAAATTAAAAAAAACTGATTCAAGGACATCAGGGAAGTCTTTACCACTTCCAAATAGTAACTGAATGTCGTCGGCAAAATTAAAGGGTTTAACCATGTATAAATCAAAACAATCAATGCAGTCATTTAAGTATAAGATATATAAATGGAATGGCACCGATAGTAGAGCTTAGGGCTACCCCATAATAAATATTGATAACATCCGATGTAGTTCCATTCGTATTAAATTAAGATATATCGTGTATGTAGCAATTTATTAGTTTGCTCTCATTTTACCAAACCAAATGTTGTTTTTTTTAATTAAATTTTCGAAGGATTTGTACCCAGTTTTTAGCTCGAGTAAGTAAGATAAATCAAACAAGTATTATTGTTTCAGTTCGCTGATATTTGTACATAATTACGTTAAAAGTATTTAAACTTACCTGTTGTATGAAGATTTATTCTTTTTTCCAAATGCTCATTATTAAAAAGTAGAATTTGTTTCTCTAAAGGAACTTTAGTTTGAATAAGAATTCTCTCACGAAAGTGTTCAATTTGTTCTTCGGGTTCCAAAAAGATTTCAACTGAGCTAGTGCGATTTGAAAAGAACACATGTATGACACGCTTGCGCAAAATTAAAGTCACCTCCTGAAAAAATCTATCGAACGACCAAGTCTTTTCACGATTTTCTTCTAATAGACCGGCGAGTAGAGGAGTAACTAAAGTTTTGAGACCCTCGGACAAATGACAGTGCGGGGGCAGAGTAGTGGACCACTCGATTGGGCCATTCTCAGACAGCTGTGTGCCACATATAACCCCTGATGCCTTTTTAGTTGTAATCTGATGCATTGTTTCTCTATTTTTACGCCCACCATATGGCCGGAAAGGTAAATTACCAGTGGCCACATGATACAAAGTTACACCAATGGACCATAAGTCCACATTGGCTGTAAACGAACGATTTATAGACTTTCTTAAGACGGCTCTTTCATACAAATCAGGATGCAGATATTCCTCAGTGCCATACAGTGATGCAAACGGCTGGTTGTCTTCCAGCTCCCGTGCCGCTCCAAAATCAGTTAGTTTGTATATCGTTTGACCATCTTCGGAAATAAATTTCATTATATTACCCGGTTTCAAGTCACGGTGTACTAATTTATTGTCCCTTAAGTGTTTCATTCCAGCGCATAAGTGTTCCAAAACCAATAAGAATTCTTGTTCTGGTAAACCATATGAATTTTCTGGATCATCCAAGATATTGAACAAACTTCCACCGGTACATAATTCCATAACAATGACCTTACCTCGGCCTTCTTGATCTTCTTCAATGGCCAAAAGTTTTACAATATTTTCATGGTTTACCTTTTTCAGTGCTTCGAACTCCCGCATTTGAACATCGGGTGGACGCATGTGACTGTAAGGGTTAAATGTTTTTACTGCAACCGATTCTCCGGTTATTTTGTTGACACCCTGTTTTATTGTTTATAAAGCAACAACAAATACATTTGTACATATACACACAATGTTTTCTGAAGATAAATTGTTAATTACCTGGAAAACTGAGCCAGTAGCTCCTTTCCCCAAAACACTAGTGGTACACCAAACATAATTTAAAGAACCCCTTAAGAAGGACATACCTGTTTCCTTCTATTTGTATATTTTTTCCAAATTTTAACAAAAATATTTGTTAAAAATTTTGTTTCTGAAACTTTCACTTATTGCTTTTTATGTATTTATATGTTGAGCGTTTTTTCTAACACATTTCGTTTAATTTTTTCTCAACCACAGCAATTATTTTCAAATGTTTAGTAATATTGCAAAAATATTTACAAACTTACTCAAGGCGAATTTATATGTGAATTCGCCTTAACTTACTTGTATGCCAAGGGATGCCAGATAAAATTGTTGAAAAATCGTCGAAATCCCGATAAACACATTAAAACCTCTCATAACCGGACACTCACCGACTGGGTGTTTTTGTCAGGTTATTTGAGGTTTCCACTTATGAGTGGTACACATTCTTTTATTTTAATTTTGGTTCTACAAAACTGTATAGTGAAACCTCTCCTAACGGACACTTCTAATAACCGGGAAATTTTTGTATAAGAAAATCGTCAATGACCAAAACTTGTCTAATCTAGCATCCACGCCCAGTGGGCTTGCCATTTTAGCACTTTTAGTGCTAGATTTAGCAATTATTTTCTTCGTTTAGCACTAAAGATTTTGAATGTAATGCTAAGTGCTAGTTTATCACTTTCTTTAAACTATTTAGCATTTTCTGCACTTTTTTATTTCATTAAATTCATAAATTTTCCACAGATAATTCCTTAAGACAAATTTTGATCCAATTAATGTTATATGTTTATCAAATTTATTTATCTTCGTTATGTGTTTAGAATTGATGTATTGGACAAAAAATGTGTTTTCGAGAAAATCGATGAAGAATGTTTAGTTCATTAGTTTTGTAAAAATACACTATAGAATTTTTTTTTAATAATAAAAGTAATAGATACATATGCGTTTTATTCAAACTTAAAATTGATAAACTTTTTACATCCAACATGAAAAGTTATTAGGACTTAAAGAAAAACTGACAAAAATCTTTGGCAAGGCATTACACATTCATAACAACAATATTGTTCACTACTTGCTCAAGTGGTTTAAATTATTGTATGTATTTTCTTCTCTTCTTTAGATACTCACATTAATTAATAAAAATATTTCATTCAATAAGAATTGAAATTACTGAACTTAAGCCTGACTTAAAATTATTTCTGATTAAAAATCACTAAAAGTTCAATTAAAAAATTTACAAATGTTTCACTTAAATAATCATGGGCACGTGAAAAAAAAAATATGTTCACTTGGCAATCACTGTTTACTTGGCCATCACAGTTTCAGAATGCTGAAAATCCAAGTAAAAACTGTAGAATGCAACAACAAGTAACATTAAGCCACTAAAATTATACTTACATGCATGTACCGATGGTACATCGAATAAGTAAAAATAATTAATGTGATGATCGTAAAAAGATAAGTAAGAATAGTTAAACATACTGAGGTAGAGTAAAATAATTTCGTGCTAACCTAAATAGAAAAATGAAAAATTGGAAAAAACAGAAAATTAATAGTGATACTTATAAATGTGTTTACCAAAGGTAAATCAATTGTATACACAACAATCGTTTCTCATATTCCGTTCATTGTACATTTAAGTTAAATAGCTGATGTTAATAAGAATCTCTACCCAAGTAGATAGACTAGGGTGCTGATGAAGTGCGTGGCTGCACAGAAAAGTATCGGTATTTCCCCCAGCTTAAAGTCTAAGTTTAATTTTTCTTCTCTTCTTTAGATACTCACATTAATTAATAAAAATATTTCATTCAATAAGAATTGAAATTACTGAACTTAAGCCTGACTTAAAATTATTTCTGATTAAAAATTATTGTATATATTTAAGTAGGTATAACAAGTGAAAATATCAGTTTTATTCATATAACATGACTTTTATATTTAAAACAAAGGAAGAAATAGACAATAATTATATTTAATAAAAGAAATTGTATTAATAAAAAATAAATATCAATTAATTTCATTAAATTTTTAGTTATTTATTGAAATTTTGTTTAGGATTTATACATTTATTTATTTAATTTCTTTGGAAAAATATTCGTATTCGTATTCGCCTGAGTTTGACGAATACGAATACATTCGTATACATTTAATGCATTTTGCATGCGTAAATAGTTTTTCAGTAACTACTATTTATCCTAATGTAGGCCTAACCAAATGACTAACATCGATCATATTGTTACGTAAAAAGATTCCTACAGGGTTAATGCAAAGAACTATCTAGAAGTATTTAACTAAAGCAACAAACGTACACACATATTCACGTGCAAGCACTATAGCAACAACAATTGTGTACAAAGCTACAGACATACACGTATACAAATAAAAGTGCGAGCACTTATGATAACAACCCTGTACTAAAAATAGCACACTGCACTACCAACATACAAGTCGTTACTTTGAAAATTCAAAGATTAACGGCCAATCGAATCACCTACAAACATCTAGAAACGGCGACATGAATTTTCCCCAGTATGCTAGAAGACTGTTTGAACATCTGGCTATCAATAAACAAACACGTCTATACGGCCATATCGTTTCTTATGTGTTGGTCTTTACTAAGTACATGAATGCATGTTGCCACACCATCTGCTTGCGAATATTCTAGATCCGGTGTTGGTTGTATAAAAAGGGCTGCCATATGCGAGAAGTCAGTCAGTAGTAATTGGAATTTAGTAGAGTGAACATCGTTGAAAGTAAAAGACATCGTGCCGTGGATAATAACGTTAAGAAGTAAATAAGAAAATACAAGTTGTAATTGGTTTAGTCAAGAATAAAAGGAAGTTCAGTTGCAAATAAGAAAATCGTGTTGTTATTTATTTTTATTTTTGAGCAATCAAAAGAACTCACACGTTTAATAAAATTTAAACGTAACATTTGGTGTCAGAAGTGGGATTGCAAAATTAAAATAAAAATAATTAATTAATCAGAGAATAATGAATTTTTAATACAAGGAAAGAAAATCGACAATGAAGTTCGAAGACCTAAAAGTGGAGCAACTCAAAAAGGAATTGAGTAAGTGTGACCTGCCGACAACAGGTAATAAGGCAGAACTTCAAAAGAGGCTGATAGATGAATTCAAGCGTCGTGGCGTTGACATAGGAGAGTACGAATTTGAAGAGAAATATGAGATGGAAGAAACATCTGCTCCTTCTACTAGTACTCCAACCAGTACAGATATCAGCGCAATGTTTGCTGCCATGATGGACAAATTTCAGGAGTTTTCTAGAGCTAATGCTGAAATGAAGGCTGAAATGAAGGCTGTAATTCAGGAGTCTTTTAAGCTAAACAATGAAACTTATAGAGCCAACAACGAGACAGTTCTAGTTGAAGTTAGGGCCACAAATGAGAAACTTCAAGAAATTTCGCAGGCCTTATATAGAGGAGAAGGTGGCATTAAAGTACAAGTCAGTAAATCAGACGAAAAGATTTCTGACTTGGAGCAGATCAACGATGAAATTTCTGGCAATGAAGAAAATGTTGACGAAATCAACAGTGGTCAGTGTCAACAAGTTGGAAATGAGCGAAGTTTGTCAGAAGTCTCCAGCGAAGTGAATGAAGCTCGTGACTTAGAAGATAGTCAAGCGGTCAGTGAAACAGTGGAACAAGCTATGGGTGAAATGGTCTCGCTTTCTCAGTGTAAAGAAACTGCTACAGTAAACAAAGCGCGGAACATAAAAGCAGCAAGGAAGAAGAAGACAACTTTTGTAAAGAACCTCAAGCGTGTGGTAAGGCAAAGTCTAGTCGAGGAACAAAATAGAGTCAGTGCAATAGGCCATAAGTGTGGAGGGAGTGGTCATCTCCAGTGTATGGTAGGGCAAGCTCTAGCCAAGGGACAAGGTAGAGTCAGAGCCAAAGGCCATAAATGTGGAAGGAGTAGTCATCTCCAGGGTATGGTAAAGCACGCTCTAGTCAAGAGACAAAGTGGACTCAGAGCCAGATGCCACAAATGTGGCAGAAGTTGTCATCTACAGCGTACGGCATGGCAAGTTGTAGTGGAAATACCAAGCAGATTCAGTACCAAGGGCTGCAAATGTGGAAGAACTTGTCATCTTCAGCGCAAGGCAAGGCAAGCTGTAGTGGAAACAGGAAGCAGAGTTAATACCAGGGGCCGCAAATGTCAACGAAGTAGTCACCTCCAGCGTATGGTAACACCAGTCAAAGTTGAAAGACGAAGCAGAGCCAGAACTAAAGTCTACAAATATGGAAGAGGTAGTCGTCTACAGCGCAACTACAAGGCGTATAGAAAACGAAGAAAGAAACAGGCAGTGATGATGTGCCTATTCGGGACGAATAGGCTTAAGTGGGCGGCAGTGTTACGTAAAAAGATTCCTACAGGGTTAATGCAAAGAACTATCTAGAAGTATTTAACTAAAGCAACAAACGTACACACATATTCACGTGCAAGCACTATAGCAACAACAATTGTGTACAAAGCTACAGACATACACGTATACAAATAAAAGTGCGAGCACTTATGATAACAACCCTGTACTAAAAATAGCACACTGCACTACCAACATACAAGTCGTTACTTTGAAAATTCAAAGATTAACGGCCAATCGAATCACCTACAAACATCTAGAAACGGCGACATGAATTTTCCCCAGTATGCTAGAAGACTGTTTGAACATCTGGCTACCAATAAACAAACACGTCTATACGGCCATATCGTTTCTTATGTGTTGGTCTTTACTAAGTACATGAATGCATGTTGCCACACCATCTGCTTGCGAATATTCTAGATCCGGTGTTGGTTGTATAAAAAGGGCTGCCATATGCGAGAAGTCAGTCAGTAGTAATTGGAATTTAGTAGAGTGAACATCGTTGAAAGTAAAAGACATCGTGCCGTGGATAATAACGTTAAGAAGTAAATAAGAAAATACAAGTTGTAATTGGTTTAGTCAAGAATAAAAGGAAGTTCAGTTGCAAATAAGAAAATCGTGTTGTTATTTATTTTTATTTTTGAGCAATCAAAAGAACTCACACGTTTAATAAAATTTAAACGTAACAATATACATAATTACTAACATTTTGAAAAATTAATATATTTTCATTTATTCATCCAAGATAGAAAAACCTAGCCTCATGGCCATAATCGGTTTCACTTATACTCAGGGGTGTCATAGAAACCAAGTCGGTTTTGATGTTTCTCGGTTTTGAAAACCAATATTGGTTTCATTTGGTGTCATGAAATCAAGTCGGTTTTGTTATCTTCGAATGCAAATAAAACCAATATTCGAATCAGCTGTTGTTTACATTTGTATAATTGTTTACATTTTTAATTATAATTTTTTGGATGAAATATAAAGTGTGTTTATTGAAAATATCAAAAATTTTAGTGTTTTTAATAAAAAAGAAATCAATAAAATGAGCAATGCAGTTGTTTTATATTTGCTATTGAAGGAAGAGCATTCGGAAAAGTTAAGAAGAAAAACATTGCGAGATTGTAGCAATCCGCTTGAGCTGCCGGAGACAGCGTAAGTATATTTTTTATAAAGTTTATAATATGCGTTCACATTTAAAGTTGCTTTGCAGGTTCATAGGATACTACCGACTAAACAAAGAAGCTTTTCGGATGGTCCTAGACGCAATAAAAGAGCATCTTTCGCGTTCAAAGATTCCGCCAATGCTACAACTTGCAGCTTCGTTGCGGTTTTTAGCTGAAGGGTCTTATCAAAGAGCTGTTGGAAACGACTCTAGCATATGTCTGGGTAGGAGCACATTGTCAACCCTTTTGGATGATGTACTTAATGTTATAGAGCGGTACATTTGCCCTCAATGGGTGAAACTTGAAATGGACTCCAACGAAAAGGAGAGATCAAGGGATTATTTCTACAATAAACACAAAATTCCCTCAATAATTGGCTGCATCGATGGGACGCATGTAAAGATTATAAAGCCTACTTTCAACGAGCATTTATACTTTAATCGAAAAGGATATTTCAGTATGAATGCCATGATTGTAAGTATAGCTAAATTTTACAGTATTTACGTACATACTTACATATGTATAGTAAATTTTGGAAACTAATTTTAATGAATTAATATTTGTATATACATTCTTTATGTTCAGATCTGTGACCATGATATGAAAATACGAGCAGTAGATGCACGGTATCCCGGCTCTAACCATGATGCTTTTATATGGAATATTAGTAGCGCCAGGCAACATTTCCTTAAGAGCTATGAATCAGGAGAACGAACAGCAATATTATTGGGCGATTGTGGATATGGCATTGAGCCTTTTTTATTAACTCCATACAGAGATCCACTATACAACTCAAGAGAGTATAAATTCAATTTGGCTCACTCATCAGCGCGAAATATTGTGGAGCGAACAATAGGTGTGTTAAAAAGTCGATTTCGCTGCTTAATGAGCACTTTACATTATAATCCTGGAAAAGTTGTGAAAATTATTAACACTTGCTGTGCGCTTCACAACATATGCAGAAGATACAAAGTGCAAAACAATGAAAATGACATAGCTTTGTCATCACATGAAAGTGAAGATGACGTTTCATTACCATCAAATTCGTCTCTACGAAGTGAAGGTCAGAGAATCAGAGACGAAATTGCTAACTCCTTATGAAAAATTAATACAAAGTTACATAAAATTTATAAGAACAAAATAAAAGTTGTTTATATTTTATATATACGTATAACAAAAACAAAAATTCAATTCAAATTAACAGTCATTTAAAAGGTAGTACGTTAAAACTTTAAAAACTTATAACTAAAGGGTCAGTCATTTAATAGGTACAAAGTATCATAGTATGTTTAAAACTTAGTAAAACATAGTATGTTTTAAAACCTAGCTAAGGGCTCATTCTATTCTTTTCGAATTCAAATTTCAGTATATCGAGATCCAATTGCTTCTTTTTTATCTCGTTTTTCTCTTGCATTGCTTTCAAAATTCCCCTATTGATATTTAATAATTCATTTTTCAGTTCTTCGACTGCATTTGCGATAGTCTGCTGTCCTTTTTCTAGCGCTCTGTACACCCGTCGTAAGCTACTTGCGTTTTCTTTTTCTATTTTTAATAGGTCGTCCAACTTTTCATTCTGCTCAAGCTTTATCTTACTATCCTGATCCAAAAAATTGTTTAATTTCTGACCAGTATTTTCCGTTTTTAATCTTTTTGGAGTACCAGAAGTCAAAAGTGGGGACAGTGGACGTTTTGAAGATGTTGATGGTGTATCTTTATCACTTTCTCCAATTGCATCTTCGCTGAGACCAAGTGCAGTGCCAGGGGGATCTACAGACTGATTAATGGTGCATATACGCAAAACAGCCTCATCAGTGTCTGTCAACTTGTGTTTAGAAAAAGGTCCTCCACCGGTTGCCCTGGCCTCAGATTTGTTTTGCGCAAGCTTTCTTTTGACTTCGCTTTTCCACTCAGTCCATATCTATAAAAAAAAGAAAAAATTACAATTCAACAACACGAAACAATTTAATTTCTGGCACACATTTTTCATACTTTTCTCCATCCATTTGCATCCTTTTGTGGTGGGCCTGCGCTATTCAGGGACTCAGACAGTTGTTCCCAAAGAGAGTCTACGGTTGGTTTATCCCTCTTTGTAAAGCCTCTCGCAATGTCTGGATATTTTTCCATAAACTCCACGATTATGGAGCTTTGTGTTTTATTTTTATGTTTTCCCCTTCATATGTAAACAAAAGATAAAAACCATAAGTATATATTTACTTTTTTAATATAAAATTTACTTACATTTATAAAAAAATATCAAATTGAATTGTAAAAATAAAAGCGCACAAATGAAATCTGTCAGCTGTTAGCTGCTTGGTTTTTTTTCAGGAGAAAAAACGATAACATTGGTTTCTGTGACACCTAAAACCAACACTGATTCTAGTTCGAACATAAAACCGATAACATTGGAATTCATGACACCAAGTTATTTTTTTTGTCGTTTTCAAAACCAATTCCAATAATATTGGTTTCTATGACACCCCTGACTACTATATAATTAATATTAAATATTTTGAGGCAAAAACTTAAAATTATATTAGGTGCGTTCATTTATTTTTCCAGCAGAAACTAGCAACGAGATTAACGTCCCTTTTCACAATGTATAGTTAAGAGCTAACGTGAACTTTAACTGACAGTTCTCCATACAAAACTTGCCTGTTACCGCCGATACGCTAGTCAACGCCGAAGAAAGCACTAACACCGTACTGTGAGTGTCAACAAGAATTTTAATTTAACAGACATAATTCATTCGCAAAAAGCAAGCCGAGCAGAAATACAAATTTTGAAGCGTCACCATCATTATCATCATCGTCGTCTTAAACTCCTTTGTATTTGTAACTCTATTTAAAAGAAGGCAATAATAAATCTAAATTTATATGAATAAGCAATAGTCAGTAGAGTTTTATTAACGTTTAAGTGAATGCTATCAAAGTTTCGATTCGGCTGCGAGAACAAATCTTCAAAATTTATCTCCGAGTATTAAAAAACTTGGCAAATCAGTTCTTCAAGAGATTTAGGAAAGAATGTCCCAAGGAAAAGGTAAGACGTACAGCTGTATAATGTGCCAAAATGAAGACAACGACCGAATGGTTCAGTGTGACACATGCGATCGTTGGTGCCACTATAATTGTGCTGGTGTGGGCGATGAAATCAGTGATCTAAGCTGGCACTGCGTTACGTGCAACGATTTACGAGCAAACGCATTAAGCCAATCATTGCACATCCTCGATAATACATCATCCCCATTAGCAACTTACAGCCCACCACCTGAACTACAGGCAGATCCTGCTGCCATGGAAATGCATCAAGGCAGTGGTGGACAAGCGAACATAATTTCAATGTCACCACACGCAGCAGCCATGACACAGGCAGGTTTACGCAGTCCAAACACTACGCAACAATATGTAACAAGCCAAGTATGCCACATTCCAACAGACAAAACGCCTTTGTATACGTTGGCTGCAACAACAAATACAACAGTCTGCAATCAAGTATTGTCAGGTACGCCGATAACAACAAATTCAATGTTGTACAAAAACAACAACGCATACACCGCCAACCGACATGCATCTACCGGCACGGGCATGTCAACAAATTTTAACGTCGATTCTAATTTGAATTCAGCAGCAATGTTTCAGCAACATGCGACACATCATGTTTCTATGTATAGTCAGGGCAACATGCTTATATTGAAAATCGTGACGCAAACAGTTTAAAGGCGTATAAGCAAAGAGCATTAGAATTAGAAATGTTAGAAGAAGAACAACAACTAAAACAGCGTTATTTAATGAAAAGGTATGAAATTTTACATCAGTATTCTGAAGAGCAGAATAATTGTCAACTGAACGGCTCGGGTGAAAACAATTCAACTGGAATTTATCCAACTCAACGAACTAACTTTGCTAATACACCTTTAAACGTCCCTTCACCTCAACAGTTGGCTGCAAGGCAAGTACTTCCGAAGGAATTGCCAACATTCTACGGTGATCCAGAAGAGTGGCCTATATTTATAAGCAGTTTTGAAAATAGTACAACAGTAGGTGGGTATTCTAAAACTGAAAACCTAATTCGTTTGCAACAATGTTTAAAAGGCAAGGCACGAGAAATTGTTCGTCATAAACTTATGATACCCGATATGGTACCAGAGATACTGCAGACACTAAAAATGTATTTTGGTCGTCCTGAGTTAATCCTGGAACGCATGATCGAAAAGGCCAGACAAATGCCATCTCCTAAAGACAGGTTAGACGCAATTATAGATTTCGCTATGTGTGTACGCAACATTTGCGCAACAATTGAAGCCTGTAAAATGTATTCACACCTTTACAACCCAATGCTTGTGAAGGAGCTATTGGACAAACTGTCGAATAATTATAAAATGCAGTGGGCAATGCAACCAAAACCAAATGATGTCCCAACTCTGAAATTATTTAGTGAATGGCTCTATACACTAGCCGACGCAGCATCACAGGTAACATCACCAATATTCACAAAGAAGAGCGGTGTTATCAACACCCACACTGATGTCACAGTAAAAAACGAAATAAAATGCTTTGCGTGTAATAATTCTGGTCATAAACTATCTAGTTGTTCAAAATTTTCAAAACTACCCACAGACAAAAGGTGGGCTATCATAAGACAGAGCCATGTTTGTAGAACATGTTTAAACGTACATCGTCGTAAGTGCCTTATAAACAAAGAGTGTGGGGTTGATGGTTGCAAAGCAAAACATCATCCGCTACTGCACAACACAAACCTTAATGTTCCGGAAAAAAGTTATGCTGCCAATGTGAACTCCCATTGTGAGGGGACTAATACTACGCTTTTCAGAATAATACCAGTGCGTCTTCATGCGGGCAATAAATATGTCGATACGTACGCATTTTTGGATGAAGGTTCATCAATCACGTTGCTGGAAGAAGAAACGTTCAAGTCGCTAGGTGCGCGCGGTACTAAGGAAGCATTATGTCTTAAGTGGACTAGTGATACAACACGAGTGGAAGAAGAGTCGTATAAAACATCGATTAGAATATCTAGTCCACAAAATAGTTCATCATACAAACTGCAGGTTGTACGTACCGTTAAAGGTCTTTCACTTCCTGAGCAAACAATTGACGCGGCGGCTATAAAAGCTAAGTATCCATATTTATCGGCTATTCCCATCAGCTCATACGCGAACGCGAAGCCTACAATATTAATAGGCAGTGACAATTGGAGCTTGGCTGTACCACAGAAAATTTGTGAGGGTCCATGGAACCAACCCATAGCCACGAAAACACGTTTAGGGTGGACGATTCAAGGTAGATCAGGTGACAACGGTCAGGAGCATCAGGTAAATATACATTTATGTGAGTGTGAAAAGAAACTCGATAAGATTCACGCGGCTGTAAAGCAAATGTACGCTCTCGAGTCATCTCCCGTAAAAACAATTCAATCCGCTGAAGACGAAAAAGTTATTAATATACTTGAATCAACGTGTAAATACGTAAATGGCAGATTTGAAATTGGACTACCATGGCGAAGTGACAATGTAAATTTACCAGACAGCTTTAATACTGCATACAAACGTTCGATTTGCCTTCAGAAGAGAATGAAAAAAGATGTTGGTCTAAAAACAAGTGTTGAAAAGGAAATTAATAATTTAATTAATAAAGGCTATGCCAAAAAATTAACCCCTCATGAGGTAGCCATTGAAGACATGCCTATATGGTACCTTCCTATTTTTGTGACGAGTAATCCAAACAAGCCTGATAGAATCAGAATGGTATGGGACGCAGCTGCCAAAACAAACGGACTCTGCCTTAACGATTTTTTACTAGGTGGTCCTGATTTGTTAACTTCATTGAGTGATATTCTGTTGTCATTTAGAATTGGTCGTATTGCGTTATGTGGTGACATTTCTGAAATGTTTCATCAGATTTTGGTAAGGCAGGAGGACTCCCATGCGCAGAGATTTCTTTGGTGGAACGAAAATGACGTTGAAATACCTTCCGTTTATAAAATGGATGCCTTAACATTTGGTCTTAATTGCGCACCGTGCATGGCACACTTTGTACGTGATAAAAATGCTAGCCGTTTTGAGGTCCAATACCCGAGAGCTGTAAAGGCCATTAAGGAGCACCATTATGTGGATGACCTCATTGATAGCGTCGACAGTGAAGAAGAAGCAAAACATCTAGCTGAACAGGTAACGGAAATACACGCCGCTGGTGGATTTACGATCCGTAACTGGGCATCAAACTCGACTGCTGTTTTGAATGACTTATACGGCCACGGATATGGTATGCAGCCCCCTAGAGAGTTAGGCGTAACGGAAAAGGTCTTGGGCGTTCACTGGGATCCCGCCAAAGATGTTTTTAAATTTATTTATAAATTTCCCAGACTCCAACGTGAAGTTTTAAATGAACAATTAGTCCCCACAAAGAGGGAAATCTTGAAAGTTCTAATGTCCATTTATGACCCCATGGGTTTTGTCTCTTGCTACACTGTAGGGCTAAAAATATTACTTCAGGACGTCTGGCGAGCAGGCATTAATTGGAACGACGAATTATCTGCTGACCTGACAAAAAAGTGGCAGCAATGGAAAGAGAATTTAAAGAACATCACCTCACTGGAGCTTCCAAGATGTTACTCACCGCATCTCAAGTCAGCGGACGACATTCAATTACACACTTTTGTGGATGCGGGAGAGCTCGGATATGCTGCCATATGTTACTTAAGAATTAAATATGACAATAACGTTTCTGTCATTATAGTGATGGCCAAGTCGAAGATTGCACCCCTCAAGCCGGTATCGATACCTAGACTAGAGTTGCAGGCAGCTGTAATTGGTGTAAGACTGGCGCTGAAAATAATCAACATTAAACGCATCCCAATTAATTCTTGCCATTGGTGGTCTGATTCGAAAACTGTGCTCCAATGGCTACGTATGGATCCTAAGAAACTGCAACAATTTGTTATGCACAGGGTGTGTGAAATCCAAGAGGGATCAACAGTGCAACAATGGAGATGGGTACCATCTAAAATTAACCCAGCTGACCTCGCGACCAAAGTTACAACAAGAACGAAAAGTACACTATGGCTACATGGCCCTGATTTTTTATTATTAGATGAAAGTAGATGGCCACATTGCGATGACCTTGGCACCGTAAATGTGACGGAAATAAGAAGTCATTATCTGCAGATTCATACGACAGTATATAATACACCCCTCAACACAGAATATTTTTCCGACTGGAAACGTCTGTATCGAGCACTCGCGACATTTCTACTCTACCTAGAGATATTAAAGGCTAAATGCCAGAAGACACATGTGACGTATGAAGTTACTTTCGCAATGTTATGCAAGTCGAAGTGCATACTGTACAAAAAGGCTCAGTATAATGCCTACGCTGAGGAAATCAGCGGTTTGAAAAGGGGTAAGAATATTTCTAAAAATTCTCCACTAATTTCCCTGAATGTATTTGTAGACAGTGATGGCCTTTTAAAAGTCCGTGGACGAACGGAAAATCTCGCTTGCCATATAGACGTTACTGTTCTACCTAAAGATCACAACATCACGCATTTGATTGTTAAATACGCTCACGAGCACAACCACCATCTTTCGCACGAAACGGTAATAAATAACCTTAAGGGCAAATATTACATCCCGAAATTACGAGTAGTCTATCGCAAAATACGAAACAGGTGTCAGAAATGTAAAAATGAAACTACCTTGCCTAGAGTTCCTCAAATGGCTCCGCTACCTCCAGCACGGCTTGGTGTGTTTGAAAGACCCTTTACATATACCGGTATAGACTATTTTGGCCCTATGGCTACAACAGTGGGTAGAAGATCTGAAAAGAGATGGGGAGTAGTATTTACGTGTTTGAGTACACGCGCTTTACACATAGAAGTGGCTCATAGCCTTGATACGGGTTCTTGCATAATGTGCCTGAGAAATTTTATCGGTCGTCGTGGATACCCAAGGCAAATCTATACAGACAACGGAACTAATTTTAAGGCCACTGAAAAGGTACTACGCGAGGAATTGCATAAAATGAGCAAATCCACTATCGCCAAAGAATTTGATGAAATCCAGTGGTTCTTTAACCCGCCAGCAGCCCCACACATGGGTGGTGCCTGGGAAAGACTGGTACGGTCTGTTAAGACAATTCTACACAGTGCATACCCAATGATGAAATTTAATGACGAAACTCTCAGAAGCGCGCTTATAGAGGTGGATTTTATTATAAATTCTAGGCCGTTGACATTTGTTTCGCTTGAGTCGTGCGACGACGAAGCAATTACTCCCAATCACCTGCTTCTAGGCTCAGCAGCGGGGTACAAACCTGTATGTACCGAAAACCTTAATTTAAGACGGAGGTGGTATCAAACGCAAGCATTCGCTGATCAGTTTTGGCGCAGGTGGGTAAGAGAATATTCTCCTATGATAACTCGAAGGAGTAAGTGGTTCAATAAACAACCACCAATATCTAAAGGAGACGGGGTCCTGATTGTAGATGAAAATATGCCCAAGGAATTTGTGGTTGAAAGGTGTCATCTCACAAACAATAATTGCACAAGATGGTCAAGTAAGGCGAGCTATAGTTAGGACAAAAAATGGAACTCTAATGCGACCAGCAAGTAAGTTAGCAGTCCTGGACGTCGGTACCTCTTATGGTAAGCTTAGCGAGACTTCACCCGCTTACGGAGGGAGGAATGTTACCGCCGATACGCTAGTCAACGCCGAAGAAAGCACTAACACCGTACTGTGAGTGTCAACAAGAATTTTAATTTAACAGACATAATTCATTCGCAAAAAGCAAGCCGAGCAGAAATACAAATTTTGAAGCGTTGTCGTATTGTCGCGTACCTGTAAATCCTTGTCGCAGTGTAGTTGAGTTGTGAAATCACAATGCAACCCATGTACATGTTGATTATCAGACGATTGGCCGCGCTGGCATGCTGGCGTATCCCCGGCTAGGGCTCGCCGTCTTGGGGTGGTTCTTGCCAACCCATCTGGAACAACCACGACAAACGAACGACAAAATAAAAAAATTCATGCCAGCCTAGTAAATTCTCAAATTAACATGTTTGAGGTGGAAAAAGAAAAAAATTGGTGCCCGAAGCAGGTACCAATTACCTCCCTGATTGCTCATACACACACACATGACCCAATTTCGCCTGGCCGATGTTTTACCAGGGCATCAACCCTCCCCTTTTGAGATCAGATGACCTCTCCATGACATCGCACTCAGACTGCGATGCCCCTACGCTTGCGCCACCCGGAAAAACGCTTTACTTTCCCCTACTTACTTACCGCATCTCATATGTTCTCACACATTCATCTTAATAGAGATGCCTGTAAATTTCAATTTAAATGTACATACATAAAATGGCATTTTATTCATTAAAATTTTTCATTAAATCAGCAAATAATCTTAATAAAAAAAATCTATCAAAACCTGGTTTTTTTTTATATACTAAAGTGGCAAAAATGAAGGAGATCACAAATAATTTGATATAAAGAAAGATAATTATTAAGTACTTAAAAGAATCAAAATTTGTTTTTATAAATCAACAAAAAAATTACATTCTTTTTACTAACTTTCTTCCTACTGGGGTTTTGTTTTAGATACATAGACAATTTTACTTTTTTGCTTGTTTCTTAAATCAAAAATTTCAAAAATTTAAATTTTCTTTTTTCATTTAGCTATGGGTGTAGGGCCAAGTGTTACTAATATTTGCCGTCAGTCAGTGGCGTGTACTGCGTACGCTGTCGCTTTATAATGTAGGTCAAATTCCTTGGATACATATATATACATATGTATGTCTATGTACACACCTATATATATATATGTCTACATATATTCGCATATATATTTATATATACACGTATATATATATATATATATATATATATGTATTCATATATATATTTTACCACAATTCTTATACGCGCGTTAGTAAGGTAAACACTTGTACAAAAAAATAAAAAAACAAAAACGGGCAAATACCCTATATACGAGTTCCCTACGCTGCCTAGGTTGAGCTCACCCTATCTAGCGATCAGGATTCACCATTTAGTGAAGAATTAAAATTACAAAACAATATGTCACTAAGTGTTTTCCCTATCTTGCCACCAAAAACACAAATATGAAAAAAATGAAATTTATATATATAGGTATGTAGGTAAAAAAAATTATATACGTACATATATACATAGAGTAATTATATTTTTAAGCCGTTCGTTCACGTCCCGTCTCGTAAGTCTAACGTCAATTGGCAAAATACCTGGGCACTGGGTTACTTAGTTGAACATTTTTCCCAAACGGCTGTCTTCGTCCTTCGGCTGGGAGTTAGTTGGAACAGTTCCCCGCTGGATGTGATGCCTAGCAGACCTTTGGGACTTTCCTTTGGATTTTCCTTCGGCACATACAATCCGCTTCCATCGCCCGGCAAATCACGTAACATCAGCGTCATCAATCTTCCGGAGCACCGGTGTCTTAAAACGTCGTGACCAAGAACAATCTTCTTTCTGTTTTATATGTTAGACACTCGTTTTCTTATCGTAATTAATTCAGGAAAAAGTAGTTTTTTTTTGTTTTTTATAATTTCTGTAGGCGCTCTAATTAATAATCTTATGTGGATACAATATGTTTCAAAGTTGCCAATAAGTAAATTTTAATTTCAACACAGAGAAACAGCAAACGATTACTACTTTTTTTCCACAATTATATTAACCTCAAACTGGAACAATTTCAGTTTTAAAAAGTTTTGTTTTAATTGTTTGAATATCTTCCAAGATATTTTCTTTAAAAGGGCGTATTCTTTTTTTCACCTTTTTTTCTCTAGGTATGGCTGCCGTTTTTGCAGTTTCTTTCCTTCTTCACACAAGACGATTGCAAAGAACGAGTATGCACGATTGTTAAAAAAAATGGGCCAAAAACGTTTTCCAACGTGAATTTATCACCAGCAGATTGCTTTCTTATTGTCTTCACCAAACTTTAAACTTTTTGTGCGGCACATTAATTATTTAATTAAATATTACTTTATTTGTTTGTCTTTTGTAATTTAAGGGAATTATTTCGAGGATTTAATTTTTGCTGCCTCTTGGCCGAAAGAAAAAATACGACTGTCCTGCTGCACTCACTGAACAAAACTTAACTTCTTTTTCTTCTAGCACACTCACTATGCAGCGACGCCATTTCTTTTCAATTTTCTTTTCTTCTCTCCAGCCATCTTTTTTTCTTCTAGAACGTTTCGTTCCCGCTCAATAGCCATCTTTTTTATTTCTTTCTTTGCTTACTGCTTTTCATTACAACTCTGTGTTTTCCAACGCTGTGCCCTGTGTCTACACCGGCTAAATCGATAAGATGTCAGGCTTACACACTTGCGCACGCCACAGCGTCACCATCATTATCATCATCGTCGTCTTAAACTCCTTTGTATTTGTAACTCTATTTAAAAGAAGGCAATAATAAATCTAAATTTATATGAATAAGCAATAGTCAGTAGAGTTTTATTAACGTTTAAGTGAATGCTATCAAAGTTTCGATTCGGCTGCGAGAACATTGCCGTTAAAGCCCCTGTTAGTTCTTAACCATACATTGTAAAAAGGTACGTTAGGCAGAAACTTACACAATTACTCTCCCAAATATGAAAACGTAAATGAACACTTTACTTGTAAAAACTTGCAAGAAAATTTTATTCATATCAGAACCATGGATGGACATCAGATACAATTGTACTTTTTCTGATGTATTTTGTTTCATAATATTTTAAATTGCAATTTTTTATAAATTAACATTTAATATGAAATTCTTTACACAGTTTTCATGTATTTTTACTATTTTTATGAATTTTTCATAATTTTTTAATTTTATTTATTAACAAATACAAAAATTCCACTTTCCATCTCTGAATATTTATGAGAAACAAACAAAACTATTTGCCATTAAAATTTAATTTATGTGGCTTAATGAAAGAAAAACCATAAATTAAGAAAACATGTTTTCAATATAACTAAGCGACAGAAAATTTCTTGTCGACATCGTGAGCCAGGCTGAGTGTCTTAAGGCAGCATGACAAATTTTTGGTTGCAGCTTTGGAATTTGAGAAAATAATCCTTACATTTGATATTTATAGCAAAAGTAGGTCTCTTTCGAAACTATCTGGTTCCTTCAGTAACGAAAATTTTGAACAAAAAATGTATCAGTAATATTGCTTATAATATTACCTTTTAAATAAGTATAAATATGGAATTGGTATTTTTGCAAATTTTTTTTTGTAATAGCGAAATAATTAACACGAAAAATCTACTTTTTTTTAAATTTTAATGTATATTGCGTAAAACTTTTGACTTAATTCTGCTTTTGCTAAAAGTTTTTTTTAATAATACATATTTTGTTTTGAATTGAAAATAAGTTTCTTTTTTAAAATCGGACAAGATTTGAATTCTGTATTAGCAGAACAGTGGACCAAGATTGGAAAAAGCTAAAATTTTTATTTTATTTCCAGAATATTTCCTAAAATGTAAGCGATAACCCATACATGTAGCAGACTTTTTTCTAGCTCTAGAATTTTTTTTTATGGCATCGGTTCTAATTTTTCATTAACCCGAGGTTACCCACTTTGGGGCATCGTGGCTCCGCCCCTTTAGATATATGTAGTCCAAATTCTAGATTTAAGATCTGTAACACTTCCTCAAATGCTGTATAAAATTTCATAACAATCAGACAACCTGTTTAGAAACTGCAGAATTATTTCCACTATTTTTAAAATCCCCCACTGTGCAGCACTATTATTTCATGATGAGCAATTATGGCTTTTGCGTTCCAGCAAATTTTGGATAACTTTTGCATATTCAGAGAGTATTTTTTTTTTATTAGTCCTAACTTGTACAAAATCTTTTGGAACACACCTTTTAAATGCGAATGAGAGAGTATGTATTTTTTCATTTCCTGTACAAAACTTTTTGATTTGGGTTAAATAAAAAGGGAAAAATATGTAATAAAAATTGAGTTTTTATTGACATAAGACAATATAGACCTCACCATCTAAATATTGAAAAGAATTCATTTCACAAAAACTTGTTTTGTTTGTTTGCAAGTTTTCTGATTTAATTTCTCAGTTTCATATGTAAACAAAAAACAGATGATTATTAAATTCTTGTCAGAATATACATATGTTTCCTTACTGTACATTGGGATCCCAATTTGCACGAAAAGCGTTTCCGTACTCGAAAATTGGGTATATGAGAGACTTTTTATTCCTTCTAGTTTGGGTAAACGTCAAATCAAGCAGCTGATTGAAAAATAAGCAATTACAAAGAAAAATTACAGGTCTGTTCCAGACCGCCTAGGACATCACAATGTTAAAATAGTCAGTTGATTACATTGAAAAGTAATCCAAGTGTCAGTCAGTACTAGTTGGTAAATAGTTAGCTTAAAGTTAACGTAATTTCTAACAGGGTCCATACATTAACTCACGTTTATTTTCGTGTTAAAATTTTGGTTTTTCGCGTTCCCGTACTATTGTGCATTTCTGTATAATAATGAGCAAAATTATAGTTTCTTCTCATTTTACCGAACTTTACCCAAAAAGTAATGAAACAAACATATGTAATATTTACAATTAACTTTGGGATTAAATGTTCATTAATAATTATCACATGTAAATTGGCTAACAAAGTGATACGAACTTTAGCATAAATCATAATCATAAATTTGTTAGTTAAATTTTGGAAAATAATCGTTATTTTCGGTCCAATGACAACTAAAAATTCCAACGCTTTTATTTAATATGTATTGTGTATTTAATATGCGTATTATCATTAGACTATAAATAAATCATGTACTTTAACAACAAAGTAAAAAAGGAATGTATATATCCTAAGCTATTTTCACTATATAGTCAAATGTAAATCATATATAGATATTATATTGCAAATAAAACACACACAAACAATAAATATATTTTGCAAATGTTTAAGACACTAGTTTTGAAGCCTTTTCTATATATTCGACCATAAGTGGATAAACTTCGTCGTATTGATCACTTTTTTTGCGCCGCACACCATCTCTATAGCGTTGTAAAGCTCCAGAAATTAATTCTAACTTCTCGCGCTCATTTGTATGACCCTCCAGCCACTCAATCAAACGCTCATTCGACCAGTGGAGAGTGGTATGTGGAGATTGTAACTCAAGACCGGCGTGACCAAAGAGCAAAAGTAAAATGATATATGAGGGTACTAAGGAGTCGGATCCAATTGTCTGCTTAACCAATTCCAACGGTTTCTGAACAATTAGAAAAGACATGGCTCTCAATAGGCGAGCTGAATAACCCAACTCGTACAGATTTGTACACAATGGCTTAAGAGTGTTTTCCATGTGCATACAATCGCTCTTTAGTCTTTGTCTTCCAGCTTGACTTAGTGGTCTCAAGATGCAGAGATTATGTATGAAAAAATATATACATCTTTTGGCCACTTCTTGACCACACTTCACTATTATATCCTTGTCATCATACGTTAAAATATGATTAGTCCAAGATCGATTTATAAATTCTTGCAGTTCTTTCATATACATTGAAGGTCCAACTGTTGAAATATTTTCCGAGTTTAAGCCTGGTTCTCGGTGTATACTCAAAATAATGATGTTAATAGTGCACACTATCGAATCCATAATTTGTTGCAATATTGTGCTAATCAATATATCTGCTTGCTTCATCGAATTAGCTATGTCGTCTTTAGCTGTCGACTGCGATTTATCAAACTGTTGTCCCAAATCTTGTAACATACGTTTAGTAGAATCTTTAAAATAAAACAATATATTTGCTAAAGATGTATTTTGAATTTGTTGTGTATTTGGCAAATCAACAACTTGCACGGAATCTGGTCCAAGTTTTATTTGAGACTCAAGTTTTGAACAAAATTCTTTGCTGCATGATATGAAAACGGCTGCTACAGCATTACTAAGACGTGGGTCTACCAAAGCGGCACTTAGTTCCGAAGACGCTACTTTTATAAAATTATCAACTGTTTCATTGTTAGGTAAGTCCACACCAGCCATGCAAGATTTCATATTGGAAGCACATTTACTAACGTATCCGACCTCGAGCGGAGTGAACAAATCATCATCAAATAAAAATTCATAACCTATCCTTTGCTCTAAGCCTCGAACGGAGCTAAGCAATTTAGATAAACCTTCTTGCAAAGTTTGCGTTATATGAACCGGACATTCTCTAAACGATTTTCTTAAAAGATCCTGCACAGCACGCCAGAACTGTTTACTGCTTGTTTTTTCGACATTGGATTCTGCAGAACTAAACTGTTGGACTTCGTTCAAAGCACTTTTGAGCATTTTCATTTGACTACAATATTCATAAAGCTCATCATAGATTAACCAATGTAACGATTTCCAAAATTTTGCACGGAAGTTTTGTGTGGTTGTTAACTGCGGTGTTTTTCCTGGACCTTTGATTGGTGCTGCGGATTTTGGTGACGTAGCTATTGTTTTACTACTGTCATTTTTATTAAGCGTAGATATATCGTTACCAGCAAAACACTCTTTAAGTGATTGTTCCAAGTCGGTAATAAAGGTTTTTACAAGATTTTCTAACGAGTTTTCCAAGGTATTGAAGTTTATAAAAACCTGAAAATAAGTTTTATTAATACTTACATATGTACATATCTACATATCGCTCAGTTACTTCAATATTGTCACAAAAAAGTTTTCAATTTACATATGTACAACTCAATGAAGAAATGAAAAATATTCTTCTCTCACGAGGTCTTAGTAAACGCTATTTATATGAAATTTTTACACAAGATCAAATACGAAATGTTGAATTATTTTGCATTATTAACTCAAAAAATCGCATTGTTTTCAGTTATGATACTATGGAATTAAATGTGCGGTATGTACTTATCGCTCATTTATTTCCATAGTGTCACAGCTAAAAAAAACAACGGAACAAATCTACTTTAGTGAAGCTGCTCCAAATTTAATAAAACTTATCTTAAGCTCAGTGTAGACGATATGTGGAATCAGCATATTTATCGTGAAAAATTTGTTACCACTGCCAACATATCGTGTACACAAAATTTTTTCAATATACTTATGCTTAACTACATATGAAGGGCATTTGTTAAAGTTGCCAACAAACGTTGGTTCAAGATTTTAGCATATCGTGTAGACACCATATTTTTACTTTGTAACAAATTTGTTATTTGTTGAAAAGCCTATTTAAGCTTTTCACCATACGGCAAATTTGATAGCAAATAGAATTGATATTTTAACTATACTCATGTATGTAGTGTTGCCTGATTTGTAATTTTTTCTCTTAAATTTGGCAATTTGCTGCATATTAAACCTATGGTACCAATGATTAAAACAAAACGGTAAATGTAAAAATATACTGCAGAAATGTTATTTATTTATTTATTTATTAAACATATTAATGCAAAGTAAATTTGCATAATATGGTGTTGCACAAATATGGGCGGAGTAACGTAGACCATATGCCCAAGATGGTATTAACAGTATTCTAAAAGGTTTTGTGACTGACTGTACACGACATATGCCTTCACATAGGAAGTAGGCAACGTGGTTGTTAAAGAAATTTCACAAAAAACCGCAAGATTATACGGTTATCCGTGGCAGATCAGTCAACCAGTGCGAGCGAGACGAAAAACTCTCGAAGACCAAACAACACACACAAGCCTGACCGCACTTAAGAAATAATTACGATGACGCGAGAGATGTTCCCCGACCCAGAGCTGCTTAACGACTGTGCAGAAGTGTTAATGGTGGATTCGGGTGAGTAAAAAAATAAGAGAAATTACAATTTCATAAAAAAAAATGCAAGCGATTCTGAAGAGTTTTGCCGGTTTAAAAAAAATAATCATAATCATAATCCCGCTGATAGTAAGTTTTTGCGAATTTTCATTATTTTCGCGATTTTTATTGAATTTCCTCACAGTTTCAAAATTATGCAACTTCTCGCATTTTTTTTTGCAAAATTTGCGATGTGTTCAGCTTCTTGGCAGTTTTACCGATTTTAAAAAAAGTATTAAACTTTGTTATCATCCCGCTGTTAATAAATTTTTGCAAATTTACGTAATGTTCGCGATTTTTACTGAATTGTTTGCATTCCTTACAGTTTTAGCAATTTTTAATTCATAATTTTTACACAGTTCGCAATAAAAGAGGCTTTTTGTGTGATTTTTACCAGCTTCAACAGTTTTAATGAGTTTAAAATATGTATTTTCAGACCTTTTATCCTGCTGTTGCAGCTTTTTGCCAATCTCCGTCATTTTGCCAATTTATGTATATTCGCAAAAATATAAATTTTTTTATTAAAAGCGATATACATAAATAAATTAATAATAAAGAGAATTGTAAATTTTTTTATATTTAAGCAAATGCTCACATGACTCAACATATATTGTATATCAGAATTCGAAATTCAACATATTGTGTAGCCGCGAAAATTTTATGCTAACTAATATGTTGTATTATCATTTGCTGACATATGTTGACTTTAAAAAATTAGGTACTTTCAGCATACTGTGTAGACGACTAACACATATATATATATATGCTGACAGCAGGATTTTTTGTTATTTTTAAGCATATGAATGTAAGCATATACATATATATAATAGCTTATTCAACATATCGTCTAGACTTAGCTTTAGATCAGGGGTGCCCAAAACCTTTTATGGAAGCGCAAACACCAATACGTATACAATATATTAACGCACACAAAAAAAAACAAAAATATTTCATTACGTGTTTTTCATTCATACTCACGAAATCATTAAAAAAAAGAACAAAATCATAAAAACAACAAAATTTACGCTTGGCACCAATCTGTACCAACAAAGCATGCGTTCTTGTTGCTCTGCATATGAAAGTGTTGTTGCTTTGAACTTGGGGTATGTGTGTATATGTGTATTTCATACAAAGAGTGTGTACATATTAGAATGATCAGCCAATGATTCGCGCTTTTACAATAACAAATGCGCATAAAGCGTATAGGCCTTGGGCACCCCTGCTTTATATGATAGAAAATTGAATTCTAAGAAAAAACTGTTATGACCGAAAATTCTCGGAAAGGCATATTTTCGGAGTTACGGACCTCCAAAATTTTTGATGTCTTTTAGCATTTTAGAGGTAAGTTTCTGATTTAGTATAACAATATGGGTATCATAAGAAAGATTATCAAAATTATGACACAGTAAACAAATTTTCGAGGAAAAACAGGTAGTATTTTTCCTATTTGCTCGTTTTGATATTAAAGGGAAATATATGTATACTGCTCAAGGGTTAATCTTCTTTTAAAATAAATACTAAACATTTTCGGCATAGCCGGTCTTAGAGATTTTCTCCACTATGATATTTATCAATATGACGCGTAATAGCAAAGATTTCTGCATAGCAGACCTTCGGCCGGGCTTAAAGTTGTTCTCCTCTATGATGTTTCCCGATATGGCGCGTAATAGTAAAAATTTTCTGCATAGCCGGCCTTCGGCCGCGCTTGAAAGATTTTCTCCTCTATAATATTTCCCTGCATGGCGCATAATGCTAAGATTTTGTGCATACAAATGCTTTTTATATTTTTATTTATTTATTTATTCATTCAATGGATGTAATACATATGGCCTCAAGGCCAATACAAAAATATATTAATCAATAGAGAAATAACAAATAATACAATATTCCTAAAGATCCTAACATCTCCCACAAAACTAAGAAATTTAAAATTAGCAAAACTTATGGAAGACCCAAAAATTAGCTGCTTAATTAGATATACTCATAATAAAATCAAGTAGTCTCCGTTTGAAAGTAGTTAGAGGCAATGCAAAAGTACGCAAATCTCGTGGCAATATGTTCCATAAACGAGCAGCTCGTACAACCAGTGAATGCTCGTAAGCAGAATTACCAATGCGATTGATTAATATTTGTTGATTTCTAAGCGATCTGGTGAAAGATATCATCTGAAAAATATGTAACGGACTTTGTGACTTGATAATTTTATAAAGATAAATGAGCAAGCGAAACTTCAAATAATCATCAAAAGTAAGATTTAAAAAAGATTGCAGATGTTTAGAAACGTAATTTTGTTTATATTTTTGTTTTAAAACAAAAGTAACATTCCGGAAGTAGCTTTAACTTCAAAACAAACAAAAAATAGAAACAAATTACTTATTTTTCCTTGAAAATTTGTTTACCGTGTCATAATTTTGATAATCTTTCATATGATACCCATATTGTTATACTAAATCAGAAACTTACCAGGAAAATGCTAAAATTTATTAGAAAGCTACATAACTACCCGAAAGTTTACGATTGTGGAAGGAGAATTCATGAGTCTGCCCCAATCTATATCATCCGGTGTGCCACAGGGGAGCATACTGGGGCCAGTTTTGTATTTGATTTATACTTGTGATATGCCTGTGAGCAGCAATATCCATACATTTACGTTTGCCGATGATACAGCCTGCCTTAGTATGCACAAAAACCCGCACGAGGCGTCCCGATATCTTCAAGAACATATTACACAGTTAGAAATCTGGTTGAACTTATGGAGAATTAAAGTCAATGCTAAAAGACATTAAAAACTTTGGAGGTCCGTAACTCCGTAAATATGCCTTTCCGAGAATTTTTGGATATAAGTTTTTTCTTAGAATTCGATTTTCTATCATCAAAGATAAGTTTTATTAAATTTGGAGCAGCTTCACTAAAGTAGATTTAAGCCTTATATTCTTCTCAGGTGTTAACTATTTACATGAATTTTTTAAACAAGATAACCCAAAAAACGAAACGTCACTATTGAAATAAAAGAGCTATATATATCCGATTTTTTGGAACACAACTTACTTTTAGAGCATTAACGACATTTTGCTCGTGTCTTTCCAGTAATCCTGTTATCAATTGCATTTGTGTTAAGCTACGCATTTTCTGCCTGGAATTTATTGCGTACTTTCTAGCTAATTGGATAATGTCAATTTTTTTCAAGTCTGGATCTTCTATGAGCTCGTTTAATTCATAATGCAACTCGGCCTGCTTAAGAACATCTTTGGTATTCCTCAGCTTCGTAGTTAATACAAGCATTGTTTTCGCAGATCTTAATAGGTGTGAGAGCTCGTGTAAACGTGCTAAAACTTTTGATTGATTTTCAATAACTTTATATTGTTGGTCAACTTGCTTTTTTAGACGATAACTGGAACTGCGTATACACTCAACATCATCGGCTAACGAATTGAGACCAACATCAAACCGACCGGCGTGTGTGGCCTGCTGCAGTAGAGCACTATGTTTATCTCGTACCTGCTGTTGTAGCTCATCGTTAATTTTATTAAGACGTTTACTCAATTCCTGAATTTGGTCGCCAATTGTCAGGTTCATAGATGCCAAAGAAGCCGTAATGTCCTCATCATCGTCGAACTCTTGATTCGCATTATTTAAATCAGCCAACTTAATCCTGAAAAGAATATATATAAGCTACTGAATGCAAATATTCACAATTTTATAATAATTACATTTCGAACAAATTGTTACGAAGTTTTCTTAATTTTCAACTTGAATATTTGTGTCAGGGTGACCGATGACATTTTTCAAAAAGTGCCACCAACCCTACAGGAAGTCTACCAGTCAATTGACTAGTAGCGACGACCACAACTTCGGTCACTGTCCCCAGTTAGTTTATTAGGGGCTTGGTGAAAAAAATTACCAAAACATTTGTGTACGTGTGATTTTTTTTCTCTCTCTCCCTAACATATTAATTTCACTTAATTAAAACACATGTATCTGAACTGCTTACTCTGTTACGTTTTTGCCAGTCACAGATTACATAAGCATTGGTAAACTATGACTAGTCAATGGTTACAAGGCAACTGGTCACCTATTACTAGTCAATATTTACGTAAAAACTGGTAAAATGTAACTTTTAAATAAATAAACATAATTTATTGGTTATTTTAATTGTTTTTTATTATAAGAAAATTAAAAAATAAGTAATATAAATATATAAAAACAAACCAATCCAGAATAACGTAGGTGGCACCAATTTAGTCTTCCTAACACTTTTTTTTAGCTCCAACACACCTTGCTCTTTGTAAATATCTAAAATTTAAAAACAATATGTATAAATGTATAAATTAAATGAAACTTTTCAATTTCTTTTAGACATTATTGTTGTTACTTAACTTTTTAGCACTTGTATAAATTTTATTTCACAGACCGAACGAATTGTATATTTTACAATAAAACGCGATGTCTTAAAAGTTTTGGCATATGTACATTAGATCTTTCACTCTAACATACAAGTTAGAGAGGAGCAACTATAATTAATAAATGTGTCGGTCATCTCCACCACTCAAATGACCAGTCAATTGACTGGCACTCTTAAATTCAATGGAAAATTATTGCGAATGTGTTACCTAGGGTTTACACGTGCAAGTGCAAGTTCGAAAAACTCAATACACTCAAACTCTTTTAAGGCCGTGATACACTATCATACACAGTCGTACGATTCATTCTCTGGAAAATCAGATTGAATTCTGTCACACTCCAAAAAAATCGCAACATAATTTCTTATAGGTGCCACACTATTCCTCAAAAAAGATGCAACAACATTTAAAATAATTTTTATGTTTAATTATTTTACATTTCTAAGGAAGTAATAATGCAAAATGTAATTTTCAAAATGTATCTCTCTATCTTTAAATAAATGAAGCAGAATTTGCTGTTTTCTGATCAACTGCTTTACAAAATACATCTCTGATCTAATAGAAAGTACCATTTTATGAAAATGTTCATAAACTCTTGGAAATCGGACAGACTTATCAAAAAATCTGTCACACATGTCAAATTTTAATCCACACTATCATACTTTTTGAGCACACATGATTTTTTAACAGATCGAACGACTGTGTATGATAGTGTATCACAGTCGTTACTAACACATCTACACTTTCGGCACTTGCAGTCTACTTCCAACTCAACTTGTTACAACCGCAGTGTCCAATGAGGTTTCCAGCTAGCTCTGGGTGGTGCATTTTACCTCAGCGGGTTCCAACCCTCTCATTGGGTACGCTGCACATAAAAATTTTAGTGAACTCAAATCAAAAATAACGAAAAAAAATTTTACAATACAAAAAAATACAAAACTACACATTAAACGCGCCATATTACTAATACTATTTAGTGGAATGGAAAGATGTTTTGTTCCATTAATTGCCCTCCCAACCATGTCACGACTTGTCCTCTCCAAATTTTCATTCGTGAACCCATGATCCACCCGACTTTTCCTACCTTAACTCACCTTCATACCATTGCCTTTATTTGTTTTCTATTCATGAGCCATTTTACTCCTTTTTTCTTAACACATTAATACATATATTTTTATTCACACAATTTCTTAAAACTGTTTTTGCCTATACAAATCTTACATTAACAAATTTTTTTTTTTGGTTTATATTTTCAACAATTATTTTTCTAACACAATTATATTTTCGTTGCTTTTCTATAAAGTTCCTTACTTAATACTATTATATTTTGCTTACGTTAATCGCGTTTTGTTTTCTTATTATATCTATATAATTCTCTGGTGTCGAATTTCTATTAATTTATCTATTTTCCATTTTTATCACGATTTTATGACCTATCCTAAACAGCTCTATAAGACTGATTTTATAAAATTGTATAATAAAAATATTCTTTTAATTTTAAAATCCCCCTCGCATACTTTGCTGACAAAAACCAACTAATGCACAACAAAAACTTAGCCTATCCTCTAGATTTACCTAAGACAAATGTACTGTACAAACTTAAAACTACAAGCAATTACATTTACAGACCTACTCAACTAACTTAAATTCTAGAATTTCCGTTTTGTTAAAATTCTTTTCTTTCTTTTATAAAAATGTATATTTGTATATTTTTTTCTTTTTTGCTTCTTTAGGCGTTTTGACTACTTCACGCCTTGCTCTGCTTTTCTCTTCCTTTTACTGTACGGCTTCTATTTCACTCGGAATAGTAAGTATGAGAATTTAAACTTTTACCTGGCTATATGATCTACCCTCTAATGATATTTTATCCCGATATTACCCACATTCTTTTTCGTTGGGTTCTTTCTTAGATTCTGGGACTTCTTTGGCTCTTCTTTTCTTCTTGTTGACTAAATAGCCAGCTATTTAGGAAACACATACATATTTAATTTTTTTTGTTAATAATTTTATTACTAATTGTTTTGCTTGCGTGTTTTTTTCAAATATTTGTTTTTTTGTTGGTATAAAATTATTTGCAATTTTAGGCACGCTAAGTCTTTCTTCACCTCTTATTTTTATTATGTATTAGCTCAATATTTTATGTTTCTTTTTTCTAATTAATTTTACTCTTTACTGTTTTGGGTAGCGATCACTTTGAAGAATTTTAAACTATTAAATCTTTTATTCATTCGCCGACAGCTTCGACCTACTTTGTTTCCAAACGTTTTCCCAAATCTTCCAAAATTTTTCAAAGTAGTTTTCCTTATTTCTCTAAACTTTATTTGCGCCAATTCTTTTTTTTGTTCTTCTAGAAACTTCTATGTATTTACTTTTATTTTTTTCTTACCACTATACCAGTCTACATGAATTCTTTTGATGCCTTTTTTATATTTATGACGAATTATACAAGTATAAACATACATATACATATGTACATATATCCTCCATTATCCTACTTATAACCTAGCTTGAATTTTCTTTATACTAGGGTCTCATCCGTCCTTTCTTATTTTTAGGCAGTTGATATTTTCATTCGCTTAAAATTTTTTTTTTATGTTTTGCTCAACGCTTAGAATGAAAATTTACTACTGTAGTTTATCTACCTTTACATCCCACATTTTTTGTAGTGTATAAAACAGCAACAAAACACAGTGCTGACAACTGTAATATGACTACTACATGCTGACAGTTGACCAGAAACAAGAACGACAAATAAAAGAAATTAAAAAACAATATACACTCTGTGCTAATCATAAAAAATTTATTTAACATACATATAAAAAACAATATTTCACGACAAAACCAGCACGAAAATACACAACAACTCTGGGACAATCTATGTGCGAATAAATTTCATATTCCACACAATATAACTTGCACGTGTAAGCGCAGGGTTAGTGAAAAAATTTCGTTTGTGTTAGTTTCGTTCATTCCTTTCTAGTAGGGAGTTGCTTGCGGTTGATAAATTACTTTTTGCTCTGTGTAGTAGTTAACAGCTGACATATAGTGTATTTTATGCTCATTCACGAGAAAATGATATCTTTTATGTAGGTAAACAAAATTCAAATTAGTTGGCAAAATTTTCTTAAATTGCTTAATAGAATATGACATTCAAAGAGTTTAAATGTTTGCGTGTAATAGATTGTAAGCAAGGAGCTGTAAGAGCTGTACGCTATAATAGTAAGTGTATATTTGTGTGAAATTGGCAAATGTATGTTAACAAGTTTCGTTTTTAGTCGATGGTTCCTACTGCTTAACCTGTGGTTCTGATAAAAAACTTAAATTATGGAATCACAAAACTGGTCTTCTTTTAAAAACATACGGTGGTCATGCCGATGAGCTTACAGATGCAGTTGGAAGTTGTGACAGTAGCAACATTGTTACAGCTAGTTTGGACAAGAGTATAATATATTGGGATGTTAGCACAGGAGCGCCGATAAGGCGTTTGCGTGGGCATGCAGGTGGTGTTAAGTGTGTTTGCTTTAACGAGGACTCTTCAATAGCTATATCAGGTGGACGTGATAATGCCGTATTTTGTTGGGATATACGTACAAGGCGTTTAGAACCCGTTCAAATTATGAGGGAAGCGAAGGATTGCATAACGTCTGTATTAAGTAATGAAAGTAAAATTATAACGTCTTCATTGGATGGTTACATCCGGTACTATGATATTCGTGTGGGAGAAATGACATCCGATAAAATGGGTGTACCGATTACATATCTTACAATGACCAGGGACGAACAGTGCCTGGTGTTGGCATGTCAAGATAGTGTTGTGCGTTTAATCGATTGTGATTCCGGCGGACTGTTATCTGAATACAAGGGCTGTAAAGCGGACGATTATCATATAGAATGTGGCATAATGTCTAACGATGCTCACATTTTGTCGGGCAATAGTAATGGAAACGTTATTATTTGGGATTTATTAGAGGGGAAAATATTACAAAATGTAGAAGTTAGTAAGTTAAATAATGGTGTTAAATGTGTACCAATCTTTGACTTAAATTTGAAATTTTAGGCAAAACAGGTGGCGTAGTTCACTCTTTAGCTACGCATCCGAAGTTGAACGAAGTTTTATTCACTAGAAGAAGAGATGTGTATGTGTACTCAGCGGATTTAGAAAACGAAATAATGGATACTCTCTAAAACATAATCGAAAATGAGAAAAACCTTAAATTTGTAATTAAATTCACTTGCTTTAATAGTGAAATTTATATATGTGTTTATGGGCCTGTTCGTAAATGCATCACTGTGGTGCAAATGGAAATTTAAGGGCTAGTTTCTTACTAGTTAGTTAAACTTAGTTTAAAATGCGTTTGATTTAACCAAGAAACAAAGTTAACCGGGTTTTAACCGTTCATGCTGTTTTTCAGTGATGGATTAACAATTTAGCTAGAAATGCCATACTTTGTCTTCAATATACATAGATATGGCATTCTTGAAAATATTTCATATAAATAGGGCAAGACTTAAAATGCGACATGACAATTCTTTAACTTTATATTAAAAACTTCAATAAGTGTCTTATGCAATTTTGAAGAATTAAAAAATTAAAATAATATGAACTTAAAATTATTGACGCTCCAAGAATAAACGACAAAAGAACATGAAATTTTAAATCCAACGAAATATTCCAACGAAAGAATTCCAATTCATTACACATATAAAAATGATTTCGGCGTGTTCTGATCTCCTTTATTTTTCCAACAATTATCCTATCCAAGTTGTTATGGGTTTCATAATCACTAAAATCTTCGTCGTCATAAGAAACATACATATTATTTATGTATGAATGTATTTATCTATTCAAATTTTCAGTAAAACTGATTTTTTTCCAACTGCGTAATGTTTATTTTATACTTACATATGTATGTACATATATATGCATGTTTATCGTTTGACACTTATAACTTGAGTTTAACTGGACAATGTTGCCCAGTTAACTGACAAGTAGATTTTATCTTTATGTTAAAAACTAGCTCTAAATGTCGTAAATTACTTCACTAAAGTAAATAATACACAAACATGTCTACGACTGAAAAAGATTATCAGCAAGCTTGTATTGTATTTTAAATAAAAACAGTGATGCATTTACGAATATGCCCTACATAGTAGGGCTTATTGTAATAATATCATGAGCTACACGAATTTAAAAACTGGGTTGATGCGGTTTTCCTATTGCGCTGATTTACACGGGCATAATTGTGCTGGAATAACATGCCAGTTTGTTGGTGAGAGAGGCAAAGAGAGGGGTTTTGTGGTTGGCACAACTTTTCAACCAGCTACAACCCCGCATTAGCAGCATAAAACCAATACACACACAACTTAAAAAACAAATGAATACGAAAAACACTAACCCACACAAAGCTGTGTATACGTATACATTTTGTGCCAGATAAATTAGTCTCGTGTAATTTGGATAAGCACAAAAATTGTGCGGATTAAATATTGTTCTCGTGTAAACTACCTCATTGATTATAACCATTCTAACATCCCCTCAAAAAGTTTAAGCTATTTTCCAATTAGTTTCCCACTTAGACGGTACTTGACTTATTATTATTATATATCCATTTATAATACATATCGTCAGATGGTTACTGTAATAATAAAGTATTCTTAATATGCTGTGCGGCAAACCAGTACCCACACGACGATATAGCCTTTCGGCCAATACTAAATACTTACCCGGTGCACAAAGTCTTCTAAAGTCATAAGTGATAAATTACTATTTAAGACTAAATAGCACCGTTGTGAACGGCTGTTATTGCTCTTTAAAAAATTGTCATAAGCGTTGAATTCAAATGACAGAAAATAAACAAATATAGGTTTATTTCTATTGGAGACATCGCGATTTTCTGGGGATAAATAGCTTTGTTCGCGATTTTTATGGCTTTTTCAACTTTAAAATTTTTATAATTCAGAAAATTAGGGCCAATTTCACAACGTCGAAAACGTTCGACTTGTCGTACACTAACATTCAAAACAAAAACAAATTTTCATATTTTGTTGTTTAAAATGTAATTGTGCGACAAGTCGAACGTTGTCGACATCGTGAAATTGGCATTTAGTTTGTTGAAGTTTTAAAAAATATATCCTACCAAAACTCGTATGCAAAATATTCAAACAACTTGATTTTGATGATTTTTCTTATAGTAATTAATGCATTTTAAATTTGGATAATAATAATTCACAAGAAATAATTTGTGACGATTTTTCTACTTTTCAGTTCTCGTTGTACCTTCATAGTGAACTAACGTCATAGCGGAGTTTTTTCTTACATACATACTAAACAACAAAATATCATAAAAAAAATATTCGTAATACATATTATTAACTTTGATAAATAAGCTCTAATTGCTTCGCTAGTAATTTTTTACATAGTCATAAATAACAAAAACAAAAAAACCGCAAACACAAATAAAGTGCCCTTGAGGAATACTCTATATGAGTACCTCAAAAACAAATAAATGTGAAGTGAGTTTTAACCAGGGTGACTGATGACATTTTCCAAAAAGTGGCACCAAAAGGAAATTTATAAAAAAAGGGACAAAATTAAAAAAAACGAAAAAACCACGCTAAACTTTTTATTTTTAATGTATTTTTATATAATTCACCCTAAACAAAGTGAGACCGACAAAGTGCCACTTTAGTCGGTCAAACGCTGGTTATAACGGCAGAAATGCCTATTTTACTGTGAGTTCTGATGCTCATAATGATAACAATAAAAATAAAAAACCTGATGATAGACTTACTGTGAGTTCGGAAGCTCTTAATAAAAATAAGAAATCTGATGATAGACTTTTGCTAACAACAAATCCACTTTTTCGACAGCGATCAACTTCACTTTGTCCAATGCCTACTAGTGATTCTTTAACATTACAGTTGCCTTCGTCAGTTAAGCCATTGAAATCATTCGCTTCGGGCTGTTCATCACCTAAGCAAGTTATCACTACAGATAACAGTAGCTGAAAACCAAAGGTACAATTCGGAATGGACAGATATATAACCGTGGTAAAGCGTGGGCGAAGCCCGAATTCTTCTAAAATTTCATATGTTCCAAAGATGTCTAGGGATAACAGCGCATCATCTACGAATCGCCAAAATCGTTTTTCATTATTGCAAGACGATAACGACAAGACCGCTTCATCATCTCAAAAGTCTTTTAAGCCGTCACCTATATATGTGAGGGAAAAAAATTCTAACAAAACTACTATCGACCGTTGGTGAAAATACTTTTCACGTAATTCCAATTAAACAAGGTAATATTGATGAAACTAAAATCCAAATATATGATGAAAACAATTTCCGAAACATTGTAAATGATTTTGAAAAAAATAAAACAAACTTTTACACATACCAACTTAAGAGTGCTAAAGGCCTACAGATAGTACTAAAGGGCATAGATTCATATGTTGAGCCCGAAGAAGTAAAATTGGCACTTCTAGACCAAGGATTTAAGTTAAAAGATGTTACTAATATAATTAACAGAGAAAAGGTCACCCAACCCCTATTTCGCATTGAACTGGAGCCGAATGACATACAATTGAAAAAAAAATTAAACCCATCCAATTTATAGCGTAAAGTTTCTGTTACACCGAAAAATTACAGTTGAAGAGCCACGTAAGCGTTCAGGTCCTGTACAGTGCCATAATTGCCAATAATATGGCCATACAAAAACTTACTGCACTTTACCTACAGTTTGTGTTATCTGCGGTGAATTACATGGTACTGCTAGCTGCACTAAGCCAAAAGATTAAGCAGAAAAAAAATGTAGTAATTGTGGAGGTAATCACACCGCTACTGGGTAATTGTAGTGCAACAATTTTTCCAATTATCTTTTATCGTAGTACCTGACTATCTATATTTATATAATCACTCATAATTTCATACATATGTTTATACTTCAATTACTTTTATTACACATTCTAACAGCCAAATGAAAATGGTTACATATATATTATATGATTAATATTGTTTTAAATAGTTCAATGAATTTTTTTATGCAAATTATACCTTTATTTTTATTTTACTCCTTTTATTTCCTCCCAGCCACTAATGTCTTTCCTTTAGATGTGTCTTAATAGTAATCTTGGTCCGGTGGTAAATAATAACTCGCATCTTAAAAATACAATACGTCGGTATAAGGGTAAACTTAACATTGCTCACCTAAATTGCTGTAGTATTAGGCCTTCTTTCAGATCTTCTAAATTTGATGAACTTAAAAATATTCTCAATGATTCGGGATTTGATATTATTGGAATTTCGGAAACGTGGTTAACACGAAATATTACAAATAAGGCGGTAGAAATACCGGGTTACAAACTAGTTCGTAATGATAGGGTGGGTAAACGAGGTGGTGGTGTGGGAATTTATATATGTATCTAAAAAACTTACCCCCTTATGCAAAAACAATTGGTAAACTTAAAGTTGGTTTAACAAACGAATTTTGTATTGCATGCTTTAACTTTAACAATCGTTTTTGCATAAGAGCATTAAATATAAAGTCGTCTTTAAATCTATGCATTTAAAATGTGAATCTATTTTTATTGAATTATACTTTGATAACTGTAAAATCCTTATTGGAATTATATATTTGCCTCCTCCCTCTGATTTTAGTAAGTTTGAAGAAATTCATCAGGAGTTACTCCTTAGTTACTCTAACATTATTGTTGTTGGAGATTTTAATTGCAACCTATTTGATAGCGTTAAATCCAATATGATACGATCATTTTGTAATAGAATGAATATGTCAATTTGTCATAATTCCATCCCGTCTCATTATGATGTTCAGCATTTTTCTACCTCTCTGATTGACTTTATGTTGCTTTGTAACAATTTGTTGGTCAACGTCTCTGGATAGGTACAATGTCCCTCGATTACACACCAAGCTCTTATTTTCGCTTCATTGAGAATAAATGTTCGATACACAGAATCTGCTATTGAGTATCATGATCTTAATAGATTGGATTGGGACCGATTATTGTTGTTTTTATCGACTTTTGATTTCTCTCGAATTTTTGACGAAATAGACGTAAATAATAAATTCTATATTTTCTCCTCCTTGATTGAAAACCTTTATTCTTTCGTGCCTACCAAGCGTATTAGTATTAAAGCTAATGATGATGCATAGATGAAAACCAGAGCTGTTATGTTAGCTGCTCTATCACATCGTGATCTTGGTTAAAGACCACAACATACATACATAAGTACATACATAATATGTATGTAGAATTGTAGATGTACAATCATTGAACTAAAAAGACGTAACTAGTTCATTGAACTAAAAAGAGCGATTGAACTAAATGAACGAACTAGTTCATTTATAAATAATGAACTATACTGACCGGTCACTGAAATGAACTAAATGGCACAAGTCTATTGCCTACTGATGTCAAGAGACGAATAGCTCACTCACTAAAGATGCCTCACATATTATAGGTATGGCTTATAAGTTATCTCTGGCTAACTAACTATCTTAATAATTGTTTTAAAGGAGTGCGTTATTGCGGGAACAAAACGAATTTGCACAAACATTTAAAATGTCATCTCGACTATATCTTCTGTTCCCAAACTTGGCGATTTTCCCCTTTGTTCGGTGTCTAAGTTTTTGATTTGGCGACATGTCAATTTTGTTGGCGATAAATGAATTTATTGGCAATTTTTATTTTTAACGCACTAGTTGACTGATCTGCCACGGATAACCGTATAATATTGCGGTTTTTTGTGGAATTTCTTTTACAACCACGTTGCCTACTTCCTATGTGAAGGCATAGGTCGTGTACAGTCAGTCACAAAACCTTTTAAAATAGTGTTAATACCATCTTGGGCATATGGTCTACGTTACTCTGCCCATATTTGTGCAACAAATTTTGCAATTTTGCAAATTTACTTTGCATTAATATGTTTAATAAATAAATAAATAAAATAAACATTTTTGTAATTCAGGAAAATTAGTTTGTTGAAGGAGTATTTTCATAAATAATTTCTACAAAAAACTTTCTTTGAGACTATAATTGTTGACTTAAAGAGCTAAAATATTTCCATATGTCATATTCTTTTAAAATTATTTTTTAAAAAGATAGTCATAAGCAACAAATTACATTTAAAAATGGGCTTGAAAGCCAACTTTGAGGGCCGGACGCACACCCTAAAACGCAACTTATAGGTATGAAATTTTTTTTATATTGTTGTAATATAAATAAAATATACTTTATAATTTTAATTAGTTTTTATAAAAATCATATATATCAAGAACATTGTAATCATTGTTATAAAAATATTAATAAAAAATAAAGAGTTCAGTTTATTAGAAAATAACGAACAGAAACTTATCTCAACATGGCGCAGTCGTAAAAAGGAATAATTTTAACGTGTAAAAAAGTTGTTTTATAAAATAAGCGCACATACATTAAAAAGAAAAATTTAAATAACCATTTTAAAATGGATTTAAAGCCGATTCCTGATTTAAATTTTAGTGGTAATAAAGCCAGAAATTGGAAAATATTTCATAGGGATTTTGAAGATTATCTAATTGCGAAAAATACAAAATTAAGTGATAACATCAAATTGGCTATATTAAGAAATCAGATTGAAGTTGAAGGAAAAGAAATAATAGAAAATTTGGACATTATTGATGGAGATAGAAATAATTATACAAAAGTAATAGAAGCTCTTAACAATTATTTTACGCCGAAGAAAAATATCTTATATGAAAGATTTATATTTTATAATCGGTTCCAAAAACAAAATGAACCTATTGAAGTCTTTGTTAGAGACTTAAAAGAATTGTCTAAAAGCTGTGAATTTTCGGACACATCAGAGATGAGAAGAGAGTGGATTGTACTGGGCATAGCTGACTCAAAACTCCAGGAGTAACTACTGAAAATGGATGAGATAGAAACTGAAAAAATAATACTAGAATGCAGAATATATGAAAAACAAAAACAACAAGTAAGAGAAGTGCAAGAATCAAAAAACTGTTGATATTATTAAAGAAAACTGGGAAAATTCTTGTGGAATGGAAAACGTAGATTATATAAACAGCAAACAAAGACAAGGTAAATTAAATAATCAAGACAAGAAAATGTATAATAAATACACAAAGTGTACTAGATGTTGTAAATTTCATAAATTTAATAATTGTCCAGCGTTCGGAAAAATTTGCAGCAAATGTAAAAAATTAAACCATTTTTCTGCAGCTTGTAAATCAAATATTAATGTCAACATTTTAAATCAGACAGATGATAATAATTCAGACTCTAATTTTGATTTTGCCATAACTGATAGCATTAACTCACATAAAATTAATGATACTTGGTATCATGATATATATATTGAAAATCAAAAAATTAAATTTAAACTAGATACTGGATCAGATGCAAATATAATTCCAATATCCATTTTAAGTCGTATATGTGAACATCCAAAGATAAAATCTACTACTGTTACTTTAAAAACATACAGTGGACATAAAATACATCCTCTGGGTGAAATTAAACTTCCTTGCTTTTCAAAAAATATTACTTCTAGAGAATTATTTTTAATTGTTAATGATGGATACAAACCAGTATTAAGTAGGGATACATGTGTTAAATTAGGATTAATTAAACGAATTTATGATTTAGAGAAATCAACTGATTCGCTGGAAAATTTACAGATTAAATATAAAGATATTTTTGAAGGGGTCGGAAAGTTTCGAAAAGAATACAATATTGAAATTGTTCGAAATGCTATACCAATTGCACATCCAGCTAGAAGAGTTCCTTCAAAGATTAAACCAAAGCTAAAGAATAAATTAGATGAATTAGTTAGTATGAACATATTGAAAAAAACAGATAAACCTCAAGCATGGGTAAACAACTTAGTTATTCGTGAAAAAAAGGACGGTAGTCTACGTTTATGTTTAGATCCTAGAGAATTAAATAAATATGTGATTCCTAATCATTATTTAATACCAACTTTTGAATAAATTAGTGCAAACTTAATAGAATATGTATATTTTTCGGTTTTTGATTTAAAAGATGGATTTTGGAATGTACCATTGACGGAGGAATCAACTAATTTGGTTGCATTTAGTACGCCTTTTGGTTGTTATAAATTTAAAAGGTTACCTTTTGGATTAGTAACAGCTTCCGAAGTATTTCAAAGATATAACTATGAAACATTTGGTGATTTACCTGGAGTGAATATATATATTGATGATATAACAATTGGAGGTAAAACAATAGAGGAACATGATACAAATTTAAATATGTTTTTAACAGGGCTAGAGAACAAGATGTAAAATTGAATAAAAACAAAGTTCAATTAAGAGTACAAAAAGTTAATTTTTTAGGGCAAATTATTTCAAATAATGGTATAAGACCAGATAAGAAACGTATAGAGTCTATTTTAGAACTCAACTTTCCAAAAGATAAAACTAGTCTTCAATCGTTTTTAGGTCTCATTAATTATTTAAGAAAATTTATACCAAATTTAGCGAACATTACGTCTCCTTTTTAATTACTTAAGAAAGATACAGATTATATAATATTACCCATTCACTAGGAATGTTTTGATAAAATTAAATGTATGTTATCAAATCATGTTATTCTAACACCCTTCAACGAGAAAGAAGATGTCGTAATTCAGACTGATGCTTCAAAAGATGGTTTAGGTTGCTGTTTGTTTCAGAATGACAAAATAATTTCGTTTGCTTCAAGGTCATTATCGAATACGAAAAAACAATATGCACAAATTGAAAAAGAATTTCTGACAATAGTATTTTCGTGTAAAAAATTTCACCAATTCATATATGGAAAAAAATTACTATTATTTCTGATCATAAACCATTAGAAACAATTTTTAAGAAGGATATAAATAAAATAGGGTCTTCTAGATTACAAAGATTAAGGTTGAAAATGTTTCCATATAATGTAGAGGTTATATATAGACCCGGTAAAAGTATTGTTGCTGCAGATTATCTCTCCAGAAACTTTATTGACACTGGAGATATGGAGCACGAGAATGGTATAACGGAAATGATACATAGTATAAATGTAACAGATAGAACCTTAGAAAGAATTAAAAATGAAACTAAAAATGATGAACAACTATGTTTGATAGGAAAGTATTATTCAGAAGGATGGCCTGCAAAAGACAAAATACCAGATTTTATAAAATGGTATTATAATAAGAGAAACGACATTACGGTAAATAATAATTTAATATTTTTTAACGATCGTATAATTATACCGAAAAATTTGAAATGCGATATTTTGAACAAATTACATGATAGTCACATGGGAATATCAAAAACTAGAAAGAGAGCAGCTGAATTATTTTATTGGAGGAATATGAATGAAGACATAGAGAATTACATTTTAAAATGTGGAAAATGTCAAGAAATTTGTATATCTAATATTAAGGAACCGTTAGTACCACATGAGATTCCAAATTTACCATTTGAAAAAATTGGTTGTGATATTTTAGAATATCGTGGAAAGAATTTTTTGATTATTATAGTAAATGGATTGAGTTGATTCATTTAAAATCTAAAACATCATCGAATGTAATTGAAATTTGGACAGAAGTTTTTTCACGGTTCGGTATACCAAAAGTTATTATAGTAGATAATATGCCGTTTGGCTCGTACGAATGTATAGAATTTTCTAGAAGATGGAATTTTACAATAATAACTAGTAGCGCAAATTATCCCAGAAGTAATGGTCTGGCTGAAAGAGCTGTAGGAATTGCTAAAAGAATTTTAAAAACATCTGAAACGAAAGAACAAATATATAATGCATTGTTAGAATATCGAAATACTCCAGTCAAAGATTTAAGTTATTCACCTGCTCAACTTTTATTACATAGGCGTTTACGAACTAAGATCCCCGTAACAGATAAAATGATAGAACCAAGCTCAAAATATATTAACAACAAATTTATTAGGGAGGAGGTAAAGAATAAGGTAGCGAATTTTCAAAAATATTATAATAAAAATGCAAGGAAAAGGAATGAGTTTAAAATCGGAGATGAGATATATTTTAAAATTGAAACATCACGAAAATGGATACCTGGAGTTATAATTGCATACCATGGTACACCCAGGTCTTATATTGTGAAGAACGTTATAAATGAAAAAATTTACAGAAGAAATTCTTTTCATATTAAATTTAGAAAAGTAATGGATAATCATTTAAAAACATATGAAATGAAATATGTCAATTGGAAATGCTATCAATTTGCATAAAAGTGATCGTATCAAAAACATAATCAAATTTTATACACCTACATAATTATTATTATTATATTATTAGATTGTAATATGTTTGTTTCATTAGTATTTTTATTTCTATTATTAACAATGTTTTATAAAGAATATAAACTTTATAATTTAATTATTTCATAAATTTTACTTTATATACATATATGTATATAAAAAAACGGAGATGTTGTAATATAAATAAAATATACTTTATAATTTTAATTAGTTTTTATAAAAATCATATATATCAAGAACATTGTAATCATTGTTATAAAAATATTAATAAAAAATAAAGAGTTCAGTTTATTAGAAACTAACGAACAGAAACTTATCTCAACATACATAAAACTGAACTGATTTGGGGGGTGAAAGTAGAAGAAATCAAAAAACAAAAAGTCTCCATACAATTAACGGCCACTCTAATGTACATATATCGTCGGTTGGTTATTGGTTTGCTGCAGGCTTAATGTATTTGGAATATACTGCGCGGCAAACCAATAACCAACAGACAATATTTATGTGAGTGCTTGCAACATTCATACATAAAAAGGTTGTTCTGTACTGACGGCTTTCGGCCGGACTCAAGGATGTTCTCCACCATGGTGTTTCCCTACACGACGCAGCCTAATAAAAATTTTCTGCCTTGCAAAGTTTTCCTCTCTAATAACGATTGTTTGCACTGCCGTCCTTCGGCCGGGCTTTATAATATTCTCCACTATGGTGTTTCCGACAAGACGCAGCCTAATAAATATTTTTTGAAATAATGCTTTCATGGTGCTTACTAAATATTTTATAAGTTTAAGTATCTCCTGTAAGATATTCTCCAAAGCTTTTAAATTATAGTAATAATGACAAAATTGCTTGGGGAAAATATTACGTATAATCACAATTTCATACAAGAACTTCAAGGGCCCATAACTTCGAAACTAAGGCTCACCGCCAATTTTTTTTAGTTTTTATTTTAATTTTCTGTCGGATTTAAAATTTTTATTCAATTTGGAGTTATGTCATTAAACATAATTTAAGACTCGAACGACATTACGAAATATTTCAATAGAGCTTATGTGAAAATATTTTAAAATTTCAAACAGTATCGAATCCCGGAATTTGCTCGTTTTTTTTTCTTCAAAATTTACAGTTTTGCAAAAAATATTATGGCAACGCTGAGTGTAGATAGGAATTGAAATACGACAAAAAGCAAATTCGCCTTGAAACCAACAAAAAGAAATTTCATTTTCATTACGTTCTAAAGTTTCGTGTGACGCGGTCGTGAATTCGGATAAAAAGTTGTTTAATTTATATCATTTTCTTTCTTTAAAGAGAAAAAGTGAAAAATATTAGAGATAAAATAATTTTAAAATAATAAAAAAGATATTAGATGAGGAAATGAAGAAAAACTAAAATGCCGCTAATGTTGTGTAAGAAAGCAAAAAACAGCTGAAAATTTTATATTATACATAAAAATATACATAGGTGTATTACATATGCATGTATGTATATACATATAAAATACAATAAGAAGGAGAATAAAGAGATAATAAAAACACATACATTCAAATGTATATAGGCTGGGCAAACGAATAACCCAGCTGTTAAATAAAAGAAATCTAAAAAACAAACTAGAAAACAGCCGCTCAATTTTGGAAGAATTCACCGAAGAGCGATATGTACATGCATATACAGATACATAAAATAAAGAAGTGAGAGTGTGTAAGTGAGCGTCATATTTCAAACAGCTTTTTAGTGTGAGTACACAGTACATATTAAAAAAAAGAAGAAAAAAATGTCATTTTGAATTGATTGACGTTTTGCCTTCGTTGCACGAAAAGTTAACATAGAAAAGTGAAAATCAAAACAAATAATAAATACGATTCCAAGTTATTTTTTTTTAATTCAATATGAATGAATGAATATTCATACGAAATACTGGCCTAAATTAAGTGAACAAATAAAGTTATTCCAAATCAGAAATACATACATAAATGTATAAAACACGTGGTTTTTAGTTGACCAGAAATATTAAAACTTAACTAAAATTTTGTACAGCACTATTCATAAAATGTCTTCAAACGTTCCTATTAAAACCGAGGAGGTGATTCTAGAAAATGTTGAATACCAGAGCACGGAAGAATTGGAAGAAGAATTACAGTAAGTAAAATGATGAAATACACATTATGCACATCAACTCAATTAAATAAATTAATATGAAATCATTTTGTAAAGTATACACATATGTACCTATAAAATTCTTGTTTATATAAATCCATATGTTTTTAACTTGTGCAAATGTCATCCATTAGTCTGATACGCCTTCACATATACAGATGTATATGCATATCTACTTCGTTCATAGGTACATAGTATATAAAACATATGTTTGCTTGCGTTAAATAAGTAATAAATGTAGTAAGAGCGAGTTAAAAAAAAGTATGGCGCAAAAATTATGGAAAGCAAAAACATTTTGTTTTTGTCATTTTTGTTTCAATTCTTGATATTCCTATAGAAAAGGAGAAAAACACCCTTACACTATTAGACTACAAAATAATTACATTATGCGTATTTTTTTATTATTTATTAAAATGTGTTTGTTTTATTGCATTCATAAAATTTTGTGCTAAGTATTACATTGCTTTTTTTGTACATCAAGTTGATTAATAATCAGCTGCTGTACTTTTTCACTTTTAATTTATTCTCTCATTTTAAGTTTGTGTGTATGTCGTCAACCGTATGATTTTTCTTATTGTACTTCGTTTTTGATTTTATAAACACGTGTATGTGTGTAATATATTTCTTTAATGCATACATAAATAGTATCTATAGAAACAGCTGTACCGGCTAAAATCCCAAAACCAGCCGTCATCCAATGGATTTCGCAACCTATCAGCCTGTTTTGTTTGTTGAACGAGAAATACATACATACATACATATTTACATTTCTATATACATATAACTTTGATGGCTATTTACATATCTATACATACCTACACACATATGTTACCATAGTTCACAAAACGTATGCATACATACATACATATGAATATAGCAATCATGTGTTTATATACATAATAGTGATGCGTGAATATTCGTATTCGAATACGAATATTTTTAAATAAATATAAATATTAGTTTGTAATAATTTGAAAAAAAAAGAAACTTTCAATTTATTTTCATTTCATTTACTTATTTTCATTTATTCGAGGCCATATACGATTAATACAATTTATGTATAATGCGATGAACAAAATGTATATAGGTATGTACATATGTATAAATATATGTATATGAAGAGTATGTATGTACATATTATATATTTACATACATATAACATTATTATTATTTATTAGATTTATAACTAAATTACAAAATCTAATACTTAAATAAGGAGCATTAGCAACTGGGCCATCAGCTCTCGGTGTTACTAAAATAATACATAAATATATACATTTCAAGTTTTTAATTAAGATATCTAAATAAAAATTGATTATTGCTTTTAAACTAAATTACAATTCCGGTTCTGTTAATAAAATAAAAAATTTTTTAATGTTATCCTCGGTGGGAAAACTCTAACAAGTTTTTTGGGTTGGTAGATCCAAAAATCGATCGTCTTTCGGGTTGGTAATGTAAATAGTCAATGAAAATTTGGTTTACTGTGATGATTTTTTCCACAATTAGTAGCCTTTAGGGGGTATTGGGTTGAAATTGTGTTTACAATGGGTTTCTTGTATTGATATTAGATCAGGATTGTGCTCTTTTATTAAAAGTTGCAGTTCATTGAAATTGTTAATGAAACCATTGATGTTCCATTGCAATATCTTAAAGCTTGCCATTTTCAACACTTTCATAACAAATTGTAAACTTATATTTACAACTGATAGAAAGGAGCACGATGCCGTATTTGTTACCGTTTTAGCTGTCTGAATACGTGTCCATTACGGACGTTGATAAATAGTATTCGTTTTTTGAGATTAATTCTTTGGTCAAAAGACCAAGAGGGGAATTAGAGTTTGAAGTATTTTGTAATGATGAGTTTTTCTGTAAGTCGTTTTTATATATTTCTATGTTCTCTTTGGATTTTTTAGGTTTATTTTGTTTTGTATTTTTTGGATTTGTTGTTTCTGATAGTGGGAGAGTTAGAACGTGGTCAGGTGCTTGTTTATATTTGTTTGAAAATGTATTTTGTTGTTTAAATTCTTGTTGGTAGGGTATATTGTTTTTTGATGAGATGTTTTCTATTATATTAGTATTTAATGATGATGAGCAACATGGTGTTTCAGTTTCTATTTCACTTGATAAGGAGCTGATGGATGAATCTCGACGTGTAGGTTTCTTTTTATCTTTGTTTTGATCCGGTGAAGTGGCTGGTCTCTTTTGTATTGGTTTATTGGGCTGCTTTTTTGAAATTTCGGTAGTGTTTTTAGTTATTTCCGAGTATGACTGGTTTTCTTTTTGTTGGGGTATAGTTGTGATGTTAACTTCATATTTTCGTTTGGCAGCACCGTAAGAGCATTTATTTATGGTTTTGATTTGAATTATTTCTTTTTGTTGAAGTTATCTGGGGCAATTTCGATCCGACGCAGGATGTTTCTCATTGCAGTTTGCACACTGAAGTCTCGAACAATCAATCGGGGTGTGAGGTGGGAGATTACAAAATACACATGTTTCTGGATTATTGCATTTGTTTTTCGTGTGTCCAAGAAGTTGACATTTTTGGCATCTCATGGGATTTGGGAAATACATTTTTACTTTTACCTTATACCACGCTACATCAATGACCTTGGGTAAGTTATAAAGGTTAAACGTTAGAACCATAAATCCAGAATATTCAGTTTTTTTGGTTTTGTTGTCATCACTGATTGTTGTTGTTGTTGGCGTTGTTGTTTCTTGTTCTTTTAAGTTGCTTTTCTTGTTTACGGCAAATTTGTACATGGATACAACTCCTTGGGAATGTAGTTCTTTCACTATTTCTTCTTCCGAAACATCGATAAGGCAAGGAGCGAATACGACACCTTTTACAAAATTGAGGGTTTTATGTAATTTAACAGAGATCGGGTTTTTAGCTTTTAAAAATTTATCAGCAATAACCTGGTTTCGTACCAGCAGCAGGAGGTTACCATCTCTTAGTTGACTCATTGAATCTATTAACGTGGAGATTGCATGTAATCCTTTGTAAATAATCAAGGGGCTTAGTTTTTTCAATTGATTGTTTTCAGATGATATTATTAAATATTTTGGATCACTGAGCACATTTGTTTTCGGTTGCGGAAGAATGGGAAAGTTTTCTTTAAATGGATCATCAATAAAGTCGCCTAATAAAGCAAACCTATTGAAATGTTTAACCGGTGGCCTACGGGTCATATCAACTAGTTTTTTAACTTATTCTATATGTATGTATAATTTATTGACACACCAAGTAATTTAATACAACAAAATAAGCAAAAATGAAGAGCAAAGCAAATTATAAAAGACTATGAACCGTTATACACGTTTAATAAACAAACACTGTAAAGTAAACGTCCGATCGCAACGAGTAATAGTCGATGACATATAACATATATTGTATGTTTAATAATAATATTCATAATATAACAATTCATTGTTATAATCAACTTTCTTTAAGAACAACATACAGTATACCTGAAATTGGCGAATACGAATACATTCGCGTTTGCCTGAATTTGGCGAATACGACCGAATATTCGTAGGTTTCTTTTCTGCAGCCTACGCTTTAGATAACGGGCTACCTCAGTGATCCCCACTTTCTGTAGTACTATAATCCATATATGCCAACTCTGGCATCAGAGGTTTCAGATTTACCAGGGATTGACTATATCGGAATTTATGCCAACAACATCTTTGCGGTTGCATCAGGCAGCCCTGAATGCGTTCGTCAAAGCCTCAACAACTTGGATCAAACAATGGATAGATGGGCTAGAGAGAAAGGAGCTGTCATTCCCGCCAACAAGGCAGAAGTTCTTCATGTTTGCAGAAAAAAATGCTGTAGCGATAGAACAATCAACATCAGGGGTAAAAATGTTGAACTTTCCGACCAGATGAGGATCTTGGGAATATTTTTTTTCCAAAAATCGCCTCTGGAATGAGCACATCAAGAATATAGCAGACAAATTGTCAAAAAGCAATAATCTATTAAATTTAATATGATTTCGAAACAAAGGACCCCATATTGAAACAGCACTCAATATTTGCAAATCTCTGACAGCTGGTACTATACTGCATGGCCTGACAATCTACGGCTGGACATCCCAGAGAAATGTGAATAAAATTAACACCTCAGTGAACAAGTGCTTTAGAACGGCATCCGGTCTGCTGCATACAACACCAATTGCCAACTTAAGGAATGAAGCAAACTTTTCAGACTTTAAAACACTATTAGAAAGATTCTGTTAGCCTGGCTTCAAGGGCAGTCACAATAGCAACTGAAAGTTGCAAGCATAACACCTTTTGGGATCAACTAACGTCATCGAACAATTGTGAACATTCCACACAAACCAAGTGCACCAGTTTACCCTAGGGCTCTTGTTAAAGTAGATTACAGCCATAGTTTCCTCAATAAGAATTCTTCAAATCCCCTGTGTTTTAAAAAAACGTTTTTGGAGAAAATCTCACTTCTCTCCCCAGAAGTAATTTACTACACCGATGGATCATTCCGAAATAATATAACATCATACTCCATCGTTAAACAAATAACAGCAACTCAATATGAAACGGTAAGGGAAGCTCGATTGCCAGATCATACCGGTATCTTTACGGCAGAAATTTCAGCTATAAAAACTGCTGTAAAGTATTCCACCGAACATGGAAAAAAAGTTTAATTTGCACTGATAGCTTAAGTGCAACGAAAGCCTTGATTAAAAATCAAAATGGTGCATTTGATGATATGCTACGCTGAAAAATGAACAAAGCGAAATTATTGTCATATGGATTCCATCGCACATCGGGATCCTGGGCAATGAACATGCAGATGGTGCTGCAAACGGAGCCCTGAACTTACCACGAATTACCGAAATTCCTTGTTTACCCAAAACATTTACAAACTTGTTTGCGATTGCACATCCTGTATCAAGAAGACCAAAATACAACACAAATTTTTCCAGAAAGCATTGTATAATGCTTGCACGCTTGAGAGTTGGAAAAGCCGTATTCAATTCCAGGCATTATTACGAAAAAAACGATCCGCCCAAATTCAACTCCTGCAATGTATTGGTCCCCATACCTCATATAGGTACTAACTGAACGTCAACTTTCCAGGATAGACCAACCGCTAGAGAAGTTACTTGACTGCACCACAGAAGACAACTTTAAGCTTATTAAAGAAAGCCTTGGGAAAAACGACAATTGGGATATTTGATATATAGTTATATATGCCTCTTTAGGCCCAAACTAAGCGGGATCGTAGGCCGTCGCGTTGGGGGGGGGGGGTCAACGTGAAGTGGATTCAAATATATACATACATATGTATGTATGGCTTTGGATGCACTGGGCGGGCCTGCCCTGCTATTTCATTTCATTTATTATTTATTGTTTCAACCGAGCCCATTGGGCCATGTACGATTGAAGTAGTAGTACAAAAGAATAGATGTATGAAACATATATGCTAATAATATATATACAAAATGTAAGGTTGATATGTATAATATACAAAAATATAACAATGTTAATAAAAAGAAAAATATTTATTTATTTTATTTTATTTACTTCAAAATCATGTCGCAAGCCCTTGAGGGCCAAATTGACTAGACAGATGCTATGCTAAATATCCTTAAATAATTAATTGAAAACAACGGTGAGTAACATGTGTTTAAAATTGCTCATTGAAAGTTCAAAATTTCTGAGGTTAATGGGTAATTCATTAAATAACCTACATGCTCTAACTAGAAACGATCTTTCAAAAACTGAATTGTTAATTTGTGGAATGATTAACTGTAAATTGCGAGTAGATCTTGAAAAACGTAACAGTTGTTGTAAACAGGGATTTGTGTTGTATTTGATAACATGGAAAAGTGTGCATAAGATTCGAATTTTGATAAAGTCCTGGAAGGAACAATTTAGGAATTTCTTAGCGAACTCAGAAACATGATCATAAATTCTAAGGTTAAAAATGAATCTAATAATACGATTGAAAATAAGTTGAATTCGACGAAGATTGGAAGACAGGCAGCCACTAAAAATTTCAAGGCAATAGTATATATGGGTCATAAGAAGAGAGCGGGCCAGATTGGATTTAATTTTTAATGGTAAAGAGCAGTTAAAACTATACAACGATCTAAGTGTGCTATTAACTTTAGCTGAAACTTTGGAGATGTGATTTTCAAACGAAAGATGTTTGTCGATATAAAGTCCTAAACAGTTTAAAGTGTCCACAAATGGTACATGAATTCCGTTGAAAAAAACTGAGATTGAAGAGCTGTCGTAGTTACTTGGGCCAAAACTGATTGCATTACATTTAGATGGGTTAAAGTTTAGTTTATTAATAACTGACCAATTAGATGCTAGAGACAGAACATGATTGATCATAGCTTCGTGACAATCTAAGAAGGTCGTCTCTCCACTAAATAACAAATTAATGTCATCCGCAAAAAGGTAAGTTTTGCAAGAGGACCCAATATAACTCACAAAATCGTTCATATATATAAGAAACATCAAAGGACCGAGAATTGAACCTTGCGGGACACCACTCGAACACATCAAAATCGAGGAATTGTTATGACCCACACTGACAAATTGCTTTCTATTGTTGAAGTAGGAAAATAACAATTTACATGCTGTTGCTGAGAATTTAAATTCATAAGAAAGTTTATTAATAAGGATAAAATGATTCACCGTATCGAAGGCCTTGCTCAGATCGAGCGAAATTAATGTTGAAACTTTTTTAACATTAAGATTTTGACGTATGTTGTCCGTTAAGTTTATTAAAAGAGAGGAACTGCTACCACCAGGTCGAAAGCCATAGTGGCAATTACTGAGAATGCTATTGGCCTTTAAATAGCACATAATCTGGTCTTTTAAAATAGCTTCAAAGATTTTAGACAAGCAAGGTAAAATACTAATGGGTCTAAAACTATCTAAACTACCAGCAGTCCCCTTCTTCGCAATAGGAACTATACGTGATGTCTTCCAAATATTCGGGTAGTGAGAGATCATGATAATTGTATTAAAAATGTGGAGAAGTAGCTTGCTAATGAGAGGAAAAATAATTTTTATGAACTTCAGGGGAATGTTGTCAAAACCAGTTGCGTTTGATTTCATCTTAGAAAGGGTGAGGGCTACATCATCGACATTGATATAACTGAATTTAAAACCTGATTGAGTAAATTCGTTGAAATGAGGTGCAGGATCATTAGACTGTGCTTGAGTTGAAATAAAATGACTATTGAATTCTTCAGGATCATAAGAATCAGATAAATTCGTTACGTTTCTTTTCTGGTTATTAATGATTTTCCAAATATCTTAAGTGCTACAATTGCTAAACTTAGCTTCCCAAAACTTAGCCTTGTGCCTTCTCAAAATATTTTTCACTTTGTTCCTGTATTTGCAGTAAGTTTTCCAGTTGGAAGCATTTGCATTTTCTTTGTATGCTTTAAAAGATAAGTCCCTCAGATTTCTCGCAGATATAACTTCCACACTGTCCAGAAAGCTTTTATTGGAACGCACGCGAAATTTCTTAATAGGAATAGATTCATACAAGGTGTTTAGAAGCCTGTAGAATAAGTCCATCTGATAATCAACAACGTTAGTGCAGTAGATATTTTCCCAACAATTACATGAGAGAATTTCATGGACTAAATTCCAATTAATATTACTATAATCCCCGAATTCAATGAGATTGTCATGTCTTTCCTGCGGTATATCGAGACAGACAAATATAAAAGAGTGATGTGAAACAGAAGGCGATAAAAATTGACCAGATCTTTGAATAAAAGAGGACTTACTAACAAGACTGTAATCCAACAAGGATGAAGTGCAATGATGCGAATCGAAATAGGTGGGCAGAAAATTGTGTACATAGCTCAGGCTATTGGCGTAACGCTCTGCTATTTTGTTTTGATTGGGCTGCTAATGCAATTAATTAAAATTTAATAATTTTATGAATTTCGAAATTGAATAATTACTCATCCGTAGCAGTACATTCGTCTCATATTTGTAATTAATTTTTCACTTTTTAAAACATCAATTGTAATATTTTAAGAAATGTATTATTTGAAAAATTGTCAGAAATGTACATAATTTTAATCAAGAACTTGATTGTAATATAAATTTTTCCTTTTTTTCCCTCTTGAAATTATTCATTTGCATGCATACATTTTTTAATTTAGTCTTATTTTACGATACGTGCGCATATGGTCTGGATACCCGGCGCCTATTTTCTTATACTTTATAAATTTACTTTTTTAAGTATAATAATAATAAATAATTAAAAATATGAATTTAATTAAATGACCTCAATAAAAAATATAATTTTATGAAAAATTTGTTAAAATTTATTTATACATAGGTATACAATTATCAACTTGCGAAGCCGCCTAAATTACACATATGTATGCACATGTGTTTAAATTTATTTCCTATTTTCTTAGCGCTACTATCTTAGTGGGCCCATAAAAAAGTTTAAATATTTGTTTCTTCGTAGATTTTTCTTTTATGCTAAACAATATGGTTGGAGAACGATGCTATAATCATATATAAAAAATTAAAATATATATAAAAATTTTTATAAAATTTATTTGTATAAGCTGTTATGACAGTAAGGTACTATGTTATGCTAAGTAATATGTTATTTGGCCTATTGGCTTTCTATTACCTCTATCAAGTAATAAAAATAAAATAAAATAAATAAAAACCCCAGCAAAAAATTGCACATTACCAACAGAACACATTGCCATATAACGACTTAATTTTCTGGTTATCAAATTTCATTTCTCGCCTACAAATCAGATTACCTAAAATTTTAAAAACAAATTATGTATAAGTTGCTAAATGAAAAGGATGATTTTAGATTAATAGATTTCATAAACTTCTTTGCCTCTGCTTACAAATTTGTATTTTTAGATAATAAAACAACGAAAAGCAATGTTTTTTATTTTGGCGATTTTTTAGCTTTGGCGTTTTTTTCATATAGGTGATTTTTTTGGTTTTGACGATTTTTTAGTTTTGGCACTTCTTCTCGTTTTGAGGACTTTTTTTTGGCGTTTTTTTTAATTTAGTCAATTTTTTTTGTTTTGGCGATTTTTTTAACTTCGGCGATTTTTTTCACATAAAAAATTATTTTTGGTTTTGGCGCATTTTTCACGTTTTGGCGATTTTTTCGGTTTTTGGGTTTTTTTTTTTCATTTTTGCTTTTTTTTTCATTTGGGCGATTTTTTTGAATTTGGCGATTTATTTTAGTGCTAGATTTTTTTTTAATTTTGTCGATTTTTTTCGATTTGGTGATTTTTTTTTAATTTTTGGCGATTTTTTTCGGTTTGGCGATTTTATAATTTTAGGATTTTTTAATTTTACCGTTTTTGAAAATTTCAAAAGTTTACCTCTTACGGTCTCCAAGATATAGCAATTTGTCAAAATTACATAGTCAAAATTGCATTAACTGATGTACCACCCTTTAATTTAATTTTTTTAATATTTTAATGTTTATTGTTGTAGTCTATATAAAAATACACTAATTTTACAAATTTCAAGTGTCAATATACATATGTACATACTATTGTATGTATATTACATGAGATTTTAATATTTTTCGTCGCTCGTTTTAGAGCACCCTTTAATTTCTAATTCTCATGTATTTGTTGTTGTAGTGGCCAAGGTTCTACGTACTCTGCCCAAATTTCAGGTCTGTAGATCTTACGGTTCCTGAGGAAATACCGTGTGACGGACAGACGGACAGCGTGGCGAAAACAATAGGGTTCCATTTTTCACCTTTGGTGAACGGAACAATAAAAAGGGCCAAATTAAAAAAAGCAAAAAGCGCTAAAACTAAAAACCCATGTCAAAAACGAAAAATTGCCAAAACTATTTATATATTATATAGGCTAAAGTTCCTGTAATACTACATATCTAGTGTCCGTACGGAAACATTCGTGCGCGAGTCTGAGTCGCATTTTACAGAATTTAATGTACTTAGGTAGCGATGATGCATCAAATATATACATATAGTGGTTATTCAAGCCTCTTTTTGCTGTTTATTTTTCACGATTTTTATTTTTAAACTGATTAATTAAGAAAATATCATAAGTGATTGAAAATATCAGCAAGAGCTCTACAGCTGCACAAGAATCATATAAATAAACTTCCATACGAAGTAAATACATACATATGTATGTGTATACATATGTACATAGATATTTATTTACGAGAATATAAAAATAAAAACCAAAAAAAAGACCCAAATACAAACACAAAAAATATTTGTGCTAGAATGCAGTGGAATTTTCATTGGAATGGAATGCAGTTTCATTCACCTTTTAATATGTTGCACACATAATCAAATACACATTTTCCTCATCGTTTTTTTTTTGTCTGTATACTTTATGTATATATACTATGTACATATGTATACACATATGTAGGTACCCACTTGACCTGAGATTCGATAAAAACGAATGCTCACTAAAGCCAAGAAATTTCGGAACAAAATTCTTCGTTATTTGTTCGCTAATCAAAGAAAATTCGAATGTTCGCTAAAACTTCGAGCTTGCAACTTCTCTCGGAAGTTTTTCGAATGTGTGACGGTAGCCGAGTGGATGTGTGCTAGACTGGTAGACGAGACATACCAAGTTCGATGCATGACAGCACTGTAAGTTAAAAAATAAAAAAGAAATCATACGTACATATTTTTTTTATTTATTTATTATTTATTAGTATTAAAAATACTTTTACAATATTCATATGTACATGATTCAAACTTCCTATCATTATAAATCAACACTAAATCTTACAAAATTAATACTTTTTTCTAAACACATACTCGTTTTTTTAATTTTTCATATTATTTGGTAGTGTATTATACAGTTGTAAGCCCTTTGTAAAACAGTGATCTCTGCATCTGCGTTGACATAACGCTGTTTAATCGAAAATCGTTCACATTTCTTAGTCCGTACGGTTGGCTTTCTCCTACATATCTTATTTGTTCACAAAGGTATTTGGGTGCGTCGCCTTGTTTCATCTTTTTAATAAATATGAGCGTATTGAATTGAAGTCTCTGTTTCACATTTAACCATTTCAGGATATTTAGCATTGTATTTATTTCAGTATATCTATCACATTTTAATATTATTCTCATAGCTTTATTTTGCAGTTTCTGCATTCTTGCTAATTGGAGTGTGTTGCTACATGTATATAAAATAGTAGACCCGTACTCGAAGTGTGGTTTTATTATGGTATTATATATATTTATCGCTGTAGTTTTTGATATTTTGTTTCTGTTTTTTTTCCAAGAAAACTGATTTTTTACCGATTTTTTTGCATATGTGCTCAATGTGCTCATTAAATTTTAGTTTCTTATCAATTATAAACCCGAGATATTTTATATGCTCGACTTTTTCAATTACCGAGTTATTTATGTATTTCAAATGTTTCGTTCGAATTGATGTTAATTTCTATTATCTTCGTTTTGTTTTCATTAAGTTTAAGTTCATTAATTTTTAACCAATTATTTATTTTATCTATATTATAAGTTATAATTTCTCGACATTCTTCTTCCTTGTCTGCAATGGTATAATATATTAAGGTATCATCTGCGTATAGGACTATGTTGCATCTTTCTAATATATTTGGCAAGTCAATATAAATAATAAAAAGCAGTGCGTCTAGTATTGAGCCTTATGGAACTCCAAAGTCATTCATTACTTCCTCCGATACTGAATTATTTACCTTAGTTGTCTGTGTTCTGTTGTCCATGTACGATTTGAACCAATTCAGCTCTTTTCCTCTTATTCCATACATATATAGCTTTTCTATCATTATTTCCCTATCAATGGTTTCAAATGCTCTTTTGAAGTCAAGAAAAATTGCAATCAATTTCTTATCATTTCCTATCTCTTTCCATTTACTAATGACATAGTTAACGGTCGTTTCACATGAGTGTTTTTTACGGAATCCTGATTGATATTTGGAGAGTATATTATGTTCCTCTATATATATCTCCAATTGTATTTTTACAACTGTTTCCAGTATCTTTTCACAAGTTTTTAAGGTGTTAATAGGCCGATATTCTTCGCATTTCTTTGTGTTTGCAATTTTTCTAATTGGCGTTACCATCAGTTTTATTTTTCATTTGTTTCACTAGGTTATATAGTTCTAAATTATTTATTATACGAAATGTAAAAAAATCAGTTACATTGAATGTTATTTTGTTTACATATTGCACATTGTCTATCGATTCCCGTATATTACTAATGCTGCGTATAAAATAAGAGTTAAATTTATTAGCGATATTATAACTATCAGTGTATTCTACATTGTCAAATACCACTGATTTGATCATACTATTGTTATCATGAAGTAATAGGTTTTTGATTTCCTTCCACATTTGTTTCTGGTCCCTTGAGTTACTAATTTTGTTGTTTATATAATTATTTTTACTGTTTTCAATTTGTTGTTTATATTTATTTCTAATTATTTTATATTCTGCCCATTTTTGATTAGTGTTTTCTCTTTTAGCTTGCAAATATTTCATTATCTTTTCTCTTTTCATCAACCGTAGTTCATCAGTAAATCAATTGTAAACATTTTTATTCTCACGAATCTGTTTTTTAAACGTACGTTTTTTTGCAGCATTTTTCAAGCATATGTATATGCAATAATTGAACAGAAATAAATTTGCCACGATAGCCTACTGGATGCGTGTCAGTCTGTTAGAATGAAGGTACCATGTTCAAATCCTGCAGCGTATGTCAAGGATTAAAAAAAATAAATAAAATAAGTATAAAATAAATAAATAAATAAATGAAATGAATGGGATATAGAAATTAGTTCGATATTCTCTCACTTTTGATATTGCTAGCGAAACTTCGATAACGAATGTTTTTTGGGACAAAACTGAGCGACAGGTAAACATTTTTCGATTCATTTTTGAGTGTCACTCGATAGTTTTACACGATAAATGTTCGAGATATATTCGAAATCGATATCAATAATGAATGATGAATGAATAACAATTGATGTAAGCGAATAATTTGCGAATGCGAACATTCGTTACATCCCTAGTATATACATATGTATGTATGAAATCTTTTTTATCTTTAAGAACTATTTACAGCAATTGTTGCAAGTAACAGCAAATTTTTCCTTTGGTTGCAACATCGTCAAATCCGTAATCTTCAAAGCCTACATATATACGAAAAGAATCAAGCAAACGAACAAAAAATCTGGTTTAGAACGTCGTGCAGTTCGCACGAAACAAATAATAGTAGTACCTATGTAGTGGTTATTATACGTAGTCTTTAAGGAATGTCGTTTTACAACTTTTTTCCAGTATTGAAATAAGCACATTTATGCAGATATCAATGGCAATAGTTGTAATTAAATTGCACATACATACATATCTATATGTACATATGTATGTATGTACAAGAGAAAAACACTGAATACAAAAAGTTTTGGATACTCTAACACATCGAATTTATTTTTTTTTTGGCGTATATCCCTGCGCACTAAAGTGCGCCTGAATATATGCATCAGTCGATATATGTACATATGTATATATTGGTGATGCACGAATATTCGTATTCCTATTCGAATTGTCGAATATTCGGTCAAATATATTCGTATTCGCCAAATTTAGGCGGAATCGAATACGAATGTATTCGTATTCGTCAAATTCAGGCGAATACGAATACGAATATTTTATCAAAGAAATTAAATAAATAAATGCATAACTCCTAAACGAAATTTAAATAAATGACTAAACATTTTAGTTTGTACAAATACATTAATTTATAATTTAATTTAAATTTTATTTATAGAAATTTGTGCTTAGTAGTATTTTCAAATATTATTCAATGACGATCATTGAATTTTTGGGTACTTTTTATTAACTTTAAAGTACGCCAACAATAGTGTGAAGTCCTTTTTCATAACAATTTTTTAATATTTCATATTGCATATAATATTCGTATTCGTATTCGCGAATATCGTTTCATGGGATGGGTATATATATATACCCATCAGCATGCTGAGAAACAAAATAGTGGCAACATTTTCTTGTGGGAAGAAGAAGAAACTATCTCATTTTATTTACAAGTATAATATCTATTGCGTTAGAGTTTTCTTTCTTAGTTTTCTTCTTTAGTTTTATTTCTTAAGTGCGGTCAGGCTTGTGTGTGTTGTTCGCCCTTCGAGAGTTTTTCGTCTCGCTCGCAATGGTTGACTGATCTGCCACGGATTACCGTATAATCTTGCGGTTCTTTTGTGGAATTTCTATAACAATTTCTATAACAACCACGTTGCTAATTCCTATGTGAAGGCATAGGTCGTGAACAGTCAGTCACAAAACTAGTTACTCCGCCCATATTTGTGCAACGCCATATTATGCAAATATACTTTGTATAATATGTTTAATAAATAAATTAAATGTATTGTGTTAAAAGAAAAAGATAACCCAACATACTAAATGCCTTTAGGAAAATATATTAATTATCTTACTTACTTAAGCCCCAAATTGGAAAAAGTATTGCAAATATAGTGAAACAGACTTTCATAACACTTTTAGAAAAACGAAAAAACGGAACCCGTGTGTTAACATTACATATAGTATGTACAAATTTTAGAGTAAGCTTCAGAAATAATATACATACATATCCAGCAAAAAAAGTGATGAAAAAAGTAGAAAAAGCACCACAACTGTAAATAGATGGATTTTTATTTGCATTTAAATATTAAATATTAGCTTAAAAGGAAATATACTTAAACCTAAATACTGTCCAAAACAGCAAAGAAATAGAAATTACATATTTTAATTTGACTACAAACAAATGTAGCACGGACAACAACCTGTAGCCTGTTGCCTTCAAAATAATCATTCTCACATGTTTATGTGCTGTGTATTCCATCTTTGAAATTTTGTAGCCGGTAGTTTGCTGTGGTGAATGTGTTTAATGCATGCATTTACAATGAAGCCAATATCAAAAATGTATTTTTTAGCCGCAAAAAAGTAAAAACACCGCTTTTTCTACGACAGTCTACAAGAAATAGCAAAATTTGTATGACTTCAAAAACAGTAAGATACCACAACTTTCCAGCATAATAAAAACAAATAAACATTACCTGCCTTATTCATAAGAAGTATTTCAGGTTTATTAAACGCTTATTTGACATATTTCTATGGGAAATTTGTCAAATAAACGTGTAATAAACCCAAAATATTTTTTATGAATTAGACTGTACATATTTTATTAAATTTTAATGATCTTTCCTTGTAAGACAGCGTTCTAAAATCAACAACTTCAAATGCGTGTAAACAAAAATCTCGCACTCAACTAAAACCACAGACTTTGTGACTAAAACAAAACCCTTCAACGTTTTGTTATGGATAATGTCAAGTTTTATTTGCAATTAGTCTCATCCCATTCCCATTTGGAAATTTCAATTTTTTATCACTGTGTTTTCATTGCTGTTGTTATTACTTTTGTATTTGTAAAACAACCCACATATTTATTGATGGCTTTGTTTATAAAACATTTTTTTTTTATTTCAGATTACAACTGGATGATTCTGGAGGAGAATCATATATAATACCAGGAGACAGTCAAACATACGAAGAATCAGACCAGTCTCCAAAATCGCGTTCACGCCACAATTCAATGTCAACACAAGGTAGTAGTACAAAGTTAGCATGTGGCACGCTTCCACCACCACCGCCTATTAACAAAGCTACACTTGAAAATGAAAAACGTATGAGACGGGAAATTGCGAACAGCAATGAAAGGCGGCGCATGCAAAGTATTAACGCAGGTTTTCAAAATTTGCGTTTATTACTACCACGTCATGAAGGTGAAAAATTGAGTAAGGTAAGTTTTTAGAAAGATTTTTTTTTCTATTTAGATGAATAATAAGGAGTTAGTGAATGTTTTTATTTATTTTTAATACATGTATTTATTTGTTGTATCTTAATACATATCTTCGGACATAAACTTAGTGATAGTTATAAATTAAATATAAGTAGTGACAATCAAAAAAGGAAAAAATAAATGTATTGTCAAGCAGTCCCATCTGCAGTGTTGAGAATAAGAGGCCTTGTATCAATATTTTTTAGGCGGATGTGTCCAGTAAAGTTGAAAATACTACGAGCAAACGGATTAGGATGTGACTCGAGTTTTGTTAAGTTTTTGCCAGCGTATTTTGCAATTTCTTCAATTTGAATGACTCCAAAAACAGTAAGATACCACAGTATTTAAATATGTATTTGAAGTTAGCTTCGTTTTTAGCATCCGTGTCTTACTTTACATATATGTATCTCGCTCAAACACTGTGAGGTAAGAAAAAATCTCTCACTTGTACACTGTTAACTTAACAGGGCAGATATTTTATAACATTTTCAAGCAAAAATATTAATGTTCAAATTGTAACTTATTTTGGTGGTCAAAATTTCGGCCAAAATCGAAATGGTGGGGTTATACGGCCAATTGGGGTCGAAAGCCAAGGCTTCAAATATTTCAGAACCATATAGACTGTATTTAGAATCAGTATAGCTTTTGAGATATATGACTTTCTTTGTGTGTTCTCTTGTGTGTTCCCTCTGTGTGTTCTCTTTGCAATATTGTTTCTTCTCTTAGCAACAGTGTTGCTTGTGTCTTTTGGTCTTTTATATTTGCTGCAACGGTTTATATTTTGGTGACATAATAAAGGTATTCACGTCAAAAGTTGCACTTTTCCAAAGTTGTGCAACTTTTTATGGCATTGCCAATCCAAAAAAATGTGCAAAAAGTACTTAAAAAATCAACCATACATCAAATTACAACGCAGAAATACCTAAATGAATTTATTTGAAATGAAAAAAAAACAAGTGGTTGAATAATGTTTTCGGTACAAATAAAGTACATAATTGAAAAATTATAATTTAATTATAATTAATTAATATAAACATACTAGTTATTTTTTACTTCTCCAGTTATATTGAACTCTGTTATTTGTTATTTTTTTCTGACAATACGCGGGCACATGGTCAAGCACTGTTGCCAGAAATGCAGATTTATCTGGATTTTGCAGATTTTTACCTTCCAAAAAGACGAAATCCAGATTTGAAGATTTTTGGCCTAAAATTTCAGATTTGTCAACTCCAATTATAGTACATTTTATATTTTTCCTAATATTGCTACTACTTCTTGTTTCTTTCCGATTTCTTTTCTCATTAATTTTATATTTTTTGCACATAACTATAAATAATTTATATTTGTTTCTTGTTGTATGCATTTCGTTTCTCCTAAAGAAAGACGGGTTTTACACACACAAGGGCTACTTTGCAAAGGCTTGAGTTTGTAGGAGAGAAGAAAAAATATTCTATATTTTTTTCTTCAACAAACTCAAGACTTTGCAAAGAAAACTTTGCGTGTGGAAAAGCCACTAAACTCATCAGCAGACTTCAACTAATTTGGCATCTCATTGTAAAAAAAGTAATGAGAAAATAATAGTGGATTCAAAATCGAAGATGTTAGCCTGTAAAGATTTTGGCTTGATTCTTTTACAAAAGGTTTATAAAACAAACTTTGTATGGAAATTTGTTTGTTAACCATTTTGTAACCCAAAATAAATTTTATGAACATTACCCATTATGTTTGTGTACGTAATTCTTAATAACATATTGATAGTCGTTCTATAAACATGAAATTTTTTACCATATTAAAAAAATTCTGGTTGAAGGCTGCTGATGAGTTTCTTAAGCAGAAACGAAATTCACGTTCTTCGAGCATTAAAGGCTTATATTCATAAAAAAAATGTGATTGAACGTTATTTTAAGAAAATTTAAAAAAAGAAATGTAAATAAAATACATTTTAAGCCGAGTTTAAATATTATAAATCTTATAAAGTATTCTTTTTACACATGTACATCTCTATCAATGTAAATTTTTTGAATAAAATATAAGAAAAGTTGTTTTAAAAATTGTTTTGAAGATTTTTTGAAGATTTTAAAATAATATGCAGATTTTGAAGATTTTTTCCTGAAATTTTTTTAAATTTTGCAGATTTCAGCCTTAGAAATTCTGGCAACACTGTGATCAAGTTACCCGGCGCCTAATTTTATATATTTTATAAATTTAATTTGTAAAATATATCTCAAATAAATAAATCAGTTTATTTCTTTAATTTTATTCGTGAGCGTGCGTGATCGTGGAAATTTTCAAGATCATTCGTGCGTGAGTAAAATATTTTTCTGCTTGAGCGTGCGTGTCGTGAGTCAGAAAACACACACGTGCACATCTCTACCTTAGAGCAACACAAACGAAGAAAACATTATAAAGGATTTGATAATTTTGCAATCTCTGTTCTGTCGTTCACTTAACAACTGATCGAAAAAAATAACTGAACGAAAAGAACGAACTAGTTCTTTTTTTGGTAGGGAATAAAAAAGAACAATCTGCAAAAAGAGAGCAACTATGCCCAACTCTAAATTATTTGTTAACCAATGAGATTTGGCGGTTTAACTAATGGTAAACAAAGAGCTGTGAATCAAATATTATTGGTTAAACTATTGCTATTAGTTAACTAATGACTGTAAATTTGGTCCTAAATGTATTGAAAAAATCAGGGACTGAAAATAATTGTATTTTTTTTTATTTAAAATAAAAAAGTTACTGTAAAATGTGTTTAAATTGATTTGGGTTATTTTTAATCATTATCGTAAAATATATTTTATTTTGGTTATTGTAACCAATTTAAGTGAGAAATATTTTTTTTTTGGTTACGAATAACAATTATAGCAACCAAAAAAAATGTTTGGTTACCAATAACTATTTCTAAAGAATTTACGTTTTTTGGTTATTGCTACATAAAATACGGCATTTTAGATGTAAAAGGAGCATTTGTAAGGGTAAGGCAGGACAAGAAATTTAAATATCTTTGCCAAGGCTGATAAAACGAGCAGTTTCATAATAAATATTCATCAATTTCATAAATATAGTAATTGAGGTATTTAAACTAGTTATTTTGCTTTTTACTTTTCTTTTCGATAAAATGGCCAATTATGTTCAAATACGTGGCGTTTTTCTCTAGCAAATTTCTACTCAAAACATTATTTATAGCAAAAAATATAATAATTCGCAAGGGATTAAAATAATGGAAAATATCTCCAAAAACTGATTATATAGACCACAAAAACGCAATAACTCGAGAATAGAATAACAACATATATGTACATATGTAAATCGAGAAAGGTTGCAAAAAAATATACGTAGATTTTAAGAATCAAAAATAATTGAGACATTTGTAGATTCTTTAATTAATAAAAATATTTCATTCAATAAGAATTGAAATTACTGAACTTAAGCCTGACTAAGAATTATTTCTGATTAAAAAATCAAAAATAATCTCATGCGCAAAAAATTGCGAAAATTCGCACCAAATTTCTTACATCAAATAGTAGATAGATGAATTAAAAATCGATAAAATGGTAAAATGGCAAGATTTAGCTTAAAATCACTTTTTTCGCGAAAATTTACACAAAATTGCAAACAAACCCGAAATTGTTTGGGTGAAATTATGAGGAATGTCAAATAATCGGCAAAATTCGCAAAAATTTGCAATCAAATTGAAATTAAAAAATTAAAGTTATGCACAAGAGCAATAAGTTTTATTTAAAATTACCTGATTCGCAAAACTTGCTGAAATTCGCAAATAAATCCTAAAGCCCTAAAATTTTAAAAGGGCTTGAGAAAATTTTGTTTTATATAGACCGCAAAAACGCAATAACTCGAGAATAGGCTAACAACATATACATATGTAAATCGAGAAAGCTTGCAAAAAAATATACGTAGATTTTAAGAATCAAAAATAGTTGAGATATTTGTAGATTCTTTAATTAATAAAAATATTTCATTCAATAAGAATTGAAATTACTGAACTTAAGCCTGACTAAGAAATATTTCTGATTAAAAAATCAAAAATAATCTCATTTACAAAAAATTGTGAAAATTCGCAAATAATTTTTTAATTAAAAAAAAACTTAAAATTTAAAAATTTAAAACTCGCAAAAATTACGAAAATTCGCGAAAAGATAGTAAAACTGCAAAAAAAAAAAATAAACAAATGTGAACAATCAGTTTTACTGCAAAAATTTGAAATCGTGCAATAATTTTCTAAAATACCGTATTTTATGTAGGAATAACCAAAAATTAAAATTTTTTAGATAATTGTTATTGGCACCGATTTTCTTCAAACATAGCTAAGAACCCTCTCGATCAAGTCACCTTTCAAACAGAAAAAACTAAATCAAAATCGATCCAGCCGTTCGGCCTGTACGTGGACACGGACAGACACACAGATACACAGACACCCACTACAAACTTATAACAACCCTTTTATAGTCGGGGGTTAAAAATAAATTTCAATAAAATGATACAAATAATCTCCACATGGGGTGGAAAAAATTATTGATTACACAGCTTTACAAATTATTAATTTGGAAAAATACCAAGAACGCCACATGATTAGATAAATTAATCGGGACCTCATGAACAGGAAAAAACGCTGTAATTTTTTTTCTAAGTACCGTTTTTTTTGGTAATTGATACTTTTTTGTGTTTTTCGGTATATGGTCCCACTCAAACCCTTGTGGAGCCCAACTCAAAAGTCCGATCGGGATAAATGGCATGTCGTTGGAAAGGTAATTGATATGCGGTAAATTGTTATGTGCCAAGAAATGGTTGAGTTATGGCACCTCAAAGTTCAAAATTTGCCTATTTTTTACGTTTGTTTCAAAATATTTCATTTTTGTTTCGTTTTTTTTTCTACGTTATAGTAAAGATGGAATGTTATATTTTTTTACCAAATAGTTTATTTAATTACCAACATTTTAAGCGTAATTTGAAAAAAAATGGATTAAAAATAAAATTTTTGTTAAGGATTTTGTGGAACGACAATATTTTAATTTTCATTGCTCACACACTATATTCGGCGTAAATTCAAAAAATTTAAATTAAAATGACGAGCGACTTGAACTTTTGCGTTTTTTCGGATGGATATTCGCCAATGAGGAACCAACAATAGTCCGCCATCATTTGTTCATCCCACCAGCCTTTGTAACGTCTCTCGATTTCTTTCATTTCTTGGTGAAATCTTTCACCTTGTTCACCACTTTCGGAACCCAAGTTCGTGGATAAAATATCTAAATGACTGGAAAAGAAGTGTAATATTTAGGTGTCATATTGGAACCTAAAAGGTAAAAAGAATATATTTTCAAACGATAACGGCCTTTTTGATATAAATGCTTTCACTAAACGCTTACCAATGGCATTGAATTTTTGCAGTAATGTATCGATCTTCTCAGCGTAATCAGGACTTCTGTAGTTTCCCAAAAAGTTGTGAACGATGTACTGGAATGCTTCCCATGCTCCAAATGAGCTGGACCTAAATACTCATTAAATGCTTGGTCACCGTACAGAGCCCGAATTTGAGGTCCACCAAATATACCAGCTTCAATTTTGCTCGCTGTGGCTCGGAAATTTTTGTTTAAGCTGGCAAGACTGTCTTTTGGCAACTTTTTCACAATATTTGTAAATAACCCAAGCTTAATATGTAATGGAGGAAGTATTATCTTCTCCTGAGGAATTCTTCCTGATTACGCTGAGAACAAGCATAAAAAACGTAACCAACTAATTTTTAATTTAAAACTGTTTGATTCAGACATGTATTTAATTAGTGATTGCAAACTGTTTAAATAAATAAATACATGTCTGAATCAAAAAGTTTTTCATTTATAATTAGTTGATTACTATTTTTTTATGCTTGTTCTCAGCGTAATCAGGCGGCAAATCACCGCATTCGAAATCGAGTACTTTGTCTTCGAAATGTTGTTAACGTGGATCACGGCAATCGTTAACGAATCGTATCTACTCGAAGTTGCACTCGATTGGTAGTCTACTATCGAAAACAAGTAAACTCTTAGCTTTTTGCCGCGAAACAAACCAAAGAAACAAAACAAAGGAAAAAGAAAGAAGTATGTAATAAAAATATAAGTATTTTCCGGATATTTTCGAACAATTAGTTTAGAAAATGTAATTTAATTTAATTTTAATTGTTTTTAAGGAAAGTGAATATCAATACAAAAATTGTCCAATAGGCAGTGCAAAAAAATAAATAAATCATTTCCAGAACAAATACAAATAAAGTTTTGTTTTAAAAAATAGTAGTAGGTAACATAAAATACGATCGAATACCGTGATCCAAAAAATTTTAGCCATCGAAATAATTCTCTACACGAACGTGCACTCGATTTCGAGTGCCATGATTTGCCCCCAGGACTAATTCTATAAAATTGTCTATTAATTATTTTGATTACTGAAGCGGCCGTTTTTTTCGATGATTAAAATTGATTTACTCTTTACATTCAGCTGGCGAGCTGATAACGTCTATTTGTTATTTAGAAATGCTTTTTAAGTTTTAATTTACTTTTTAATTATTATTATTTTAACTTTGTATTTACGTATATATTTTTTAATTTAAATTACTGAATTATTTGAGTACCTGAATTTGCTCAAGTATACTAGTACCTTGATGTAATACTTTATTTTGGCGTTTTAAGCTTGTATTACAATCTGTTTGGAAAAATAAATAATTATGTATGAAACTGTTTAATATTAAGCTTGTATCGAACTCTTTCAGTAGCTCGTTTTTTGACATAAACCAGTGATCAAACCCATGTAATTTAAATGAGGTAGTTTACACGAGAACAATATTTAATCCGCACAATTTTTGTTCTTTTCCAAATTACACGAGACTAATTTATCTGACACAAAATGTATATGTATACACAGCTTTGTGTGTGTTAGTGTTTTTCGTATTCATTTAACATTTTATGTTTTTTAAGTTGTGTGTGTATTGGTTTTATGCTGCTAATGCGGGGTTGTAGCTGGTTGAAAAGTTGTGCCAACCACAAAACCCCTCTCTTTGCCTCTCTCACCAACAAACTGGCATGTTATTCCAGCACAATTATGCCCGTGTAAATCAGCGCAATGGGTTTGATCATAGACTTGTATCGAAGTCTACTTAATAAAGACATGTCTGAACAAAACAGTTTTTCATTAGTAATTAGTTGGTTACGCTTTTTTACGCTTGTGTGGCACATGGCACACAGATTAAACCCGGCCGGCCTTATCGTCCTGTGCATGTCATCAAATTCCATCAACTTCTAACTTCAAATTTTCTATCAAAAAATGTTTTTTTAGCAGTAACTTCTACAAGCTAGTCCCGGCTGTAAGTGGGTATGCGTACCAAATTTGATTAAAATCTTTCTTACGTTGATAGAAAAGTTGTTCATGGGCAGGCAGGTTAACTGCTGTTGGAAAATAAAAGCAAAATTTATGGAAGAATTAATTATGAAAACAACAAAATTAAAAAAAATCTTTCAAAACACAGTTTATCACAACATTAGCATTAGATGCATAAGAAAATTGGTAAGCTCTACATATATTGTACACACTGACAGCTTAAATAAATATAAAACTAAATGTAAAAATATTCACGACCATTGTCTAAACAATTAAAAATATTACATACGTGTGTACATACATACATACATATGTTGCTACTAAATACTACTACAACTATTACTCTATTTTTAAAAGTACACATTACAATTTATATAAAACTATTTGCCAGTGCCGCACCCATATGCTCTGCATGTTGTTGACGTTGCAAAAGTGTGTATTATGAATTTTGTTGAATTATGACAAAGTGGTATACAAGTTTTTCTTTACTCAATGTAAAATTCCGTGACCCATACCACCTACTCGACCCAAATAAACCATTTTACTTGTAAATAATCAACAATACCAGCTGTTTGTGGAATGTGTAGTTGTCCGTTTTGGCGTTATTACATTTTGGAAAAGGTTAATGGCCTCCTTTATTAATACATTCCTATGTACATACATACATACATACATACATACATACATATGTACATGCATAGATGCACGTCCGATGTACATACTAGTGATGTAACGAATGTCAGTTTTTCATATTCGCGAATACGATAACGAATATTTCAAAAGATATTCGGGAATACGAATACCAATACGAATATTTGAAACGATATTCGCGAATATGAATACGAATATTATATGCAATATGAAATATAAAAAAATTGTTATGAAAAAGGATATCACACCCTTGTTGGCGTACTTTAAAGTTAATAAAAAGTACCCAAAATTTTAATGATCGTCATTAAATAATATTTGAAAATGATACAAAGCACAAATTTCTATAAAAAAGTTAATGTATTTGTACAAACTAAGATTTTTAGTCATTTATTTAAATTTCTTTTAAAATTTATGCATTTGGGGCGACATTTTTAGTTCAAGATTAAAGATTAAATTAACCTTAATCTTCATTTTAAATATTTGGGTAGTCGTTTATATGGGCTTACTTGCTAGTTTAAGCGGCCAATCGTGGTGGTTTAATCTTACTTTAGTATTGACAACAAGCACTTGTAAAACATATAACTTTTTGTAAAAATTATATGCAAAAATAATTTAAAAACACTTAAATAAATATATATATTTTATATTATATATATATTTCCTTTAACACGCGCAACATTTTACTTGTAAATAATAAAATATGACAGTTTCTTTTTCTTCCCACAAAAAATCAAAGTGTGTTGATAACATGTATGACTTTTGCACAGAAAATGTGGCCACTATTTTGTTTCTCAGTAGGTAATACTACACATAACAAGAAGTTTAAACTACCACTCAAAAACAGCAAACTCAATTATGCGAGATTAAGTTAATTTTCGGATTAGCTAATTAGAGAAATAAACTAATCTTAATCTCGAACCCAAAAAGTCGCCCTTAGTTATTTAATTCCTTTGGAAAAATATTCGTATTCGTCTGAATTTGGCGAATACGAATACATTTTCTTTTTCAAATATTTTTCAAATAATTAATTGTAAACCAAACATATAACAACTGTTTGGATAAATCCAAGGCGGATTCAGCATCAGGTGACCTTATCAGCCCAGCTGATTATCAGCTATTGATGCGAAATTGAGCAATTTGAACCGAAACGTCAAAATTTGCTCAAAAATCTTTTGACAGATTGGTTTTCTAGCATAGCAAACTACATGTTTTTTGTGTTGTAAAATTGTTGTACTGATAAGGTCACCTGATACTGAATTCGCCTTGGATAAATCTTGCAAGTACAAATTTTACTAGTAAAATTTGTAAGAATTTCTAAATTTTCTCAAAATTTTTTCTCTTTTTTGACGCTCTTTCCTTGCAAACTTTTTGAGTTAATAATGGGCTCATTCATAAGACGTAGCTGTTAAGCTCGACAGTTGTGGAACTGTTGGTCCCAACAGTTACGTCTCAGAAATGGCTTGATGTCTATAATATAATTGTATATATAATCTTTATTTCCTTACTCGGCAAAAAAAAGACAAGCAAAAGAAATAGTTAATGCATGGGTTCCACTGCAAATGCATTGGTTCAACTTAGGTTCAGAACGCATGATTTTAACACAGGCGTGTCATTGTCGAGCATGGGTTCACATTTAGCAAAAATGCTCATCATTCAAATGAGTGCTTAGAATCCATGCAAGAACGCATGATTCGATGACGTTTTTTCACGTAAATACAAAACGAAAAGAAAAAATTTTCCGCAGCCAGGATACGAACCGCGTTGTTTTGACTGTTAAGGTATACTCTCCACCACCGAGCTATTGCACTTTTGTTATTTGTTGGAGATAAAACTTGTTTTATGAAAATGTGTCAATGTGATGATTTAATTCCGTTTTTGCATGCCTTTTTTTCGCTTTCGCAAAAACACATGCTCAAGAAATCATGAAACACTACTTCATTTTGAACGCGTTCATTTATTTTTTTGCTGACTACTTCATCGCATTTGTAATGTAAAACTTAACAAATATTTGCTCCTGCCACCTAACAAATCATATATAAGAAATAGTTCTTTTCGATCAGCTGTTCACGCTGAGCACAACGTGTTGACTATAGGTAGCGAAAAAAATTTTATGATGGAAAATTACTCAACTGTTGAGTGGAGCGGAAATACTCAACTATGCGTTTCTAAGACAAGCACTCAAAGGTTGCGCAACAGCTACTTATGAACACATCCAATGAACACTTTCCAGTAACAATTGTTATAAATTCGTAATAATTTTTAGTAAATGAACAAATCTATTGTTTATTTTACTATGATCAGACAAAAACATTCGAAAAAGAAAATTAAATAAAAAAAAACCAAGATAAGAAATAAAAAAAATTTTCAAAATCTTTCGTGCGTGAGTAAAATATTTTTCTGCATGAGTGTGCGTGTCGTGAGTCAAAAAACGCTTACTTGCACATCTCTAATACATACATATATTTAAAAATGCCCTGCAGGAGATCGAACTAGTGTCCAATTGGTATTTTACTAGTACAGAAACCATCACCACTAGTTCCCAACTGTAAACTTTCCTTATAACATTTTAATATTCAAATTAACATTGAGTGTGTTAGGAAATTACTAGTGCCATCGGTACTAGTTTAGGACTAGGTTATTTATTGTCAGTTCTTTTCCAAAGAAAAATTCTATAAAATTAGAGGTTTTATTCCTTTGTTATCCAGTGACAACTGATAAATAATAAATAACTGTTAATAATAAATAGATATTATAATAAATATAATTAAAGAAATAAATGTAATTAATATAAAAAAATAAAAATAATTATTTTTAGGTGAACCTAAAACTTTAATACTAATTTTCGTACAGTGCAAGGGCTCTGTTAGATTGTCAAAATTTATTTTGCAATGTGGTGCTTTGGAACTACTTCATATACTAGTACTCATCAGAACTAGTAATTTTATACAACAACTCTTTAACCCTTTTCGCACTAGTTCTTGCTGTTCTAGTAATTATACTAGGAGCTTTTAGACAATTCATACATACAAATGTTTATGTATATAAACAAAAGTATATGCGTTATAAAGTCCTTGAATCAGCTGAAATATTAGTTTCAATTTCAATTAAAAATAAACTCAAATTACACGTCATTTGAAATTCTTTTACTTAAATAGTTTTATTCAAAATCAAATATGTATTAGAAACTAGTAAACCGTTAATTGTTTTTCAGTTGAACTTTTATGTTTGAGATAAACCAAGAAAACGACCTCGTGAAATATGTTTTGAATAGTCATACTATTTACGTACAGACTCATCTGTATAACACAAAAATATTTTCGTATGTACATACACATACATATGTATATTTTAACCGGAATAAAGTTGTGTGCCAGATAATCAGAAAAGTACTCTATAAATGTAGAAAATAAGAAAATGCAATAAAATTTTATGGAAATACTCATTATAACGCCGGAATGAATGAAGATGGTTTGTGTTTGCATTCTCCTTTTCTTCGTCAGTTAAAATATCGATCCAATTTCCAGCTTTCCCGTATATCGAGGACGTAAAAATATTTGCAAGCAGAAAACTACCCTCTCTTAACATACAGATTTACAACCCCCATTACATTTCAATGTTTTACTGTTTTACAGTAGGCTTGTTCTGTTAAAAAGATGAAAATAACAGGTTCGAAATGTTTTTGGATTTTTTTTATAATGTCTAATAGACAAGACTGAAATGTACTTTTTGTGATAATTTAATAGAGTGACCTTACATAAGCACCCGCAGCATCAATACGATCTTTAAAAGTAGCTCACCAAGTTAGACTGGATATGCTATCATGGTTTTTGTTTAATAATTTTTTTTACAGTAAATCACATAAAATTTGAAGAATTTCCCACTTCCCCTCCTACTCATTTTAAGAAAAAAAAAGAGATATATGTATTTCCGTCTCCGTCTTTCTTACAGCTGAATTGCGAGTTGAGCAACCAAAGTTGCAACTTGTGAACCGGGACTAAGTCCAATACCAACGAAAATTCGTTCGATCAGTACTTTAGATAAAAATATTTGATCAGTAATTTCGACTAAAGCGAAGATGGAAAGCTGCTCATAATAATGGCCACTGTTTTTAATTACTTTAAAAATACAATTATCACTTCAGCAAAAAACATTCTGAGAATGTAAAATTTAAAGTATTATGCTCCTATGCAAAAACGATTTTTAAAGTTAAAGCATGCGCTAAAACCGGTTTTGCCATGCAAAATTCTTTTGTTAAACCAACTTTATTTTATTTATTTATTTACAAGAAAATATGTAATACAAAGCCTTTAAGGCCAATCATATAATATTACATAACAGTTAAAAATACCTTAGGTACTAAATAATAATTGTTCATTAAATTAAATTCATACCATAACAATTCATTGATTTATAATATAAAAGATTTACTATCCCAACATAAAATCAGCTCCCCAGCCAAAGATAACATAAGTAGGAAATATAAAAAATGATAAAAAAAAGTAAATTAAAGAAAGGTCCCTTCAGTAGCAGCAGTAGAAGTTAAGGTGAATTGAGTTAAATTCAATCTATAGAGAGACATGAGTAATCATAGAGAATATAATTTTAAAAGTTTCAAACGAAATACATTGTTTGAACGAGAGAAGACACGTAACTGATGTGGTAACTGGTTCCACCACCGCGAAACCCTGACAATAAAAAAGATGAACGAATTCTAGGAAGAATAATCTGAGGGTTTCTGGTAGAGCGCGAAAATGTGAATGACTCATATAATGATAAGGGCCTAGAACTCTTAATAATTTTATAAAACAATAGAAGATTTCTGTACTTAATAAACTCATTAAAGCTGCACCCTAGAAATCTGTGAAGAAAACCAGATATGTGCTCGCGACGACGCACACTAAACACAAAACGTACAATTACATTAACAAGCCGATGTAAACGAGTAATATGTATACCGCAAGAACCAGAATAAACTTCAATCCCATATAAAATCTGGGACATAAGCAAGGCCCATGCCATTTGTAATTTAACTGATAAAGGTAAGTACAAGTTAATAGAGTAAATCCTACGCAATATACCAAAGATCCTGCCACTTAAGCAGTCAATATGTTTGTCAAAGGAAAGTTTCCTATCTATAATAACTCCTAAGCACTTCAGGTGATCAACAAATTCAATGCGTACTCCATTCAAAGATAAACTGAGATCCACAGAAAAACGATCAAAGGGCGCAAGCACAATAGCCTTAGTTTTTGTAGGGTTAATCTTCAAGGATCTGCCCGCAGTCCACATATAAACCCTTTCAAGGGTAACATTTATGCTCTCCATCAATCTATCTTCAAAGCTACGACATCCTCTAAAAAGTAAAAAAACGTCATCTGCGAATAAAAATGAATCACATGTAGACGAATTTATATTTGAATGTATTTAAATTTACCAATCTTTTTTGCATAAGGGGGTTAAACTTTATTAATCTAATGTCATACATCAACCCATAGTGTAGGTACTTCCGCTGCAATTGGAAAGAAAAAAACAAATAATTATTAGCGCTATTCACGGTTGAGTATTGTAGATCTTTTAGATATTGTAGCCTTTATAAATCGTGGTAAATTTAAAACACGGCAACAACAAAATGCATCCATTTTTAATTAACTATGCTTACACCATCTATTATACTAAAAACTGTAGTAGATGTTGTAGTTGAATTCATTTACCAGAGAAGAACAAGCTACATACATACAAATCCTCTCAGAGAGTGTCTTTGAATTGAGCAATAACAGTTTTTAGGGTACCGTACACCAAAGGTGAAAAATGGAACCCTATTGTTTTCGCTACGCTGTCCGTCTGTCCGTCACACGGTATTTTCTCAGGAACCGTAAGAGCTACGGACCTGAAATTTGGACATAGTATGTAGAACCATGGCCACTACAACAATAAATACATGAGAATTAGAAATTAAAGGGTGCTCCAAAACGAGCGACGAATAATTTTAAAGTCTCATGTAATATACATACAATTGTATGTACATATGTATATTGACACTTGAAATTTATAAAATTAGTGTATTTTTATATAGACTACAACAATAAACATTAAAATATTAAAAAATTTAAATTAAAGGGTGGTCCATCAGTTAATGCAATTTTGACTATGTAATTTTGACAAATTGCTATATCTTGGAGACCGTAAGAGGTAAACTCTTGAAATTTTCAAAACCGGTAAAACTAAAAAATCCGAAAATTATAAAATCGCCAAACCGAAAAAAATCGCCAAAACCTGAAAAAAATCGCCAAAAATTTAAAAAAAATCGCCAAATTAAAAAAAATCTACAAAATTAAAAAAAAAATTGTAGCAATAAAATAAATCGCCAAATTCGAAAAAATCGTTTAAATGAAAAAAAAATCGCCAATATGAAAAAACCGAAAAAAATCGCCAAAACGCGAAAAATGCGCCAAAACCAAAATAATTGTTTATGTGAAGAAAAAAATCGCCAAAATGAAAAAAAATCCAAAATTAACAAAATCGCCAAAATTTAAAATAAACGCCAAAAACCGAAAAAGTATTCAAAACATAAAAAAAGTGCCAAAACTAAAAAAAAAATCGCCAAAATCAAAAAAAAAAAAAAATCACCTATATGAAAAAACGCCAAAATTAAAAAATTCGCAAAAAAAACCAAAATAAAAAAACGCCAAAATAATAAAAATCGCCAAAATTAAGAAAACTTCAAAAACCAAAAAAAAAAATTGTCAAAACTTGAAAAAAAGTGCCAAAACTCAGAAAGCGCCAATAAATTCAAAAAACCCCCAAACTAAAAAACACTTAATACCGAAAAAACCCAAAAACTAAAAAAAATGCCAAAACTATAGTTTATATTGTTCTTATTGAATTACATATCTCGTGCCCGTACGGAACCCTTCGTGCGCGGGTCAAAGTCGCACTTCACTGAATTTATTTACAATACAGGAGAAAAAATCGCTCACGCTTGGATGTTTAAAATCGTAGTAGCAGCGTGACCCTTTTAGAATTTTTACTGCTAATTTTCATACAGTTTAAATATAAAAATTTAAAAAATGTGTATGAACATATGTTTTTACTTTCTTGCCCCACTGCATATATTTTCAAACATATGGTGAGCGTAAATATGGTAAAAAAAAGCAAACACAGTGTGCTTCGAAATTGCCATCCTCTCTCACTCTGTGGAAATTATATCATTTTATTTAGTTTGTCATAGCATTATAGTGCTTGTGTAGCATATTCGAAATGTATTTACTATAAACATTTCTATTGCATTTTTGTTTTGCTTACGCCTGGTATACGCTAGTAGTTTTTAATTTTTTCAATTCCATTGCAGGGATATTTCACAGTTACGTACATATGTATGTTTTGTTTCCATATTTTCCTTAGTGTTCTCATACTTACATACATATATAACATTTATGTATGTATATATGTTTATTTCTAAATGTTAAGTACATAACTAATGTCCCGGTTATTAAAGTTCGCACAATAACCCCTAATTATACGCCCGTTTCCCCGTTTTGGACATGCGCATTAAATTGTAGTACAGCAGTCACATGTTTAACAAAAGGTTTATGTTTACCCACATACATACATACATATGTTATGTGCATATTGAGCCATAACCGCCAAAAAGACGTAAGGATCAAAAAGATAATTTTATAGTGGAAGTGTGATCTTTGTCTTAGGTCTAAGACCGGGTTTACATCTGTGTGCCATGTGCCACACAAACATAAAAAAGCGTAACCCCTAAATACTAATACAAAACGGTTTGATTTAGACATGTATTTATTAAGTTAAATAGTTCCATAGATATGTAACTAATAGACAATAGATAGAATCCAATATGATTGCAAACTGTTTAAATAAATAAATGCATGTCTGAATCAAACAGTTTTTCATTAATAACCAGAGCTCGCAAAATACATATGCTCAACCAAAGTTCTCTGTGCGGTCTTCTCACTCAAAAGACCTAAAAAATGAGACTTAATCACTCAGTGTCTGAACAGCAACCCTCTTTTTCGTTTCGTGTTCTCGCTCCCGTGCACGGTTGCCAGAAATGCAGATTTATCTGGATTTTGCAGATTTTTACCCTCCAAAAAGACGAAATCCAGATTTGAAGATTTTTGGCTTAAAAATGCAGATTTTTCAACTCCAATTATAATGAATTTTTTTAAATTTTTCCTATTACTGTTGTTACTTTTTGTTTCTTTTATGTATGAACGACTGACAGTTTAGAGAATTAAAATTTTTTAACTTATAAGACATCATTAAAGAAAAAGAAGAAGTAACTTTGGCAAGCTTCTGGAATAGAATATCTGATATAAAACGAGCTTATTCTGATTATGATTTTGCAGCCCTAAGTTAAATTAAAATGAATGAAATGTCTTTACCACATTCATTTGCAAATGTCGAAAGAATTTTGAGTCAAATGAACTTGAATAAAACAAAACTTCGAAGTCCTTTGGATATTTATGTAACAAATTAAATCACTTTTTGTATAATTTTTTATATATCCGATTTCTTTTCTCATTTATTTTATATTGTTTGCACATAAGTATGAATAATTTTTATTTGTTTGTTGGTTTTATGCATTTCGTTTCTCCTAAATAAAGACGGTTTTTAAACACAAAAGTTTACTTTGCAAAGTCTAAAGTTTGTAGGAGAGAAGATAAAACAGATCTTATTCTATATTCTTTTTTCTTTAACAAACTCAAGACTTTGCAAAGTAATCTTTGCGTGTGGAAAACCCGTCAAACTCATCAGTACACTTCAACCAATGTCGCAAAATCGAAGATGTTATATCGTAAAGATTTTTGCTTGAAGCTTTAAGCTTTTTCTGCCGTATTCATTCATAAAAAATAGTTTTGGTTTACAAAAGGTTTACAAAACAAACTGTATGGAAGATTTTAAAAATAAAATGCAGATTTTGAAGATTTTCTCGTTAAAATTTGTTAAATTTTGCAGATTTTAGCTTTAGAAATTCTGGCAACACTGCTCCCGTGTTATGGGTTGAGCGCAACACACGAATCGGTCTCTTACTGACCGCATGATGCAAACAGAATCGTTCCTTGCTCAGCTACTGAGGGTCAGTAAGTGAGCAAAACAAAGTGTTCGCAAAAAAGGTCTTTATTTTTGTTGTTGCGTTTGCTTTATGTTGTTGCCTTAGACATTTCGTCACATGCAAAGCATTAAAGAGGAAGGGAGAAGATAATAATAAATAACAATAAAAATATCTGTAAATCAAACTATTCGTCAACGACGTGTAAATGTAAAATAAAAGGCAAATATGTGTACAATAAAAACAAAATTAATCTTCATGTATTTTGTTCAATAATGTTTATAAAATAAAATAATAAAAACAACAAATCGCAACACACATACATGCTCAAAAGACCGTTTGCCAAGATTTTACAAGATAAAGGGTCTCGAGTGATGCCAACCCAAAATCTTTCTTAGAGGTGGATTCGACGTGAAAAAGAGGTAGCTTCCAACAAATCCTACTTTAAAAAGAGGTAGATCTACAACACTTCTGTTTTAGGGTATTTTAAACACCTTAGAATAATAATTTTTACCTTAATTAACCTTTCGTTTCGATAAGAAATATTTTATAAGCGATTTTATGACAATCTTAGGGATGGTTAATATACAAAATTTGAATATAAAAAGTACGTGTGGTACTCGGGGACTGCCGCGGTAAAGCTATTACATAGCATTTTTTTATCAATTTATGCAAACTTATTTTTTTAAATAAAAAACCTACGAACTGTCTGTTTTGTTTATCATTTTTTGTAAACTACGATTGCTCTTAAGTACGCCACATTGTGTTTTCCTACATGTAAAAATATATTCTAGCAATACTGTATGTTAATGAAATCAATAGCAAACTTTAGGGATAACATACACTGGGCGATTCAAATAAAAATAGTCTTAGGTTTTTTTTTTCGTTACGGAATTTCTTGATTCGGTCGACACCCTCAAAGCCTGCGATAAAAGCTATGCAATAGCTTAAAAACAACTAAAAAATATAAGAATTCAATTATGTCATCGTCATTTAATTACAGCCTTATTTATAAAAATTATTAAGGCTTTACAAAGATTTAATAAGAAAAATTTTGTATGAAAATTTGTTCTAAAAACCCTTTATATTTTATTTTCTAGAAATAAATTTATGAAGTTAGATTATTTTAATAGAAACCTTTTGTGCTCAATAGAATATCGATCGGTGGGAAAATGATAAAGTTACAGAAGATTAATTGAATTATCCCACTTTTATCAAATAAAAAAAGTAAATATAGAAATATATGTCGGTAACAATGAAATTAAAAATTGCTTAAACTGTTATCTACTTTAATTATTTTCTGCCTCTTGCACTTGTAATCAACAATATTCGCCCAACATCGCCTCATCATACGCCCCTTGATACCGCAGTTCCATTTATTGTATGTGTTGGTGAAAACGCTCACCATGCTCGTGTGAGAGGCGTTCTTGATTTTTCTCTCCTTTAAATTACTGTTGTCAAAATCACTTGAATCAGATGAATCGGACTCATGCTTCCGCTTTGCACAAAGAAGATATTGTACTTTAGGCATATGCAATAAAAGTTGTGTAAACGTCGTTATGCGTATTTCCATGAAATGAGAGAGACCTTTAATTTTTTTGCGGCACGTGTCAATGGGCCTTATTTCATTTTTTGGGAAATATTTAAATTTTTTTTAGACTTTTTATTGCGAGTTATTTCGTTTTTAATGAAATATGTCCCAGTTATTGAGAGCTATTTCATTTTAACAATTTAAAATTATTTAATTTTTTCTGATTGGGACTGATTTCATTTTTAGGGTTCCGTACACGAAAGGTGAAAAAAGGAACCCTATTGTTTTCGCTACGCTGACCTGAAATTTGGACAGTGTGTAGAACCTTAGCCGCTACAACAACAAATACATGAGAATTAAAAATTAAAGGGTGCTCCAAAACGAGCGACGAAAAATGTTAAAATCTCACGTAATATACATACAATTGTATGTACATACATATGTATATTGACACTAGAAATTTGTAAAATTAGTGAATTTTTATATAGACTATAACAATTAACATTAAAATAATAAAAAATTTAAATTAAAGGGTGGTCTATCAGTTAATGCAATTTTGACTATGTAATTTTGACAACTTGCTATATCTTGGAAACCGTAAGAGGTAAACTCTTGAAATTTTCAAAAACGGTTAAATTACAAAATCGCCAAACCTGAAAAAATCGCCAAAAATTAAAAAAATCGCCAAATCGAACAAATTAAAAAAAATTCGCCAAATAAGAAAACGCCAAAAACCGAAAAAAACCGCCAAAACGCGAAAAATGTGCCAAAACCAAAATAATTGTTTATGTGAAAAAAATCGCCAAAATTAAAAAAAAATCGCCAAAACGAAAAAAATCGCCAAAATTAAAAAAATTATGGAATTTCGGTCTGGTGGAAAGCACTGGACTCAGTACCTAAAAGTATTCTACTAATTAAAATAATTGTCTCACAAGAAATAATGTGCCCCCTGTTCCATTTTCTATTCGTTTTTTAAAGTTGAAAAATTTGTACATTTAAGCATTTAAATCAACCAGTCAATTTTATTAGCTTACGGGCTTGCTCGGAGTTTGAAGTGGTTCATGTCAGTAGTTGTGGTGCTTTTTCTACTTTTTTTTATCACTTTTTACTGGATTCTTATTTTAGAGGATAATAATAATAAAATTGGTGATTTATCATTACTTTAGATATGTGATTAAAAACAACAACAACCAGAATAAAATGCATAACCTATTTTGGAAGTAATTAAGAAGTGCTTTCTAAAGAAGTACTAATTTTATTTTTTGCTGGGACTATATGTGATTAAAAACAACTTCTTTAAACCAGAATAAAATGCATAACCTATTTTGGAAGTAATTAAGAAGTGTTTTCTAAAGAAGTACTCATTTTATTTTTTGCTGGGACTATGTGTTGTTATCAGAATATTTACAACTAACTTTGATGTTATTTGTTCATTAATAATTATCACATGTAATTTGGCTTACAAGGCGATACAAACTTTAGCCTGTTAAATATGAATTATTTTTGTTTTTATTTTCTTTTCGTTTATTGTTTATACAAATAATTTTGTAAATTCTGGTAACAATTTTATAAAAATTCAAATTTAGGTGAGTTCGGCTAAGAGAATTTGTTGTTTAAATGTGTTGGTGTTTATCTTGCTTGCCGATAGGTCCAACATGCTGCTGTGCTATTGTTGTTGTTTATTTTGATTGATCGTGTTTTATACATGTAATTGCCGAAAAGTAGCCGACAAATCACAAATAAAATTTGAACAAACAATTTACTGGATCAATAAAAAGTATTTACTGAAACCAAATTTTATGTCAAACAAAATTTTTTTTGAGAATCAGACTTGAGCTCTGTGACACCTTCTTAAATGCTGTGAAAAATTTTATAATCGGACAGCTAGTTTAGAAACTGCAGAACAAAAATTGGTAATACCGATGTTCTTCAATACTTATGATAATATGTGTCAATGTTCTTAAGTGTTTGGGTGACTAATAGCGTAGACAGACAGACGACAGCGTTGCTTCAAAAGCTCATTAATGTGAATTAAAAATTTACCCTGACAGACGACAGTATTTGAATTAAGTAAACAATTTAAAAAAATTTGTGCATCCCTCACAATTCTATAATTTTCCTTGGAAATCTTAAATGGAGATTTTAATATTTCTTTTTTTTCGGTCCTGTTCTGTAAACCGATCGATTTGAAACCGCACGGTTTTAGAAAACTAACTCCGACAATAGAAATATTTGTTTAGATTTTTTTCAGTTTTTTTATTATATAGATTCCCAAATATCATATCTAAAGGAAAATTAGAGTGTATGATTTTAAACACGTCTGCAGGATCATTATTAATTTTTTGAAAACGAGAAATTTACTCGAATTCGGCTTACAGAACTGGGCCGTTTTTCTAAAAACAATTAAAATAACTTATATTTCCTGACTGAATCCATTTTAATTTTAAAAACTAAAAATTAATTTAATCTTGACTGACTTTTGACGGTGTTACCCTATTGAAATAGTTAAATTCATTTTTAGATTTTGTTTTGTAAAAAGCAGCTAGATTTAGCTCGAAATCTCGCAAGTACTAGATTTCGAGATAATGTAAATGCATTATTAAAAATTTGTTTTAAAACCCCCAAATATATATATGTGTTTTTTTAAAATTTTAAGTAAAAAGCAAATACTTTTTTTATTCATACTACTCAATATATCATTTTAATTTTTTTTATGTGTAAACATCTATACGCTAGGTGGTAAAAATCTTTTTCACAATACAATCACAAATTTTGAGTAAGATGCACACCGCGTTATAAAATTGGTGTCAGCTAACTAAGTATGGGGGTATTAGTGTAATCATACGAACAAGAAGTACAAAGAAACTTAAAGCTGCATAGAAATACACTCAACCGAATTTTAAAGCATACCTTCAGCGGTTAATTTTAATAGAAATTACTTGGGAAGTGTATTAGTGTTGCCAGTGGGGATAATTTTGTTAAAAAGTTGAAAAATATAAATTAAATTAAATATATACATTTTAGGAATTAACTCTACATACACCCATAATTTTCGGGGTTTGAGGATACTTGGGAAGAAATTTAAAAAATGAATTATACCAATATTTAGGGTGCTACTAAGTATATTTATACAAGAAATAAAAAAATAATTAATAATTATAACAACAACAATAGTAGCAAAAATATTCAAAATCCAGAGGAAAAAAGTCTACATACAGCCATAAAATACATGCGAAAATAAGTGCATAATGTTTGGGGTCGTCAACTTGTTTGAAAATTTTGTGATTTCAACAAATGGCCTAATATGTTCTTAAAATAGTAATAGTTACCGTTAACTCTGAAAAACAAACTAAATATTTACCACAAACTACGCCATTGCAAGCTTTATCAAAATTTTTATTTGAAGTTTTTCACTTGCATATGCGCAATTCTCCACAAACCCCCACAACTAATAATTCCACTACTATAGATGCAGTTTTTTTTATAGATTATTAACACAGTAGAGTCAAAATTTTATATACCTTATTTAATATTTTATGAATTGTACAGGCTAAAGTTCATGTTGCTATGTACATAATTATTAATAAAGAAATAACACTAAAGTTAGTTGTAAATATTCTGACTAGCACATAGTTGAACGGAACAACTAGCTGTTTTCGAAGTCCATTAAACCTTCATCATCAGCGTTCTTTTATGTTTGATATTAAAAAGCGATACGAACTTTAGCCTGTTCAATTCATAAAATATAGAAGCAAATGAATTTCGAACAATAATAACTAATATTTTATTTTAGTTACCATAAGCCAATATTAACTATTTGTACCTAAGGCATATACCATAGATGGGCACTTTGCAGTACTACTAAAATTTCAGTAAAAATAATTTTTTAACTAGTAAATTTTTACTGATTACTAATATTTTTTTCTGCATTTGTTATAAAGTGCCTAAATCATTTATTATATGATGAAATGCATTGAATTTTCAGTAATCAGTAATGCTTGTACTCATAATGAAATTCTACCAAGTGGCTAAATATTTTTCATACAAAAATTTCAAAATTTGAATGAAAAAACTTTGTCACTTGCTACGATTTTACTGGTAATGCAAATTAAATTTCATTATCAGTAAAAATTTATTAATTTTGTCAGTAATATGTATGTATACTGACTGCAGTGTGCCCATTTAAATAAATTAAATTAAACAAAGAAAAACCAGCAAATTCTTATGTATTTACAATATTGAAGGTTTTGATACTTTGAATTGATTAACTTAAAAAAATATACTAAAAGCATAAGTACTTCCAACCTTAAAAAAATGTTTCATTACTAGATGTTTACACATCTCCCCTGTGATCGGACTCACATTGCTTGTTTTATTGTTACAATCAGTGTTGTCAGATTTATTTTCAGCCTCCTTGTCGTCCTTCAGCCTGACTTGTCGAATATCGCCAATATAATAAAACATTAAATTATAGCTACAAAAATATTTTTTTATTTTGTAAATTGATTGCCAATGTTTGCGTTGTTTTCGTGTCATGATAATATTCTCTAATTTTGTTTACGTAAAAAAATGTTGCCTTTTTTCCCGATAAGGGTGGCTATTAAAAAAAATTTAAAAAAGTGTTCACATTAACATATACATAAATACTGGCATACAAAAAATACTGGCATACAAAAAATACTTAAAAACAACTTATTCCAAAAGGTCAATCTAAATAGTTTAAACTGAACTTGAGCACCAAGATAAAAATTATTATTTAAATCATGTGATAAAATTGGATTAACATTTAGTTAAATGTGTACTTAAGTACACATATCATATCCTTGAAGTGGTTAGTACCAGCAGCATCGTCGAGAACTCGTGCAGGTTTTTTGGTGCTTTATTATCAAAATGTTGGTTCTAACTTATAAAAGAAAGTTTTCCCGACTGTGTTGCATAAACACCAAATGAGATTTTCTGGTTCATATTTATTTAAACTTTTGAATTTCAGAAAATTTTGTTTGATATAAAGAGTCACAACATTTACAATTTTTTGACGAAATGTTTTATGCTGTACAAAAAATTCCTTTTAAAAAATTTCATATTCTTAAGATTATTCTATTTTAATGAAATCGTAAAAATATAGCCAAAAATATCGCCAAGGAGTTCGAATATCGCCAAGTAAATCGCCAATCGCCATTTCAAAATTTTCTTCGCCAAAAACAAATTTTCGTCGCCACGTTTGGCGAGATATCGCCATATCTGACAACGATGGTTACAACCTAATTTTTTATGCCATTAATATCTAAAAATGGCCGAATATTCGGGAATTCGAATGCCTACGAATGCGAATATTCGCTCATCACTATTATGTACCTACAATGTATTAACGTTGGCAAAACAGCAAAAATATAGTTCAAAACAAAAACAAGAAATTACAAAATGTAAACAAATACTAATAAAAACAATGTACGTACGCTCATATGTTTTAGCGGTTTTTTGTTGTTATTGTTTTTTTTCAGTCGTTGGGTTCCATCGTTTCTGTTTTTATGGTTTGTAAACAATTCATTCAATCTCGTTTTTGTGCTGACTGTACTTTTTTGTAAGAGTATGTATGTATGTGTATGGAAATATAACCAATAAAACGCACGGCGTCATTCTACTCTCTAAATTCATAGTTGCTGTTCCTTGAGTTTAGTGCACATAACAATGCAACACAAGCAACAAATCAAGTTTAAAAATTAAAAAAAAATACATACACACATGCATACATATGTAGATGTATAGTTTCGATATTCGCCGCATGCATTTTGAGAAAAACCTTTCTATGTTTCTGTTTTCACCCTATTCATAACAAAGCTACTCCGGCTGACTGGTTAAGGAAAATACAAGAGAGGGAAAAACATGGGGAACTAAAAAAATGAAACACTTTAAGTGAGCACCAGTGTTGTCAGTGTTGGATTTGAGTTTTCTTAAATGATTTTGGGAATAATAGCCATTACATTTGATCGTGTGTCACCACATTGAATGTTACCTTTACATAATTTGAACTTGCATTTGTATCTTGTAAATATGTAGTGCAATAGTAGTTTTCCATATACATACATATATATAATTGTAAAAAATACATAGACCATCTGGTGATGGAATGGAAAACATCATCTTGGTCAACATTTAACATAAAATTTATTTATTTATTTCAACACAATTATTTATGCCCATTTCTTGACTTGGTAATCAAACTGTAATTATTTTTTTAAGTTCGAATTAAATACGAAATTGTGTTTTTGAGTGCATAATTAAATAATAATTAAATGCCCAACCTTAATTAATTAATTATTATTTATGTTTTACGAGCGCACCACATGTTTTTATGCTTGTGTGTGTTTATTGAAAACACAGACATGACATCATGTGGTCATCTTGAAAAAAATCATGTGGTCGTATTAGGAAGAATTTCGTTTAATTTTCATAAATATATAACAAATACAATTCATAGTTTCATATCATGGTATAAATAAATAGAAAAATGCATTCTGATGCTCCTTTGATTTCATAAAATGTGTTTTTATGCAAATTTTATTTTCTGCATATTCATAAACTAATTTTTTTGTTTATGGTAAGCAGCTGTTCTTTGGAAAGCTTTCCATAATATTTGAAAGTTTTTTAGTGCTGCCGTACTTTCAACGTAATTTAATAAGAACTTTAATTTACCACTGAAGAAATGAAATCGTATTTAATTATAGCTTAAATTTAAATAAAAATTTGCTAATTATATACCTATTTAAATATTAAGTCAAAAAATGGGGGTTACATATATTACCTTCCTATTGTTTACTACCCAGCAAAAAAAAAATTAAAACTGGGGTTGAATCATGGGTTTAAGTCATGAACTGTGTCAATTTAGGGGAAACATGCATGATTTTCAAATTAGCATGTCATTGGAGATCATGCGTTTGTGCGGCAATTTAAATACTTTGATCGCTATTAAAATGAATAAATTGAACCAATGGATATTCTATGATTCGAAGACAATTTTTGATAGTTTAAAAAATAAATATGTTCGATGATGTTCCCTAATTTTAAAGATTTTTGGAAATCGTTAAACATGAATTCGCTTTAAGTAATGATTAGAAGGCGTGAAAAATAAGCTCTTTGAATTACATCAGTTATTTTTCATAGGTACATACTACATGCGTACATACGTATTTTAAATGAATTTTTTATATTAGATTTAAAAAATTATTTGGTTTTTTCCTGACATGAGATATATGTATGTACTAGTGATGCACGAATATTCGTATTCGAATTGTCGAATATTCGGCCAAATTCAGACGAATACGAATATTTTCCCAAAGAAATTAAATAAATAAATGCATAAATCTTAAACGAAATTAAAATAAATTACTAAAAATTTTAGTTTGTACAAATACATTAATTTTTTAATAGAAATTTGTGCTTTCCTCCCCACAAAATATTCCGACTTTTTCTGAAGTCAGGCTTGTCGTACCGAATTCGTTAAGACATTTCGGTAGTTTCTCTGAACAATCTTTTTTAAACATTACAACTTTGATTTTTGAGTACATAAGTAAAACTGTGAAAAAAATTTTTAAAATAAATATGAATATGTTGATAAAAAAAAAACGGAATGTAAAAATAATTTGATAAACGTGAGTATAAAAGTAAAAATAAATCGTACCTACATGTCGTTGCGACTTATCGTAAAGAATTCGTACCGACATATCGTTACGAATATAATATTTCGGTGCCGAACTCGGAAGATTTTGTCGACCAATCGTTACGAATTCGGAGCATTTGGTTTGATAGGTTGTATCATTTTCAAATATTATTCAATGACGATCATTAAAATTTGGGGTACTTTTTATTAACTTTAAAGTACGGCAACAAGAGTGTGATGTCCTTTTTCATAAAATTTATTTATATTTCATATTGCATATAATATTCGTATTTGTATTCGTATTCGCGAATATCGTTTCAAATATTCGTATTCGCGAATATATTTTGAAATATTCGTATTCGGGAATATCAAAAATTGACATTCGTTACATCACTAGTATGTACATATGAGAAAAACTTGAGCATCATTTACTCATTTGTTACGGAAATGCGTGTATTTTAACCCGACTGTGCGAAACAAAGAAGGGTATTTTATTTATCAGCCTATTTATCGTATCTATGTGAGTTGGTTCGAGTCACTATCGAACGCGTGAGCCGATTTTGATGATTCTTACGTTAAAATTCAATATGGCGGCTAACAGACGCCATTTTGTGAATGCAAAATAATAAAAATTTGGCGGACTATATCAAAATTGGTATCATTCGACAGGTATTTGAAAATCATCTTTAAGTTTCTCTTATATTTAATAATGATGATATTTAATTTTGAGTGATGATTAGGATCTTAAACGGTTAAAATTGTTCGCAGTCGGGCTTGTGATTTTTCTTTAATTTTGACTAGCTGTTCATATAAGTTTTTGTTGTCAATTGGAAAAAATTAGACAAAAATTTTGTCTAAATCGAATGGCTGAACTCATCTTTACTGGTAGAAATTATTCTAGGTAAATTTTCCACTCGAGAATTAAACCATACATACATGCGTACATGTAGCCATTACTTGGCAACACTGCTACGCATATGTTTTTCGAAAACTATTCTTACATACATACATACATATGTAAGTATTTACATACATGAGCATAGTCGGAATTTGAGTTAACTTAAAACTATTGACTTATCAGCCAAACATTAATCAGAGGTGGTTAAAATTCAAACTCATAAAGCTCTAAACACTTAATGATGAAACAGAGTAAAGTCTGCAACTTCAGGCAAATCGCTGACAAATTAATTAAGCCCATAATAAAATCGACGGCAGTAACTTCAAATACTCTCTGATTTCTACTTTATTTTCTTTTGTGCTTATTTTTCTTAGTAGTTTTGTTTACAAAATGTATGAAATTGATCAAAAGTATGGTAACATTTTTGTGAGAATGAGTATTGATATGCGAGAGCATAAGAAAAAACGCTCTCAAAATAAAATAGATTCTATCTCACGACTGGTTTCTGTGGCTGCTTTTTTGTGTCAATTTGTATGGAAAATGTGTTTAAGCCGGTATTCTGTTTAATCATTTAGACGAGAGCAGGCAGCAGACAGCAAAGTGTCAAAAATAAAATACATGTGTTTAAATGAAAACGATTATTTTGACAACATAACAGCGGCACGACTAGACAACTGCATTTGCTGCTGCTGCCAACTTAGACTAATTTCTATTTTCGTGAGCAGCAAAGAGCAAATGCAGTGCTGCCACTATAAATATAAATTGGAAGAAAAAAGAGCTTAAACTTTTTCGTAATATTTAATAGAAAATAACATTACAAAATTAAAATTATGAAATAAATTGATGTGTTTTTACATTTTTACGTGATATTAGTACGTTTTGAGTCAGTAACTTTAATTTTATTTATGTAAAATATATATCTGGCAGTGTTGCTACTGCCTTCAAAATAATTATGTAGCTGACTACACGGCAGCATTTGAAGCCAACTTCATTTGAAGTCGTGAAGTTGTGAAGTCTGCTGTCGTCTAATTGTTTGGAGCTTTATGCATGTTAAAAGTGTTCACTTTTAGCAATGCGTGGCCACAGGACGAGTCAGTACTCGCTCGTCTCTACATTGTGACTTAGATTGAGTCACATCAAAAAAGTTAGCTATGATATAACTTACTAATGATTAACATTTTTTAGTCAGGTTAATTTGGAAACAATTTTAGATTATTTTTTTTGAGACGAGAATTGGTATCGATCACTTGTTTCTCAGCCATCATACTAAGTATTATGCTATCGCTCCTCATAAAATATAGACGGCACAGAGTTAACATACATAATCATTGTTCAATAACAATAACGTATTTCTGCATCAGCTTTGAGTTAGCTAAAAGTTAGTTCAATGCTTATCGAAAATTTAGTTGTACAAAAACAACTCACTAATCTCTGAATCAGTTTTAAATTAACTTAAATTTAGTTTAGTACTTATCGGGGACAGTTGTACAAAAAACTATTGACTCACATCTGTATTGTTTATGAATCAGATCAGAAGTTATAAATGAGTTAGCAAAAATTCACCTATATATTGAGCTAGCTAATAAAAGTCCGACAGGGAAACAGGACTATGCAGTAAAGATGGGCGCTTGTCGTTTTTTTTTCGTGACACGAAATGCACGACTCCACACGAAGTTTTCTTGACAGCAGATTTCGTGCGTGATCGGGTTGTGTCGTGCTGAGTAAAGTCGTCACGAAAAACAACTGGAATATTTTGAATATATTGCATCGTCTATTTAGGTACTCACTATCCTACACAATTGCATAACTTACGGAAAAATACAATCCTGATATAATGAATAGTTATTGACTTTTGAACATTTTCATAAACTCCATCGTGCTAGGGTTGTATTTTCCTAAATGGCGCGTGTTTCGTACGTGTCGGACATCTTGGTGTTGGTGTTCGCGTCGTGTCGTTTTGAAATAATTCGAGACGCGCCTATCTGTAATATGTAGTTACATACGTATCAACTATAAAACAAGTGCAATTAAATTCTCTAGGCGCACGCCAGTGCGCCAGGCCAAGTTCCGGCCAATGCACGCAGTGTGTATATATACAGGAAGCCATTCGAGCTGTTTTTACCCCCCTCATGACTTTGTTCCCCGCAATCGAAAATTTTTTTTCTTTCACCGCACCTTGTTTCCACCATATGCCAGACACATATGTGTTTTTGCATTCAGCCAATCCATGCATATGTATTCACATTTGTATGAACAAGATAAAAAACTTCCAATATGGGATATAAGTATGTTTGTACCCTGAAGGAAATGTCGATGGTGCAAATGTACTGAGTCGCTTTTGACTTTGTCGCCACTACTACTCTACAATTATTCCCCATACAATACTTTATGCTATAGACATTTTACATGTGCTTGTCATTGAAAATCTACTAGTAACACTAAAACAATTGACTAGGTAGTGACTACATAGTTCTTATGGGAACATGGAGACATACCAACCAGACATTTACTGGTACATTTCTATACTTTACGTACATACAAATAATTTATATCGACAAGTTGTTGCAAAATCCACCAGAAATACACCACACTGTTTTCTCTCTTCTTTTATACTGACGAATAGAAGAGAAATTGTAGACAATGTATGTAAGGCTGAGTTTACATCTTTCATTTCTTGTGTGTCATTTGCCAAAAAAAAAAAACGTAACCAACTAATTACTAATGAAAAACTGTTTGATTCAGACATGTATTTATTGATTTAAATAGTTGGCAATCATTTTGGATTCTATAAAATTCTCTAGTAATTATGTTGAAACTGTTTAACTTAATAAATACATGTCTGAGTCAAACAGTTTTTCATTAGTAATTAGTTGGTTACGCTTTTTTACGCTTGTGTGGCATTTGGCACATATGTAGATGTAAACACGGCCTGACTACTACTGGAATTTTAGTGATGACGTAGAACACATTTGGCTACAGTCTGACTGCAGGGTAGAAATTTTACATTCAACACACACACATACATGCGTATTTATTAGCACATTTATTTTTCTTCTGTAGAGCATTTTAGCTTATACAGTTCATCATTGGTATAACGAATCTCAAGGGGATTAGCAAAAAAAAGTTATATCTCGAATAATTCGTTGCGAGGTTCGTTATATCGAGGTGACGTTGCACTTCTATTCGTTACAACGAGGTAATAAAAAATTTTGTATATTAATCAACTTTAAAGCAAACAGCAACGACAACTACAGGGTGGCCCAGAAAGACCGAAGTGGTGTGAATTCCTTATAACTTTTTATTTAAGACATATTTTTTTAATTTTTTGTTTTTTAAATACAGTAAATTTATAGGGAATATTTTTAGATTAGTTATTAAAAATTGTATCCCGCAAGTGGTGGCCATTTTCTGCTTCGCACAAATGTGCTCTTTCCATTTCCATTATTCATAACTTATTTATGAGTGACGAAGCCCATTTCCAATTAAATGGGTTTGTTAACAAGCAAAACTTTAGGATATGGGCTAAGGAAAACCCGAGAGTACTTCATCAACGACAATTACACCCAGTTAAGTGTACTGTTTGGTGCGGTGTTTCTTCAGAAAGGATCATTGGTCCATATTTTTTGGAAAATGAAAGAGATGTCGCCATTTCCATCAATGGTGATCGATATCGGGCCATGTTGGAAAATTTTGTAAGGCCAGCCGTGGAATACCATCCGCAAATATGGTTCCAACAGGATGGAGCCACAGCGCACACTCCGAGGGCCACAATGGCTATTTTACGCGACATCTTTGGGGAAAGAATAAATTCGCGTAGAAGCAATTTTAATTGGCCTCCGCGTTCCCCGGATTTAACCGCTCCAGGCTGTTTCCTTTGGAGTTATTTAAAATGGAAAGTTTATGTTAATAAGCCTAGGACTATTGAGGAATTAAAAACCAATATTCCAGACGAAATTAACAACATAACACCGGAAGTTTTGCGAAAGGTCATGGAAAATGCGTTGAAAAGAGATCATTTGTGCGAAGCAGAAAATGGCCTCCACTTGCGGGATATAATTTTTAACAACTAATCTAAAAATATTCCCTATAAATTTACTGTATTTAAAAAACAAAAAATTAAAAAAATATGTCTTAAATAAAAAGTTATAAGGAATTTACACCACTTCGGTCTTTCTGGGCCACCCTGTAGCAGTGCTTACTTTACTAAGCATCAATCAACAATGATTGTCTACTGATTGCGTACAAGCTCTTGGCAACAATAAATTTTTCTTCGAATATTTCAGCCGTAAAGGTGGAAGTACATAACACGCGTTCAATGCACTAATGCGATACACGCGTCTCTCAAAAAAGTTTAAATAGTGTCTTTTCATAAGGCAAGTTACATACAGAAGTTTGCGACGCGCGTACCTCGCAAAAAGTTGAACATTGTTCAACTTTCACGCGTTGTATACAAAACGACAGCTACTGTTGCCAGATTCATATGTTAACATACACAAAAATTATTAGAAATTCATGTTTTTATTAAACAATTGATTAAAAATGGATTAAACATTTAAAAAATAATCAAACTTAAATACACGACAAAAAATAACCGGCAAAGGTTTGAAATTTTACAACAATAAAAACCTCAAAAGCGTGTTGTGTAACTTTCCATTTGTATAGCGTTAAACGTTTAACAAGCCAGAAAAGCGTTGCAGCATAACGCGTGGTATGTACCTCCACATTTAGTCTAATGCACGCTGTTGTCGACTACGAAGGTTTGCTGGAGACGTCGTTGCAACCACAATAATTTTGTGTGTATCTGTTTCATATAATTTGGATTAATTGATGGAAATCGTTATGAAAAGTTTGTAAGTTGACAAAATTAGTTAAGTAGAGGTAAATAATTCTTTCTATTTCGTTAGTCTGCAGTGAATGAAAATTCGTTATAACGAGGTTATTGACAAATGTATTTGTAATAGAGAGGTTTATTTTGTATCCAGATCTTATGGAGCGTTATAGGAGATTTAAAAAAATTCGTTAAATAGAGGAAATCTTGTAGTGAAGGTCGTTATATCGAGGTTTGACTGTATATTGGACCGACTTAGCGTACTTCCTTATTCCTTGAATAATTGAAATAATAAATAAATTCAGTGAAGTGCGACTTTGACTCGCGCACGAAGGGTTCCGTACTGACACGAGATATGTAATTGAATACGAACTTTAGCAAATATAAACTATAGTTTGGGCATTTTTTTCGTTTTTGGGTTTTTTCGGTTTTAAGCCTTTTTTAGTTTTGGGGTTTTTTGAATTTATTGGCGCTTTCTGAGTTTTGGCACTTTTATTTTCGTTTTGGCGACTTTTTTTTGGTTTTTGAAGTTTTTTTTTTAATTTTTCCGATTTTTATTATTTTGGCGTTTTTTTATTTTTGCGATTTTTTTATTTTGGCGATTTTTTTAATTTTGGCGTTTTTTCATATAGGTGATTTTTTTTTTGGTTTTGGCAATTTTTTCTCGTTTTGAGCATTTTTTTTGTTTTTGGCGTTTTTTTTTTAATTTTGGCGATTTTTTTCGTTTTGGTGATTTTTTTTAATTTTGGCGATTTATTTTATATTGGAGATTTTTTTTCATGCAATTAATTATTTTGGTTTTGGTGCCTTTTTCGCGTTTTGGCTATTTTTCGGTTTTGGCGTTTTTTTTCATTTTGACGATTTTTTGCTTTTGTGCGATTTTTTCGAATTTCGCGATTTATATAAGTGTTAGATTTTTTTTTTAATTTTGGCGATTTTTTTTTAGTTTTTGGCGATTTTTTTTTGGTTTGGCGATTTTATAATTTTCGGATTTTTTAGTTTTACCGTTTTTGCAAATTTCAAAAGTTTACTTACCTCTTACAGTTTCCAAGATATAGCAAGTTGTCAAAATTACATAGTCAAAATTGCATTAACTGATGGACCACCCTTTAATTAATTTTTTTTTTAAATTTTTGTGTTAATTGTTGTAGTTTATATAGAAATACACTAATTTTACAAATTTCAAGTGTCAATATACATACAGTATGTCAAGTAATTGTTTTTACATAGTTAAAATCGTTGTAAATTTTGACTTTTATCGTAAATATTTTTCTCCCTTTTTGCATTATGAAATTTTTTTGTAGTTGACTTCATTTTATATACATTTAAGTGCACATATAGTCGTAAGTTATAAGCAAAATTAAGAATGCGAGCATAAAAATTACATGAAAACCAAAAAAACTCAAAAATTTCTTTGTCAAGAAAATGTTTTTACATCCTTGTATTATATAGTAAGCAAGTGGGAAAGATTTTAAGGTGTACAAAAATTAATATTGTTTTTGGCCGCCATTGGCATCAAATAGGCCTGTAAGACGACTTCTCATAAAAAATTTTTTTTTTCATATAAACCGCTCAAATTTCTCACTTTCCCCTCGTATTACTGTTCTTAACTCCATTTAGTTCTTGAAATATAATTTGGAAACACTATTTTTCAGTTAAACCCATAAATTTTGAATAGGATATAGATCTGGACCTTGAGATGGAGTATCCACAACTTTACCGCAATTGAAAAGACACCATGATCTTACCCAAAGTGCCTCATGTTTGAGGTCAATACATTAATCTAAAACGTCCATACATATTTATTTATTGCTGAAAGCCAACCTTACTCGCGCTGTCAACCAAAAACCATTTCAACGTATTGAAGTACCGCTCAGTAACACTCTCCCATGAGACAAAGGCAATTGCTAAAATGATAAATAAATAAATAGATTGTACTTCAAGAACTGCTCGCAAATCCCCGCCTCTTAGAGTGCAGCAAAAAGAACAACAATTGCCTTTTGCGATAACGCATACTTCCAAGCTTGATGGCTACTACGATAATGTGATTTGCTGCGACGAAACCAAACTTCTGCTTTATTAGAATTACAGATCTAACAAAGTAGGGATGAAAAAAATTTTTAAAATATTGGGAAGTGAAACCATTAACCCAACTGTAAAATTTAAAATAATTTGGTTGATGGATTGGAGGTATATATAGTATGTATACGTATATACATATGTATATACAATTGTATGTATATTACATGGGACTTTAATATTTTTTGTTGCTCGTTTTGGAACACCCTTTAATTTTTAATTCTCATGTATTTGTTGTTGTAGTGGCCAAGGTTCTACATACTCTGTCCAAATTTCAGGTTCGTAGCTCTTATAGTTCCTGAGAAAATACCGTGTGACGGACAGACGGACAGCGTAGCGAAAACAATAGGGTTTCTTTTTTCACCTTTGGTGTACGGAACCCTAAAAAAACTACACAAAGCAGCTGATATTTGCACTCAGATAATTTACATTTCTCCTGCTGAAATACACACACACGCATTACTTTTAAGAGCAAACAGCATGTCGACTGTTTTGTTGCTTGGGTCAGTGATGCCAGTGAACACTTTTTAAATTCCCTACATGTTGGAAAAAACTCCTTTTTTTCCTTCAACCGAAAATAATTAATTTTTTCTTCCAACCGAAAATATTTTCCCTACGCTGAAAATATACTAAGGGTATCACGTCAAAAGTTGCACTGCTGCGGAAAAGCAAAATTTTCAAAAAATATAACAACCACATAGAAAATAATTTTGCACAAATGGTGCAATATTTTCAGGATCTGAGTAAGTGCAAGATTATCAGAGTAAATTTTGCAAAGTTGTGCAACTTTTCGCGGCACTGCCAATCCAAAAAAATGGACAAAAAGTTCTTATAAATATCAACCATACATCAAATTAAAACGTAGAATTACCTAAAGGCTTTTCTTTGTGCCCTTTTACATTTGGAAAATTGAAAGACAGATAGACAGACGAAGTTTGTAGAAGAAGGGGCGAAGATGCAGAGTGTGTAGTGCATGACCCTTTGTACCACTTTTGGGATTTGTACAATTACAATTTGGTACAATTACATTTGCATAGGTGCACTTTATACATCAGTGGCACAATTTCAAAAAATTTGTGATTTGCATTACAATAATAATAATTTCTCCTAACATAGTTGCCTAAAGTCGAGATCCCACTATTGGAACAATTTACCGATTTTCGTCAGCTTGCTGAAATAAAGTCAGAAGAAATAAGCTAAATTTACCTTATTTTTGAATTAATTTAAATATAAGGACATATATGCACCACACTGTATTGGTAATAAAGTCATATAAACTTATTTCACAATTAATTGAGAAATAAAGCCATTTTGGCTTATTACTTACGACTTTGTTGCGGTGAGCCGACGAAAATCGGTATATGTATTGTGCCGATAGTGGTATCTCAGCTTAACACTGATCATAAGCACCAACATTTGCAACATTGGTAGTTTGTGCTAATATTTTTCATTTGTTTTGGTAGCACTTGTCCCAGTTCTTTATGGTAGGTACAGACTTATAGTGCGTTTCCATATACATATACGTGTTTTGGAGCAGAAAACTTGTTTTGCTCAAAAACAATCTTTTGCTACATGTTTTCCCATACATTTTTCATATCAGCAAAACACCGAAAATAAGTTGTTTTCCTCCAAAACATGAGAAAACTTGTCAATGCAGCACTGCATTACTGGCTGAAACTTCTAAAAAAGCCGCAATAATCTAATAAAAGATGACACTAGTATAGAATATCCAATCTTTTAAGCAATTGCACAAACCACATAAGTTGTATATATATATATATGTTGTTTATATGTAAATGAGTGAAACATTTACTAATCTAAATAATAAGGTTTGCGGCATTGATAACAAAATCAAATTGATTGCGAAAATTCACACAAGCAAAACATAAAAAAAGGGTAATGGAAACACTTGGAAGTGTTTTGAGAAAAACAACTTGTTTTGCTCCAAATGGAAACGTACTTTTAGGAACGTGTTTATGCAACTAGGCAGGTTGCATTGTCGGTCGCACAGTGTGTAGTCTTGTTTATAGTTGCGTTCGAAATTGCATTCGAAGTTTTGAAAATATCAAAATGATTTTATGTTTATAGGTCGCATTGTAGGAAACACTGTGTACCTACTATTAGTTAATTTCTTTATGTTTTAGTTTTCAATAAATGAAAAATTGTTATGAATTCTTATAGTGTGTGCTTAGTTAGCAAATGGCTACATTTTGGTACAATTGAAGATAATTTGGTACAATTTTACCATTTTTATGGTACAATTTAAGAATAGCCATATCCCAACAATGCCCTCTACCCAGTGTTGCCAAAACGCTATATATGACTGTATTTTGTTGTCAATAGCGGCAAGTCTATTTAAAAAACCACCAGCGGGAATTTTAGCGGAAGAATTTCTTCGTTGACGGATTTTCAGCGTTTTTCTGAAACTTATAAAGAAAGGTATTGAATCAAAATAAAGTATTTTTAACGCAGCTCTGCGACACGTACCCGGGTATTTTTGTATTTTGTATTTATTTATTTGGATATAAGCACGCACAGAGAAAAGAAACTAACGTCACTTTTTTGCAAATAAAAAATTGACATATTGTGGTCGTGTAGTATAATGTGAAACGTTAAGAGGTTAAAAATAAAAACGTATATATGTACATATGAGTATAAAAGTGAACAAATCTCATTTTTAGTGAATAAAATTTAATTAGAGATTAAAATTATATTACAAACAAATTTAATCATTCTTTTCGTATTAAAAATAAAAGTAAAAAAATCTTTTAACAAACGGAAAACAAACCGGAAACTGGGTGATTGTACCAGTGAGTATGAGGAAAACATAATATCAACCAAAATGTCTCAAAACAATAACTTTTTCTGAATAATTTGTTTTGATTAGACTTTTTTAATTAAATTTTCCTTCGAAATTAAACTTCAAGCCAATTTGAATTGAGCCACAGAGCTTATTTTATTAACACTATTTTTTAATTTCAGATAGTCAGGAAATTTTAAAAATATGTTACAAATACTTTAAGCAAAACGGCAAGATATTAATTATACTACACGTGTAGAATAATTAGGGTCTATCGCAGAAAATATTGAAAAGATACTGATTCAGCTTAAACATTAATATAATAAAATGGAAAAGTGTCTTGGATTCTACTTTTTCCTGGTTCGATGTTCGTGTATAGAAACTCTGCAGGAAATAAAATACCTACTTAAAGATTATGCTTAGGTTTGCTTACAAATATTGGGGAAATATGAGATTCCAACATACATACATACATATGTATGTATATCTATGAAAATGTATACATATTTTATGAAGTTTATCTTATTCTCTTTTTTAATCAATAAACCATAAAAAAGACATATTATGTTGGTTATAAAAAATTCAGCGGTCATATTAGCGTTTATTTTTATTCAGCTAGCGGTTTTTCAGGGGCTATATGGTGGGAACTGCCTACAACATTTTGGCAACACTGCCTGTACCGGACATTTTTTGTTTCTATTTTCTACTTCTTGCAATTTATTATTGTTGCTTCATATAATTTTTCTCATTTCAACGGGTGCGTGGATTCTTGACACTGTTGTCAATTCAGCCATTTTCTCGTCAAATCTAGCGATTTTAAGTACATTTTGCGGGAAAAATTATGATTTAGCTATTAGCGGGAATTCTAGCGATTTTTTGCATCATAATTCCCTTTAAAATGTGAACTTGCTTAGATGCAGTGAACGTATAAGAGGCAAACTATAGAAAAATGTATTGAATAGCGACAGAACAATGCAGGTTTTAAAGCCAGAAAATTAGCTAATGTACTCATATCCATCTTGAGAAGCGCTTTCATACAAAAGCAAAAACGTTTATATTATTAATCCTTTAAATAGCACTTTAGAACTTTACATAACTGCTATGTTTACTGTTTTATTAACTCAAAGAAGGGCTGTTGTGAGCAGAAATGTAGTATTTCAAACCGGGAAATCGCCATCTAAAAATCAGCAGCAGGTGTCAGCGCTACTTTTACTTTATAATACCAGAAGCCTGCTATATTTGAAACAATATTTTTTACTGGAAAAGTCTTGAATTTATTTATTTTATTTAATTAATATTAATATTTATTTTTTATAATATACATATATAGTTTTGTGGCCAACAATATCTTTCAAAATTGATGAATTTTTGACTGTCACTCATGTTCGATAATGTGTACCACCCCACTTTACACACTTTTATTTTATAAGTATGTATGTACAGAGCCGTACAAAAATATTCAGACAACATATAAGCATATCTTCGTCCTCTTATATAAGTACATACTGTGAGCGTCAAACGAAAGTAAACACCACATGTAGTTTGAAAAAAATATTTATTACTTATAAATAAACATTGATATAAAAAAATTATATAAGATAATTCTTTAGTAATGAAAGTAAAACAAAATATATTAAGACGAGAAACTTAAACAAAGGAAGTATAAATATTAGAGAAAAGTTGATTTTCGATATTATGTTGGCGTTATATTGATTTTAATACAACTAATAAGCTCGTAGGCATCGATTTAATAAGTTTTCTGATAACATCAGGTAGAATTTTACTCCATTCATTTTCCAGTGGAGCCTTATGGTCATCCTTGCAAGAAATACGCATTTCTCTCCATCTTGTTTGCTGCTCCGGTGCAGTCTTTATCGATTAGGTTAACAAATCGCGATTTATGCTTGTCAGTTTCATTGTCTTTGGCATTAGTGTCTCTTTTGAATTTGTTAGATTTAATGGTACAGTTCCTAGCAATATGACCCGTTCCCCGCAGTTGAAGCATATAGGACCCCTTTTTACTGTTTCACTATTTTCATTACAAAATGATTTATTGTCATTATTCTTAAATCTGTTGACATTTGTACTTTGGTAATTCTTGTTTGTTTATTTTGTTTTCGTTTCGACACTTTACTTGGATCTTAAAAAGTCCGTACACGAATATTTGGCCATTTTCAGGCGAATACGAGTAAGAATATTTTTCCAAAAAAAAATTAAATAAATAAATGCATAAATCCTAAACGAAATTTAATTAAATGACTAAAAACTTTAGTTTGTACAAATATATTAATGCTTTTATAGACATTTTGTGCTTTTTATCATTTTCAAATATTATTTAATGACGATCATTAACATTTGTGGAGCTTTTTATTAACTTTAAAGTACGTCAAAAAGAGTGTGAATTCCTTTTTTTTAATATTTCATATTGCAGGCGTAAATAGAACCCCAATTTAATGTCTATAGATTTCACTTATGTATAACATTCGTATTCGCGAATATCGTTTCGCGAATATCATAAATTGGAATTCGTTACATCACTAATATGCACGTATATGATTTTTCCAAGTGAGTCTTAAAAGCAATATAAGGACAAATTAGTCAGCTTTCGATGAAAATATTTCCTAATATTTATCATTTTAGTAATAATAAAAACATAAAATAACTCTATATTCAACAACAATAAAACACTCCACCGTTTTATTAAAATTCTTATCATTTAAGGTTTTAGCTTCTCTTCGCCACATAATGAAAGATTAGGGGATTCACAATAGCGGAATTCACTTTTCGTATTAAATTTAAAACCCTTTTAAATATACTACGATTTTAACGTCCAAGTGTGAACGATTTTTTCTTCTGTATTGTAAAAAAAACGTTTACTGTTCAATTCAAAGATACTTAGAGAATTTTTATGCAGTTTGTTCTTCTTTTGTACAAAATCTGGTAAATAAATTCAGCTATAACATCTACTATAGTTTTTACTATAGTAGATGGTGTAGGAATATTAAATTAAAATTTTATGCATTTTATTGTTGCCATGTTTTAAATTTACCAAGATGCATCAAAGCTACAATATGTAAAAGATCTACAATAGCAACCCGTAAATAACGCTAATGAATATCTTAAAATATTAATGTGGCGACAACTAAAAAAAAGGCTTTAAGCAATTTTTCACATCTTATTTGTGTGGATTCGGATTTAAGCATTCAAACTAAAATGATATCAAGATTGTTAAATGTAGAAGACGGTAGTGGAGTAAGCATTGTAATTTTTACGATCAAATACATATAAACGAAACCCATCCTTGAATAGCTCGTAGGGACTATCCGATTTGAGACAGAAGTACAGGGTGGCCCAGAAAGACCGAAGTGGTGTGAAATCCTTATAACTTTTTATTTAAGACATATTTTTTAGTTTTTTGTTTTTTAAATACATTAAATTTATAGGGAATATTTTAAGATTAGTTATTAAAAATTATATCCCGCAAGTGGTGGCCATTTTCTGCTTCGCACAAATGTGCTCTTTCCAACACATTTTCAATGACCTTTCGCAAAACTTCCGGTGTTATGTTGTTAATTTCGTCTCGAATATTGGTTTTCCTCAATAGTCCTAGGCTTATTAAGATAAACTTTCCCTTTTAAATAACTCCAAAGGAAACAGTCTGGAGCAGTTAAATCCGGGGAATGCGGAGGCCAATTAAAATTGCTTCTACGCGAAATTATTTTTTCACCAAAGATGTCGCGTAAAAGAGCCATTGTGGCCCTGGAAGTGTGCGCTGTGGGTCCATCCTGTTGGAACCATATTTGCGGATGGTTTTCCACGGTTGGCTTTACCAAATTTTCCAACATGGCCTGATATCGATCACCATTGATGGAAATGGCGACACCTCGTTCATTTTCAAAAAAATATGGGCCAATGATCCTTTCTGAAGAAACACCGCATCAAACAGTATACTTAACTGGGTGTAATTGTCGTTGATGAAGTACTCTCGGGTTTTCAATATCCCATATCCTAAAGTTTTGTTTGTTAACGAGGCTTCGTCACTCATAACTAAGTTATGAATAATGGAAATGGAAAGAACACATTTGTGCGAAGCAGAAAATGTCCACCACTTGCGGGATATCATTTTTAATAACTAATTTAAAAATATTCCCTATAAATTTACTGCATTTAAAAAACAAAAAATTAAAAAAATATGTCTTAAATAAAAAGTTATAAGGAATTCACACCACTTCGGTCTTTCTGGGCCACCCTGTACTTATCATATCATTGAGGGTGACCGACAAAAGTCAATCTCAGCAACTTTAAAAAACGGCGAAGTTAGCCCAACAAAACCAACTCCATTCAGAATAGCTGAACCCATTAAACCCGACTCAAAAAGCATAAACAAACCTCTTGCCGGAAGAAAGTTTCTATTTTTAATTTGGGGAAAAATTTTTATCATAAGTTGACACTTAAAATACAGCGTTGTCAAACTTGGTGCGTTTCGCACCATTTTGGGTGCTTTTTGAAATTTTTTGTGCGAAAAATTCCTTAGTTGGTGCGTGGTACGCTTTTTAGGGTTCCGTACACCAAAGGTGAAAAAAGGAACCCTATTGTTTTCGCTACGCTGTCCGTCACACGGTATTTTTCAGGAACCATAAGAGCTACGGACCTGAAATTTGGACAGAGTATGTAGAACCTTGGCTACTACAACAACAAATACATGAGAATTAGAAATTAAAGGGTGCTCCAAAACGAGCGACGAAAAATGTTAAAATATCATGTAATATACATACAATTGTATGTACATATGTATATTGACACTTGAAATTTGAATTTTTATATAGACTACAACAATAAACATTAAATTATTAAAAAATTTAAATTAAAGGGTGGTCCATCAGTTAATGCAATTTTGACTATGTAATTTTGACAACTTGCTATATCTTGGAGACCGTAAGAGGTAAACTCTTGAAATTTTCAAAAACGGTAAAACTAAAAAATCCGAAAATTATAAAATCGCAAAACCGAAAAATATCGTCAAAACCTGAAAAAAATCGCCAAAAATTAAAAAAAAATCGCTAAATCGAAAAATATCGACAAAATTAAAAAAAAAATTTAGCACTAAAATAAATCGCCAAATTCGAAAAAATCGTTTAAATGAAAAAATCGCCAATATGAAAAAAACGCTTAAAACCGAAAAAAAAATCGCCAAAACGCGAAAAATGCGCCAAAACCAAAATAATTGTTTATGTGAAAAAAATCGCCAAAATAAAAAAAATCGCCAAAAATAAAAAAATCGCCAAAACGAAAAAAATTGCCAAAATTTAAAATAAACGCCAAAAAACGAAAAAGTCGTCAAAACGAAATAAAAGTGCCAAAACCAAAAAAGCGCCAAAACCAAAAAAAAATCACCTAGCTATATGAAAAAAAAACGCCAAATCTAAAAAAAAACGCCAAAATAATAAAAATCGCCAAAATTAAAAAAACTTCAAAAACCAAAAAAAATCGCCAAAAAGTTGAAAAAAGTGCCAAAACTCAGAAAGCGCCAATAATTCAAAAAACCCCCAAACTAAAAAAATAACGCTTAAAACCGAAAAAACCCAAAAACGAAAAAAATGTCAAAACTATAGTTTATATTGTTCGTATTGAATTACATATCTCGTGCCCGTACGGAACCCTTCGTGCGCGGGTCAAAGTCGCACTTCACTGAATTTTTTTATTTAAATTTTGGTGCTTTTTTGAAGATAACAGCGGGTTAAAACTGGAAAATTTTCGTTGTGAAACTTTTACCAACTTCCTGATAGTATTAATTACCATATTAATAGTAATGATGTTTACAAAACATCACAATTTGAAATGAAATTTTTTTATGACCCTATGATAATAATAATGATGAAAATATTAGCTTTATTAATTTGGAATAATTAATTTTTTATCTCTTTTTTAAAAGTTTTAAGCAGAATTTATAAAACTAATGCACAAAAATTAATTTTTTAAAAATTAATGTGTGTGCCCTTAATTACTTTCATAAGTCGTATATTTCTTTGGTCGAGATATTCAGTATATTACATATGAACAAATCCAAAAATATTTTTTTATTTTTCCGACAGTTCAATTAATCTAAAAAAGATTTCTCATTTACAAAAAAATAATACTATACATACTTTTTATGTAAAATTATTAATTCAATAAACATTTTAAAATAAAAAAAAAATAAATTGTAAACTTGGTGAGTTTTTTTGTAAATGGCGCGCTTTTTTCATTTTGGTGCGTTTTGAAATTTCAAAGTTGACAACACTGTTAAAATATCAGTTATTGAATAAATATATATTAGTTGGAAAAATGCATATGGCTTATTTCATGAAAAGTGAGTCTTAGCACAAAAAAAATTAAAAAAAAAAATTTTTTTAAGAACTTGTAGCTAATACATTAAATTTTAATATTCTAAAATAAATTTAAAAAAAAGTAATTTTAATGTATTTTTTTATATCAACTCCATCAAATTATCGATCTCGATATTGCTACCCCGTGAAAGTAAAATACAACCATGCCCCATATCAGCTGTGTATAAGTTTTTGACATTTGAACGTTTCGAAGAGGTGCTTCGGTTTAGTTTCCTTCAGCCCATCGAAGTAAATAGCAATAAAATATATGCAATATGAAAGATTTTTTATATTTTTATGTAAGGTTTTCGAATGTCCCACCTGTGACGAAAAACAAGTAAAAGTTTATATTACTCAAGAATGTCGCAAGCAATTTGTTTTAAATTTTAAAACTAAAGGCAGAAGCCGAAAACGAAATATTATATATGTATATTTGCTTGTTAAAATTGTCCCACCCGTGACGAAAATTTTTTTTAATGCGATATTTATCAAAGAAATCATTTGTTTGTTTAAAAATGAGGTCGCAAATTTGAATTTATTGAAAACATCTGCAGATGGCGCTGCATCTCAGTTTAAAAATAAGTACACGCTTTATCATTTTGCTTTATGCAAAGTAATTTCGGCATTACTGTGCGGAATGGTTTATTTTCGCAACTGCACATGGCAAGGGTGACGTGATGTGGTATATGTGCTGTAGGAAAAAAATCTGTCAGATATCGGGTCATGCAACGTATGTATATGCAGTATAAATACTGGAAAAGGTTTCGTTTTAGCTGAAAATAATAATTGTGTAAAAAATTTAAATATTTTGTACTTATCAGAGCAAAAGATCAAGGAAAAGTTTGAGCTACTTAATAAAAGGTAATAATAATACAAAACCAAATACTTAATAAATATTTTTTACCAAAAAAAAAACAGTAAAGAGGTTTGGTTTTTAAATTTATATAAATTTCAAACGTTTGAACTTTACTCCTGTTTTTGGATAAAGTTTTCAAACTATATTTGAAGTTACTAGATCCGTTTCTAGTCAAATTGCTATTACAAAATCGCACGCGTCCCACCCGTGACGCTACTAAAATTAAATTTTTGTGCAAAATATAAACTTGTTCTTCTTCTTAACTTTTAGTGAAGGAAAAATTGATACCTCTGCTGCTGTCATAGATTTGTTTTATTTTGATAAACATTGCGTACGCTACAGGGTCGAATAGTCACTTAATTGAATTCAAGGGTTATAAAAACATTAACGTCTCTTCACTACAACACCATTTCCTACCATTTTCTAGGTTCTATACTAACCATGATGTTAATTCCCAACTGTCATCTCTCATGTCATGTGTACGTCATTTGCACTCTCTAGTACCGACTGGAAGGGTCATGATCTCCCAGTCTAGTGATAATTGGTTTAACACCCCGCTAATTAAATATCACCTCTCGCTTCGTGATCTTGCTTTCATGGAGTATTTATGAAACCCTTCACCTGAAAACTGGAGATGCTACTGCAGAGCTCGTAACAAATCGAAATCTGTTATCCGCAATGTAAAGCGTAAAGCACACAGTAACATCTTTCAGAATCTTGATACCAAAGGTATGTGGAGAGTACTTCGCCAGAATGGTCTGTATGATACAATACCTGAAGAAAATCTCTCTCCCGATGCACTGAATGCAGAATTTTCAAGATATAGAACTGTTGATTCTTTTAATCCTTTTGATATTAGCTTTCCTAGCAAACGTTTCTCGTTTCAAAACATTGTACTCGAAGACTTATGTAATGCACTTTCTAAAATGAAGTCCAATGACGCAGGCCATGATGACCTGCCTCTCAAATTTGTTAGGCTAATTTTTCCACTCATAAATCAACAACTCTTATTTTTGTTTAAAAATATAATGTGTGTTTTTTACTTTTGCAGTAAAATGCAGTAAATGAGTAGTTACTGCAAAAATTTTAAAATTTACTCTCAAAAAGAGCTGTTACTGAAAAAAGTACGCGAACGGAAAAATGGTAAAAATTAGTAAGATTGTAGAAACAGCTGATTCCAACTCCACATAGTGTTGAAACATATAATGATTAAACAGAATTCCGGCCTAAACACATTTCCCATACAATTTGACACAAAAAACCAGCCGCAGAAAGCAGTCGTGAGATAGAATCTATTTTATTTTGAGAACGTTTTTTCTTATTCTCTCACATATCAATACTGATTCTCACAAAAATGTTACCATACTTTCAATAAATTTCATATATTTTGTAAACAAAACTACAAAGAAAATTAAGCACAAAAGAAAATAAAGCAAAAATCAGAGAGCATTTGAAGTTACTGCCGTCGATTTTATTATGGGCTTTATTAATTTGTCAGCGATTTTCCTGAAGTTGCAGACTTTATTCTGTTTCATCATATATAAACTTTTCAGTCGTTAAGCAGCTCTGGGTTGGGGAACATCTCTCGCGTCATCGTTATTATTTCTTAAGTGCGGTCGGTCAGGCTTGTGTTTGTTGTTTGGCCTTCGAGAGTTTTTCGTCTCACTCGCACTGGTTGACTGATTTGCCACGGATTACCGTATAATCTTGCGGTATTTTGTGGAATTCTTTAACAACCACGTTGCTACTTCCTATGTGAAGGCATAGGTCGTGTACAGTCAGTCACAAAACTTTATAAAATACTGTTAATAACATATTGGGCATATGGTCTACGTTACTCCGCCCATATTTGTGCATCACCATATTATGCAAATTTACTTTGCATTAATATGTTTAATAAATAAATACATATATAAATTTTGACTATTCAACTCTTTTTTCTTATTGGTACTCGTGGCAATATTTTTATAACACCAACAATCTAAAAAAAAATTTGTAATTTATTTCATATAATATTTGTAATTAATTTCTTTTTTATCTCCTTGTTTTGTTTTTGGTTAAATTAATAAAAATTGCATGACTATTTGTATTATTACTGATTACCTGAAAAGCAAATGTAATACTAAGTAACCAGATACTTTACAGTTTTACAACTCTTGAGTAATTAGAATAATTTGCAAAACAAAAGAATTAATAAAATAAACAGTAAAATATGTACACTGGTGGTCAAAACTAAAGCAACTTTTATAACTTTTTGTATAAATCACCGTAATATTAAAACTAGCTAGTATTTCTTAAATGTGTTTTCCTAAAAAATAATTTTTTATATAAATGTAAAATAATAGTATTTTGGAATTTTTATTTAATATTATTGGATTTGATGTAATAATTGAGTAAAACTTGATTTTCTACCCGGTCAAAACTAAAGCAACTTCGGTGCAACACAAAAAACAACTCTAGTCTTCCACATTAAAACTACTCTGGTATAACACAAATGATAATATTACTAATTATACAACTAATCATGGGCACCGTTATAATTTTGACGCGTCTACTTATTATTCGAAAGATTGTTTGCAGCAACAAGTACTTAATTTTATTTCATATTAATTATGGCTAGGAATAAGTACAATTCGTTAGTAAAAACGAATATTATTAATGATTATAACAACAGTTTAACACAAAAGGACATTTCAGAAAAATATTCAATATGCAAATCTGTAATCTCACGAATTATAAAACGATTTCATTTAAATGACACAGTTCAGACCGTTCACTGTGGAGGAAAACTACGCACAGTAGTGATAAAAAAATTATTCGTGAAATAAAAAAGAGGCCATTTGTTAGTTCTACTGAATTGGTAAGGGAGTTATCATTGTATGGTAGTGCAAGGACAGTACGTAGACGGGCTGTTACAGCTGGGTTGCGTGCAAGGAAGCCATCAAAGAAACCAGTCATTTCTCGCAAGAATCGTCTCGCCAGATTAGCATTTGCAAAAGCCCATGTCGGTTGAAAAGCCTCTCAGTATCGTAATATTCTGTTTCCGATGAGTCTAAATTCAATATCAAGGGATCAGACATGAAGAACTTTACTGTCAGAAGACCAGTTAACACCCTCCTTAAACCTGAGTATTTTAGAGGTACAGCAAAGCATGGGGGAGGCTCAGCAATGGTATGTGGAAGCTTTTCCTTCTCTGGTGTTGGACCTATTTGCCAAATTACTGACAAGATGGATAGATTTTTTTATAAAAGTATACTAGAAAACGTAATGCTTCCCTATGCCGCAGAGAACATGCAACTGATTTGGGTAGTCCAACACGACAACTACCCCAAACACACGTCAAAGATAGTCAGTGATTCGTTGAAAACGTCAAAAGTTGGTACTATTCAGTAGCCAGACCAATCTCCGGATCTAAATCCCATTGAGAACCTTTGGAGCATTGTAGATAGACAAGTAAAAAGGGATTGAGAAACTAACAAGCACAATATATTTGATCGCATAAAGGACGCATGGAACAACATTTCAAAGGATCAATTAGAGCGTCTAATTGATTCTATGCCTCGCAGATGTTCTGCTGTTATTAGAAATAATGGATATGCAATAGATTATTAACAAGTTGCTTTAGTTTTGACCAATTCAAATCCATTATGAATATATTTTTTTATACTTTCAACATATTTATGAATTAAATTTAAGAAAATAAAAATGCTATATGAAAGTTATGAAATTACAAAACTTAAAACAGGAAGAATATTAAGAATTTGTTAAACGTGGGATATCTAGTAAACCACTCTATATAAATACAATATAAGTTGCTTTAGTTTTGACCACCAGTGTATATTAACATTTGTTATTGTTATGCTTTACAAATTAATTATTATTTAATGACTCACAATTTGTATTTAACCTTTTCTCAAATTTTTTACTTTTCAATTGCTTACATTTCATTTGTTTACATTTTGAATCATATGTTTTTATCTTACTAAACTTTACTACGACAAATTTCTGCAGTAAAAATTTGCAAAACATTCAGGCGAGAACTGTCACTTTCCTCTCTCAATTTGTGTTCTCATTTACTGCATTTTGGGTACGCGAACGCAATTTAGTAAAATGCAGTAAAGTTCAGTAAAAATTTGTAAAACTTGAGTACGCGAACGCAATTATAATCACTAGTTCTCAATTCCCCACGGATTGGAAAATTTCAAAAGTTATACCTATTAGGAAAAAAAATTCAAAAGGTGAACTTAGACCAATATCACTTGTTGCAGTTTTGTTCAAAATCTTTGAACATGTTATAAAAATCAAATCTTACAATTCTTAAACCAAAATTTTTTGTTAAACCCGTATCAGTCACGCTTTCGTGAAGGATATAGCACAACTTCTCTTTTAATTGGTCTCTCCGATTCTATTAGAAGAATTATTGATAAGGACGACGTCTTTACTGTCTCACTTTCTTTAGACCTTTCAACGGCTTTTGACAAGGTTGGTCATGCTATTTTAATAAACAAACCTTGCACATATTTTGATTTCTCTTTATACGCTTGTAGATTATTATATTCTTACTTATCAGATCGTTCACAATATGTTCAATGCAGAAACCTTAACTCGAGGTGTCTACCAGTCACTAGTGGTGTACCGCAGGGCTCAGTTATTGGCCCCTTACTATTTGTGACATATAAGAACGATTTCTTTGCTTTACTTGACGGCTTCGAATGTGAAGCCTTCGTTTTTGCCGATGATATACAACTATTATTTAAGGGTCATACGCAGCTTATAAATGTTTTCGAATATGATATTAACACTCTAATGTCCAATGTTTCACGGTGGATGAGTAACAAACAGCTAACTTAGTATTAATTCTTCTAAGGTCAAAGCGATGATTTTTAAACCATCTAGTGCTACGATTAACCTGTCTATCATGATCAATGGCCAACCCATTGATTTTGTCGATCGTATGAAATGTCTTGGTGTTTTACTAGACAACACTCTTAGTTTCGGACACCATATAAATGGACTATTTTCTAAAATAAACTATACCTGCCCTTACATATTAGAAAGAGCATAGCTCACTCCTTATTAATGTCTAATTTATTATATTGTATTCAGGTATACTCTGGCTGTAGCGGTGAAAATTTAAATAGGTGTGCCCTACTCTTTAACAGAATAATACGCTTTATATACCAAATACGAATTAACGATCATGTTTATATGCATGTTAATGATTTTTTGGGTTGTAGTTTTAAAAACTTCATGCATATTAGATCACTACTTTTCTTTTGTAATGTTATGCTCACAGACTGTCCAGACTATCTCCGTAGACATTTTACGTTTTTGCAAAGTGTTAGAAACCCACAGCTTCTTTTCCCCATTCTTATTTATTAAAGATCATTTACTGTACGAGTCGCCAAATGTTGGAATTCACTGTCACGATCCTTAAGAGCATTCCATCTTACTCGTAATTCATTCAAAGGTAAGCTTGTTGAACATTTCTCACAATTGAACTGATCTAGATTCTGAATACATATAGTTAACTTCATGTGCAATATATCTTCCAATTTATAAGTAAATATTCTCATCTAATAATTTTATAACTACATATTATTTTTTTTTTCATGAATATTGTGTCTAGTTTATTTGTTTGCTTACATGTTTAATTATTATGCTATTCCTGTAGTCCACCAACTATATATGGCCCTATGGGCTCGGTTGGTTATTGTTATAAATAAATAAATAAATAAAACTACTTCTAAATGTCCCACCCGTGACGATGAAGTCAGCCATATACGGTTAAGGAATTAACTCTACATACACCCATCATTTTTGGGGTTTGAGGAAATTTGGGAAGAAATTAAAAAAATTAATTATGCCAATATTTAGGTGCTAATAAATATGTATACATGAAAAAATACGTGCAAAATGTTCGAGGTCGTCAACTTGTTTGAAAATTCGGTGATTTCCGGTACCAAGCCGTCAAAAAATGGCATCCGAATATGGTCTAATATGTTCTTAAAATAGTAATAGTTCCCGTTAACTCTGAAAGAACCTAAACATTTACCACAAATGACGCCATTGTCCTTTAAACCTTAACCACATTTAAGTAGAGTTAAAATTGAGTCATTACAACAAATGACCGTAAACTTTTTTCCTAGGGATTTTAAATATTTTTGCTTTTGTTGTTGTTATTATATTTATATTTTTATTTTTTGTATAAACATACTGTTGAAAACAAGACGGTTATTGAACAAACGTTGCTTAATTATTTGCCGAATGTTTATTCACTACAATATAAATTAAATAATTACAATTATAATATATTTAATAATTAATATTATAAAATAAGTTGCTTACAATTTTGTGTGTCACTCTCAAAAGTTTTCAACTAATGAAAATTATTAGACAACGTTTTCAATATAAATTTTAAAACAATTTTCAAAAAACAAAATATAAAGTACAATCATATACCAGAAAACATTTTAATAAATAACAAAATAACACATACATACATATTTATTAGCACCTAACTATTTGGCATAATTAATTTTTTTAATTTCTTCCCAAATTTCCTCAAACCCCAAAAATGATGGGTGTATGTAGAGTTAATTCCTTAACTGTACATATGTATGTATGTATGATTTAACACATATTTTTTTTTATTTTTATTTTAGGCTGCCATATTGCAACAAACATCGCAGTACATCTGTGAATTAGAAAATGAGAAAACTCAATTATTGGCACAAAATAGTCAATTAAAGCGACAATTGGGACAGCACGAAGCTGGTGGAGGAGGTAGTGGAAATGGGGATGGGAGCAGCAATGCTGAAAACTCAACGGGAGTAGCAGTTAAAAAGCGCAAACTAACCGATAACGTAGTTAATGCTCAAACTATAAGTGATTCGTCTGATGAGGGCCTAGGATCAATGTCCCCAGAACCAATGACATTATTAAACGCCGCTGGTGGTAATGCGGCAGTAAATAACAAGGCTCAAATCCTCTTGCAACAAAAGACAAAAGAAATGGTCGAATTAAAGGAGCAACTATACAAGGAAAGACGCCTGCGCACGATGCTGGAGGAAGAACTGCAAATGATTAAACGCCAATTATATTCCGTAGCTACCGCGCCGCAACCCTCCGCCGTCGAAGCAGATGATACAGATGGGGCAACGACAACTTACATTCCTCGTGAAGTTATTGAACATACCGGTAATTTGCTGCGTGATGAATGCGAAGAGTTTTCCTATGTGGAAATTGATGAATTAACTGGTCAACAGCAGGTGGTTGTTTGCTCCGCCATTGAGGAATTGGATAGTGAGGCTGCCGCTGCAGCTGCCGAGATCATCACAGAGGACAATGTTCACGAAGAAGTTGTACTGTCTTCGTCCTCCACAGAATCGGAGCAAGAGGTGGCTGTAAATGCTATAGCAAAGGCCTATGCTGAGGGCAATTCTCCTACTCCCGCCATGTTACAACCCATCTTGCAGGCAGCTATCAAGGCCACACCCAGAGTCGAGGTGGAACGCATAACGGATGCGGCACTGAAAAAAGTTAAAACGGAAAAAATTGAACAAACCAGTGGCTTGACACGTTCCCGTCAAAATCTCGAAACAATAGTTGAAGCCATACGTCATCTGGAGGGCGACCACTTATTTACCGATAGTAATGGTGAACAGCACAAAGTTTTGGTACAGACGCAAGCTGTAAGAGCTGTAGGTCAAGAATCTCCCTTGGCTTTGACCACCAAACAGCATGTCGTTGCTCAACGTAAAACATTGGCTGAACTGCGACCATTTCTACAACTAAAAGGCGGTAGCAAGCAAGTCACTATTGTTGGTGGCAGTGCAGCAGCCATGACATTGTCAAAAGCTGGCTCAGCCATAATACAAAAAGATAGTTCAAAGGCAACAACAGCGGCAGGAGGTTCAAGTAGTGGTGCACAAGTCACTTCGGTTGTTTCTCAAAATGTCACACCCACCGCCATTTTTAAAGTTCAAACGAATGCCGCTGGCGGCAGTACAACAATAACGAAAGTTTGCAATAACTTAAGCACTGTCGGCTCAAGCTCTGGTGGGAGCAGCGGTAATGTTACCATCAGTACCACGTCAGTAAAGCAATGTCGGCCTGGAGTTATTGTAGCTAAACAACTGTCTTGATTTCGCGGCCTCCAAACAACAAAACACCAACCACAGCAACAACAAACGCAAACACAACAACTGCATAACAAAAAAGTTGCTTTAAAAATTAATAATACAACCCTAAAACATCAAAATCATCGATACCATAAAGAATATTCAACAACGGATGACGAAAGCAGCGCCGAAGTCGACTGTTATCAGAATGATTGTGATGAAAGCAAACAGCAGGGCGGTATCGTAAAAAAATTAGGGAAATTTGAAAAAAAATTACAGGAATTAGTAGCAAATGAACAACCAATCCAATATTCGGACGAAGCAGCAGTATACGAAGAAATTGAAGAGGAGGATTGTGAAATTGAAAATAACATTTATGAAATAAATGATATTTTTGAACAAATTGAGGATGAATCTGATTTCGAAGCAACCACCACCACCAACAATAATAGTTCATCACATACACCACGACACTCTTCAGAAGCTTTGAATACGAAAAGCGAAAATTTTAAAAATACTTTCAAGTCGAATTTTCAATTCAATGAATCCAACAATAATATTATTGATAATAAAATTAGCAATTCTAATAATAGTAGTAATAATAATAATAATAATAAAAAACAGAATGAAAAACAAAGAAATACTACTTGTACAATTAAAAATAGTAAAAATAGTAATAATTTAATACAGTTTACACCACAAACCCAAACAAATGATATAACTGAAGATGAACTTGAAGTTGAAGAAACTGATAAAATGGAACACAATATTAATTTAAATTCAAACTTGGAAACACAAGAAGGCAAACAAAATCTATTGGGAAATAATTTCAATTTTAGTAATAAAACAATTGATAGTAATAAGAAGTTGTTTAATTATAATAATGATAATATAAATAACCATAACTATTTAAATAATAGCGATAAGACTAGTATTAATAAAAATGTAAATTTTTTAAATATTACTACGCCAAATTGCGGTAAAAACAAAAACCAACCAACAATTTCTGTTGTTACTACAAAAACACATAATAACAATAACAAGAATTCTAATACTATTTCTAACAGAACATCTACTACAACAAAAACAACAACAACTACTACTACTAATACAAATAATAATTATAATCCAATTACTCCTTTAATTAATCGTAATCGTAATTATATAAAAAATCATACAAAACAGAATCATAATGATAACAATAAAAAAATTATCCATAAAATAAATAATAATGTTAATAATAATTCAAATACAATATCGAAAATTTCAAATAATCTTGCTTCTCTTGTTATTCCTATTATTAAAAATGCAAAACCAAAAAAATTTATATGTAATTTATCATCATCCCCGCCACCATCAGCATTATCATTGTCATCCTCTTCCTCATCCTCCATGTTATTAAAAAAACCTCGCCATCAACAAAAATTATCAAGCTCCTTGATGAAGCAAAAACTGCTTCGAAATCGTTTCGTTTCAAAGTCTCCAAAAGATTAAAAGTAAAGTTACTTTGTATCACGTGTAAAATACATGCACACATACTGGAGTTTTTCTTTTCCCGGGAAAGCGGGAACAACTTTTCGATTTCCCGGGAATTCTCACCCAGTGCAAAACAATACAAAATATTTTTTAATTTATTTCAACAAAAAACTAATTTTAATTCATGAAATCAATTAAATAATAACGTTTTATAAACACATTAGTCAAAAAAAAAATAACATTTTAGTTCTTTATATAATAGTAATGCATATATTTTATGTATGTAAATGCAAATCCAAATGCATTAATATAACGCAAAAAAACATTATATTTGGATATTTGGAAATGGACTTTAGTACAGAATAAGCATTAATTAATAGAATCCCTCTTTTTACCAAAGAGAATCTGAAATTATTTTATAATTTTTCTTTTATTTCCTTGCGCATTTCTGTTTTTACTTTTATGACAATTTTTAGAATTAAAATTTGAACCGTCGCGTTCTGCTTCTGACAAATAAAGGCCTCTAAGTCTCAGCACACGTGTATTGTAAAGTTTTAGCTATTGTGCTAGTGCCATCACCTTATTATTGGACCATTGCGTTCATAAAGTGAATAACGAGATTTATCAAGGAATGTGTACATACAAACTAAATTTGCCAAAATAAAATAAAAAAATCCCAGGAATTCCCACACACATTTCTATGTAATTTTAAGTTTTTTATTATTCTTGAAAATAATCTCAAGCCCAGGAGCAATTAAAACAGTACACTGCAAAACAAATTATGATGCAAAATTTTTGGAAGTACATACATATTTCGTTATTTCGCATTACGCAACAGATTCGTAAAATGTACGAAATACACGAAAATGTATAACAAATATTTAGGGCGACTTTTTGAGTTGAAGATTAGAGCTTAATTTACCTTAATTTTCATTTGCAATTTTTGGGTAGTCGATTATATTGGTTTACGTGCTAGTTTAAGCGTCCAATCGTGGTGGTTTAATCTTACTTTACAAACACTTGTGAAACATTTAAATTTTTGTAAAAATTATATGATAAAATAATTTAAAACACATATGTAAATATATTGGGTGTTTTTTATTGAGGTATAGAACTTTAAGTTGGCATCACTTTTTTAACTGGCTGCCATTTTGTCAGCTGTCAAGTGATTAATATTTAGTTTGGTTTGCCATTTCATCATGAACAGGTTGACAAAAGAACAACGCTTGCAAATCGTGCAAATTTATTTCGAAAATAATGGTTCAGTTCGCGAAGTTTACCGCAAGCTCCGTCCATTTTATGGTCGACATAATCGTCCATCAGAGCAATTAATTCGGTTAACCATGGATCGTTTTCGCACTACGTTTACTCTATGTGATAATACGCATCCGCAGAGACGTCGAACAGTGCGCACCGAAGAAACAATTGCCGCTGTAGAGCAAAGTGTTGAAGAGGACCCGAATGAATCGATTCGCCACCGGAGACCGGTATAGAGCCATGATAACCGACTATTCTGTTCCCGAATTGGATGGCATGAATGTGGATGAGTTGTGGTTCCAACAAGACGGCGCTACATGTCACACAGCGCACGTCACAATCGATTTATTGAAGGAAACATTCGATGAGCGCATAATTTCGCGGAATGGACCTGTCAATTGGCCACCAAGATCGTGTGATTTGACACCATTGGATTATTTTCTTTGGGGATATGTGAAGTCGCTCGTCTACGCCAACAAACCAGAAACGTTAGGGGACTTGGAAGCCAACATTCGTGGCGTTATTGCCAACATACGGCCCCATATGCTCGAAAAAGTGGTTGAAAATTGGACCTGTAGAATTGGCTTTATTCGAGCCAGCCGCGACGGCCACATGCCCGAAATCATATTTAAACATTAATGGCATAAAATTATCCTTCCAATAAAGCCAAATTGATGGACATTAAAATGATTTTCTTGTGTTTTATTTCAATTCGAAGTTCTATACCTCTAAAAAACACCCTGTACATATGTATTTTGTATTATTTATATATTTCCTTTAACACGCGAAATATTTACTTATAAATAATAAAATATGACAGTTTCTACTTCTTCCAACAAAAAAATCAAAGTGTGTTGATAACATGTATGACTTTTGCATAGAAATTGTTGCCACTATTTTGTTTCTCAGTATGGTAATACTGCACATAACAAGAAGTTTAAACTACCACTCAAAAACATCAAACTCAATTATGTGAGATTAAGTTAATTTTTGGATTAGCTAATTAGAGAATTAAACTAATCTAAATCTCGAACCCAAAAAGTCGCCCTTAGTATCAAACCACACGTTTGCTTATCTTATACATACATATATAAATATGGCACACATTTTTTTGTCGTACACATCTTATCGTCCACGAACATTGGGGAAATATACATGGTTTTAAAGGTAGTTTTGTGTACATATGCACAATATAAACTTTTTTCAAAATTCTTAGCATTAAAAAGCTAAAACATCGTTTTAAATTTTCATAAAAAACAACTTTCTGTTTATTTTTTTATATTTTTTGCCAAAGCAAATTTGTTTGTTTTTTAAAATTGAATTTTTATTGACATAAGACAATATACATAGGCCTCACACCAGCTAAATAATAAAAATAATTCAATTCACAACTTTCTGTTTGTTTTTTTCTAGTATATGTAAATTAACATGCTTAACGAAAATTTATGTGCAAATAAAATAAGTGGAATGCCTTCAAATTCTTGTTTTTCCTTAGACATCGCTTACTTTAGAACCTTCATATTATCCTGTACATACATACATACATATTTCCATCAAATTTAAAATAATTTAATTAACATTTTTAATAGGCATTTATAGAATTTGTGATGCTAGCTTCCAAAACGTCAATTGCCTTGGCTTCGAATTTCATATCACCGCAGTGAAAAACATTGACAATACAAGTACATATTGAGTGAGAACGTCGCAAACAAGCAAATCAGTGCATCGGTTTCAAAGTTGATGCTTGTATCTTTACACGATATACAAAAATACGGCATCGTAAATGTACACAAACTTTCTATTGATACGTTTTGGAAGTAAGCATTGCTAAGACAAATCGACATTCTACTTGTCAGCTGATTGTACGTGGTGTATAGTGTTGCTAAATTTTTTAAGTATTTATAAGTTTCGTTGAAACTTTACTTTTTAATTTTCTCTATTTCACTATAAATTATCTGTTTGTAACATTAAATTAAACATACACACTTTAGATTTAGAAAATTTCGTGATGAAGTGAACATGCGAAGAATAATGCTGAAACCATTATTTATTTTTATTCTTTTGAAGAAATGTTTTTAAAGAAGAAGGTGCTTTTAGCACCGCCAAATGTAAAGATATGTATATGGATATACAAAATTTAATTTTTAAAACGGTTTAAGAGATACTCCAATCCATCTGATCTACGAAAATAGAATAAAACTCTCATGTATGGGAAGTCTATTTAGGGGCTGCTTGACCGCGTATAGAAGAAGGCGAAGAAGGTCATCGGTTATCTATATTTATTGATTTATTGGAGCACACCCATTTGTGGTCGCTTGGGTAATGAATCGCACTATGATCACATACTGCTAAATACTCGTAATATTCTAATTTTAGTTTTGTTTATAATAACAAAAATTAAACATTTTAAAAACTCCCGAATATATCTAGAGAAGATGCGATATCTTCTTACCGGCTGGACCGATTTTCTTAAAACCTGGCTAAGAATCCTCTCGATCAAGTCAAACTGAATGAAAAAAAAACTAAATGAAAATCGGTCAGGGTCAGAAACTGTTTTTTATTTTTTCGAGCAGAAATAAAAATCAGTTTCTGATTTTAGCAATTTATTTAAATTTCGTTTAGAATTTATGAATTAATTTTTTTTTTGAATAATTATTCGTATTCTTGTTCGCCAAATTCAGGCAATATTTTGGAACTTGATAATCGTTTCTATAAAATCCGAGGAGAAATAAAAAGCAGTTGCGCACAGTTTAAAAGTTTATTATCAAGTGAAGCCATTAATCAAAGAATAAGAATAGTAAAAAGAAATAAGATAAACATGGTAGTAAAATATTGGCATTGTCAGCACAGATGTATTTAAATGTAATTTAGTATCCAATACTCCTCAAAGCTAATATTTATAGTTCATTCCGATGTACATCATACGAATTATTTTAGTCCTAAGCCTAAAAGCTTACAAAAACTTTCGTGACTAATCTTCTGCAAATTCTTGGTCATTATATCTGCTATAATGTCCTTTGTGTTGCAATACTTTAAGTTTATTCGGCCTTTCACATAGAGATCTCTTACATGGTGATATTTGATATCTATGTGCTTACTGCGGGCGTGATAGATTGGGTTTCTGACCAGTTGCAGTGCTCCCATGTTGTCACATTGTATTTCTATGACCTCTTTGTTATGTAAACCAATTTCATTCAGTAATTTACTGATATATGTCGCTTCTTTGGCTGCCGAAGATAGTGCCATATATTCGGCTTCATTACTCGACAGAGCCATTGATTGTTGTTTGCGGCTTTCCCACGAAAATGCTGCACCTGCTAGGTGGAAGGTGTAGCCTGTATACGATTTGCGGTTGACTGCATCTCCACCCCAAATCCGCGTCGACATAACATCTAACTGGATTACCAGTTTTACAGTACTTAAGTTGCATATATTTTGTTTTATTTAAATATTTCAAAACTCTTTTTAATGCTGTATAATGTTCCATGTGTGGATCACTATTCTTTTGGGATAACTTTGCAACTGCATGTATGATATCAGGAATAGTATTCAAGCCAATATACATAAGAGACCCGATTAATGATTGGTATTCAACATGATCAACTCTTCTACATTCCTCGTCATCACACACGATTTGAAAATTTGGCTCTAAGGGTGTCGCCACTGTTCGACATGTATCCATACCATACCGCTTTAATACTTGCTCTATGTTCACCTTCTGACTAATTGCAACCGACCCGGTAGGTCCATCTCTTTTCACTTCAATGTTCAAGAAATGACTTACTGGACCTTTGTCCACAACCTGAATTCTTTTTGAAATTTCACGATTCATTCATTCATATCGTTTATATCTGAGCACGCTATTAACATATATTCTACATAGACTGCGATTATATTCATTTTGTTGTCAATTCTCTTTACATACAAACATGGTTCACTCTCACATGCATAAAAACCAATATCATTCAAAATAGAATTCAGCTTGCGGTTCCACTGGCGGCCTGACTGTTTGAGTCCGTACAAGGCTTTCTTTAACTTCTATACATAATGCGGTCGGCTCTTGTCCTGAAACTTTTCAAGTTGGTGAATCATCGTCTAAATGACTATTTAGATACGCAGTCGAGACATCCATTTGGTGTAAGTGTAACTCGTACTCAGCTGCTAGAGCAAACATCATTCTTATTGTCTCGTACCTTACGACAGGGGAAAACGTTTCGTCGTAATTAACTCCATACACCTGTGAGCATCCTTTGGCCACCAAACGAGCTTTAAATCTATCGATATCACCGTTTTTGTTCTTTTTCAACGAAAAAACCCATCGACAGGGATCGGGGACTTCTATGTTTTCGGAACACATAAACATGTTATATACCTTGCGAGGTCTACCAATTACACCATTGCGCTCTACTCTCGGTCTACCTGGTTTTCGTCTCACTTCTTCAAAGCCATGGAAATCATCTGCCGACTCATCATCACTCGCAACGCATATACCGGTTCCATCGTCTGTGGTTTCATTACTGCCGCCATCTACGTTCGATATTACATTATCTTCATACGCACCATCATTTTCCATTCTGTTCGTGTCTGGCACTATATTAACATCAACACAAGCGTTGTTATTTGTGTCTACAAAATAAACGTCTCTGCTTACGATCAGTTTTGCCGTAGACTTGTCATACAATCGATAAGCCTTGGATGTCTCGGAATAACCGACCATGATGTATTCGTTGCCTTTTGGTTTGAACTTACTACGTTGTTTCTTGTCCAGTGCTATAGCAACTGATCCAAACGTCTTCAAATGTTTGACTGCAGGCGTATGTCCAAACCAAACATTATATGGCGTTGTGTCATCCAATGCTTTCGTCGGAGATCGATTCCGCAAATATGCCGCGGTGTTAACTGCTTCGGCCCATAGGTTTTCAGCAAGATTTCCCCCAACCAACATACATCTTTCCATTTCAACTAGCGTGCGGTTGAATCTCTCCGCAACGCCATTTTGCTGGGGAGTATAGGGCACGGTTAACTGACGAACGATGCCATTTTCCTTCAAAAAGTTATCAAAAATTCTGTTCACAAACTCTGTGCCATTATCGGTGCGTAATATTTTAATTTTACGTTCAGTTTGTCGCTCAACCATACACTTAAATTTTTCAAAAACCTCCGATTTCTTTTTAAAAAGTATACAAACACGTAACGGCTCTTATCATCGATGAACGTAAGCATATACTTCGCACCACCACTGGAGGAGATGTTCATGGGACCGCACACATCGGAATGTATAATTTCCAGCAAATCATTTGCTCTATTTTTTGAGCAGTCAAATGGCCTAACAGTACATTTGCATTTCAAGCAGACGTAGCAGCTAATGTCTTGTGGAATTTTTAACTTCATCCCCTGTACCATGTCTTTGTCTATTAATTGCCGCAAACTGGCAAAGTTCATGTGGCCAAATCTCTCATGCAATTTCATCACCTCGTCCCCATGAAAAGAAACATTTATTATTTATGTTACTTAAAAATAGACCGCCAACCCTTTTAGCTTTCATTAAAACCTTACCGCCTTTAACCACCACTGCACCCTGACCATTAAATTTTACAACGCAGCCATTACTTACGGCTTTACCGACAGACACAAAATTGCACTGTAAATAGGGTACGTAGAGAACGTCTCTCAAAGTTATATCAAAATCTTTTATGTATACATCGCCTTTACCCTCTGTTCGAATTTTGTTGCCACCGGCAAGTATAATTTCCTCTATGATTCTTAAAAGTCTTGAACATATTTCGATCGCAACATAAATGTGCTGACGCTCCGCTGTCAACACACCAGAAATTCTGCCGCAGTGTATTTTCATTTGAAATAGAAAAAATGCGATGTTTTTCATTCTCTTTTGGGTCTGCTTTCACATTTTTTTCTTTGCACTGTGCTGCACAGTGACCGTTTCTGCCACAGTTAAAACATTTAAAATTTGATTTTCTACGACCGTTGCTGTTCCTGTTGTTGTACGCGTTTCGTTGACTTTGCTTTTTATCTTTATTCTCTTTTGCCATAAAAACTTGTACATTACTGTCCGCATGCGTATTTGCTTTTCGGCGCTCACCGTCTTCAATTAATTTAACTTTCAACGTAGATAAATTTGGAAGTTCATCTCTCTCGAGAGCCACCACCAGGTTTTCAAACGATTGTGGTAGACTAGCAAGCAACATAATAATGTACAGCTCCTCCTGGAGAGTGACGCCGGTTTCTGCCAACTTATCTACACACGAAGCAAAGTTGCATATGTATTGCTGAACACACTCGTCGTCTGACATACGCATTTGTAAAAGTTGCTTAAATAACGTGACCTTTCGTACGGGCCCCTTCCGGCGGTGTACCTCCTTTAAAGCATTCCAGGTATCTTTGGACGTTTCACAATTCTTTATGTGTGCTATTTGTATTGGTGTCGAACACAGTATTAGAGTGGCTGTTGCCTTCTCATCTTACCAACCCATTCTGCTACTTTTGCAGCATTTGTTGCACTTGGTTCAGGCTTTGTCAGGCTTCCTGACACAACAGACCACAAATCTTGATGTATAAGCACACTTTTTACCTGTAGACTCCAAGAGTCATAATTTGTGTCGTCTAATTTCTGTATGTTAAACATAGATGCCATTTCTGTTAAATTTAGTTAAATCTGTAAACCAATTAGCACTTATGTATGTATATGGCACTGGGCTCATAACCTGTTGGAACTTGATAATCGTTTCTATAAAATCCGAGGAAAAATAAAAAGCAGTTCCGCACAGTTTAAAGGTTTATTATCAAGTGAAGCCATTATTCAAAGAATAAGAATAGTAAAAAGAAATAAGATAAACATGGTAGTAAAATATTGGCATTGTCAGCACAGATGGGCCGACTTCCTAAACGCAAGTTGCAATTCACAATTTAATAAAATGCGTGTGCAATGCTAAGCATGTATTAAGAGCAAACTTGCGCTGCGTAGACATTTTTTGCATTTTATCGGCATTTAGGAACGTCGCTATGCAACTCATACATATGTTTGCCTACAAAATAAAAATGATGCACGATTTTGACAACTGATACTCATTAAAATGAGTTGCCAAACGATTAGGAACATTGGACATTGCCAGAAAGTTTACATATGCGTTTACGAAGTGTATGCATTGTAAATATGAATTGCAACTTGCGTTTAGGAAGTCAGCCATGTATTTAAATGTAATTTAGTATCCAATACAATATCGAATGCGAATATCTAAAAATGTCCGAATATTTGGCAATACGAATATTCGTGCATCATTAATACATACATGCATATGTAGCTAATACGATGAGATCAACCACCTGTGGAGCGCTGGCGACAAAAATATGGTGGACACCAAAGAGGTTCGAATCACTTCTTTTATCACTTTTATGATAAGGGTATCAAATGGAAGGGATTTTCGAAAATATTAACAAAAATGCCAAATTTATCACCTGACGCCTCCGCCATTTTTTCGTAGTACCAATGTACATACATACATACATGTATATAAAAATTAATTTTTACATTTAATGTAGAAATAAGAAGTTGATTTTTGCTTCTGCTTAAAGAAATTAATATCATGAGATAACTTTTATTTCTGATTTTTATTTCTGAATCAGAAAATTATTTTTATTTCTGCTCAAAAAAATAAAAATCAGAAAATAACGACTATCAGGCATGTTCTGAAATAACGGTGATTGCAAACCACAAGTGGTTTGGGTGTTCTGAAGAAGACTTCAACAGTTTTTCTTTAATCTATTACCAAACAGTCGTAGTCGTATTTGAAATACGCCAACCACGATAAGGCAGAATAATTCTATACCGCTACAACACCGTAAATACAAAAATTTGACTTAAGTTGGAAAATTTACATTGTGACGACCTTAAAAATTTTTATTTAGAGTGTTGTGACAACATTGAAAACAAGAGACGGAGGTCGGTGATTTGGCGTTATCATTTTAATGTTATGAGTACATTAAAATTTTGGTAAACGAATGTTGTACTGATGTTAGTTGTACCCGCAGACAATCGTAGCAACGTCGTGATGATTGTCTTTTTCTGCCTGGGTGGTTATTTACTGTCCACCATTTTTCTTCGTAACGACGTGCGTTATAGACGCCCATTCCGAAAACTCAAAAAATCTTTCGTTAACGTCCGCAGCAATTTAGCGTCAATCTGTTTGGCGTATGCCTCCCTCAGAGCTAATAGTACTTCGCTTGCTCGAGTGAAAATAGGTCTCGCATCTGGTTCCATGTGCACCTTCACCGGTGGGCCTATAAGCTTGCCAGCTGATTCTCCGAATACCGTCTCAAAACGCTCAATAACTTCTTTGAGCTGGCGGTTCTCGTTGGCACTAAGTATGCAGACATTTGATACTATGTTGTTAATTTGATTCAATGTTAAATACGTATTATCATATGCGAAGGTATTACCATCGGGAGGCGTAAATAAATCTACTAAATTAATATCACGTGCGAAATGCGATATCCATTCCCGTCCACAAATCGTATCAAATCAAAGTCGTTATCTACCTACATATAAATTCAATAAACGCGTAGTCTTGCCAATTGTTGCCTGTACTGCAGCTCTGCCAAATCAGTTAATTTTATGTCCGGTACAGGGAAGGAAAATGTCTTCTTGGATCTTGTACTAACTATGAAAACAAAATGTACTTTTTAGGCCACGACGGTACCATTTTTTAAATATTTATTAATAAAAATAGAAACGTAAAAAATGTGTATAAAAATTCAGTATATAACAAAAATTAACATAAAAAATATTAAATATTACCAGCCTTATTTATAAAAATTATTAAGTCTTTATAAAGGCCTTTTAAGAAAATTTTTTATGAAACTTTTTCTTAAAAAGCCTTTACAAAGCCTTAATAAGTTTTATAAATAAGGCTGTACATTTATAAAGGTAAATTAAAGAGAACATAGGCAAACTTAATGTTACCATATAATGAAACATTGACATTTTTAAATTGTAGCAAGTAACTCGCGGTAGTACCACGGTACCAACAAGGTCAAAAATTTACCATAAAAAGTACAATTGTACCATGATATTTCCATCCGTGGTCCGGTATAACTAACGAATTTTTTATCCGGCTTAATCAATTTCCATCCGCTCTTGATGGCGCACAAATTCCTCTTACTAATAATGCTACAAAGCGCCCCAGTGTCTAATTCCATTTGTACAGACTTACCATTAATTAAAACCTCTATGAGTTTGCGATCTACTGCCTTCAGTTTTCCTGCCCTGTCAATTTGGTTCAGCTGTTCCATTCACCCTTATTCCAGTTGTCGACATCGTCGTCACTTTAACACAATACCATAAAATTGGGGCTTGTATACCCGTTGTCGAAAACAACTGACTCCTGTTGGCAGGTTTATGCTATTTTCCAGGCCTTAGGGAACGGAAATAAATTGTCAGTAGCACAAAATTGTTCTCGAGAGCGAGCAAACAATCCCCAATTTTTTGGTATTGTGTTAAAGTGACGTCGATGTCGACAACTGGAATAAGGGTGATTAGCTCATGCTCCTCCTCTACATTTGATACTCGACTGGCCTTATTACATTACATGCCTTGGCTATATGGCCCACTTTAATGCAAGCGAATTGCTTTTTTGGATTTGCAATCCGCTCTAGTGTGATTTCCCCCACAACCACAACATTCAACATTCTTCTTAGACTCGTAATTTTTACCTTTTTTCTTAACCGGCACGAATCCCAATTTGCATGCCTGTTCTCTATTAGGAATATCATTAGTATTCACTTCCTTTGTTGCGTGGTGTGTCAGCACTCTGCTGTATGCAAGCATATACGCCTCTGCAAATGTTGCCGGGTTTTTGCCATTAACTCGTCACTAATTGCCACTGACTCTAGTGCTAACAGAAGACCCCCATACTCGCAAAAACCAGCTCCGTTTTAATCGCAAAGTAGATAGAATTTGCAATTGACTGACCCGGTTCTTTTTGTAATGCTCTGAATTTCACGCTTTATGCGTATTTATTCCGCTTACCATCAAAATGGATAATAAGCGCGTTTCGCATTGCATCCGCCAGCATACTTGCACTAGCTCGTGCTTAAAAAAAAATTAAGTAAACGAATGACAGTAATCATTAGTGTTGTTGAGGGATGTAAAATATGTAAGTACCCACGGGTACATAAATAAGTGTTTGGTACGTTAGACATATCACCACTTTTGAGTATTGTATTGTGCCGTTTTTTTTAGGTGTGTGCTACCCAAAGAATAAGTTACATTTATTCTCTGTGCTAAATACAAAATTTTTTAAAAAAGTTTTTATCATTATTTATGTGGTATATCAGCTTTCATTATATTTACTTGCTGAAAATATATTGAATGTTAATTGAATTATTTGTCACTTAGTATGTATGTATTTTATTATTATTATTAATGAATGAAAATAAAAACTTTTCACTTTTGATTGAACCAACAAACAGCAAACATGTTTTAAGTCGTTTCATTGGCGACGAGAAAAAAAATTAATTAAATGTCTGTGTTGTGATGTATATTAGTTTTGAAAAAATTGCCTGTGGATATAGCCAGCAGTTCAACAGCAGCACAAATCAAAGTGCCAACTTTTGACCATGAAATTAATACCTGGAGTATATTTGAAAAAAAGTTGGAGCAGTTCTTTATTGCGACATTGATTACGGATGGAAACCGGAAAAAGGCTATTTTATTAACTGCAATATCTGACAACGTTTACACGCTTTTGGAAAATCTTTTATCGCCAGATAAGTTAGAAAATGTTTCATTAGACCGATGTTTAGAAGCTATGCGAGGTCATTTTCAACCAGCAACGTCTGCCTTTTTAGAACGTTTTAAGTTTTATAGTGCTACAAAAAATTCAAATGAGTCTGTTAAGGAATGGGCGGCACGGGTACGAGCATTAGCTGTAAAATGTGAATTTGGTGAGTCTTTAAACATGGTATTGGGAGACAAATTCGTTATGGGATTGGAAAAAGGTCCAGTTCGTGACAAAATATTTTTGGAAAAAATTTCCTCGAACCTTGAGAAAGTTGTAGAAATCGAAAATACAGTTGATTATATACAACAGCATAAAGAAAACACCATGATGAGGTTGCACAAAAATAAAAAGAAACATGGAGTGCAACGTCAGACGAATGGTAAGTCACAAGGACGACAGATCTTTCAGCAACAATCATGTGAAGTTTGTGGGTTTAAGAATCACAGCCAAAATAATTGCAAATAAAAAAATTATAAAAGCAATATATGCAAACGCAGAGGTCATTTAAAAAACATCTGCACACAAAAAGTAGAAAATGTAAATTTTGTTGATAGTTCAGAGATGAGTTTATTTGCATTAAATAGTTCAACAGATAGTCCTATTGAAGTCAAAGTTTACATTAGGGGTAAACTTTTTAAAATGCAACTAGACACAGGCTCTGAAAATAATGTAATTTCATATACATAATTTTTGTAAACACAATTTCAACAATCACCAAATTACGAAGATAAGTACATTGTTGAAGGCGTGCAATGGTACTAACATTGTTGTAAAATTAGTACTTGTGATGTCAATATTCGTTTTAAAAATCAAAATAAGATTATAACGTTTACGATCATAGAGAACGGTACCCCACCACTGTTTGGTCGAAAGTTTTTGAAAATATTTAAGGAGGACAACGGGAATTTTTTGATAAAAAAAATATAAAAATTTATTTCACGGCTCGTTGGGTTTGTTAAAAAAAAAGTCAATCACATTACATGTAAAAGACAGTGCACATCCAAAGTTTTTCAGACCACGACCTTTGCCTTTGTCTATAAAGAGAAAAGTGGAAGCCGAGTTAGATAATCTAGTGTCATTAGGAGTGTTAGAACCTGTTAAATATTCCGAATGGGGTACACCGATAGTGCCCATAATAAAATAGAATGGGAGGACTTTAAAGTTACACTAAACCCACAATAGAATGTTGAAAGGTACCCATTACCTAGAATAGAAGAAACTTTCGCCAAATTACATGGCGGTGTAGAGTTTGTAAAGCTTGATTTAAGTACTGCATATCAGCAAATAGAACTTGATAGGGAATCGAGAAAATTCACAACGATTTCTACTTCTAGGGGCTTATTTCAATACACCAGATTGATATATGGGTTGACATCAGCACCTGCAATTTTTCAGAAAATAATGGATTCTTTACTTGCAGGATTAGAAGGTGTCGTAGTGTTTCTTGACGATATTTTAATCGCAGCACCTAATGGAAAACTCATATTACAAAGAGCAGAAACAGTTCTAAAATTACTAAATAATGCTGGTTTTAAATTATCTAAGGAAAAGTGTGAATTCTTTTGTGAAAGCATTAATTATTTTGAACATGTGATCGATAGAAAAGGGCTTCATATGAATCCAGAGAAGCTAAGAGAGATACTAAATATGAAGGCTCCATCAAACGTAAAAGAACTTCAAGTTTTTTTGGGAGTTATTAATTTTTATAGAAGATTTTTACCTAATGTATCAACTATTAGAAGAACCGTATATTTGGTCAGAAAAATGTTCACAATCAGTTGAAGAATTGAAAAAACATTTGATTTCTAATAATTGCCTAGCTCATTTTAATCCTGATCCTGACAACAGAACAAAAAATACAGTAGATGCTAGTCCTGTAGATGTTGGGGCTGTATTATCACAAATTGACAGTCATGGAAACGAAAGGCCAATTGAATTTGCACCTAAGTCTCTCTCTGAAGCAGAAAAAAGGTACTCGCAAATAGATCGTGAGGCAGTTGCAATTTTTTTTTGGTATTAAAAAGTTTCATCAGTATGTTTATGGAAGACATTTCACTTTAGTAACTGATAATAAACCATTACAACATATATTCAGTCCGAAAAAGGAATTCCCGAAATGGCATCAAATAGATTGCAACGCATTGCATTATTTTTATCGGGATATGAGTTTGATATTTGTCATGTGAATACGAAAAATAACATTGAGGATTATTTTTCAAGATTTCCAACGGGATGTAGTTCAGATAAGGAAGAGTTTTGTGATAATGTCTTTTTAAATTTTTTCAAAGAGGTTACAGGGTCCAATGGAATGCTTAATTTAGAGAAAATTAAAATGGAAACGAAAAATGATGAACTACTACAGAAAGTAGCTGAAATGTTGAAAATAGGTTGGCCAGATAAAAATAAAGATGCTGATTTATTTCCCTACTTTATTAGAAGAACTGAAGTATCGGAAGAATCAGGCTGTCTGTTTTGGGGATTTAGGGTAATTGTTCCAAAGAATTTACAGGTAGATACAGTTAAATTTTTACATGACACTCAAATGGGCATAAGTAAAATGAAAGCTATGGCTAGAGAATGTAGTTGGTGGCCCGAACAAGGAAAGGATTTAGAAAGAGCAGTACAGATTTGTGAGCCATGCTTGTTAACTAGATCAAGTCCACAACAGAATGAATTGCTGACATGGAAAAGATCCCAAGAAGTGTGGTCAAGAATTCATATAGATTTTTTTGGACCTTTTATGAAGCGTTGGGGTCTAATAATTGTTAATAGTACTAGCAAATGGTTAGAATGTGTTGACATGGGAACAAATACAACCAGTAGTGCTGTCATATCTGTTTTAAGAGAAATGTTTGCTAGATTTGGATTACCTAAAATAGTTGTTTCCGATAATTTGTTTCATCCCAATTTGAAAATTTCTTAGCTTTAAGGAAAATCCATATGGCCTTATTAATATCGCTTATGAATGGTTTTTCCGAGGCACTCGGCTATGATAACCTCCACTTCCCGATACACGGCGTAGTGTTTCTGGATAAAGATTGGCAATCAACATTTTTTCTATGCCTTTTTGCTATGTATATCAACAGCAGTTGTCCTGGAATTTTTATCAAGTTCTTCCAACATGTGTAGTTTTATACGTCGAGTAATTTTTTGCGAACGGCCACTTCTTGACCAACTATTAGCACTATTGTTCTTTTTATAACTTCTTATAACGGTTTGTATACTAGACTTTTACCGCCCAACAATTTCAGAAATTTCACGCAACGATCTTACATTCTTTTGATGCTGAACACTCAGATTTCTAATATCTAATCTTATTTCTTTAACTTTTGGACACATTATTATTAAAAATTAAGAACAACTGATTACAAACATTTTCAATTATTAACTATGAGACATGAAGCATTGCACCGTAGTGGAAAAACATGTGTAAGTTCTATTCTTGGAAAAGTGTTGTTGACCAACTTGGGGAGTATGTTTACTTTTCTGTGCAGTAAAATTATATTTTCTTGAAATTATTAATAAATATATTTTTTTCAAAAATTTTTTTTTTGATAAAAGTTTTATTTTTTACAAGAAATGATAAAATGTAGTTTTTGTTGATAGAAAATTTAAACTTTTTCTTAAAATGGATTTTTCAGGGACGTATGTAGAGTTTTCTGTGCCATTGTTTTTTCTTTAAAAAATTATACATTTTAATGTTTAAAACCAATGAAAGTCATTTGATGCAATAAAAAAATGCATTTCAGCTAAAAAAATTAACAAGTGCATTAATTAGGCATGTCTTGAAAATCCTTGAAGGATACAAAAACGGAAAAAACTAAACATTGATTATAGTTTCCTACAATTTCGAGCTCATATATTTCAAATATGAAGAAAAAATTCCCAGTACTTTAGCGTCAGGTCTGAAAAGGATATAGGGCATGTAATTTTAAGGTCACTTAGCTGAACATTTTGAAACTTGTTCGAAATTTAAATGGATTAAATTTCTTGGTTTTGAAAGTTCATTATTTCTGGCATTTTGTGGCATGTCAAAATTTCGTGATTGTGTAGTAAAAGTGTTTTGTCTTGATTGTGGAGGATTTGACCGACCCGGATTTTTTATTAAAATTCTCTTGGCGACCCAATTGAACATTATTGGGTTGTCGCGAGTTTACACTTTGCTGTGAATAGTTAAAACTAGTTTTCTTCAATATCGGTTATTATAATCAAATGAAAGTCCGGTAAATTTCAAATAACCATTTTATTTTATTATTGTATAAGCTTCTGTCATAGTTATTGGCTTTCTAGCTGTTATGATGCCCTTAGATTTTGGCTCCGGTAGATTTTGTTTGAAGGCTTCTAGCACCAAATTTTTATTCCTCTGTCTTTACTACTGTTAATTCGTCATTTAACAAATACGAATTATTAAGTGTAACCAAAAGCTGATTCAGTGTATTATAAAAGTTTTCTATGCCATTGGTAAAACGACATTATGTGATTTCATCAAGAATTCTATCTTTAGGTGTGTATTCACCCTGCTCTCCTTTAAACAGTTGTTGTTTTTAATTTAAACAAGTTCGTATTTGCCCGTTTCTTGTGAGCGAATCTGGCTTTTCCTACTAGTCGATCTTCTATGTACCAATAGAATTCTTTAACTGCTCAAGTTAATGCTTTTTTTTCAAGTTATAACATTATTGTTAGTGCCTTTGTTTTAACAACTCAGTTATAACTTCAAGTTATAGCAAAATTGCATGTCAGGTGGAGACTTAGAGTAATGATGAATTGACGTTTCTTTACTGCTACTGCTCTTGCTAATGATTAAAATGACGAACAGTTGTATTTTGGTAACACGATCGTTCAATTCACAGGATCTCTTTGCATAATAGACTTTTTCCACTTTCTTACATATGTAGGTATTTCTTTTACGATTGTCACTTGCAAAATTTTTTATTTTTTTAATTTTCTTTTTTATTTATAAAATTGTTTTTTTTTATTTTCTTTATTTTATAACTTATACAAAAAAAATTCTTTAGCCGACTGCGCCAATAATAAAAAATACTCGTACACAAAAAAACTAATTTTTCATTTCAAACACAAAATTCTATGAATCAAATATTATTTTTTTCAATTTAGGTCCTACAAAGAAATTTGTAAATTTAAATGCAAAATTTTTTATTAATTTGTTTGAAGATTTTTTCAATCAACAAATTGTCTAATTCAACAAAAAAATTTAACGAAAATAAAAAGCAAATAAAACAAATAAGTGTTCTGTACAGTATGCAATTTCTATATGGGAACATAAATCTTCTCTTAACAATTTTGTTACAAATACTGTTTTTTGTTTTCCTTAAAACAAAATTTTTTTACTGGAAGAGTAAAAAATATTTATTGAAACTAAATTTATGCCCCTATTACGGTTTACAACCCAACTAAGTTTAGTTGAAATTGTAACAGCTTAATCTTAACAGGCATGTTCTGTAAATCACAAGGTTTCAAATCACTTTGTGATTTTGTGTGATTTGATGGTGTTCTGAAAATCACAAAAGTTTTAACTTTTCGGTGTGATTTTAGCCTTCCAAAAACCACAAGAAAACAGCTGATGTTTTGTTTTGTAAATGCAAAATCACAAATTCAAATCACAAAGCAAATAACAACATTTCTTGCAAAAAAAGTGTCTTTAATTTTTTCATAATTTTATAAATTCTTTCATAGAAAATTATTCATTTTACTTTAAAAACAATAAAAAAAGATATTAAGTTATTCAGTTAATTAGTTTATTTCGAATTTCAAGATAAAGTGATTGAAAAAATAACCAAGTGATTTCAAATCGGCAGGCATTTAGCTGACCGGTTTAAAATCACAAAAATTCAAAAAGTTTTGTGTGCAGAACACCTTTCTTGTGATTTCAAATCACTTTCACAAAAGGTGATTTTCAGAACATGCCTGTTAAAACAACTTAACTGTTTTTAGGCATTATGAATTAAAACTATATAGTTTTATTTGTATTCGAAACAATGCTCGAAAAGGAAAGGTTTTAATCTGTGCTATGTTTTTTGGAACCATAGTATCCATCACAAAATATTTTCCATAGTTTTAGTTTCGGCCTTGTATTTTTTTTTAGAATTTATGTTTAATGCACGTGGCAACAATATTGGTTAACAAATGGGATTGGTTGGCGTCTGAAATAATGAAGCAAAGCTAATACAATACTCGAAATAAAAACCAAAATACAACTGTTAAAAATCAGTTGTCTCATGGTGAAAAAAGTTGTAATCCATAATACAAATTTTACAACTGCAACTAAACTATCCATTTAGTTGTAAATCATAATAGGGGCCTTAATTTCACACAAACGTTTGTTTGAAAATTTGTTAGGAATAATATTTTCTGTGTACAATAGTTTTCATTTTAAAAGTTTATTAAAAACTGAATATTCTTATTCAGCTCATCATGTATCCTAACGAAAATTTTATTCAGTTCGTTCGCTCGGAATACCATTGCCCCACTTCTGCTATCTGTCAGTATGGCTATTTTACAAAAACCAGATTCCCTTCCGAATCTTATTGCTTGTTTTATCTTCAATAGCTCTACTGCCATTGATGAACATCTTTTCGACAGCCTGAATCTTTTTATGGTGCCAGTTTTCGGGTAGACAAAGGCGCCCCCTGCTCGATCTTCTCTAATGGAATCATGCGAGAAAATTATTTCACAGCCTCTACTTAAGAGTTCGTTCTTTTTTGCCGGTAAGTTTGGAATAATATTTCTTTGTGTATATTTTTCTTCGAGTTTTGGTAGAAATTTTCAAAAACTTTCAATTTGTTTGATTATTTCATATTTAGTTTTTTTTAAGCCGTTCAGGATATTTGCAAATTTGTTATATATTTTGCTGTAACTTGTATTAATTTGACTGATCATTTCTCGCAGGGTGTTGGCCAGCGGCATATCCAAATGGATGGAATATCTTGGTCAAGTCCTTTCCGGTCGCTAACTGTAGTCTGTATTTTGGCGGCAGTTCGCCTGCCATATGGTAGAACATGTGAATGGTCATGGATTTCATCAAGACTAAGAATCTTATGTGTCTGTTTGCATTTACCTGAAACTTGAACAAAGAGCTTTTTGATATATTAGCAAAAGATGACGCTGCGTACTCCATTTGTGATCGGGCATAAGTTTTATAAATCTGTATTGCTCTTGAGGGGTGTACCCCACTCAAGAGATTCAGAAAACCACAAGTTCTGTCAATTTCGTAATTATCTGGTTCACATGCGACTACGGAGTTGTTCCTCGATATAAATCGATATAATTTCATCTCTCTGACCTCTTCTAGTGTACTGCCATTCAGGTTAATATTTTCTCTAAAATTCCTTGCACCAAAGGCACTACCGGTTGTTTTATTCGAATTCACCCTCATGTTAAGAGTTCTACCAATCTCCACGAAATTGTCCAGTCTGCCCTGTAGGTGGTCGAGAGCCTCAGCCCATGTTGTGTCGTACGCCAAAATAAAAAAATCGTCGGCGAATTAAAATAGGGAATTTTCGTCTTCTATTTGCTGCAGTGAAATTGTGTATAAGTTGAAAAGAAGTGGGCTTAGGCAACTACCCTGGGCCAGGCCCTTGCATCATTTTATTTCAGCATCCTGCAGTGAGAGTGTCCGATTTTCCAAGAAGGATGCTAACCAATTAATAAATTTTCTGTTGAAACCCATACCCAATAGTATCTGTTCCAGTGTCCATATATTTACATTGTCATATGCCTTTTCAATGTCATACGTGTCGCCAGCACATTTTTCCCCTTCATTTTTAGGTCTTGTATTGTGTTTATCAGGTCGTTGATGCATATAGATCTTTCTGGTAAAATTTAATTCTTTCACAGCGGGTTTGATCATAACTTCGATACATTTGAGAAAAATTGGGAGCAAACAAATTGGTCTGAAATCAGCAATGTTTATAGAATCTTCCTTTTTCCTGATGGCGTGTATCTTTATCCTGCTCCATATTTCTGAAAATATCTGAAATATCTAAATATTTATATTATATAATGCAGTAGCGAAAGTATTAATATTTATTTTCTTAAATGTTTTGTTTTCATGTGTATTTAAATAGCAAGATGAACATATTTCATTCAGTAAAAAAGTAATAGACATTTACAGTAACAACAATTGTTCAATTATTTCCTTTTCAATCATCTTCCGGTTCTCATTAACAAATGTCCTGTGCACGCTCGTGAAGCATAATCCGAAAAGCCTTTCCTCTCATATCGTGCTCCTCAACTACGTGTACTAAAGGAATTATTACTTTACATTAATTGTATCAATTAGAATTTTTCACTACATATTGTCTTTTGTTTTTCTTAAAAAAACAAACTATTTAGTGGAATAGTAAAATATATTTACTCTATCAAAATTTTATTTCAAACAAACTTTTGTTTGAAAATTTTTCGGGAATAATTTTTTTCTGTGAACGCTCCACAGTCTCTTTTGTGCATGGTAAGGCACTCAAACTGGAAATATATTTCTTTATCGGTAGAAATTCGTTTGTGTCCTTAAATAGGTCAATAATTTGAATTCTCAAGACTTGTTCGCACAAATTCTTTTCCTTCCACAGATTGTAACAAAGAATCAATTCACCACCGATATCCAGACCATATATCTTTTGGAAATGCTTTGAGTTGTTATATACCTCTTCACTAGAGTATTTAACCATATGCAATGGGTTCGAAAATCGTACTTGAAAAGATGTTAGTGAATCGATATACGGTATAATTAAAGATCGTCGACAGTGTTCATTTTCATTGGAAGCAGAAGGGGGTGGCTACGCCCATGGTCTCCACCAATTATAGTACGTTTTTTCGTGCCTTCAAAAAATTTTATTGTTCTTTCCAAAATAAACTCAAATTTGTTCAAGTTTGTGTCCGGTGGGCAGTAAGCGCATATAATGTTGAAGTTTACCTTCTAATTCAATGTGGTAATGACAACAACCTCGCCATCCGTGTTTATATTATTAATGTCATATCTGATGTTCTTTCTTAGTTATAAACCAACTCCTCCGTAACGATCCCCACGATATTAAAATTCATTAGGGTAGTATTTCTTTTGTCCTTCAACCATTGTAGTGAAAATGCGCAATATATAAGTCATGTGTCACTCAACAGGTTATTTACCTGCACATACCATGGAATCGTATTATTAGCTGACTTACTTAAAGTACAGGTTATTTACCTGCAAATACTTAGGAGTCATATTATTGGCAAGTAATTGGGTATTCTCTCTACACATCCATATTTGCTTAGGTTTAAGTTTTATTGTTCAAGTATTAACTATAAGTATTTTAATTTTTAGATGATAAGAGACAGTAGTAAACAGACAAGTAAATAAATGAGTTGAAACAACTTAACATGGCGACCGTGACCGCGAAGACTGCGAAATAATAAAAATTAGAAGTGACTAAATAAAAAACTGGCTTAAACTATTGAAAACAAACATAAGATAAGTGAAATAAGTGAGAAAAAATAAAATTTTTAATAACAATGGGCTGGTGGACAAAAATCCTCCAAACAGTATCTGTACTCTTTGCAGGATACGAGGTAGGAAAAAACCTAAATGAAGAGGAAAGTAGTGAAAATAAACAAGTAATAATTAAAGTAAACCAAGATGAACAAACCAACACACATCTAATTATCGAAATAACGTTGGGAGCACTGTTACTAATAGCCGTAATCTCAATATTGTTAAAAAAATTACTAAAAACAGCAATAAACAATCTTCCCCAGACCCGAATATAAGATCAATTACAAACAAAAAAAAAATTATTTTACAAACAATCAATTGTGTCAGTGTTAATGTGCAACACACCATCTCGTATACATAATCATCATCTATCTACACTTAACTTCTGGACAACACACCACCTTATTTCTACAATCATCATAAAAACATAAAAACATTAAACTTTAATATAAAAAAAGCTAACACAAGTTAAAGTGATGACGATTCATTTTTGTTAAAGTGCAAAAACTGAAAATTGGAAACAAACAACAAGTACATAAATTCAAAAAAAAAAACAATATGAAACAATTACAGCTATTAACTTAAACCTATTGAAAAAATAAATCAACAAAAGAGTTCAAATAACAAAGTTCGATGGACATAAAATATAATAAAAAGCGTTTTTTTTTTACGGAAGACTTGATGAAAATCATTAAAAACAAAAAAAAAATCTCCTGGATTTTAAAAACAACGTCAAGTTAAAATGGTGTGGTGGGAACAAATTTTTATCAACTATTCCACTCCTGGTCGCAGGTTACGAAGTCGGACCAAGCTGATGAAAGCCAGAAGTGTTGCCCAACAACAACATATATAACAACTATAATTCATCTGTAAACACTATCAGTATATTGTAAGTTTATTTTTAAAATGTCTAAAATTATAAATAAAATAAATAATTGTAAATTTTAAATATATGTACGTATTATGCAATGGGAAAATATCATAGACAGTCTAAGCCCTTTTCAAATTAAGTTTGAACAATCATATAAATGTTTAAACCAAAATCGGACAATAAAACAAGATACCTTAGACAAACACGCACAAAATTTAATTGAAAACTATAATTCAATTAGGGCAACATTACATAGAAACTACGACAGATACACTACCCCACACAAAGAAAAAGCGAACGAGATCTTTCTGACGTTAAGAGATAAATTGATAAAAGTCTTTCATCGACATAATATTAATACTAAGGTACCGCTCGCATTAGGATTTGAGGTAGTTAGGGAAATTACTGAAACAGAAGAAAACGAAGATTTTAAAACGGAAACAAACATGACACGAACAGAAGACGACATTATAGACAAGACAACTAAAATTGTCCCTGTATTTGACGGTAACGTTAATGAACTGCAAAGTTTTCTTGACGCGTTGACTCTGATTGACAGAATTAAAGAAACACACGAGGTAGTCGCTATAGAGGTAATTAAAACGAAACTGAAAGGCCAGGCAAGAAACTTAATTACAGATGAAAACTCTATTCAGGCTATTAAAAGTAGACTACAGACTTCCATAAAGGGTGAATCGTCGGAATTATTATGTTCGAAGTTAATGAACATAAAACAAAATTCAAAATCAGCTACCGCATATGCGGATGAGATCCAAGAGATTACGAAGAAACTAGGTGGGGCCTATATAAGAGAAGGCTACCCTCAAGATATTGCTGATAAATTAATAAGACAAAATACGGCTAAAGCCATTTCGCGAAACGCCTCAAATGATGAGGTAAAACTTATCATTAAAACTGGAAACTTCTCGTCCTTGAATGAAGTCGTTTCGAAATTCGTAGAAGCTAGTACCGAAGCTTCAACTTCAAATTCTGCAGTTTTCTACTTTAAACGCCGTGGATCTGGTAATTTCAATAACAGATTCAATAATTATCGCATGCGCGGCCAAGGCTGGCGTTCGAACAATAACTTTAATCACAACAGGTATAATAATAACAATTTTAATAATAATAATTGGCGACGTGGAAGCCAAAATAATAACTTTAGAAACCAGGCCAACCGTCCACCGAATAGAGGTCGCATAAGATTGGCACATGAAGTCTCGGAAAACGAGATTTCCCCCCAAAACGAGGGGGGCCATCATCAAAACTAGCATTTAGTACTGTATCAATATTCCACTTGAACCTCAACTTAAGTAGTTTTATTGAGATTCATCTATCAACAAATGAATATATAAATACATTTCTTGTAGACACCGGAGCAGATGTCTCATTAATCAAAATCAGTACGCTTAATTCATTGAAATTTAACGTGAAAGACATTATTCAAATATCTGGAATAGGAAAAGGAAATATTTTATCCTTGGGAACGGTTCAAATTGATTTAATAGTGAGAAAATTTTTGATTCCTCATAAATTTCACGTAGTTTCGGATACATTCCCAATGCCATTTCAAGGTATATTGGGCCTAGATTTCTTAAAAACATATAATGCTATTATTCAATATGGACATGATATAAACTCGAATTTACTTTCATTGAGACCATCTAATCTAAGTAACCCTATAGATATTCCGTTACTTGAAAGTCTAAATGATGGTCATATAACACTACCAGCTCGAGCCGAGGTTTTCAGAGCCATAAAAATTGACAACGACGTTTCTGATTTGGTGGTTCCAAGTCAAACAATTGAAGATGGAGTGTATGTAGCGGGATGCATAATATCCAGAAAATTTCCTTACGTAAGAATAGTGAACACAAATTGTGAGAATAAATTTTTAAACAATGTATCAATTGATTATGAGAAATTGTCTGATTATGAAGTTCTTGATATGACCAATGTCGATAAAATAAGAACACAGAAGATTTTAGGCAGATTGAGAAAAAATTTCCCTGAGATAGCTAAATCGGAATTGCTTGAACTATGTTCCAAATATATTGATATTTTTGCTTTGGAAAGTGACAAAATAAGTACAAACAATTTCTACACACAGAAATTAAGAGTGTCAGACCACGATCCAGTGTACATTAAAAACTATCGTACACCACACTCCCAAAAGGAAGAAATAGCGAGGCAAGTTGAAAAGCTTCAGCGGGATGATATCGTCGAACCATCTGCTTCCAACTATAATAGCCCCATTATGCTGGTACCAAAGAAAGCATTGCCAAATAACCCTAACAAGCGATGGCGTTTAGTAGTTGATTACCGACAAATTAATAAAAAGTTAACAGCAGATAAATTTCCACTGCCCAGAATAGAGGATATTTTGGACCAGTTGGGTAGAGCAAAATTTTTCTGTTGTCTGGATCTAACTTCTGGATTTCATCAGATAGCATTAGATGAAAAATCAAGAGACATTACTTCCTTTTCGACGGAGAATGGTTCATTTCGTTTCACGCGTTTACCATATGGCTTGAAAGTTGCTCCAAATTCTTTCCAAAGGATGATGAATTTGGCTTTTACAGGTTTAACACCTTCTAAGGCCTTTATTTATATGGATGATGTCATTGTGACAGGATGCTCAGTAAAGCATATGCTTAAGAATTTGGAAACAGTTTTTCAAAGATGCAGGGAATGCAACTTAAAATTACATCCGGACAAATGTAACTTTTTCAGATCTGAGGTTACATATTTGGGTCATAGGTGTACTGACAAAGGTATTTTACCAGATAGTAGCAAATATGATTCAGTTAAAAACTATCCCAGACCGACGAATGGCGATGAAGTTCGCCGATTTGTAGCTTTCTGTAATTATTACAGACGTTTCGTACCAAATTTTGCATACTATTCTGTGCATTTAACTAGACTAACTAGAAAGAAAGAACCTTTTATATGGACTGAAGATTGTGAACAGGCTTTTCAGAGTCTTAAGACTGCATTAACATCCCCACAAATCCTTCAATATCCTGTTTTTGACAAACCTTTTTATATAACCACCGATGCAAGTAAAATCGCCTGCGGTGCAATATTATCCCAGGACAAAGATGGTATACAGTTGCCGATTGCTTATGCGTCACGTGCACTAACCAAGGGAGAATCGAACAAAGCGCCAATAGAACAGGAATTAATTGCTATACAATGGGCAATTAATCACTTTCGACCATACGTGTATGGTAACAAATTTATTGTGCGTACTGATCATAAACCATTGACATACTTATATTCTTTAAAAAATCCATCTAGTAGATTAACAAGAATACGTATGGATCTGGAGGAATATGATTTTGTTATAGAACACATTAGAGGAAAAGACAATTCAGGAGCGGACGCGCTATCTCGAATTGACTTTAGTGATATTAAATCAATCCCTTCTAGCAACAATGTTCTAATGGTAACAACACGAGCTCAGTCAGGAAACAGGAATAAAAATAAAATTCAGAAAACGAATAATCAAATGATTCACGAAAAGCCCAAAGTTTTTGAAACTATCGGGTTTGATTGCGTAAAGAAATGGGTAAGGCTTAGAATGGATACTAACGGAAAAATACCTATTATTTCTTTTAAAAGAGGCAAACAAGTGCTAGCACCTAAAGTTAATATAGGAAATATTATTGCTAATGGAAACATTGATTTAGATCAATTTTTTCCAATTCTTGAAAGAGAAGCAATAATTAGAAATTTAAACAAAATTCAAATTAATCTAAATGATCATTTATTTAGCCTCGTAACTATAGAACAATTCAAACAAAAAGCAAATCAGCATATAAATAAATTACAAATAGCGCTCACACCCAGAATAAGCATCGTATCAGATAGGGAAGAACAAAAATTTTTATTGAAAAAATTTCATGATGATCCTATATTTGGCGGACATCCTGGAACAAACAGACTACTTAAGAAACTACGTCAATTTTATTATTGGAAGAACATCACCAAAGATGTTAACCAATATATAAAGAAATGTCTTCAATGTCAAACTAATAAAACTACAAAACACATAAAACCAAATATGATTATAACACCAACACCCCAGAAACCCTTCCAAACGGTAATAATAGACACTGTAGGACCCCTACCTATTTCTGAAATGGGAAATCAATATATTGTTACAATAATATGTGACCTAACCAAATACCTTGTAGCGGTGCCCGTAACTGATAAGTCTGCTAAGACGATTGCAAAGGCATTAGTAGAACATTTTATATTAATTTATGGACCTATGAATACAATAGTTAGTGACATGGGTACGGAATACAACAATCAAGTACTTTCAGAACTTCTTACACTACTAAACATAAAAAGATCAATGTCAGCCCCTTACCATCACCAAACACTAGGAACAGTTGAAAGATCCCACCGTACATTTAATGAATACATACGTTCATACATTCACACATCTAAAAACGATTGGGATAAATGGATAAGGTATTTCACATATGCTTTTAACACAACACCCTCAACTGTACATGGATATTGTCCATTTGAATTGATTTTTCCGAACGTTCCAAATCATAATCCACTAATACCATCTGAGAAAGTAGATACTGTATATAATTTTAATAACTATTCAAACGAGGTAAAATTCAGACTGCAAACTGCATTGAAAAGAGCAGAACATCTAATAAACAAAGCAAAACTAAATCAAAAAAATTCACATGACCAAAACCTCAATAACATTAACATTACCGTAGGTCAAGAAGTATTCATAAAAAATAACACAGCACACAAACTAGAATCAATTTACAAGGGACCATATAGAGTCATTGACGTTGACGACAAAAATAATATTACTGTAAAAATAAAGGGGAAGAATCAGAAAATTAACAAACAGAATGTGAAAACCTTTTAATAATTTATTTGTATACTTGATACATTGTATTTGTCATATATTTTTTTTTTATTTTTAATTAATTTTTTTATATTCATAATAATCATATTACAACATGCATTTTAGTATAAGTTGAATTAATAGTTCTTATAATATATTGAATAATATATTAAAATTTATATATACCTAAAACTATTATCAATAACATTTGTAAAGAAAGTTCTTATCGACATCACTTGATCAATGATCTCTATAAGAACTTTCTCTTTAAAAGGGGAGGTGTAGTGAAAATGCGCAATATATAAGTCATGTGTCACTCAACAGGTTATTTACCTGCACATACCATGGAATCGTATTATTAGCTGACTTACTTAAAGTACAGGTTATTTACCTGCAAATACTTAGGAGTCATATTATTGGCAAGTAATTGGGTATTCTCTCTACACATCCATATTTGCTTAGGTTTAAGTTTTATTGTTCAAGTATTAACTATAAGTATTTTAATTTTTAGATGATAAGAGACAGTAGTAAACAGACAAGTAAATAAATGAGTTGAAACAACTTAACACCATGTTTCATACAATAATGCACAATCTACTTTATTTCTCGCGCCCTCCGAAGATGCGACTACTTCATCCCTGTCTTTATTTATTAATGCTAAGTAAGTCATTTGTTACCCCATTTCGCGAAAAAGGAGTTCCGAATTGTCTTCAGCTATGTCGCCATCTTTTCAACATCTAATACCGAGTGCGGGTTCACGATGTCTCTTTTCCTTCGAAACACTTTCCTTCTCCAACACAGTTTGTTTCCAGTGTTCCATACCTTTTCTGGCATTTGCTTTTTCTCTTATTTTGTTGACGTTCGATTTTATAACCTTTCCGTATGAAAAATTTTAATGTAATGCCGATTCTCTGTTATTGTCTACGAATTTCTCTGGTCTATTACCTTCTTCCCCCAGTATCTCAAACTTATTGCCTATTTATGTATTTCTTAACAACAGTTTTTATTGCTGTAGAATATGGAATATGGAGTTGGAAAATAAGTTTTTATTTGGCTTAAATACTTTTTTATAAGTGCTGAGGATCTAGTTACTAGAAATAATCAAATTAACAAAAATAAACAAACTAACTAACATGTGCTTAGTTAGTAAAAAAAAATCGACAATGGCAAGACAATTTTAAACTTAGAGATGGTAAAATTGAACTTTCATTACAAAAAACTTTCAGCAAATTGAAAAAAGTCACATATTCCATTTGCAATAAAAGTTGCGTATATAAAGCAAAAATCTACATCAACTGTCACCACACACACTGGACCAAACACAAAGAACGCTGATGATGAAGGTGTAGTGGCTTTCGAAAACAGCTAGTTGTTCCGTTCTACTACGTGTTTGTCAGAATATTTACAATTAACTTTGGTATTATTTTTGTTCATTATCGCTTATAAAGCGATACGATATTTAGCCTAATCAAATCATAAATATAAAAAATTATAAAATTGCATAAAAAAGACTTGTACTAATAAAACTAAATATTGGAGAAAGCATTTTATTATTTCAATGTAGTTTTACTACAAATTATTTTTTATAGGTTTTTCGGTTTTGCTGTAACTGATGGCAAGGCTGTCAGATATGACGATATCTCGCCAAACGTGTCGTTTTTTTAACTTGTTTCTCCTCCAAATATTTTGTTCTGGCGATAAATACATTTTTTGACGATTTTAACGGTAATTTTTTAACAAAATTGAACTCAAAATTTTTTAATTCAGGAAATTAGTTTGTTGACGTAATTTAAAAAAACTCGTCTGCAAGAAATTAAAACAATTTGATTTTGATGATTTTTCTTACATTAATTATAGTAATTAATGCGTTTTGAATTTAGATGAGAAAAATTTACAAGAAATAATTTTTGGTGATTTTAAATTGATTTTTTGTTACAAACAAATTATTGAAAAACATTTTCCTTGTTGAAATAACGTTTTTTTTTTAAAAAGATTTCTGTAATTTCACGTACATACATACAAAAAATTACAATTCTGAGCATTAAATTTTGCAATGGTTTCATTTCGTACAAATTGTTCGTTTTCCGAAGAATACGGAATTTAAATTAATTTCGATCGAATTTGGTTTCTGTGGCAGGCCTGGTACTTTTCAAGACGTTCTAATTTGATATTTAGTGCAGACAAAAAAAATTTTAAATTGTTTAAATTTTAAATCTGCACAAATCACACATTCACTTCAATATGTCATAACTCAAAAAAACTAGTTTTGCAGAAAACACATTTAATGTTGTCTATTTACATACAATTTTAAATGAAGGCATGAAAAAATATTCTCTCAGAAGGTGATAGTAAAACCTACATATTTATGTGAAATTTTTACGCAAGATAAAATACGAAATGCCGAATTATTCTGCATAAATAACTCAAAAAACGAATTTTATTGTATTAAATTAATATTATTTTATTAAAGTGAATGTGCGATATGTACAAATGTATGTAGATTCCACAAATAGCGATCTATTAGCAATAATTTTATGTTTTCGTAGGTCTCTTTCCTACTTACTGGATGATATTGTTATTTCTACAATTTTTATTCCAATAACTAAAAATGTAAAATATATGTCGTTCTAATTTTTTTATGAATTTGAAACTTATTTGATGGCGGTTAAGCATTGTCGATATACATATATTTCATTGTTGCTTTGCTTTGCTACTGATTTTTAAAAAGCACACTACAAGATAAAATATAAACAATATAGCAGTGTCAATAAAAATAATTTATAAAAAATTATTGGAAAAACAACTCGTATAAAAAACCAAATTTAAAATTATTGGTTTTTTGTCTAAATAATTTTCCATCACATATGTATCTGAGCGACTTTTATAGTTGGGAAGCATTAAAAATCGAATCTTAAAATTTTTCTTAATAGTGGCTCCTAACTGTATGTTCCACACTACTGTACTTGTTTTTCCCCTTTGAGTTGTTTATTTAGATAGATGGCTTGTTTGATTTTTTAAATTTATTTCTTATTTTAAGCAACTCTTATTTTGATACCCCACTCGATAGTTTTCTTAAATTTTCTTTGTTAACTTGGAGGCTACACTTTTAATTTTTGTTTCAAAGTTCAATATATTCACACTTTTTACTACCACACTCATAAATTTGGTAATTGAATACCAGGTGGACTTCAAAAATTTTTAATTTTTGCACGTCACAACTTAAATTTTAGCAAATTTTGACAAATTATATGTGTGAAAATATTTAAAGCAATTTATTGAACGTTTAGCCGCAAGGTAACATATTTTAATGAGAGGTCCCAGCCAGTTATTAAGAAATTTAAAATTTTTTTCCTAAATAAATTTAAACATAACTTATATACATTTTTGTAATCTGCTTTAAATTTCCTTTATATCAAAAATTGTTTTTACTATTTCATGCAAAAAATCTGCCATTTTTTTTGAACACCTGTGTTAGAACACTTAGGTGCTTAAGACAAATATAACGATTCCTCGAGTGTCAAAATATATGCAGCCGTTTGAGAGATAAGTGGTAATAAAGAAATTTACAAAAATATTTACAAGAATCGCGCGAAAATACAAAGGGTACCGTTCGTAAAAGCATTTATAGTGCACGTCTGCAGCATCACGAACATCTAACGTTCAAAAATGCATAACTTGGCAGCACTGTTTAGCGTCAAACGTTTTTTAATCCATGTAAACGGCAAACCTGCCGCAAATCTCTGCAAATGGCGCAGTAAGTCCTCTTTCACACACGTCAGGTTTACCTGATCAGTTTTTGTTCAATTTTCTTTTGAACCTGCATTTGCGTTCATACACACCGTCAAGTCAAGTCATCAAGTCTCATCAATTTGCATTGTAGTAGAGTATTACGAATGGCAAAATAAAACGAAAAAGCAAACTTGACTGGTACGGTCAAGTCTGTACACCCCTCCATTATCTTGACGAGTCAAACCTGACGTGTGTGAAAGAGGACTAAATTATTTTAAGATGCAATAAGTTGCAATAGAACAATAAGTTGAGTATGTTTTCATATTTTGATATTTAAATTACATGTTTAGAATTTTAAGAAAAAAGAAGATTGATTTATTCGAAAATTACTTTGAAACATATAATCTTGGTAGTTTTTTATTACTTCAAAGAAATTTTTTCACTTTTAGTAGTCTAGAAATGGCCGCTTCGATTTTCTTTCCAGTCTTTTTCTTACTATAATTTAAAAAAAATTGTCACTTTTGTTATCAAGATTTTCTTAAATAAAATTACTTGCTGACTTAAAAATTGTTTGCAGTTCGTTCAAATATGTCAACTATGCACAGTGTTGAGCAGTTGCAAAGCATGTGTAACATCTAATCACGCATACGCAGTAAAATTTGGCAGAATTGCTGCATAGATGCATAAATTTGCTGAATTTACGAACGTAGCCAAATTTTCATGGTAGTCGAGTAAAAAATTATGTACATTTTTGCAATCCCTTTTTAATTTCCTTTATTCTACTCGATAGGTTTGATAAAACCTCGTGTTATTATTTCGCGCGAAAAATCCGCCATTTTGTTTTTGAATACCTGTCATATCATTTGGGTGCTTAAGACGAATATAACGATTCCTTAATTGTCAAAATCCACCAGCCATTTGGGAGATAAGTGGTGATTAAGAAATTTACAAACATACATACATATGTTTACATAAGTATGTTTATACAAGAAATGCGCGATAAAAACAAGACGTATTTACATTTAAAGATTGCTCTAATATCTATACATACATGAATTTTATTCCAATAGAAAGAACTTTTTTCTTTGGTGTTTTAAGTTGAAGTTTTATTTTCTAAAATCTTAAAAATCTAATTGAACACTATGTATTTATATCAATTCGAGCAACCGTTAGTCGCAGCTACTGCGATCGGCGATCATGCCACTTCTTCAAAAAGTTTATTTGCCAATCAGAACTGAGTTCTTTGTTTCCAAGAAGTCAACTATGCTTACGCTGCAAAAAATGGTTCAAACTTATAAACAAAAACACTTACATTTGTCAAAGGCTTAAATTACAAGTAAACAAAGTAATTATTCGCAAATTCAATACTTCAAATAGCTTAAACTTATAAACAAGAAATATTCATAAACAATCACAAAACAATTTATATCATTAAGGGATACTTATGCATAACGATGTCGTTGGGTAAAACTCATGCATAGATATGCTTAGGTATGTGATAGAAAACGATTTAGACACAAAACCAATTTGAAAACGATAAAAGGTGTGATGTGTTTTCTATAGTCGTTTTGTCAATAATTTTAAATTTTGTTTTTTATAGTTTTTTTTAATACTTTTTTATAACTTTTTTTACGACCCTACTATACTGTTTATATTTTATCTTCTCTTATGCTTTTTGAAAGTTAGTAGCTTAAAATTGACGCACAAAATCGGTCTGAATTCATCACACCTTTTCAAAACAATCGGTTTGAAAAGGATCGTTTTCCATCACATACCTGATTGACATACACACCATACATACACATACATAGTATATAGGAATGTCACAAATTCCGGTCGATTTCAATCGACTTTTTCCGTGCTTACTATTACGAATAAACTTCTTTGTTGGTTAGTTTCCGTTCGTGTTAATTAATCTGAAAAATATTATAAAACGAATTATTTAATTAAGTTTTCGGTAATATGTGTACATCAGTGTGCACACTTAATTTTTTTTTAATTCCCCAGCTAAAGAAATTATATATGGTCCATATATTTTTAATATATGAATGTATATAACTATATATGAATATGTAATTTTATGGAAATATATGGGATTATACATGGCAAAACTATTATATATGAACTAATATATGGAAATGTATTATAACATATGAGCTCATATATGAAAATTTAATTATGAAGCTCTTCATATGTGGATCCATATATAAATATAAGATTTTATATATGGAGCCATATAAGAATGTATGCACATATCACATAAGATAGTTTTTGCAATCAAAAAAGCTTGGAATTTTATCACTGTTAAATTGGAAATCCATTAGAAAATACATACGGTATGCAAAGTTTATATGCGTACCCTCAACGTTTAAAAAAGAAAAACTTTTTGTTACAAAAAAACCATTCTTGTATGATTTTATACATTGTGGCCCCATTTAATATATTAAATAATCAAAAGAATAATTAGAAAATAACAAAATTCTCTAGATAAGAAACAAAGTTCATTTTACTGTATTTAAAACTATTGTTAGACGAATAATTTTTTCTTTTATAATTAATTGCATTAGTTTTTAATCTGATTTCTTAAGCTAAATGTTATGTACGAATATGATTTATGCGTTTTTTAAATAATTGATTCACCTTTTGGTGAATGAAATGACTTTTAGTTCGTTTTGTATTATTTGTCCAAACAAATGTTTCATTAAATACAAACTCTCTCTCAAGTCTTAAAAAAAACTTAATTTTAGTAATTTAATTTATTGCACAGCAGTGCGCTTTTGTGAATCAAGAGTGTATGAATATGAACTTTGCATACTGTGGAGGGAATTTACACATACATGTATGAAAATGTATGAATATATATAATCATATATGCCCATATACCCTCATTTTTCGGATCCGAACCATATATGGGATATCATATATGTATGCATACATGATAACTCACATAAGATCGTTTTTGCAATCAAAAAAGCTTGGAATTTTATCACTGCTGAATTGGAAATCCATTGGAAAATACATACGGTATGCAAAGTTTATATGCGTACCCTCAACGTTTAAAAAAGAAAAACTTTTTGTTACAAAAAAACCATTCTTGTATGATTTTATACATTGTGGCCCCTTTTAATATATCAAATAATCAAAAGGATAATCCAGTCATTAATTTTATAGAAAATAACAAAATTTGTTACGGAATTATTATGTATTTATCTATTTTTTTTCCCTTTCACAGATTTTTCTTGATTTTTTTTTTCTTGCCTTTTCAAAGACAAAAAAGAAAAAGATACATGACTTTTTTTTCATAAAAACATTTAGAAATTTCGGTCCCTGCATCATTCAGCAAAATTCTTGTTCCCTTTCTAAATGTTCGTGTATGTGTGTATATATGCACATTACATACATGATCTTAGGATTTTTTTTTATTATACTCTTCTTTGAATATCCTCTCATGCGATGACTCGATTTACCGTTATGCGACTGACCAATCATAGTACGACACGATATTTAGTGGACTACGTGGCAAAATAGAAATTAAATAAAAGTTAGTTGTGTTTGGAGACTCGAAGAGATAAGATAGAATACGGGTATGATCGTTGTGTGGCGCTGAAGTTTCATTTAGAAAAAAAAATCAAAGAAACAAAAAAATTAAATAAAAAGAGTCATTAATAAATAATTTAAGATGAACTAAAATTTAATTAAATGGAAAAAAATGAGAAAGAAACAAATACAGACAAAGTGAGTCTTTAGAAACTTCAAAAAAAGTGAGGTTAAGTGTAAATGTGCGTTTGCTCGGAATTAAAGAAACCAAAAAAAAAAGGGCGAAAAGTTTTGTGCTCGTTCGTCCAAATTACAAAATAAGAGTTCATACTAAAATAAATTGTACATCTACTTTGGAAATAATATAAAAATAAACATTAATTAAGTGATGCTATGGAAACTCTTGGGGAAAAATTTTATTAGGGAGATGTGTTTGTGCTTCAAGCCTCAAAGTTTGAAAATGTAATAGTCTTTTATTTGCTTTGTAGTCGCCATTTTTTTTTTTATTTAAACTTTTCGGTATTAAACTGCCTGTCCGGGACAGAAAGCATAGACAAAAAGTCGAAGATTTCCAAATTGTTTTATAAGATAAATAAAATTAAACTGTATTTAAGTGATGGAACTATCATTTAACAAATAAATATTGTAAGCATTTACGCAAATAATAAATTAATAATTTACAATAAAAAATAATTTAACATGGCGAACTCACATGTTCGGAAAGTGCTGTTAGGAAGCTGGTCGAGGAAAAGTAACGAGTACTAAAAACTGGAAAAAAAATAACGAGTGAACAGAGTGAAGAAAAGAAAGACAAAGTGAGAAATGGAAAAACTAAAGTTTAGGATAAAAGACAGTAAAAGAGAATTCAAATGTCACGAATACTTACGATCCTAAGCCAAAAGAGAAAACATCAGAACAAAAAAAAGAAAGAACCAACCCCTATAATTTACAAATATTTCAACAAAAGCAAATATGTGTGCGGTAATTTTACTCGAAAAATTCAAGTGAGCCAAATAGTTTGAACAAATTTTAATTAACCAAGGAACTTGTAAGCATACAAAAAAAAACTAGAGAGAAAAAAAAACAGTAGTGAGCAAATAAAAAAAAAGGAAAAAAAAGAGAACGAAAGCACCTGAAAAAAAAAGAACAAAAACAATACACATGCAACTGAATAAAATTAAAACTAAATAACATAAAACCAAACTGCTGAACAAGCGTAACCAAAAGAATGTAAAAACAAACAAAAACGTAATATAAAACAAACAAAAGAAAAAAAAAACCAAAGGAGTACGTCGCCGAGATAATTTCCGCCGTCAGTAGGAACCTCAGGCGCCAACGATATTTTCATCGCCGTCGACAACATTGCAGGCAACAGCTATAAATCACCGCCTAGTTCATCGCAGAGTATTCTTACATTGTAGATAAGTATATGTATTGTTTTAGAACCCAAAAAAAATTATAATTTTACATAGTATAAAAACGAACAAAAGTAAAGTAGAAGAGAAAAATTTCAAAGTTTAATAAAAAAAAAAAGGAAAATAGAGAGAAATTAAAAAAATTTTTTTTGTTGTTAGTAACTATGTATTATTATATATACACTTAAATTAAATGAATTATATTTATGAATCTTTATATAAATGGCCATTTAACATTGTCGTTAGAATAGAGTATTTCCTTTGTAAATAATAAAACTTTAAAACTCAAGATGAAATTGTAAGTCTTGTTCGTGGGGATGCTGGATGAGGATGTGAGAGAGAGGTAAGAGGGGCAATATGTACAGGGCGATGGCAGTAAGGGTATCCACACTGTCAGAAGCATAAGGGTGGGAGGTAGTATATTCGGTATGGCAAGCCATCTGGCCGTACAAAACACAAGCATTGTGCAAAAAAATTACAAAAAAAAAATTAAAAATAATAATAATCATTTTCCAATTTTCTATACTAAGCCCTTGGGTTTTATGCGGCATGCAGGGTTTAGTTTATATGATTACACGTCGAAGTACGGGTCAAGGAACTTACCCACCTGTGAGAGCTAGCCAGGGTGTACATCTAACATGCCGACTTGATTTTGTATTTGTTTTAATTAGATCTTTTTATGTTTTTTTTTTTGCGTTGAGGAGAAATTCTTCAACCTGACAAGTGACGTGTAACAAATTCTCTAGATAAAAAGCAAAGTTCATATTACTGTATTGAAAACTATTGTTAGACGGATTATTTTTTCTTTTATAATTAATTGCATTAGTTTTTAATCTGATTTCTTAAGCCAAATGTTATGTACGAATATGATGAATATGAATATGACTTTTAGTTCGTTTTGAATTATTTGTCCAAACAAATGTTTCATTAAATACAAATTCTCTCTCAAGTCTTAAAAAAAACTTAATTTTAATAATTTAATTTATTGCACAGCAGTGCGCTTTTGTGAATCAAGAGTGTATGAATATGAACTTTGCATACTGTGGAGGGAATTTACACGTACATGTATGGAAATGTATGAATATATATAATCATATATGCCCATATACCCTCATTTTTGGGATCCGAACCATATATGGGATATCATATATGCTCCATACATATTTTTTTAGCTGGGTATATTAAATGCAAAACAAGGTTTAATTAATAAACTGAACAGTGTTCTGTTTTTCTGTACTGAAATGTGATTTTTATTTAATTTATTACAGGTAGAACAGTATAAAAATTTGACATACCTATTTAATGATAACGCATGCCTGCGGATGTAATTAAATTTAAACAAATAAACTTTATTTTTGTGTTACAATTATGTGTAAAAAATAAAAATATCACCTCCGGCGCGACAGGATTCTTTACACTGGATAAGTTTGGCCACAAATAACTCACGTTTTTTTTTTTTAATTTGCACTTAACTTTTCAAGAATTTATTTAATAAAAATTTTCACAATATTTAATTATCATTAGTTTTAATGTTAAATCACGGTTTTTTGCACTAAATTTTACTTTTTGGTAAACATTTTTGCAAACTTGCTGAATTTTTCTGTTCCTATTTCACCCGTTTCATAGCAACGCAGCAGACTTAAACATACTGTTCTCTTCTTCTTTTTCTTTCGATTCAGTTTTTTGCAGAATATGTATCAATAAATAAATAAATAAATTTGATTTTTCTAAAGAACCAAAATACGGGTTCAATTCCGATTTTATACGGAATTTAGCTCTGTGAAATGCCTGATGATAAAAATCCATATTTTAGCAATATACCAACCAACAACAAAAAGTACAAACTCAAAGAAAATAGAAAAAAAATCTAGAAAGCAAATGCAAAAAATAATTTAATTTTAAATTTAATAATTTAAATTTAAAAATGCCTACAGAAACATACATACATACATACTTACATACATTCATATATATACATAAGTATATGAATTTAAACAAAAAGCTATAAAAAATTGCTTAAAAAATAATACATTTTATAAATATAAAAGTTTATCAAACCACATTTTGTAATATTTAAGTTTAAATAAATTAATAATTATTATTTAGTTGTTAAGCACTCAAAAACATCGCATTTTAATTTTTTTATTCTTATTGTTTTTGTTATTTAAACAATAAGAAGAAGAGCTTCACATGCTTACTTGTATATAATAGAAGTGGACACAACCATAGTTGCCAGATGAAATAGGTGTGAATTCGTCAAGTTTTTTACGAAAAATCGTCGGAATCGTCAAAATAATTATCCGGAAACGTCCAAAATCCGTCAAAAGTAAAGCAAGCACTTTTATCAAATAAATTCATAGTTTTTGTATAAAATAAGCCATAAACTCTTATCAAAAAAGGAATCAATTGTTTAAAACAAATCAATTACACGTTTTACTTTGGTTTTGTTTAAGTTAACTTGACTAAATACACTTTCTACGTTTGCTGAACATTATTACATGAAATATTTTTATTAATTTATGTGAGTTTGTACAAAAAGGAAAGAAAAATTAAACCAGACTGGGACAATTTATTTGATAAAATTAGTTATGGTGGGAAATTAAAAACTAGTCATTTTTTCGTTTTGGGAATTTTTTCCACAAATCTAAAAGTTTTAAGTAATTTTAATAACTTTAATTGCGTGAATTTAGATTCAATTTGCTATCTTTCACATTCTTTAACATTATGAAAAAATTCTTTTAGAGTATCCTAGAAAGAACTTTTATTTTCTTCAATAACATTTTAGTAAGTCTAATTACTTTATCTTCAAAGTCAAATCGTAATAAAATTTTATCACACGGTTGCATCTGAAAATTTTTAATGATTTCACATTTTTCAATTTGATTAACCTTAGCATCATCAAATACTATTGTTCCTAAATAAGTTTCAACAATTATTTTTAAAAAATTACTATTAACTTTCTTAAATAGTTTTTTCATTTGACCATATAAATTTTGTATTTCAGTTGCTTCATTTGATAAATTCTTGGTCAAGCTCAAAATTGTTTTAAAGTTCTAATAAATGGTGTAACTGCGAGAAATTTAATGTGTATGCTGCTTATGTTAAAAAATGCTTTTGCAAAAAATTTATTTTCGCTTACAAATTGGTTTTTAGTATTTTTAAACTCAGAACTAAAGTGAATAATTATGTTTATTTATTATTTTTTGTTGAAACGGGTTTTACTTTTACGGGAATTACTTTTATTTATTTATTTATTAAACATATTAATGCAAAGTAAATTTGCATAATATGGTGTTGCACAAATATGGGCGGAATAACGTAGACCATATGCCCAAGATGGTATTAACAGTATTTTATAAGGTTTTGTGACTGACTGTACACGACCTATGCCTTCACATAGGAGGTAGGCAACGAGGTTGTTAAAGAAATTCCACAAAAACCGCAAGATTATACGGTTATCCGTGGCAGATCAGTCAACCAGTGCGATCGAGACGAAAAACTCTCGAAGGCCAAACAACACACACAAGCCTGACCGCCCTTAAGAAATAATTACGATGACGCGAGAGATGTTCCCCGACCCAGAGCTACTTAACGACGGGGAATTACTTTTATTAATTGTTTCTGCCTGTGTTTATCTTTTTCGCTCACTTACACAACCTTAAATATTTATCTATTATCTATTTTTAGTGTGCTCATAAAATCAAGACCACTAAAAAGAGAGAACAATCCAATAATGTAAACCATGAAGATTAAGCAAACAAACATCTTGTTATATATACATATATACTATATAGATTTATAGTCTTTGATCTTGTGTTTACCTCTAGTACATACTTAAATATGTGCATTAGAGTGGCCGTTAGTTGTATGGGGAATTTTTTGTGTTTGATTTTTTATATTCTCCCCCAAATCGGTTCAGTTTTATTTAAAACTATATTTATTTGCTTTATTCGGCTGTGCCGAATCTTATATACCCTTTACCAAAGTGCTGTTTATGTAATATAGAAATACATACATAAGCACATAGATATATAGCTACATATTTATTTTGTGAAAAATTCAAAATTTTTGCTCTAGTGCATTTTTTAGTAAGTGACCTCTCGGTATTTTTGGATTGAATATTTTTTTTGAATATTAGCAATAAGTTGAATATCGACACCTTACTTTCTCAACCTAGTTTATTAAAAAATACAAGTTTTCAGGAGATAAATAAAGAAACGGTTTATCTCTCTATACTTCGGTATTTGGATAAAAGTTCACATGCAATTATTAAGGAATTGATTACACACACACACACACATATATATATATATATATATATATATATATATATATATATATATAAGTAGTAATAATACACTAATCTTTTCTAGTTTAATTGTGAAACGCATTTATTAAGTTACGAGTTTGCTACATAAGAGTAATTTTAATTTTTGATACTTGATGAATAAGTTACTCGTTTGTTGCATTCATTCACTAAAGCGAAGAAATTTCGAAACAAAATTGTTCAATATTTGTTCGCAAATCTAAAAAAAATCGAATGTTCACTTAAGCTTCGAACTTCAAACTTCTCTCTTCCTTTTTAATAACCCTATAAAATAATTTTAGTATTGTACCTGCATACCATATTGTTTTATTCAATTATCCTTTATTTTACAAAATTGTTAAGTGTCTCAATTTTAACATCCCATTGAAAAAGGTATATAGCGCGGTATTATGTAAACGTTTATTCCTAAAGAATTTTTTTAGAAACTCACATTAATTAATAAAAATATTTCATTCAATAAGAATTGAAATTACTGAACTTGAGCCTGACTATGAATTATTTCTGATTAAAATTCACTACAGTTCAATTAAAGAATATAAACATTTCTCAAATACAAAAAAATTTCATAGCGATAAGTTGTGTTTTAGGGTGTTCGTCCGCTCTCAAAGTTGGCCCTAAATCCCATATATTCAATGTAATTTTTTTCGTTTAGTTTTCTTCTGACTATATGTATGGCCGACTTCCTAAACGCAAGTTGCAATGAATATTTGCAATGCATACACTTCGTAAACGCATATGTAAACTTTCTGGCAACGTGCAATGTTCCTAATAGTTTGGCAACTCGTTTTAATGAGTATCAGTTGTCGAAATCGGGCATCGTTTTTATTTTGTATGCAATTATATGTACTTATGAGTTGCATAGGGACGTTCCTAAATGCCGGTAAAATGCAAAAAATGTTTATGTAACGCAAGATTGCACATGTTTAGCATTGCACACGCATTTGTTTAAATTATGCATTGCAACTTGCGTTTAGGAAGTCGGCCTATGTATATGTATGAAATAATTTAATATAAGCTCTTATTGTACATGCTTAATATAAATAATTTCCACATAAATATAATTTTGGTAAATAAAATGTTTATTTTCTTCATTATTTTCTAAAATATAAATTTTAGCAAAAAAAAACCATCTTTGAGACTAATGTTGACTAGAAGAGCTAAAATATTGCCATATATATTTTTATATATTTTTAAAAATATTGTCATCTGCAAAAAATGATATTGAAATATTTGCATGAAGGACAACTTTGAGGGGCGGACGCACCCCCTAAAACACAACTTATCGCTATGATTTTTTTTCTACATAAACCAACCGATTTGGGGGTTGAGAGCATAAGAAATCCAAAAAAATAAATAATGTTGACTCTAATGCACATACATATGCATATATACATATTCCCTTTTTTTAATTTTAAAATATCGTCATGAAAATTAACTTTATTTAGTCTCCCAAAAGGTTATATATAACTGTTTCACATTTCTTTAAAAATCCGTCTACATATCGTTTAACTTAATACGAAAAGGCCCTAACTCATGAAAAAACTAAATAAAAAAAGATGCAATATTGATACAAAATTTTTTTAAACGCAATTCTTATTAAAAACACTTTACAAATTTAGATTTTCTTGGAGGAGGTGTATCTAGTAATGGTCTATCGAAATATGTAAAAATATCGATTTCGAAAAATTATGAGTTGGGGACTTTTCGTATTAAGTTAACGATATGTATTAGAGTTGGGCATAGTTGTTCCTTTTGCGGATTGTTCTTTTTGATCCCAACAACAAAAAGAACTAGTTCGTTCTTTTCGTTCAGTTGTTCTTTTCGGTCAGTTGTTCAGTGAAAAACAAAACAGAGATTATACAGTCATTGGAATCCTCTTCAATGTTTTATTCGTGTGTTAATATTCTAAATTAATTTCATTTCATTCTTAATAACCTTATTTAATTAAATTTTTTTATTGAAAATACTTTAAATGAAGTTTGATCATTTGAAAACAAATTTTAATCACTTTTTTAATACTGATTTTTAACACAACAAATTCTTTCTTTTAATTGAGTAAAAATTTTGCTTGCTTAGACGTATTTTCATTTGTGTTTTGTAGTCTTATTTGTTGTATGCTTTTAGTAAGTAAAAGGAAAAAATTAATGTTTTGAAATTTTTAAAATGAAATCCGTAATCAGTTAAAAAAAAAATTATAATTACTTTTTTAATCTTAACAATCTTTTTCACAATCTGTTTTTTAGTTCAATACTACAAATTATTTCTATTAATTTTGTAAAACTCCCTTGTAAATTTCACTAAGTACCTATACATTTTCTTTTGTTTGTTTTGATTATTGTGCTAAATAATTTAATAGGCACACTACATTTGTATCTTTTTAACAGTATGCAAACGAGAAACTATATTTTACTTTAAATCTTTTGCATGTGCATTGATCAGGAACAGAGAATAAGATATAAAACAAAACAAAGACCAAAAATGATCGAACGAACAAGAAAGACCAAGAGAACAAGAAAAACCAAAATAACAAGAAAGACCAAAATAACAAGAAAGACTAAAAGGAACAACTAGTCTGAACTAGTTCACATTAGAGTTGGGCATAGTTGTTCCTTTTGCGGATTGTTCTTTTTGATCCCAACAACAAAAAAATCTAGTTCGTTCTTTTCGTTCAGTTGTTCTTTTCGGTCAAGTTGTGCAGTGAACAACAGATCAGAGATTACACATACATGCATACATTGAATCCTCTTCAATGTTTTATTCGTTTGTTAATATTCTAAAGTAATTTCATTTCATTCTTAACGACCTTATTTAATTAATAATTTTTGATTATTGGAAATGCTTAGAATGAAATTTGATAATTTGAAAACAAATTTAAACACTTTTTTAATACTGATTTATATTCAACACAACAAATTATTTCTTTTAATTGAGTAAAAATTTTCTTTGCTTAGACGTATTTTCATTTGTGCTTTGTAGTCTTATTTGTTGTATGCTTTTAGTAAGTAAAAGGTAAAAATTAATATTTTTGAAGTTTTTAAAATGAAATCCGTTTTCAGTTTAAAAAAAAATTATAATCACTTTTTTAATTCTAATATTCTTTTTCACAATCTGTTTTTTAGTTCAATACTACAAATTATTTCTATTAATTTTGTAAAACTCACTTGTATATTTCACTAAGTATACATTTTCTTTGGTTGTTTTGATTATTGTGCTAAACATTTAATAGGCACACTACATTTGTGTATTTTTAACAGTATGCAAACGAGAAACTATAATATTTTACTTGAAATCTTTTGCATGTGCATTGGTCAGGAACAGAGAATAAGATAAACAAAACAAAATAAAGACCAAAAATTAAAGAGCGATCAAAAAACGAACAAGACCAAGATAACAAAAAGTGCCAAGACAATAATAAAGACCAAAAGAACAAGAAAGACTAAAATAACAACAAAGACCAAAAAGGAACTACTAGTCTGAACTAGTTCACATCGTTCACTTATGGGAATAGTTCAATTGAACTAGTTCGTTCTTTTTGAGCCCAACCCTAGTTCACATCGTTCACTTATGTTAATAGTTCAATTGAACTAGTTCGTTCTTTTTGGGCACAACCCTAATATGTATGTACACAACTTTTAATTTTATTTCTAGTTATATATATACTTAATTCACAAAACCTCTTGTATCGATTGTATTATCATATTAAATACAAGAGTGTAACATTTGTTGTATAAAATTTTCATATAAAAATGAAATACACTATTACACTTTTATTTCATATGTTTTTAAAATGTTGTATTCAGAGAGAGGCTCTCTGAGAGAATTTGTGTGTAGCTTGTTCTTCTTTTTTTCATTTAATATACAAAATACATTAATACACTACACAGAGGGTGTTCACAATTAAAAAGCAAAAAGTGTATTTGATACACAAATACACGATAAAGATTGTTGTGACCCTGCAGTCAGACTGGGGCCAAATGTCTCTATGTCAACACTAAAATTCTAGTAGTAGTTACACTGTCTACAATTTTTCTTCTATATGTAAGTATAAAAGAAATAGGGAAAATATATGTGGTGTATTTCTGGTGGATTTTGCAACAACTTGTCAACATACATACATTTGTATGTACGTAAGGTATAGAAATGTACCAGTAAATGTCTGGTTGGTATGTCTCCATGTTCCCATAAGAACTATGTAGTCACTACCTAGTCAATTGTTTTAGTGTTACTAGTAGATTTTCAATGACAAGCACAGGCTAAATGTCTATAGCAGAAAGTATTGTATGGAGGATAATTGTAGAGTAGTACTGGTGACAAAGTCAAAAGCGACTCGGTACATTTTCACTATCGACATTTCCTTCAGGGTTGTCAGAAACACACACAAAAATAAACTAATTTGTATGGTGCAAACAACTTTTGACAGTATAAACACGAAAACACAGAATATCATCAGGACGATTGCTTTGACTTGAAAATAGGCCTTAATACATACTTACATGGTATATAAATGAAAGCAAGAATAATTTATATAAATTAATAATTTCTGTGAAATTATTTTGCTTAATTTTTTTAAACCTTTCATTGAAAATGAAAAAAAATATGTAAAATGCATAATATATTAAATTTTAGCAAATTAATTCTTTGTCGTGAACAAAAAAAAAATAATAATAATAGTAATGAAAGCTAATAAAGGGCCACTCAGGCTATAATACAAGTATTAATACTTTTGACCAAAATAATCCCTGGTCTTATATTTGTTTCAAAAATTAAAAAAAAAAACAATAACCACTCAACATTTCAGAGCTGCATTTTCCACAAAAGTATTAATACTTGTATAATAGTCTGAACGGGGCTTAAAAATTTAAACGTTTTATAATATAAGTTTGTAACAAATATATTTGAAAATTAACAAAAGAAAAAAGAAAAAAAATCCATATAAAAATAAAAATGTTGCTATGATTTTATATATACATACTTACACACATGCATATATAAATGCATAACCAAACAACAAATGAGAATAAAATAAATTAAAACTATTAAGGGCCTTTATTTTTTAAAACGCAACGCTATGCGTTGAAAATTTTTATATGGAAATAATTTAAATTACAAAAAAACATATACGAAATTTGTCAACGCTTAGCGTAGCGTTTTACAAAATTAGACGTTTACGGTCTAATTCATAAAAAATATTTTAGGTTTATTACAGGCTTATTTGATAAGTTTCCCATAGAAATATGTCAAATATGCGCTTAATAAACCTGAAATATTTTTTATAAATATCTTGCATAAAATTCAACATGAAAATTTATTAGTATTTAAAAAAAATTAAATTAGTATGTAAACAATAAATACAAGAATTAATTAATTATATATATATTATTAATTATATATATATATATATATATAAAATTATATACATATATATATATATATATATATATATATATATATAAATACACAATTAATACTAAATAAAACATAATTTTATGTTCTAAACCCTCTAATTAATTGCTTAAATTTATTACATACTCGTACTCAAAAAGTTTAGAAAGGTTTATGTTCTTACATACATATGTGTATATATTTGAATAAAATACAAATTACGTAAGTATTTACTTTGTGTCTTCGTTTATGGTAGAAACAATCAAATAAATTTTTTGTATGCGACAAACTTGGAAAACATATTGTTAATATTGTTACGTTTAAATTTTATTAAACGTGTGAGTTCTTTTGATTGCTCAAAAATAAAAATAAATAACAACACGATTTTCTTATTTGCAACTGAACTTCCTTTTATTATTGACTAAACCAATTACAACTTGTCTTTTCTTATTTAGCTACTTCTTAACTTTATTATCCACGGCACGATGTCTTTTACTTTCAACGATGTTGACTCTACTAAATTCCAATTTGTACTGACTGACTTCTCACATACGGCAACTCTTTTTATACTACAAAACCGGATCTAGAATATTCGCAAGCAGATGGCGTAGCATTTTTTTAAACGCCAATACATATTCAGTTTATTAAAACTACAATACACATTTACGCCACCGCCACACATCAAGAAATGTTTATGCAGAAACGACACAAAGCAAAATATGTAAAAAGGAGACTCGGATGTCAGATCACGGTTGCCAGAAATGCAGATTTATCTGGATTTTGTAGATTTTTACCCTCCAAAAAGACGAAATCCAGAATTGAAGATTTTTGGCTTAAAAACGCAGATTTTTCAACTCCAGTTATAATGAATTTTTTTAAAATTTTCCTATTACTGTTACTACTTTTTGTTTCTTTTATGTATGAACGACTGACAGTTTATAGAATTAAAATTTTTGAACTTAGAAGACATCATTGAAGAAAAAGAAGAAGTAACTTTGGCAAGCTTCTGGAACTGAATATCTAATATATTGTTACGTTTAAATTTTATTAAACGTGTGAGTTCTTTTGATTGCTCAAAAATAAAAATAAATAACAACACGATTTTCTTATTTGCAGCTGAATTTCCTTGATTATTGACTAAACCAATTACAACTTGTCTATTCTTATTTACTTCTTAACGTTATTATCCACCGCACGAGGTCTTTTACTTTCAACGATGTTCACTCTACTAATTTCCAATTAGCACTGACTGACTTGTTCGTTCACAACACAACTGAACTTCACAACTGACTTATTCACGACTGACTTGCCATTGGTTGCGTTGCGCTTTTTATACTGTGCACCAATACCACTAGAAGTTTCAAGCATAGTCCAGACGATCATTATCATCTTAAATGTTGTTTACTAAGTGCCCAATTAAGTTCATGTGGTAACTATGTACATACATGTGTATATGCATACGTGTGTACATCATTAACTAAGCAATGCGTGGTGGTTGTTTACCTTTTGCCTTTCGTTTGAATTGACATGTATCTATGTGTGTAAATATGCGAATCTTCTTAATAAGCAGACGCTTTTTTTTGTTGCTTTTGCTTGTTTACGTGTTACGCATGCTTATTTAGTTCTTTGCTACAGTGTTTGCTCGCGAATATGTGTGTACGTTTGTTGCTTTAGTTAAATCCCAGCATACCATATGCGCTATAAATGAGCTCATAAAGACTCTTTTGTCGGAACGCTGACGCTCATAATGAGTTCATAAAATAATCATAAACAGTCATAAAACGCTCATATTTGAGTGGCTTTTTCCACTAAAGTGGTCACTCATGAAAGAGCTCTAAATTTTATGCATAAAAGAGTAGTTTCCCAGCTTACCATATGGGCTCTAAATGAGCTCATAAAGACTCTTTTGTCGGAGCGCTGACCCTCAAAATAAGTTCATAAAATAATCATAAACAGTCATAAAACGCTCATATTTGAGTGGCTTTTTCCAATAAACTGGTCACTCATGAAAGAGCTCTAAATTTTATCCATAAAAGAGTATTTTATGACTCTTTTTATTTTTAATATTACATGCTGGATTTTCTTTTCTTAATTTATTTGAACGAAGTTCACTTATTATTAATTTGCTTTCTTTTAAGCTTGCTATTTTCATTATTTTAATTATGTATTATTTTTATATTTATTATAAAATAACTCACAACTTTGTCTTTACGCTTCCAAAAATATTCACTAATGAATCAATTTGTGTAACTTCTTTCTTCTGCTTAGGTGGAATTTACCGTTATCTGGCAGCGTGCAGAAATTACTCATAAAAATCACATAAAATTTATCGTTTATGAGCTCAGAAATATGCGCGCAGAAACCAAGCATAAAACACTCATAAAATTTACCGTTTATGAGCTCAGAAATTTACACGCAAGAAACACTCATAGAAAGTCATAAAATCGATCGTTTATGAGCTCAGAAATATGCACGCAGGAAACACTCACAGAAGCTCATAAAATCGCTCATATATGAGCTCATATATAAGAGCGCTCCGATAATGGTATGCTGGGATACTTCTAGATAGTTCTTTGCATTAACCCTGTAGGAATCTTTTTACGTAACAATATGTATAACGAGCTTATTCTGATTATGATTTTACAGTTAAAGTAAAATGTAATTTCTTTACCACATTCATTTGCAAATGTCGGAAGAATTTTGAGTCAAGTGAACTTGAATAAAACAAAACTTCGAAGTCCTTTAGATATTTATGCAACAAATTAAATAATTTTTTGTGTAATTTTTTATGTATATCCGAATTCTTTTATCATTCATGAATAATTTTTATTTGTTTGTTGGTTTTATGCATTTCGTTTCTCCTAAATAAAGACGGGTTTTCCACACAAAAGTTTACTTTGCTAAGTCTAAAGTTTGTAGGAGAGAAGATAAAACATATATTATTCTATATTCTTTTTCTTTAACAAACTCAAGACTTTGCAAAGTAATCTTTGCGTGTGGAAAACCGTCAAACTCATCAGTATACTTCAACCAATGTCGCAAAATCGAAGATGTTATATTGTAAAGATTTTTGCTTTAAGCTTTTAAGCTTTTTCTGCCGTATTCATCAAAAATAGTTTTGGTTTACAAAACAAAATGTATGGAAATTTGTTTGTTAAACGTTTTGTAACCCAAAATAATTTTTGTGAATATTACCTTTTATGTTTGTGTACGTAATTCTTAATAACACATTGATAGTCGTTCTATAAACATGTGAAGTTATTTGCCTTATTTTTGGGTTTAAGTCTGCTGATGAGTTTCTTAAGCAGAAACGAAATGCACATTCTGCAAACATTAAAGGTTAGTTATTTAAAAAAAATATAAAAAATTTAAATAAAATACATTTTAAGCCGAGCTTAAATTTTATGAATATGGGTTACTGAAAAAATATTTATATTACACATGTGCATCCATATTTATGTAAATTTTTTTTAATATATATAAAAAAGTTGTTTTAAAAATAGCTTGGAAGATTTTTTGAAGATTTTAAAAATAAAATGCAGATTTTGCAGATTTTCTCGTTAAAATTTGTTAAATTTTGCAGATTTTAGCCTTAGAAATTCTGGCAACACTGTGTGAGATTGCAAAGTACTGAGAGCATTAATACACAGCGTTGTCAACTTTTAAATTTCAAAAAGCACTGAAACCACTAAAAAAGCGCGTAATTTAAGTAAAAAAGCACTAAATTTTTAATTATTATCAAATACTAAAAAAATTTGTTATACACAAATATGCATATAAAAAATATAATAATCGGTTGACTTTGCAATACATTTTTAAAACTATAAATTTGAGGCATCCGATACAATTTTAATTGCAAAAGAATTGAATGAATTCTCAAATCAGTTTGACGAAGCCTTTTGTAGTTATTATAAAAAATTTTATTTCTAATAGTTTTTCGTCAGGAAAGAAACATATTTTTCGAATTCAATCAAATTAGAAATATCCGATAATTCTCAACTGAAAACTCGATAGTGGACTAATTATATTTTCCCTAGACTAGACAAAATTTTGATATTAAACTATACTTGGGTAAATACTTCAATTATGTCTTCTTTGTTGCGTGGCAAAACATTTTTTACATTAATTATGATTTAAATGTTAAAGTTTAAGGGAAATATGGCGCTTATTTCTTCCACCAAGCCTTGTACAATCTTTGTAGAATTTTTTTAAATGCTCCATTTAAGTTCAGAGCTTATTTTTTTATATATAGATTTCTCCGAAGGAAAAAATAGGTGAGGAAATTTTTCTTCGAATTTTTGGTTAAGTGCCACCGACTCGAAACAAAAAGCACCGATATGAATTTAAAAAAGCACTGAGCACTAACTTCAAAATTTTTCGCGTAGAAAATTTCAAAAAGCACTAAAAACGGTGCGAAAAGCACCGAGTTGACAACGCTGTAAATACAACCTGAGCAGTGTGACCAGATTTTAAAATAACTAAGATAAATAACGTTTGAAAAAAAGCTAAAATAAGCTAAAAAGTTTACTTTTAAGCCAGAAAAGAAAGCTACATTTTTTTCTACTTCTTTGATCACTTTTCAATAGTTTCTTATTGTGAAAATAACGTTAAATATATACTTAAAAATATTATTACTATAATATAAAAAAAAAATATTGAATATTTCTTAATGTAATTATTTATTATCAGCTCAACTCCATTTGAAAACAGAATTCAATCCGTTTTTTGTGCTTTAGAAAATGAAAAACTAAACAAAATTTCGGAATGAAATCACTTTTAGTTTCATGGACGGAATTAACATTTTCTGCATGTTAAGGTAAAAAAATATTTATTTTTTTTCCATAAATAATACTATTTTTTTACTTTTAATTTATTATGTAAATTTCTCAAGTCATTACAAAAATAAAATCAACAGAACAAAGTGTACGGAATGGGTTTCTTTGGTATTGCCATAACATTTTTGTATATGCTTTATCGAAATCTTCATATTGGCAGCACACAAAACAAAAAAACACAAGTCAGAATTAAAATATGTATACAAAAAAAATTAAAATGCTTAAAGGTACCAATACACTACATGATTTTGCTTGTGTTTTTTCAAGTTTACAATTCAAATGTTTGTTTTGTGTCTGTCAAACTTGATTAATTTACATACTGTTTTTAATTTTTGGTCACCAACTTGTATGTACAATTACACGTGACTGTTTACAACAGCCGCTGGAAATTTCTTTTCGTTTTATTTCGTTGCTGAAGTGCCGACGTCACTGAAGTGCCGGCGTCACAATATTTATTTAAGTTTTTTTCTTTATAATCTGCAAAATATGGAGCTTGTATCAACACTTGTTATATACTTTATATCATTGTTATTAAAATTTTAAAATTCGATAAAAAATAATTAATTTATCACTAATGCAAATACTTTAAACGGTCGGCTAATGATATCGGAGACATTCGGAGGTCACCGAATTATCTAAAATTTGACAGGAGCAATGTGTCCACGATTTACTTACGGATCCACAAAAAGTTTACCACATTATATGATTAAACAGAATACCGGCTTAAAAGTTTTGTTATGAGGATTTTGGTTTTAAATAAAAAAAACACTTTTTGTTTTTCTTTATTTGATCCTCTTTATTTGATTCAAAGTATGTGAATGATTCTTTCTTACAAAATACTTAGTATTAAATATTCAATTTTACAAAAGAAATGCTTACTTCTAAATATTATTGGTTTTTAATAATTATTGTTCTACATTTAATATTTCCCAATACTTCAAATAAACAAAAATGCTTACTTTTAAATATTATTGATTCTTAATAATTGTTCTACATTTCAAGTGCATACATACTTGTATGTATGTTTGGGTCATTAAACAATTTGGGTGTTCGTTGCGACATTTATTCAAAAGAAAAAAGAAATCGTTTAACTTCAAGTGCATACGTATGTTCGTATGTATGTTCACATGTTTATTTTATTTTAATTTATTCTTTCTTTCTTTTATAAAAAAAAATGTTGCAGCGCTTATTTATATCAAATTACAAAGGCGTTAAAATATCTAGGGAAATATGTACTTAAAGAATATTTAAATTATTATTTTATGAGGGGTTGTTATCGTAACTCCCCCATCGTTAGAGTGAGGCTCCGACGAACTAATGATGTAGGTTTTTCTATTTAGTTTTAGATAAATTATAATTATAATAAAGATTAAAATTACAGAAACGCTTATATGACTACTTGTGAGAACTAAAGTGTTTTTCAATAATTTATGGTTTACAATTTTTAGTGTTTCGTTAAAATGTATTTCTTTCATTTTTAAATCGGGAAGTGTCATGTTATTTTCGTTAATTTTCAACATAAAATTTTCTAAAATGAACATTTCATTTATATTTATTTTATAGTTTTCATAAGTTCTTAATTTGGTTTTTATTACACAATTTTCAAATTTTATTAAGTAGGTTTTTAATTTTTCGAATTTGTATGAGTTTTTGCAATTAGAAACAATTTTATCTTTATAATTTTTAAAAATAAGTAGGCCTGCGTAAATTTCTTTTTCTTCTGCATTTATAGACATATTCATTGTGCATTTAGGTTCCAAATGTTTCACAATGTTTGTTAAACAGTTGTCATTTAGTCTTTCAAGATTTTTGTACTCTAAAGAATTTGACTTGTATGTTTCATTTTTGTAAATAAGTACTGTATTTTCATTGAGTGTTAAAGTTTTATTTTGGTAATTAGGAAGTGGTTCAAATATAATTTTTGTAAAAGTTTGATTTAGGAATTTTGGAACATTCAAAGTTAGCATTATTAGTTCTTCTTTATATGACAATGAAACTGTAGTATGAATGTAGGATTCTATATTGCCTATAATGTTAAATTCTTTTATTGTTAGCATATCTGATGGAATTATTCCCAGTTTCGTATTAAAAACAACATGTCCAATTTCATTAACGTGATCTATTAGTAAGTTTAAATCATTATTTATTTGGAAAATATTTTCTAAAAATGTGGTTTCGTCTTCTAGTCTCAAAATCTTATTTTCTATTTTCGTTTTAAATTCGTTTACGTACCTTTGAACGATTCTTTGTTGGCTATTTATATGATTTGTAATGTTCGTTATTATCTGTGAAAAATGAGTGTTTAAGTAAGTTTGTTCGTCTAATGCATGCATAGTCTCTTCGTTGTTCTTTTCTAAGGTCTGAATCTTCTGAAGTATTTTTGATTCGTCATCGCTGTCCATTGTTCCGGCAACGTATTTCAGTCCTTTTCCTAATGCGTTTATCAATCCTCGTTTCTGTCTGAATGTAGGTATTAGATTTCGAATTTTTGTTTTACATAAGTCCATGCTTTTACGAATACTGCCTAATAGTGGTTTGACGTTCGTATAAGTTGTTGTTAGTTTGTGTATGTTGTCTTCTAATATGTTTGTTGTTTCTACGTATTTGGTTGTATTAATGATATGAATTATTTTTATGTAATTGTCGATCATCTGTACGTCTTTGAGTTTAATTGGCACATACCCATGGTTATCTGACAAGTCTTGTACTTCCAATATTTGCATATATATGACATCTAACGTCGTTATCAATAATAATATAATAGGAATCATCTGTAAGTAAGAACGAAATCATATTGTTTCTGGAGTATTTTCATTTTGAAATTTTTTCTTTCTTTTGATATGTGATTTATAATATTTGTGACCTTTATCAGTTACTACATGATCTTCATCTACTTGTGATACTATTACTTTCCGAAACCTTGAATGATTCTTTCCGCCTCTTTCATCCTTTAGATAAATTGGTCCTGTTTGGATGTCTACATTTTCTCGCTCTGCGTTCAGTTTTCTTATTGTTCTCTCTTTTGTTTTGACTATTTTTTCCTTAATATCTGGGTATTCTTCACCTTTTATTACACCATTTTTAAAGTCTATGGGTCTTTTTTTCGTGGTGGAATGGATTGTATTGTTGTAATATTTGACGCATCTATATATTTTTTCCTCTACCGTTTCCACATCTCTTTGAGAGTCATGTTTAAGAATCCTAATATGCTCATTCAAAGTATTGTGAAATCTCTCTATATCTGCATTGGATGTATGATTATTATTCGACGTGTAATGGATTTCGATTTCTTGTTCCCGTAAATATTCTAGAAGTGGTAAAGCTTTAAACCCAAGTTCATTATCGACTACAAGCTTTTTAATGTTTCCAACGGATGATAGGTATTGAGCTAATGCAATTTTAAATTCTATCCAAGACCTATTTTGTATTCTAATTGCCTGTGCATATTTTGAAAATTTATCGATAAACGTCATAAATAACTTTTTCTCTAAGCTATAATATATGTCTGCATGTATTACTTCACCTGGTTTTTCTGGAGTTTCTGTTAATTTAAATTCTTGTTTTATCGGTCGTCGTTCATATTTCTCTTTATTACAAATATCACAATTATTGATAAATTGTGTGATGCGTAATTTTAGTTTTGGATGGTATATTTCGGATTTGAGTCCTGCAAAATTCTCGTTAATACCTCTATGATTGTTTTTCTTATGCTCTCTTTCTATTCTTTCGGTTAATTCAACCTCGTTGCAAATATCCTGTAAAATAATTTTGCTTCTATAAATTTTATATTTCCTATTATCACCGAAGTATTTGTTTACAACTTCCTTGAACTTTTCATATATCATTTCTTGGTCTATTACCACTGCATTAATTTTTTCTGGGTCAAAATGATTCTTTATTAGTGTTATTAATGTTTGCTCGTCCAAACTTTTTGCAGAAATGGTTTTTCTTTTATTTTTGAATATTTTGTCAGTTTTTATTTTTAGTGAACCCGATGTTGTTTGTTTAATAATGAATTGTCGTTTGAAGAAATTTAGTGGGGTGGATGTTTCCGTTATAACGTTATTTTCTTCTATTAAATTTATTTCGTATGCATTGGTTTCTATTCGAGACAATGCATCTGCGTTACCGTTCAAAACACCTTTCTTGTATTTTATTTCGTAATCGTATTCCTGCAACTTCAATCTCCATCTGACCAACTTTGAACTTGGTTCCTTTATAGAAAAGAGCCAAACAAGTGGTCTATGATCAGATTCGATCAAGAATCGCCTACCGAATAAATATGGTCTTAGTTGTTGTGTGGCCCACACTATTGCTAACAACTCTTTCCCTATGGTGCTATAATTTTGCTCGTGTCCATTCAGTGTTCGGCTAATATAGCAGATAGGGTGTCCATCCTGAGAGAGTACAGCTCCTAGTGCGAAATTACTCGCATCGGTTTGCAAAATAAATTTCTTATTGAAATCTGGGTATGCTAGGACTGGAGAGTTTGTTAATAATTTCTTTAAATTTTCGAAACTTTCTCTATATTCAGAATTCTTTACATCTACTTGTGCATCCTTCCTGAGGTATCTTGTCATAGGCCTAGAGATTTTGGCATAATCTCTGATAAATTTTCGGTAATAACCTGATAATCCCAAAAATTGTTTAATCTGTTTCTGTGTAGTTGGTATAGGAAAATTCTGTACGCACTTTATTTTATCTGGGTTTGGTTTTATACCAGATTCGGTCACTATATGTCCTAAAAAATTTGTCTCTCGCTTCATGAATTCACTTTTGTCCAACTGGATTTTTAGATTTACTTCTTTTAAACGTTTGAATATTTTCGTAATAGATTCCAAGTGTTCTTGGAGTGATGTAGAAAATATAATTATATCATCGAGATATACTAAGCAGATTTTATTAATATAGTCCCCTAAGACGTTGTTCATCAGCCTTTGGAACGTGGCTGGTGCTGTTTTGAGGCCAAACGGCATACGAAGGAATTCGTAATGTCCGCCTTCGACACTAAATGCTGTTTTTGGTATGTCCTTCTCATCTATTTCTATCTGATGAAATCCTTTGGCCAAATCCAAAGTTGTAAAATATTGGCACCTTCCGAGTTTTTCCAATATCTCCTCTATATTTGGAATTGGATATTTATCGTCTATCGTAATTTCATTTAATTTACGATAATCGACTACCAACCAGAGTAGCAAGCCGGGCAAAAAATTTCGGCGGCGGCTGAAACACAAATATTTTCGGCGGCGGCGGCTGTACGGCTTAACGCCGATTTGCTTAAAGCATTTGAAAAAAAGTTTTAACCCAGTTTGTTTTTAGAAAAATACGTGAATTATTGAATCACCATGTTGTAACATTATTTATTTTTCAATAGTTTGAATATTGCAGTAATTGATGTCCTAAAAATAGCTTCGTAAACTATTTGTTAAACCATAGAAACATATTCTAGACTATCAGGGCAATTATGAATAAAATTTCGCGAGAAATTTCGCATTTTTCAAATTAGAATTTTTTCCCCTATTACTTGCTATTAGTTGGAATTTTTCCCGGGAAAAATTTATCGAGGAATTTTATTCATGATTGCCTTCTACATAAATTTTATTTAAGCTTTCCGATTGAATTAAAAATTAATTACTTTATTGGAACACTGCTACGGATCAACAAACAAAAAGCTTTGAACAATTAATTATCAAAAAGTCGCTTAAACAAAAAAGTCTATGTAAACGTGAATGTATTTAAGAAGGGACTCCAAAAGAGAACGTAAGTGTTGTCGCAGCTTCGTTACTGTTCACATAAAAATTTTCTTTTTATGTGGAAGCAAAAATAACTATCTTTGTGGGACGCTCGCTATCATATTAAATGAGAAATTTGAAAAAGTATAAAAAATAAAAGACAAAATAACGGCTAGTACTAAGCCGCCGATAAGCCGAGTGGTTCGGCGGCGGCTCGGCTTGTCGAAAAAAATCGGCTGACTGGCTAGCCGCCAGCCACGCCGGTACGGCTTGCTACTCTGGTCGCAATACCTGTTGACTGCAAAGAAGGATTAGTATTTAAAGATAAAACAGTATCAAAAGATAAAAATATTGAAATTATGGAAGGCGTATACAACGCAGAAAATTTTAAGATTGCAGCATTCATTAATGTGAAAAAAAATAATAAAAAAAGGGTTATATTTACAACTCAGAAAACAGAAAAAGTAACTACCGAAAACTTTCATATCCAAGACATAGGAAAAGAAAACATGGTTCCTCTCTTGAATCAAATTAGAACTGATCATTTGAATGATGAAGAAAAAACCAAACTTTTAGAAATAATTAAAAGATTCCAAAAAGTATTTTACATTGAGAATACAGACTTAACTTTTACAAACGCAATTAAACATGAAATTAGAACAACTAACAACGTCCCAATCACGGCTAAGACTTACCGTTATCCTTATATTCATAAAAGTGAAGTCCAAAAACAAATCAAACAAATGTTAGATAATAACATAATTCGACCAAGCCATTCACCCTACTCTGCTCCAGTATGGATAGTGCCAAAGAAAATGGACGCCAGTGGTGAGAGAAAATGGAGGTTGGTAGCAGAGTAGCAAGCCGTACCGGCGTGGCTGGCGGCTAGCCAGTCAGCCGATTTTTTTCGACAAGCCGAGCCGCCGCCGAACCACTCGGCTTATCGGCGGCTTAGTACTAGCCGTTATTTTGTCTTTTATTTTTTATACTTTTTCAAATTTCTCATTTAATATGATAGCGAGCGTCCCACAAAGATAGTTATTTTTGCTTCCACATAAAAAGAAAATTTTTATGTGAACAGTAACGAAGCTGCGACAACACTTACGTTCTCTTTTGGAGTCCCTTCTTAAATACATTCACGTTTACATAGACTTTTTTGTTTAAGCGACTTTTTGATAATTAATTGTTCAAAGCTTTTTGTTTGTTGATCCGTAGCAGTGTTCCAATAAAGTAATTAATTTTTAATTCAATCGGAAAGCTTAAATAAAATTTATGTAGAAGGCAATCATGAATAAAATTCCTCGATAAATTTTTCCCGGGAAAAATTCCAACTAATAGCAAGTAATAGGGGAAAAAATTCTAATTTGAAAAATGCGAAATTTCTCGCGAAATTTTATTCATAATTGCCCTGATAGTCTAGAATATGTTTCTATGGTTTAACAAATAGTTTACGAAGCTATTTTTAGGACATCAATTACTGCAATATTCAAACTATTGAAAAATAAATAATGTTACAACATGGTGATTCAATAATTCACGTATTTTTCTAAAAACAAACTGGGTTAAAACTTTTTTTCAAATGCTTTAAGCAAATCGGCGTTAAGCCGTACAGCCGCCGCCGCCGAAAATATTTGTGTTTCAGCCGCCGCCGAAATTTTTTGCCCGGCTTGCTACTCTGATTGCGACTTTATATGATCATTCTCCTTCAAAATAATATTCTGCTTCGTTATGTTTATATATTAATGGTATTTCTTTTTCTCCAACAACCAAAGTATTATTCTTTAAATTGATTATTGCTCCTAATTGTTTTAGTATATTATTTCCAATTAACCCGTCATAATAGGTGTGGAATTTACAGACAAAAAATTCAATTCGACAATTGCTATCGCCGAGTTCTTCAAAAAGGGGTATGCGGACTTTTTCATTAATTTTAATTAAGTGTTGTAGTGTTTTCATTGTTACTTCTTCGGAGGGTACATTCCATTGTGGGTGGCATATGCCGGGATTAACAATAGAATGGGTTGCTCCTGTATCTATAATAAATTTTAAATAACCTAATTTAGTTCTTAAAACTATATATGGTAAGTTCCCTTCGAGGCTGAAGACTGAAAATTTTCCAAAGGTGTATTTTCTTGAAGATTTTGGACTATATTCACGTCCATTGGCTCTGGAGCTACCCTTTCATTTCTTTGGTAATTGTGGTTGAAGTTTGGTCGGTGTTGTGGATTTTGATATTGATTCTGATTGGTATAAAAATTAGGTCTATGTTGTGAATTTTGGTATTGATTCTGATTGGTATAAAAATTAGGTCTGTATTGTGGACTTGTAAATGGTCTTTGTTGATTATGTCTGTGTTGGTTTTGGTTAGGGTTAAAATTCGGTCTGTATTGTGATTTGGCAAATGGTTCTTGTCGGTTGTCCTGATTATAATTTTGGTTAAAGTTTCTGGTTTTAGTGTTTTTATTATATAGTCCTTTGTCATTTTTATTATGTACGTAAACCTGTGATTTTTCAGGTTTACCACCGTAGTAGCCGTAGCCTGATTGAATTAATATTTCCATAGCACTTTCGAGAGTCTGTGGATTTCTACAAGCCAATATTGTTTTCATAGGCTCTGGTATTTTTTCTTTAAAAATATTCAAAGCCGACCTCATATTATTATTAACTATTGTTTCTGAGCCTGCATTTGCGCCCATTATAAGACTAGCTTTATTGTTAAGTCTTCTTAACCTGTCTTTTATTTCGGTGTAAAAGTCTAGTGTATTAGTCCTAAATCCTACTGATCTCATTTTGTCGTATAATTCTTCTATGCTTAATTTCTCGCCGAAATTATTCACCAAAACATCTTTTATACCTGTCCACGATTGGACGTGAAAATTTATTTCAATAACTTCTCTTGCTTTACCTTGAAGTCTACTTTTAATAATGTCTGAGAAAACTAACTGTGACATTTCATCGTATTGCGTCAGTAAAGGATATATTCTGTCTACTAGTGTAATGAAATTGTATAGATCCCTTCTATCTCCATTGAATTCTGGGAGAGTTTTCAAGTATTTTATGGGGTCTAGACTTATAGAGTGTATTACTGGTTGGGCCATGATAAAAAATTAATTAACGTAAAATTGTCTCTATAGAAAAATTCTCGTATCTGAATAAATTTTTAATTTTAAGCAAAATAAATTAATTTAACAAAAATGTATTTTACTTCTTTTGTACAAAGGAAACTGTTACAAGGTCTGAATTTAATTAAATACTTATTGCTATTACATTAATTTACTCACATTAATAACTTAGTAATAATCGTTCCCGAAATATTTGTAGATTTCCTTAGTAGTCTTTTTTTAGTTGTATTAGTAGTAACCGTTCCAGGTAAATTTTGTTGATTTTTGCTGTAGATTTCCTTAGTAGTCTTCTTTTTAGTTGTATTAGTAGTAACCGTTCCAGGTAGATTTTGTTGATTTTTGCTGTAGATTTTCTTAGTATTCTTCTTTTTAGTTGTATTTTTAGCAGAAGTTCAAAAATGGTTTTTTTTTTAGGTGTTGTACACTTTTTACATTAGTAAAAAAACAAGTTTCACTTTTGAGTCTGTAGAATTATTTCTCAGAGTCTTTTTTTTCAAAAATAAAATTCACTTTTGGGTTTTGAGTCCATAGAATAATTTAGTTCACTTTTGAAGAATTATTCCTTCAATATTAAAACACTTTAGGAGAATTATTCCTCCAATATTAAAACACTTTAGGAGAATTATTCCTGTATTATTAAAACACTTTAGGAGAATTATTCCTCCATTATTAAAACACTTTAGGAGAATTATTCCTCCATCCCATCCTCGTCGCCAGTTTTGTTATGAGGATTTTGGTTTTAAATAAAAAAAACACTTTTTGTTTTTCTTTATTTGATCCTCTTTATTTGATTCAAAGTATGTGAATGATTCTTTCTTACAAAATACTTAGTATTAAATATTCAATTTTACAAAAGAAATGCTTACTTCTAAATATTATTGGTTTTTAATAATTATTGTTCTACATTTAATATTTCCCAATACTTCAAATAAACAAAAATGCTTACTTTTAAATATTATTGATTCTTAATAATTGTTCTACATTTCAAGTGCATACATACTTGTATGTATGTTTGGGTCATTAAACAATTTGGGTGTTCGTTGCGACATTTATTCAAAAGAAAAAAGAAATCAAGTGCATACGTATGTTCGTATGTATGTTCACATGTTTATTTTATTTTAATTTATTCTTTCTTTCTTTTATAAAAAAAATGTTGCAGCGCTTATTTATATCAAATTACAAAGGCGTTAAAATATCTAGGGAAATATGTACTTAAAGAATATTTAAATTATTATTTTATGAGGGGTTGTTATCGTAACTCTTAAACACATTTTCCATACAAATTGACACAAAAAAGCAGCCACAGAAACCAGTCGTGAGATAGAATCTATTTTATTTTGAGAGCGTTTTTTCTTATGCTCTCGCATATCAATACTCATTCTCACAAAAATGTTACCATACTTTTGATCAATTTCATACATTTTGTAAACAAAACTACTAAGAAAAATAAGCACAAAAGAAAATAAAATAAAAATCAGAGAGTATTTGAAGTTACTGCCGTCGATTTTATTATGGGCTTAATTAATTTGTCAGCGATTTGCCTGAAGTTGCAGACTTTACTCTGTTTCATCATTATGTTTTATGACAAAATTATATTGCCACACTTAAAACATAACATAAAAACGATTTAACCATTTTTTCGGATTGATGAAAACTGGACGGACTCAAAACCATTCCGAACGGAATCTGTTACACAGCTGTATGTATTTTCCAATAAAAAAATACATTTAAAGGTTAAAAAATGATTAATTTCTATAACTTTTTTATGTCTTTAATATATTTTTTAAATAACATTAATTTAGATTAAAATTAAGGTAAAAAAGCTAAATGAGTTTTTAAAAAAAGCTAAAAAATAAGCTAAGAGCTAAATGAAAATTTTAGAGCTAAATCCAGAAAAAATAAGCTAAATTTAGCTTAAAATAAGCTAATATGGCCACGCTGAACCTGTGCTGTGTTCGCTCTCATCGCATTTTTGCAATCGCTGCTTGCATAGTGTGTCTCTGACACAGTACGAATAATGCAAAGTGCAATTGTGATCGCATAAAGATATTTGCAAAAGAATGTTGTATAAAACACACACAGCACAGTTTTCGTTGAGGTGTAAGAGATACAGTTGTCAACGATAGACTATAGAACTATGTACTTATTGTTGCGGTGTATCGCTGCAGTTGTCTGACCTGCATTATAATAATATTGGTGAAATTTTGTTTATATGAGTCACACCAACGATGCATGAAGCAAAATCTAAATATTTTTATTTTTGCACATGCATGTATGCAACACAAACATAACATGATAAACTACTCAAAGCAGTAGGTTATACAAGGAGCTGTCAAATTCTATTGGTAAAAAGTTTTTGTGTGTAGTTTGACAATTGCGTTGCAATTAGCTTGTAACAAGATGCTATTAATTTATCATGCAATGCATGCACGTGTATGCTGAGTTCTTCATGTACACGTATACAATGCTTGTGTCATGCATTTTGACCGTGAATACTGAGCTTTACAATTTAAGTTTAAAATTTTTTAACGCACTAATAATCCCAAATTATTATTTTACTTATTAAGTAAAATATTATTTTTTATAAAAAATTCATTGAAATTGATTATTGAGGGGTTTAGCTGGATCCTATGCGCATTTCACTGATGCTAATGCAGATAATCAGGGAACCTTTACCCAAAGTTTCTTAGAACAACTAGAATTATTACTTAATTTAAACAAATAAGAAGCTCAACAACAAATAACAAAGTTGAAACAACAACTCAATAATCAACATGACTCTCAGCATTGTCAACTTTGAAATTTCAAAACACACCAATATGGAGAAAAAAACTCGCCATTTACAAAAAAACGCACCAAGCTTAAAATTTCTGTTTTTAGTTTAAAATGTTTATTGAATCAATTTTGCATAAAAAGTATAATATAATATTTTGTGTTAAAAAATTTAACAATAAAACAGCCTTTTACAGTTCAGTGTTAAAAAAATAAAACCTAAAAAACTAAACAAATTTGTTTATATTCATTTGTACTACATAGATAATAATTTTTTTTAATTTCATACATTCTGTACAAAACTTTTTAAAGAGATCAACGATTAATAGTGTGGATTCAAAATTAATAAAAGTTCAGTATTTATAATTTTATTCAAATATTTAAAAAAAAATTTTATCTGAAGTTTAATATATTCATATTAAAAATATCTTACGGCACACATTTTTTGTCGTACACTTTTAAACATCTTATCGTCCACGAACATTAGTAAAATATACAGGGTTTAAAAGGTATTTTTGTGTAGATATGCACAATATACTTTTTTGTTCAAAATTATTGGCATACAAGTGGTAAAAAAGCGTTTTAAATTTCCATAAAAATAAAACATATTATTTGATTTTGGTTTGTGCACACATGTAGACACATATTTACATACGTTCACATTTCAACCAAAATTTCAGGATACGTTGAGGATGGTCTATAGAAATGTGAAGTTTGCACGAAATTCGCCCAATGTTTCTGGAGATATGGATTTAGATTTTGCTATACATATTGTTACGTAAAAAGATTCCTACAGGGTTAATGCAAAGAACTATCTAGAAGTATTTAACTAAAGCAACAAACGTACACACATATTCTCGTGCAAACACTGTAGCAAAGAACTAAATAAGCATGCGTAACACGTAAACAAGCAGAAGCAACAACAAAAAGCGTCTGCTTATTAAGAAGCTTCGCATATTTACACACATACATACATGGCAATTCAAACGAAAGGCAAAGGTAAACAACCACCACGCATTGCTTAGTTATTGATGTACACACGTTTGCATATACACATGTATGTACATAGTTACCACATGAACTTAATTTGGCACTAAGTAAACAACATTTGAGATGATAATGATCGTCTGGACTATGCTTGAAACTTCTAGTGGTATTGGTGCACAGTATAAAAAGCGCGAAGCAACCAATGGCAAGTCAGTCGTGAATAAGTCAGTTGTGAAGTTCAGTTGTGTTGTGAACGAACAAGTCAGTCAGTGCTAATTGGAAATTAGTAGAGTGAACATCGTTGAAAGTAAAAGGCATCCTGCCGTGGATAATAACGTTAAGAAGTAAATAAGAAAAGACAAGTTGTAATTGGTTTAGTCACTAATAAAGGAAGTTCAGTTGCAAATAAGAAAATCGTGTTGTTATTTATTTTTATTTTTGAGCAATCAAAAGAACTCGAACGTTTAATAAAATTTAAACGTAACATTTGGTGTCAGAAGTGGGATTGCAAAATTAAAATAAAAATAATTAATTAATCAGAGCATAATGAATTTTTAATACAAGGAAAGAAAATCTATAATGAAGTTCGAAGACCTGAGCAATCAAAAGAACTCAAACGTTTAATAAAATTTAAACGTAACAATATGTATGTATATTCCCATACAAATATCAACAAAATGCTCTCCATTTTTCATATTATGATTTTTTATTGTCACTTGAAAAGTTACGAAACCATGTATCGAATTGTTTTATCGTCGTGTGGTTTGCTGCACAGTATATCGAGCCGTATTTTCGAGCCGTATTTTCGAAAAAATACATTATTACGAGTACTGCAGCAAACCAATAACCACCCGACCTTATGTGTACAATAGTATTCGTTCTTTCTAATTTTCATGTTGAGATGAATCTTTCAGTCGTTATTTCGATCGGTATTTTATTTTTGCAATGACCACTCGATTTTTCACTTGCTATACACCTGCATTGTATCATAAGTAGGTGTTATTGTTTTGATTTACTAATGACATTCGGTCTCCCTTATTGCAAAATATTGGTAGAATAGGACCGAAGGTGACCCGACCATATAAAGTAATAATAATATTATATCTTGAAAGTCATAATAAAAAGAGTCTTAAAATTTGCTATGGACTCTTTTGAGAGCAAGGTGTGAAGTAATTCAAAATATTGGTAGAATAGGACCGATGAAAGGGCCATCTTCCATAACAAATTAATTAATAATTATATTTAAGGCCATTATTTTGACTTAACGATAAACTTTCGGATAGTTACTCCTAACTTTAGCAAAACTGAACTATAAAGTGACCTTTAAATGTTTTCCATTATTACAACTGCCCGATAAAATATGTAATAAATAATTTTTGTGTATTGTGGCAACATTGCAGTGAAAACCGACTACTTTTGACCACACTTTTGACTGTTACGAATTTTTAGTGGCAACCATTTACTTTTGTTTATTTTTTGAATTGTGATTTTTTTTCTTGTTTGTGCTATATTGTGTTAAACAATTTTAAAACTAAAAATTTAACCCTTCTGCATCCCTTGTACATGTGCCCTTCCTATGATCCTTTGGGTCAATATGACCCAACAAGAAAATTTAACCACATTTCATATTAAATATAGAAAATTTGTCTGTTTTGTTGTTTTTTATTTAGTATAATAATGACAAAAATTAAAAATTTAAAAAACCCCGATATATCCAGAAAAGATGTGATATCTTCTAATCGGTTGGACCGATTTTCAGACAAATCTAAGAACACTCTCGATTAAGTCACCTTTCAAACTGAAAAAACTAAATCAAGATCGGTCTCGCCGTTTGGGCTGTACGAGTATTTGTACAGACACAGATACATAGATACACAGACATACTTACACTACAAACTAAGAACACCCCTTCTTTTAAATTAAAACTAACATAATGATGATGGAATATATTGCCTGAAACTGCACCGACCTTGAAATGGAAGTAATTGTTCAGCTACAGTAACATTTTCATATGGATTATAAACTTTGAGCTGATTACTCCACTTGTCCCAAACGTTTCTTATTGGTGCTAGTTTGTCACGAAGTCTTCTTTCTTTTCTATCTTCAGAGCTGTCAAATCGTAGGTACTTTGTAATGCTCGGAAATCACTTCAGACTCATCGCTGCTCGAAAAATAATCTCCATGAGGTATATAAACTTCTGCCATTACTTCTAATCCAAAGTGTGCATCAAGCTCTATCATATCAATGTGTTGCCAATAATTTCCACACAATTCGACACCTTTTTGATTTGTCAGTTGAATAACAATTATTTTTATACTCGTAATTGGTGATATAAAAATAGAATGAAGACTATATCTGTAACCATAGACGTTGCTCTTTTGATAGGTACAGGCTTATTGAATAACATTTGATTTTTAGTCAACATGCCTTTTGGACGTGGTGTCTGTCTACTCTTTCCAAACTACACTTTTGTCCTTAGATAAATATGTAGCTAAAATTCTGTGATCTATTTGATCTGCATCTTCCACCTCCTATTTGATGATGAATATGATTCGACATTCATTCACTATTTGCTGCAACTGAAGATCAGTGAAAATCCAAAGCAATTTCATTATGGAACAATATTACATTAAACATTTTATTTTACAATAAATTTTTTTTTCTTTGTGCCATTATGTAAAAATACTCAATTATTATAAATTATGATGAATTACAAAAAAAAATAATATGTATGCACGCTGATCACTAAAAATTAATCAAAACTCATTGAAAGAAAATACTCAAATGACACAAAAGTTCTAGCATCCTTAGTTTTTTCACATAAAAACCGGGGAATCACCGAATTGCAATTTGAATGAAACTCTTTATTTGCAAGTGTCAATGCGTTACCATATCATTATAAAATAAATTTCAAGGTATACCTTTATGGGATTCTCCAAATCCTACTCACAGTTTGATAATAATACAATTTTGAATAAAAAATATTCAATGAAAGCGATTTTAGTGATTATTTTACTAAAAAAAATTATTGATCGATGATTCTAAATGAATATGAAACCAGTTCAATTATATTCAATAGGGAAAAATGGTAGAGTTGAATTATACTCGCAATATCGCTTGTTGGGTCATATTGACCCAAAGGATATTAAATGTTTGTAAATCGTGTTTTGAAATGTGAAGGGGGAAGGAAAAAGATAAATTTTATTATTTTCTTTTAAAAGCATAATTTTTGTCCCTATAATGGATAAATTCAAGTTTCACATTCATAATAAAAGGGAAAAATTTTGCGTCTTAAACCCAAAGTTGGGTCAAATTGACCCAAGGAGTGCAGAAGGGTTAAATAAAAATAAATGTACTGCAAGGCACCGCGTAAACGTAGCAAAAATTACAGCACAGCAGAGGAGATATTGTTGGTGGAGCTAGTGAAGTCTCATAGAAACTGCATCGAAAATAAAAAGTCTGATGCCATCATTTGGAAACAGAAACAGGAGGCTTGGCAGAAAATTGAAGAGGAGTTTGCCGCAACAGCTGGCACACACCGCAATTGTAAGACATTGCGTGATAAATATGACTTCATAAAACGGTAGTCGAAAAATTAAATGGCATTGGAGAAGTTAGAGACGTACCGCACAGGTGGAGGCGTGACACCTAACCAAGTTAGTACTGTGTCAGCTAAAATTGCTTCAATGTTGGGAGATTCAGCTACTGGCTTGGAGAATATACAGTTAGTGACATAACTATCTGTACACCATATATTTTTCGATTATCTTTAAAACTAAGTAAATTATTTTAAAAATATAAATGCAGTTTAATTTTAAATATAATTAAATTTTATTAATTACATTATTTACAAAAGTACTAAATAAGCAAAAATTATCGGGACAAAAGTATTTGTACGTTTCCTAATATCAGCACTTCGTACAATTATTTTTACGTTGCTATTTTACTTGCTTACATATTTTTAACACCCCCTTTAGGATTTTTATTAGCTAGTTCAAAAAATAGGTAACTTTTTGCTAACTCATTTACAACTTGCTTCTTAACTAACTCATAAATGATACAGATGTGAGCCAGTTATTTTTTGTGCAAAGGTATTCTTCCCGATAAGTATTGAAGTAATTTTCAGCTAACTAAAAACTGATGCAAAGACTAGTGAGTTTTGTTATGCAACTAACTTGTCCTCGATAAATTTTTAACTAACTTTTAGCTAACTCAAAGCTGATGCAAAAATGAGTCAAAGTTTACGGGGAAGATGTCACCATAAAATTCATATATATGTTAACTCTGTGCCGTCTATACTTATATTAAATAATGAAGTGTTAAGTAAGTGTTAATGAAGTGTTAAGTAAGCTGGTTGCCAAACAAAGTGATCACGGTTCGACACAGATTTTCGTCTCTAAAAAAAAATAGTTTAAAATTGTTTCAAATCTAAGTTGACAAAAAATTTTCAGCCTTAGTAAGTTAAATATTGGCTAGCTCAAAACGCTCTCATTTTTTTACGCCCCAAAGTAACTCATTATGGGCCAACTATTAGTCAGCCAGTTCGCAACTAACTAATAGTGACTTTAATTTTATCAACCATAAACTAATTTGAAATGAGCTAAGTTGTGGTTATTTGAAACTTATGTATCCTGATTGAGTACTAACTCATTCTGAGGACATTACGTTGAAAAACTAAATAGCGCTTAACATGTAAAATTATTTAGCTTTTTAGTCAGTTGTCACTCGTCTCTGATTAACCATTATTTACAATAAAGTTAGCTCAAATCCCGACAGGAAAGTTTGTAGTGTATGCCTGTCCGTGTCCACGTGCAGACCAAACGGCTGCACCGATTTCGATTTAGTTTTTTCTGTTTGAAAAGTGACTTGAACGAGAGGGTTCTTAGCTATGTTTCAAGAAAATCGGTCCAGCCGCTTAGAAGATATTACATCTTCTCCAGATATATTCGGGGATTTAAAAAATTTTTAATTTTTGTTATTTAAAGAAAAGTTAAATTTTTCTTGCAGAGCTATATATTTGTAAACAAAATGTGTAGTTGGATTTAAGTTTTTGCGCAATAAGCAATTCAAAAGCATAAGGAATTAAATATGGATACACAAAAAAGGAAAATCGTTGCGATTTATTGGTAATTTATTGAATTTACACCATTCAACGATTCAATATATTGTTACCAAATATAAAAACCGTGGTTCTGTAGAAAATATGCCCAGGACCAGACGACCACGAAAACTTTCTAGACGAGATGGGAGTATGATTTTAAAAGAAGTGGGAACAAATCCAAGAGTTACAAGGTCGGAATTAGCAAAACATGTCGCTAATACAACGGGAAAAACTGTTCATCCAAAAACGATAGGAAGGATATTACATTCTGGCGGATATTCAAGCAGAGTACCTCGCCGGAAACCTCTTATTAGCCAAAAAAATCAACAAATGCGTTTAGAGTTCGCACAGCGCTTCATAGATATGGATGATTCATTTTGGGAAACGGTCTTATTTACGGATGAAACAAAAGTAAATATTTTCGGAAATGACGACAGAGGAAAAGTATGGCGAAAAAAATACAGCCTTAGACGTAAAAAATTTGATACCAACAGTAAAACAAGGTGGTGGAAGTGTCATGGTATGGGGTGCAATAGTAGCCAGGGGCTTAAGCCGATTGGTCTTTATAGACGGAAGGCAATTTAAAGGATTCGGTAGATGGTTTGGGTCTTGGTCCACGTTGGATATTTCAACAGTACAACGATCCCAAACCCAAGGCAATTATATTCACCCCCTCAATCACCTGACTTGAACCCCATTGAGCACTGTTGGGATATTTTAAAACGTAAAGTTGCTAGATAGATTACCCGAAACAGGGATGACCTGAAAACTGCTTTAGAGGAGGCCTGGAAAAAAATATCTCCAGCTGAAACAAAAAATTTAGTTCGGTCGATACCCAAAATACTGCAGGCCGTGATAATTGCGCAAGGAGGACCCACAAAGTACTAATTTTAAGAAAAATAAAAAATATTATAAGTGTATTTAGAGTGTAATGTCTTTGCTGACAAAAAACCGTAAAAGAAACTTTATTGAGATTATTTAAGATACAAAACTACACTTGTTGCTCAGCTAATATTACTGTTAACTTAAAAGAGAAATCTTTTATAATTAAGAAAGATAGTATTACCATTGAGCAGAATAAGTACTTAATTAATATCTAACACGCTCTCCCTTAAGATGTTACTATAAATACTTTAATTGTCATTACATTGCGTTTAGATCAATAAGGTAGTTTCTTTTTCATTTTAGTTAACTATAATAATTCATTTTAATTGTAACTTACATTTATAAATTGTATTAGATTTTAAATTATAAATAAGCAAAAATTTGAATTTGAATTTTGAATTTGAAGAGAATTTGAATTTGAAGAGAATTAATAGGTAAATTTATTTTTGCATCAACTTATCTTTTAATACTCTTCCATCACGACGTGGCCGTAATGATCTCTTTGGAGTTTCATTTTGATTCAAGTTATTAAAAGTAAATTTATTATCGTCACCGAGTGTAACCGACCGAGCTTCACCCCACTCCTCAGGAGCATTAACAGCTGTAGATGTGGGCATCTCCCCTTCTGTAACTGTTGTTTGTATTTCTTTTGCAGCAATGTCACTGTTTGTCATATTAGAGCTTCGGATTTGATCTAAGTGTCTTTTTATTTCTCTGTTGTTGTGAGTAAGATAAGATAGTGAACCAATTTTTTCTTTAATTTTAGCTGGGGACCAGATTGGTTTGTTTGGGTTTGTATAATCGCGAATTAGTACTTCCTGCCCTTCTCTAAATTCTTCTTTGCGTTTGCCTCTATAATTTGAAATAGCCTTATCTTGACTCTCTAAAATCATATTTTTAACTAAGGGCGGTTTTAATAAACTAAATCGTGTCTTCAGAGATCTACCAAAAAACAATTTTGCGGGCGATTCGCCAGTCACACAGTGCTTAGCATTTCTATAATCGAATAAAAATCTATTTATGATTGTGTCCATATTAACTCTATTATCAGCTCGTAAACTAGCATACAAAGATTTTTTTAAAGTTTTGACAAAGTTTTCTGCTTGACCATTTTGTGGCTGGGTGTCCAGGTGCAGTTAACACATGTTTTATGTGATTATTGGTTAAAAAACTTTTAAATTCTTGCGAAGTGAACTGCCGACCACTATCACTCACTAGAGTGTCAACCAGGCCATATCGACAAAAAAGTTCCCTCATTTTATTTATGACAAAAGAGGATGTTATATCTTTGGTTTTGAACACTTCAATCCATTTCGAGAAGGAATCTATAATTACAAACAAAAAATGATTTTCTATGGGACCCGCAAAGTCTACATGGATGCGACTCCAAACTGATCCAGTCGGTTTCCAAGGAATAAGGGCACTTTTTCCTGGACTTGCTTGAGTTCTTTGACAAGGCAGGCAACCATTTATTATTTCCTCAATATCTTCATTTATTTTTGGCCACCAGACGTAAGAACGAGCTAATGCCTTTGTTTTCACAATGCCTAAATGCGATGAATGTAGTTCTTTGAGTATAATTTTACGAAATTTTTGAGGGACAACAACTCTATACCCCCAAAGTATACAGTCACCTTCGACTGTAAGTTCAAGGCTTTTATTTCGAAAAGCATCGAAGTGATCACCTTTCAAATTAGCAACAACTCCTTTTTGTATCGCATCTGACAGTTTTGCTAAAAGTGGATCACGCCTTGTTTCCTTAGCAATATCTTTATAGCACAAATTTAAACAATTATTATTATCAATATAATTTATGTAGTTGCAACCTTCAACGCTTTTGCACATTTTATATTTAATTTGAGGCATTCTTGACAAACCATCAGCATCATTAGAAGTACCTTTTACATATTTGATTGTATAGTCGAAGCCTGATAAAATTAGTGCCCATCTTTGGATTCGGGCTGCTGCCATAATAGGCAACCCCTTTCCTTCACCAAAAATTGACTGCAAAGGCTTATGGTCTGTTTGTAGAATAAAATGAGTACCTAGTAAATACTGTTTTAGTTTCGTAACAGAAAAAATTATTGCAAGCGCCTCTTTTTCAATGGCACTGTAATTGCGTTCACTTTTCGAAAGTGCTCTCGAGATGAAAGCAATCGGTTTTAAAACACCATCAATTTGGTGCGACAAAACGCCAGCTATTGCGTTATTGGACGCATCGGTTGATAAAATTAATGGTAGTTTTGGATTGAAATGAACTAGAACATTTTCTGAGGCAATTTCTTTTTTTATAACCTCATACGCTGCTTGACATTTACTAGACCAATGAAATTCATTATTTTTTTGTAATAATTCGTATAAAGGATACATTTTTTGCGCAAAACCATCAATGAACTTAGAATAGTAATTGACCATTCCTACAAAGGCTTTAACTTGAGATACATTTTCAGGAATAGGTGCATCAAGAACACTTGCAATACGTTCCTTTGTTTTACTTAAACCGTTTCTATCAATAACAAATCCTAAATAGGATATTTTAGACTTGAAAAAATCACATTTTTTTAAATTAAGCTTAAGACCAGCATACTTTAGTTTTTTTAAAACCTTTTTCAGTGTTTGTATGTGCGTATTTAAATCTTTACCGGTAACGGTTATATCATCTTGGTACACAACAACTTGTGGGATATCCCTTAATAAACTTTCTATAGTTTTTTGAAAAATTGCAGCCGCCGGCTTAATACCAAATGGCATACGTTTCATTTTAAATGTACCTATATGCGTGCTCCATGTGCACAAATGTTGAGACTCTTCATCAAGAACGAGCTGATTATAAGCATTTGACAAGTCGAGCTTTGTAAAAAGTTCTCCTCCTATCAATGAAGAAAATATTTCGTCAATACGAGGAAGTGGGTACTTAAAATCAATTAAAAATTTGTTAATGGTGACTTTGTAGTCACCACAGATACGAAGGTCTCCATTGGGTTTAAGTATTGGTACCAATGGTGTTCCCCAATCTGCACTTTCAACTGGTTCCAAAACATCTTTTTCTATTAAATCACGCAACTGTGCTTCAATTTTGCTCTTCCAGGCAAGTGGAACTGGACGAGGCTTAAAAAAAACTGGTACTGCAGTATCTTTAATTGCAAGTGAGATTTTATCTAGTTTATAAGTCCCTAGTTGTTGATCAAAAACTTCAGAAAACTCGTTTTTTAATTCTTCAATAATTACTGAAAAGTCAGCATTTGTTACTAGATTTACTTGGGTTAGTTCGAAATTGAACGCCCTTAAAAACGAACGACCTAACAAACAAGGTTTTTTAAAATCTGAGACCACTACTCTAACCTTTTTTGAAACATCACGATAGCAAATTGTTGCATCAAACTCACCCAATATTTTAATACGATTACCACAGTATCCAATATATGGAATATGACATTGCTGAAGCGGTTTACTGCCATGTATTTTTTTATAGAATTCCGCTGAAACTAAATTACAAGGGGCACCTGTATCACATGCCATTTCCGTATCTACTCCATCAAAATTTGCTAGGAGGGAGTACAGCTCAGACGATTTACCATCAGTTACGCTATAAATAGAGAAATCAAAATTATCAATTACGTTATCTTCATTATAACCATTGTTATCTTCTACATCTGATACATAGTTTACAGATTTCTTTGCTTTAGAACGGCAAACATTAGCTAAATGACCGCTTTTGCCACATGAATTACATTTGTAGTTTTTAAATTTACATGTATGTGATTCATGATTACGCCAACCGCAATGACTACATGGCTGCTTATTTTTTGTGTTATCGCCATTACAGCCTCCGTTTGTAGCTCTGCTGTTGTCTGTATTTTTCCCTTTTTTATTGTGCAACAATCGCTTTCCAACTTTCGACACATTTCCGCCATTTCTCACAAAATTTATGCCAGATTCATCTTTAGTAATTTTTAACGAAAATTTCGTTTCCCAAATCATGGCTTTTTTAACGCATCATCAATAGTAATTGTGTGACTTTCTTCACACATCCTTTCGAAAAGTTTGCCAGTTAGCCCCATGACAAATTGGTTTAAAATGAATGCATTTAGATCAGATCCAAAACTGCAATTTAGTGCAAGTTGTTTGACTCGGGCAAACCACTGGGCAACCGATTCTTCTTCGCCTTTACATGAAGAATGAAATTTTTTTCGCTCACTGAATATGATTACAGGTGGTGTATAGTGTGTCATCTTTATTTCACATAATTCTTTGTAGGTTTTCATTACCGGTGAACTAGGACTACATAAATTGTGTAGCAGCTTGTATGGCATAGCTCCAATCGATTTCAATAAAATCGCTTTTTTTACATTATCTTCTGTGCAATTAATTTCACAGAAGTGTATATCCAAGCGTTCCTTCCATAAAAACCACGAGTCACGCTCTGGTATAAATTCTGGTACATTCGATGCTACAATTGTTGTTGCACCTGCTACCACACTGTGGGTTGAACCTCCTTCAGCTGAAGTTGCCATTTTATACGGCTTAAAGTGATTTTTATTTAAATTAACTATTTATTTGTATTGTACAAATTAAACGATGCAAAATTTGCAATTTTATTGTACACTTATATATATATATATATATGTATATATATGTATATTCATATGTACATACATATGTATATACGAATGAATGTAATAATCTTTTTTTTTGTACGTGGGCTTTTATATGTTGAAATTCAACAAAAAAAACTTCTCGTCGCCAAATGTAATGTCTTTGCTGAAGGTCTAACAATGACAAAAGACCGTAAAAGAAACTTTATTGAGATAATAGATACAATACTACACTTGTTGCTCAGCTAATATTACTGTTAACTTAAAAGAGAAATCCAAGGCCTATTTATTAGGTCTATGCAACTCGACAAAAACACAGCAACACAAAAAACAACTTTATGTTTAAGTTGTCAGAAACACACACAAACATGAACTAAAGTGTGTGTTGCAAACAGCTTTTGACAATTTAAACACGAAAACATAGAATATCATCAGGACGATTGCGTTGACCTGATAAATAGGCCTTGGAGAAATCTTTTATAATTAAGAAAGATAGTATTACCATTGAGCAGAATAAGTACTTAATTAATATCTAACATAGAGTATACAAATACTTTTGTCCAATGGATTCGATTATTTTGTTTTTTGATATATTATGTGTTAAATTTTATCTTTTTTATGATAGAGATAATCGAAAAATATGTGGTGTACAGATATTTATGTCCCTAACTGTATATGATAGCGACTGCAGAATATATTGGATGGAAAATGGGAAAAGTTCAAGGGATAATTGAGAGTTCCAGAAAAATTAGAATGCCAGATTAGCGATCACTACTGAAAAATCCGCAGAAGTGCTCACACACATAACAAAGGAAAAGAGAGTTTAAAAAAAGGTGAAAAATAACTAAGTGGCAAAAAAGTAAGATTTAAATAGTGCTTTGAATACTTTAAGGAACACAAAAAAAAAAAAAGAAAATGTAGGTATATATATTGAAAGAAGAAACTGAAATACCACACCTTTGTTATGTGTGTGAGCACTTCTGCGGATTTTTCAGTAGTGATCGCTAATCTGGCATTCTAATTTTTCTGGACCTCTCAATTTTCCCTTGAACTTTTGACATTTTCCATCCAATATATTCTCACGCTTTTTACTCCATCTTTTTTTCAGGTTCTAGATTTTTCTTTTCTAATTATTATACTGCGAGTTTCGCGCTCATTTCTCCTTTTTTTTTCAAAGTTCTAGACTTTTCCTTAAATATTTTTTTCATGATTTAAGTATTTTTCTTTCCACTACTAGCTAGTTATATGATTCGTTCTGTCTATATAAAATCTTCTTATTTTCCTAGATCTTTCCGGATTTCCTCTCTGATTGTCCCTGTTCAGTTTTTCTTCTACCAGGCTCTCATGTTTTCAGATAGTGTTTATAAAGTCTTTCAAAATTATTTTTTCGGTCGTTAATTCTGATTCCACCGGCATAACCCAATCGCTTTCACTATCTTCTGGCATTACCCTTTATTAAAACATACTTTACATAAACGTAATAAATTTTTTTACTTTTTTATTTGTTAAATTTTTCACTGCGTCTTTTATTTTATTTGTTTTATTTCATTTCTTATTAACGTACCGCGATCTAATATCATGGAAATGCTACACGTTCAATATTTATTTTATTTCTGCGATATGGATCGCAATCCATCGATTAGGCATGCTACACGTTCAATAAATATCGCAATACTGGATCGCGTTCAATATTTATTGATCAAGCAGCAGTGTCCTAAAAGTTTATATTAAAGCCAGAATTAGTTTTCACTTTCTGTTCCTTTACGAATCAGCTAATCCTTTTTTGTTTATAGAAATATAATGCAAGTCGTTAGTTTTTCTGTTTCGTTCTGTTCTGTTTTGGTTCAACCTGTGAAAATCAAAAAATTGTTAAGTAATTGTAAGTGACATCATAAATTAAATAAAAATGTTTTGAAATAAGTTGTGATATTGATTTTAGAATTTAAAAAAATTAATTTTTAAATGAAAAAATTAAATTTTATTGAAACTTAACAATGGCCAATACAAAACTCATCGCTTTATTGCAAAACTACGACCCTTCTGAACAGAAGCAGCTGTTAATTTTGTACAGAAGCAGAACGGCACAGCACAGAACAGCAACAGAAAGTAAAGACTAATGAAGCTTGGATTTTAGGTAATGTGTAATGTACAAATTACCTAACTGCATAGTTAATAAAACCCAAATTTTTAAATTTCATATAACAAAAGTTACCTATGCAAGCTTAGTTAATAATACCTCTTATATTTTTTTGTGTGTATGTAACAACGGTATACGTACATATGGATGGGTATGACAATTCAAAATTTTCCTAGTATGGCAATATTAGTGTTTCCTTAAATGTCATCACCGGGCTAACATTCTACCATGAGTGTTTTGTTTTGACGAGAAGCAGCAAATATTTACGTCTGGGTGAAATTTTTCACTTAACTTACATTTTCCAAAGAAGACAAATAATACAAATAAATTTGCAAAGTAAATAATAAATTATTTAGTATAGTAGAAAATACTTCGTATATGAATTCAAGTAGAAGATTTTATAAAAATCTTCAAAAGTCAACGAATGAAAAGCGTACAACATGTTAAAATATTTCAAGAAACAAAAAAGTAGGTAAACTTATTTTGTTAAACGTTATATATGTATGTACAAAGATGTGTGTATGTACATACATACGTATATATTTTTACTTTTTGTAACTTGCAACGAAACTGGTCATTCAAATATATACTTATGTATTTACATATGCACATTCTGATATAAAAAACAGAAACAATCTGAAAGCAATATAAATGTGTACAATCAGCATTAAATAAAATACCTACGGTTTTGCTGTAGTATTTACATCTAATTGCTGATTTAGTGTTTTAATTATTTACTGTTGTTTGTTATTCAGGTCGCCGTAACTCTTCAAATATTAATGAAAAGGAGAACTCCTGCAGTAATAAAAAAAAATCAAATCATGGAGTTGATGAAATTGATAGCGGTTCCTCAGATGATTTTCCTATTGCAACTGCAAATACCAACGCTATAAAACGTCATTCATTACGTTCAACTTCTAGTTTCTGTGATGAAGTTTTTCTTGAAGAATTAGCTAATTTGGGTATATTGACGACAACAAGTGTAGAAGGTATAGATGAAGATGCTGTAAGTTTAGGCGCATGCAGTTCCAGTTATCACATAGGTGCTGCTTCTTGCCCTTCAATAGCTTTAAATGCAATTGTTGATTTTGAAGAAGGTAAATTATACTCAAATGTATATACATATTCATATTGATGTTAGATTAAATGTCATGTGTTGGTATGTACTTACATACATATGTACACATACATTTTTGTGTAGTAACTTATAGTGTGGGAAATTATTAATAACGTAATGCTAATCTAGTATTAATTGTTAAAGGTGACATTTCTTTATACATATGATAAGTTGGAACTACTTGGATTTAATGATTTTTTCTCTTTTATCCTACAAACATTGCATTGGTTTACAACTTTCTGAATAGCATAACACATGCTGCTTCACTTCAGATAATATCATGGTGATTAAAGTTATGAATTAAGTGTTTACCATAAAAAATCGAAATACAAAATCAATTGTCATATATAGTAGTACCTGAAAGATAGATAGATACATAGATACTTTATATACATATACATATGTACTTATATTTAGATACTTGATAATAATTTCCAACCCAGTGAAAAAAATGGAAGTCATTCTAGTGGAACTACATTTTCATTGGTTCCAAAAATCCGATATTTTTAATTTGCCGAGAGTGAGCAAAAACCCATCTAGAAGCTTATTTTAGTCACACAAAACCTTCTAACTCCTCCATAGTGTTAGAAAATACTCACCAGAATTTAAAAAAAATTTATGAAATATTTTTAATCTAAAATTTAAAAGTTATTTGCTTAAATTTACATGAAAACACTGTTTCGGGCTTAAATTCGTATAAGAAGAAACGAATTGTTAAAAAAGGCAACTATTTATCATTTTTTTTATATAAAAATATTATAGAACACAAAAAAGGGAATTTTTTTTAATATCGCTTCCAATTCAGTGCCCAAGCATCGAAAAAGAGAACTTCTTGCAATGACAACCCTATGTAAAAATCATTAGATCGGATCGAAATTTGCACTACTTCCAGATCGAAAACTCTACATTTTCATGACTTTTTTGGAGTCTCTTTTTTAACTGGGAATCTAAGTGAGTGAGGTGAGTCGTGAAAAATACACATACAAAAATAAGTAGCGTAAAAACTTAAACGAAAATTCCACACTATTTAAAAGAATAAATGACAGGACAATTTACCAATATTTCTGTGGTAATAAGGAAAAAGTGCTTAAGTCATATTTTACTGTTTTGCGGGAGAGCACTTTTAAGCGTTGAAGTCGATTTTCAGAAATTTATTTTACAGTTAAATTGGAAAATTCTGTGTAACCCTTTATTGTTTTAAGCAAATATCATTCTACACACTATAAGTAATAGACTTAAGTTGAAATATACCAAAGTATAATCTCAATTAAGCTATTATTCCAAATGAGATTAGCAAGTCATAAATAATGCTATAACTTCCTGAAAAATCAGGCAAATGGATTGAGATTTTTACCAGTGGTACTTTCAAACATGCAGATTATTAACTCAAAATCAACTTATTTCGATTTAAGCACTTTTTCCTTTTTTCGATAGATTTATTAGATACTTTTTTAAGTATCTGTTTAAGTTATTCATAGTTGATTACTTTCAGCACCAAAAGTTTACACTTAATTATGGGTAAAGCTGTAACTAAATATCAACTAACTAATACATTCAAAGAACAGCTGGTTTATTTCATTTACAATGTATTTGAAAAGTAAAATCAATTTGTGGCTATCTAAAATGAACAAAAATACTAATACTATTTATTTCCTAACAATTTTCTATATTATAAGCTTACCTTATTACAGTAATTTTGACTTAGCTGCACAATCAACTTTGAACGATTTTTGTGCAGATAAGTCAAAAATGCTATTATCTTAAATGCACTTACCTGCCTAAATGTGCAGGTACACAATTTTTGACTTTAGTTTTATAAACATACATGGTTGCATATTTATGTAGCCACTTTTTTTAATGTCTGCAACTAACTTAAATTTTTTATATGAGAATAATTTAAAACTGCCTAAAAATATGTTAAATGCGCAGGTATACAAAGTGCACTTAAAAAAGGATTTTGAACAATAATTACAGAAAAAATATATTTTGTGCAGTTAAGTCAATGTGCAGCTAACATTGATTTTTGTATGAAAATATTTTTAAATTAACAAAACTTTAGAGCACTTATCTTAAATGTGCAGGTATAGAAAGTGCACTTAAAAAACGAATAGGATTTTAAAGAATAGACAGAAATTTATAATTTTAGGCAGTTAAGTTCAAAGTGCACTTAAACAAGAGGCAGCTAAATCAAAACTACTGTGGCCGACTTCCTAAACGCAAGTTGCAATGCACAATTTAATAAAATGCGTGTGCAATGCTAAGCATGTATTAAGAGCAACTTTGCGTTGTGGAGACATTTTTTGAATTTTATCGGCATTTAGGAACGTCGCTATGCATCTTATACATATGTTTGCCCACAAAATAAAAATGATGCGCGATTTTGAAAACTGATACTCATTAAAATGAGTTGCCAAACGATTAGGAACATTGGACGTTGCCAGAAAGTTTACATATGCGTTTATGAAGTGTATGCATTGTAAATATGAATTGCAACTTGCGTTTAGGAAGTCGGCCTGTATCTTAACTTCTTGCATTCATTTCTAATGCGACCAAAAAAAAAACACCCATATAAAGCAATACAAATATATTAGAGATGTGTTTTTGGTCAACAAAATTTTATTGAATAACTTTATTTTTACAGGAACTTATTTTAATTGATTTATATACAAACTATAGACAAAAAATTACTTTTCTAGAATTTGTATAGTTTTTTTAAGGAACTAAAACTGTTCTTAATAGCTTCATGAGCTTATTAATTAATTACAGAATTTATCGTTCAAAATATTATCGGCCTTTTATGTTCTCTACATAACAATATGCAAGGTTGCATTTCATTTACCAGCTGAAACCAGTTGGTGCGCTAGTTACGGATTTTGAATAAGAGCCTATAACTATCTATGAACTATGTTTTAGTTTCGTTTTTATAAGTTTCGACTTTGGATACGATTTCTGAATATGCACCTATTTTATTTTGACATAGTTTTTTGTTATAATCTCACATATAAATACACATTCTCTCATATATTTTGTAAACAAAACCAGGAATGATAGATGAGAAAACTAATTTCGTACCAATTCGCTTTAAAAATTTTACTTTTTCGACCGTAATAGTACTAAACTTGGTTTTTTATTTTTAGAACATATCGCTCATTTACTTAACGTCATAACTAAAAAAACTAGTTTGCCAGAACACAAGTTTAAAGTTTTTAATTTACACACAACTTAATGAAATAAGAAAATTTTTTCCTCAGAACGATATGAGGATTAATCTGCATCATTAACTCAAAAATGCAAATTTGTTAGAATTCGAGACATTGGAAGAGGCAGTAAATGCATATCGTTGGTATCAAGTAGAAAGCCCCTAACTCGAATAATTGTTATTTTCCAGGAAAAGGTAAAACACAATATAAACTGTAATACTCTTTCTGTAACACTTTTGTAAAACCGATTGTAAAAGCGTTATTTTGTATACTATTGGAATAAATTTTTGTGACGAGGTGTATATGTGTAAAATTGAATTACAGAAAATCTCACGTTCGTAAAAAATACGAGTTATTGCCTTTCAATAAGTCTTTTGTTGGTATTCGACTTTCGAGTCTCTGTTTTGAATATGAAAATATTCTTTCCACATTCGCCGATGATTGTGGAATTGATAACTTTTGAAAGCTATGGAATCATTATATCATCCAATCAATTTTTCAAAGCTCGAAACTCGTTATTTGCAGTATCATAATTTTCATTTTCTATTGTCGGAAGCTAGCTGGAATAAGAATGATTGTCTTCTTTAGAATCGCCTGAAATTTTAGGATTTTTTATGAAATTGTAATTTCCCTTATTTTTTAATCACCCGAATCCACTATTAACATTTCTGCAGTATTTAAAAGTCTAACAACACTTACAACAGGCCGTTCACAACTACCGTAGTTGTATCTAATACAATCTACAATCTACAGTAGTACAATGTACAATCTACAATCTACAATCTACAGTAGTAGTAGTAGTGGGTAAATATGTAAAAGATCCACAATATCCAACCGTGAATACCGCCAATAATAACTAACGAAAATAATAGTCATATTTTAAACGTCTGGATGATACATTTGCGATTGCTATCAATTCAAATGAATGAATTTAAACCCATGCAAGTTCCCTGATTCGATGATGTTTTTTCACGTAAATACAAAACAAACAAAAATTTTTGTCGAAGGATACGATCCGAGCTGTTCTCAAGGCACATTCTCTGCCACTGAGCTACTATACTCTTTTTATTTGTTAGAGATAAAACTTGTGTTATGAAAATACCCAGTAAAAAATTTCTAAAAAGGTAATCGGGTTTAGAATTAAGCATTTTTGCTGGAAGCGCTTCCCTACTGTATTACCAACTTGATGATTTTACAAGGTGTGAACTAAAATAATCGATTCTTGAGAAGTACTTACTTCTTTATTTGGCAACTTGTTCACGTAACCTATTTAATCTAAAAAATCATTCTCGAAAGTTTCGTATATAGGGCAGAACTCTACATCAACTGACACCACACACAGTGGTCAAACACAGAAGAACGCTGATGATGAAGGTTTATTGGCCTTCGAAAACGGCTGGCTGTTCCGTTCAACTATGTGTTGTCAGAATATTTACAACTAACTTTTGATGTTATTTGTTCATTAATAATTATCACATGTAATTTGGCTTACAAGGCGATACGAACTTTATCCCGTTCAAATAAATCATAAATATCATTCTCGTTATTTAGCAACTTGTACCTTATTTTTTTAAATTTTATGTTATGTGATTTGTGAGCGAGTAATGAAATTTGGTATTCAGAAAAGTAAGTCATTATATGGCAATTAGTTCTGATGGTAATCTGTAATTTTTTGTTTCAATATGTGTATTACCCACTAATATCGCGTGCGTTTGTAATGTGTTAAAAAACTATAGCATTATTTATGATTAAACAGTTTTTGATCACCAATAGTGCTATAAAAATACTCAGATTTTTCAAAAAACTATCTTCCAAATGCTAGATGGGCACCAGCGTTGTCAACTTTTAAATTTCAAAAATCACTGAAACCAGGAAAAAAGCGCGTAATTTAAGTAAAAAAGCACTAAATAAAAAAAATAATTATATTAATAAAATTGTTATTAATAAATATGTATGTATGTATGTATATAAAAAATATACGAAACTGTTGATCTTGAATTCCATTCCTAAAATTTTAAATTTGAGGCATGCGATACACATTTTAATTATGTATACATATAAGAATTAGTTTTGGTTTCAAATAACCAAAAACGGCAGCTATATTCACAACAAAATTTCCTGGAAAATTTTTTATGTAAAGCAAAACGCGATCAACTTCTGCGTTTAAATTTTAAAATTTTAGGTTATATGTCACGTATTTTTTCAACCAAGCCTTGTACAATCTTAGTAGAATTTTTTGAAATGCTCCATTTAACTTCAGCGCTTATGCTTTTTAAATGATAGGTTAGGAAATTTCTCTTTGAATTTTTGGTTTAGTGCCACCGCCTCGAAACAAAAAGCACCGAAAATAAATTTAAAAAAGCACTGATCACTAACTACAAAATTTTCCGCGACGAAAATTTCAAAAAGCGCTAAAAACGGTGCGAAAGGCACCGAGTTGACAACGCTGATGGGCACTTAAAAATTAAACAAAACATGTGCGTGTGTATGTGTGGGTTTAGTATTTTCTCTTGCTGTTCCAATTTTTTCTCTCTTATTTGTTATTGTATGAAACCACTGTTGTCAGAATCAGCGTGACCGTTTGACCGACTAAAGTAGCAAATTGCCACTTTTTCGACTGCCTTGCCACTTTTTTATCTGCCTTGCCACTTTTTGTCTCCCTTTTTGTAGAGTCAATTATATAAAAATACATTAAAAATAAAAAATTTAGTGTAGTTTTCTCGTTTTATAATATTTTTGCCCCTTTTTTGAGATAAATCCCCTTTTGGTGCCACTTGTTGAAAAATGTCATCGGTCACCCTGGTCAGAATTTCTAAGGATAAAATCTGCAAAATTTAAAAATTTTTCACGAAAAAATCTTCAAAATCTTCATTTTATTTTTAAAATCTTCAAATCAATTGTTTAAAACAACGTTTTTAAAATTTGATTCAAAAAACATACTTGAATATGAATGTACATGAACCAGGGACATAGTGGTTATATATATACAAAAAGGTCGTATTTAACCATTAAAATTGATTAATTCAACTAATGGTTATAATCAACGATTATCGTGAAATATATTTCATTTTGGTTATTGTAACCAATTAAAGTGAGAAATATTTCTTTTTGGTTATAAATAACTATTGTAGCAACCAAACAAATTTTTTGGTTTCCAATAACTATTACCTAAAGTATTTAATTTTTTGGTTATTTAACATACGGTATTTTAATAAAAAAAATAAAATTTGGTACGAATATGCAAAATTATGAGAAAATTATTCAAAATTTCTACTGTATCCGGAAATTATTTGCGATTTTTTTAATTTTTGCAATATGTGAAACAAAATTTTTTCGAGCATTTTTGAAATTTTATGACTAGGATTTATTTGTAAGTTTTAGTAAGTTTTGCGAATCAGGTAATTTTTAATTAAACTTATTATTATTATTCTTGTGCATAATTTTAACAAATTAGGGGTGACTCACCCCATTTACATTATTGTCTAGTAAATTTTTTTTTTATAGTTTTTGGCTTTTTATAGTTCTGCCGACTTTTAATTAATATCACACTTTGCTATCATATATATTTTGATGTTGGCAAGTTATTGCAAATTTTCGTAATTTTTCCGAGTTTTTGGCATTCATTATACTCGTAATTTCACCTAATAAATTTTAGTGCTTGTTTGCGATTTAACAATTTGTCGCAAATTTTCGCTATTTTCGCGATAAAAGTTATTTTAAGCCATATCTTGCCTTTTTACCATTTTACCGATTTTTAATTCATCTATCTTTTTGATGTTAGCAATTTGGTGAGAATTTTTATAATTTTGGCAATTTTTTACCGATTTTTTGGAATTTCTTGTAACTTTAAGTATTTTTTTTTGTAATTTTAGGGCTTGTTTCCAATTTTGCAATTTATCGCGAAATTCTTTAATATCCCAAAAAATTTATTATTCCCAATTCTTTTTTGCAGTTTTAACTATCAGACTTTTATATCCTTTTGATGCTACCAAGTTTTTGCAAATTTTCGTAATTTTTGCGAATTTTCACAAGTTTTTTTAATTTCTTTTAATTTTAGCGTTTAAAAATAAATTTTAAGGTGTTTTTTCAAGTAAAAATATATTCGCGAATTTTCGCAATTTATTGCACATGAGATTATTTTTGATTCTTAAAATCTACTGAGTTTGCTCGTTCACAGTTTTTACGGCTTTGGAAATTTTTTACAGATATTCATAGTTTTGCAAGTTTTCGCGATTAACATACTACATACATATGTATATATGTTGTAAGTCTATTCTCGAGTTATTGAGTTTTTACGATCTATATAATCAGTCTTGGGAGATATCTTCCATCATTTTAATCCCCTGCGACATTTATAAGTATCACTATTAATTTTCTGTTTTTTCCAATTTTTCATTTTTCTATTTAGGTTAGCACGAAATTATTTTACTCTACCTCAGTATGTTTAACTATTCTTACTTATCTTTTTACGATCATCACATTAATTATTTTTACTTATTCGATGTACCATCGGTACATGCATGTAAGTATTTTTGTAGTGGTCTATGTTACTTGCTGTTGCATTCTACAGTTTTATTTTAGTTATTCCAGCCGTCTTGTAAATGTGTTTACCAAAGGTAAATCAATTGTATACACAACAATCGTTTCTCATATTGCGTTTCATTGTACATTTAAGTTAAATAGCTGATGTTAATAACAATCTCTACCCAAGTAGATAGACTAGGGTGCTGATGAAGTGCGTGGCTGCACAGAAAAGTATCGGTATTTCCCCCAGCTTAAAGTCTAAGTTTAATTTTTCTTCTCTTCTTTAGAAACTCACATTAATTAATAAAAATATTTCATTCAATAAGAATTGAAATTACTGAACTTGAGCCTAACTATGAATTATTTCTGATTAAAATCCACTACAGTTCAATTAAAAAATATCTAAAAAAAAATTTCTCAGTTAAATTATAATTTAATTCAAGATGGTACATATTTAGTGTGTATCTTAAGAACTTTAAAGTTGTTGTGGCTGCATGGGTAAGCACTAGAGTTGGGCATAGTTGTTCCTTTTGCGGATTGTTCCTTTTTCTTCCCAACAACAAAAAGAACTAGTTCGTTCTTTTCGTTAAGTGTTTCTTTTCGGTCAGTTGTTCAGTGAACAACAGATCAGAGATTACACATACATACATTGAATCCTCTTTAATGTTTTATTCGTTTGTTAATATTCTAACGTATTTTAATTTCATTCTTAACGATTGAAAATGCTTAAAATGAAGTTTGATCATTTGAAAACAAATTTTAATCACTGTTTTAATACTGATTTACATTCAACACAACAAATTATTTCTTTTAATTGAGTAAAAATTTTCCTTGCTTAGACGTATTTTCATTTGTGCTTTGTAGTCTTATTTGTTGTATGCTTTTAGTAAGTAAAAGGTAAAAATTAATGTTTTTGAAATTTTTAAAATGAAATCCGTTTTCAGTTTAAAACAAATTATAATCACTTTCTTAATTCTAGTATTCTTTTTCACAATCTGTTTTTAGTTCAATACTACAAATTATTTCTATTAATTTTGTAAAACTCACTTGTATATTTCACTAAGTATACATATTCTTTCGTTTGTTTTGATTATTGTGCTAAAATTTTAATAGGCACACTACATTTGTGTATTTTAACAGTATGCAAACGAGAAACTATAATATTTTACTTGAAATCTTTTGCATGTGCATTGGTCAGGAACAGAGAATAAGATAAACAAAACAAAATAAATACCAAAAATTAACGAACGAACAAAAAACGAACAAGACCAAGAAATCAAAAAGTACCAAGAGAATAAGAAAGACCAAAAGAACAAGAAAGACTAAAATAACAACAAAGACCAAAAAGGAACAACTAGTCTGAACTAGTTCAAATCGTTCACTTATGGGAATAGTTCAATTGAACTAGTTCGTTCTTTTTGAGCCCAACCCTAGTAAGCACAATGACTACAGCGCGATGAGTTTCGAGTTCAAATCTTGGCCGGGGAAGCCAATTTAAATTATATATACAAAATTTTTTTTGATGTCTATGTCAACCACAAGTAAGTTAAATAATTAATAAAATATAATTACTACAATAAATTAAATTCATGTTGATCTAACTTGAAATAACTTTTACATGATTTACATTAAGCATTTTTTCATAAAATTTCATGAATTTTGTTGCACGCAACTTTTTCTATTTGCTAATTGTAGCGATATAAAACTGAATGTTATATAAAAAAGGACGTGGACTGAATCTCTGATGCATTTTTGGCAACGCTTTTGATATAAGTTTCTCTCTATGCCTCCTATTGAAAAATAAAAAATTTTCATGCAACTAATTTCATGAAAAAAATGCTTAATGTAAATCAGGTATTTGATTCAACATGATTCTTTATTTTGATTTTAACAGTACTTAAAAGTTAATTCAACGTGAAATAGTGTTATTTAAAAAGGAAAAAAATTTTTGGACAATTACTATACATCATGTTAAATTAACATGAAACACACATAAAGCAAAATCATTGCCAAAAAATGTAAAATTAACTCTATTTTTAACGATTCTACATTGTTTTTTTTTCTGTGTGTACGTATTTTAGGCAGCAATAACCAAAAAATTTAAACTCTTAAGATAATGGGCCTTATTAAGGTTCTCGAATTTGTAGATTCTACTTCGACTTGCTGTACTAGATTAAAGAAACATACAAAATTTTTCTTTAATCTGGTACAAACTCTCGAAGTCGAATTGAAAAATTCGAGAACCGTAATAAGGCACAATAGTTATTGGTAACCAAAACATTTTTTTGGTTGCTATAATAGTTATTCGTAACCAAAAAAAAATATATTTCACTCAAATTGGTAACAATAACCAAAATGAAATATCTCTTACGATAATGGTTAAAAACAAGTAAGAGTGCTATATTCGGCTGTTCCGAATCTTATATACCCTTTACCAAAGTGCGTTTATGTAGTATAGAGATACATACATAAGCACAGAGATATGCAGGTACATAGATATTAATTTTGTGAAAAAATTCATACTTTTTTCTCTAGTGCAATTTTTAGGTTTTTGGCATTATGTTTAATTTGGTGGTTTTTAAATTTTGGCGATTTATTTTGTTTTGCTGATTTTTTTAGTTTTGGCGATTTTTTTTCATATAGGCAATTTTTTTTGGCCTTGGAAATTTTTTTCGGTTTTTGGCGTTTTTTAATTTTGGTGACTTTTTTCCTTCTGGCAATTTTTTTGATTTTGACAATTTTTTTCATTTAGGCGATTTTTTTTATTTTTTTGGAGATTTTGTTTCATATAGGCGATTTTTTCAGTTTTAAGTGTTTTTATTTCTTTTATGCAATTTTTTAGTTTTGACACTTTTTTCTCGTTTTGGCGATTTTTTCGGTTTTTGGCGTTTTTTTAATTTTGGCGATTTTTTTTCGTTTTGGCGATTTTTTTTGATTTTGCCGATTTATTTTCATATAAGCGATTTTTTTATATAGGCAATTTTTTTTTGGTTTTGGCGATTTTTTTCGGATTTTGGCGTTTTTTTTTAATTTTGGCAATTTATTTCGTTCTGGCGATTTTTTTGATTTTGAATATTTTTTTTATTTAGGCGATTTTTTTATTTTTTATATATTTTATTTTTTTTTTATTTTTTTGTGGCAATTTTTTTAGTTTTGACACCTTTTTCTCGTTTTGGCGATTTTTTTCGGTTTTTGGCGTTTTTTTTATTATGGCGATTTTTTTTCGTTCTGGCAATTTTTTTGATTTTGACAATTTTTTTCATTTAGGCGATTTTTTTATTTTTTGGCGATATTTTTCATATAGGCAATTTGTTTTTTGTTTTGGCGATTTATTCGTTTTTTTGGGGTTTTTATTTCTTTTTGGCAATTTTTTAGTTTTGACACTTTTTTCTCGTTTTGGCGATTTTTTTCGGTTTTTGGAGTTTTTTTAATTTTGGCGATTTTTTTTTCGTTTTGGCAGATTTTTTGATTTTGCCGATTTTTTTTTCATTTAAGCGACTTTTTCCATTTTTTGGCGATTTTTTTTTCATATAGGCAAGTTTTTTTGTTTTGGCAATTTATTTCGGTTTTTGGCGTTTTTTTTTTAAATTTGCGATTTATTTTCGTTTTGGCGATTTTTTTGATTTTGGCGATTTTTTTTCATTTAGGCCATTTTTTTAATTTTTGGCGATTTTTGTTCATATAAGCATTTTATTTTGTTTTGGCGATTTTTGCGGATTTTTGTCATTGTGGGAATTTTTTTTTTGTTTTGATACTTTTTTCTCGTTTTGGCGATTTTTTTCGGTTTTTGGCGTTTTTTTAATTTTGGCGTTTTTTTTTTTTGATTTTGCCGATATTTTTTTCAAATAAGCGATTTTTTTAATTTTTGGCGATTTTTTTCATATAGGCAATTTTTTTTGATTTGTCGATTTTTTTTCGGTTTTTGGCGTTTTTTTAATTTTGGCGATTTATTTTCGTTTTGGCGTTTTTTTATTTTGGCGTTTTTTTTCATTTAGGCGATTTTTTTTTAATTTTTGCTGTTTATGTAGTACAGAGATACATATATACATAAGCACATATGTATATATGTATGTAGGTACCCAGGCAGAAAAAGACAATCAGCACAACATTCGTTTACCAACATTTTAATGTACTCACAACATTAAAATGATAACGCCGAATGACCGTCCTCCGACTCTTGTTTTCATGTTTTCACAATACTCTAAATACAAATTTATAAGGTCGTCACAATGGAAATTTCCCAACTTAAGTAAAATTTTTGTATTTAAGGTGTAGAAGCGGTATAGAATTATTGTAAACGGGTTATTTGGAGAACTGAAGTAAAATTTTTGTATTTACGGTGTTGTAGCGATACAGAATTATTATAAACGGGGTATTGGGAAACTAACGTCGAATTTTTGTATATACAGTGTTGTAGTGGTATAGCATTACTAAGAACGAGGTATTTGCAAACGTTAAGTCATATTTTTGTATTTACAGTACTGTGGTGGTACAAAAATTTTGGAAGAGTCGTAATTTTGTATTTGCATTGTTGTGGTGATACATATTTTTTGGGCAAAGTCACAATTTCTGCTGGGTTTGTGAAAAAATTTATTATTTTTTGCTCTAAAGCTATTTTTAGTAAGTGACTTCTCGGTATTTTTCTATTAAATATTTTTTCTTATATTGGCAATACGTTGAATATCGATGACTTACTTTGTTACATTTTTTTAGCGATTCTAATATTTGTTTGTTCTAATATTGGTTTGACGAATGATACGTTATAAATTTATCAAAATGAAAACACCAACAATTTAATGTATTTTGTATATGTATTTTTGTAAACTATGTATTTAAAATACAAAATACAAAATACTTGAATGTCATGTATTTAAAATACATAAAAAACACAAAATACTTCTTCTTCATGTATTTAAAATACAAAATACGTATTTGTATTTTAAATACGTATTTGAAACATGTATTTCAAATACTGCCCAACCCTGAATATATTTCACAAATAGTAATGTATTCTATCTACGTATAAACGGTGAGATCAGTATTTGCAAATAGTTTTATTTGCAAATAAGATTTGCGTATAAACAAGGTACAAGATACAGCAAGTTGTCAAAATTACATAGTCAAAATTACATAAGCTGATAGAACACGCTTTAATTTTAATTTTTATAAATTTTAGTATTAATTGTTGTAGTCTGTGTAAAAATAAAGTAATTTTACATATTTCAAGTGTCTATATACATACATACATATGTATGTAGTACATGTGATTGTATATATGTATATTACATGAGATTTTACAATTTTTCGTTGCTCGTTTTGGAAAACCGTATAATTGTTACTTTCATATAGTTTATAATTGTTGTAGCGACCAAAGTTCTACATACTCTGTCCGAATTTCAGGTCCGTAGCTCTTACGGTTCCTGAGAAATTAGCTTTCTTCCTAATTTTTAAGTTTTCCAACCCTGGAAACGTTTTTTAAATTTTAATTTTTTTTAATTTGAAATACCAATTTAATTCGTACTGAAGTATAAAATAAGTTTATTTAATAAAAATAAATAAAAATTACTTTTCGGTAGTTAATTTTTTATATCACAAATAGTTTTTTTTATTGTCCTGATTTCTTACATCGATTTCTTTCTTTTAAGAACATAAGATATGCTTAATTTATAGAAAAAAGGAAAAATTTGTTTTAGTATGTTACTTTTGTATAAGAAATAAAGTTAAGGTTTTCCAACCCTGGAAACGCCTTTTTAGTTTTTTTATTTATTTATTATTTGAAATACCAGTTTTATTCGCAGTGAAGTATAAAATAAGTTTATTTAATAAAAAAAAAATAATAAAAACTAATTTTGCGGTAGTTATTTTGTACGGGAAAATGAAATGAAGTTTTAGTTTTCCAGCTCTGAAACCGTCTACTCGATTTAGCTGATTATCAATACCAAAATTTGTCAGACTATTTCCGACACACCAATCCAAGAACTACTTCTCTGGGAGCTTCGAAAAACCGATTTCACGTACAGACAGACGGACAGACGGACATCGCTTGTTCGTCTTCCCTATGCATAAGGATCCAGAATATACATATATACTTTATGTGCCGCTTATTAATATTTGTAGAAATTACACAAGGAATGACAAACCTATATATACCCTTTTACCATTTTTTGGTAGAGGGCCGTAGATTTTATTATGAGCTTTGTTAATTTGAAAACGATTTTTCCTGAAGTTGCGGACTTATTCTGTTTAATCATTAACTAGAACTGTATTATTTGTCATTTATTTTAAAATGTTCTCGTTGTACATTCATAGTGAACAGTCGATTTAGCGGAGTTTTTATTTCATACTAAACAAAAAAAATCAAACGAAAAAAATATTCGGAATACATATTGTTTTTGACAAATTAAGCTTCATTTGCGTTGCTAATATTTTTTTACATACAGTGGCTCACATCGAAAGTCGGGCAAATCATTGATAGATTTTTATCAACTATTTTAGGTGTCATAGCTTATTGGTTTTGGAAAAAGTTTAGTACATTTAATTCAGCTTTTACTACACAATAAAATTTTCCACTAAAAACGTTACCAACAATTTTCCAACACGGTACTTTAAAACTTATCTCAAAAAGGTTTTAAAATTATGGTCACACTGAAAGTCGGGCAAAGCAAAAGAGACAACAAAATAATTTCAACTACCGTTATATTTGTTAATTTCTTATTATTTCTATATTATAAATGGTCAGTTGAATATTTGCTTTCGTAGTGTGACGTTTTTTTAATATTTTTTGTAATGCCGCGTACAATCAAACAGTCTACCTTGGAAGAGCGAAAAATAGTTATTTTTAACTATTTAGAAGGTAAAACCCAACGAGAAATCGCAAGTATTGTTAATAAAAGCAAATCAACTGTACACGACATCATTACGCGATACAAAAAAGACAACCGGATAACAAATAAACAACGCGCCCCTGCAAAAAGAAAGCTATGCCCGAGAGATGAGAAGTTTATAGTTCGCCAAGTACAAAATGACCCATTCATCTCCGCCCCAAAACTTGCCACAATGGTAAAAAACAATTTTGGAAAGGCAGTACATGCAGAAACAATAAGAAGAGTTTTAAGAAAAAGCAAATTCCATGGCCGAGTGGCTCGAAAGAAACCATGTGTCAGTTTAAAAAATAGAAAGGATCGCTTGGAATTTGCACGAGAGCACATATCAAAAGATTTCTCGTTTTGGAGCACGGTAAAATTTATATGCCACGTTGTGTTGGCTTTCTCTATACAATTTTAATATCTTACAGGTTCTTTTTACGGATGAAAGCAAATTTAATTTGTTTGGTTCCGATGGTCGGCGTTATGTGTGGCGTAAGCACAATGAAGAGTTTTTGCACAAAAACACTAAGAAGACAGTGAAGCATGGAGGCTTATCAGTGATGGTGTGGGGCTGCATGGCAGCTTCAGGTGTCGGAAACCTTCACTTTATAGAAGGTATCATGGACAGGAACATGTATCTTGACATTTTAAAAACGAATGTTAAGGAAAGTGCTCGAAAGTTGGGTATTGCTGATAATTTTAAGTTTTACCAAGACAATGACCCTAAGCACACTTCACTAATAGTAAAGAACTGGTTACTTTACAACTGCCCAAAGGTCATCAAAACGCCTGCACAAAGCCCAGATATAAACGTAATCGAGCACGTATGGGACGAACTTGGACGTCGTATGCAAAACAGGTTGTGCAGTAATAAAGACCAGCTTAAGATCGCATTACAGGAGGAGTGGAGCCAAATAACACCTGATGTGTGCAAAAAATTAGTAGAATCTATTCCAAGAAGGTTAAAAGCTATAGAAAATCAAAAAGGATATGCAACAAAATATTAATTAATGGATAAACAACCTAATTTAAAGACTGCCCGACTTTCAGTGTGATCATAGTTTTAAGGTTTTTTTGAGTTTTTGTTAATTTTTTCTATTGTTATAAGGCTGAAGTACCTAGTTTTTTTTGTTATATTTACTACAATACAGAAAAAAAATATTTTAAAGAAATATTTTGCAAAACCTTAAGTATTGTGTATTTTAAAGCTTTTGAACTTTACTGTAATTACTTGCCCGACTTTCGATGTGAGCCACTGTAGTTATAAATAACAAAAACAAAAAAACCGTAAACAAAAACAACAACAAACAAACAAAGTGCCCTTGAGGAATACTCTATATGAGTACCTCAAAAACAAATAACTTTGAAGTGAGTTCGAATGGCAGAAATGCCTATTTTACTGTGAGCTCTGAAGCTCTTAATGAAAATAATAAAAATAAAAAATCTGATAATAGACTTACTGAGAGCTCTGAAGCTCTTAATGATAACAAATTAAATAAGAAATCAGATAGTAGCCTTTTTTTAACGGCGAGGCCACTTTTTCGTCAGCGATCAACTTCGCTTTGTCCAATGCCAACTAGTGATTCGTTAACATTACCGTTGCCTAGTACTTCTACATTTAACTCAGCGATATCATCCGCTTCGGGCTCGTGGTCATCACTTAACCAAGTTTTTACTGAAGTTAAGAGCAGCCCAAAACCCAAGGTCCAAGTGGGAATGGACAGATATATTACAGTGGTAAAGCGCGGACGAAGCCCAAAGTCTTCGAAAATTTCATCTGCTCCAAAAATGTCTAGGGATAACAGCGCATCCTCTATTAACCGCCAAAATCGTTTTCAAATATTACAAGTTGACAACAACGAACCCGATGTATCTACGAACAAAACATTTAAGCCGCCACCTATCTATTTGAGAGAAAAAAATTCAAACGCTATTATAAAAAATTTAATTTCAGTCATTGGTGAGAATAAATTTCACATCGTTCCAATAAAACGTGGAAACATTGATGAAACCAAAATTCAAATTTATGAAGAAAAAGATTTTCGCAAACTGATTACTGAATTTGAAAAAAGTAAGAAAAGTTTCTACACATATCAGCTTAAAAGTGCTAAAGGCATGCAGATCGTATTGAAGGGCATCGATTCCTATGTTGCTCCCGAAGAAATAAAAGATGCACTCGTCCTCCAGGGATTTAAGGTAAAAAATGTATCTAACATAATAAATAGGGAGAAGATTCCTCAGCCTCTATTTCGCGTCGAACTTGAGCCAAACGATATAAAATTGAAAAAAAGCGAGACTCATCCAATTTATAATTCGAAAAATAACAGTTGAAGAACCACACAAGCGTTCTGGACCCGTACAGTGCCATAATTGTCAAGAATATGGTCACACAAAAACGTACTGCAAGTTACCTTCAGTTTGTGTTATCTGCAGTGAATTGCACGGTACTGCTGGTTGTACTAAGCCTAAAGATTTAGCAGAAAAAAAATGTAGTAATTGTGGAGGTAATCACACCGCTAACTACAGAGGATGTCCTGTCTATTCTTTCGTTAAACAGACTATGGGGCAAAAACCTAAATTAGCTCCAGCACAAACAGCAAACGCTCACTCCGCCACTTTTGCTCATATGAGCCAACCTGTCACTTCACGTATTTCGTATGCCGACGCAGCTAAGACTAGTTCTATTCCCACACAAAATATTCCGCCTCAAAATAATTCAACGAATGCAAACTCAAGCTTTAATTTTAGTCGCCTTGAAGCTACTATTGAAAATCTAGTGCTGACTATAAATAATTTTACAACAAATATGACTAGCATGATGCAAGAAATGCTACGAATGCAGTCTACACTGCTTCAAGCATTAGTTAACAAGCCATGAACACGTTAAAAATATGTTTCTGGAACGCAAACGGCATTCGCCAACATAAAAATGAACTTGAGCACTTCCTTACGGAAAAAAATATTGATATAATGTTGGTCTCTGAGACACATTTGACTTCGAGAAGTCTATTTAGGATTAATGGCTACATTTTATATGATTCAAAGGACCCAAGAGGAAGAGCTTGCGGGGGATCAGCAATTTTAATAAAGTCAAAACTCAAGCATTATATTCTTGACAACATTTGTGAAGAACATCTACAAGCAACGAATATTTGTATCGAAAATTTTTGCACATATTTTGTCATATCATCAATTTACTCCCCTCCTAGATTCGCAATTACTGAGGATCAATACGAGGATTTCTAAAAATCTCTTGGCCCTTGTTTCGTAGCAGCTGGAGACTATAATGCAAAACATACTTTCTGGGGTTCGCGTCTTATCACACCTAGAGGACGAACGTTGTTCAACACAATTTCAAAAATGGGCTTGGACGTCATTTCGAGTGGGGAGCCCACTTACTGGCCTACTGACATACATAAAATTCCGGATATTATAGATTTTGGCGTCATGAAAAATATTTCTAGGGAATTAATTCACGTCGAAGCTTCCCTAGATCTATCGTCCGATCACTCTCCCACGATCGTTACAATCTGTAGCCCACTGAGAAGTGCTCTACCTCACCCATATGTGAAAATGGTCAGTCGTGTTAATTGGCTGCGATTCAAAAAATATCTTAGTAGTCATTGCACTGAAAACATTAAGCTAAGAACTCATGACGATATTGAATCTAATATTGCTAATCTTAACGAAAATATTAAGCAGGCAGCTGAACATGCCACTTCCTCCCATCCGCAGACTAAGTTTAACAGAATATATTCTACAGATATTGAACTTCTCGTATGTGCAAAAAGAAGAGCTAGAAGAGAATGGCAACAGCACAGATCACCCCAAAATAAAATTAGATTAAAAGAATGCACTAAAAGACTCCAAGAACTGCTTGCATATGAAAAAACTGCTTCTCTTAAAAACTATCTGGAAAATCTCGATGTCACACCAGCATCTAATTATTCTTTGTGGCGCGCTGCGAAAAGAATTAAAACAACCGTTGAGTTTAAACCACCTCTGCGCACTTCTACCGGAGTTTGGGCCAGGAGTGATATTGAAAAAGGTAACTTGTTTGCAAAGCATTTAAAATCCGTATTTACCCCAAACACATGTACTGGTGTTGTTGATTTCCCGAGTGTAGTTGCGCTACCCCCTCGACCCATAAAATTTAAAATGTGTGATGTACAAAATCTAATTGCTGAACTCAACCCTAAGAAAGCACCGGGTATTGATGGAATTAGTAACCAAATGCTAATAAAATTGCCTCGTATTGCATTTAGAATCATGTTATTCATTTTTAATGCCATTTTACGAGTAGAGTATTATCCCCACAGCTGGAAGCTTGCCAAAGTTAAAATGATTCCAAAGCAGGGCAAAGATCTGACCAAGGCAGAATCATACAGGCCAATAAGTCTGCTATCAACAATGTCAAAACTTTTCGAAAAACTGCTCATGTCAAAATTGTCCCCAATTCTAATTGGTAGTGGGTGCATCCCAGACCATCAGTTTGGTTTTAGAAGTCAGCATAGCACCATTGAACAAACGCATAGATTGGTTCAATGTATAAGAAGAACATTTGAAGAAAAGAAGTACTGTTCTGCACTGTTTATTGACGTTTCGCAGGCATTTGATAAAGTGTGGCATGAAGGTCTAATTTTAAAATTAAAATCATATCTAACAATTAATTTAGTGAATTTATTAGAAAGTTACATTACTACCCGGAAGTTTACGGTTGTGGAAAGAGAATTCATGAGTGTGCCCGAGTTTATATCATCCGGTGTGCCACAGGAGAGCATACTGGGGCCAGTTTTGTATTTGATTTATACTTGTGATATGCCTTTGAGCAGTAATATCCATACATCTACGTTTGCCGATGATACAGCCTGCTTAAGTATGCACGAAAATCCTCATGAGGCTTCGCGATATCTACAAGAACATATTACACAACTGGAACTATGGTTAAAATTATGGAGAATTAAGGTAAACGAGCAAAAGTGTGTTCAGGTAACATTTACCCTGCGAAGAGATACTTGTTCCCCAATTCGAATCAACAATCAAGTTGTTCCTCAGCATTCACATGTAAAATACCTTGGTATACACCTTGATCGACGACTTACATGGAAACACCATATTGACTCAAAGCTAATACAAATGAAACTTAAACTAATTCAGATATATTGGCTGATTGGTAGAAATTCAACACTCAGCCTAGACTGCAAACTTTTATTATACAAGTCGCTTTTGAAGCCAATATGGTGCTACGGAATTCAGTTATGGGGCACTGCTTCAGCTTCTAACGTCGAGAGAATCCAACGAAGGCAAAACAAAATTTTACGTTTGATAACATCGGTTCCATGGTACATTAAAAACTCAAATATACATCGTGATTTGAATATGCCACAAGTGATTGAAGAAATAGCAAAATACGCAGGCAAATATTTAACAAAACTTGAGTCACATACTAATCCGCTTGCTCGCAACATCTTGAATTTTACTGGCCACATCCGCTTGAAAAAGAAGGACACAAGGGCTCTTATACTCAACACTCCAGATGGGATTGCTTGAAAATATTTTTTTTTTGATTATCACTACTTATGTATTATTTATAACTATCACTAAGTTTATGTCCGACAGTGGTCGGGCCTAATACTTATATTTTAGATTTAAGATTTGAATACTTATTGTTAGTTCATAATTGAAGATACAATAAATAAATAAATGTATTAAAAAAAAAAATTTTAAAATATGTTTTGAGATCTGTATAATATATTACACTGGTAGTATGAAACCTAAAATAATTTTAATGAAAAATAGGTTCAAATTCATTTTCAATTTCCTGGAAAATTTACATAAAAAATGTCGTTGTCGTAGAAACCAAGCGGTACATACATACATATGTGAAAGTACGACCAATTTTCTCAAAAACTGGCTCAGTATAAAAACAATTTTTAATAATAAAAAAAACTACATAAAATAAAAAATAATGGCGTTACTCATGACATTATGTGTTTGTCTATATTCGTTACAGATCTTTTTAAATACTATTCTCGTCTCTCGATGTCCGTGAAATCAATAGTCAATGAACCAACTTGTCTCAGTTATTTTGTTCAATATTTAGAAAAGCATGATGTTTTGCCTTTAATAAAATTCTATTTGGATACTGAAAACTTTAGAAATGCCGCTGAAGCACAATTGCGTAAGGCACAAAGGCACAAACTTATGGAAGAAGAAATACCTGAAGAATCAACTTTTAGCTTACAGAAAATATCGAGGGGCCAAAGAAATAATGACACTGACGATCACATAATTAAAAACAAACAACAGCTACAGCAACGCAATGATTTAAGTGAAATAAATGAGACTAGGGCTTGTGATGCGGAGAAAAACTCCGATGTCGATAGCAGCATTGTACCTGAATTAAAAACATTATGCGATTTAACCATGCGCAAACCATTAACCGATGATGAAAAGTCTCAAATCTATGCAGAAACAAATAAGCACTTAAGTAATGATAAGAATACTTTTAAGGCTTCCTCGGAACTATCCCTTTGTAGTTTAAACAGCAACTTAACGGAAATATCCGAAAGTATTCCAATATCAGTGGACAGTGTACAAGATGCTTTAACTATATATCAAAAGTATTTGACTGCAAATTCACCACAACACATAGAAATACCGGTAGATATTCTCTCAAACATTTCCTTGGCATTATGCAAAAACGAGCAGGATGAAAAAAGCTATGCCATTAAATCGGATTGCTTTACCGAGGCACAAACATTTATTCTCAATAGATTTGAAAAAGAATTCCTAAATGATTTTTTACAAAGTACCTATTACGCAAAATATTGTGTAGAATTAATTGAAAGCCAGAATTTAAATATCAGTGACATATTACACAGTGAAGTAACTCTGTTCTATTTAATGGAGTATTTGGAACAGCATCAGGAAAGAGATTGTTTAGAATTTTGGTCATCAGCTATAAATTATCGCAAAAGTTATCTGTCACAAGAATCTCAAACATGCAGTGAAAAGGAAGCTCAGTCGGATGCAATGATAATATATAACAAATTTTTCTCTTTGCAAACTGAAGTAAAATTGTGGTCATCAAGTAAACTACGATCTCATGTCGAGTCCTGCATTTGTACGGAAGGTTTGGTATTTCACTGTTTTGATTTGCCTCTTAAAGTGGCAGCAAAATATTTAGAATGCAAATATTTACAAATGTTTTTAAAATCTTCATTATTTGCCAACTATTTAAACGAACTTAAAACTCGCATTAACGACGACCACGAGCACAAGGAAACTTTTAGTAAAATGCAATATTTCCATAAACCTCTACGACGATCCGTCAGTGAGAGAATATCAAATAGACATCGAAAAACTCTGTCGGACTGCACAATGGAAAATAAAGAAACCATATCTCAGCAGAATACTTTATTAGCATCGATGGACAGTTATTCCTCCCATCTTAAACAATTTCAATTAAACATTGATTCGTCACAGTTGACAAATCCCGATTTATTATGGCGCCGCTCTAATAGTAACAACTTAAAATTTGGTCGCGTCAATTCTCTAGGTCGCTACGAACGAGATTTTATTTCACCCTCTGATGCCTTGCATCACAGTTCAATCAAATCGCATCATAATTGGTCCTTAAATTTGACTGGTAATAAAATTAAAAATGCTATGCGTAAATTAGTTCATTTACCCGATGATAATGTGCAAGAAGAAATTGCCTGGCAGGTGGCTGAAATGATTGTTAAAGATGTCACTAGTGTAACTATGCGTCGAGGAGAAGAAAAAGGACTAAAAGTTGCACTTGAACACAAACAAAACTCATAGTAAGTTTTTTTATTTCATTCGAAAATATTTATTGGGTTATATGACTTGATGATTGTAAGTTTATGAATTGTATAATAAGCAATAATGGAAACAAATTTAGAGTGATAAGAGTTTACAAAACCTGAAAAGAGTCATAGTCATTAAGTTTAAAACTAAAACTTTGCTAACATATTTTAAACTGTTCAACACTTGTGCCTAATTTACACCATGAAATGAAATCATGAAATTTGGTGAACAAAGCACTTTCTATATATTGAAACCGCTGCAGCGGTAGAGAAGATAATGATATAAATAGTATAAATGGCGTGACATGAATATCGGAAGAATTAAAAAAAAAAAATTGTTAATCTAGTTTTACTACTAATTTCATGAAAAATTTCGTAGTGTAAATTCTGTTTTATACATGCATACATACTTATGCATACACATATATATGTATGTATATGTATATGGACATATTTATGTACATGTGTATTGAACGAATATTTTATGAATCTCAAATGAATTTTTTAAATCTTATACAACTTTAGTAGACTTAGTAAAAATGTAGACTGCTTGCTTTTCAAAAAGAATTTTTACATTTGACCAGTCTATTCGTTAGACGAATAATTATTTATGCTTTAGAGGACAGTTACAGACTGTTCCACGATGTCAACACAAAAAGTTCAATCTATTATATACTTACATATATTCAAAACAATAATATTTTATTATTGAAAAGAACAAAGTTTTTATTATTGTTTTCAATAAAAGTTGTTCATCGAACGTTTTCTGTCGACATCGTAGGCCAGGCCGTTATTTATGTACTCTGTATACATGTATGTATTTACATACATACATACATACCTAAATCATAAATACATTTTTATAGAACATTAAAGTTTCTACAAATTAAAATATATTCCTTCATACGTCTGTATTTTAGCTTTATTATTCTTTACATAATTTTAACATTTATAAACTTTTTGGAAAATACTTTATTTTAATTTATTTATAAATCATTTATTTATACTTTCACGAAATCCACCAGACTTACATTCATATCTTTGTCAAAATCTGTACCGTTTACATAAAAAAAATTTATTTGACATTTATCTAGATTTCTTATCCAGAGCAAAAACCATTAGCTGAATGTTTTCCTAAAATATCAACAAAAAGAAACGGCAATTTAGTTAATTCACAGGCCTTTTAATAACATCCGTTAATTTTTACTGCAATTTGAAAGAAAACACCACACTAAGCTCACTAAGTTCCACTAGATTTCGACAAAGCGTAGTGTTTCGAACCTTTTTTTCGATTTTATCGTAAGCGACATTTATTCGAAAATATACTTTCTTTTGGAAATTAAAATTTTATAGGTCTATCCAAAGCACATTCACCAGGTAGTAGCGGAAATGCAGCCGAGCTATTTTTTAAAATTAAAGTTTACGAAAGAGAAATTAAAAAAATGCTAACAAATTTTCAATATGAGAAATATTTTATTAAAAAAATTCTTTGAAAACAAATTTAAAAATACGAAAAAAACTATTAAAAAATTGTGAAAAGTGCTAAAAATTGCAAATTTTGTTAGTGGTAGCTGCCGTGGAGAAATGTTTTCAACGTTTTGTGAATAATTTTTATTATTATTGTGTTACATTAAATTCTATTTTTGATATTTTGGATAAACTAAAAGTCATGTTGTTTTTTTCATTGTTGTATTTTCTCATTGTTTTTGTAATCCTGATATTACCTGGAAATAAATGTGCCTTGGGTCTATCCATCCCATTAAAAAATTTAATTAATTTCTAAGGAACTACATGTTCATTGCAGACAATTAGTAGAAAAGCCAGTAATAGGTTTTATTAACCATACAAAATTTTTCTATTTTATTGAAGAAATTTATGAATTAATTTTTATCAAAAAATAAAATAGATTCATATCGAATATTAATTATTTGCTGGGTTTTGTATAAGTTTCCAAGCCTACTACGCTTATGTTTCTTTTGTAATTTTCAAAAATATTCAGCCTTATGATTCTCGTATTCGAGCTCTAAACTTCTCATTTTTACACTATTGTATTACGTTTCTCGAAAGTCATAAAATTTCATCGCCGTTAACAATTCTTTTACAATTTTTGTATTACCATTCTCGAAATCAAATGTCAAAAGTTGGAAAACTGGTCGTTTATTTTATTTCATTCGACAAAAAAGAAAACAGAATTTACAATTTATTAACGGCCTTATGTATAAGTAAAAACTGGCATGAAGTTAGCATAAGTGGCAAAATTGAACATGAAACTTCACATTAAAAATCATGCTAGGACTTAGAGGTGGGTTAAAACTATGTAATTTTAATTAAAATTGTAATTTAATTAATTTTTAATGTAAAATTGTATGAAGGAATTCGTTAGCACATAATTCAATTTCGTCACTTATGCTAACTTCATACCAATTTTTGCTTATACATAGGGCCGTAAATTATCAAAAGCGTAAGTATTTCTGCTAATTAAAAAATGCTTAGAGAAATACATAACTGGCTCAATGGCATACTAAAGTGGACACAAATAAACAATAGGTAGAAATACTTTAGAGCACCATCTTGTAGGGGCCTGAATGGATGGAAGAACTTCTTCATAACAAAACAGCATAACGCGCTACAGGTGGAGGTTCAAACAACCCACATATGTACATATGTATGTATCTACTATATATTTTGACACCGATAAATAGATACTCATCCTCATCATCAGAGGATGAAAATAAGGCACAACTTAACGTTTCAATTTAATTTAATTTAAATAATTATCACAAAAAAATTTAACTTTTTCATTTTTGTTAGTACCAATTTATTTTTACTGATATTTTTGATAGTTCGCAATAGACTGTTTCATAATATTTAATTAATTTTAACATTTTGTGTCACTCTCTTCTTTTTATTCGGTTACAAATTCATTTGGTACGGAGTACCAAAAAGAAACAAATTAGAGAACCAATACGACAATGGTGGAAGAACATTTTCGAGATGCGTAGTAAAGCTGATTATTATTTGTGAATTCTCAAATAGTTCTTGGAAGTCTGTGCATAACATAAGAGATTTGTGACTATTCAAAATGTGTGGTTGAATTCTACTGACGACAATGAAATGCATATAGACAAAGCTGAATAACCAGCAAATAAACTTCAAATTCAACTATTTAAATAAATTTACATCAAAACAATATTTTGCGTTTAAATTCGTATCAATAGAAACGATTCCGTGATTAGTAAAATCGCAAAAGTGAGACAAGAATATGTAAAAATCATTAAGACATGATCTGGGTAATGTATTTTTGTACTGGCATTAGCAGTGATGCCAACAATTCAAAGGCAAAACGAGCAAACTGAGTAGCCAAAAAGAGCTAAAAAGAGCTAAATTTAAAAACTCAAGATTTTTCCGTTTTAAATCTATGAATGTATTTATTATTCAATTTGCACTTCAAGATTTTTTTACATTAATAAAAATAATAGTAAGAAGAAATAAAAAATAATAATTTAAAATAAAATCATTTCACAGCAATTGATGCAAATATTTATCTGCATTAACAATATAACCATGCACATTTACATATACTTGTATATACGTTAAGTTATAAAATAAGAACAATAATTTTCAAAAAGAGTTATCTTTATAAGGATCTTTTGTTGGTTTAATCCATTTTTTAAACGCGGTATTTGATTTCCAAGCTTTCCTATATTTTTGGCATTAGGAATTCATTTCAATAATTTGTGGAAAATTTTCTAATTACTCAGAAACGAACACTTTATAATAAAAACGGGGTTTTACAATTTGAAATACCTAAATACATAAATATATGTATCTTACATAATTGCGAAAAAAGTATCTGCATTTGAAAAAACATAGTTGCCAAAAATGTAAATGCCCAAAGCAGAAACAATAGGGTTAAGGCAGGAAAATTTACTATAAGATCCAAAAAGTGCCAAACGTGCCGTTTCCACAATTGAAAAGAGCTTTGTTAGCTCTTTTTATTAAAAAAGAGCTAAAGCGATAAATTTCCAGTTAGAAGCAATCAAAAAGAGCTAAATTTAGCTCTAAAATAGCTAAGTTGGCATCGCTGGGGATTAGGGTTTCTAATTTCCCAGACTTACAATTCCCGTAAATCCAAAAGTAAAATGTCTTATTCCCGGGAATTTCAAAAACATATGAATTTAATTAAATCACCTTAATAAAAGATATGAAAAACATAGAACATATAAAATAAAAACAAAACAACTTTATTCGTTCATTTCATGAACAATAATAGTTAAAAAACAAAACAAAAATAAATAAATTCATATGCTTTGAGTTATAACATGGATGGAAATTCCATTTACATCGGCAAACTACCCCTTTTCACTTGTGATTTAGATTTATCAATTTAAATTCATAAAGCGTTAATTGTAATTCAGAAAGTGTCAATTGCAATTCAAAAACAGTCAATTTTAATTCAGAAAATAGTAAATATTATAAAGAAAAATTACTACATAAAAATTTTATTGCCAAAAATTATATGAAAACATAAACCACTGTTGTATATAGTGCTTGTCCTATCTTTAGAACAGTAATTATTGGGAAAGAAGCAATTGAGAGGACAAAAAAATTATAAAAACATAAAATTTGTTCTTTTTCTGAATTACAACTTGTTCTTTCTGAATTACAATTGATGCTTTCTGAATTAAAATTGTTAATCTAAATTACAAGTTACGCTTTCTGAATTATAATGGACGCTTTCTGAATTACAATTGTAAAAGGTGTATATACTATTTCCTATAGAGACATTTTAGGTTGAAAATATTGCGTAACGCTTGAAGTTGTTGGAGTTACCTCGGAAACCTCTATTACATCTGGTTAAATGTTTATATTATGCATCGTTACAGAGTTGTATTTTTAAGTAAATAAAACAACGAACTGCAATGCAAAAAAAAAACCAAATACCAAAAACGTAAATATTGAATTCCCGAATATTCCCGTTGAAAATTTCCCGGGATTTGTGAAAAAATAGTTCCCGGGAATTCCCGGGAATTTTTCCCGCGTAGAAACTCTAACTGGGATACACATCCCAGTATTTACAATTTGTTTGTTTCTTTACTTTTAGGGTAAAGTTCGGTAAAATGCACAAAAGTACGCGAACGCAAAAAACCAACATTTTAACACGAAAATAAACGTCAACGTCAATACATGTATGTATACATACGTATACACATAACTAAACACATACTTATGTACATACACACGCACGTATTTAATTATTCAGCATACTTATCTTAATTTCATATAAAAACTTATAAAACTTATAGTTTTAAAAATTTTTTTATAAATGTTTCCATTTTTCTAGTGTTTAGGCAAATGTAATTTTCTTTCCCGCGGAATCCCAATGTAGAGTAAAGAAACACACCTAATATCGTATTACATTACATTCACAAAGAAGACTTCAATAAATTAACGAAATCGTAATACTTGCCTCTATGTACATGAGACCGTCTCGCATTACAGGCAAAAAAAAAAGTTCGAAGTTCGAGTTTCCAAATTTTTTTTACAGAACATGGGGGTCGCCTAAATACATTTTTCATTATATCTTCGGTAGTTACAGTCGGATCTTATAGTGTGATATATCGATGTTTTTGTCTCAAGGAGACCAATAGTCATTGACCTCAACCCTCTTGTAGTACTTATCCATCATATCGTCCCTACTACGTCAAACTATCCAATATGCAAAATGCGTTTTCCCAAATTTGTTGTCTTGGTCCTGCGTTGGTCCACAATGCATTGTGGCAAAATGTTGAATCTCTCCGCCTAAAATGATTTTGATCAAGTATAGAATAATTGCGTTTTTTATAAAGGTACATTTTCAAAGTAACCAATATGCACATTCGCTTTTTGCACTAAATATAATGAGTCATAAACACTTTGAGACCATGTGAAACTATCGAATATGGAATATTGGATACTTTGAAGCGATAGAACAATATAACTGTTAAAGTTCATATAATTTCATAGTATCCAATATGTCACATTCGTTACTAAAATATTTTATACATGATTAATAGGTATTTCTCATGTATATAAATTGTCAAAATTACAACCTTAATATAATGAGTCGTTAAGTGGCTCTGGGCTGAAGAACAGCTCTCGCGTCATCGTAATTATTTCTTAAGTGTGGTCAGGCTTGGCATTCGATAAATAAATAAATAATGAGTTGTCATTTTTTCTGTAGAGTTTCCTAAAAACAGATGAAATGAAAAACCGTAATTTCAGTTAAAAGTTTACTTAAACCGACCGGTTTCGGGTTTTAAACATCGAAAGCAAAACTGTTTCAATTTGTATTATTTCAACATAGAAATTCGAAAGTTTTTTCTCTGGCTTACATGAAAATATGTAACTACAGTTCTGTTGAGTTTTTTAATCAATATTTAATATTCACTGCTGACCTATTGAAAGTACCAGCTACAATATCCGAATCCAATAAAATTTCGAACTCAATTAAGAGCTTTGTATAGAGTTATTTGGAATTACTCGTTCTAACAATTCTACTTAGATCCAGACTATAACATTTGCCATTTGAGTTGTGCAAATTGACATTCATATATTGTCGGGTTTCTTGTTGGTTTTCGGTTTCGAATATTTGACCTTAAAGACGTTTTTTTTCGATTTCGGTTAAAAGCAAAAAGAGGAAGAAAATAATAGGTTTGTAGCAGCATACATAGAAAAACTTCCGACTCCAAGATCTCTATGTGGACAAAATATAATGTCAAGGCCCTATTATCACTCGTTGTCCGTGTCTTCTGATATAATAGATTATTTTTCAGAGATTCACGCTGGCGCAGAAGATTAATATGAAGAATAAGAAGAGGAAAATAATGTATGGAACCAAATATTAATGTGTTCCTTACCTTGCATTTACACATGTATGTAAGTAATTGCTTGCAAGTATTGTATACCTATTATCAACGAAAATTTCTAAGAAATAATCGAAAGTCTTGCAAGTTACTTGAGAGTTTACACAGTCAAATGTAAGTTCAATTTAAAAACGTTCTCGAAGCGTACACGTCTTATGAAATTAAATTTGCTTTTGAATGAAAAAATATATTTATTTTTCAGTCGTTAAGCAGCTCTGGGTCGGGGAACATCTCTCACGTGATCGTAATTATTTCTTAAGTGTGGTCAGGTCTCGCACTGGTTGACTGATCTGCTACGGATAACCGTATAATCTTGCGGTTTTTTGTGTAATTTCTTTAACAACCACGTTGCCTACTTCCTATGTGAAGGCATAGGTCGTGTATAGTCATTCAAAATACATGAAATTCATATATAAAAATATGTTCAAGATGCCTTGTTGTATAGTTGTATTTTTTATATATTTTTTTTATAAATACGTGGGAAATCAGTATTAAATATTGCTTTTATTATACGAAGTACTAATAAATTTATTCAAAACTCATTCTCGGTAATACTTTTTCTTCATTTGTCATTTTACTTACAATAATTCACTTGCAAGGAAATTGTGTTGTAAGCTGAGCAGTAAGTACAAAAAATGTAGTTGTGTTAGTAAAAAAGTGTGAGAGTATTAAGTTTTTACATGTGTAAATGCTAAGTTAGATTTTGAAGAAGATAATGAGTATTGATTTCTTTCCAAATTATTTTTTTATTGAATTTGTGTATACCATGATACAATAACATAAAGGTAAAACCACATTTGACGTTTAAAATTAATTATGACTTTTACCCAAATTATTTGAATACTGTTTTTTTTGTAAACAGAGAGAACAACGTTGCCACATACATATAATGGTAACTTTTATTTAGGAATGCTTTTTGAAATGTGTAATTTGAGTTTAGAAATTATAGTTTAATACATATTTTTTTAATTGTTGTATCAATTGGACATGAGGATAACGAAATCTGTGTGTGATATGATCTTCAAAAATTTAAAAATTTTTGATTTATTATATATCTCAACACATAATAAAAGAACCTCATTGCTAGGGATGCAACATCATTCTTAAAAACATCGATGTTTGAAAATATCAAAAATTCGGCAAAAGAAACGCAAACATTAGCAAAAACTTGCTAAAAGCATCATAACATAATATGTATTGGTTAAAATTACCGAAAACTGTTAAGAAGAATACTTGTAAAAACTCGCTTAGTCCCAATTTACACGAGGCAATTTTACTTGCGCAAGTCATGAATTTGGTGAACAAAGAAGTGAGGAAGAAGTGAAGAGTGTAAAAACCAGCAGAATTGCCGTACAGTTTTTGCTATCATTCGCTCTATATCAAATTTGACATTTCTTTGTATGTATAAGCAATTATACGTATAAGCAACCGAAAAGACTTGCGCAAGTAAAGTTGCTCTATTTAAACGCTACAGCAAGTTTAATTGAAAATTTTATGACTTGCGCAAGTAAAATTGTCTCGTGTAAATTGGGACTTACATGGCATGGCGAGAATTTGAAAAATCGGAAACAAGCCTTAAAATCTATTAAAAAACGCATATGCTACAAACCAATAATAGGCTGACAAACACTTTGTATAATTACCATCATATAAGTATATAAATGTTAAGATATTTCTTCCAGAAAAACAAAACCCACAAACAAATGAAAACAACAAACTGTTAAAAAATCATCTTTCGTGCAATGTACTGATGGTGTGTTTATTTCCTACGACGAATATTAAGAAAAATTCATCGTTGGTCCCAGTTATATAGGTTTTGAAATTATGCAGCCGTTGCGTTCGAGCGCGTAACGTCAAGATTTTCATCGTCAACGTCTTACACAAACAGGCTGTTAGTTTTTCTTAGTAATTTTTTATGTACTTGTCAGTTACCATCAAAATTTTATTTGCAAACATAGGGCCATGTTGCAATTATTCAATTTCTCTTAAAAAAGGACCACGTAGTCCAATAATATTTGGGGGGATGCTACAACCAATACAAATCTGATAATAATGCAAGGCATGGTATGGATGGTATGGAAGCACCAACCACACATACTCTGTTATTTGGATTTGATTTGAAATAGTTTTGAAAGTCCTTAAATTTGTTCTTGGTTGGTTGTTGCGTTCTCATTTCCACATTCCCTGAAATTGCTCCACAAAATATGTAACCTCTGTATACTTTGTGATTGCTGTTGTATCCTTGCTGCTGCCCTTGCTGGTGCCGCTGTATTTTTTATTTTTTTATAAAATAATGAAATAATAATTGAAATTTATTTGCTGGTGGTTTAGCATGTCTATATACGTATTTCATTGGCGCTTGAAACAAATCATCAGTAGACTTCAACCAATGATGATTTGGTTCAAGCGCCAATGAAATACGTATATAGACATGCTAAACCACCAGCAAATAAATTTAAATTTTTGTAGTATTTACACTTCTGACAATATGTCAAATAAATTTCATTAAATAATGAAATAATTTTAATATTTTTCAATATTTTTAATTTAAATGAACAAAAAAGTCAAACAATTAATCAAAAACTCGGATTTCATAAATTAATAAGGTAGCATTAATTCTGAGAGTAAAAAATAATTAGGACAAACGTCAGAAGGTTAATATGGCGACGAAGAGAGAGAACGGTTTTACCTTTATATTATTGTATCATGGTGTATACTAACGTTCTTAATGAATTGGTTCTATGAATTAAGTTATTTATGTGGTATTATATTTAGTAACGCGCTGATTTACAGTCCACAAATGAATAGATATTTTCGCTATCCTGAAAAGTACCGATTTGCATATTAAATAGTTTGACATGGTAGGGACGATATCTCAACTTATACAACAAGAATTAAAAAAAAATTAATGTAAAATCAAATGATGCAATCATATTTTGACATTATCCAAGTTGGCTGTATTTCTGACGACTCTCGAGCTTGGCCCATGCATAGCTCATTGGTGAAAACCGTGGCAGATTCATGTGCTACATTAGGGTTTGCAAATAATCGCGGATTTTTATAATCGCGATTACGATTAAAAAATATGCGGCTAATCGCGATTATCGGTTAACTGCGATTAATCAGGAAAACATACTATGTTTTTCCCAATGTGTGAGGTCGTTGAAGGGTATATAATATTCGTCTAATCCGAAAATAGCACTCTTACTTGCTTTATTTTCGAAAGGAAATTTTAGTTTAAGTAACAAGTTGCTGTTACAAAAACTGTAAACAAAAAATATTGTGTACTTAGCTTAAATTGTTTTTGCTTTAAAACTGGAACGGTATAGAATATATGGTTATAAAATTTTGACAGATAATGCCAAGTTAATAATTTTTATAAAAAACGAATTTCGAAAAGCTTCTTTGGCAGTAATGGCACGATATGTATGTATGTATAGGATTTTATTATTACACATTTTCTTTCCATATATTTAAATTTATTTTATTACAGTCTTATGTATAAGAAAACGCTGGCATGAAGTTAGCATAATGGTAGAATTTGTCGATCGTATCGTGTTACTTTTGAAGTGGTCATGTCATTAAATTCTTCATGTTAGTTAGTAAAAACGTGAAGTTGCCAGTAACGTGTCAAGTATTTCGCTTTGCTTTATACGTGTGTGTATGTATGTAAGCCAGAAGTTGACGTTTGTTACGTAAAAAATATACAGCTTTATATATCGAGCCTAATTTGCGATATTTTCTAAACTTTTAACATATCCAAAAACAGCCAAATTTAAAGGATACGACAACTACAAAATTAAAACGATACGAATTGACTAACACAGATTGATTTTCTGACTAAAACCTAAAAAATTTCGGAGTAATAATATACGTAATATTCAAATTAATAACGCATTCTTCTTTTATTTTACTCCAGGTTGTTCTCAAGCAATCAAGAAAAAATTTGTTCGATAAAATTTAATCATATACATAAGTTTTGAAATGCCATACGAGTACGAGTATAATTAATTATGAAAATGTCTCGAATAAATTCGATTAAGCAAAGCTTTCATGTAAATCAATAATTTATATTATGTATTTGACAAGTTCTTCATGTTTAAAAAGGACCTACATACATATTTATTTAAAATGATATTAAAAAAATCATTAACTATATACATATATCATGCGATGAATTTGTGCACAATTTTTGTATACACATATTAATATACATATATTAAAAAAATAATTAGTCTTAGATTTTCATAGCATTCCATGCGTATTTTATGTATGTTATATAATAAATATTTTATTTTTGTTATTTAAATTACATACATATTTAAAATTTTATTTTTTTACTTATTAAAATATTTAAAAGCAAAAACTCAATGTATGTAATTGTTTGTTATTTGCTTAAAACAGGTATTAATTAATGAATATCAATAATATTTTAACAATGAATTTAAAATAAATTTTTATTAAAATAAATATAAAAAATTATGTCTTTATTTTATTTAAAATCTCTGCTTGTTTTCTTTTTTTTTTTGTTAAGCAACGTCATTTAATTTCATGTAACGATTTAACTTTATAACAACAGGTTCCATGTAAAGAAATTCTTTCCTACCTACTTATAATTTCGGCTGTGCTCAGGTCAAAATGGGCTGGAGTTTGTTATTCCTTCTGATAGAGTAAGAATAGTGCAAGCAATTAAAAAATAGGTAGCTTACATTACTTATCGGCAGCAGTAGGCTAGGTGAGGAAGGGTGGAGCTTTACCGCACCTCCATTTGGAGACCCAATTGGGTCCATTGTGATTCCGTTCTGTTGCCCAAAAAATTTATATTTACCCTCCCATTTGCAGCCAGAATTGACCCTATTATCCATCACTAAGGCACCGAATTCCCATGATGAATCCCCTGATGTCCTCTAGTTTACACTTCCCGACATCAGTAATGTTTGGAAACGTCTGCTCAGCCATCTAAGCCTATGACGTTACAGCTTCGGGCAATGACAGATAATATGTTCAATGGTTTCTGGTTCCTCTTCATTACCGTACATCCTACAAAAATCTGGAGTGCCAGTCTCCCAAATGCTGGTTCTTGCGCTGACCAAGCAGTGACCTGTCAGCACGCCTATCATGATTCACATCGCCTTCCTATTCATGTCCAGTAATAGTTTAGATCTTCCTGAGTCTAGTTTTGGCCAAAAACCCCTCGGGGCTCTACAATCCTCCCTACTTCGGCATGAATTGTTGGTCCTGCTTTCTACCCAATTACTGAGTTCTTTATAGTAATGTCCTGTCGGTAATTTCATCAATCTGTCCGACATATTCTGCTGTGGCCAGGAACTCAACATACTCTGACAATATACTTGTCCATAAGCAAGTTGAGGGCTTTCCTACAGTCACTAACAAGTTTCGATTTGACATTGTGTCCATTCAAAGCTTTTAGTGCTGCCTTGCTGTAAACGTAGAAGGTTACTTTCTCACCTTCAGCTTCATTCCTGGCCACCAGCTCCGTGGTCCTGAGGATCGCCAAGATCTCAGCCCGGAAAACACTACATTCATTTGGCAGTCTGAAAGAACTACGAATGTTCGTTCTCAAGATATAGACACCAGCCCCTGTGCCTTCCCCCATTTTCGATCCGTCTATAAAGACTGCACTGCCCTCATACAGCCTATCGGATTTGACCCAATAGTCCTTATCCGGCATTACCATTAAGGGTGTTCTACTAAAATCGATTTCAGCGACCTTGTAGTCCGTAAAACCAGGGGTTACGAATTCCTGATCACCAAACCCCATCTTATTTAAGATCTATGTGTGACCACAAAGTCCTCTATATGAAGTAGATGAAGAATGGCGTCCAAGGCAGCCTACTCCTCTGAGCACCTGTGATGCCCATCGAGGCACGTCTCTGAACCTTATCTAGTTATCTCCTGTGACTTTCCTTCCTCAATGCCTCCCACCATACCACGCAACCATAGGAAATAACCGGCCTGACAACGGATGTGTAAATCCACTTTATTACCTTCGGTTGCAGACCCCAGTTCCTTCCATTGAGCTCTTTCTTTACCCTTTCCTGCGTGTTCATTTCCCAAGAAAGCTTGCTATCTAGGAAAACACCCAGGTATTTAGCCCCCTCTGCTAGTCTTAGATCCACCCCTTCCATCCTGGGTAGTACAAAGCTTTCTACTTTGTATCTTCTGGTAAAGAGGACTAGCTCGGTTTTCTCTGGGTTGACTCCTAGTCCTTTACTGCTGGCCCAGGAGGATAGATCGCCCAACGCACCGCAACTTTCTTCCATCCGCTCCTGTCAAAACGCATAATAATTGCGTTTTTTGCTTATACTTTTTGTTAATTTTCTATTTTTTAAACTTTCAATTAAAATTTAATTAATATTTAATTTTTACTAGTGTAAAACAAAAATTATTCTTGTTTGATTGATATGTATTATAAACCACCAACTAGACCCGACAACTTATAACAACATAGCAACGATTATAAGAACGGAGCAGCAAATCTTATTGTTACCAATTTAGGCATCTTTCATATAAGGCGTTTTACAATTTTAATTCTTGTTGCTGCAATTCTTTATATGTACATATATGTATATTTATATATTTTGCATTCTTCTCTATATCTTTTTCACATAATGGTAAAAAGTTAACAAAAAAATCACAAACAAAATTCATATTTGGAAATATAGCTAAAAATAGCTAGATTAAAATAAAAAATTGCTAAAAAATAGCTAATAGCTAAATTCACATTTCTTCCGGCTAAATGTGATGAAAAATTGCTAAATTTAGTCAGAAAATGGCTAAGTTGGCATCACTGCTCATTATTAATATAAATAGTCATGAAGACTTTCAAAATGCATTAGTTTCCAAGATACATATATTTTAAGCAAAAATTTTCTCTCACTTGTTCAATCCCGATTATTTTCTATCATCAGCGGAATTTGAAGTTTATGTTTATTTGCAGATACCAAGATACGAGTACTAAAATATTATTATTTAATTTCCTTCGTAGGTGACACACTTTTTGCTCCATTATTGACTCCTTTTTATAATACATTTATGGCCTATTTCTCACCTGCGAAAGAAGACGTTCGACTTACAATTTATATTGAAAACAAAAACAAATTTTCATACTTTATTGTTGTTTTCAATATAAATTGTAAGTCGAACGTCTTCTTTCGCAGGTGAGAAATAGCCCATTAGCATGTGCTTGTCATTGAAAATCTACTAGTGTCACTAGAGCAATTGACTAAGTACTGATTACGTAGTTCATATGACATTTCTATACCTTACGTACATACAAATTTATTTATATTGACAAGTTGTTGAAAAATCCACCAGAAACACAACACATCTGTTTTTTTTCTCTTTCTTTTATACTGACGAATAGAAGAGAAATTGTAATGTAACTACTACTAGAATTTTATTGTTGACATAGAGACATTTGGCCCCAGTCTGACTGCAGGGATGAAAATAATTGCAAGAAAGTAGCAATACAGTAACATTATTTCAGTAAAGGGGCCCATACACACATACTGCTTGCAGCTACTGCCGATGAACCCTTGGTATACGTGTGTGATTGATATTTTATCATCAATCATATCAATCATCATTTAAAATAAAAATTTATGAAATACTGCATTGTCTGTGTGACAAATCCACTAACAAAAATTGAAAATTTACCAACACATTCTTATCGCATGAGCAGTATGTGTGTATGGGGTCCTTAACACACTCACATTGTTTTTAATTTTCACTCAGCTTTCAAGGATAAGAAAGTAAATTTTTTATGTTTTCATAAAGTAAAATGTAAAAAGTTTAAACAGTGTTGCCCACTTTACAGATTTGTACAAATATACAGGATTATGGCATATACATAGTTTTTATAAATTATGCTTATTTTATATAAATATTTAAAGAATTATAATATCTTATCTGCAAATATACATGAAGAACACAATTCATGCCTCTTTAAAAGAAAAATATTGTTACGTTTTTCTCTGTTTAAAAACGCTTTTCCGTGGACCCGAAGATTTGCAAATGAATACAAGATTAGGGTTAAGAATGATTCAAGTTTTATTAACAAATACACTTAAAACTAACTTAATCAAGAGCTTAAATAACTAATACAGCTTAAAATACTGAATTATACGCAAATATTCACAACTGGTTACCACTACGCCTTCCTCGCTGTAGTTTACGCACGTATCTTAGCTGGCTGCGCAAGTATTCACGTGACACCTCTGTCTCTGCTGCTCGTCACTTACGAGACTCACTCTGTCGACACTCACAGTTGATACACTAATCTATTTGTCTGCCGCTCGTCACACACGAGACCCACTCTGCCGACACTCACGGTTGAAACACCAATAACAACTCTCTGGCCGACACTCACAGTTGATACACCAATAACACTTGCTGGCTTTACTTACACCTTTACAACGTCTATTCGCTGCGCTGTTCCCTTTACCAGTCGACACGATAGACTCCACAATATCTCAATTCCACGACAGACTTTGCTGTCACTATAGCCTGTTCTATAGTTTCTTCAATTATCAACCCACGTATTTTAAAGCTCAGACTGCTCTTAACTATCAACTCACTACTGTATCGCAGACTATTAATCACTCACAACTTAATTATCAACTGACTTGTTTACTCGCAATTGACTTGTTCGTTCTTCACAACTGACTTATTCACGACTCACTTGCCATTGGTTGCGTTGCGCTTTTTATACTGTGCACCAATACCACTAGAAGTTTCAAGCATAGTCCAGACGATCATTATCATCTTAAATGTTGTTTACTAAGTGCCCAATTAAGTTCATGTGGTAACTATGTACATACATGTGTATATGCATACGTGTGTACATCATTTGAATTAGCATGTATGTAAGTGTGTAAATATGCGAATCTTCTTAATAAACAGACGCTTTTTGTTGTTGCTTTTGCTTGTTTACGTGTTACGCATGCTTATTTAGTAACTAAATTTTAGTTCTTTGCTACAGTGTTTGCACGCGAATATGTGTGTACGTTTGTTGCTTTAGTTAAATACTTCTAGATAGTTCTTTGCATTAACCCTGTAGGAATCTTTTTACGTAACAATATTGTTAAAATATTAACAATAATACTTATTCATAATATGTGAATATTCTGAGTAACTCCTATTAATAAGTTGTTACGTTTCGACGACATTTTTAAAATGAACTCTCCCTTTGCTATGAAAACGAACAAGAAATTATCATGAAAGTCATTTATTTCATTAAAATTTTTATTCATAGTACGTATACAGAAATTTCAATAAAGTACTTTCATGTGGTAAACGTAGCGTAAATGAAAAAGCTTTCTGAATTACAATAAAAAACTTATTGGCAATCTTGTTATTTGATGGTTAACTACGACTAAAAAGAGCTTTTATTTCCAAACGAAAAAATTAAATTTGAAACTTAATCGTTTGGCTACTGGCCATAATGCCATAGCCATAGCCAGACCAGAATTCAATTGTTTTCTATGGTAATGGCTATGGGTTTATGGAGAATCACCTATAATTAAATACAGTGTTGCCCATTATTTTGATTCAAACGGCTGTTTTCTTTGGCTATGGTTATGACACGTCTGATTGCACCTTGCTGCAAGGGATTTCACTAATCGGGCTGTAAATTCAAAAAAAATTTCAATATTTGTTTTTGGTTTTCATACAATTTCTTTACCAAACAAACACATAGAAATTGAAAGCGATGCCCTGATTTTAAAAAAAATTTAAATTTGTAAGTATGAAAAATAAAACAATTTTATTATATATTTGATATGGGGAAATTTCTCGTTACATTGTAGCTAACTTGTATTTAATTTTTAATTTTAATAACTACATATACATATGTACCTTAAACATATATGTCGAATTGGTAGGAATATTCTTTTCAGAATTATAATTTTCCATATTTTCAAATAAAACTTCGAATTAAATAATTTTCAATATTTATTTAGTTATTTTTTTGATTAATTTAACGAGGCAGTCTCGAACTCGTCACCACTGTCCTTCTCTTTTTTCAGTATGTCGATTCTGCCCAAGCTTGACATAACAGTCAACGCTTGCCGTTTTATACATAAAATACATTCAATACTCCGACATATATGTATTATAAATTTCTTTAAGTTATGTTTTTTTTAAATTCCACAAAATATTTTAGCATGAAATATTCACATAAAATTACTCGCAATAATAACTTACTTATCGGTTAATTAGAAAATAATATAATCTATGACTCATTCTGAACTGTCTCAGAAAACCATTGCAACATTTTCAACATAGTTTTCGCTGAATACCAACAAAATGGATATTCCTCGTAGCAACGTTCAGTTCGACCGTGATAAGCTAAACCACGGCTAAAAGCGCGGCCAATTTTAGCCGGTGCTATGCTTATATTTTCTTGCAAAAAATCGCGTAATAGCGAAGCTTCTTGCGAATTTCTTTCTGCACCCGCCAAAAGTTGACAAACCAATGATTGCAGGCACTCAAAAGGATCACGGGAAAGAATACGTTTCCAATCGATAGTCGCACTTGAACCATTAGTCCTTTTGATTTCATTGTCTTGCTGATGCATATGATGTGACAATCGATTGCGTTTATTAAGGTCACGTTTACCACGTGTTATAAAACTGTCGAGGCTTACACTAGCTCCAGTAAGAAATCTTGTAACAGCTGGTGGTATGGGGCGTCGAATCTTGTTCCAATCTTGCGCTAATAAATGCAACATATACATAGCACCCAAGCCCATGGCCATAAGGATCATAAGTCTGATAAAATGAGCCGCCATATTATATTAGGGTGAGAGAGAAAGGCCTTTAAAATATTATTGCCTATTTTCTTCTTATTATAGATTTTGTAATACGCACCTGAATGCCATTGAGATTTGCTTCTTAAATTTTATGCGCGAAGTTATTGAATAATCCGCGCTTCTGAACTGGATCTTTAAGCGTTTGCAACACAAGTGAATTTTACACCTTTTTACAGCATCATTGAAACTATGGCAAAGAAATCCTCATTTGTAATAGTTTTATTTTTTGCTTATTTGCACAAATATTAACCATTCAAATAGAGGCAGAGTCTTAAAAGAGTTTAGGCATACATACAAACATATGTACATATATTAGCTTTTATATTTGAAAGTGGTACAAGTCCGTTTTTTCATGTACCGAGATATTTAAGCGTTCGCCTTTGAGTTAATTAAAAAATATTGGAGAACTATCATAAGAGTAATGTTTTTACCACTACATATGTATATATTATAATTAGTTAGAAGAATATTTAGCTGAAGGTGAGAAGGTAACCTTCTACGTCGACAGCCAGGCAGCGCTAAAAGCTTTGAAGGAACACAATATCAAATCGAAACTTGTTAGTGACTCTAGGAAGGCCCTCAACTTGGGATGAAGAGGAACCAGAAACCATTGAACATATTATCTGTCATTGCCCGAAGCTGCAACGTCATAGGCTTAGATGGCTGAGCAGACGTTTCCATGAAAGCATTACTGAAGTCGGGAAGTGTAAACTAGAGGATATCAGGGGCTTTATTATGGGAATTCGGTGGCTTAATGATGGGTCACTTCTGGCTGCAAATAGGAGGGTGAATATCAATTTTTTATGGGCAACAGAAGGGATTAGCAATGGACCCAATTGGGTCTCCGAGTGGAGGTTTGGTAAACCACCACCCTTCCTAACCTAACCTTACCTAGAAGAATATTAGATTTTTTAGCTCCAAATGGACTTATATTGGACTTAAAAAAAGGAGGAGTCCTCAATTTATTTTGAGGTGTGTTACTTCATAACTCGGTACATTTTCGACCGATTGTGTATAAAGTTTTTTGTTGTCTGAGAGGGTATAGCTTCCCATTGCTCCCATTGTAAAAAAGTGGGCGGAGATACGCCCACAATTTTTTAATACAATTTTATGATATTCTACTTATTTGATTGCTGCGAAACCTATAAAACACCTTTGGTTCTTGTAATTACACAATTTGAAATTTAAAAAAATGGGCGGAGTTATAACCATTAAAATTTAATATTATATTTCACAAGCATCTATTTCACCGATTTTTACGAAACTTGGCACACACCCTAAGTTTAATAAATGCACAATCTTGTGTTCAAAAAATTTGGCGGGGGAACGCCCCATAAAATTTAATACATACTATATTTCACGTGCTTTTACTTAATCGATCTGTACGAAATTTGGCATCCACCCTGAGCTTTAAAAAATACTTAAGTATGTGAAAAAAAGTAGTAATAAGTAAGTTTAGATTCCCATGAAACTTGGCAAGCACTTTGGGCTCCTAGAACGGCATATTATACAAATTGATACGATTTTATATTTAAAAAAGTATGCGACGCAACACCCATTAACATTTAATATAATATTATAATAACTATATAGCAAGACTTCATTTATAATTTAAGAAATTTATTATTCGACATATTGATATAATTATATTTTAATTTGAAATTTATTTGCTGGTGGTTCAGCTTGGTCTATATGCATTTCATTGTTGCTGTAACAAATCATCAGTAGACTTCAACTATTCAAACTGTGTGTGGTTATATAAAAATAAAAAAAGTGTCTATGTGTCTAAAAATTACTAAAGAAACTCAAAAAGCAAGAAGCTGATGTCTATCAAATGCACAATTGCACAGATTATGTTTACGAGTCTGAATAATTGGGCAAACTTAACAGGTTTGTGTAAATAAATTTCTATACAATTATTGACATTTTATATATAATTACCATCATATGAGTATATAAATGCTAAGATATTTCTTCCATAAAAAATGAAAACTCATATACTACGTTTATACGCACGAGAACAATTTCTGATTACTGGGGAACACCTATGTTTGTGTACAGAAAAAGGTGGTTTGTAAGAAATTTTTAGTTTTATAATTGCTTATTTGACGTTTTTGAATATATTTCTATAATAACAGCTGTTTAAACAGCTGGTTGAGTATTTGCAAACACAGTTTTTATTTGCAGATAAGACGAGTACACTGTTCATTCAAGAATAAAATTTTAAATTCAAGATTTAGTTCTTAAAAAAATCTTAAATTAAGATCATATTCTTAAAATTTTAAGAATATAATCTTATAATTAAGATTGCGTTCTTGGTTTTAAAAATGCTTTACCAAAAAAAATTACCAAATTTAAAGATTGAAATATAAAGATTTCTGCAAATCTAAATTCAAGAATTTTTTGTTCTGAAATTTAGATCATAATTTTTGTTTTAGTGTATAAGAATCGTAGTTTAGATAGTTCGTCGGGTGGTTACTGCTTTGCGCAGTAATAATGCGTTCTTAATATACTGTGCGGCAAACCAGTAACCACCCGACGAGCTACTAAACATAAAAGAAATCATAAAATCTATGATAATAATAAAGCACTTGCAAAACATCGCATTTAATATCGATCGAAATTCCAATAGAAATTAAATAGAAATTTCCATTGATATCGAATGCTCCAGTAAGATTTATAAAAATAATGGATACTGTAAAAACATAAATAAATACATTTTTGAACTTGGGACATATCACTTATTAATTATTATTATGGGGAACAATTCCAACTAATAGCAAGTAATAGGGGGAAAAAATTCTAGTTGGAAAAGGGAGAAATTTCACGCAGAATTTTATTCATGATTGCCCTGAACATAAATTACAAATATAATTGTGAAAAATTCACTTAAAAGTGTTTATACTTAGTGTTCACAATCTTATTGGAGGTTACCAGCTTGGGCGGCTTCATCCAATAAAACCCAGAGAAAATAATACTGCGCAAAAATGTTTTTTTTTATTTTTTTTGCATGCTTTTATATGAAATAAAATCTTGTTATCGGAATGTGGTAGAATTTGCAGGAATCTACATGTACATTTATTGCCAAAATAAAAACGAAAGTTGACTTTGAGTGAAAAGGGGCACAAAATAATAGAAATGATACAAAAAGAGGATTTAAAACAAAGGGCATAAAAAGTGGCAAAGCAGTCGAAAAAGATGCAAAATGCGACTTTACTCGCACAACGATAACGCTGATGTGAACATTCGTTACATTCTCCAACAAAAAATGGACAAAACGGTTAACGCAATATCAAGGTATAGAAGAATTTCGTTCGATACCGAATACATAAGAATTTCTTTAGATATCGAGTTCAGTAATTTGCCCTCTGTCTTTTCAATTTGCCAATCATTTCAATTAATACGTACGTGCATATTTATGTTTATTCTATAATGATTTTGTAAAATTTTTTTAAAAACCTTCCTAGTCTGTTCATGACTTAATTCTTTCAAAAGGCTTCCTTCACTAAAGTCCTCCTCTACGCATGCGTAAAATATACTTTATCCACAAATATTTTGTAATTTTTTTATTCTTCATATTTTGGTTTTATCACACAAAACCGGAACTTGTTTTATTTTTCTTGTGTGTACGTTCGTGATGAAAAATTGACCACAGTTTTCTTCATTTGTTTTCGTTGTTGGCATTTTCCGGTATTTTGACCAACAGTTTTTACAAATCTGTCTATGTACATATGTATGTATGTGCTTATGTATGTGCATATGCTCATAGTATGTACATACATACATATGTTTCGGCAACCAGTTTAATATGATTTTAGCTGGTGACATAATCGATTTCCTCACTTGCACAAAGTGGTTTTACTTTTCTTAATAAAATAAACAAACTTTATTTTTCAGGATTGTTTCAGTTTCTTTTATTTTTCAATGTTGAGGTCTAATAAATTATAATGCTGGTTTTATTTGTGACTCACATACATATGTACATTTATATGCATGTATGTATGTATGTTTGTTTCAATAATTTTAAAGCTGTACTATTACATATGTATGTATCACAAATGGATCATCGTATTGGACCCAAGTGAGCTGGACCCTTAGATTTTTCATTTCTTCACCAGCGGCCTGCTAACCTACTACATACGTACATATTTATTTATTTATTTATTTCATGTAATAATAAGCCTACACGGCCAATATGTACATTAGGGTGGCCGTTATTTTTATTTTTTTGATTTCTTCTACTCTCACCCCCCCAAATCGGTTCACGTTTATGTAAAAAATACAACAAAATTTCATACCGATACATACATACATTGAATATATGGGCTTGAGGGTCAAATTTGGGGGTCGGACGCACCCCCTAAAACACAACTTATCGGTATGAGATTTTTTTGTATTTTTTTTTACATAAAACTGAACCGATTTGGGGGGTGAGAGTATAAGAAATCAAAAAAAGTCTGCATACAATTAGCGGCTACTCTAATGTACATAACTGTTAGAGCTGGGTCGTTCATGAACGAACGGGTACAAATGAAGGAATCAGTAAAATGAACGAAGTGAGCCGGTCACTTTACTGAGCTGGTTTGGCTCAGCAGCAGTGTTGGTATCTCTACGAAGAGCAAACGCACAATGAGCTGTTGCGAAAAGGGTAAAAAGAGTAAAAAAATAAGAAAAAGAGGGTAAAAAAGCACAATTTTTTTTTTTTTAATTTTAATACATTAAGCCACTTCAAAAAGGAGAGTTTGGAGTGTAAACATCATAATACAGGGTGGCCCAGAAAGACCGAAGTGGTGTAAATTCCTTATAACTTTTTATTTAAGACATATTTTTTAATTTTTTGTTTTTTAAATACAGTAAATTTATAGGGAATATTTTTAGATTAGTTGTTAAAAATGATATCCCGCAAGTGGAGGCCATTTTCTGCTTCGCACAAATGATCTCTTTTCAACACATTTTCCATGACCTTTCGCAAAACTTCCGGTGTTATGTTGTTAATTTCGTCTGGAATATTGGTTTTTAATTCCTCAATAGTCCTAGGCTTATTAACATAAACTTTCCCTTTTAAATAACTCCAAAGGAAACAGTCTGGAGCGGTTAAATCCAGGGAACGCGGAGGCCAATTAAAATTGCTTCTACGCGAATTTATTCTTTCCCCAAAGATGTCGCGTAAAATAGCCATTGTGGACCTCGGAGTGTGCGCTGTGGCTCCATCCTGTTGGAACCATATTTGCGGATGGTATTCCACGGCTGGCCTTACAAAATTTTCCAATATGGCCCGATATCGATCACCATTGATGGAAATGGCGACATCTCTTTCATTTTCCAAAAAATATGGACCAATGATCCTTTCTGAAGAAACACCGCACCAAACAGTACACTTAACTGGGTGTAATTGTCGTTGATGAAGTACTCTCGGGTTTTCCTTAGCCCATATCCTAAAGTTTTGCTTGTTAACAAACCCATTTAATTGGAAATAGGCTTCGTCACTCATAAATAAGTTATGAATAATGGAAATGGAAAGAGCACATTTGTGCGAAGCAGAAAATGGCCACCACTTGCGGGATACAATTTTTAATAACTAATCTAAAAATATTCCCTATAAATTTACTGTATTTAAAAAACAAAAAATTAAAAAAATATGTCTTAAATAAAAAGTTATAAGGAATTCACACCACTTCGGTCTTTCTGGGCCACCCTGTATAATTTCAAGTTTTTGCCTCAAAATATTTAATAAATATATGAAATATATGAAATTAAAAACTGCTTGAAATTTTCTTGTGTTATTTTTATTAAATTGATTTTTTTTTTGACATTTCATTCAAATTGCCTTAAAAAGTCAAAGGGGCTTCATGAAACATATTTCCCCAATTGCACAAATGACAATTTTAAAAGTTCTCATGAAAACCCTTATTAATTTCTCAAAATGTTAGTAGTTATATGATCGGTGTTAGTTATTTGGTAGGTGAAGCTTAGGCTTAGATTAAGATACATATGTATGTATGTTACTGAAAAATATTTTAAGCATACAAAAGCATTAAAAGCATCACTTTCTTCCTTAAGTAACTTAAAAGTTTTTGTTTTTCCGATATTCACACTTATTCCAGTTGCCAACATTGACAGCACATCAATACGATACCAAAAAAATTGGGACTTGGCTACCCGTTGTCTAAAACAACTGACAACCTCATGCTGTCAATTGATCTACTATCAATAAATTATTATGCAGAGAATTATGTGGTACTTCCGATTTCTATTTTGCAAGAAGTATTTTAATTTTTTAATCCCAATTATGAAACGTTTTCTAAATTGTTTTTAACATAGTTTCCGTTATTTTCATTAAAAATAATTTAAGAAGGCTCAGTAAAAAGATGCTGCTATTAGCTCTTAAAAGTACATTAGGTTTGTAAATTAAAAATATTTTTATTTTATAAAAAAGCACCAAAAGCACTGTGAGAAATTGTTAAAAAGCACTGTAAATACCCGCTTTTTAAAAAAGGGCATTAACCAAAATTTCGCGTTTATGAAGAGGCAAAAGGCACCAAAAAATACCCGAAACGCACCAAAATACCATCACTGCTCAGCAGTACTGACAAAAAGTACAATTGAACGGAATGAGCGAACGAGCGCACTGGGGTGTTTTTTTGTTTTTTTTTTGCATTTTCATTTTTCATATGAAATTTTTTGTCACATTTTGGTTTTCAATTGCCTTTTTGTCTGCTTTTAGAAACAGTATGGCCATTATGAAATTAATAAAATTGCCATTAATATTTCTTAAGTTTTTAGAACATATTAAAAGTTTTTCTTTTAACAAATTTTAAGTATATATGTATAAACATATGTACATACGTACATATTATAATTATTATTATATAAGAAATAATATTATTATATAAGAAATCATATGATTTCTTAATCGTATACTATAATATTTTAAAAATTTTTACTAATTTTTTTGTTTCTTAAATTTTCCAGTGTTTGTTTTGCTTATTTTGCTAAACAATTCATAACAAATTCATTGCATTTGTCCCTTTTTATTTGATGACTCAACTGTTTGTGTTTTTATTTCGTTCTATTTCTTGAAAAGAGCGGATGAACGAAATGAACGAACTCGTTCTTTTTTAGAAAATGAACGAAAATGAGCGGTCACTTGAATGAACGATTTGGCACAGCTCTAATAACTGTTGATTTCACTAATAACAACGTACTTACATGTGTTCAATTTATGATGTCAAATTGTGATATTTTAAATGCTTTTTATAAATTTTTTTTTAATATGGACCTATCAGACATGTTCTGAAAATCAAATTTTTCATATCACTAGTGATTTTAAAAGTCATGCAGATATTTGTTTGCTCCTTTTTTTTAATTTTTCTATTGTATAGATCATCAAATATCATTTCAGTTTAAGATCAGTAGTGATTTGAAAAATGTGATTTTCAGAACATGCCTGATGATTCCGTAATTACGAATATCTACAATTATTTGAATAATCATTTATTGTGATTTCGTAAGTTAAGTGAACCAAAGGCTAATTTCTTTTAAAATGGGCCAGCACACTAATATAAAACAGAGGGTGGTGATCTTAATTATATGTTCTTGCTTTTTCATTATATGCCTTCTGAATTTTTGATTTTATCGAATCACGTAGTATTGTAAATTCATCATGTTTTTCCAACTTGTTATCTGTTTCAGCTAAGAGTTTTAAATTCCTTCCATACTTTGTCCATATACTAACTCATACGGTGTTTGTCCTGTAGTTTGATGAACGCTATTTATAATTGCACAATTCACAATACTAAAATAAATATCCTACTGTCTTTGATCGTCTCTAATATAAGATTTGAGAGCTTCATTAGTGGACCTATTTACCCTCTCACTATAAATAGCCGTGCAAATGTGATTAACACCATATTTCGATAAACAATTTTCAAATTCTTTACTTTAAAATGGACTACCATTATCTCTAACAATAACCTCAGGCACGCCATAGCAATTAAATATACATATGATCCTTTAAATAGTTTATTATTGACCTAGAGAGAAATTTTTTTAAAGGAATTAAAAATGTAAATTTACTAAAATGATCTAGTATTATCAGTATACCTATGTTACCATTTCTGGTTCGTGGAAAAGGACCAATCAAATCCAAATATAATCTCTGAAATGGCCTTTCAGTTTCCACCCTTTGGCCCATAGGAGCTCTAAGAGGTTTTGATGGAGTCTTTGAAGTTCTACATAAATCACATTTTGAAATATTTTCCTTTATGTCTATAATCATCGAATATACCCCTTGAAAAATCAGTCCTTTCACAAACAAAAACCAGCAATCATCTTATAGTCTAGAAAACTAGTTTGTGTAAATTCTTTTCTCTATTTTGCGTTAAATGCTGGCCATTCTAAATTAACTGCTGGTAAAACTTCTAATTCAATTTCAGCGATAGTTACATACTCAAATGCAAGCGTTAACGTGTCTGGAACCACATTATCCTTTCCCTTACGATGTTCTAAAATAAATACAAATCCCTGCAGTTTTAGTGCCCATCTTGCAAGTCGTCCTCTAAAATCGTTCTATTTCATCACCCATTTGAGACTTACGTGGTCGGTAATGACTCTGAATTCTTGCATCTCAATAAAATATCCAAATTTTCCAATAGCTAATATCACTGCGAAACATTCTAGTTCTGTTATAGAATAGTTCCTTCGGGCGCTATGAAGCTTGTGAAACATGTAAGCTCTAGGAAGTTCATTTCCTTCGCTATCTAATTGCGCCAACACAGTTCCAACTCCATATGTACTCGCGTCGCATTGCAGGATGAAAGGCTTAGTAAAATCAGCATGAACCAACACAGGAGCTTTAGTATATTTTTCTTTCAACAAATCAAAAGATTGTTGTGCTTGCTCTGTCCATCTTAAAGTTTTACGCTTGCATATTAATTCAGTTAATGGGAATGTAGAAGTTGCATAGTCTTGAATAAATCTGCGGTACCATACCGCCATCCCCAAGAATCGGCGTAATTGTCGTAAAGATGTCGGTGCTGGAAATTCAGAAATTGCTTTGACGTTTCCTGTATCTACTTTTAGCAACCGTCACCAACAATATATCCTAAGTATTGGACGTTTTTAATCACAAAACTACTTTTATTAATATTAATTGTTAAGTTTGCCTTACGAAATTGTGTAGCCACGTCCTGTAAATGTTTTAAATGTTCGCCAAAGTTTTCGGATATTATAACTAAGTCGTCACGTTTGATTTCAAATAATACGGAATGACAATGTTCATCAGTCTGCACGTTGTTTGTGGTGCATTACATAATGCAAATGGCATACGCGTAAACTGGTATAATAGCCTATTTTGAATTGTAAAGGCAGTCTTAGGTTTTGCATCTTTCAAGTCTACCTTAGAAATGAAATAAACTGGAGAAAGCCTTGAAATGAGTCTATCAATATTTGGTATTGGGTACGAGTCTTTAACAGTTAACGAGTTCAGTTTTCTGCTGTCTACACAAAAACGTATCTTGTCAGGCTTAACAATAAGAACACCAGGTGAGGACCATGTTGGACATTCCTCAATTACACCTAAAACAATCATATGATCTATTTCATTACACATCAACTTCTCTCTAGCGGGTGAAATTGGGTAATATCTTTGCTTAATAGTTGTTTTATTGCCTTTATCTATATGGTGTTCCAATAAACTAGTACATCCTAATCCGTCCCTCGCTGAATTCGGAAATGAATCAACTATAGAACTTAATTGACGTTGTTGCGAAAAATTAAGAGGTATCTTCTCTGACTCTTTTTCTAAAACAATCTCATTAATGATTTTACCAAAGTAAATGGTAATGTTAAATTTTTCCCAAAAATCGATTCCATATATCACATTTTGATATAATGTCGGAATTAATAAGAATTCAAAAAGTTCCTTTAGACTATTTTGACATATCTCTAATCTTTTGAAAGCTATAATATTTTGTTTTGCTCCATCCGCTGTTCGAGCTTTACCATGACATTGCTTATAACTTCCAGTATGTATTAAATATATTTTTGCATAATTCTCCTCCAATAACACTAGCGTTAGCTCCACTATCTAAAAGTGCATAATACAACTGGCCGTTTATTTACAATTGTATGAAGGGTCGGTTATCTTTATTCTTCACCAAAAAAGAAATCGTATATTTTCCAAACAATTTCCTTTTTTTATAATATTCACGAATTCTTCTAGCTGACCTGGATGAAGAATGTCGATTTGCCTTCATTATTTTGTAATTTTGTATTTGTACATGAATAGGGCTTAATAGGGAATTAAAATGTGTAATATCAGGTTGCATTTAAGAATTTTTTGTTTCGTAGCTTAATATCTCGAATGTCCGCTCTTCACTCATCGGAAGTTTCTCCTTTTCTCTGAGCAATGATTACATTATGGACGGTAAGTGTTCTTTAAACCGCAGCCATAAGAAAAAAATTCTTGGCTCAAGGCAGTCCATATAATTGTGACCAGTTAGTTACTTCACAAATTCCAAAATTTTCCAGACTTTTTAATTAAACAAACTTCAGCATCGGTATCATCAGACTCCACAACTTCATGCTCCAACATATTATTACATTATAATTCCAGAATTTGCGGTTTTTGAACAAGCTTCTTTATATTATTTGTGGATGACATATCACGAACAAATTTTTCATGTTTGCGTACTGCTTTTCTAAGTTGAGATACGTGTGTAAAATCAAGGTTTAAGAGTTCATGTCTAATTTCCGTATTTAAATTACTCAAAACGGTTCCTTGATCGGATAAAGGGGTTTTTAGTTTGTCACACAACAGCATAATAGCGTCAAAATAGCCATCAAAACTTTTAATGTATAAACAAATCAAATCAAATCAGTATAAACATCTTTATATTGTACTTCCAGGGACTCGGTTAATCGAACCCAACTAAGGTCATCGCATTTACGATGATATCTCCAATACCATTGTAACGATTTTCCCTCAAAAAGTATGTATAAGTTCCTCTACTGAAATCTACGCAGGATTTCCAGTAAATCGCAATCTCCAGTTCTTAATTATATTCAAAATCTTCTCTGAACTATAGAATAGATGGTTCCTTATAGGCTGATGGTTATTTGATATACCAATATTTCTAATCTCACTAGAAAGCATGCTGGTAATTTCATTCCTGAATTCTCTTAAGGAATTTGAAACTATTTGTCTCACTCTACTCTCTTCTTCTACAGGAATTGTTATCTCAGGATTTGCTTCCCTAGGACTCTGTTGCAGTGTTACGGGTCTTCCCTTTGAAGTTGCACCTTGAGATTCGCCAATTGCATTATTATCAGAATCCTCAATTAATAAAAAATTTTCTGTACTGCTTATTAAAGGCATTACCAAAGAAAACTTAATAAAAGAAATTTAATAAAACTAAAATTGGACAACGAAATCTATATTCCCAAAAAAATTATATTCTAACAATAAGTGTTGTAAAAAGTATTCAATAACTAATGAAATTATTTTACTACTTGGTGAAGTCTATTGTTAATAGTTAGTGAAACGAAAGGTATAAGCTAAATTAATATTCATTTGAATGCAAAATTTTGTTAATTAATGTGAAACTGAAACAATTTATGTAGCATTAATTTTAAAAAAATACAAAGAAGAAAAATAAATAAAATTTTTTTATACAAGTATTTATTTATTGTATCTTAAAATATGAACTAACAATAAGTAATCAAATCTTAAAGCTAAAATATAATTATTAGGCCCGACCAGTGTCGGACATAAACTTAGTGATAGTTATAAATAATACGTAAGTAGTGATAATCAAAAAGGAAAAATAAATGTATTTTCCAGCAGTCCCAACTGGAGTGTTGAGTAAAAGAGTGTCCAGTAAAGTTCAAAATATTACGAGCAAGCGGATTAGGATGTGACTCGAGTTTTTTTAAGGATTTGCTTGCGTATCTTGCAATTTCTTCAGTCACTAGTGGCATTTTTAAATCACGATGCAAATTTAAATTCTTAATATACCATGGAGCAGATGTTATTAACCTTAAAATTTTGTTTTGTCTTCGTTGAATTCTCTACATTGGAAGCTGAAGCAGTGCCTCATAACTTGATACTTCAACACCATATTGGATTTAAAAGCGACTTGTATATTAAAAGTTTGCAGTCCAGGCTGAATGTTGAATATCTGCCAATTAACCAGTGTATTTGAGATAACTTAAGTTTTATCTGATTTAGCTTAGAGTCAATATGGTGTTTCCATGTAAGCCGACGATCACGGTGCATACCAAGATATTTCACATGTGAATGTTGAGGAATAATTTGACTATTGATTCTAAAGGGAGGACAAGTATCTTTTCGTAAGGTAAATGTTATCTGTACGCAGTTATGTTCGTTTACTTTTATTCTCCATAAGTTTAACCATAGCTCAAGCTGTGTTATATATTCCTGAAGATATCTTGATGCCTCATGAGGGTTTTCATGCAAAATAAGGCAGGCTGTATCATCGGCAAATGTAGAAGTGTGTATATTACTGCTCACATGCATATCACAAGTATAAATCAAATATAAAAGTGGCCGCAGTGTGATAAACCGAATAAGATAGCTTCGGGTGTACCCATAAATTCTCCTTCCATACCAGAGAACTTTCGGCTTAAAATATAACTTTCTAAAAGTTTTAGAATGTTATTTGGAAGATATGTCTTCAATTTTAAAATTAGGCCATCATGCCAAACTTTATCAAATGCCTGAGAAACATTAATAAACAAGGCAGAACAATACGTCTTTTGACATGAGAAGCTTTTCGAAGAGTTTTGACATAGTTGACAGCAAACTTATTGGCCTATATGACTCAGATTTGGTAAGATCTTTGCCGGCTTTGGAATCATTTTGACCTTGGCAAGCTTCCAGTGTTGTCGTAAAATGGCATTAAAAATTAATAACAGGATTCTAATTGCAATGCGAGGAAAATTCATCAGCATCTGGTTACTAATTCCATCAACACCCGGAGATTTCTTTGGGTTGAGTTCAGCAATAATTTTTTTTACATCAGGCGTCTTAAATTTTATGAGTTGACGTTGTAGCGCAACTACATTTGGTAAATCAACAATAACCAGTTATTGTGTTAGGAATAAATACTGATTTTAAATGCTCAGCAAATATTTTACCTTTTTCAGTATCGCTTCTTTCCTAATCTCCGGTAGATGTGCCCAGAGGTGGCTTAAACTCAACGGGTGTTTTAAGCTTCTTTAAATCTAATTTTATTTTGGGGTGATCTGTGCTGTTTTTTCACGTACGCGACGTTCAATGTCTGTAGAATAAATTCTGTTAAACCCAGTCTGCGGATTGGGGTAGTGGCATGTTCAGCAGCATGTTTAATATTTTCGTTAAGATTGGCAATGTTAGATTCAATATCATCTGGTGTTCTTAGCTTAATATTTTCCGTACAATGACTACTGAGGTATTTTGTGGACCCCAGCCAATTAACACGATTGATCATCTTCACATATGGGTCAGGTAAGTCACTTCTTAATGGGCTACAAATTGTAACGATCGTGGGAGAGTGATCGGACGAGAAATATAGAGAAGGTTCAACTTGAATTAAATCCCGAGATATATTTTTTGTGACGCCAAAATCTATAACATCCGGAATTTTGTGTATGTCAGTAGGCCAATAAGTGGGCTCCCCACTCGAAATGACGTCCAATCCCATTTTTGAAATTGTGTTGAATAATTCTCGACCTCTGGGTGTAATAAGACGCGAACCCCAGAACGTAAGTTTTGCATTATAATCGCCAGCTGCTACAAAACAAGGTCCAAGAGATTTGCAGAAATCCTCATACTGATTCTCAGTGATTGAAAATCAGGGAGGGGAGTAAATTGATGATATCACGAAATTTGTACAAAAGTTTTCTACAAAAATATTCGTAGCTTGCATGTCGAGAGCCTATATTCAAAATACGTCAACTCAAAAAATCTATCTTTTCAGTAGAGCAAAAAAACTAGTTAATTTGCTCATTATTGTAAAAATAAATGATGTGCCTTCCATAATATGGTTTAATTATCCTTACTAATTTATAGGTCTACAAAAAATATTTTATTTTGCACTGCACAGTGGGGAAAATTGCCAGTACAATATTCCTTGTCAGTTCACACGTTTGTAAGAAAATCTTACAATTTATTGCCAGACGGTTGTAAGGCAATCACCCTTATTCTATTTGGCGTCGGCAACATCGTCCTCAATTTTTAAACAACATCAATTTAACACAACATCAATGCGAACTTTGTATTCACTAACAATGTTACGACGACGTTGCCTGTTTATCGATAAATGCAATACACATATCCAATATTTGAGACAGCTGATTCATTTTGTTTACTATTTTTGGTAGAAGTGTTTTTGAATAAGTAAAAGGTTTGTACATAAATTAAAATAAAATGGTTTTCTTTCGTATCGGGACGAAGAAAATAAAAAATTTATTAGTGAAAAGAAGATTTCTCAGACAAAAGTCATTGCATTTGTAATTTACCCAATGAAAAGTAAGTGATAAATTTCGACATATTTTTGTGAAATAATGAGAAATGTTCATCGTTTTAATATTTTAAATTTATTTTCGGCTGAATAAAACATCATTTAAGCATGTGTTGGATACAATTGAACCTGATTTTGGAAACAAAAGGGATCAGATCAACGTTTATTGGAGATTGCAGCTTCCTCCAAGGGGCTTATTGCTAATTGTTTATATACGCTGCCTCTTGTTGCTTAACGCTCAGCATTGCTTGCAACCTTTTTTTAATTTAAAGCTCAAGTCCCGTCAGATCTGTAAAAATATTTCTTTCATACAGTATACTTTCCCAACACCCTATTTACTTTACATTTTGCCATTTACCACTAGTTCTAATGGTGCACCGAGGAAATTTAGTGCAGTCACAACAATTTCCCACTGTATCTTGAAAGTATTAGGAACACTGCCCCTGCGGAATCCTCTAACTTAAAGAAGGACTTTTTTCAACTGCTAAACAAGCTTTTCAAATTAATTGGGTTTGGTAATTTTAAATTTGTCCATATTAACATTTTTCCCTTTTTTTAATAATTTTTTTAAATAAATATGTATGTATGTATGTATATACTTATACTTTTTTATTTCTTATATTTTCACATTTTTACTATTTAAATTATTTTTCAAATTCATTGAGGTATGCAGACAACAGAACACGACATCAAAAACACTGACGACAAAATGAACGGCAACATCAACATCAATTTTTCGTACAGAATGCCAAGCATATGCTGACAGTCATCGATAAATGGCAATACTATCTACAGGAATACCGATGTGCCAAAAAACATTAAAAACGGCGTCGTGTTATGTTGCCGACGCCAAATAGAATAAGGGTGAATAAATTCATCTGACAAAATCGTCAGTCAAAAAATTGTCAGTTCACACGGTTGTCATATGCACAAATTCTCAGATCTGTTGTTATGCGTTGCCAGACTCAAAACATTTGTTAGAAATTGTTAAATATCAATCGTTTGTGTCTGTGTTAAATGTAAAAAGTGAAAGTATAAATTATTATGGACCATAAAGAAGCAATTGCAATGGTTTTGTGCGCATATATTTTACTATACATTTTTTCATAAAAAAAAGCGTGGGCAGTGTTGCCCATAGAAATAATTCTCTTACAATGACGCCATGGTCAGATGCATAAACTTTGCACATCTGACAATATTAAAATGTCTGACAAATATCTGGCAATAATTTTACAATGTGTTCACACGATTTCAAGATGTCTGACAGTCGTTAAGCAGCTCTGGGTCGGGGAACATCTCTCGCGTCATCGTAATTATTTCTTAAGTGCGGTCAGGCTTGTGTGTGTTGTTTGGCCTTCGAGAGTTTTTTGTCTCGCTCGCACTGGTTGACTGATCTGCCACGGATAACCGTATAATCTTGCGTTTTTTTGTGGAATTTCTTTAACAACCACGTTGCCTACTTCCTATGTGAAGGCATAGGTCATGTACAGTCAGTCACAAACCCTTATAAAATACTGTTAATACCATCTTGGGCACATGGTCTACGCTCCATATTTGTGCAACACCATATTATGCAAATTTACTTTGCATTAATATGTTCAATAAATAAATAAATAAGTAAGATGTCTGACAATTTGTTGTCAGCTGCTAGTCTTTCAATGGACTGACAATGCTTTTTCTGGCAACGATGTCTGACAAAATTTGTCAGTTCACACGCTTGTAAGAAATTTTGAGCTCATTTTACTGGCAATATTGTAAGATCTGACAACCGTCTGTACATAGCTTAATAAAGAACAAATAAAGCCAGACCTAAAGTTCAAAAAATTAGTTTAATTATCAGCCGTGTCACAGATTCCGTTCGGAACACAAAATAAAAAATACAAGGCAAAATAAAAATATGCATACAAAAAGAATTTAAAACATATGCCACATTATGCTTTACTACAAAACTATATTATTTCGGATTGATGAAAACGATCGGAAGCTGAAGCACTAAAATGAACATTGAACGGAATGGTTAATACGGAATCAAATCCATCCCGAACGGAATCTGCGACCAGCGTTGCCGGTTTGGTTACTTTTAACCAAAATTGGTTACTTTTTTTCCAATGTGTACTTGTGTACTTTTTTTTCTATTTTGGTTACTTTTTTGTAACACAAAAATAACCATTTTTATATGGCGTTTAAATTTGCATATCATAATGCACTACCAAATTTTTAAATGAATTTCATAACTAAAAAACTAATGTGGATGTGTTTTCAAAATTTAGTACAATTGCTCAGATTTTCCCAATTGGAAATAAAAATAATTGATGTGGATATATTTTGAAAGTTTCCAAACATACAAATGAATTGATTGCCACACAGATCATAGGTTTCTGAAAGGACATTTTCGTAGCTAAGCTTAATCAAAACTAATGCAGGGAGCTGGATGTTAAAACCAACTCTATAATGCATACATATGTATTTTTTTAATACTTTATGCATTCATTCATGTATTTGGACAATGAATTTAATAAAATTAAATTTTTTTATTGCAAAGAACTTTATTTCTTTTATTAACCCCCGACTAAAAAAAGGGGTGTTATAAGTTTGTAGTGTGTGTCTGTGTATCTGTATATCTGTGTAGCTGTGTGTCTGTCCGTGTACACGTACAGACTAAACGGCTATCCCGATTTTGATTTAGTTTTTTCTGTTTGAAAGGTGACTTGATCGAGAGGGTTCTTAGTCATGTTTTAAGAAAATCGATCCAGCCGCTTAAAATATATCGCATCTTCTGTAGATATATTCTGGGGTTTTTTAAATGTTTAATTTTTGTTATTATTTATTTTTGTTTTCGATTTAATCGTGAGAGACAAAAATTAGAGTTTTCAGGGGAAGGTTTTTTGTAATATTCAAATTTGTTTTACATACGTAAATTGTCGCTTAAGATAAAATTTTACGGCTCTTATCTTAAAAGTTATCAAAATTTTGCCTTTTGATAATTCTAAACTATGGGGAGGCCAATAAAATTTTAATTCAAATAAAAAAGTCTATTTTCGATTACATGTCGCTTACGGCAAAATCGAAAATAAGGCTCAATAAAATTAGGAAATCTCAAATATAAATGTAATAATTTAATTTATATTATATAATTTTATTATTCCGTTAAAAAATACAAGAATTCGACTTTCCATCTCTGATCATATACGAGAAACAAACAAAATTATTTACCATTAAAATTGAATTTATGTGGTTTAATAGAAGAAAACATGCTTTCTTTTTTCATACTATACATGTTTTTAACAAAGAAATGCACATTTTTTCAGGTTTCCTTTTTCAAATAATTTTTAAATATAGTCAATTTTAATTATTATTTTTCGATCTTAATTTGTTTCTATATTTATGATTTGAACGGGCTAAATAATTTATTTGACAACAAAACACACCACAGGTGGTTGGATAATTCTTGCAAGTAAAAATTTCTAGGAATTTGTTTGTCTCTCAATTTCTTTCTCTCTTTTGCCGCTGTCTCCTTGCAAACTTTTCGAGTTAATGAACACTTTCCAGTAACAATTGTTACAAACTCGTAATAACTTTCAGTGGATGAACAAACCTCAAATCTCATATAATATTAATATCCTCACAAAAACATAAATGTGAAAAAAGGCCAAGTTCCTTTCCAAAATTTCGGTCATCAAAAGTAGTGAGATAAAAATTTTGACCAAGTTCATGTTTGGTACAATACCTATCACTGCAACATGGTATGAGTTATGTAAATTTTTAATCGTAAGGGTGTCATATAATTTCTAGATAATCTACTTACTTGACAACATTTTTCCCGATATACGGAAATGAACAAATATACATTATTTTCTCCTTTCTTAGAAGAGTAAAAATATTGCCAAGTTAGCACATTATCTAGAAATTATACATATAACACCCTTACGATTACAAATTTATATAATGCATACCATATTGCAGTGGTAGGTATTGTACCAAACATGAACTTGGTCAAAATTTTTATCTCACTACTTTTGATGACCGAAATTTTGGAAAGGAACTTGGCCTTTTTTCACATTTATGTTTTTGTGAGGATCTGACTACATTTTGGAAGGGTTTCTTAATAAACCTTTTTAAACTTTAAATTTCTAGTCTGTTATAGTTATATTCATAATATCTACGCCAGTTCAAAAGGCAGAGTTACATAAAATAATGGGTTATAGGGTGATATGTGCACCATTGTGTCATAATAAGGACCGACTAATTTGATTAATTTTTTAAGAGTCATCTGAGTAGAAATATGTAAAATATAGTGTAAATTTTAGTGTAGTAAAGTCTGCTCAGACGAAGTAATGAAAACGCAAAATTAAATGCTAGCATGAGTGAAATGTGCATGCAAAGTTTCAATACAGTAGCTTGAGTCCTAAAATTATCTAGTTGGTGACTTACCTAAGCCTTTTTTTTTGCTAAATTTCCCTGTGACCTTACTTCCCTAATTTAACAATCGGTGCTTTCAAATTTTTCCTGTTCGCAAATCCCTTAACTTTAAATCTTAATTTTCAGATTAAAGTGCGTGTCCATGTCCCCAATTGAAAATTGCAGGATTTTAAATCTTTCTTCGTGATCTCTAATTTAGATTTATTTGTGTATTGAATTTAAGCACTCTAGTGCAAATTCTAGCCTGAAATATTATGGCCGTTACGCCCACTCTCCGTCACTTTTTTAAGCTCAAGATTTTGTTATGAGCAGCGCTCAAATATCATCTTCTTACCTTTTTTAAGATGATAGCTTTAAGTTAAAGCTTCAGTAGAAAACTATCGCGGCCCCTGCCACTCCTGGTTAAAATATTTGGATTTTTAGATTTTTCTATTTGGTTTCTCATCTTGACCTAATTACGTACCAAATTTCAGCTCTCTAGCGCAAATTTAATTATTTAGTTTTTATGGACGTATTCCTGCCCACTTTTTTAAATACATTTTTTTGCCAGTGCAAATGATGTGTGTCAAGTTTCGTTGGAAACGAATATTAGTATTTAAATAAATAGTATATTTAAATCTGCTGATCCGAAGTACATTAAATAGGAGGTTTAAATTGTATGGGCGTGTTAACACCAACTTTTTTCAACGAAATTTTATAACTTTGCATTATTCCAAGATTTGTGCCAAATTTCAATAAAATCGCTCGAGACAAATATTTTAAATTTGCTCATTTAATTGTGTGCTTTATTGGAATATCACCGCTTTCTGGTAAAAATCTACGGGTTTTCATATTTTTCTAATTAGTTGCTAATCTAGACCTATTTGTTTACCAAATTTCGGTTCTTCTTATGGTACTACTTTTTCAATCTCGATACCTGCTGGTGCCATTAGTTATCTTTCCTGTCGAGTTTCGTTGAAAACGGATAATAAGTAATAAATATATAAATATTTAGTATATTCAAATATGCTGAACCGAAGTACATGAAATAGGAGCCTCAAATTGTATGAACGTGCCTTGTACTATTGCAACATGTATGCCAAATTTCAATAAAATCGCTTGAGTTTAACGCTTTAGATTTGTTTTTTAAATTCTGAGTCTTATGGGCGCAGCAACGCCCTCCTAGCTAAAATTTTTGGGTTTTCAGATTTTTCTAGTAATTTGCTAATCTGTAACTACTCGTTTATCATATTTCAGCTCACTATCGCAAATTTTAATTTTTATTCTTATGGGCGTGTTCCCGCTTACTTTTTTTAATCCCAATTTTATTTTTAGTTAGTAGTTATCTTTTCTGTTTAGTTTCGTTGGAAACGAATAATAGTAAACACGTAAATAGTACATTTAAATGTGCTGACCCGAAACACATGAAATAGGAGGCTTAAATTGTATGGGCGTGTTAACGCCCACTTTTTTCAATAAAAATTTAGAGCTTTGTATTATTGCAACATGTGTGCCAAATCTCAATAAAATCGCTTGAGTTAAACGCCTTAGAAATATTTTTTTAATTCTGAGCTTTATGGGCGTAGCCCCGCACCCTTGGTAAAAGTTTTGGGGTTTTTAGATCTTTTTAGGTGAGTACTCACTTAGTTATACTTGTGTACCAAATTTCAGCTCACTAGCGCAAATTTTAATTTTTATGGACGTAGCCCGCCCCCCTGGTTAAAATTTTCGGGTTTCAGATTTTTCTAGTTCATCGCTCACCTAGATCTACTTGTGTACCAAATTTCAGATCTGTAGCTATAGGGGAAGTGCTTCATAATATTGATGAGTGAGTCAGTGAGTATGTCTTAAAATATGCACTTTTTGCACCTCCATATCTCCGGAACCTTTCATTGTAAAACTTTCAAACTTCGCATATGAGGTAACATAAATTCTAATTATGGTTTAAATTTTATAATTTTACGATTCAGGGGAACAAAGTTATGAGGGGGGTAAAAACAGCTCGAATGGCTTCCTGTAAATATACACACTGCTTGCATTGGCCGGAAATTGGCCTGGCGCACTGCCGTGCGCCTAGATTATAGTCGTGTATAGCCACAAAAAGACCTTGCATAAGTCCCATGAACAAAGATGTCAATCTTAATAAACCTTAGCTTTAGAAATATGGTTATTTTTACGGACGAGTGTAAGTTCAACCTATTTGTAAACGACCGACGATTAGGGTTTTTCCCGGGAATTACACTTTTAAAATTTTCCGATTTCCCGGGATTTTTTGTGCGGGATCCCGGGAAATAATAAAAGAAATAATTGACTATTTTACATTTAGAAAATAGCTGCTTTCACTTTGGCATTTGTGAAAATATCGGCTTTCCTAATAAATTTTAAATTTTTTAGTCAAATATATTGATATTTTAAGGTAATTTATTGAAATCATTATTCTCTTTTTTTTTTGTTTTTAATAAAATTGTTTTAGATGGAAAACTCAATAGTATGGACGTTTTTTAAGAAAAATCTAATGATCTATTTTGATGTATTTTATGTTTGTTTTTATTAACTGTTATACTCAGGGAAAAAACAGCTTAAAATCAATAAAACCCATATTGAATTAATAAGGAACATTAACGAAAGTCTAGTCATTTTAAAATTTTTTATTTCAATATGGAAATATATTAGTTTACAGTATTAATTTATTCATTTTAGTTATTTTTAAGTATCTCAACATACATTTTCTATTATATTGAAAATTATTAAATTAATGTGATGCCTTGTTATTTTTAAGTTGCAGCTTTTCCCTGAGAGTATGTTATTGTAGTGGCATCCCTGCTAATAATTATGTAAGAACGCCTTAGGTGAGTTTTAAGTAAGGATAGATGTAAGAGAAAACAATAAAGATTAAAGCTGGATTTCCATACCATCCGTTCCTTGCATATGCGTTGTATGCGTTTCTGTACGTTCTCTCCGATTCTAAATTCAAGTTACATGCAATACGTCTTATGCGCAGGAATTTTTGTTGTGATCATCTGTAGTGTAAATATTTTTTATCAAATAAACAAAATTTTTAGGAAAAATGGAAGTGAAAGTATGACTTTGAAATAATTTGTGGAATTAATTGATTTAATGCACATAGTATTTTGTAATAAATATAATACATAATATTAATCACAGCTGAAATAAGATTATTTTCCATTGCACTTTCCTAAAAAATAATATATACAATTGAGTTGATAGTCAGTACATAAGTACGTAAAATTAATTGATAAGTTCTTAATGCAAATTTTGTTCATGAAAGAACTATGTTAAAAATTTATATGTATGTATGTAGTTGTAAACTTTATTACGAAAGCAGTTTCTTTTACTAAAAACTGTTTTAATGCAAAAAAAGAGAAAATTTAAATTCACCACACTAACATTTTGCTCTCAAAAACAACTCACCTTTTCTCATGATGCATGCGACGCATACAAAAGTAGAAAGTAGATCTACTTTATCCGTCCTATGCGTCTATACATTCTTTGCGTTTTGTTCTGTAACTTGCCACATACAATTACTTTGATTCTAATTTTTTGACACATGCATAAAACGCAACTACGCATTGAACGGATGGTATGGACCTTCGGCTTAATTCTTCTTGATACACAACTGAAAGTGTGAAGACGTGTCTAATTTGACGGCACACTAAATGGCGATCCTGCCAGGCGATCCTGCCAGGAAGAAGGAAATTGACAAGAAGGTAAAGGAACTACTGGATAATGACTTGATTGAGCCTAGTCGTTCTGACTATAATAGCCCATTGATTCTTGTGCCAAAGAAATCAATTGATGGCAAAAAATCGTTTAGAATGTGTGTCGACTATAGGGCAGTCAATAAGAAACTAGTAGCCGACAAATTTCCTCTTCCTCGTATTGACGATGTTCTAGATAATCTAGGACGCGCAAAATATTTTTCAATCCTTGATTTATTCTCCGGCTTTCACCAAATTCCTCTACATGTTGATTCTAGAGATATCACTTCATTCAGCACTTCATCAGGTTCGTTTCGATGGAAGGTCTTACCATTCGGCTTGAACCTCGCTCCAAATTCATTCTCAAGAATGATGTCAATTGCCTTTTCAGGTCTACCACCAGACCAAGCCTTTTTATACGTTGACGACATAATCGTTATTGGTTGTAGTGTGAAACACCACTTGGAAAACTTGGAAAATGTGTTCAATGTTTTTAGGAAGTTTAACCTTAAGTTAAATCCTTACAAGTGTAATTTTTTCAGACCAGATGTGACATTTCTAGGTCATAAATGTACAAACAACGGTCTTCTACCAGATGATTCAAAAATTAAAACTATAGAGAAATATCCTACCCCAACTGACAAAGATTCTGTAAAAAGGTTCGTCGCATTTGCTAACTATTACAAGCGATTTATTAGACATTTTGCTTCGGTCACGGCACCTTTAAATTATATTACCCGAAAGAAAGTACAGTTCAAGTGGGATGATAAGTGCGAAGAAGCTTTCGAGAAGCTAAAACAATGTTTAAAGTCACCTGAATTACTACGATACCCAGATTTTGCGAAGGAATTTACAATTACAGTTGACGCTTCTAAAGTAGGTTGTGGGGCGGTTTTAAGTCAAGATTTTGACGGAAATGACTTGCCAATTTACTATGCATCGAAATCATTTAACAGCGCCGAACAAAAGAAGCCAACAATAGAACAGGAACTTTTGGCAATCCATTTTGCAATTAAACAGTTCAGACCATACGTTTACGGTACAAAATTTACAGTCAGGTCAGATCACAGACCTCTAGTTTACCTTTTCGGTATAAAAGATCCGTCTTCAAAGTTGACGAGAATTAGACTGGAACTCTCGGAATACAATTTTACAATTGAGCATATTAAAGGCAAAGATAATGTGGCAGCCGATGCTCTTTCACGCATTTCAATAGATGAGATAAAGGATTCAAATAAAGAAGTTTTCGCAATAACAACTCGTGGTATGTCCAAACGACAACATGACGCATTAACTAGAGCAGACACTACTACGGTAAAAATGCCAATTTTCGATAAATTTTCTCATGACTTTTCAACAAAGGTTCCAAAAATACGATCAAAGATTTTCTACACAGATAACAAATTATCAAAACTGCAGTTAAATATACACAAAAAATTTAAAATCTTATTTTCATTAGACATTAGAATCGACAACAAAACATTAAACTTAGGCGAAATGCTTTTGAGGCTCGAAAAAGTAGCCATCAATTCAAATGTTCTAATATTGGAATGGCCAAAAGATGATATATTCTTTACAATTTGCTCAATACAGAATCTAAAGAACCAAGGTTTAAAGTCATTAAATAAGATACAAATTATGTTAACAAACCCAATACAACGAATATTTGAGAAACAAAAAAAGGAAAAAATAATGACAATACATCACTATGATCCACTCTTAGGAGGGCATTGTGGGCGGCACAAATTGTACGCAAAATTAAGAACAAAATATTTTTGGAGAAACATGACGAAAGATATAGCGAACTTCATACGAAACTGTGACAAATGTAACCATAACAAAGTAAGACCCGGTAATAAAGAACTACTCGTTTTAACACCAACACCAGCTCAAGCTTTCGACATAGTTGTTCTGGACACAATAGGTCCATTTCCAGAATCTAATTACGGTAATAGATATGCTTTAACCCTTATATGTGATTTAACCAAATATTTGGTAACAATCCCTATACCCAATAAAGAAACAAAAACGGTAGCTCGTGCAATTTTTGAGAAATTTATTTTAATTTACGGTTCCATGAATACTATAAAGTCTGATTTAGGTACAGAATTCAAAAACCAAGTCCTGACTGAATTATGCGATCTTTTCAAAATCAAAATTAATTATTCAACAGCTTACCACCATGAGACTTTGGGAACGGTTGAGCGTAATCATAGAGTTTTTAATGAGTATTTAAGGGCGTATGTAGATGAAAATATTTCGGATTGGGATACGTATCTTAACTATTTCACATTTTTCCACAATACGAATTCAAATTCCGCTTTCGACTCAAAATTTTCACCTTATGAATTAGTTTTCGGGAAAATACCAGTGATTCCAGGCGAAGTAATAAATACTAAAACTGACCCCTTATACAACGTTGAAAATTATAGTAAAGAGGTGAAGCACAGACTGCAAAAAACTCATCAGTTAGCAAAAGAACTGATTGAAAAGCATAAACTACGTAATAAAAGGTTTTTTGACAGGCACTCAAATCCGTTGCAACTGACAGTCAATGAAAAGGTATTATTACAGAAACAACCTTATGACAAGTTCAAAAGCATCTACGAAGGTCCATTCATTGTAAAAAGCATTAATGATTGTAATGTAACATTATATGATGTTAAAACAAAGAAAAGTAAAACAGTTCATAAAAACCGATTAAGAAAGTTGTAATCTGAAAAAAAAACAAAACAAACAATAATTGAATAATATTTCCAAATAAAAGGGTTGTTGAATCAAACAAGACTGATCATCTTGGTTGAGTCAACAACTGAAAAAAAGGAGGTATGCAAGTAGCGGCCGATATTTGCATTACCAAACTTTTTATAATTCATATTTGAAATTATATTACCAAACTTTTTTACAATTCACATTTGAAATTATATCTACCTACACGGAAAAAAAACAAATATAAATACATAATTAAAAATATCATTCAAAAAAAAAAAAAAACCTATATATATAAATATTTATATTTAGACATAAAATAATAATTATAACCATAGTCTTTTAGCACTTAAGATACACATACTTGAATATTAAAATACGCATTGTACTTTGAAGATCTTATAAAAAAGGGAGGTGTAGTGGCATCCCTGCTAATAATTATGTAAGAACGCCTTAGGTGAGTTTTAAGTAAGGATAGATGTAAGAGAAAACAATAAAGATTAATTCTTCTTGATACACAACTGAAAGTGTGAAGACGTGTCTAATTTGACGGCACACTAAATTATATTTATGATCACTTATATGTATATGTACCATTAATTACGAAAGTGGTCTAAGCTATATGTACATATGTATATCTCATTGGTCGAAATATTTAATAGATTACATATGAACAAATCAAAGATGATGTTTATATTATGCAAAATTTTAATTTTGAGTCCCACTAGTTTCGAGTAATATAATATTTATTAAAGGTTTTTTATTTAGATTTATTTCATATTCCGAAACAAAAATTCATATGACTTAGACGACTTTCACAATTAATTATGTAATTTGATTTTTTTGATCTCATATAACAACGTTTTTCGTGTTGGAAAAAATATTTGAGGAATTAAAAAAACTATAATTTAAAAAAATATAGTTCCTATCTCAAAATTCAACTAACATACAAGTATTTATGTATTATTAATGCAAAAGATATGTTCTAGTTAGTGTTTAAAACTTTTTAATTAAATTTGTGTTAATGCGTGGCAAATTTAATTTTTATTATTTGCTTGGAGCGGGGCCCCGGTATCCTGGGATATTTAAATCTTCATACGCGTTTGTATATCATATACATACATATGTATATACTATATATAATGAATATACATATGTATATTGATATATAGAAATAATTAGTATTTTTATATTTAAAACAAAAATACATACATACATACATTCATACGAAAGTTTGTCCTGGTCATAGAAAATATTATACATATGTATTAATATTGAAATTTGACATCTGACTTCATGCTTCTTTTGTTTTTTTTTATTTTTCTTTTTATTTGCTTATTTTTGCTTTTATTTATTTTTTACGTGTGCTTATGTTTGGTTGATATCTGCATGAGATTTAAACCAATTTGTAGTCACTTGCAAAATAATTAATTTATAAGTTAGTGTTTTTTGTCAATTGATTATTTTATTTACTACAGGGTTGTTATTGTTTTTTCCCTTAATTTTTGTTATTTTTTATAATAAAGCAATTTTAAATTAAACTGTATATTTTTTACTTAAAAAAACCGGTTGACCGGTTTTTCCTGAATTGTAAAAACCGAAACCGGGTTTTTTATAATTTCAAATATTCGAACTATTCGAAAACCGGTTTCTGGAAAAAGTCCAATAATCCATATCTCCGGAACCAGGGGTAAAAATAGCTCGAATGGCTTCCTGTAAATATACACACTGCGTGCATTGGCCGGAACTTGGCCTGGATATTAATATTGATGTCCACACTTAATATGATTCTCTCTGCTATGAAATTTGACGCTTGCTGATAGAAATATATTTGATATTATATCAGGTATATAGACGCTATGTAAAAAGATTGATGAAATGCAAAAAAATATTAAAATATATTTCGTTGGTTTTGAAATTTTAGCATCGAATCGCATATTTTCATAGCTACCCACATTCAAAAATCAAAAAAATAAAAATCCCATATAAGCTGCGACAGGTCTAAAGAATACATACATACATATGTATGTGTATTTGGTCCCATTTTGATAGTAAATTTTCATAAGAATTTTAAGTTATCGGGCAAGAGCCCACTTATGTGTGAAACATTTCTTAAGAAACACTTTAGAAGAAGTATGTATGTATGTATGTATGTATAAGAAATTTAAATTTAAGTTGCATTGAACTTATTTTTTCCCGTTATGGAAGTGTGCAAATTCGAGAACTTAGCTTGCATGAAATTTTCCTGCTTTAATATATTCGACATCAAATTAAAATTAAAATTTTAATGGGCGTTGCTCTGCACTTTTCCTACCGCTAGATTGTGTCATTGCAAGAGAGCAATTTGTGTGCAAAGTTGTCTAACAATATGTTGGATGTAATATGTATGTAATAAACAGGGAAACCAGAAATATGCTCCAAAAAAAGTGTTTTATGCGCATTCAATATGCACTAAAAACTTCGAAATATGCACTAAAAACTCAAAAAACATGCTCTTAAAAATAACATAAAATGGATTATTTGGAAATGAAAAACATAATTTACAAAAGTAGACAAAAATAAAATAAACAGAAAAAGGAAACAATAAAAAAATTAACTAAGAGCGAAAATTTAACTTTACTTCAAAAGCGATCATGAACTGTATTTTGAAGAATCTTATTTTTTATAATTGTTATTTTAATCAACAAAAACTCTTCACTTAGCTTTTTAAATAAAAATCGCAGCCGGTCACATCTAAATAAACTTTTATACATTGAAAATTTTCTTTTTTAACCTCAACTGATGTAATCGGAACAGCGTGCGTCACAATTACCAAACCAAGTTTTTATTGAAATTAGCGTTCAGTGAGGATGTTAAAACCTGTTTAAGTTGAAATTTGGAATATGCAAATCAATAGTATTTGTTCCAGCATTAAAATTTAGCAGAAGAAAATTGGATTTTTAAGATTTAAATTTTTTTTAATTTTCTTGTTTCGTTTTTCTTTCACAAGACTGCTTACAAGTGAGTGAAAATTAAAAAAATTTTATTTCTTTTGTTCTAATTTTGGTTGTCAGAACACATACTAATAATTAGTGCATTCTAAATTTCAACTTAAACACGTTTAGCATGTGATTTAACATCAGAACTCACAAGAAAACGTGTGAAATCGATTCGGAAGCCAAAACATACACAATGCTCTTTTTTAAAGTCTAACTTCATAATGGTAGCAAAATATTGCTTCCCCATACTACTGTTTCTTTCATTAAAAAATAAAATTTTGACGGAAAAAAAGTAGAAAATTTTACCAAAAAAATGTTTTTTAAATATTAAAAAAAAAAATTTTAAAAAGTACAAAAATATGCCCTAAAAACGCCAAATATGCTCTAAAAATTCGAAAAATGCTCAAAATATGCACGTTAGACTGAAGTATGCAAAAATATGCTTTAAAGGGTAAAATATGCAAAAATATGCACTAACAAATCGATGCCAGAATTCATTAAAAGTTCTGAAACGGATAAATATCTTAATTCCGGGTTGATATATTAGAAAAGAAAAAACATGCAATTGCATATTTGTGGTTTCCCTGGTAATAAATATGTAATAATGTAATAAATAAGTTTTAATGAGCGTATTCTCTGTAGTCCTTGTTTTATTTTTCGGCATTCGAGTGTATAGCTTATCGGAAAGCTAATATAAAATTATTTTCAAAATTTTACCAAATATATACAATGTGGTGAACAATCACCTTGAAAAGGAACACAGTTTGTGAATTTCTGTTAAACAAGAAAGTTGAAAAACACTCTCACTGCAATAATTGCAAAAGCATATTAGATGATGTCTGCAGACTTACATACATACTTGTACTACATATTTACTGGTTCAGTCGACCAAGTATAAATTGTGATGCAACTGCAGAAAACTCTTCAGTTGATTGATAAATTTTAAACCAGTAATAGCTAGCTTTGTCCAACTGAAAGTAGAAAAATAAAAACTTTACAAGGAAAAGAGAAAAAAAAAGAAAACAAAGCAGATATGATTCATTAAAGAAAAGCGAGGAAAAATTTGTGTTAAACTCCAAGTGCAAGTTATGTATGAACAAAGAAGTTGCGTAATAATGTTGTTATGAAGTCGTGAGACAGTTTATACGAGTACCTGATTGTTAAGCGGAAATTGAAGCTGATACTGTTCAAACGAAGCCTTATATTAAAATTGAAAATTGCATTGCATCTGTTGGAGTTAGAGCAAAATGTTTTACACAGTGATATTTGGCGCGATCTCATTGTTATTATTCCTCTTTTGGGATATACGCAAGCCAGCAAAATTTCCACCGGGTCCAAAATGGTATCCCATTGTCGGCTGTGCCTTACAAATTTATCAGCTACGCGCTAAATGCGGAATGTTTTGCAAAGTTATCGATGAACTCACTCGTCATTATATTAATCCTTATGGACTCTATGGTCTGAAAATAGGCAAGGACAAATTGGTTATAGCCTACTACTCGGATACCATACAAGAGATGATGACGAACGAAGATTTGGATGGGAAGCCCGATGGAATATTCTATCGCATGCGTACATTTAACTCCAAAAAAGGAATTTTGGTTACAGATGAAGAGCTGTGGGTGGAGCAGAGGCGTTTCATTTTGCGCCATTTAAAGGATTTTGGATTCGCTCGCAGTGGCATGGTGAATGGTATACAGCAAGAAGCTTCACATCTACTAGACGATTTGAATGAATTAATAAAGAAACAAGGTGGCAAAAGGGCAAAAGTGTCTATGGTTAATCTGTTTACGGTTTACGTATTGAATACCTTGTGGTCCATGATGTCCAGCAAACGTTATGATCGCAGAAGTGAGGAAATAAACGATTTGTTACAAATGTTTTTTGAATTATTTCAACATGTTGACATGGTGGGAGCAATGTTCAGTCATTTCCCACTTATGCGCTATATAGCACCCAACTACTCGGGCTACAACGCCTTCGTGGAAAATCATGAACGCATTTATGCATTTCTTCGTAAAGAAGTTGACAATCACCGACAGACCTTCAGGCATTATGACATACCGCGGGATTTAATGGACAGCTATTTACGAGAACTAGAAAATCCGGACCGAAAGGCATCGTTTACAGAAGAACAGCTTTTGGCTGTGTGCTTGGATATGTTTCTAGCTGGTTCAGAAACAACTAACAAAAGCCTGGGCTTTGCTTTTCTGCATATGGTGCGCAATCCAGAAATTCAAAATCGTGCTTTTGAAGAAATCAAAGAAATTGTGGGCCTTGAACGTTTGCCCGAATGGAAAGATCGTACCAAACTTCCTTTTTGTGAGGCAATTGTTTTGGAAGCCCTTCGTATGTTTATGGGAAATACATTTGGCATACCGCATCGGGCGTTACGAAACACTCGCTTAAGTGGTTACGAAATACCGAAAGACACAATGGTGGTTGCTTGTTTTCGTGGCATGCTTATGAATCCAGTTGACTTTCCCGATCCACAAAAGTTTGACCCTGCACGCTTTTTAATCGATGGTTGCTTAAAAGTGCCTGAAGCCTATAATCCTTTTGGATTTGGTCGGCATCGTTGTATGGGCGACATTTTAGGACGACAAAATTTGTTTATGTTTATTACAACTGTTTTGCAAAATTTTCGTGTTGACGCTTTGCCGGGACCTCTGCCTGATGAAGAACCATTGGATGGAGCTACTGCTTCAGTGAGACCATATGAGGCTTATTTGGTATCTAGACAGGCTATTTTAGATTAATTAATAAACTAATTAAATAAATGATTTAAATAATAATAAACAATTCTTTAAGTTAATGTAATTATTATTCTTCGAACTTAATTTGTTTCTATATTTAACCTTGTAAGTCAAATTACATGTGATAATTATTAATGAACAAATAACATCAAAGTTAGTTGTAAATATTCTGACAACACATATGTAGTTGAACAACAACAACACATAGTTGATAGGAACAGCCATCCGTTTTCGAAGGCCACTAAACCTTCATCCTCAACCTTCTTCTGTGTTTTGTCCACTGTGTGTGTTATCAGTTGATGTAGATTTCTGCCCTATATACGAAAATTTTAATTTGGCTTAAAAAGTGATACGAACTTTAACCCGTTCAAATCATAAATATAGAAACAAATGAAGTTCGAAATAATAATTAAAATTAACTAAAATTAATAGCCTGTGGCAAAAATTAAATAAAAAATATACTTAATAGAAACAAACGAAAAAAGTTTGTCTTAAGTAGAACAAAAACAAGTAAGAGTGCTATATTCTGCTGTGCCGAATCTTATATACCCTTTACCAAAGTGCGTTTATGTAGTTAAGAGATACATACATAAGCACAGAGATACATAAGCACAGAGATACATAAGCACAGAGATATGTAGCTACATATTAATTTTGTGAAAAAAACCATACTTTCATAAAATTTTTAGGTTTCTTGGCATTATGTTTAATTTGGTGCTTTTTAAATTTTGGCGATTTATTTTATTTTGCTGATTTTTTTAGTTGGTGATTTTTTTCATATAGGCAATTTTTTTTGGTTGTGGCGATTTTTTTTGGTTTTTGACGTTTTTTTTTAAATTTGGCGATATTTTTTCGTTCTGGCAATTTTTTTGATTTTTGACAATTTTTTTTCATTTAGGCGATTTTTTTTTATTTTTTTGGCGATTTTTTTTTTTCATATAGGCAATTTTTTTTGTTTTGGCGATTTTTTCGGTTTATGGCGTTTTTATTTCTTTTTGGCAATTTTTTAGTTTTGACACTTTTTTCTCGTCGTTTTGGCAATTTTTTTCGGTTTTTGTCTATTTTTGGGTTTTTGGTTTTTTTAATTTTGGCGATTTTTTTCGTTTTGGCGGATTATTTTAATTATGGCGATTTTTTTCTTATAAGCGATTTTTTTAATTTTTGGCGATTTTTTTTCATATAGGCATTTTTTTTGTTTTGGCAATTTTTTTTCGGTTTTTGGCGTTTTTTTTTAATTTTAGCGATTAACTTTCGTTTTTGCGATTTTTTTTGATTTTGACGATTTTTTCATTTAGGCGATTTTTTTAATTTCTGGTGATTTTTGTTCATATAAGCATTTTTATTGTTTTGGCGATATTTTTTCGGTTTTTGGCGTTTTTTTTTAATTTTAGGGTTTTTTTTCATTTTGGCGATTTTTTTCGTTTTGGCGATTTTTTAAAATTTTTGAAGATTTTCTAATTTTCGGATTTTTTAGTTTGACTGTTTTTGAAAATTTCAAGAGTTTAACTCCTACGGTTTCCAAGATATAGCAATTTGTCAAAATTACATTGTCAAAATTTCATTAACTGATGGACCACAATTTAATTTAAATTTTTGTTATTTTAGTGTTAATTGTTGTAGCCTATATAAAAATACACTAATTTTACAAATTTCAAGTGCCAATATACATATGTACATACAATTGTATGTATATTACATGGGATTTTAAAAGTTTTCGTCACTCATTTTGGAACACCCTTTAATTTTTAGCTCTTATATATTTGTTGTTGTAGCGACCAAAGTTCTACATACACTGTCCAAATTTCAGACCCGTAGCTTTTATCGTTCCTGAGAAAATAGCCTTCTTCTTAAAACATGAAATATGTTTAATTCTTAGAAAAAAAGTTAAAGTTGTCCAACCCTGGAAACGTTTTTTTAATTTGTGAAATTTTAAAAACTTTTTTTTTAATTATTAATACCATTTTTATTCATACCGAAGTATAAAATAAGTTAATTTAATAAAAAAGTAATAAAAACTTGTTTTCGGTAGTTATTTTCTATGGGTAAATTGAGTTTGAGTTTTCCAGCTCTGAAGTCGTCTGCTCGATTTTGCTGATTTTCAATTTTTCGGAAAATTTCTGACACACCAGTCGAAGAACGAAGTCTCTAGCTGCTCTGGGAGGTTGGGAAAACCGATTTCACGTACAGACAGACGGACATCGCTTGTTCGTCTTCCCTATGCATAAGGATCCAGAATATATATACTTTATGTGTCGCTTATTAATATTGTAGAAACTACAAACGGAATGACAAACCTATATATACCCTTTTACCATTTTTTGTTAAAGGGTATAAAAAATCATATGCACATTGATATTTTAATTTTAGTTATTGCAAGTATTTTTGTTTGTTATGGCTTTGGTATTTGTTTTAATTTGTACAGTTAAAAAAAGTTTATTTTTGGAATTTGGAAAACGTAAACGGTAATCTTTAACAATTTTTAAAATATATATGTTGTTTTTGTACTTCGCTTCTTGATAAAATATTATTATAATTATGCATTAATTTGACTCCCCTCTCAGCGGTATCGTTCACTACTTTTAAGGCTGACAGAGATCGGGTTGGTGTTTTTCCGAGAAATATCAGAGAAAGTTCTATAAATTCCCTAAATTCATCTCGCGGTTGTTTTTCCTGAAGAACGTTATTAAGAAAACTCAACATCACATAAGCTAATAGCATTTTTAACTTTCTCATTTTCGACGCCGATTCTGAAATTATCAATATTTAATGATGGCCAACACTTTGAAATATTTGAACGTTAGGACCATTTGACTCGCAAAATTTAATATCAAAATCGCTTTTAAGAATACATACAATTACAACAGATCCTTCTCTAGTGTATTTCCAATTATGAAACAAGTTCCATTGAATCGTCCAGTAGTAACTTTCAAAAACAGATATAACTGTCCAATTGCTTACCCATTTGTTTTGCTTAACGCGTGCTGCGCTCTTGTCTTTGCAAATCTATTTCCTTTCGTTGTTCCTTTCTACGCTCTTTTCGTGCTAATTCATAATCTATACCATACATACTGCCGGGTTTTCCTTCCTTTCACTGATATATCGAAATTTTCTTATCTTCTTATCGTGTGCTATATCAAACAAAGCATCTAATCTTTTTAAAAACTCAGCTTCTTTTTTTTGGTTTTCACTTTTTTGTTTGCAATGTTTGTGCAATAATCTCCACTCTGTGTAGGTATAGTTTTTCTAATTTGGTTATACAGTTCTTTGGTTCTTTAATTGGAATTTTGGCTTTTTGCCAGAACGTTATACCATCTTTTACGGTTATTTTAGAACTCCCGCGTTTATTTAGCTTTTCAACGCGAATATGAAATAAATTCAGTGAAGTGCGACTTTAACCCGATCACGAAGGGTTCCGTACGGACACGAGATATGTAACTCAATACGAACTTTAGCCAATATAAACTATAGTTTTGACATTTTTTTTCGTTTTTGGGTTTTTTCGGTTTTAAGCTTTTTTTAGTTTGGGGGTTTTTTGAATTTATTGGCGCTTTCTGAGTTTTGGCACTTTTTTCACGTTTTGGCGATTTTTTTTTTGGTTTTTGAAGTTTTTTTAATTTTGGCGATTTTTATTATTTTGAGGTTTTTTCTTATTTTGGCGATTTTTTAATTTTGGCGTTTTTTTCATATAGGTGATTTTTGTTTGGTTTTGGCACTTTTTTTCGTTTTGTGTTTTTTTTCGGTTTTTGGCGTTTATTATAAGTTTTGGTGAATTTTTTCGTTTTGGCGATTTTTTTTAAATTTGGCGATTTTTTTAATTTTGACGATTTTTTTCATTTTTCGCGTTTTGGTGATTTTTTCGGTTATTGGCGATTTTTTTTTTCATTTAAACGATTTTTTCCAATTTGGCGATTTATTTTAGTGCTAGAATTTTTTTTAATTTTGTCGATTTTTTTCGATTTGGCGATTTTTTTTAATTTTTGGCGATTTTTTTCAGGTTTTGGCGATTTTTTTCGGTTTGGCGATTTTATAATTTTTGGATTTTTTAGTTTTACCGTTTTTGAAAATTTCAAGAGCTTACCTCTTACGGTCTCCAAGATATAGCAAGTTGTCAAAATTACATAGGCAAAATTGCATTAACTGATGGACCACCCTTTAATTTAAATTTTTTAATATTTTTATATGTTTATTGTTGTAGTCTATATAAATTTAAATTTTTTAATATTTTTTATATGTTTATTGTTGTAGTCTATATAAAAATACACTAATTTTACAAATTTCAAGTGTCAATATACATATTGTTACGTTTCAATTTTATTAAACGTGTGAGTTCTTTTGATTGCTCAAAAAATAAAAATAAATAACAACACGATTTTCTTTTTTGCAACTGAACTTCCTTTTATTATTGACTAAACCAATATCAACTTGTCTTTTCTTATTTACTTCTTAACGTTATTATCCACGGCACGATGTCTTTTACTTTCAACGATGTTGACTCTACTAAATTCCAATTTGTACTGACTGACTTCTTACATATGGCAGCTCTCTTTTTATACTACCAAACCGGATCTAGAATATTCGCAAGTAGATGACGTAGCAACATGCATGCATGTATGTACTTAGCAAAGACCAACACAGAAGAAACGATGTGGCTCTTTTGTTAATTGGTAGTTCAAACAGTCTTCTAGCATAATGGTGAAAATTCATGTCGCCGTTTCTAGATGTTTGTAGGTGATTCGATTGGCCGTTAGTCTTTGAATTTTCAAAGTAACGACTTGTATGTTGGTAGTGCAGTGTGCTATTTTTAGTACAGGGTGGTTACCATAAGTGCTCGCACTTTTATTTGTATACGTGTGTGTCTGTAGCTTTGTACACAATTGTTGTTGCTATAGTGCTTGCACGTGAATATGTGTGTACGTTTAGAGCTTTAGTTAAATACTTCTAGATAGTTCTTTGCATTAACCCTGTAGGAATATTTTTTCGTAACAATATGTTTGCCTACGAAATAAAAATGATGCGTGATTTTGACAACGGATACTCATTACAATGGGTTGCCAAAAGATTAGGAACATTGGACGTTGCCAGAAAGTTTACATATGCGTTTACGAAGTGTATGCATTGTAAATATGAATTGCAACTTGCGTTTATGAAGTCCGCTTATGTTGCAGAAATAGTACTCGGTTCAGTAGGGTGCCAATAAACCATATAGGAAAATTTTTTTGAGGAAATGTGTTCCACGCCAAGCCCCATATTGGTTCGAATTGCTAAAAAAAATAGTCCCTTGATAATTTGAGCTCAATCGGATGAGGAGAAAGGGTGCCCATGACTTCCCCAAAATTTGCAAAATAGCTGATTTTTTACTTTTGCTTACAATTTTTTTGTATCTCTAATATCTACTGAATTAAAAAAAATAAATAAACGAAAAACCATGGATTTATTCATATGTTTATATGGGTGATTTCATTTACTTATGTAAGTATAGGCGTTACATGAGAAAAAAGTTGATACGTTGATATATAAATTTATTTGTGGCGAATATTTTTTTTGTTTTCTGTTTTTTAATATTACCGTAAGTTAACTCACAAGATATTGTTTATTCTGTTTATTTTTCACATCTTATTTGTAGCAAGTATTGTTGTTGTTTTTTATACTATTCTAATTTTACGCACAAGACGACAAGACTCACATTATTTTTAGCAAGTATTGTGGTGTTTTTAATATTACCGTCATTATCTTTGCAATTAGTATTTTAAACCAGCAATACCAACTCCACTACTTTTGTGGTAGATCTACCTCTTTTGGGTATCTCACTCAACTCTACCACTTTCCGAGAAAAATCTACCACTTTATTAGTTTTTCAATAATAATGCTAAATTATAGTTACCAAGCTAGAAGTTCAACTGAAATATATTTTAGCAATGCATCTAAACGCCGTGATACAATATCCTACACAATCGTGCGATCTATGAAAAAGTACATCACTGGTATGATGGTGCTTATGAAAATTTTAAAATGACAATAAAAATTCATCACACCAGGGTTGTAGTTTTCCGTAGATCGCACGACTTTGTAGGATAGTGTATCACGGCCTTAAACAACGCTGTGTTGACTTTACTATTTAAAGCATGCTACAAGCCCAAATATTTCCTTCACTGGGCCAGTTTGTGAGAAAATTGCATACATAAGTAGATCGAATTTTGAAAGTTAATTTGTTAAAAAGGATTTGTTAAAAGTATATTTTTACTGATATTCTGCAAGGAAAGCTATACGATATATCAGCGCTATCGCTGGGCAACCTACAACTCCACAACTCCAAAGAGCATTAGAAATTATTTAATCAGAATATTCATTCGGTTAAATATGAGAATAATAAAAATCTAAAAATTAACGGCCTTTTTTAGAAAAATTATTAAGGCTTTATAAAGGCTTTTTAAGAAAAACTTTGTAAATGCCGATAAAATGCAAAAAATGTCTCCGCAACGCAAGGTTGCTCTTAATACATGCTTAGCATTGCACACGCATTTTTTTTAAATTGTGCATTGCAACTTGCGTTTAGGAAGTCGGCCATACTTTCATGAAAAATTTGTGCCAATTTTTCTTGTGTACTTTGGCAGCACTTCGCGTAAAATATTGAAAAGAGTGCCTGCAGGCTTTACACTAATCGATAATCGACAGAGTTATGTAACTGTGAAAAAAATTAGTTTTTCTATGAAAATATGTATGTATATTTAAATTCCTTTCGTTTTGCACTAAAAATAAAAAAATATATCATTTAAGTATGCTAGGAAAATTTTCATATTACTAATACGTTTGATGAGTATGCACACCTGCCAGACTTTCTTTCAATCGTCGCTAAGCTAAAAGATTTGTGTCATTGCTACGGCTTAGCAAGCAATTAACGCCTAAGACTATACTAAGGAAATTATTGAGAAATGAATGCCAGATTTTTAGTTTTATAACGCGGTATTATGAGTTGCATTTAGGGTTTGCAAATAATCGCTGATTTTCATAATTGCGATTACGATTAAAAAATATTCGATTAATCGCAACTATCGGTTAAACGCGATTAATCACGAAAATATACTATGTATTATAATTTTTTATAAAACCAAAATATATTGTGTCATGAGTTTTATTAGTCGATCTGTTAATAATAAATATGTATGTTTTAATTTAAAATTTATTTGCTGGTGGTTAAGCATTGTTCATATGCATTTCATTGTTGATTTAACAAATCGTCAGTAGACTTCAACCACATATTTTGAACAGTCAGAGACAAAAATACAAAACCCAGTAGTAGCATAAACAGGTAGGACCTCCCGATGCCGCTGTAAGGTAATGCGCGAAAACCTTTTTTGAAAAAAATGTCTTTTTTTATTCGTTAAATGCTACCTATCATTAGCATTAACTACACTTACGAGTACATGGAAAATCATATCATATAATTACGAGAAATATTTTTTATTACGAAAAGTGTATATATACTTAACGCCGTATTCATAAAAAATATTTAAGGTTTATTTCACAAATTTCCCATAGAAATACGTCAAATAAGCGCTTAATAAACCTTAAATATTTTTTATGAATACAGCGGTTAATGTATAATATTCCAAATTTAGTTTTTGTTTTCTATTTTAGAAATCACAACAGTTCTAAACAGCTGTGAATAAAAGGAGAGAACTTAAACGCATCTATATACATATTTTTTGAACTGCACCCTACAATCGGAATATCTATAGAGTAGTTAAATATGTATCTTGTTATAACTTCTTCCGGAGCAGTAAATAGACTCATATCGAATTCAAAAATGCCAATTTAGGAAAATCAAATTATTTTAATATATTTTTTTTATGGTACACAACTATATTTTCCCTAAATTCAAAATTAAAGAAAATATTTTCAAAATTTACTATTTTGGAACATTGCTGAAAATACAAAATAATTGGCTCTAAGCACATTCTTAATGCATTGTCTTTAGCGTTATGTGGTTAGAAAGTGAACGTATTAAATAAAGTTTTTTACAAAATTCAAAGTACTTAAAAAATCATGTCTTTTTCAATTCAATTCAATTTTAAATTTGATTTTTTAGCATTTTTCCAATTTCACGAATGCAAATATTTATAAATTTTTTTCCTATTTTTGTTTAGAATTTTGTCAAAAATTTAATGCTATCTTTTAGTTTAAAATCCAGCAATAAACTTAAAAGTTAAAGGCGAAATACTAAAAACGTCAAGGCAAAAAAAAGTTTGCTTGTCTTAAGTAAAATATCTTCCAAGTTATGATGATGAGATACGGAAACACATCTTAGCAAAATATTTCTTTTAAGTTTAGCTTAAAACGCTTTATCTATTGAAAATTGGATAGTTAAAAAAATTTCTTAGAAGATTTTTGATACCCAGGTGGCAAATTTTGTCCTACTGTAAATCCTCTCCAGCTCCAGCCAGAGGGCTGTCATGACATGTGTTATAAAGCTTAAGTCCTCTTCTACGGTTATTATAAGTTTCATATAAATCATATCAGTAGTTTAGAAGTTCCAAATTTATTACTATTTATTTTGCAAAATTCATGTGTGAAGTTAGCTCCGTCAGTTAGCTTCGTTTTTAGCATCTCTGTGTTACTTTACATATATCTCGCTCAAACACTGTGAGGTAAGAAAAAATCTCTCACTTATACACTGCTAACTTAACAGAGCAGATATTTTATAAAATTTTCAAGCAAAAATATTAATGTACAAATTGTAACTTATTTTGGTGGTAAAAATTTTGGCCAAAATCGAAATGATGGGGTTATACCGCCGATTGGGGTCGAAAGTCAAGGCTGCAAATATTTCAGAACTATATAGATTGTATTCAGAAGCAATACAGTTTTTGAGATACATATATGCTTTCAAAAATGTGTAATAACGAATTTTCATATTTATACGGAAGCATTTTTTGGTGGTGTCATTATACTGCCAATTGGGGTCGAAAGCCAAGGCTTCAAAAATATTCAGAAACAATCTATATACTTTTGAAGCGTATAACCCCACCATTTCGAAATTTTTACCCCAAAAAAAACCTTCATATGGGTGGGTGATTCCATTCTGGCGTTACGTGACATTTGTACGAGAAAATGTTGAAAAAAAATTTTAAAATTATGTTTGAAAAAATTTGTTTTCTTACATTTGAGAAGCGTTTAAAAAGCTCTATATTCAGTGAAAAATTTATAAAAATCAAACCAAAGGATTTCAAGATATACCCAAAATATGAACTGGCGTTACGTTACAAAAAGCAGAAGTGGGGCTTGACTTGACTAACAGAATTGCTTAATTCTGCGAACTGGGCGAGTCTTTTTAGAGAAAATTTTTTTTTGTTAGGACGTGGACTGATATACATTTATTTTTCAAGCATCTAGATTAAAAAATATTTTCCCCTTTTGTTTCTATTAGCCTTAGTATCTAGCGTTACGTTATATGGCGTTTCGTTACTTAAATTTCCATTTGATATTTTTTTGGTTAACGTGTAATAAATCTATATTTTTTATTTATATATACTTATTAGCTTTATCCGCTCCGCTCAAGTTGCATTTTGGAAAATATAATAAAAATTTATAAATGTATTGTTGTTAGTCGCTGATAAAGGCGATAAAACAAAACAAAAAAACAGAATAAAAACCGGTTTTAAGACTGGTTAAGCAATCCAAACCGAATAGAAATCCACCCTTACCAGCCCAAAAATTTATTTTTCGAGAAAAAATTCGTACCATATACAAAAAAACCGGTTCCGAATCGGATAGAAAAATATGCTTTTTTTGACACTGGTAATGTAGCTTTCCATTGGTGAAATAATTTAAAAATCGGTTTAGTGATTTGGTCGTGAAAGCGAAGAAACTAAACGAACAAACTCAAAACCAAAATTTCAAGTAACTCTTAAACATTGTTCCATGCAAAAAAATACTCACAATCTGGCGTTACATTACACACTTTTGAATATTAATATTATATTAAATATTTGTTGTATAAACGATTTTTTTATTATTATCACATAAGCTAATAACACTTTGTTAACATAAAAAATTGCACGCACTTGCGACCGTCAGCGTGGAGATAATGAAAATAAATGCTACTTTTCCGGGCGTTACGTTACATTGAAATATCATTTTAAGAAAAACTAAATTTTGCGGTCAATTGATATATAATGGCTTTCACTTCATATGTCTATGATTAGTTGTTGTTGTAGCAATAGTTTTGCAATAAAAGTATTACTGTGCAATTGCTAGTACAAGTATAAAAGTAAAGAGAAAATGCTTATAAAATTAAGTAAAACTTACAAAAACGAGAAGCCTAACTTTGTAGCCCATTTTTTCGCCATCACAACTAAAGAAAGATTCGAACTCTTAAATTTAGTTAATTTTAAATATTTCTAATTTATAATACAAGAAAACAAATCTGTTTATAAACTTTAATTTTTTTCGTCATGGTGGACTTTTTTCTCGAAGTGCCCATATACATATGAAAATGCATTATTACGCATTTTTGAAAGTCATATATGTATCTCGAAAACTGTATTGTTTCTGAATACAATCTATATAGTTCTGAAATATTTGCAGCCTTGGATTTCAACCCCAATTGGCCGTATAACCCCACCATTTCGTTTTTGGCCGAAATTTTTACCACCAAAATAAGTTACAATTTGTACATTAATATTTTTGATTGAAAACGTTATAAAATATCTGCTCTGTTAAGTTAACAGTGTACAAGTGGGAGATTTTTTATTACATCACAGTGTTTGAGCGAGATATATGTAAAGTAACACAGCGATGCTAAAAACGAAGCTACCTGACGGAGCTGACTTCACACACATGCAAAATTCCCCGCTGTGCAATATAATTTTTACATATACACGTGCATACATACATATGTACACACATACATACATACATATGTATGTGTAAAAACCTATTTTTCAACCCAAAAACCATACAAATTTGATTATATGCTTTTTCGTGAGCGTGCGTGATCGTGATAAGTTGTAAACCACTCGTGCGTTGTTAAGAATATTTTATTCGTGAGCGTGAGTGACCGTGAAAATTTTTAATGTCAATCGTGCGTGAAAGTGCGTGAGTAAAACATTTTTCCGCGTGAGCTTGCGTTTTGTGAGTCAAAAATCGCTCACGTGCACATCTCTAGTATATATCTTCTGAAAACTATAAAAGTATGTACATACCCAGTAAAAAAGGGACTCAAAAAAAGTCGTGAAAATGTAGAGTTTGCGATGCGGAAGTAGTGAAAATTTCGATCCGAGATAATGATTTTTACATAGGGTTGTCATTGCAAGAAGTTCTCTTTTTCGATCCATGGTCACTGAATTGAAATCGATATTAAGAAAAATTCCCTTTTTTGTGTTCTGTGATAATATTTTCATCTAGAAAATATGGTAAATAGTTACCTATTTTAACAATCCGTTTCTTTTTATACGAATTTAAGCCCGAAACAGTGTTTTCATGTAAACTGAAGCGAATAACTTTTAAATTTTAGACTAAAATTAGTTCATAAATTTCTTTAAAAAAAATTTTTTTTTTTAATTCTGGTGAGTATTTTTCAACATTATGGAGGAGTTACAAGGTTTTGTATGACTAAAGGAAGCTTCTACATGGTTTTTTGTTCACTCTCGTCAAATTAAAAATGTCGATTTTTTGGAAGCAATGAAAATGTAGTTCCACTAGAATGACTTCCATTTTTTTCACTGGGTAATTACAATAAATATAAATACATAAATCCATATACATATATGTATGTATTCCTATTTTTATTCACAGAATTCATTATTTTTACTTGTATGCCTTTATCATAAATATTTGGTTTATCCTATTGTTTAAAGAAACAAAGTATTTTTTTTAACATTGAATACATTAACTCAATTTATTTGTTATTTTTAAAAATGAGATTACTTTAACGAAAATTTCGATTCGATTTCGTTTGAAAACGTACAGCGTAATGAAATGAAATAGTACATTGGAAGTGTTATCATGAGTCTTAAATGTATACTAATGGATGAAATTTGTATTTTTCTTTTCTTTTATTTTATTTTCTAAATTAATAAGAAGGAGATTTGGAAATTTCTTTAAAAGACTAGAGAAAATTTGTTTTAGCTAAATCTTAGAGAAGAACAAAAAATCTGCAATTATGATTAAAAACTTTTTTGTTTTATTGTTTTTTCTTTCAACAAGTCACATCTTTAATAAAGTTAAAATTATAATGAAACTCAAAAAATAAATAAATAAGAGATGAAATGAGTATATGGAACATTTACATTAATACAAATACAATATGTATTTTTGTTAATTTTTTTTTATATCTGATTAAAAAATTCCCTAAATTTTTCCACTAATTTAATCAATGTATGTATACAAAATGATTATGTTCGTAACATTTAATTTTTACATTCTATTCTTCTTTTTTATTTTTTTGCATATACATACATATGCAGCTTTATAGAGTTATATTTTAGTATTTTTAATGTTTAGGCTAAAAAAAAGTTAAATAGATTTTTAAAAAATTTTTGTAAAAAAAGCAATTAAAATATTTGTTTCAGTTTTTCACTTTAATGCCTCGAATATGAAAACGTTGGTAATTGAGACGCGCAACAACATGCTACCACATACAGAATTCCAAAAAAGAAATTCAATTTTGCTGTCTGTCTGGGTACTCTGCTCATTGTTTGTTCGCTGCGAAATTGCTTTTCTATGCGAAATGCTTGCGGTACTGTTATCAACGGCAATAGAAACCATAAAGAATATTTTAAAGCATACACAACAAACACACTATAAGGCGTGAATAGGAGTAGAGCATATAAAACGTGTGATGCTGTTCTCCCAATTAAAATAGCTAATGTCACAATGCCAGCTTTACGATCATTATCAGCGTCTCGCGTATTGTTACTATGTAAAATAGCCTCCGTATTCAGGGCCAAAGGTATGGCATAATATATCGTTGTCCAATCCACGTGACCCGTTTGTGACATGAATGCAAATAAAACTGATATGGGACCGAATAATATTAAAATAACCAAATCGCCCAATGCAATGTATTTGAAACCAATGCCACCAGTATATAAGAAGCTCGACGATAACCCGCCAAAGTAGATTAAAGCTAAATGTTCCATTTTAGCTGGACTTAATATTGCCAAAAATATAAAGCCCACACAACCTGCCATATAAAGCATTGCGCCAAGGGAAACAACCTGTAATATAGAAGAATAAAAATAGATCAATAATATTCGGGTTTGTAATATGTAGTACCGAAATTCATTAAATTCGATATTATTAAGTTAGGTTAAGATTTGTATCATGCTTGCAGAGCATAAAGAAACAACATGCTGTTTTCTAAGGGTACTTGATCGATTTCCAGGATACAAACCTAAGACTAACTTAATAATTTATAACAAGCAATTCACACGTTGATTTTTCAATGATTTTTTGAAAAACGATTTTTTGAGTTTGTAGACGAACGATATTGAAAAGCAAAGGGCGTAGAAAAAAATCACATTTTCCCAAGGCGAATTCATAACACGTGACTTCATCGCTACAACAATACTAAAAACAACATGCAATTCGGCTGGTTTAAAAAAACAGTTGACTAAAACACTAATACATACATATTCATAAAAACATATTTTACTATCTGTGTACATCTATTAAACCGCCTTACAAAAACGAACTTTTTTTTCTGTCCTACGAACCAAATATACTTCTTCGGAAAGGGGAGAAAAAATAAAAATACACGTGTATCGGCGATTTTCATGTACACGTCTGAATTTTTTTTTATAAAATATAAGGCTCGTAGTGTCCGTCAGTCTGAAAAACTTTGGATAAGTTTTTTACCCTTTTTCCGTGATCCAATCGAGCTGAGTTTTTGCAGACAGACTCGTGGAAATGTCTGTATCATGTCAAATTTAAAAAAAAAATTGATTTTTATCAACTCTTTTTTATTTTTTTTTCTCTTTTTTCAGCATAACTTGAAGGGACTCCAAATTTTTACATTTTTACATTACGTGTACATGAAAATCGCCGATACACGTGTATTTTTATTTTTTCTCCCCTTTCCGAAAAAGTATATTTGGTTCATAGGACAGAATGTGTCTAACGCGGTGTTATCAACAGCACAGAAAACAATTTTTGTAAAATAAATTCTCACAAAAACATAAATGTGAAAAAAGGCTGAAGTTCCTTTCCAAAATTTCGGCCATCGAAAGTAGTGAGATAAAATTTTTTACCAAGTTCGTGTTTGACACAATACCTTTCACTGAAATATGATATGCATTATATAAATTAGTAATCGTAAGGGTGTCATATAATTCTAGATAATCTGCTAATTTGACAAAAATTTTCCCTATATAAAGAAGTGAACAAATATACATTACCCTACAAGAAATGAATGACTGAAACTAACACAAACAAAAATTTTTCATTAACACAATTGCAGCAATTTATATTCAATTCAATATTGATAGTCAATTGACTAGTCATTTGATAGAAAATGATGATGGATTTATTTATTGATTATAGTTGTTATACTCTAGCATATATGTTAGACTGGGACATCTAATGTACATATGCCAAAACTTTTACATCGAGTTTTATGAAAAAAAAACTAAAATTAATTCTGTCTGTGAAAAGTAAAATTAAAAAGTGTTAAAAATGATAAGTAAAAACAATGGTGTCTATTCTGAAATACGCGTCGACTTGGTGAAACTTACATGGAAAACAAAAACAAAACTGTGTAAATGTAAAAAATTTGTTTTTGTTTCTCATACAAAATTAACCGTTCTTGAAAGAAAGAGAAACGCGTTGAAATTCTCACGTTTATTTCATTTATGAAATGCATGGCAAACAAAAACAATTTTTGAAAATTTGTTTTGAGAGCCTTATAAATTGGTAATGAAGTACATTAATGATAAAATGTAACCGTTGTAAATAAAAGCAGCTTATTTTGTTCGATTGTAGTAACAGAATATGTAGCACTTTCAGTGCAGCACTTAAAAATGCTACACATACATATGTATATAGTGTACACATTTTCTTCAGAAAAGAAATCGCCATTAGTTTGTTAGCTAAATTCAATAAATTCTTGGGTTGAAGTCTATTCACAATTTTCAAAAGAGGGAACGAAATGCATATAGACAATTGCTTAACCATAAAACAAGGCAAATTTTGAAAACAAAAAAAAAATAATTTTTGATACTCTCGAGATCAAAGTGCTAATTTTTTTTTATACCGAAATGCAAATCTCATTTTCCATTACTTATGAACATATCGCTTCTTTATTGCAAAAAATATTATTTTACATTTCTCTTCTCTCAACAGCTGAATGTCAGAGCGGTTTTTGTATGAAATTTTTATGAAATTATGGGTATCTTTTAGTATATATGGGTTATTTCTATTGCTTTTAAAATAAAACCTATAATATTTTTGTAAGTAAAACAAGGATGAAAAGGAATTTCATCAGCATTCGAATTAATTCCTAATGGATTATTAGAACTTGTCTTATACAGAATAAAATTATTATTTTGCGTTATTAGCTCCAAAAACTCAATCGTGGACTTAAGGAGGGATATATACTTGCATATTGGTTATCAACATAGCTTCAAAAGCTTATGCAAAAAAATATTTTACCTATGAACTTGAAACAAAAATAATAAATTTACTCACCTCGTCTTTCGATAAAATATGATCTACAAGTGTACGGTCATCAGCCTTTTGTTTGTCAATTCCTTTGACGAAATCAAAATATGTATTAACCACATTACCGGCACAATGAACAGTAACGGCTGTAAATGCGGTTAGGAAAAATGTTATAATTGAAAATTCCGACGACCATTGTGAGCGAAATGCTAAAGCTGATCCCAACAAAGTGGGAACCAAGCTGGCTGACAAAGACCAAGGACGTAAAGCTAAAAGATACGTTTTTAGTTTCATGAATGTGCCGGTGGTAAATGTAACTTCAGCTGCTTTAGTAGTGGTGGTGTCATTAGCTGCGGTGGTTCTATTGAAATTTTTCGACGAGCTTTCTTGTATTTTACCATTAACAAAATTAACGGCTTCAGATGCTACGGAACCATTATCCGCTGATATATTTTCAAGCTTTTCATCCAGCCCTCGTTTTCTTACAAATAAATCGTGTGAAGATTCTGATTCAGCAGCAGGACTGTTGGCCATTTTTATTTCCTAATGTATTTGTAATATGTATGCATGTAAGTACATATGTATATAAAACTTTCATCGTGTTAGCAAAATTACTTACTTGTTCTGTGATCCACTTATTACTGATCCCTCAAAAATATGCGTTCAGTTTTGATTCTCAAAATTGTTTATAACTCTTGGCCTTGATTTTTTTTAATATTGAACAAATGTCTTTCTATTGAAAAGTATTGGAAAAAGCGAACGTTATACATATGTATGGACTACTGCATACATGCATGCATAGGCATACATATATGTGTACAATGTATATATATATATATATGTGTTTTATGAATTTTTTAAATTTTTTGTTTATTTTACAGATCATGAACGTAATACAAAGTTGGCCGCTGTATGAGCTCGTTCATTTAACCTTTCAACAATAGATTCCAATATATTCAATTGTTTTGTTCTGTGCAACCAATTGCCACCTTTCTTCTCGTCGTTTTTATTTTAAAATTCACCCAATTCAGAAAAAAGTTAATAAATATTTTGCTTCGAACTATTCTATTCTTTTTTAAATTTCTTAGCTAATTTCGAATTCATAGCTCCAGCTATGTTAATATATACATACCTACATATGTGAACATATATACATACATATATATTAACATACTTTATTATTCGTGTTTTTGATCCACTTATTTTCGGATAGTTTTTAAGCCTGCAAAAGGTATTAAAGCAACTATCCAATTTTTAAAACATCTTTTTAATGCATTTTTTATTAGTTTATGGATAATGTGCGCAAATTCTATTTGATTGGATTTTATTTTAATTAATATTTCCTCAAATTTTCCTTAAAATATTTTCACTTATTTCAGTTTTCCTCTCCGCTGTCACGTCAGCTAAATAAATTCTCATACCAGGGTTGTCAAATTCTTTCGACCTATTTGGCCAAATTTATTTTAAAAATCGCAAAAAGACGCCAAAATAAATTTTGTGTAGATTTTCTTAATACACACATATGTATATGTGCATATTTGATAATAATTATGATCAGAAAATGAGCTCATGTATGCATATTTTAATCACGCAGAGGAGTCGTAAATGACTCGAATATCAAATAATACCCTTATTTCTTAGACTTTTTTATAAAATAATGGTATAAAAACTGAGAAGGGAATCGCCAAGAGTAGAAATGAGATTACCAAAAATTAGTTTTTGTAAATTTTTTTCATCAAGCTTCAAAAATTAATTAATTAATTATTTACTATATCAAATAATTTCTCGCACACGAGTATTGGTAGGATTAATTTTTGAAACTATTCCTTCAAGAAACTCATTTTCCTGAATTACAAAAATTTAAATTTTGTTTAAAGCTGGTGCCAGACACATTAATATTCAGCTCAATATATGTGGTTGTGTGCGTTTTTTTATAAAAATATTTTCACACGAATAGCATATGTGTGACTATTTTGGTAAGCAAACACACACAACCATATACATATATTGAAGCTGAACATTGATGTGTCTGGCAACCGCTTAAGAAACGGCCATATGAATCGACAACAGTAGTGTGATTCAGTAACTTTTAACGATCCGACAATCGTAATTTGTGTCTATTCATTTTGTCGCTTAAAATAATGATTGTGTTATTCTGAAACTTATTTTTAACGATAAGATGCAGCTGATATTTTCTGTTGATTTTTGTCGATAAAATTAACAGCACATAAATTATTGTCGCTTAAATAACGACACAGCTGACATTAACCTACAGTGAATATCGTTAAAAATCTTACTGAATAGCAAATTTTTTAAATTTTCGTTATAATTATTTTAACGATGCGATTATCGTTAAAAAGTTAGTGAATCGCACTACAGTTTAATATATCGACATGTCACCAGACTAAAAATTTAGACTCCAAACAAGTGGAAAAAATCGACACGTTTGGCGAGAAATCTCCAAACCTGACAACCCTGTCTCATACTCATTTTAATTACCAAATTCAAAGTGCAGCGCCCTCTATCGGTCAGTAGAATTTGACGACAGTTTTATTTCATGGAGACAAGGCGAATTGATATGAATTCGCCTTGGACATATTCAAACGTACTAAAGTCCTACACAAGACCACATACAAGAACTTTTAAGAAATGAGGGATTTTCAAATGCTTTACTACAGGGAAATCTTCTAAAACAAACGCTAAACAACACTGTTGGTAAGAGATTTGTTTCAGTCATTATAACTGAATAAGTAAAGAAGAAAATACTTCGATGTATGAATTAGTTACAACAATTTTTTTAGTAACCCTTTTTCAGATCTTTCAATATTGCTTCTTCGAAATTATATCCTTAATAACTAAACTCAGAATAGAACCAGAACCGCCTTCCATATAATTGAAATCCTTAGTTTATATTTTAATATTATTTGTCAAACTTTGTAACAACATATACATACATACATATATACATACATACCATAAATTGTCGAATAGTTTTGCGACTCAAATGGTTTTTGTACTTTAGCCAGAATAGATGCTTAATCATTTATGTACATTTTTTGGGTTATTATACTAGTACATATTTTTAGTTGAGAGATTTCAAAAACATTGCCATTTACAGTATTAAACTGCGTTTTTGATTCTAAAGGGCAGTATTCACGGTCAAAATTCATGACACAAGCATTGTATACGTGTGCATTAAGAACTCAGCATACACGTGCAATCATTGCATGATAAATTAACAGCATCTTGTTACAAGCTGATTGCAACGCAATTGTCAAACTACATACAAAAACTTTTTACCTACATAATTTGACAGTTCCTTGTATAACCTACTGCTTTGAGTAGTTTATCTTGTTATATTTGTGTTACATATGTACATGCAAGTGCAAAAATCAAAAAATTTACATTTTGCTTCATGCATCGGTGGAGTGACTCATACAAACAAAATTTCACTAATATTATATTGCAGGTCATGTATTTTGACCGTGAATAATGCGCTTAACCACAGTCAAGGGAATTTGATTTACGACAGCTGAATCAATAACCAATTTAAGAATTTTTATCGGAGTTTTTAAAGAACAAACACAACCCGCAAAGCGATTAACTTGTCTGCAGAAAACACCCACGGCGCTATGTATAAGCAAAACTTGGCATGAAGTTAGCATAAGTGATGAAATTACATTAGGTGTTAAGGAGATCCTCCATACAATTTAACATTAAAAATGGTAGCATTACCTAAGTTTAACCCACCTCTAGGTGTTAGCATGATTTTTAATATAAATTTTCATCGCAAAACTCTTTAAGATCATGCTCAATTTTGCCACTTCTTCTAACTTCATGTCAATTTTTGCTTTGCCGCAGGGTATACACCGCAGAATATGAACATAGTAGTCTATGATATTCACAATTACTCCAGTTGTCGACATCGACGTCACTTTAACACAATGTAAAAAAATTGGGGCTTGTGTACCCATTATCGAAAACAAGTGAATCCTATTGCCAGTTATATGCTATTTTCTAGACCTTCGGGAACGGAAATAGATTGTCAGTAGGACGAAATTGTTCTCGAGAGCGAGTAAACAAGCCCCAATTTTTTGGTATTGTGTTAAAGTGACGTCAATGTTGACAACTGGAATAAGGGTGATTATTTAAACCAGTCGAACAAAGTCCTTAACCTTTTTTTTCTTAATTTAAATTCATTTCACTAGAAGAAAATTCGAACATATTGTTAAGTAAAATTATTTCATCAGGGTTAATGTAAGTCTTACGCGAAAATATTCCCACAAACCTTTTGCTGTACAGGAAAATAAAAATTCAAAATTATTGTTTACTTTGTTAATAATAGTAAAAATAAGAATAGAATAAAATACTAGTAGTAAATATATATTTTAAAATTCGAATTTATACGAAAAAAAAACATATAGATACATGTATAGAGTAAATATAGTTAAGGAAATTTCATTAATAAAATATAAAAATAAATAGGAAAAAAATTATGCCAATAGCATAATAGGAAAAATAATGTCTTTTGAGTAAAGCTACCGAAAGGTTGACGGCATGAACGTAAGGTAAGGTAGGAAAAGTCGAGTGGATATTGGGGTCATTGAAATACGAGATGAGGAATCTACAATGACACGAATGGGTGGGCGATTGCTGGGATAAAACATCTGTTTCCAGTCCTATGACAATCAATTGTAATTAGGGTATTCAATCGGTTAACCGTTAATTGACTTTTTTCGATTAACGATTAAACCGTTTAAATTCAGTCGATTAACCGACGTAAAATTTTTTTTCATATTTTGTAGTATTACAACTTATGTTTTGCATGAATAATTACTTGTTTCGTCTCATTTACAAAAGGTGAGTGTTTAGAAATTATTATTCATACAAACAAAGAAGTATGTTCAATGATCCTAAATTAAGTAAAACTTCAAAGTCTTTGGACATAGCTATAAAAGAGTTTAATAGAGACTCTGGTACTCTAACTAGAAGGAATTATTAAGTTTTTATCTAATACAAAATTTAATATAAGCCAATAACGTGAAACTGAGAGACAGTACAAAAACAAAAGCTAAGAAATTCAGAAATTAAGTTTTTTGCAGCATATTTGTCGCTGAGCTCTGTAATTATGAGTCAGATGATGATCCGCCATCAGAAGAAACTATCGATAGTAAAACAATAAATGTTCCAACAAAATTAACCGAATTAATTTAAGAATTATTATGTGTGTTTTTGGTTTTACTAATAAAATCAAATTAATAAACAGTTCATGCAATTTTATTTTTAGAAAACACTTGATTATGGAAAAACTTTATTAATCGGTTAACCGGTTGATACCGAAATAAACCGATTATTAACCGATTAAGCAAAAACCTCGATTAATTAATCGAGCGATTAGTCGATTAAAGTAAAACCTCGATTAACTGAATACCATAATTGCAATACGTTGTACGTATAGACCTTTTTGTTTATTGTACACAGTAAAATTATATAAAACGCGAATATATTTTTATCAGATAGCACAAATGAAAAATGTAGTAATTACTACATTTTTCATACAATTTAATCAAGTTTTATTTTTATCTATGACTTGTTGGAGATACTTCTTAGAATAAACACACACTTTAAAAATAATTCAATTTGTTGTGACAAATTAAATCCTTCTCTTGAAATGCTAAACATTTTTATTACAAGTAATATGTACAACAAAGTTTCTGAGGCTGATGAATCAGAAGATTATATTCTGAAGTTTTTGAAATGGTAAACTTTGGTTAAACATTTTTTATATTTGTGTATACACAGATACTGCTTGCAGCTACTGCCGATGAACCCTTGGTATACGTGTGTGATTGACATTTTAACACTAACTTATCAATCATCATTTAAAATAACAATGTATAAAACAAACATGCGTTTGAGAACAAAAAAAATATTTTTAGAATTCAAGAAATGAATAAAAAACGTATTTTCTTTACACATTATTTTTTTCAGAACTTATTTTTAGTTTGTTTTATTTTCTTTTTTGTTTGGTTTACTTTCTTTTTTTCAGTAAAACTTCAAATTTAAAAAAAAATATATAGTTATTTTGAAAAACTGTCAGCAGTATGAGTTCATTTCAAAATCAAAACTATTTCAATTTTTCATACTGCATTGTATGTGTGACAAATAAATTAACAAAAATTTAAAATTTACCAACACATGCTTATCGCATGAGCATGAGCAGTATGTGTATGGGCCCCTTTAAACTATGTGTATTTTTTTTTACAAGTTTTATAAGAACAAATTAAATATATATGAATATAAATACAGCTATCGATATAAATGAATTTTATTCAATAAATATATAATTTTTGTTATTAGTTTTTAAATAAAATTAAAAAAATTTTATTTTTTCACAAAAGAAAAAATTTAAATAAAAAACCGCAATTTGAGCATTTTTAGGGATGACAAATCAAAAATTGGGATATGCTCTAAAAAAGAACTGGCAACACTAGTCGATAATGTCAAAGAACTGATTTTGTTTACAAAATAAGCTTTTTTAATATTATGGAAGTTTTGAGCGCGTTTTATTAGAAATATTGAAATAATGGGAGAATTAATTAAAATATTCAAAAAGTTAAGCGAATATTTAGTAGTGAATTTAGTATGGGAGGAAATCGAAGAAATTTTAGAAAGCGTGCATCAAAATAAACTCACACCACACGAAAATATTGATGGAGAGCTAGGACAGGCTTTGCAAAAATTTGTTGCAATTCCTTTAGTGCAACGTGCTGCCATAGACGATCAAATTGTTTCTACTTTAATGGAACTGTGTTCTACGCTTCGTAATTTACGTGGTGAAACAGAATCCAGTTATGACAACACGTTCGACTGTTGGGATCAAGTGGTAAAGGTGGCACCTAGAGATGGTTATCTGGCATTTATATTTACGTTGGCGGCCGTAATACAGATTGATGAAACGTCTCAGGATTACATGAAATTGTCAATACTGGCTGTCAATGCTTATTTTCTATCCCTCACAATTCCTGGAGCTAAAGGTTTTCACATATTTGAAGAGGAAATTATAAAACATTGCGTACAGGTGTTCGCATTAATAGAACGTATCCAGAATCCAGATATATTAACAAAAATGAAACGAAATGAATCTATACAAATATGGATACAGTTCACAACTTTATGTGATGATTTAAAATTAGTGCTTCGTTATGTACACTTCGGCGATCACAAGGAAGCTAGAGATATTATATTAAAGAAATTGATCGAAATACAATATTTAAATCATGAAAGAGGATATGCCAATACTTGTAAGTATGATAAATCTATTTGGTTTTAGTTATATGCATTTGCGTTCTTTCCGAGTAACAAAAGTCCATCAGCAAAGAAATAAAAAAAACCCCGATATATCCGTGAAATCTTCTAAACGGCTGGATCAATTTTTTTCAAACATAGCTAAGAACACTCTCGATCAAGTTACCTATCAAACAGAAAAAACGAAATCAAAATCAGTGCAGCCATTTGGTCTGTACGTGGACTCGTACATACCCACAGATACACACTACAAACTTATAAAAACCCTTTTTTTAGTCGGCGATTAAAAAATAGAACAAATTTTCCGAAAAATTTCATTAAATACATATTATGTATGTGGTTATATATAAAACCACATTTTTGGTTACTTTTGCCATGAAAAACCTAACTTCATCTCTTCTTTTTATCTTCACTTCTATTTAATCATGTTAATAGTATATTGGACTAGTTCGAATCCCGTCAATAAAAAATACAGCGTTGTTGCTAAAATAAGTAAATATTACTGTGGTCGAATTTTTTTATTCAACATCGAGTTGTACTAGATTAGAAACCATGATATCTATAGCTTTCTTTAATCTGGTCGAAGTTTAATCGAAAAATTCGACAACAGTAATTAAACAGAATATCTTATAAGCAATCATACATGGACATACTGCATTATATATTTACTGCATTACAAGTTCCAGTAAGCAGTAAATTTTAACTGAACAAAATTTCAGTATGCAGTAAAAATTTTCTAAATACATAAAAAAATCAGTAAAAATTTACTGCTTACTGAAAATTTGCAGCATTCAGGAAATTTTTATTAATATCATAGGATATATTCATTCGTGAAAAATTACTAAGGATTATTATTACAACTTAAAGTTAGTTAAAAGTGGGATTTTATCAGTGCAATTTTAGCTTAAACTAAAGTGAGCGCTAAGTTAAATGCAAATGTATCCTTCCTGGTAAGTTAAATTAAAATTATAATAATGAATAGCGTTTTATACGTCCGACAAAATCTTACTTTTAACTATCTTTAATTTCTAATAATGGCCTTAAGTGTGGCTTTTAGGTGTAGTTGACTAGATAAATCATTTTGCCATTTAAAAAATATTTAATTTTAGTAAAAATTTATTTCTCACTTTAATTTGAAATTTATTTGCTTGTGGTTTAGCTTGGTCTATATACGTATTTCATTGGCGCTTAACCCAAATCATCAGTAGACTTCAACCACAAACCCTGAACAGTCACAAACCTCTTACTTTATGCACAGACTTTCAAAAACTATATGAGAATTCATAGAATAATAATATTTTTGAAAATCACAAAGACAAAATAAGTTTGGTAGGCTTTGAAACTCATTTCTCACTGAAATTTTTCAGTAAAAATTTATTTTCCTGCAGTATGCCCATGTATGCTTATAATTCATGAACTGCTGTTAAAAAATATACATACATACCAAGGTTGGAAACCGAAACTAATAACGGTATCGGTATTGATACCGGTACAACTTTTTTTTAAATTTCGGTATCGTTAACGTTATCGGTATTTTTTTATTTCGGTATCGGTATTACCGGTACATACCGGTACCGAGCTTCTAATACCGGTATACCGATATTACTGCTAAATTTATTAGTTCAGACAGTGGACATAGCAAAAAATCTTTTTTTTTTGTTAAATTACTTCGAAAAGTTAAATATCTGATGTTAATAAGAATCTCTACCCAAGACTAGAGCGCTGATGAAGTGAGTGGCTGCACAGAAAAGTATCGGTATTTCCCCCCAGCTATAAAGTCTAGTTTCATTTTTCTTCTTTTCTTTAGAAACTCACATTAATTAATAATAATATTTCATTCAATATGAATCGAAATTACTGAATTTAAGCTCAAATAAGAAATTATATCTGATTAAATTTCACTACAGTTCAATTAAATCTAAAAATGTCTCATATTTCCAAAAATCTTATCTGCGTCCGGCGAAAAATAAGAAGAATACTGCAAAAATACTGAAAAGTCCCAGTTTTAGGATTTTGTAATTTTTTTTTAAATTCCCGGGAACTCAAAAGCGAATTGTATTTGTTATTACTTTCTGTGTATTGCATAATTTTCTACCTAAGAAAGACTTTTCACTCGAAAATATTTATTGGCAAAATTTTTTTATAATAGCGAAATAATTAACCCACTTCTATTAATGTTACAAATTTTGTCCCTTATTCATAATAAGTTTCATTTTCTAAATCTAACAACATTTGACTCCTCCATTAGCAGAACAGTGGACAAAGGTTGGTAAAAAAGCCAATTTTTATATTTTTTCTCGAATATTTCCCAAACTGTAAGCGAAAACCCATAAATGTAGCAGACTTTTTGTAGCTCTTGGATAGAAAAAAAAATCTACTTGCGAAAATCTTTTTAATCTGATCAAAAACATGAGCTTGGCATCAATTTTAATTTTTTATTAACCCAAGTTTACTCATTTTGGTTCCCCCTTTAAAGATATAGGGCCTTATATATGATCAAAAATTGGCATGAAGTTAGCATAAGTGACAAAATTGAACATGGTCCTAACGTGCTTTGCCATATAATTTTACATTAAAAATTGTGCTAGGATGTAATCGTGTATTAAAACTACATTATGTGGCGATTTTTAATGTCAAATTTTATAGAGGAATTCGTCAACACGTAATTCAATTTTGTCACTTATGCTAACTTCATGCCATTTTTTGATTATACATGCGGCCGATATAGTATAAATTCCAGACTTAAACTCTGTGCTGTATTAAATTAATAACAATCGGACAGCTAGTTTAAAAACTGCAGAATTAAAACATTTATATGTCGTTAGATAGATACGTTTTTCGTTCCTAAAGACAATTGGTTTACAAAACCGACAATCAGCAAAACCGACTTGGATTCTATGACACCCCCGAATATGATGGTATACTTAGTGTCTGAGAAAACCTGGCTTTTACTGATAAAAAACTATTCTGTCAACTAATGTTTGTTTTATAATAAAACTGCACATTGGTTTGGATTTTATCATACATTCTTTAATAAAAAACTCGCTAAATTTAATGTGAATATAAATAACCGCTTATAAATAGAAATATTATTGGTCTATACCTTCTTACCCCATGGCTTTTTTCATGAAAATGTTTTTTATTTGTGGTACATTGTGAGTCAATTGCAAGCCCAAACTACGCAAGAGAACAACTGGTGTGAGCGTAGTAGAATATATTGTATGTAGACCATGTACACCTACCATGATGGGAACATTTTTCTTCAAACATTTTCGTTCGTATTCAATTAAATACTGCTTATCTCCTAATTTTGCGCCGGCATATGCTGCTTGTGCGAGCGTTTCAGTTAAATAAAGTACATCGCTAAAACCCAAATTCACGCCTTGGCCGGCCAAAGGGTGTATTCGATGTGCAGCATCACCAATAAGGGCAGCACCAGAGCAAACATACGACGATGCATGTAAGAATCCCAACGGGAAAATTGCTCTAGACTTTTCCAAAACATCGCACACACGGGGAGGATATTGCCGTATTGATGATAAATTTCGGCCCATTATGGAATTCAAGCTACTAATAGCTTTATCCACCAAATCAATTTTATGATATTCCTTGCAAAATGCTTCATTTAAGGTGTCTACAAAATTAGTTGGTGACATCTTCAATAATTCTTCGGCATTTGTAATGGTTGTACTCCATACCAAAGAGCTTAATTTATCCGTTAAAGGTAATAAAGCTACTGGGCCAGTGGGTATAAATCGTTGCCAGGCTACAGAATTATCCGCAGCTTCACTTAATTCCAAAGTAGCAACTAATCCCATACGTTCGTAGTTTAAAGAAAATACGTCAACATTCATTTGCTTGCGTATCAGAGAGTTGGCTCCATCAGCGCCTATCAACAATTCGCACGAAAATTTCTCACCGCTTTGTAATGCTACTTCTGAAGTTGCTTTCTCGGTGTCACCGGGTAGTTTAACATCACATATACGTGATAAATTGCGTACAACAACATTAGGCGCTGTATCTTTTAATTGATTGTACACAGCATCCAACATTAAATCATTTTCTACTATACAAGCCACATCATCGGCAAAATGGTCATGTTGAAATTGTATAAGAGCATCGCTATTGGATTCCCATACCTGCATCTGCTTAACAGGCTTAACTCTTGCATTTACCATGCGCTCCCAAGCCCCTATTGTCTCAAATAAAGATATGCTGTTCTTATTAATAGCTGAAACTCGGTTTCCATACGGCTGATTTAAACTAAAACCTTTAAATGGCGCAGCTCCTTCCAATAGTAAAATTTTTTTGTTGGACAAAATTTTGTTTGAAGCCAAAGATGCGGCCAATGTTGTACCTACTAAACCTCCACCTCCAATAATAATGTCAAAGTGTTCCGCTGAAGCAGGAGATGTTAATATTGATGATGCACTGAAGGTCCTAGTCGCCAGTAAGTTAAGTATGGACTTTATTTGGCTTCTTCCACCGGAATAACTTAAAAATCGCATCTTTGTTTTTTAATGTTTTATTTTACTTTGTGATATAAACTACAGTTTATTTGTGTGTTTGTTTATTCTGCTGGATGTCAAATATATCAATTGTGATCAGCGATGCCAATTATTTACAACCAAAACGCGCTATTCTCCTAAAAACGCGCGGGCTTTATTGGAAACAAAATTTTATGAAATTAATATTTAATTTTGCTATCTTTGGCTGCCACTAGTACTTATTTTTATTTGTGAAATTTCAAAAACCTTTTGCAATTTACGTGTTTAATTTTAACCACAGTCAAGGGAATTTTATTTGCGACAGCTGAATCAATAACCAATTTAAAAATATTTTTTGCTTGTTTTTAAATCTAAATGTGTTTGGCGGAATTCAAAAATTCACAAATTGCCAGGTTAAACTCCAAATAATTATATAGTTATCCCAAAAGTAGGGTTGTGTTGAATCCTTTGCATGTGGTTAGCAGCAAGCAACCAACAACCGTAACGCGGTACAGCTAGTCGACGCCAACTATCAAACCGATTAATTAATTAAATAAGGTTGGCGGAATAAATCATTCACAAATGCCAGGTTAAACTCGAACTATTTTTATTTTTAATTATTTTTGTTTTTGCAAGTGGTTAATGGAAACCAAAGGGATACCGCAAACGGTACCGTTAACCGAAGCCAACCATTAATCACATGGGGTGGTGAGACGCAAAACTCTCGAAGGCCAATAAACAACAGTGGCCTAGTTGCACTTAAGAGATAATTGCCAACGTCGCGTGATGTTGACTCGCCCAGAGCTGATTTACGACTGAAAATATTTCTCAGAGAAAATTCTTAAATTTATACTAAAAAAGTAAAAAATATTGAACTGGAGTAATGGTATCGATTTTATTCAAAACGCGCTCATTTAGCGCGTTTTTTTTAGAAAGCTCGTAATACGAAAAAAAGCGCGTTTGGCATAGTTAAAACGCGCTAAATCTAGCGCGAAACGCGACAATTGACATCGCTGATTTTAATTCGAGTTCTGTGCAACTTTATTGTTGTGCGACTAAGAAAGTCCGCAATGAAAATAAAATAGATTTTAATTTTATTCTGTCCCGTACTGCGGATTTTTATTCCAAAATCGTAATAAACGGCAATAAATAATAGTTACTTTGTGTTCAGACTCTAAAGTGGCATTTCCTTTTGTGTCAGGTTTGCCAGAACGAAATATTTTAAATCCCATTTTGTATAATTTTGCGACCCTTATGGAAAAATGTAATTCTAGTTCTTATTTTTGTGAGCAATCTAATGCTTAGGCCCAGAAATTGACTTCTCAATTATGTGCCATTTATCTTTAACTGCCACTTAATTACCGAATACATTTTTTCAGTACAAAGTTGAGAGACCTTTAAATGTCCAACCTTGTGGACTTAAGTCACACTTAACCTTTACGAGCACACCCTATGTTATTGTGCTTGTGTGTGTTTATTGAAAACATGTACATGAACATCACGTGGTCGTATTAAAAAGAATTTCGTTTAATTTTCATAAATATATACCATATACAATATATAGTTTCATATCATGGACAAATATATAGAAAAAAGAATTCTGATGCTCTTTTTGTTTCATAGAATGTGTTTTTATTCAATTTTAGTTTTCTTCATTTTGATAATCTAACTTTTTTTATTGATAATAAGCAGCTGTTGTTTCAAAAGGCATCCATAACACTGGACAATTTTGTAGTGCTGCCGTACTTTCAACGTAATTTAATAAGAACTTTAATTAGCCACTGAAAAAATTAAGCTACATTTAAGTGCCACATAAATTTAAGTGGCTATTAGCTAAATGGCATATAATTGGGAAGTCGATTATTAGGCCTTAATAAATCAGTGAATATTTAAACATAGTTTAAGTTAATTTTCATAAAAAATTAAAATCCATTTAAATACACTTTAATTGTTCAGTGGCTAATTAAAGTTAATATCAAATAACGTTGAAAGTATGGTAGCACTACAATATTTCCAAATATGGATAGCTTTCCAAAGAACACCTGTTCAATATAAATAAAGTTGATTTATCAATTTGCAGAAAAATGAAATAGCAAAAAAACACATTTTATGATACAAAAAGAGCATCAGAATGCATTTTTCTATTTATATATTTCATGATATGAAAATATGTGTTACATTTGTTGTATATTTGCGAAAATTAAACGAAATTCATTTTAATACGACCACATGATGGTCATATAAATGCATTCAAAAAACACACATGCACAAAACATATGGTATGTTTGTAAAACTTTTAAGCTGTGTTCACATTAATTGCGTTCGCGTACTGAAAAGTTTTTTAAATTTTTACTGAACTTTACTGCATTTTAATAAATTGCGTTAGCGTACTCAAAATGCAGCAAATGAGTAAAGTTTAGTAAGATAAAACATATGATTCAAAATGTAAACAAATGAAAAGTAAGCAAACGAAAAGTGTAAAAATTTGAGAAAAGGTTAAATAAAAATTGTGAAAGTCATTAAAAAATAATTAATTTACAAAACATAACATCAATAAATGTCAATATACATATTTTGCTGTTTATTTTATTAATCCTTTTGTATTGCAAATTATTCAAATTACTCAGAGTTGTAAAACTGTAAAGTATCTGGTTACCTATTATTGCACTTGCTTCCAAGGTAATCAGTAACATTAACATACTTATATTCGTGTAATTTTTATTAATTTAACCAACAACAAAACAAGGAAATCAAAAAGAAATTAATTAGAAATATCACATGAAATTAATTACAAACTTTATTCTTAGATTGTTCGTGTTATAAAAATATTGTATCGTGTACCAACAAGAAACTCTCAACTCTTGAATATTCAAAAGTTTATAAATTTTTGAACACTATGTGCAGTTTGAGTCAGCTGTATCTTTAATCTTACTAATTTTTACTATTTTTCCGTTCGCGTACTTTTTTCAGTAACAGATATTTTTGGGAGTAAATTTTAAGATTTTCGCAACTCATTTACTGCATTTTACTGCAAAAGTAAAGAAACACACCTATTATATGTATTTGTCGTGTGGAATGTCACTTTTTCACATGATAAATTTGTACATATAGTCTGAACACCTTTAAACAATAGCATGTCTTATTTCTCTGTGTGCAGTACAAACGATAATTTTGATTTAGAGCGTGTTCTATTTTCAAGTGACAGAGCATCTGACATCAGCTAATTTTATATAAAGCAAAAATTGTAAAATAAATTAAAGTAAATGGATTTAATAGATTAAAAACTAAAAATTAAAGAAAACAAGTAAGAGTGCTATATTGGGCTGTGCCGAATCTTATATACCCTTTACCAAAGTGCGTTTATGTAGTATAGAGATACATACATAAGCACAGAGATATGTATGTAGATATTAATTTTGTGAAAAAATTCATAATTTTTGCTCTAGTGCAATTTTTAATAAGTGACATTTCGGTATTTTTCGATTAAATATGTTTTTTTTTGATATAGCAATAAGTCGAATATCGATGCCTTACTTTCTAAAAAAATACAAGTTTTCAGGAGAGCAAAAAAGAATCGGTTCATCTCTTTATACTTCGGTGTTTGGATAAAAGGTCATATGCACTTATTAAGGAATTGATTACATCTATATACCTATATTAGTAGTAAGTTTAATTACGAAGCGCATTTATTGAGATACGGGTTTGTTGCATTAAAAGTAATTTTAATTCTTGATACTTGATTAATAAGTTACTCGTTTGTTGCACTTATAGCTACAGAAACAAATAATGCCGTTATATCAAAATTATCAAATGAAAACAATATTTAATATCCCAGATGACATAAGATTTTTGGCATTTCTTTCGTTTTGGGGTTTTTTTTCGGTTTTAAGTGTTTTTCAATAGGTTTTCTTTAGTTTTGCCGCTTTTTGCGTTTTTGAAGTTTTTTTAATTTGGTGCTTTTTTTGTTTAACAGATTTTTTTTTGGTTCTTGCCATTTTTTTAATTGTGCGATTTTTTTAGTTTTGGTGCTTTTTTCTCGATTTAGCGATTATTTTTAACTTTTTGGAGCTATTTTATTTTGACGGTTTTTTGACATTTTGGCTTTTTCATTTTAGTGATTTATTTAAGTGCTAGATTTTTTTCCAATTTATTGCTTTTTTGTTTTTTTTTAATATGGTGCTTTTTTCTCGTTTTTAGGTTTTTGGCATTATTTTTAATTTGGTGCTTTTTAAATTTTGGCGATTTAGTTTATTTTGGTAATTTTTTTAATTTTGGCGATTTTTTTTCATATAGGCATTTTTTTTTTGGTTTTGGTGATTTCTTTCGGTTTTTGGCGTTCTTATTTCTTTGTGGCAATTTTTTTATTTTTGACGTTTTTTTTAATTTTAGCGATTTTTTTCGATTGGCGATTTGTTTGATTTTGTTTTCATTTAAGCGATTTTTTTCATGTAGGGATTTTTTTTGTTTTGGCGATTTTTTTCCTTTTTTGACGTTTTTTTACTTTTGGCGATTTATTTTAGTTTTGGCGATTTTTTTTCATTTAGGCGATTTTTGTTCAGATAAGCAATTTATTTTTGTTTTGGTGATTTTTTAATTGTGGGAATTTTTTTTAGCTTTGACCGTTTTTCTCGTTTTGGCGATTTTTTCGGTTTTTGGCGTTTATTTTTAATTTTAGCGATTTTTTTTAATTTTGACGATTTTTTTCGTTTTGGCGATTTTTTTTAATTTTTTACGATTTTATAATTTTTGGATTCTTTAGTTTTTGAAAATTTCAAGAGTTTTACAGCCTGTTTGTAGAACACGACTCGTCGATAATAATCGCTAACATGTTAGCATTTTTCTTTTTTTGGTTTTTAGATCGAGACTGTTGACGATTTTAATTAAAAAACGTAACAACTCTCAATTTATTTGAGATGATGGGCGAATGAAAAATTATAATCGTGTTCAAAAAAAGTGCACGAAAATGAATAAATACTGACAATACACATACACTCACATGGATTTTACACAGTTTCATACATATCATAATTTTTGTTCTTCAAATAACAGCAGAAATTTTGAAGAACAATTGATTTTTTTATAACAAAATAATAAAAAAAATATACAAATAATTTCTCATTCAATTGTCAATTGTGTTTTTTCAACACAAGAATAGGGTTACCATTTTTTCAAGTTGAATTTATAATTTTCTATGAAAAAAGATAAATGAAAACAATTTTTGGACATGTTGGCAACATAATGTTGCCACAGGGTGAGATATATATGCGAATTAACGTAAGCTGCACGACAAAGTCGAGTCGCGTTATGCAAACGCTTTTCATTACACAGAAATACAATTAAAATATTATTTAAAAAGGCACGTACAACGATTTTTGTAAATACAAACACACATTTGTAACATGAGAAAATAAAATCAACTCAATTATTTCCAATTAAAATTATTGTGTTATTAACAATTGAGTTGTTAACAGAAAAAAACAATTTTTAATGAATTTGTTTTTCAAATTCTAATGTGTTGTTTATTTGTTTGTATTTTGTTATATTTTTTTTAGAATTTTGTTTTTGTAAAATTTTAAAGTTGTTTGGATGAGTCGAAACGGCAATCTCATGATTAATAGACTAATGTACTTACCACTCAGCTAAAGACCAAATCGTTATTAGATAAGCAAATAATGAAGTAGTCGTCCATGAAATGGCTCGTCGTGAGTCGCCGTTGTCGCGTTCTACAAACAGGCTATAACTCTTACGGTTTCCAAGATATAGCAATTTGTCAAAATTACATAGTCAAAATTGCATTAACTGATGGACCACCCTTTAATTAAATTAAATTAAATTTAATCTTAGTGTTAATTGTTGTAGCCTATATAAAAATACACTACTTTTACAAATTTCAAGTGTCAATATACATATGTACATACAATGTATATTACATAGGATTTTAAAAGTTTTCGTCCCTCATTTCGGAACACCCTTTAATTTTAAGCTTTTATATATTTGTTGTTGTAGCGACTAAAGTTCTACATACACTGTCCAAATTTCAGACCCGTAGCTTTTACCGTTCCTGAGAAAATAGTCTTCTTCCTAAAATATGAAATATGTTTAATTATTAGAAAAACAGTTAAAGTTTTCCAACTCTGGAAACGTTTTTTTAATTTGTTAAATTTTAAATTTTTTTTTTAAATTATAAATACCAATTTTATTCATACCGAAGTTAAAATAAGTTAATTTAATAAAAAAATAATAAAAACTAGTTTTCGGTACTTATTTTCTATGGGAAAATAAAGTTTGAGTTTTCCAGCTCTGAAACCGTCTGCTCGATTTTGTAGATTTTAAATAGCAAAATTTTTCGGAAAATTTCTGACACACCAGTCGAAGAACGAAGTCTCTAGCTGTTCTGGGAGTTTGGGAAAACCGATTTCACGTACAGACAAACGGACAGACGGGCATCGCTTGTTCGTAACATAACGTCTACAACTGCGATTAACTCTGACATAACATGTGAGAAAACGTCGGCAGCATAACAAAAATAAAATGCCGATATTTCTCTTCATCTTATACAAGGGGACAACGTAATTTAACTTTTCTTATAACATTTCATTTTGTGGAAATTCTCATCGATTTAACATGTTTAATTTTTGCATAATTAGTTATTTTATTTTCACTTTATCACACAAACTTTAATTTATAAATCAATTAAACACATTTAAACATATAAAATTCCAGAAATGTTGTCCAAAACATAGTTTTTCATTTATTTTAATAAATACTCACACATGCATACTAATTTAATTACTAATTGTTTTTTGACAATTCATCCCATAAAATTGTTGTTATAGGATTTCCTATAACAACGCTCTCATAAAAAATCTAATAAGATTGAGATAACACTAATTTGAAGTCTACACGTAACATAATTCGCTCTGCGATTGAATTTGACGATCTTATCTTTCATACTATGTTAGGTGTAGACCCTATGTAAGGATCCAGAATATATATATACTTTATGTGTCGCTTATTAATATTGTAGAAATTACAAACGGAATGACAAACCTATATATACCCTTTTACCATTTTTTGGTAAAGGGTATAAAACTTTAAAAGGCATTAACAAAAGTAAGCATTTGCTTACCCTTAGAGGTTATGTGAAATGAAAATAACATACCAACATGTGAACACAAAAATTATAAACCGTATGTAAAATGCAGATTTTGACATACACAGAAAATATCATTTATAAAAAAAAGTGACATTCCATAAGGCAAATGCATATAATGTGAACACACCTTAAAGCAACAACACAATGCACAATGCTGGCTATTTCAGATTCATTTAACTTTGTAGTGAAAAACAAAATTTTGTGTTTAAATCAGATTTAAACATGAAATACATACATATGTATGTATGTACATACATATAATCATTGACTGATTTATTACCCCTAAGCCTAGATTGATATATGTAATTAAATTTACTCCTTCATTGTTAAACTTCGTGGAATCGACGGATACCAAATTTATATTAATATAATTATATAACTTCAATATTTTTATACCCTGTACCAAAAAATGGTAAAAGGGTATATATATGTAGGTTTGTCATTCCGTTTGTAATTTCTACAATATTAATAAGAGACACATAAAGTATATATATTTTGGATCCTTATGCATAGGGAAGACGAACAAGCGATGTCCGTCTGTCCGTCTGTCTGTACGTGAAATCGGTTTTCCCAAGCTCCCAGAAGATCTAGAGACTTCGTTCTTGGACTGGTGTGCCAGACATTTTCCGAAAAATTTTGCTATTGAAAATCAGCAAAATCGAGCAGACGGCTTCAGAGCTGGAAAACTCATACCCAATATTCCCATAGAAAACAAGTTTTCATTACTTTTTTTATTAAATTAAATTATTTTATACTTCGGTATGAATCAAATTGGTATTTATAATTAAAACAAAATTTTAAAAATTTAACAAATTAAAAAAACGTTTCCAGGGTTGGAAAACTTTTTTTCTAATAATTAAACATAATTCATGTTTTAGGAAGAAGGCTATTTTCTCAGGAACGGTAGAACTTTGGTCGCTACAACAACAAATATATAAAAACTAAAAAGTAAAGGGTGTTCCAAAATGAGTGACGAAAACTTTTAAAATACCATGTAATATACATACAATTGTATTATGTATGTACATATGCATATTGACATTTGAAATTTGTAAAATTAGTGTATTTTTATATATGCTACAAAAATTAACACTAAAATTAAAAAAATTTAAATTAAAGGGTGGTCCATCAGTTAATGCAATTTTGACTGTGTATTTTTAACAAATTGATATATCTTGGAAACCGTAAGAGCTAAACTGTTGAAATTTTCAAAAACGGTAAAACTAAAAAATCCAAAAATTATAAAATCGCCAAAAATTTTAAAAATATCGCCAAAACGAAAAAAATCGCCAAAATAAAACAAAAAACGCTAAAATTAAAAAAAAAAACCCAAAAACCGAAAAAAATCGCCAAAACGAGAAAAACGTGTCAAAACTAAAAATAAATTTCCACAATGACAAAAAACGCCAAAAATCGCCAAAACAAAAAAAATTGTTATATGAACAAAAATCGCCAAAAATTAAATAAAAAATCGCCTAAATGAAAAAAAGTCGCCAAAATAAAAAAATATCGCCAAAACGAAAATAAATCGCCAAAATTAAAAAAAAACGCCAAACACTGAAAAAAATCGCCAAAACAAAAAAAAAATTGCCTATATGAAAAAAAAATCGCCAAAAATTAAAAAAATCGCTTATATGAAAAAAATTGGCAAAATCAAAAAAATCGCCAAAACGAAAAAAAATCGCAAAAAAAATGTCAAAAACCGAAAAAAATCGCCAAAACGAGAAAAAAGTGTCAAAACAAAAAAAATTCCCACAATGACAAAAATTCGCAAAAATCGCCAAAACAAAAAAAATGCTTATATGAACAAAAATCGCCAAAAATGAAAAAAAAATCGACTAAATGAAAAAAAATCGCCAAAATAAAGAAAATCGCCAAAACGAAAATAAATCGCCAAAATTTAAAAAAGCCAAAAACCGAAAAAAATCACCAAAACAAAAAAAATTTCCTATATGAAAAAAATCGCCAAAAAATCGCTTATATGAAAAAAAAATCGGCAAAATCAAAAAGTTCGCCAAAACGAAAAAAAATCGCCAAAATTAAAAAAACGCCAAAAACCGAAAAAATCGCCAAAACGAGAAAAACGTGTCAAAACAAAACAAAATTCCCAAAATGACAAAAATCCGCAAAAATCGCCGAAACAAAAATAAAAATGCTTATATGAACAAAAATCGCCAATAATGAAAAAAAATTGCCAAAATCAAAAAAATCACCAAAACAAAAATAAATTGCCTATATGAAAAAATCGCCAACATTAAAAAAACGCCAAAAACCGAAAAAAATCGCCAAAACGAGAAAAAAGTGTCAAAACTAAAAAATTCCCAAAAAGAAATAAAAACGCCAAAAACCGAAAAAAATCACCAAAACAAAAAAAATTGCCTATATGAAAAAAATCGACAAACATAAAAAAATCGCCTAAATGAAAAAAATTGTCAAAATCAAACAAATTTCCAGAAGGGAAAAAGTCGCCAATATTAAAAAAAAAACCCCAAAAACCGAAAAAATCGCCAAAACGAGAAAAAAAAGTGTCAAAACTAAAAAATTGCCACAAAAAAATAAAAAAAAAATTAAATATATAAAAAATAAAAAAATTGCCTAAATGAAAAAAAAATTGTCAAAATCAAAAAAATCGCCAGAACGAAAAAATCGCCAAAATTACAAAAACGCCAAAAACCGAAAAAATCGGCAAAACCAAAAAAATTGCCTATATGCAAAAAAAACGCAAAAAAGCACCAAATTAAACATAATGCCTAAAACCTAAAAATTGCACAAAAAGTATGAATTTTTTCACAAAATTAATATGTACCTACATATCTCTTTGCTTATGTATGTATCTCTATACTACATAAACGCACTTTGGTAAAGGGTATATAAGATTCGGCACAGCCGAATATAGCACTCTTATTTGTTTTATATAATGTTAATGAAGGTCATGTTAGTTTGTTATTATAACTGTTTCAAATAGAGATGAGCAATCCCGTGATTTTTTTTTATAAAGTGGCTCCTAGTGGATGTGATTTCTAAATCGCTGTTCTGTTAAACTCTGACCGTGATCACAGTTAAGCAGAATTTTGTTTGTAGCAGCTGTGTTATTTTGAGAAATACTAATAAGAACAGTACCACAAGTATTTACATATGTTGGTATTCAGGGACAATAGCAGTGAAATTAAACAGTGACCGTGGAAGCCAACTCTACCACTTTTGTGGTAGATCTATGTAAATTTTTTGGGTATCTCACTCAACTCAACTTTTCCGAGAAAAATCTACCACTTTTTTAGTTTTTCAATAACCGCTGCCACTGTATCATTTAAATATGTATACATAAGTATATTTAAAGTTTACCTATTTACTTTTAGGTCGGTTCTTTTGTAATGTTAAAATGGAAGGATCGCCATGTAATGTATGAACGGCAGGTGCAGGATTTAAATGTTATGTAATGTTAATATTGTATGTTTGGTAGTGTGTTGTGGATGTAAAGCCCTATAGCCCAATTATTATTTTTATCCAGCTGTACAGGGGGTCCAGCTTATAAATAGGCGTTCAAAGGAACTGCCAGAAAGGTTGAGATTTCAATAAAAAAACTAGGTAAGTGTTTGCCGAATTGCGTTCTTGAATCAAAGTCTGTTTTATTTAACATTTCATTCTGCTTATATACTAATTTTACAAATCTAGGTTAGCCTTTCTATCTTACATTTAATATTTACAATTATATTTTGTTTCTTTCTTTACTATGAAAATAATAAGCATTATTTCATTAACCAATCAAAAAAAGGGGATTTAATAATAAGAAATTATATTGTGACTCAAAAAGAATGTCACTCAATTTTATTCTATTCAGCATTATTGCTGTTTTTGTTTTTGTTGTGTTGCAATGCTTGTGCATTGAACTGCTATTACAGCAATGCAAGTACGATTTGTTTTAACAAAATAGTGTTTAAGATGCGTTCTCATTTTGGTACAAACAATTTTAGAACGACTTTTTTCTCTCTGTTGATGAGTATGGTTTTTATTTTTAATTGTACTTACATACTTATATACTGCATTTATAGTTGTTTGATGTCCAGTACCCAAAGAGTACTTAGAACGATACTTGTTTAAGACCAAATATTTCTTTTATGCATATTGAATGCGTGCATACATAATTATGTACATATGTATATTTTGCTGTGGGAAATATATACAAATGGTACATTTTAATATATTTCCATATAATCTGTTTTTGTAGATGCCGCTAATCTGCACTTGAAGTGCTTTGAAATATTTGATGAAATTATTAATGCCCATAACGGCGATCCTGAACAGACTCTCATGAAGCTTATGAACATGACCGTTTTCCTGCACACGTATCCATGTAAACCAAAAACAAATTATTCAGCCAATATAAATTCGGATTGTGAACATATATCGGATTGGTTTATAAAGTCGATATCTAAGTATCCACGATTATTGGTAAAAGTTTTAAAATTCTACATCGAGTGTACGGTTACAAATCCTCTTAGGACTTGGAAAACTGAACAGACACAAAAGGCTTTAGAATATGCCGCCAAATATGATGCTGCTTTATTCACAAAGTGTAACGAATCTTGTGTGGAATTTCTCTGTGAAGCCATATATGCTGATGAGGTGATGATCAGATCTCGAGCCATAGATTTAATGTCGAAAATTCTTCAGTCCGAATCAAAAGTTGATTGGCAAATGTTTCGACATGAAATATCTGACATACCACGTGAAATATACTTAATTAAAGAGCTTATCGATAGTTTAAAAGATCAAAACAACAACATAAAATTAAAATCGGTACAAGCTCTACACGCGGCATTAACTAAGGGCTCTCTAAATACGCGAAAAATTTTATCCGAGTGCATTAAATATACAAAATTTTGTGATATAAATGTGAAGTTGCCTGAAGAACCCAGAGTACGCAAAAATGAAATACGATTTGAGAAACCAGACAATTCGAGAGCTGAATATACATTTCAAGGTCACGGTATAATAGACTTATCAATTCTTAATCTACCATCGGACATATATTCACAAATTTATCAAAGTCCTTTATCATATATAAGAAGAAGTGGCATAATGTTTATGGAACAAGTGATTAAATTAAATCCATTAATTATATTCAATACAAATTTTGTAAAGGTAAGAAGAAGAATAATTTTTTTTAATATTTTAAATATATATGTAAGTGTATTAGAAAAAGATCTTTCAATGGGCCGTGTGAATAAAACAAATAGCTAAAGTTAATACTATCAAATTTAAAGTTTAAACTTGCTTGGCGGTGAATAAAAATTTTACTTAAAGCTAGTACTTCATACTCACAATTAGCCTCCGTATTCTTTAAATTCGATCACTAAAATGATGAACAAATAGAAAACTAAAAATTTTTAGGACGACATACAACACTAAAATTTCGGGGCTATTAATTTTTGAGCTAATGCCTGGTTTAGCATAGGTAGTCGAAAATCGATAAATCGACTTTCTATATTATAGACGATGTCGACAACGTTCGACTTGTCGCACACATAAATTCGAAACAAAAACAAATTCTAATATTTTGTTGTTGTTTCAAATGTAAGGCCGGGGTTTACATCTGTGAGTCATGTGCCACACATGCGCAAAAGAAGCGTAACCACTAATTACTAAAGAAGAACTGTTTGTTTCAGACACGTATAGACAGTTATATAGAATCCAACACGATAGGAAACGGTTTAAATCCATAAATACATGTCTGAATCAAACAGTTTTTCATTAGTAATTAGTGGTCACGCTTTTTGGACACATAGCACACAAGAAATGCCAGATGTAAGCTGAGGCTAAAGGCCGGGGCCTTCGCATTTTTCAACTGACAGCTAACTTGTAATACATGGTTACTTATTAGGTCTCTTACATACAGTAGGTGTCCGTCAACGCAAAGTTTAAAAATTGTTCAACTTTTAACTTTTTGCGTAAGTTGAGTAGTTTGACAGATATTGGTTGGTGTTTTTGGTATGTGTTTGTGTTTTGTGGTAGTAAAAATAAAATTAAACAAAAGAAATAAACGAAATAAATAAAAAAGTTGAATAAGTAAGTCAATAAAGTACTCATTGTACCAACCTTCTCCGTCGCTGGGCTAATGTCAGTTAAAAAAGGCGAAGTGTAACGTATGACGGATTCATTGTGCCCCGGCCTTAACTGTTGCGATAAGTCAAACGTCAGCCTTGTCAAGTCTGTGCTTTTAGCACCGTTTTTAGTGCTTTTTGAACTTTTCGATGCGAAAAATTTTAAAGTTAGTGCTCAGTGCTTTTTAAAATGAATTTTTGGCGCTTTTTCGTAGCGGTGACACAAAATCCAAAAAGAAATATCCTTATACATTTTATTTCAAAATATGAAAAACATGGTCTCTGAAGCTCAATTCAGCATTTTAAATTTTTTTAATAATTTTCCAATATGATTGCTTGAAGAAATACACAGAAAAAACTAATTTTCCATTTCAAACACAAAATTCACTGAATCAAATACTAATTTTATCAATTTAGGTCCTACAAAGAAATTTCTAAATTCTAATGCAAAATTTTGTAATAATTTGTTTGGAAAAAACCCCGATTTTTTCAATCAACAGATTGTTTGATTCAACAAATTTTTTTAATGAAAATAAGAAGTAAATAAAATAAATAACTGTTGTGTACAGTATGCAATTTCTATATTGGAACAGAAATGTTCTCTTAACAATTTTGTTACAAGTATTACTTTATAATTGAAATTTATTTGCTGGTGGTTTAGCATGTCTATATACGTATTTCATTGGCGCTTGAACCAAATCATCAGTAGACTTCAACCACAAATTTTGAATAGTCACAAACCTCTTACTTTATGCACAGACTTTCAAAAATTATTTACACTTCTGACAATATGTCAAATAAATAAATTTCATTGGTATTACTTTATATTAATTGTATCAACTAGAACTTTTCACACCATATTGTTTTTTGTTTTCTTTCAAACAAAATTGGGTCAAACTATTTACTGGAATAGTAAAAAATATTTACTGAATCAAAATTTTATACCAAACAAACTTTTGTTTGAAAATTTTTTGGGAATAATTTTTTCTGTGAAGTGTCAGTCAATAGCAGTTACGAAATAGTTAGTTTAATAGTAATTTTTTAGTAATTTTTGCCACACATACATATATACATAATATAATAATATGTATTAATATATTATATTGATGCACTTTTTGTTTATTTTATATTAATCTTAGGAAACATCTCATTTTGTAGAAGAGCCCACCGCTTTAGTACGCAAACAAACTTTACTCTCAGTCGATTCTATTTTAGAATCATATCCGAATTGTTATCCAGTCATATGGATTTGGTGTAAAATTATTGCACCAATGTTACACGATGGCGATCCGAAAAATATTGAAGTTGCGATAGAGGTATGTATGTATGTACTTAACTATGTATATATCGCTCCTTTGCGCCATAAATAAAAAAAACAACGGGCAAATTAATAAACTCGTTATCGAACGAAATTGCGAAATATTTCAATAGAGTTTATATGGAAATATTTTAAAGTCTCGAATCATATCGAATAACGTAATTTGCCCCCTGTTTACCAAAGAAAACGAGTTTAAAGTTTTCAATTTACACACAGGTTAAGGCTAATGACAAAGTGGTCGCTGGAAGCGAAGCGAAGGTAGAAGCGATAATAGTTTGTGATATATCATACTAGAATGTGTCAGTATGAACGCTATATTGAACAAAGCGATTTCAATATATTTTTGTGTAAAAATGGAGTACAGAGTTCCACAACATGTACGACAATCTTAAAAAATACATGAAAATTTGTTAATTATATGTATAAGAATGTCAATAAACACTTTTGATTATATTTTAAAGAAAATTAAGTCTAGACTGTGAAAAAATTAAAAATTTTTTATAAAAAACCCCTTATAAAAAATGAAAATGCCATGACAGAACAGTAAAAGGAAAGAAGCTACAACGTGCTAGAAACCATTACACAACCTGCTTTGTAGCACACACTCGCATCTAGTTTCACTCGCACTCTGATATTTTTTGAGCGATCACATAAGCAACCACAAACAGTGGTTTGGGTAGTGTGAATAAAAAATATTCGCCTTTTTCTTAAAATTAAAAAAAAACATACATAAATACATATTTGAGGTCTTAAAACAAATTTCTAATTAAAAAGCAAATAGTTTTTTTATTCACACTACCCGTTGTATTGTTATCTTATATTATAGCGGGCACTCTGTCATCAGCCTAATGGTAAAATAAAATTTTATTTTGCTCTTAATTAATTGAGCTTCACTAATACCTGATTTACATTAGCATTTTTAGGGTTCCGTACACCAAAGGTGAAAAAAGGAACCCTATTGTTTTCGCTACGCTGTCCGTCTGTCCGTCAGTCACACGATATTTTCTCAGGAACCGTAAGAGCTACGGACCTGAAATTTGGACAGAGCATGTAGAACCTTGGCCACTACAACAACAAATACATGAGAATTAGAAATTAAAGGGTGTTCCAAAACGAGCGACGAAAAATGTTAAAATCTCATGTAATATACATACAATTGTATGACCATGTGTATATTGACACTTGAAATTTGTAAAATTAGTGTATTTTTATATAGACTACATCAATTAACATTAAAATATTAAAAAATTTAAATTAAAGGGTGGTCAATCAGTTAATGCAATTTTGACTATGACAAATTGCTATATCTTGGAAACCGTAAGAGGTAAACTCTTGAAATTTTCAAAAACGGTAAAACTAAAAACTCCGAAAATTATAAAATCGCCAAACCGAAAAAAATCGCCAAAACCTGAAAAAATCGCCAAAAATTTAAAAAAAATCGCCAAATCGAAAAAATCGACAAAATTAAAAAAAAACTCTAGCACTAAAATAAATCGCCAGATTCGAAAATAATCGTTTAAATGAAAAAAAAAATCGCCAATATGAAAAAACGCCAAAAACCGAAAAAATTCGCCAAAACGCGAAAAATGCGCCAAAACCAAAATAGTTGTTTATGTGAAAAAAAAATCGCCAAAATTAAAAAAATCGCCAAATTTAAAAAAAATTGCCAAAACGAAAAAAGTCGCCAAAATTTAAAATAAACGCCAAAAACCGAAAAAAATCCTCAAAACGAAAAAAAGTGCCAAAACCAAAAAAATCGCCAAAAACCAAAAAAAGAATCACCTATATGAAAAAAACGCCAAAAATTAAAAAAAATCGCAAAAAAAAAAATCGCCAAAATAAAAAAACGCCGAAATAATAAAAATCGCCAAAATTAAAAAAAGTTCAAAAACCAAAAAAAAAATCGCCAAAACGTGAAAAAAAGTGCCAAAACTCAGAAAGCGCCAATAAATTCAAAAAACCCCCAAACTAAAAAAAAGCTTAAAACCGAAAAAAATGCCAAAACTATAGTTTATATTGGCTAAAGTTCGTATTAAATTACATATCTCGTGTTCGTACGGAACCCTTCGTGCGCGGGTCAAAGTCGCACTTCACTGAGTTTATTTATATAACATTCTCTTTTATATCGCTGCAATTAGCAAATAGAAAAAGTTGCATGCCACAAAATTCATGAAATTTCATGAAAAAATGCTTAATGTAAATCAGGTATAAATAAAAAAAATTCATATTTTGACGTTGTTTGAGTAAATTTGCGATATGTACATATCGCACACTAAATCATAAAAAATCACAACTAAAAGTTATCAAAATTGTTTTGTTTTTCATCAACCAGTTCAACGTACAAATCTCTAACCACTGCAAAAATTTCTTCTTGTTGAAGAATAAAAAATACCGTTGTGGCAGTTCCTTGCCACTCCTGAACATCTGCGAATTTTTGAGTTGTTACCGTTTATGATTTAGTGTGCTATATGTTGTTATCATTTCAATTATTTTATGTTTTGTTTTTTGAAGTGCTTTCGTTCTAGAGTCTTAATGAATATGAAAAGTATTGAGCAAACTAATAAAGCTGAACATTTCATGCCATGGGTGATAATAAGAACTTTGCTTTCAACCCAATCGCGATTCTACCTACAAAATTGTTTTCACTTAGCTCTGCACCAACATGTAATAAGGTAAAAACGGAAAGTAAAATACATATCGTCGTTCGTAAGTTATTGTGTTCTATATGAGAAAAATGTTTTTTTTTTTGGAAATCACTGTTAAGGTTTAGTTATTAGTTACAAAAAACTGAACCGAAAAAATGTTCGCAACCTTTTTACCAAACAACTTCTAGAGCTTCTGGGGTTTCTGTAAAAATAATTTTCGTCCTTGGAAAAGATTCTAAGAATAAGAAGTGTTAAAAAAACAGCTTTATTCTATATGCACTTATTTACAAAACTCTTGTTTTACAGCATGTAAAACAAAATCTAAAAAAGTATTGTCTTTTAAATACTTTAAGTGTATCCTGGTTATTTGCCTGCAGGAAATGAAAATAATGGGAAAATAGTCACATGGTCGGTCCGCAAGTGATAGAGACCAGCCACTTTTACATGGAGGAGATGGCCTAGGATAGGTTAATTGATATTTATTATGCACTTTGTGACTTGTCACTGAACTGTATCATAGGGACTTAATCAGTGAGGGTGGCGTTGACTGAAGTAGTTAGCACGTTGACTACAAAACCGAAGGTACTGGGTTGAATCCCAGAGCAGAATCATCAACAAAATAAAATAAGCGATACGATAAAATGGCTACTAACCACAGCTTCAAAAAAATTTAATACGGCTCAATTAATTCCAGAGGCGTTGCAACACTGCATTATTACAAACGTGACAAAAACAGAGTTATAAAGGAATGAAGCTTTCCTTTGTCTCTCCCTTCACAACCTGTCCTCTATATCACTATCCCTTTCCTAAAGAAGGTAACACCTAGTAATAGTTGCAGACATTTGCCTTCTGTGTGTTACTTCTCTTAAAAAAATATGAATTATATGTAAATATCATTCTTATATTAAACTATAACAATGAAAACTTATATATTCTTTTATTGTTACAAATGCAGTTATAATTTATTTTTAAACAAATATTTTTTGGGACTCGAACTGACAACATTCATATTTCAAAAGTATAAACACCATTTAAGCTTAGGGTAGTATTTAAAAATATATACGAGACTGGTTTTAGATTGGCTTGGTGGTACCATTGGAGGGAACAACGAACATTATGTTTATACTGTTTGATAGGTCCTGGATCCAACCACATCGAACTTGTTCAGTGCCTTTTACTATAATACTAGACCAAATCCAAATTAAATTGATAAAAGATCACGACTATACATCACGACAATGGTGAATATATAACCATTTACAGAATATGTCCTCCCATAGGACGAGTACATTTAGATCAATTGTCACCAATTTTTTTCAAGGGTATTATCATTTCAAGCACCTTTGCGATTCATCCACAGGTGTTGTGAATGAATTACGAAAGGGCAAGCATGAGTTAGTGCATCACGTCAGTTTTTGGAGGAAGGATTAACGATTAGTAAAATGTTTCGTTTTTTTTTCAACAGAAATTTTATATTTTGGCACACTAACTTTCGCAAAATCGAACAACTGATACCAAAGAAAATATGAAGAAATAAGAATTTTAATTTGCAACTATCCTATTTAGCAACAAAACAAGACTAGTTACTTAGCAACACAAAGTAGACCAGAGTTGTAAAAACTGACGTATGAAAAAAGCTAAAATCATTTGTGGTGCAGTCACTGCGAGAAAGGGACAACTGTAGTATATTTGTTATTAAGATGTTAACAAAATAATCAAAACAAACAAGAGAAAATCTGTATTTTGTAAAGCGAACACGTGTACATAAATACATACATACACATTTACAAAATTAAATCAAAGAATTTGTTGAATTGAATTAAAAAAGAAGTAGAATATGAATTAGATTAATGGTATTAAAAAGTGATTTAAATTTGTTTACAAATGATTACTGATTTAACTTTAAGCATTTTCATTGAACAATTTTAATTTTTACCTTTTGTTTACAAAAATCACACAGCAAATGAGATCACAAAGCATAAACTGAAAATACATTTGAACAAGTAACCGAAGTACACAATTTTACAAAATTAAATGAAAGAATTTGTTGTGTTGCATAAAAATACAAAATGCCAAATAACTTATTACTATTAAAAAAGCAATAAAAAAATTTTTTAAAATGTTGCATATCTTATTTGAAGCATTTTCATTTAAAAATATAAATTTTTACCATTTATTTGCAAAAATCGCCAAGCGAATGAGGTTACAAAGCGTAAAATGAAATTAAGCTAAAAAATGACACCACGAAAGAAGGTTTAAAGAATGCGCAGTGACAGAGTGAGCGGGACCTCCGAAAACACTAATTATCTTCCGTCTCGTGACATCTCTGTAAATCCTCTGTGCTTAGCAAAAATAACATTTCATTAAGTGCGCTCGAGAACTCAAAAATTTTTTAAAATGTGTACTATTTCTTACTGGATTGCGTTCGCGTACACAAAATCCAGTAAATGAGAGGGCGAATTAAGAGAGAAAAATAACAGTTCATTTAATGAGTAAATGCAAAATTTTTACTGGACAAATTTTTGCCAGTAAAATCCAATAAAATGAATCCATATGTTTTCAAATATAAGCAAACAAAATCAAAGGAAACAAAATTTTTTTTGTTTTTGATGAAATTTTAAAAATAATAAAAACCATATGTAATAAGTTATGAATAGCGATGTAACGAATACGAATACCGATTCCGATATATCGGCGATATTTCTGATTTACCGATATATCGATATTTTACTGTCGATACTGCGATATATTTTATTTTATTTTAATGTTAACGCAAAAATTACGCTTTCTAAATTTTAAAAATTAAGCAAAAAAATAAAAATCAAAAGGTAACTGTTATTTTGTGAGGAATAATTAAAAATCAAAAAATAACTCTTATTTTGTGAGGAATAAATAAAAATCAAGAAATAACGATTAAAAAGTTATTTTTAAAATAAAAATTAGAACCGTTACGGTCCCTGGAAATAACATATTAAAAGCAGAACATAAAGTCTAAACAGAAAAATTAAACGTTCCTTTTGTTTTGCTTTGCACCATAGTAGTGAAATGTTCTCTCAATGCTAAATCATGTACATATGTATTAAAAACAAATAATTTGTATTTTGTTAAGAATGAATTCAAATATCAATTTTAAATATTAATAATCTCTTACACTATAATTTTTTATGATAAAAGGTTTTGTTAATTTTAACTTAAGTTCAATATGCGTATCGGTATCGGTATCGGTATCGTCGATATTTCTTTTTGAGTATCGGTATCGGATCGACAAAACGGCGTATCTTTACATCACTAGTTATAACCAATATTACATTTATTTAAGTTCAATGCCAGAAAAATATTAGGGCGTGTTATGTAATCCACGGGAAATTAAAACGTTTGGAATTTTTATAGAATTGTTGGAAATATGTATTTATAAAAACAATGCCATGGCACGTGATGGCACTTTCAAACTATGTAATTTCACGGGGAATGCAGAACATAGCCGATTGTTTTTAAACGTGAATAAAGTTAATATATTATTAAATTGTTTATCTAATTTTTCGACCTTTTTATATATGTTCAATGAATTTATTTTTTTAAGCTTTAGGTCAGTAAATTTCATAAATTTCCTTATATTTTTATTTTTATATCGATATTTCGTTAACCTTTGGTTAACTTCTTCAGGATAACAAAAACGAAGAATAATCCTGAAGAAGTTAACCAAAGGTTAACGAAATATCGATATAAAAATAAAAATATAAGGAAATTTATGAAATTTACTGACCTAAAGCTTAAAAAAATATATTTCATTGGTTAATATATTATTATAAAACACATTTTGTTTATACATATCGTCGGACGGTTACTCGTTTCCCGCATGAAGCATTAAAAAAATTAGTTATTGATCGTTTATATATTATTAATGTGTACTTTTCTTAAATTTGTTTTCAGTTTTTCGATATCTTGAATATATTGGGATGTATAAAGTTCTTTTCCCCTTTTATATTTGTCTTAATAAATGCACTCATTGGAATTACTTGAAACGAAGTCAACAATATTGTTGATATGATTGGCATATGCGACAACACAGATTTTTGTCTTATTCTGTACATTCTAATAACTCTTCAAGTCGAGGGTGAGAAGCTTAAAAACTTTGGCGGCCTGACACGCGATGTCGACAAGAAAGTTTCTATCGCTTACTTACATACATACATACATATATCGAAAACAAAATAAGAAAATTTAAATATAAGTAAGGTATAGAAAGTTTCTTGTTCACATCGTGGGCCAGGCCCGTAAGTTTAAATAAAAACATATCGTCACCTTAAATGCAAACGGACGTAACTATATTTTTATATTTTTTACAGGAGAAACAAAAACTATTTCAAAATCAAATCTTGAAGTATGGATATTTATATGTTTTTAATCATTTACATATTTCCTTTTTATATGTATTTATGATTTTATGTTAGTTATGTTCCTTGCAGTAAAAAATAGATGCATTTGTAATTACGTCCGTTTGAATTTCTTTAATAAAGTCGTAATTTTTGATCGCAGAGGTCTAAATATTTGCGTGAACAAATTTTTGTGTAGTGACGTCCGTTTGCATTTACGGTGACGATATGTGTCTATTACTTTTCTATCGTGTATTTTTATAAAACAAGTGGAAAAAATCTTCATCGATTTTCTCGAAAACACAAACAAATATTTAGTTCCATACGGCCGGCCAGTAGCCAGCAAAAATTACTGCTTTTCAGAAGCATTTTTCTAATCTTTGGTTATCAAGTAAGCAATACATTGCTTCCCTCAGTTGTTAGTGCTTCAAAATCAGAATTATTTTACTGGGTAAATACCTGACGATATGTATGTATTTATACATATGTATGTATGTATGTATATTTTTTTTGCATGTATGTACATAATCCCCCATATGCAAAACAATTAACGTGTGCTTGAAGTGTATGTTTAACCAAAATTTCCATACAAAAACCGGTTTTAACGTACACTTGAAGAACACGTTAATTTTATGCATATGAGGGAATATCTATAATTTTTAACGCTAAAATTGTCAATCAGCTGTTGTGTATATTTTACTGGATTTTACAATTTTTCCGTTCGCGTACTTTTATATGCAAACTTTTTTATTGAGAGTAATTTCTTTAAATTACTCAGTATTTACTCAGTTACTGGAATTTACAGGAGAAGTACTCAAACGCACCTAATGATATAATCGATTAGAAAACCCGGGTGTTTTAAAAAAAGTTAAATGCTATTGCATACTGATTGCCATTGCTTTTTTTCTTTCATTTCATTTGCCAAGTGCAATGTGAAGTCACAAAAAATAAATACATAAAACAAAATAAAAAAATATTTTTTTATTTAGTATTTTTGGTCCGTTTTTATTCTATATGCACGAGTTTTTGCATATAGAACACAATATGTATGTTACGAACCTTGTCACTAAAGAGTTGTTTAGCACAAAGTCAATGTCTCTTATTTCGAAAACTATAAATGATAAGAGCAAACTGATTGCACAGATCGACAGATCTCTGAAAGTTTTCCTAAAAATCAATGGTATCCCAATTGTTTATATTTTGCGTTAACCGATGGCCTTAGTAGCTAGTGCTTCTACCCCTCCTATATTGTTATTGCATTTATCTATAATATCAATATTAATAAATAAATAATATATGTTGCGGTATAGAACACAATAACTTGCGAACGACGATATGTATGGCTGAAGTGTTTGAAACTTTTGTGATTGCTTTATTTCAGCTCCCAAATTGTAAGTATAATCGAATCTCATTTACTTACCACAAATTCTACGGAAGCTTGGATAGTTCTTAATTTTATATGTGACAAAGTTAAAAGCACTGAACCTGATGCTCTAATCCATCAATTTATATCATTAGAATCGGTAAGTTTGGCAATCAAATCAATTATAAGTAGTTATCAGCAAAAACTAAAGAAATAAATATATACAAATGTACATATAATTTCCTTCTAATTACATACTCTAGTGGAATAAAGAACAAAATATGCTTATAGCTTTGGAGGTACTGGCAAATTGTATTAAAGATTTTTCGCACACTGCCCTTAATCATGCCTTTAATCACTTGCTTAAAGAGATACAGGAGGGAAAGTTGTTGCCTGTTTTTATTGGAAAAGCATTTGATTTTTTATTGCTCATTGATAATCATTCACAAAACACTGGAAAAGCAAAAAATAATAATATACAAAATCAGGGATACGAGATAAGTTGGGTTATTGAACTACATCAACACTTAGAAATTGAAATTTTGTCTGGAATTGACGATTTCCCCGAGAATCGGAATACATTTATGTCTCATTTATATGCCTATTCGGAAGTAAATTTACAAACCCGTCTGCGACCCCATCAATCTATAATATCTTTTATACATAAGTACATGGATGAATGTAGCAAGATAAAAGAGAGTGACATGCATTTGGAAAACGAACGACTCTTCAATTCCATGATACTATTAGCCGGTCGATTATCATTACGAGATGGTTGTGTTGCAGCCACAACCTGCTCTTTGTATGCCAACATTTTATATAACTACGATCGCCCACCCATTGTAAATACTATAATTGTTGCTATAACCGATTTATGTAAAAAACATACACAAATTGTTGAACGTATAGTGAGTAGAGTCCTTCGTAAACTTAAGTCGCCGTATGAAGTAAATCGAATGGAAACTTTTAAGTGCTTTGAAAAACTGGTGCTTCAGGATCAACTGAAACTACGAGGCTTCGTCCTTTTAGCCCTATTGGCTGCATTATTGGATGAAAATGAAGATTTAGCAAACAGGGCTAAGGATTTTTTTAACGAATTTATAGCCAAAAAGAATCAAACTCTATTTCAGAAGTGTCTAATAGAATGTCCATTTGTTTTAAATGAATATAAGGTAAGTAGATGTTCTTAAAAACTAATCTGAACAAAACATTGATTAATACTTTCAAATTAATGTTATTATTTTTTATTGAAGAACTTTGATGGCTTAGACAGTTTCTCAGAGGCATTTATAAACTCTCCTTTAAAAGGAGAGCCACAACGGACGTTTCGCCAACAATTGTACAGTCATTTTATGACTGAGATGGATGACATTACTATGATATTATATTTTGGGCAATTGAAACTTATTGCGGGTGAGTTTAAATAAAATTTTTGAATTAACCATAGGTTACAGAAAAAATTTTAAAGTTTTAACACTTAAGAAATCCACCATTCGACATATTGTCATCACTATATTTTAATTTGAAATTTATTAATATTTTTGAAAATCACAAAAGAAAAATAAGCATAGTAGGCTTTGAAACTTATACGAATATAAATATTTGCTTTTTTTTTTGATTTTCAAAAATATTATTATTTGTGAATTCTCAAATAGTTCTTGAAAGTCTGTGCATAAGATAAGATTTTTGTGAATATTCAAAATGTGTGGTTGAATGAAGTCTACTGATGATTTGTTACAGCAACAATGAAATGCATATAGACCAAGCTGAACCACCAGCAAATAAATTTAAAATTTTATAGTTTTACTTACATATCGCTCATTTACTAAAACAACGTTATAACTTTAAAAAATTATTTTGCCCGGAAAAATAAAATTTTTTATCTTTCATTAAGTTGTGTGCAAATTAAAGTCTTGAACAAGACCATTTATAAGACCTTTCAAGACATGAGCGATTTTTCAAATGCTTTACTGCAGCGAAATATTCTAAAGTAAACGTAAAACAAAGGTATTGGCAAGAGAAACAACTGAAACAAATGTCTTACCAACAGTATTGTTTAGCGTTTGTCTTATAATATTTCGCTGTAGTAAAGCATTTGAAAAATCTCTCATGTCTTGAAATGTCTTATAAATGGTCTTGTGCAACACTTTAATTTACACACAACTTAATGGAAGAAAAAAAATTTTATTTTTCTTCTTTCCATATCAAACTTCAACATGTATTTCCATTAAATCCACGAAATACATGGAAGGAAATGGTATTTGCAGAAGTTTAGGAAAACATTTCTTGCAATTCTCATGGACAAAAAAAGTGTATGCTATGTATTATATAAATTTGTAATCGTAAGGGTGTCATATAATTTCTACATAATCTGCTAACTTGGCAATATTTTTACTTTTCTAAAAAAGGAGAGAAAAATTTTTATTTGCTCATTTCTTTTCTTTATAACAAAGTCTTGAGTTTATTAAAGAAAAAAGAATATAGAATACGATCTCTTTTCTCTTCTCTCCTACAAACTTTAGACTTTGCAAAGTAAAGTTTTGTGTGGAAACCCCATCTTTATTTAGGAGAAACGAAATACATAAAACCAACAAACAAAAATTCTTCATACTTATATGCAAACAATATAAAATGAATGAAAAAAGAAATCGGATATATAAAAAGTTATAAAAAAAGTGATTTAATTTGTTACATAAATATCCAAAGGACTTCGAGTTTTATTCAAGTTCACTTGACTCAAAATTCTTTCGAAATTTTGCAAATGAATGTGTGTGTTTAATTTACTTTAGGGCTGCAAAATCATAATCAGAATAAGCTCGTTTTGTATCAGATATTCTATTCCAGAAGCTTGCCAAAGTTACTTCTTCTTTTTCTTTAATGATGTCAAAAATTCTAACTCTCTAAACTGTGAGTCGTTCACACAAAAGAAGAAACAAAAAGTTGTAACAGTAATAGCAAACATTTAAAAAATTCACTATAATTGGAGTTGAAAAATCTGCGTTTTTAGGCCAAAAATCATCAAATCTCGATTTCGTCTTTTTGGAGGGTAAAAATCTGCCAAATCCAGATAAATCTGCATATCTGGAAACCGTGGTCGGGCGTTTCTTTGCACAATTGTGAAGAGACAATTCACACGTATTCTTACCATCGTTGTCAACTTGGTGCGTTTCGCACCATTTTGGGTTTTTTTTGAAATTTTTTGTGCGAAAAATTGGTGCGAGGTGCGCTTTTTTTAATTTTGGTGCGTTTTTAAATTTTTGGTGGCACCAACGCAAATTGAGCACGACAGTGGGTTAAAACTGGAAAATTTTTGTTGTGAAACTCTTACCAACTTCCTGATAGTGTTAATTACCACATTAATAGTAATGATGTTTACAAAACATTACAATTTGAAATGAAATCTTTTTTATGACCCTATGATAAAAATAATGATGAAAATATTAGCTTTATGAATTTGGAATAATTAATTTTTGATCTCTTTTTTAAAAGTCTTTATCAGAATTTATAAAACTATTGTACTAAAATTTATAATTTTTTACAAATTAATGTGTGCGCCCTTAATTACTTGTATAAGTCATATATTTCTTTGGTCGATATATTTAGTATATTACATATGAACAAATCCAAAAATATTAGACATCTATTCACGCGCAAAAAAACAAAAATAAACAAAATGAAAATGGACAATGTAGTTTACGAAATAAAATGTGAAGGCAATAAAAATCAACAGTGCAATAAGATATATATATAGGGACAACAAAGAGAAGACTAGAAACAAGAATAGCTGAACATGCAGCAGATATTGAAAAAGGTAGAGAAAGCACAGCTCTATCACAACATGTAAAAGAGAGTGGGCACAATATATGTTTTAAAAACGTCGACATATTGGATAGGGAGAATAAACATAATAAAAGATACACTCTGGAAAGTTTAAGAATACAGGAACGGATCAATAAAACGATGAACAACAAAGAAGACAAAGACAACATTAAATTGCAATATTCAATTGCAATACAGTCTGATTAATCTGTGATAGAAAAATAAACTGTGATAATTTGTGTTTGTGCCGTGATTATATTTTATTTATACAATTTAATTATATTAATTATATTTCAAATGTGATGTCCAGTTTTAATTTTATTAAATGACAATTTTTTATATTATGTCCGTGATGTCCAGTTTTATCCACATATAAGTTTCACACTAATATGTAAAAAATCATAAACCTTGTAAGTTTAATCTACACATTCATACATACAATCATATTGTAATATAATATTAATGTAAAATTTATTTGTCAGATTTGAATAAAGAAAAGCTCCTGAAGAAGTTGGAAAAAAGCCAACGAAACGTCGAGCAAATGAAGATGTAAAAACAACTACACATCAGAAAGAAAAATTGTTTTATTAAAAAATCTAAAACAAAAAATTGACCAAAGATTAGCCTAGGGAAATCCCCAAGAATACTTAAATCCAAAAATATTTTTTATTTAAAAAAAATTTCTCGTTTACAAAAAAATAATACTATACTTTTTATGCAAAATTATTAATTCAATAAACATTTTAAAATAAAAATAAGAAATTCTAAGCTTGGTGCGTTTTTTTTTGTAAGTGGCGCGCTTTTTTCTCCATTTTGGTGCGTTTTGAAATTTCAAAGTTGACAACACTGATTCTTCTCCCCTTTAATTTAGTCGTCAATGAGACAGCGACGAATGCACATCAGGCGGATGCTTACATATTTTTTTATATTTTTTCAAGAATATTTGTCCAGCAAACATACGTGTTTCATTTCAAATTGGTAATGAAATATGAAAACAAAAAAACGAATTTGCAATGTTTCTGAAAATGAAAATTATTTTCGGTGCCGAAAAATACTCGTATCAATGCTTACTAGATATACCAACGGACGACACAATCACCCGTATTCTAGAATCTAAATGTAAATAATTTTATTAAGATTCAAAGAAAATTTATCTAAACGTCATAAAAAATGCATTAAAACACAGCCACCCACATACTTACATCCCCATGCAAAATTAAATAATACATGAAATTAAAAAAACAAACTAAATCCTTTCAACTAAGCTAATTCAATTTATTGAACTCTCTTCCTTTAAGTATTATGGCCAGTGTTGTTAACTTTTAAATTTCAAAAAGCACTGAAACTATGAAAAAAACGCGTAATTTTAAATTTAATTATTTCATTATATTAAAAAAATTGTTATACATAAATATGTATATAAGATATATAGGGATCAGTTGACCTTGCATTTTGTAGGCATCCGATACACGTTTTAATTCTAATTAATTATTACTAAAATAAAATGATAACTATTGTTTAACTAATACTTTTTGATTACATTTATTATATTCCTTCTTAAAAATTTATAAAAACAAGTGCTCGCTCATCTAAGTTTATCGTGAAAGATATTAACTTAGTGCAGAAATTGGTTCGGGAAAACCAAAACATAATAGAAAATAAAAAAAAGAATGTATTACAGCTAAACACAAAGAATATGCTTAACAACGTACATATGTATGAAATGTATCCAAAATTGTTCCCCACAGGATATTATGTTGTTCACAAAACATCAATACTGATAAAGTTTACAACGAAGCAGCTGTTGTATAAAACTATTTCTTAACCAATGACGTTTGGCGGTTTAACTAATGTTAAACCAAAAGCTGTGAATAAAATATTATTGGTTAAACTATTGCTATTAGCTAACTTAATGACTGTGAATTTGGGCCTAAGAGAATAAAACGCTCTAAATTTAAGAACAAAATTCTTCAATTTAGATTGCAGAGATCTTAATATTTCAATCTTGAAATTTGGTCAGTAAGATTGACGTTCTCAAATTTAACATAAATTCTTAATTTATAGAATGAATTCTTAAAATCAAAAACGTGGTTGTAAACTTCAATAGCGCAGTCTTAAAATCAAGAACGTAATATTAATTTTAAGATTATATCCTTAAATTGTTAAGAATATGATCTTAATTTGAGATTTTTATTAAGAAAAAATCTTGAATTTGATCTTAAAAAATCAACATTTTATTCTTGAATCAAGAATTTTCGCATTTAACAGACTATAAATATTAAAATGATTTGAGTTTTGAGCGTAAAATCTTGATTTTAGCACGTTTTTTCCTCTTAGTGTATAAAAAAGTATATTCACAATTAAATTTTCTCGTTTCAGACCTTTTTTATTATGAAGCGAAGTTATAACAAAGTGTAAGGATATATTGTTACGTTTGTTAGACTTAAATAAAGTCGTAGCTTAAACATTGAAGTGACAAAAGATTGATGGAATGGATGAATGCAGTTTTTTCCATTAAGTTTACATAAACTTATTAGATTTTACTTCTCCCCAAAACTCGACATTGGACTTAAAGTTTCTCCATTCTCCATCCATTGTTATAGTAACTAGACAAAATTATGCTATTAAACTATATTTGGGTACCTACTTGCTTAATGTCTTCTTTACATTAATTATGCTTACAATGTTAATGCAAGCATTTTAGAACCTTATTCGAATTTTTTGAAATGTTCTGCTTTTTGAAGAATAGCCTTCCTCGAAAAAAAATTGATATGGAAATTTATTATGGAATTTTGCGTCTAGTGCCACCGCCACGAAACAAAAAGCACTAAAAATTAATTTAAAAAACACTGAGCACTAACTTAAAAATTTCTCGCGTCGAAAATTTCAAAAAGCACTAGAAACGGTGCGAAAAGCACCGAGTTGACAACGCTGATTATGGCTTTCATACAATAACAAATAAGAGAAAAAAATGTTAGATCAAGAGAAATCCCAGTAAAAAATAGAATCATCCAAAGAGTAATTTTAGAGCGCTCTTTTGCGAGTAATGTATTACTCCATAAAACTCCGGATCTCATTGGATTTTTAACACAGCATGTCCGCAGAAACGTGTACTCCTTTTAAGATCCTTATAGAGTACTCCCTTTGATCTTGAAAATGACGAAAGAGGGAGTATTCGCTTTTTTCTCCTAAAAGAGCATAAAAGGAGTAATCGTTTTTGTCTCCTAAAAAGAGCATAACGGGAGTAAAAATTCATATAACATACAAATTTGGTTATTTTTTCAATTTCAAACTAAACTGAAACTAAATTTTAACATATTTTTAACAATTGGTTACTATACCCGTACCTTTTCGCTTTTTTATATAACACGTCTTTAAAACTAAACTGACTAAATAGAAAAACAAAACGAAAACAACAATTAACAGTTATGTCAAAGAAAAAAAACCAAAAACGAACTGATACATCCCTCATTGATCCATTTGGAGTATTAAGCGAGGCATAAACAACAAAACAAAAAATAAAGTTGCGATAGCTCGCTTATTGCTCTAAATCCTTTGTTGCTCGATTATGGATTAATCCATATATTTTTTACTGGGATACTACAAACACACACAATCTCATGTTTTGTTTCTTGTTTACTTGTAAGCTAATAAATGCGTGTGTAATATGTGTGCATGTAGTAGTAGAAACTTTAAACGCTTATAGCTCCCAAAATACTGAACCGATTTTAATAAAATATATATTCTGCACATCTGTACCGAAAAACTTTTAAAACCATATAAATCTTTTTAAAATCATTGCAGTAGTACCAGCGTAAAATGGATTACAAAAAACATATTTGCCTATTAATTATATAGATAGATTAAGTTTGATACATTTGGTGAATTTACTCCGTTATGCTCCACCAGGCAATCATTCTTTTATTTTATTTTTTTTTCTTGAATGGAAAACATAAGAAATTATTGCCCTATCTTTTTCAATTGGTCGTTTACTTATAAAAAGTTTTATTTTCAATTAATATTTTAACTTAAGATAAAAAATATGTCCAATTATGTATAAATACATAATGCACCATCATCTTTCAAACACTTAGATTTGTGTTTACTAATACATAGACAGTGCCCACCAGATGTCCATATTGATGGGTGAGTTTTTGGTCCCAAAAATATCCATTTTCATTCGCCATTTTATTGCAGTTATGTGTGAAATTTGCGATACTATTTCTTTTAATGCAGTAACAAAGTACTTTTTTTAAACGCATATTGACAGAATTCAATTCTCAGATGCTCAGGCTATCGACTATTTTGATATTGTGTTCATCTGATGCCATCTTTTTTTATATATGTACATATGTAACAACGAAACTAGCAGCGGTACCAACTTAAAACTCTCAAAGTGTTGAGAAAATATTTATTAGCTAGCGCATAATTTTTTAAGATTAAAAAATAAATTATTTTTGGATTGTAGGCCACCACAAATTGCCTTTCAACTTTTCATGAAAAAAATTTCAAATGTAGAATATATTAAAGAGTTTATTTTAGACTTAAAATAACATTAAACATAAATTTGTACGTTTATTATTCTGAAAGTTATAGTTCACAGTCGTTAAGCAGCTCTGGCTCGGGGAACATCTCTCGCGTCATCGTAATTTTTTCTTAAGTGCGGTCAGGCTTGTGAGTGTTGTTTGGCCTTCGAGAGTTTTTCGTCTCGCTCGCACTGGTTGACTGATCTGCCACGGATAACCGTATAATCTTGCGGTTTTTTGTGGAATTTCTTTAACAACCACGTTGCCTACTTCCTATGTGAAGGCATAGGTCGTGTACAGTCAAAAAAATACTGTTAATACCATCTTGGGCATATGGTCTACGTTACTCCGCCCATATTTGTGCAACACCATATTATGCAAATTTACTTTGCATTAATATGTTTAATAAATAAATAAGTTATAGTTGACTTGGTTTCGTTAAATTTTTATAACATAATTTCTTGCCGAACAAAATAAAACTTATGTCTTCCCAGCCTTTCTTACAAACGCTTTATATTAAGAATTTCATTGAAATCGGAGAGGGTCAATCTAAATTGTTTTCGATTTAAGCTCTATTGTAATAATTCCCAAAAAAACTCACAAGTATTATTTTTCATTAATTGTTTATTTATGCATGTACATATATTTATTTATTACTTTAGAGAAATCTAAGAATGATCCCTTAATTAAAACTGCGGAAGGAATTGCACTCATAAAGGACGTTTTATTCATACTTAAAAAAGTTTGTCAACTAACAAAAGAACAAAAATGTAATACTGAAAACAGCGAAGCGGAAAAAAAACAAGATGATGCTTTGGCGGAAATTAATGAACTAACAGAAGCCGCAAACGACGCAAACAACAAAAATGCAGCAAATAAAACCGTTTCCGGTCCAGGTGTTGGAAGAGGCAAACGGAAACGAGAAATCACAATGCCAGAAGCTGTAAGTAAAACAAATATCTAAGTATGTATAGATACATATGTATGTATGTATGTATGTACATATATGTACATAATTCATACGTTATCTGCTGATATTACATATCATTACCTTAATATAGAAAGGATCTAACTATTTATTTTTTAATTTGAAATTTTAAAATTTTTCGATACAGTGTGATAGCGACCTATTGCTGCACCATTTTTATTTGTTTAGTAATATTTTACTAGTTGTTATGAAATTGCATACGACATTTGAGGAGGTGTCACAGAGCTCAAGTCTGGAGCGAAGCACCAAAGTGGGCAACCTTGAGTTAACGAAAAATTTAAATCGATACCAAGCTCATGTTTCTGATCAGATAAAAAAGATTTTTTGCAAGTGGATTTTTTTTCTATCTAACAGATAAAACAAGTCTGCTACATTTATGGATTTTCGTTTACAGTTTAGAAAATATTCGAGAAAAAACATTAAAATTTTGGCTTTTTTACCACTGTTCTCCTAATGGAAAAGTCAAATCTTGTTAGATTTAAAAAATTAAACTCATTATGCATAAGGGACAAAATCTATAACATTAAAATTTGGTATCAAAATCACAATTAATTAAAAAGCTATACGCAATTTAAACTAAAATTTTTAAAGCAGTATGTTTTTGCCGTTTTTTAAGAAAAAAGTGGATTAATTATTTCGTTTTATAAAAGAAGTTTGCCAATCAATATCTTCGGCTGATAAGTCTCTTTTAGCTAGAAAATGTATAAAATGATGCAATCAATACACAGCAAGTAATAACCAATATAATTTGCTTTTGAGTTCCCGGCAATTCCCAAATAAATTACAAAATCCTAAAAATGGGACTTTTCAGTATTTTTTTCGCTGGACGCAGATTTGATTTTTGGACATATTTCCCCCAGCTATAAGTCTAGTTTAATTTTTTCCCCTTCTTTAGAAACTCACATTAATTAATAAAAAAAATATTTCATTCAATAAGAACTGAAATTACTGAACTTAAGCCCGATTAAGAAATTATTTCTGATTAAAATTCACTATAGTTCAACTAAAATTTAAAAAAATTCTCATTTTTAGAAATATTTAAAAACAAATCTTGTCTTAAGTTGACATAATAATTTTTTTGTTTGATATCGATGATGGAGAGAATTTTTTTAAACTTTTATATCTGAAGTTGAAGAATGCTCTCTTGAAGTGAAGAAAATTACTTACTTTAACCTTTTTAATATTAATTGTACAAGAAATTTGTTTTGCTTGTTTTAAGTTTGCAACTAGAATATCGATTATTATTTGAATTGATATATTCAAATATTCGTTTCGTCTTAATTTGGCGAGTACGAATACGAATATCTAAAAACGGCCGAAAATTCGGAAATGTGAAACGAATATATAGAATAACGTTTTTTTTCAACTAGTACTTATTTCGTGAATGGTAACACTTAGCTCATGTCTGATTTGACAGATAATTAGTTTTATCCTTCCGCTGAGCGAGCCAACTGACCATCCAATGCGTTTTCGATTTTGCCAAAAAAAAAATCATCTTTTCAGATGAAACTCATTTTGATCTTGGCAGGTGAGTAAATAAGTCTCATTTGGGGCACAGAAAACCCGCACGCATACATTGAAAAGCCGACGCATCCAAAACGAGCCACTGTTTGGTGCGGATTTTGGTCAAGAGGCATAATTTCGAAAATGAGCAAGGAGTGGCCGTTACAGTCAATGGCGACCGTTTTTGGGCCATGTTGAACGAATTTTTGTTCACAAAAATTGAAGAGGAGGATATTGGCAACATTTGGTTTCAACAGGACGGCTCTACGTGCCACACAGCCGAAGCTTCAGTAGTTTTATTTTTATAGCATTTTCAAAAAAAAAATTATCTGGCGGACCCTTTATATGCAAAGGGTATGTAGCGGTAATACTGATACCGAAATTTAAAAAATAGTTATACCGTTATTAATACCAATACCACCGTTAGTTTTTTCGGTTTCCAACCTTGCATTTTTTTCTCTTGACTGAATTTTTTTTGCGTCAAGTATTATAAATACAGGATATACATATACATGTACTTATGTTAAATTTTACATAACGCTACAGGTACACGACAACGATTTGCTTTCAATTTTTGCACACATTCTGGTTGCGGAAATACAGTTAAATTGAAAGCAGTGGTATAGACTGCACACAATTTTTTTTAAGATTGCGTCGTTACTAGGGATGCCAATCGAGATCGATTTTTGGAAATCCCGGGATTTTCGGGATCCCAGGATTTTTCGAGATTTTTGAGATTTCGGGATCTACAAATTTTTGGTAATAAAAACTATTTTTTTTAATAAATATTACTTTAATAACAAATTTTATGCATTTTAAAAGGTTTTATGTTGATAATATATCATTACACAATTGTCTTTAAAGTTAACAATTTTCTAATACGAATATGAAATAAAAATTAAAAGAATTTCTCCCATCTATTTTTAAGTTGATTAATCACATTTTACGTTAGAGAATTTATACTGAAACTAAATATGAAATTTTTTTTATGTTTTCAATATATGTAAATTTTTTCTATTATCTTAACCAAAATGAACATACTTACATATCTAGGCACTTTTGAAAAATGAAACGCATTATTCGGTAAATATTTCTTACGTTTACGTCAACCCGACAACAAAAAGTTGGCACTTGCCTTGTATTGTATTCTACTTCAATTGTAAGGAGCTGTCAATAGTACCTAATTGTTACCGACAAGTAGATAATTGCTCATTTTTTGTTTAGCATTGAGCAGTCGACATACACTGCAATTATGAATAAACTGCCGCAGGAAATTTTTATATTTTCCAATTAGCTTTTTTATTTTTCATTTTATTATTTTGTTTTCCATATTATTTGCTACTGTTTGAAATTATTCCCCGGGAAAATTTTCTCGTGGAATTTTGTTTATAATTGATCTCATAATATAGAATAAGACGGAATAAATTTGTCAAACTTATGAATTTTCCAAATGTTATTCCCCTTCCAAAGCTCATATGCTTTTTTTGTTTTCGATTTCAGGATTTCCCGTTTGGCATCCCTAGTCGTTACATATCATTGTACTTATTATTTTTATTCACAAACATACTTATTTATTTTAATTTTATTACTGCTTTTAGCCATGATTTAGCAATATTATTTGTAATAAAAGAACACAAAAACTATGCTGGCAGAGTATTTGAAAACAAAAACTAAAAATACGCTCATTAAAATTGCTATTACCTCTTTTTTACCTGTAAATTTGAATACACAAGTGAAATGCAAATTTGAAAGCAAAGTGTGAGTGTATTGAAACTTTGAAGGACAAAACTTGATCATGTAACCCTCAATTAAGTATATGAATCAAAAAACATGTAACAAAACAAAATTAAATTTCTTTTTATAAAATTTTAAAATGCTTAAATACTTGCAATGTGCGCAGCTATTCTTGACAAACTGTATATATGTACGTACATACATATGTAAATATATATGTAATATTCATGTTTATAATAAGTACGGATGTACAAATTATCGCCCAAGTGTAAATCGCCCGAAATTTCGAGTTATGACTGTTTATAAGTGTATTCTAGAAGATTTCGTACAAGTTCGGACTAATGAGAATAAAAAGAAAATTACTCTATGAAAATGCAAACGAAGAAAGCCATAATTACACATCTTGAAATAATAATGTTGCTTACTTTTTAAATTAAATTGAATTTAATTGATTTTTAGTAGTAAATGAAAATAAGTTCCAAATAAATTCAGTGAAGTGCGACTTTGACCCGCGCACGAAGGGTTCCGTACGGGCACGAGATATGTAATTCAATACAAACAAAATAAACTATAGTTTTGGCATTTTTTTCGTTTTATGTTTTTTTCGGTTTTAAGCGTTTTTTTTTTGCACTTTTTTTCACGTTTTGGCGATTTTTTTTGGTTTTTGAAGTTTTTTTTAATTTTGGCAATTTTTATTATTTTGGCGTGTTTTTATTTTGGCGATTTTTTTATTTTGGCGATTTTTTTAATTTTGGCGTTTTTTTCATATAGGTGATTTTTTTTTGGTTTTGGCGATTTTTTTAGTTTTGGCACTTTTTTTCGTTTTGAGAATTTTTTTCGGTTTTTGGCGTTTATTTTAAATTTTGGCGATTTTTTTCATTTTGGCGATTTTTTTTAAATTTGGCGATTTTTTTCATTTCGGCGATTTTTTTTCACATAAACAATTATTTTGGTTTTGGCGCATTTTTCGCGTTTTTGGCGATTTATTTCGGTTTTTGGCGTTTTTTCATATTGGCGATTTTTTTCATTTAAACGATTTTTTCGAATTTGGCGATTTATTTTAGTGCTAGAATTTTTTTTTAATTTTGTCGATCTTTTTCGATTTGGCGATTTTTTTTAAATTTTTAGCGATTTTTTTCGGTTTGGCGACTATATAATTTTCGGTTTTTTTAGTTTTACCGTTTTTGAAAATTTTAAGAGTTTACCTCTTACGGTCTCCAAGATATAGCAAGTTGTCAAAATAACATAGTCAAAATTGCATTAACTGATGGACCACCCTTTAATTTAAATTTTTTAATATTTTAATGTTTATTGTTGTAGTCTATATAAAAATACACTAATTTTACAAATTTCAAGTGTCAATATACACATGGTCATACAATCGTATGTATATTACATGAGATTTTAACATTTTTCGTCGCTCAATTTGGAGCACCCTTTAATTTCTAATTCTCATGTATTTGTTGTTGCAGTGCTAAGGTTCTACATACTCTGTCCAAATTTCAGGTTCGTAGCTCTTACGGTTCCTGAGAAAATATCGTGTGACTGACGAACAGGCAGACAGCGTAGCGAAAACAATAGGGTTCATTTTTTCACCTTTGGTGTACGGAACCCTAAAAAGTAAAAGATAACCCAGTAAAAATAGACACTCCAAAAAAGTCATGAAAATGTAGAGTTTGCGATGCGGAAGTAGTGAAAATTTCGATCCGATCTAATGATTTTTACATAGGGTTGTCATTGCAAGAAGTTCTCTTTTTCGATGCCTGGTCACTGAATTGGAAGCGATATTAAGAAAAATTCCCTTTTTTGTGTTCTTTGATAATATTTTCATCTAGGAAAAATGGTAAATAGTTACCTATCTTAACAATTCGTTTCTTTTTATACTAATTTAAGCCCGAAATAGTGTTTTCATGTAAATTTAATCAAATAAATTTTAAATTTTAGACTAAAAATAGTTCATAAATTTCTTTAAAAAAATAATTTTTTTTTTTAAATTCTGGTGAGTATTTTCTAACACTATGGAGGAGTTACAAGGTTTTGTGTGATAAAATAAGCTTCTACATGGTTTTTTGCTCACTCTCGGCAAATTAAAAATATCGATTTTTTGGAAGCAATGAAAATGTAGTTCCACTAGAATGACTTCCATTTTTTTCACTGGGAAGTGAATTATTTAAAAAAAGCATAAAAAGCGTTTTTTTAATGAAATAAATAGAGAAATATTTATTTTGCACAAATGTACTTACAACTTTAACTTTGTTTAAGAGCCTTACATTATGATTATTAATAAATTTTTATATAAAAACTTTTTTGCTTTATTTGCAAATTTTCTGATTAATTTGTCAGTTTCATATGTAAACAAAACATTGCTGATTATTTAATTCTTGTCCGCTCTCATGATTGCACAAAAATTGTTATCTGGAACGCTTTTGGGTAACTTTGTACAAGTTTGAACTGTTTCGTTATGCATCTGGAACATATCTTATGATTAAACCCCATTATTACATTAGTTAAAATAAAATTTTGTCGGAAGTGTAAATATTACAACAAGGATAACTTTTAATACGACCAATAAAATCCTACTTTTAACTAACTTTAAGTTGTAATAATGGCCCTGTGCGATATATTTCTACACCTTAATTTAAAAAAAAAATATAAAAGCTTTATAAGGATCTTACAAATAATTTTTTTATGGAAATCTGTTATATACATATGTATGTATATATATCCGTACCTTAGTATATAAAAGCACTAACTCCCTGTTTGTGTAAGACGCTTGAGTTAGAAATCTTGGCGTTTCTGTAATATATTGTTACGTAAAAAGATTCCTACAGGGTTAATGGAAAGAACTATCTAGAAGTATTTAACTAAAGCAACAAACGTACACACATATTCGCGTGCAAACACGTGTTAATCTTAAGATTCGCATATTTACACACACACATACATGACAATTCAAACGAAAGGCAAGAGGTAAACAACCACCACCACCACCACGCATGATGTACACACGTATGCATATACACATGTATGTACATAGTTACCACATGAACTTAATTGGGCACTTAGTAAACAACATTTAAGATGATAATTATCGTCTGGACTATGCTTGAAACTTCTAGTGGTGTTGCTGCACAGTATAAAAAGCGCAACGCAACCATTGGCAAGTCAGTTGTGAATAAGTCAGTTGTGAAGAAGTTACAGTTGTGAACGAAGAAGTTGCGTACAAGTCAATTGCGAGTAAACAAGACAGTTGATAATTAAGTTGTGAGTGAGCAATAGTCTGCGATACAGTAGTGAGTTGATAGTTAAGAGCAGTGTGAGCTTTATAATACGTGGGTTGATAATTGAAGAAACTATAGAACAGGCTATAGTGACAGCAAAGTCTGTCGTGGAATTGAGATATTGTGGAGTCTATCGTGTCGACTGGTAAAGGGAACAGTGCAGCGAATAGACGTGTGTAAAGGTGTAAGTAAAGCCAGCAGTTGTTATTGGTGTTTCAAACGTGAGTGTCGGCAGAGTGGGTCTCGTGTGTGACGAGCGGCAGACAAATAGATTAGTGTATCAACTGTGACTGTCGGCAGAGTGATTCTCGTAAGTGACGAGCAGCAGACACAGAGGTGTCACGTGAATACTTGCGCAGCCAGCTAAGATACGTGCGTAAACTACAGCGAGGAAGGCGTAGTGGTAACCAGTTGTGAATATTTGTGTATAATTCAGTATTTTAAGCTGTATTAGTTATTTAAGCTCTTGATTAAGTTAGTTTTAAGTGTATTTGTAAATAAAACTTGTACCATTCTTAACCCTAATTATTACACTGAGTCTTATATTCATTTGCAAATCTTCGGGTCCACGGAAAAGCGTTTTTAAAAAGATAAAAACGTAACAATATTAAAGAAAAGTTGTACAAGTTTCCTTTAATCTATTACAAAAACTCCAAGATTTCTAACTCAAACGTCTTACACAAGCAGGAGGTAAGTCATAGCACAATAATTTTTCTGTAAATTAAGTATTTTGAGCTTTGTATAAAAACTTTGCATAAAGTCAATTAATTTTGGCTGGAAGTGAACACACGAGTAGCACGTTTTCATCTTGCCTATTTCCATGAAGCATTTAAAAAAAAATCTCAAGAGAAAGCAATAAAATGAACATTAAATATTTATTATCCCATTGCAGCTAACGACTTTAGAAAAATCTTTAATATTTATACCAACCATTTACAAAAATATTCAGACGATTGATGGCAGCATAGAAAAATCGTTCGATGATTTATGCAAAGCCTTATCTAAACGTTTTCCAAATCTGGTGGACTACGCTCAGCCTGCTGATTTTTGGGATAAATATCGAACCTCCAAATTAGCGAATAATTCAAAAAGTAAAAAACAAACCAAACGAAAACATTTCACTAAAGAGAAACGCCAATCTAAAAAAGACACAGATGATGAAGTTGATGATGATGATGATGATGATGATAATGAAAACGACGAAGATTTTGAAAACAACGACGAATTGCATTCAGAGCATAAGAAAAAACGGAATGATAAAACCTTCAGTGAAGAAACACTTTTAAGCGAGAATGATGATGAAGAGGACGAGCCATTAATGAAACATCGTAAGAAGAAAGATATTACATATACGGAACCATCAATTGATTATATATTTAAGCCCAATATTTAACAATCAAGTAAGCATAAATTTATCTCTGTAAAGTAAATCATGTAAACAAATTTTTACAAAACTTGATTTTAGTTTTTATTTAAATTTGGAAATCTTATACGCCAACTAATTAAAACTACGAGTGTTGACGTTTGTCAAATTTTTGACATTTATAAATGTGTAAATTTAGGAACAATATATTATTGATACTATAGTTTAAAGCATTTTTATCTAAGTATATGAAAGAGTAAAGTTACTGATTGGCTGATATATCATCGCTCAGCCCAAAAGAGTAAAGCTGAAGAGTTGATTTTTTTGTGTTACCCTTCCGATGTGTATATCCACTATATAATAATTTGAAACTCGCAATCGAAGGGGGTGAAAAGGGGACAAAAAGGGGTAAACTATGTAATCTTATTTTGGGAAAAGTACAACAAATACACTACGCGTTTTCTGTAGTTTTTGTTTTTATCAGGCATGTTCTGAAATCACGGTGATTTCAAATAACTAACGATTTTGAAATCACGCAAGTGATTTTTGGGTGTTCTGAAAACCACGAGATTTTTAGTTTTTAGTAGTGATTTTCATTTTGCTAAATAACTAGCTAAAAGCTTTTTATATTAAATATTAACCAATCGAATTTTATAATTATAATTATTATCGAACAAATTAGATCAAGTTTTATTCTTAATGATTGATTTAGTTGAATAAATTAGGCAAATGCTACACGACTTTAAAACTTTGTTGCTCTGGCAACCCCAAATGCCTTTTTGATAAACAATATCAGCTGACTACTGAAAAGGAAAAGTAAATCACGAAGAATGTTAAAAAGTCCTCAAAAATATAGCATTTTCATAAATTTGTAAATTTTAGTGTTCTTTTTACACAAAAGATTAATTTTATTACAAAAACAAATAAAGAACAAATAATATTAAGTGTATATAATTGTTTTATTACCGAATTAAAAGTAAAATGCTTCAAATGAGTTGATATTGTCAGGAAGTTGGGTTACCGTTTTCAAATCACGAGATCTCTAACATTTTTGTGTGCAGAACACCTTTTCAGTGTAATCCAAATTTGCTTTTTCTTGGACTTGTCTTTGTTATCTCATTTTATAAGAGCGACTTTTACAAGAACAAGAAAGCAACTGAATTGGAAAAGACAATATTTAACTAAATTTATATAAGGGGAGCCACCAAAGTAAAAACTAATTACATACATTGAATGCATGTACATACATATGTTTTTTATTGATATTAAAGAAAACATTTTTCTTTCTTTAGAGTTGACGTTTTAGATATTTTGGTTTGGTTGACGTTTTAGAGTAGATAATGTCAATGAAATAGAGTTGACGTTTTGGGATGTTAACGAAATGGCGTGTTGACGTAATCCCGAGCGCAGTGTATATTTAATTCAATTTTACTAGATCTTACGATTCACAGAACAACTTTTTGATTTGTTTTTGAAATTTCACGATTCAGAATCATCGCGTGTATATCTAGAACGAAAACAAAATTTGTTGTCAATATTTTATGATATGATTAAGTAGGCTAAAGTTCCTATACAGTGTTGCCAAAACGGCGGTTTACCCGCTTTATATGACTGTATTTTGTTGTCATTAGCGGTAAGTCCATTTAAAAAACCACCAGCGAGAATTTTAGCGAAAGAATTTCTTAGTTGACGGATTTTCAGCGTTTTTCTGAAACTTACCTATAAAGAAAGATATTGAATCAAAATAAAGTATTTGAACGCAGCTATGCAACACGTACCCTGGTATTTATGTTGAGTGTTTTTTTTATATAAACACGTACAGCGAAAAGAAACTAACGTCACTTTTTTTGCAAATAAAAAATTTACATATTGTGGTCGTGTACAATGTGAAACTTTAAGGGGTTAAAAATAAAAACACATATGTATATACCTATACATATGAGTATAAAAGTGAACAATGCTCGGTTTTAGTGAATAAAATTTAATTCGAGATCAAATTAATTTGCAAACCAATTTAATCATTATTTTCGTTAAAAGAATAGTAAACAAATCTTTAGACAAACGAAAAACAAACCGAAAACTGGGTGATTGGACCAGTGAGTATGAGGAAAACATAATATCAACCAAAATCTCTCAAAACTCCAGAGCTTCAAAAACTATTTCAATCACTTAGAAGAGAAGTAGTTAAAAACATCAGAGAGGCAAAATACTTATACTACCAAAGAAAATTTTCCTCAGCGATTGATGGCAAGTCAAAATGGAGAGAAATACGAAAAATCGGGATTGGACAGAAAAAATGCTATTCACATGATATAGACGCTGATATTAACTATTTAAATCATCAGTTCGTAAACATCAGTATCCCTCAACCGACACACAACATATATGATGATCTGTGCTCAGTTCCAGTTGAAAACACTTTTAGTTTTCGATGCGTAAGCCAATGCGAAGTCATGGTCAGTTTCTTTTCAATTAAGTCAAAGGCTATGGGTGTCGATGGAGTGAATCCCACTTTTTTAGGAGTTATTTTGCCCAAACTTCTGCCATTTATCACCCATTTATTTAACACGATACTCACAAAATCGGTATTTCCTGATGTGTGGAAATTCTCCAAAGTGATACCCATCCCTAAACAAAATAATGATTATAGGCCTATTGCTATTCTACCCTTCTTATCCAAAGTCATAGAAAATTTAATGAGCAAACTAATGAATAAGTATCTCAAAGAACGGAATCTGTTATCTGATTTACAATCCGGCTTTGTGTTGGGGAGAAGCTGTATCACAGCTCTGACGGACGTGATCGAAAACCTGAGAGCAGATCTGGACAAGAGTATGGTGTCATTTTTAGTACTACTTGATCATAGCAAGGCGTTTGACACAGTCGACCATACAATTTTAATGAAGAAACTAGAGAAACTATTTAATTTTTCACCAACAGCACTAAAATTTTTAAAAAGCTATCTTACTGGACGAACTCAAGCAGTTGAATTAAACGGCAAATATTCAGAAGTCCTAAATATAAATAGAGGTGTTCCACAGGGATCAATAATCGGGCCACTATTATTCTGTCTGTACATTAATGATTTGCCTGATGAGATAGAACACTGTAAACTTCAAATGTATGCTGATGATGTGCAGTTTTATAGTAGTTGTAAGACAAATGATATCCATTCATGTGTTGAAAACATAAATAGCGATCTTGCTAGGATTAACAAATGGGCTGTGAACAATGGACTATGTATCAATCCATCGAAATCTAAGTGTATTTTTTTTAACAATAATAACAGAAGTCTTAATGGTGAGATCCAGATAAAAATAAACAATAGTCCTATTGAGTATGTAAGTTTCTGCAAAAACCTTGGTGTAGTTTTCAATAATAAGCTATCCTGGTCTAACCATATAGCGACAGTAGTTGGTCGTATATATGGTATGCTTAGAAATCTTTGGGTCGTTAAGTATTCAACGCCTCGTGACATTAGAATACTCCTTGCGAAAACATACCTTCTACCTGTACTCCTATATGGCTGTGAAATATACGCAAACTGTTCCAGTAGTGACTTTCACAAGCTTAAAGTTGCTTACAATAACATAGCAAGATACATTTACGACAAAGGACGTCGTGATTCAATTTCGCGCTTCTCGTATCAAATAAACCGAATGGAGTTTAATAATCTTCTAAAGTTTAAGTGCCTAATCTTCCTACATAGAATAATTATTACTCAACAGCCAAATTATCTTTTTAAGGTTTTAAGATTTGGAAGATCTGTGCGAGGAAAACGATTAATGCAGCAAAAATATAAAAGTGCGTTCTCGCAGCGGCAGTTTTTCATATACAGCACTACTCTTTGGAACCAGCTACCAAATCAGATTCAAACCATTAACAACGCAAATAGGTTTAGAAATGAGCTCCTAAAATATTTCGGTTAACCCTAATGTGAAGTTTTTTATTTTGTGAAGTTTGTTATTTTGTAATTTCCTCCTCACGTTTATTTGTTAACCGTATAAATAATTTCTTATATTTATTATTTTCTTATTATTTTTTAATACCTTGCTTTTCTACTTTCTTCTTTTTCCTTAGTATACTTTCATCTCGTTTTTTTTGTAATTTTATAATTTTTATTATTTTTGTTTGTATCAATAGAACGTATGTTTATTTCATTTAACTATTGATTTTTATGTATGTATTCGAAATATGAACTCTTAATTATGTACTTTCTCACTAGCACTTTAATTTATAAGATGCCAATCTTGTTGTGCCAGGCTTATTAAATAAATAAATACAAATACAAATACATTAACCTTTTTAGAATAATTTGTTTCTGATTAGAGAATTTTTAATTGAAATTTTCCTTCGAAATTAAACTTCAAGCCAATGTGAATTGAGCCGCTGAGTTTATTTTATCAACCATAATTTTTAATTTCTGATAGTCAGAAAATCAGGAAATTTTAACAATATTTTACAATACTTCAAGCAAAACGGCAAGATATTATTATTATTATAAGGGTCTATCGCAGAAAATGTTGGAAAGATACTATCAGCTTAAACATTAATATTATAAGATGGAATAGTCCCTTGGATTCTATTTTTTTCTGGTACGATGTTCGTGTATGGAAACTGCAGGAAATAAAATACTACTTAAAGAGCAGGCTGAGTTTTGCTTACAATTATTGGGGAAATATGAGATTCCAACATACATACATATATCTTAAACTTTATCTTATTATTTTTTTCACCAATAAACCATAAAAAGATATATGTTGGTTATAAAAAATTCAGCGGTTATATTAGCGATTATTTTTATTCAGCTGGCGGTTTTTAGCGGGTTTTCAGGGGCTATATGGTGGGAAATACCTACAACATTTTGGCAACACTGTTCCTATACCTATGTAGTCCAAATTGCATGTGATAATTTTTAAGGAACAAGTAAAACCAAAGTTAATTGTAAATACTCTAGCAAACACTAGCAGAACGGAAAAACAACTCTTTCAGAAGGTTCTTTGTGTTTGGTCCACTGTGTGTGGTGTAAGTTGATGTTGTAGTGTACCTCAATTACTGTAAATCACTGTAGCATAGTTTAATTGAATTGCAACACAGTTCATTGTAATAATTAACAAAACGCTTACATTATAAAATTTAAATGACACACTTTTATTTTTATTAATAATTTGTGTTATTATAGCAAAATTAAAGACATAAAGAAACACAAAAATTGAAGAATGTAAAATAGTATATAAGCAGAGCAAAATGCTAAATAAAACAGACTTTGATTCAAGAACGCAATTCGGCAACAACTTGCCTAGTTTTTTTTATCGAAATCTCAACCTTTTTGGCAGTTCCTTTGAACGCCTATTTATAAGCTGGACCCCCTGTACAGCTGGATAAAAACAATAATTGGGCTATAGGGCTTTACATTCACAACACACTACCAAACATACAATATTAACTTTACATGGCGATCCTGCGACCACGATCCTGTGGACAAAAACCTAAGACTGCAACCATGATCCCGAGACCAAAATCATGTGGACCAAAAAGAACATTGTGACAAAATTAAAATGCTTCAACAGACTAATAAAAAGAAGAACAATCAAATTTTATGCTGGCCTTAATACATACTTTAATTAAAAAGAGTTTACTGTAACCTGCGACTATAAACAAAATTTTGAAACACCTTCTCAACACAAAGCAACAACATGTCAAATATAAGATACGTACAAAAACTTTGCAATATCTTTGCAACACAAAACAACATATTTTCAAAAAATGCAGAATTTCGCATTCGAAATAATTTTTTGAAGTTACCAACAAAATCAAACTTTCTAGACCGGAAAAGTACTTCAGTAAAGTCAGCATACCAATTAAAATACAAATATTGTGTAAATGACAAAAAATTTTTTTACCAACTATTATTAAATTTTATACATACTTATTAAACTTCAATTATTAGAATATAGTATTATTTTTTTAATAAAAACATTTTAACTCTTATAATTATGATTCATTAACTTAAAACATTAATATGACAAAAAAATATTCTTATGTTTATCTAGAAATTTTAAGCACAAAAAAATAATTCATACTTAGTAACTATAATATATTAAATTACAAAACATAAACAATGACGAAAGTTTCAAAAAAAAACGTTTTAATTGTCACAGAAATATTAATTACGACTATGCAAAAATGTAATTGACAAACAAAGTACATTCACTCATATCATATACATGTTTTATAGGAAAATAATAATGAAAAGTAATTCTTAATTTAAAAATCAAATCATGACCTGGGACAACACTACAGTCTAAAAAAAAAAAACTTTTTAATTGTCACAGAAATATTAATGACGACTATGCAAAAATGTAAATGACAAACAAAGTACATTCACTCATATCATATACATGTTTTATAGGAAAATAATAATGAAAAGTAATTCTTAATTTAAAAATCAAATCATGACCTGGGACAACACTACAGTCTAAAAAAAACTACAGACTACGACATACACGTATAGAAATAATTAATAAATACTGACGAAATAATAGAACCATCAATTAGCAATCTAAACGACAGATTTTTCAACGACAAATTTCCAATAATCAGATTTAGAATTTTCAACTGTCTACAAATTTAGACATATTAAAGAGAATTATTAGTAAATACAAGGGCAATTAAAAATAAAAATAATGAGGCAAATATAAAAGAAAATAATGAGGCAACTAACAATAATATAAACGAAAACAATACGCGCGCAACAGAAAGAAATATGGAAAAATATGATTCTCAGAAGTCTGATCAACTTCAAATATGGGAATGCATATCCATTAATGACGTCAAAAATATGAAGAAATTACAATTTAATAAAATTGAAAATATAAAAGAGGCCGACATAAATATTGAAAATAACATTGTGCACATTGGACGTAATGATAATTCATCGAAACCAGATTCGAATATGAAGAAATTGCGTACCAAAAATATGAATATAGGATGTAATGATAATTCATCGAATCCAGATTCGATTATGAAGAAGTTACATACCCAAAATATGAATGAAAGAATTAATAAGCTAGCAAGATTCAGCGATAACTCAGCGAAACTAGATTCGATTCTGAGGAAACTGATATCTAAAATTAATAAAGGAAATACAAGAGAATTAGCGCAATCAAATAAGAATGAAATATTTAAAGTATATAAAAAAAATAATAAATAAGTAAAAGAAGCATATGCCATTATATAAGATAGGTAATAAACGTTCTTAACTAAAAATACTGATATAAAATGCCCCAACAAAGATAACTTTTGACATATTTCAATACAAACTAACGGACGAAAGTTACATGTAGACACAGGCCATTCGCCATATGAATTATTATATGAAAAACTGCCATCCATCATTTTAGACAACAACAAGATATTTAATAATTATGATGACTACGTACAACAACCATGACTCATGTTACAATTTGCACTGAACAGAGATAATGAACTAACTATATATAAACAATTATTATTGCAATAAATTAAATATTACTGCTATATCAAGGCTTAGTATTAGTTAAGGTAGAAAATAAATAAAAAAGATAATGTTCATATAAGAGTATAAAATAATATAATTTAACAATAAAAGAAGTTCATAATAACAATTTAAAACCATATAAATCTTTCTAAACTAAAACTCCAAAAAAAAATCGGTAACATTATAAGAATATATTTAATATTTAAGAAATTTTTAACATAAAAAAAAATTATATTTCATGATAATATTTTTAAATTGCATTGATAATTATAAAAAAATTATTTACATAATTTTTCTCTTAAGGGTGAGGGTGTAGTGTACCTCAATTACTGTAAATCACTGTAGCATAGTTTAATTGAATTGCAACACAGTTCATTGTAATAATTAACAAAACGCTTACATTATAAAATTTAAATGACACACTTTTATTTTTATTAATAATTTGTGTTATTATAGCAAAATTAAAGACATAAAGAAACACAAAAATTGAAGAATGTAAAATAGTATATAAGCAGAGCAAAATGCTAAATAAAACAGACTTTGATTCAAGAACGCAATTCGGCAACAACTTGCCTAGTTTTTTTTATCGAAATCTCAACCTTTTTGGCAGTTCCTTTGAACGCCTATTTATAAGCTGGACCCCCTGTACAGCTGGATAAATACAATAATTGGGCTATAGGGCTTTACATCCACAACACACTACCAAACATACAATATTAACTTTACATGGCGATCCTTCTATTTTAACATTACATGGCGATCCTTCCATTTTAACATTACATGGCGATCCTGTCATCCTACACATTCTTTCATCCTTTACATGGCGATCCTGCACATTCTTTCATCCTTTACAATGTAGATTTTTTTTCACTTTAAATACTTTAGTTTTCAATGCAAACGGAATATGTGACTTATTTGGATTCATCGTATTACAATTTGTTGAAAGTTTTTTTGTAATTAATGTGTGTTTCCACAATACAAGCAAGCGCCTTGTCTACAAAAAATATATAATAAACACTCGAATTTTTGAGTGCTCTAAAGTCCTGCACAAGACCATATACAAGAACTTTTAAGACATGAGGGATTTTTAAAATGCTTTACTACAGCGAAATCTTCTAAAACAAACGCTAAACAACACTGTTGGCAAGAGATTTGTTTCAGTTATTGTATGTGTATATGTAAAGAAGAAAGTACTTTGTGAAGGAAGAAATTAGGATGCTTGCCTCTTTCTACGCTTGGGGCGTATACAAACGTTATGCATGTACATACATACACACTAGGGTTGGGCTCAAAAAGAACGAACTAGTTCAATTGAACTATTCCCATAAGTAAACGATGTGAACTAGTTCAGACTAGTTGTTCCTTTTTGGTCTTTGTTGTTATTTTAGTCTTTCTTGTTCTTTTGGTCTTTATTATTCTCTTGGTACTTTTTGATATCTTGGTCTTGTTCGTTTTTTGTTCGTTCGTTAATTTTTGGTCTTTATTTTTTTTGTTTATATTATTCTCCATTCCTGACCAATGCACATGCAAAAGATTTCAAGTAAAATATTATAGTTTCTCGTTTGCATACTGTTAAAAATACACAAATGTAGTGTGCCTATTAAATTTTTAGCACATTAATCAAAACAAACAAAAGAAAATGTATACCTACTTAGTGAAATATACAAGTGAGTTTTACAAAATTAATATACATATGTATTTCTATACTTGTAGTATTGAACTAAAAAACAGATTGTGACAAAGAATATTAGAATTAAAAAAGTGATTATAATTTGTTTTAAACTTCATTTCATTTCATTTTAAAAATTTCAAAAATATTAATTTTTACCTTTTACTTACTAAAAGCATACAACAAATAAGACTACAAAGCACAAATGAAAATACGTCTAAGCAAAGAAAATTTTTACTCAATTAAAAGAAATAATTGTTGTGTCGAATATAAATCAGTATTAAAAAAGTGATTAAAATTTGTTTTCAAATGATCAAACTTCATTCTAAGCATTTCCAATCAAAAATTATTAATTAAATAAGGTCGTTAAGAATGAAATGAAATTACTTTAGAATATTAACAAACGAATAAAACATTAAAGAGGATTAAATGTATGCATGTATGTGTAATCTCTGATCTGTTGTTCACTGCACAACTGACCGAAAAGAACAACTGAACGAAAAGAACGAACTAGTTCTTTTTGTTGTTGGGATCAAAAAGAACAATCCGCAAAAGGAACAACTATGCCCAACTCTAATACACACACGTTGTGTGTATGCTCTTTAATTTTTCTGAGCACATACAAACGCGCACATGCATTGACATTAAGCTGAAGGTCCATACCATCCGTTCTATGCATATGCGTTGTATGCGTTTCTGTACGTTCTCTTCGATTATAAGTTCAAGTTACATGCAATACGTTTTATGCGCCAAATATTTTTGTTGTGATCAGCTGTAGTGTGAATATTTTTAAAAATAAAAACAGTTCTTGCAAAAATGGAAAGTGAAATTGTGATTTTAAATGAATTCACTCAATTCATTGAGTTTATCTATATAATATTTTGTAGAGGAGTAGGCTTTTATTATACAAAATTTCGTGATTTTTCACAGCTTCAATTAGCTTCTCCTCCATTGCACTTGCTTAAATAATAATAAACACAACAGAGATGACACTCAGTACACAAAAGCAATCGATAACTAGAATGCAAATTTTGTTTTTGAAATATTTATGTTAAAAACTGATTTTAATATATTTTATTCTTGAAAATAGTTATAATCTTTATTACAAAATATTTTTCATTTATTATAAACTTTTTTATAACAAAAAAACTTAAAATTTAAATCCACCACACTAACGTTTTTATCGATATCATTGAAAATATAATATAATTTGCCATCTTTCGCTTTCAAAAACAGCTGACGTTTTTTCATGGTGCATGAGACGGATACAAAAGTAGAAAGTAGATCTACTTTATCCGTCCTATGCGTCTATACGTTCTTTGCGTTTTGTTCTGTAACTTGCCACATAAAATTACTTTGATTCTACTTTTTTGACACATGCATAAAACGCAACTACGCATTGAACGGATGGTATGGACCTTCGGCTTTAGTTGTGTGATCTTGCTTTAAAAAAATCTCCCTTAAACACATAATAGTTTACCAAGGCGAATTCAGTATCGGGTGACCTTATCAGCCCGGCTGATTATCAGCTGTTGATGCCAAATTGAGCAATTTGAACCAAAATGTCAAAATTTGCTTGGAAATCTTCTGACAGTTTGGTTTTGTAGCACAGCAAACTACGTGTTGTTTTTTGTGTTGTAAAATTGTTGTAACGATGAGTTCACCTGATACTGAATTCGCCTTTATAGCTTACCATCTACATCTTACACACACACTGAAGCGTAAAATATGCAAAATAACAATCATACACTCATCAACACTACTTGTTACGAACAAGAAGTCTTCGTGACTCGCTTGTTAACACTCATATACATAAACATCAATACACCCATCGTGCTTCGCTTATTCTGACAGCATTATTGGTTTAGTATAATACATGCCACGAGAGGCTTTTTTCGGTTAACGGTTAAACCGGTTAATTTCAGTCGATTAACCGATTCACTGACGTAACAAATTTTTTCATATTTTTTAGTATTACAACTTATTTTTGTGTGATTAATTATTTGTTTCATCTCATTTACAAAAGGTGGTTTAGAAATTATTTTTCATACAAAAAAAGAAGAATGTTCAGTGATTCTAACTTAAATAAAACTTCAAAATCTTTTGAAATGGCTATAAAAAAGTTTAACTAGAGACTCTTGTACTCTAACTAGAGGGAATTATCAAGTTTTTATTTAATAATTTAATAGTACTTTTGTCAACGATTAATGAGAGTACAAAAACGAAAGCCAAGAAGTTCGGAAATTACCTTTTTTGCAGAATATTCGTTGCTGAGCTCTGTCATTATGAGTCAGATGATGACCCGCTAACAGAAGGAACTATCAATAGTATTACAAGAAATGTTAAAAAAAAATTAACCACATTAGTTTAAGAATTATTATGTGTGTTTTGGCTTTACTAATAATCTCAAATTAATAAATAATCTATGCACTTTTATTGGTTGAAAACACTTGATTTATGGAAAAACTTTATTAACGTTTAACCAGTTAATACCAAAATTAACTGATTATTAACGGATTAATCAAAAACATCGATTATTTAATCGAGCGATTAACCGATTAAAGGAAAACCCCGATTAAATGTATACCCTACTGTTTACGCAGGTATCTAGTTCCTATAAAATTTTTCTAGACAAGTCGCTTGCATTATTAAAACTACACATAACGCTCAACTTTAGCCTCGCTAAATTTACAAGAGTCTTGCCATTGTCGTATGTTCTTTACTAATTTTGTACATGCGAGTTAATTTGTTAATTTTTTGTTCTACTTAAGACGAATTTTTTTGGTAAAGAAAATAAATGTAAACACAACAACAGCTATTCATTGGCTACGCAATAGGATATTTATTCACTCGATTAACTGATCAGTTCAACTATGTGTTGTCAGAATATTTACAACTAACTTTGATGTTATTTGTTCATTAATAATTATCACATGTAATTTGGCTTAAAAAGCGATACGAACTTTAGCCCGGTCAAATCATAAATATAGAAACAAATTAAGTTCGAAAAATAATAATTAAAATTAACTAAAATGGTTTTTTTTCGATTAACGGTTAAACCGGATAATTTCAATCAATTAACCGACGTAAATTTTTTTATATTTTGTTTTTTTTGTGTGTTTAATTATTTATTTCGTCTCATACACAAAACTTATGTGTTTGGAAACTATTTTTTATACAAACATAAGGGCCTGTTCTGTAAACCGATAGATGTAAAATCGCACGATTTTAGACAATTAACTCCGGCAATAGAAATATTATTTTACATTTTTTTTAATATTTTTATTAGTTACATTCTCAAATATCATATCTGAAAGGAAATTAGCGTGTATGATTTTAAACACCGAGAAATTAACAGAAAAATTAACTTGGATTCGGTTTACAGAACAGGGCCGAAAGAAGTATTTTCACTGATCCTAACTTAAGGAAAACTTCAAAGTCTTTGTACTTTGAACTGGAGGGAATTATTAAATTTTTGTTTAATAATTTAATCAAAGTTTAAGGATTAAATGGGATACGATTTAATGAGAGACGAATTCAATTATTTTATACCTTCACTCTTAAATATTTTCTCTAGCAACAGTATTTTAAAATACAATACAAAAATTAAAACTAAGAACTTCAGAAATAAACTTTTTTGCCAAATGCTAGTCGCGGAGCTCTGCCAGTATTGGTCAGATGATGATTCGCCAACAGAAGGCAATATCTATAGTAATAAAAGAAATGTTTTAACAAAGTTAACCAAAACATTTAGATGATTAAGAATTTGAAAAAAATACAACAAAAAAACTGCGAAAGTAGATAGATATTCTGTATTATGAATTGCTTTAGATTTCCTCTACATCTACGGTAAGTAGAGAATCGCTTGAATCCTAAAAATTTATTTTTCTGAAAGTTTAAATTATTGAAGTAACTAATATTTATAATAACTTCACAAATTTGTTAATTTTGAATGAATTTTTTGTTTGTTTGATTTAGTTTAAGAATATCACAATGGACCCAATTGTACCTCCGAATGGGGGTGCGTTATATAACCACCCTTCCTAACATATTTTAAGAATTCTTATTTGTGTGTGTTTTGTGTTTGTTTTACTAATAAACTCAAATTAATAAACAATTTATGCACTTTTATATGCTGAAATTGCTTGATCTATGAAAAAAGTTTATTAATCGGTTAACCGGTTAATACTGCAATTAATGAGCCTAATTACGAGTGTCGTCTTTCGACTACGAAAGTTTTGTACTAGATTAAAGAAAAATTTTGCAATCGTCGTATTCGAAGTCGTAATACGACACTCGTAATAAGGCCGACTAATTAGTGTTTTTTTTTTGGGAAATGTTACAATTTAAGTTTAACATTTGTTAACACACTAATAATCCCAAATTATTATTTTACTTATGTCTGTCGATAAAATGAATAAGAATTTTTCCGTCTTTTTTGAAAAACGAAATTCTACATTGCCCTTTAATGTTGAGAAAACAAAAACCTATAACTTATAAGGAAAAAAAGAAGGAGATTACTAACATGCCGTCTACTGTTGGTTACCATTATGAGTCGGCTCTATCTAGGACAAGAGAAATAGCTCAAACCTAGTTCTATTCATTAAAGCTATTAAACAGAAGTGTGCTAAAGTAACACTCTACGCAAAGATACTTGTTCCCCCATTTGAATCAATAATCAATTTGTTCCTCAAAATTCACATCTGAAATACCTTTTTATACACCTTGACCAACGACTTACATGGAAACACAACATTGATTCTAAGCTAACACAAATGAAACTAAATTTAATTCAGGTACATTGGATTAGAGTTGGGCATAGTTGTTCCTTTTGCGGATTGTTCTTTTTGATCCCAACAACAAAAAGAACTAGTTCGTTCTTTTCGTTCAGTTGTTCTTTTCGGTCAGTTGTGCAGTGAACAACAGATCAGAGATTACACATACATGCATACATTGAATCCTCTTCAATGTTTTATTCGTTTGTTAATATTCTAAAGTAATTTCATTTCATTCTTAACGACCGTATTTAATTAATAATTATTGATTGGAAATGCTTAGAATGAAGTTTGATCATTTGAAAACAAATTTTAATCACTTTTTTAATACTGATTTATATTCGACACAACAATTATTTCCTTTAATTGAGTAAAAATTTTCTTTGCTTAGACATATTTTCATTTGTGCTTTGTAGTCTTATTTGTTGTATGCTTTTAGTAAGTAAAACGTAAAAATTAATATTTTTGAAATTTTTAAAATGAAATCCGTTTTCAGTTTAAAACAAATTATAATCACTTTTTTAATTCTAATATTCTTTTTCACAATCTGTTTTTTAGTTCAATCCCTGCTAGCATTTGGAAGATTGTTTTATCAAAAATCACCTAACTAAGTCTTCCTCGAGTACTTTTGACTATTAAAAACTGATTAAACACTTGCGCGCTTGAAAAAATACTCGAAAATGAGTCGTGCTTATGCTTCAAAAGTAATTTATTTATTTATTTTAAAATATATGAGTCATAAATAAGTCGAAACTGACCGGAAAGCGGGTAATAAAAGACTCCTCAAGAAGAGTCGCATGTAGGGTACCACTTTCTCCCGACAAAACTATCTTTTATGCTCAGAAAACGAGCGCATATTCTTGTTTTTTGATCACTTGAAAGTATTAAAAAAGAATCAAATTTAATTAAAAATTTCCAAAAATGCTAGCAGGGATACTACAAATTATTTCTATTAATTTTGTAAAACTCACTTGTATATTTTACTAAGTATACATTTTCTTTTGTTTGTTTTGATTATTGTGCTAAAAATTTAATAGGCACACTACATTTGTGTATTTTTAACAGTATGCAAACGAGAAACTATAATATTTTACTTGAAATCTTTTGCATGTGCATTGGTCAGGAACAGAGAATAAGATAAACAAAACAAAATAAAGACCAAAAATTAACGAACGCACAAAAAACGAACAAGACCAAGATATCAAAAAGTACCAAAAGAATAATAAAGACCAAAAGAACAAGAAATACTAAAATAACAACAAAGACCAAAAAGGAACAACTAGTCTGAACTAGTTCACATCGTTCACTTATGGGAATAGTTCAATTGAACTAGTTCGTTCTTTTTTAGCCCAACCCTACATTGGATGATTGGTAGAAATTCAACCTTCAGTCTAGATTGCAAACTTTTGATATACAAGTCGCTTTTGAAACATATGTATATGGTGCTACGGAATTCAACTATAGGGCACTACTTCAGCTTAAAATAGCGAGAGAATCCAAAGGAAAAACAAAATTTTACGATTAATAACATCGGCTCCATGGTACATAAAAAATTCAAATATAGATCGTAATTATATATGCCACCAATGACTAAAAAAGAGGGACACAAGGGCTCTTATAATCAATACTCCAGATGGAACTGCTTGCAAATAGGTACTTTGTTTTTCTTTTTGATTATCACTACTTATGTATTATTAATAAGTACCAACAACTTTATGTCCGAAACTGGTCGGGCCTAATAATTACATTTTAAATTTAACATTTGAATACTTATTATTAGTTCATATTTAAAGATACACCCCCTTATGCAAAAACAATTGGTAAACTTAAAGTTGGTTTAACAAACGAATTTTGTGTGGCTAAACCGGTTTAATGCATGCTTTAACTATAACAATCATTTTTGGATAAGAGCAACAATAAATAAATACATGTGTTTAAAAAAAGCTAAAAAAATATTCTACAGGCTGTAGGTAGGTGTTAATCAATATTGTTACGTAAAAAGATTCCTATAGGGTTAATGCAAAGAACTAGCTAGAAGTATTTAACTAAAGCAATAAACGTACACACATATTCGCGTGCAAACACTGAAGCAAAGAACTAAATAAGCATGCGTAACACGTAAACAAGCAAAAGCAACAACAAAAAGCGTCTGCTTATTAAGAAGATTCGCATATTTACACACATCCATACATGTCAATTCAAACGAAAGGCAAAAGGTAAACAACCACCACGCATTGCTTAGTCAATGATGTACACACGCATGCATATACACATGTATGTACATAGTTACCACATGAACTTAATTGGGCACTTAGTAAACAACATTTAAGATGATAATGATCGTCTGGACTATGCGTGATACTTCTAGTGGTATTGGTGCACAGTATAAAAAGGGCGACGCAACCAATTGCAAGTCAGTCGTGAACAGCGTTGTCAACTCGGTGCTTTTCGCACCGTTTTTACTGCTTTTTGAAATTTTCAACGCGAAAAATTCTGAAGTGCTTTTTGAAATTCATATCGGTGCTTTTTGTTTCGAGTCGGTGGCACTAAACCAAAAATTCGAAGAACAATTTCCTCACCTATTTTTCTTTCGAGGAAATGTTCATATATATTGGGTGTTTTTTATTGAGGTATAGAACTTTATGTTGGCATCACTTTTTTAACTGGCGGCCATTTTGTCAGCTGTCAAGTGATTAATATTTAGTTTGGTTTGCCATTTCATAATGAACAGGTTGACAAAAGAACAACGCTTGCAAATCGTGCAAATTTATTTCGAAAATAATGGTTCAGTTCGCGAAGTTTACCGCAAGCTCCGTCCATTTTATGGTCCATCAAAGCAATTAATTCGGTTAACCATGGATCGTTTTCGCACTACGTTTACTCTATGTGATAATACGCATTCGCAGAGACGTCGAACAGTGCGCACCGAAGAAACAATTGCAGCTGTAGAGCAAAGTGTTGAAGAGGACCCGAATGAATCGATTCGCCACCGGAGACTGGTATAGAGCCATTATAACCGACTATTTTGTTCCCGAATTGGATGGCATGAATGTGGATGAGTTGTGGTTCCAACAAGACGGCGCTAGATGCCACACAGCGCACGTCACAATCGATTTATTGAAGGAAACATTCGATGACCGCATAATTTCGCGGAATTGACCTGTCAATTGGCCACCAAGATCGTGTGATTTGACACCATTGGATTATTTTCTTTGGGGATATGTGAAGTCGCTCATATATGCCAACAAACAAGAAACGTTAGGGGACTTGGAAGCCAACATTCGTGGCGTTATTGCCAACATACGGCCCCATATGCTCGAAAAAGTGGTTGAAAATTGGACCTGTAGAATTGGCTTTATTCGAGCCAGCCGCGACGGCCACATGCCCGAAATCATATTTAAACACTAATGGCATAAAATTATCCTTCCAATAAAGCCAAATTGATGGACATTAAAACGATTTCCTTGTGTTTTATTTCAATTCGAAGTTCTATACCTCTAAAAAAACACCCTGTATAAAAAAATAAGCTCTGAACTTAAATGGAGCATTTAAAAAATTCTACCAAGATTGTACAAGGCTTGGTGGAAGAAATAAGCGCCATGTTTCCCTTAAACTTTAACATTTAAATCATAATTAATATAAAAAATGTTTTGCCACGCAACAAAGAAGACATAATAGAAGTATTTACCCAAGTATAGTTTAATGTCGAAATTCTGTCTAGTCTAGGGAAAATATAATTAGTCCACTATCGAGTTTTCAGTTGAGAATTATCGGATATTTCTAATTTGATTGAATTCGAAAAATACGTTTCTTTCCTGACGAAAAATTATTAAAAATAAAATTTTTTATAATAACTACAAAAGTTTTCGTAAAACTGATTTGAGAATTCACTGATTCTTATACAATTAAAATGTGTATCCGATACACATTTTAAATTAAATTTATAGTGTTGAAAATGTATTGCAAAGTCAACCGATTATTATATTTTTTATATGCATATTTGTTTGTAACAAATTTTTTTTAGTATATGATAATAATTAAAAATTTAGTGCTTTTTTACTTAAATTACGCGCTTTTTTAGTGGTTTCAGTGGTTTTTGAAATTTAAAAGTTGACAACGCTGGTCGTGAAGTTCAGTTGTGTTGTGAACGAACAAGTCAGTCAGTATTAATTGGAATTTAGTGGAGTGAACATCGTTGAAAGTAAAAGACATCGTGCCGTGGATAATAATTGTTGTTGTTGTTGTAATTGGTTTAGTCAAGAATAAAAGGAAGTTCAGTTGCAAATAAGAAAATCGTGTTGTTATTTATTTTTATTTTTGAGCAATCAAAAGAACTCACACGTTTAATAAAATTTAAACGTAACAGTATATTCAAAAGTCGTGAGATCGGAAATTGAATAGGATAGATTCAATCTCCTTACAACTCTGATTTTAGCAAGTTTTTCATAATGCATAATTGCAGCCCCTCTGGTGTGAATGAGGCGTATTAAACGTTTGAAGTTTCAGCTGCATTTTCAATTAATTTAGTGAATACGTCTACCATATTAACGATGCGTACGTGTGGTCGTACTCTAGTCGCATAAAGTCCGTGCGTCATCTTGGGCATGATATCCCATTTGAAAACAGTTGCTCTTCTGCAAAAGTTCCAAACTCGTTGAGATTTAATTAATCTGGATTCACCCATTAGGATCCAACAAAAATTTTATTAACACAAAATTTCGTTTACACGATTCGACTGGAAAATCCAAGCTACCCTATAAAATACGAGTGTAATCCGTATTAACTTTACCACGCGGTAGACGATTAGAATTTGCAACTTTTTCCGAAAAATTAAATTAGCTGGCAGCATAGTTCAGCTCTGCCTGGTCCAAGGTGAATTGAAAAACAGGTAACGACGCGTTGTCAGCAGCGTGACCGTTTGACCGATTAAAGCGGCAAATTGCCACTTTTTCGACTGCCTTGCCACTTTTTGTCTCCCTTTTTTTAGAGTAAATTATATAAAAATACAATAAAAAATAAACAAGTAAGAGTGCTATATTCGGCTGTGCCGAATCTTATATACCCTTTACCAAAGTGCGTTTATGTAGTATAGAGATACATACATAAGCAGAGAGATATGTAGGTAAATATTAATTTTGTGAAAAAATTCATACTTTTTTTTGCAATTTTTAGGTTTTAGGCATTATGTTTAATTTGGTGCTTTTTTGCGATTTTTTTCATATAGGCAATTTTTTTGGTTTTTGGCGTTTTTTTTTAATTGTGTCGTTTTTTTTCAATTTTGGCGATTTTTTCGTTCTGGCGATTTTTTTGATTTTGACGATTTTTTTTCATTTAGGCGATTTTTTTATTTTTTTTATGTTTTATTTTTTTGTGGCAATTTTTTTAGTTCTGACATTTTTTTTCGTTTTGACGATTTTTTTTGGTTTTTGGCGTTTTTTTTTAATTTTGACGATTTTTTTTATATAAGCGATTTTTTTAATTTTTTTTAATTTTCAGTTCTCGTTGTACCTTCATAGTGAACTAACGTCATAGCGGAGTTTTTTTTTTTACATACATACTTAACAAAAAAATCATATAAAAGAAAACATTCGTAATACATATTATTAACTTTGATAAATAAGCTGTAATTGCTTTGTTAATATTTCTTTGCATAGTCATAAATAACAAAAACAAAAAAACCGTAATAAAAAAAACAAACAAACAAACAAAAGTACCCTTGAGGAATACTCTATATGAGTACCTCAAAAACAAATAAATGTGAAGTGAGTTATAACGGCAGAAATGCCTATTTTACTGTGAGTTCTGATGCTCATAATGATAGCAATAAAAATAAAAAACCTGATGACAGACTTACTGTGAGTTCGGAAGCTCTTAATAAAAATACAAAATCTGATAATACACTTTTTCTAACAACAAATCGACTTTTTCGACAGCGATCAACTTCGCTTTGTCCAATGCCTACTAGTGATTCTTTAACATTACAGTTGCCTAGTACTTCGTCAGTTAAGCCATTGAAATCATTCGCTTCGGGCTGTTCATCACCTAACCAAGTTGTCACTACAGATAACAGTAGCTCAAAACCAAAGGTACAAGTTGGAATGGACAGATATATAACCGTGGTAAAGCGTGGGCGAAGCCCGAATTCTTCTAAAATTTCATCTGTTCCAAAGATGTCTAGGGATAACAGCGCATCATCCATGAATCGCCAAAATCGTTTTTCATTATTGCAAGACGATAACGAGAAGACCGCTTCATCATCTCAGAAGTCTTTTAAGCCACCACCAATATATGTGAGGGAAAAAAATTCTAACGCGCTTCTAAAAAAACTACTGTCGACCATTGGTGAAAATACTTTTCACGTAATTCCAATTAAAAGAGGTAATATTGATGAAACTAAAATCCAAATATACGATGAAAACAATTTTCGAAAAATTGTAAATGATTTTGAAAAAAATAAAACAAACTTTTACACATACCAACTTAAGAGTGCTAAAGGCCTACAGATAGTACTAAAGGGCATAGATTCATACGTTGAGCCCGAAGAAGTAAAATGTGCACTTCTAGACCAAGGATTTAAGGTAAAAAACGTTACTAATATAATTAACAGAGAAAAGGTCGCCCAACCCCTATTTCGCATTGAACTGGAGCCGAATGACATACAATTGAAAAGAAATCAAACCCATCCAATTTATAGCGTAAAGTTTCTGTTACACCGAAAAATCACAGTTGAAGAGCCGCGTAAGCGTTCAGGTCCTGTACAGTGCCATAATTGCCAAGAATATGGCCATACAAAAACTTACTGCAATTTACCTACAGTTTGTGTTATCTGCGGTGAATTGCATGGTACTGCTAGCTGCACTAAGCCAAAAGAACAAGCAGAAAAAAAATGTAGTAATTGTGGAGGTAATCACACCGCTAACTATAGAGGATGCCCTTAATATTCTTTTGTTAAACAGACTATGAGTCAAAAACCTAAGTTAGCTCCAGCCCAACCATTAAACGCGTACTCCGCCTCTTTTGCTCAAGTAAGTCAACCAGTTACTTCACGTGTATCGTATGCCGATGCTGCTAAGGCTAGTTCTAATCCCTCACAAAATGTTTCACCGCAAAATAATTCAGCGAATGCAAACTCAGGCTTTAACTTTAGTCGCCTTGAAGCTACTATTGAGAATCTGGTGCTAACTATAAACAACTTTACAACAAATATGACTAGCATGATGCAAGAAATGCTGCGAATGCAGAATACACTGCTTCAAGCATTAGTTAACAAACCATGAACATGTTAAAAATATGTTTCTGGAACGCAAACGGCATTCGCCAGCATAAAAATGAACTTGAGCACTTCCTCGTGAAAAAAAATATTGATATAATGTTGGTCTCTGAGACTCATTTGACTTCAAGGAGCTTATTTAAAATAAATGGTTACACTATATATGATTCAAAGGACCCGAGGGGGAGAGCATGCGGTGGGTCAGCAATTCTAATTAAGTCAAGACTCAAACACTATGTCCTTGATAACGTTTGTGAAGAACATCTACAAGCAACGAATATTTGTATCGAAAATTTTTGCACAAATTTTGTCATATCATCAATTTACTCCCCTCCTAGATTCGCAATTACTGAGGATCAATACGAGGATTTCTACAAATCTCTTGGCCCTTGTTTCGTAGCAGCTGGAGACTATAATGCAAAACATACTTTCTGGGGTTCGCGTCTTATCACACCTAGAGGACGAGCGTTGTTCAACACAATTTCAAAAATGGGCTTGGACGTCATTTCAAGTGGGGAGCCCACTTACCGGCCTACGGACATACAAAAAATTCCGGATGTTATAGATTTTGGAGTAATGAAAAATATCGGTACAGAATTAATTCATGTTGAAGCTTCTGTAGATCTCTCCTCCGATCACTCTCCCACGATTGTTACAATTTGTAGCCCACTAAGAAGTGACTTCCCTGTCCCATACGTTAAGATGATCAACCGTGTTAATTGGCTGGGGTTCAAAAAATACCTCAGTAGCCATTGTACGGAAAATATTAACCTAAGAACACCAGGTGACATTGAATCTAACATTGAAAATCTTAACGAAAATATTAAACAGGCTGCTGAACATGCCACTACTTCCCATCCGCAGACTGGGTTTAATAGAATTTATTCTACAGACATTGAACGTCTTTTACGTGAAAAAAGGACAGCTAGAAGGGAATGGCAACAGCACAGATCACCCCAAAATAAAATTAGATTTAAAGAGTGCACTAGACGACTCCAAGAGCTGCTGGCATATGAAAAAACTGTGTCTTAAAAATTATCTGGAAAATCTTGATGCCACACCTGCATCTAATTACTCCTTGTGGCGAGCTGCTAGAAAGCTTAAAACACCCGTTGAATATAGACCACCTCTGCGCACTTCTACCGGAGGTTGGGCCAGAAGCGATACTGAAAAAGGTAACATATTTGTTGAGCATTTAAAATCCGTATTTACCCCAAACACATGTACTGGTGTTGTTGATTTACCAAGTGTAGTTGCGCTACCCCCTCGACCCATAAAATTTAAGACGCGTGATGTTCAGAAACTAATTGCTGAACTCAACCCGAAGAAAGCTCCAGGTATTGATGGAATAAGTAACAATATGCTGATAAACTTGCCCCATATTGCAATTAGAATCCTGTTATTTATTTTTAACGCCATTTTACGACTGGAGTATTATCCACAAAGCTGGAAGCTTGCGAAGGTCAAAATGATTCCAAAGCCGGGCAAAGACCTTACCAAGGCTGAGTCATACAGGCCAATAAGTCTGCTATAAACAATGTCAAAACTCTTCGAAAAGCTGCTCATGACAAAATTGTCCCCAATTTTAACTGATAGTGGGTGCATCCCAGACCATCAATTTGGTTTTAGAAGTCAGCATAGCACCATTGAACAAACTCATAGATTGGTGCAATTTATAAGAAGAACTTTTGAAGAAAAAATGTATTGTTCTGCCCTGTTTATTGACGTTTCTCAGGCCTTTGATAAAGTGTGGCATGAAGGTCTAATTCTAAAATTAAAATCATATCTACCACTACCCGGAAGTTCACGGTTGTGGAAGGAGAATTCATGAGTGTGCCCGAATCTATATCATCCGGTGTACCACAGGGGAGCATACTGGGGCCAGTTTTGTATTTGATCTATACTTGTGATATGTCTTTGAGCAGCAATATCCATACATCTACGTTTGCCGATGATACAGCCTGCCTTAGTATGCATGAAAACCCTCACGAGGCTTCCCGATATTTACAAGAACATATTACACAATTGGAAATGTGGTTGAACTTATGGAGAATTAAGGTAAATGAACAAAAGTGTATCCATATAACGTTTACCCTAAGAAGAGATACTTGTTCCCCAATTCGAATCAATAATCAAAATATTCCTCAACACTCCCAAGTGAAATACCTTGGTATACACCTTGATCGAAGACTTACATGGAAACATCATATTGACTTTAAGCTAACTCAGATGAAACTTAAGTTATCTCAAATACACTGGTTGATTGGCAGAAATTCAATACTTAGCCTGGACTGTAAACTTTTATTATACAAGTCGCTTTTAAAGCCAATATGGTGTTACGGTATCCAGTTATGGGGCACTGCTTCAGCCTCCAATGTAGAGAGAATTCAACGTAGGCAAAACAAAATTTTAAGGTTAATAACATCTGCTCCATGGTATATTAAGAATTCAAATTTGCATCGTGATTTAAGAATGCCACTAGTGACTGAAGAAATTGCAAGATACGCAGGCAAATACTTAACAAAACTCGAGTCACATCCTAATCCGCTTGCTCGTAATATTTTGAATTTTAATGGTCACATCCGCCTAAAAAAGAGGGACACAAGGGCTCTTATACTCAACACTCTAGATGGGAATGCTTGAAAATACATTTAATTTTCCTTTTTGATTATCACTACTTTGTATTATTTAAATTATCACTAAGTTTTGGCCGACACTGGTCGGGCTAAACAATTATGGTTTAGCTTTAAGATTTGATCACTTATTGTTAGTTCATATTTGAAGATACAATAAATAAATATATGTATTAAAAAAAAAAAAAAATTTTTTTTTAATTTTTGGCGATTTTTTTTAATTTTTGGCTATTTTTTTCATATAGGCAATTTTTTTGTTTTGGCGATTTTTTTCGGTGTTTGGCGTTTTTTTTTAATTTTTGGCGATTTTTGTTCATATAAGCATTTATTTTTGTTTTGGCGATTTTCGCGGTTTTTGGCGTTTTTTTGTCATTGTGGAAATTTATTTTTAGTTTTGACACTTTTTTCTCGTTTGGCGATTTTTTTCGGGTTTTTGCGATTTTTTTTCGTTTTGGCGATTTATTTTATTTTGTCGATTTTTTTTCATATAAGCGATTTTTTTTAATTTTTGGCGATTTTTGTTCATATAAGCATTTATTTTTGTTTTGGCGATTTTCGCGGTTCTTGGCGTTTTTTTGTCATTGTGGAAATTTATTTTTAGTTTTGACACTTTTTTCTCGTTTTGGCGACTTTTTTCGGTTTTTTGCGATTTTCTTTTCGTTTTAGCGATTTTTTTGATTTGCCGATTTTTTTTTTTCATATGAGCGGTTTTTTTAATTTTTGGCGATTTTTTTTCATATAGGCAATTTTTTTTGTTTTGGCGATTTTTTTCGGTTTTTGGTGTTTTTTTTTAATTTTAGGGATTTATTTTCGTTTGGCGTTTTTTTTTTTGATTTTGGCGGTTTGTTTTAATTTAGGCGATTTTTTTTTCATTTTTGGCGATTTTTGTTCATATAAGCATTTTTTTTTGCGTTTTTTTAATTTTGGCGAATTTTTTTTCGTTTTGGCATTTCTTTTGATTTTGTCGATTTTTTTTTCATATAAGCGATTTTTTTAATTTTTGGCGATTTTTTTTCACATAATAATTTTTTTTTGTTTTGGCGATTTTTGCGGTTTTTGGCGTTTTTTTGTCATTGTGGAAATTTATTTTTAGTTTTGACACGTTTTTCTCGTTTTGGCGATTTTTTCGGTTTTTAGCGTTTTTTTTTAATTTTAGAGTTTTTTTTTCATTTTGGCGATTTTTTTCGTTATGGCGATTTTTTTGAAATTTTTGGCGATTTTATAATTTTTGGATTTTTTAGTTTTACCGTTTTTGAAAATTTGAACAGTTTAGCTTTTACGGTTTCCAAGATATAGCAATTTGTTAAAATTACATTGTCAAAATTGCATTAACTGATGGACCACCCTTTACTTTAAATTTTTTTAATTTCAGTGTTAATGGTTGTAGCATATATAAAAATACACTAATTTTACAAATTTCAAGTGTCAATATGCATATGTACATACATAATACAATTGCATGTATGTTACATGGGATTTTAAAAGTTTGCGTCGCTCATTTTGGAACACCCTTTAATTTTTAGCATTTATATATTTGTTGTTGTAGCGACCAAAGTTCTACATACACTGTCCAAATTTCAGACCCGTAGCTCTTACCGTTCCTAAGAAAATAGCCTTCTTCCTAAAACATGAAATATGTTTAATTATTAGAAAAAAAGTTAAAGTTTTCCAACCCTGGAAACGTTTTTTTTAATTTGTTAAATTCTAAATTTTTTTTATAATTATAAATACCAATTTTATTCATCCGAAGTATAATAATAAGTTAATTTAATAAAAAAGTAATAAAAACTTGTTTTCGGTAGTTATTTTCTATGGGAATATTGAGTATGAGTTTTCCAGCTCTGAAACCGTCTGCTCGATTTTGCTGATTTTCAATAGCAAAATTTTTCGGAAAACTTCTGACACACCAGTCCAAGAACGAAGTCTCTAGCTCTTCTGGGAGCTTGCGAAAACCGATTTCACGTACAGACGGACAGACGGACATCGCTTGTTCGTCTTCCCTATGCATAAGGATCCAGAATATATATACTTTATATGTCTCTTATTAATATTGTAGAAATTACAAACGGAATGACAAACCTATATATACCCTTTTACCATTTTTTGGTAAAGGGTATAAAAATTTAGTGTAGTTTTCTCATATTTTTTTAATTTTGCATTTTTTTTAATTTTGCACCTTTTTTTTGATAAATCCCCTTTTGGTGGCACTTTTTGAAAAATGTCATCGGTCATCCTGCTCGTCACCTTTTCGAACCGAATTGAATTGCTTTAGACCCCCAAATTTCAAAAGCAGTTTTTTTAATACATCTTAAATGGAAAAAAATTCAAGTGTCTGCCAAAATTAAATTTTGCTTTATTTTTTGATAGATAGTAAAATTATATTTTACACCTATTGATGACAGATGTATCTAATAAAATATTTTACAAACCTGCAATTGTATCCGACTCGGCTAAATTTGTCATATTTAGATTTTGGAACAAAAATACTCTCAATATTTTAAAAGTGGAACTACAACTAATTAAAAAAAAATGCAACCAACATGCTGAAAACTCTCGTGTTTTCATATTCACATGCGCATATGGATTTTTACATGCCGTGTACTGTAGGCTTAAAATTTCAACACACATTTTGCTATAAACACAATTGGGACGAACGACGAATTTCGTCTACGTCGATGAATTCGTCGATAAGCATTCGCTGCGTAAAATCCTCGTGTGAAGCACAATAACGACGAATTTACTCACCGAATTCATCTCTCATATTTGATAAAGTTGGTTGTTGCATGATATAAATATAGAAGGTACTTCCATTCTCTCATTTTTTCTTGACATTCACCTTCTGACAAGGATAGGTATTTTGAAGTGTCTGGTAAAATCGTGCTACCGTGATAATTTAATTGCTTAATTCACAACAATCTTTATCGTGTATTTGTGTATCAAATACACTTTTTGTTTTTTAATTGTGAACACCCTCTGTGTAGTGTATTAATGAATTTTGTATTTTAAATGAAAAAAGAAGAACAAGCAACATACAAATTCTCTCCGAAAGCCTCTCTCTGAATACAACATTTTAAAAACATATGAAATAAAAGTGTAATAGTGTATTTCATTTTTATATGAAAATTTCATACAACAAATGTTACACTCTTGTATTTAATATGATAATACTGTTAATTCTTTTTATTTGGTATCAAAATAAAAAGAATCTCTAGTTGAATTAAACTTTAAGCAAAACGGTTACTTCGTTTTTGTTTAACTTTTTTTGTGTTTTGTTTGTTCATATTTTTGCCAAGTCTCAAGTACACTTAAATTCTTTCCCACAATTTAATTAAAATAAAATTAATTTATTTCTCACACATTTGTCAAGCCAGGTATGAGAACCATCATGTCAGCATAATTGACGAAATAAATAAAACATTTTATTTTCCACGTGTGTTTCAAATTACCAGCCAGACAGTAGTGAAATTGAATATCTGTTTTGCTTAGCTTACGATGGGAATGAATTTGGCAAGATAATAATGAACAGTTTCTGGCCGTTTTAAATTATGTTTGTATTCTTATTTTTTTTATTAATTCTACTTTTTGTTATTGTATTAGTTTTAAATTATTTTTTACATTTTGTATAAATATTAAAATTGTTGAATAAAGTTTATGATTGCTACTTAAATCGTCATACACTTCACTTCTTTGAGTCAATTAGATTATCCTGGTGTACTACCTGAGTAACTAATTGATTCCTCCACAACTTGAGTTATCCTTGTGTATCACCAGGCCAGGCAAACGAGTCTGGTATTAACATTTTTGGCGACCGTGACAGGACCTGCAATCCTCGAATTAACTATAGTGCCATAACTTCCCTGCTTTCCACAACAACCAATCCACCATGGAAACAACCTCAACAAAACTTCTCCGCCAACTAAAGGAAACTGGAGAACATATTGCAACCGTTATTCGAAATTTCACCAAGGATTCAGCCAGCCGAAAAACTGCAACCTATTACCAGGAACGACTATCTCGTCTAAGGACAGCTTGGACAGAGCTCGGCACAGCTGATAATGAATTACGGGAGTTGAAGGACGTAGACACATCTGATGAATACTTCACATCCGACTACTATACTCGAATTGAGGCCATGGCGACGAAATACATAGCGATAATGGAACGTGAACTCGATAATCAAGGTAAAGAATACGGGAAAAAGGAACTTCCTAATCACAAACCTGCAAATACAGGTCAAACGCAAGCCGGAGCAACTGGAGGACATGATCCCAATCCCAAATCGGCAAACACAGGTCAATCGCAAGCCGGAGCAACTGGGGGACACGATGGATTAATCAGCCGGTCACTTGGAAAAATGGCGGCGCTTACTCGACAGCTAGAAGGCCTTCAGTTGCAACCAGGTCAAGATCAATCTTACTACGATGTAAAAAGGCCACTATCTCTCAGCTGTGGCTTCAATTAGAAAGGCTTAATGATGAATTACTGGACAAATATCCCGACCCAGACATTGCTGGTTATGATACAAGCAGATATGTTCACCTCGAACAAGCTGCACAATCAGCAATCATACAGCTCACCACGGCCAATAAAAGCCTCCACCACTCAAACACAGAAACTACGGCCAGACCATCAACCTTATCTTTGCCTACGATCACCATTACAAAATTTGAAGGTGACTACATGAAATGGACATCGTTCTCCGATTTATTTACAAGAATCGTACATGAGCAACAGATGTCTGACGCTCATAAAATGTAGTATTTAAAAACCAACGTCATTGGTGAAGCAGCGAACCTCATTAATCATCTTGCGGTTACTGCAGACAATTGTCATGTGGCGTGGCAATTGCTGCAAGATCGATACAACAATAAAAGGGTAATGGTAGCAACAGCAGTTCAGAGACTACTTGACCAGCCATCTGGGGCATCCACATTAGGTGCTATTAAGCGATTTTATGATACAACAAAGGAACGTTTGGCAGCTCTCTCCAACATGGGGCTTCAAATATTATCGTGGGATCCAATCCTTATCCACATCCTGGTCAAAAAGTTAGATAAAACAGTGCATGCTCAATATGAGCAATCAATTTCTCACCCAAAGGAACTACAAACAATCAACCAATTTCTGGCATTCCTTGAGAACTATTTTCACACTCTGGAAGCAATGGGACATAAGGAAAAACCTTCGTTTTCCACTAGCAAAATATGCGCGCTTACAGCATAACCTCGACACGAAAACCGGTTGTGCATAGTTTGTAAGCGAGATTCTCACCCATTGTATAGATGCAAGAAATTCATCGATGTAAACTCAACAAACAGACTAAACATGATACAGAAACATAAACTATGTGTCAATTGCTTTAGTAGTACCCATAGTACCAAACAATGTACCATTTCAGGCCGCCGCCAGAAATGTGGAAAAAAGCACCATACCTTGGTACATCTGGAACCAATCCCACAAGGTAATTCGTCATCAAGAAAAGTTACTCCTCCTAAAAAAGAAATTGACTCAGACAGAGAAGCAGCTACACTTAACAACCCCTCCACAATAAACGTGACATCTCTCGTTAGCACAGCACAGGACAAAGCTGAAAGCATGATGGCAAGTTCCGTCGGCAGAAGACCATATGTCCTACTAGGAACAGGGTTTGGTACAGGTCAAGGCAAATGGACTAGAAACTGAATGTAAGGCAATTCTCGACTCGGGCTCACAAGTCAACCTCATTACAGAGAGATTAGTCACAACTCTAGGGCTCCCAGCAAGAACCACCTCGATTTCAATCAATGGAATTGGAAAAAACCGCACCAAAGTTCAACACCGTGTCAACATATCACTTCAATCCAGACTCAACAACTTTTCAACACGTCTTGAGGCATTTGTGTGCCACAAATCATTTCTCCTCAAACTGCTCAACAACTTACCATCGATAAGTGGGCGATTCCCAACAATGTCATACTGGCGGACCCAACTTTTAACCCACCAGAAAAAATTGACATTTTGTTAGGCGCAGAATATTACCATCAAATCCTTGCTATGGGACAAATTAAACTCGGTGATGACATCCCAATATTACAAAATACCACCTTTGGCTGGATAGTATCTGGAAAGGTATCTGGAGTACAACTCTCATCAGCAATATGTGGTACTTTAACTGAGGAGGATAAAATGAATACGGCTATTGAACGATTTTGGAAACTGGAAGAGATCGAGAGCACTGGCCATCAATTATCTCCCTATGACGCATTTACAAGGTCTTTTAGGTAATTTGACAAGCATTTTTGTTGATTTCTATGTTCGAAAAATCAACTAAAATTTTAAAGACTGAGTAAATTCACATATTTAATTCATGTGAATTATCTAAATGGCAAAGTAAATTTATACATGTATAATTCGGCAAATTATCATGGATTTTAGTTAAATTAACTATTTATAATTCGATAATTTTTTCCACTTCCACTTTGTCTGCATACACACTAATGCATTCATACTACTATAACGCAGTTCATGCATTTTGGCCATTTTTGAATGCGCTTTAAAGTATGAACGAAGCTACTAATACAATTTTAAAACTTATTTACTTTATTTTCGCAGGACTATGAATAAAACTAAAGAAATATATACTTAGTATATGTATTTTATTTTAACAGTCTCCCAAACCTTCTACACTTTGTGTTAATTGCTCCATAGCCTGTTTGGCTATTAAACCCAAAACGCCTTCCTGTGACTGCGAATCTTCATATTGTAGAATTTCCACACAATTCTTTAGAATTGTGATTGCTTCCTGAAGTTTTTCCTTAAGCTTTGATCCGGTTAAAACCTCGGCTATAAAACCACTTTTAGCCAGTAAGACAATGGGTACGTGTAGTTCATATAAAATCATAGCTCTCATACGACTTAAACCGGGCTCGAAAACATTCATAACGCGCAAAACCTGCCGGCATAATTCTTCTTTGCGTTCAAGTAGAATATCTGGCAATTCAACCATTTCATATTCCTTTACCCGACCATACATTTCAATAAGATTTTGTTTCAGTGAAATCATTATAAAGTGTAAAGGATGAAGCACTACACGATATTTTTTTAATAGCTTTTCGGTTTCCTGCAAACGTTTGCCTGACATTTCAGTGGCCTGTAGTTCGGAAACTTCAGCTTGTATGACTGCCAGAGCCTTGCGTATGGCATCACTTGAGGTCTTAAATTCGCATAATGTACATTTCCATTCGGTTTTAGGATCTAGAATTTGAAACAACAGTAATTTTTTAACTTTTATACATGTGTCGTGTATTTTAATTTATCTTACCCAAAGGATCAGACCACAATAGCCAACCATCCTCACATTTACTGCATTTGAAGGTGCTAAAGTTGGTACCTAATTCTGTTGGATCTTTGCAACGTTTGCAATCGCACGAAAAGTATTTTCCAGTTTTCAAATGTTCCTGTCTTTGGCTGGTACCATTTAAAGTATAACTATACGAATGCTGCAACTGCTCTTCAGGCTCCAAGTCGACCATAGCACGTAAACGTATTCTACACGTAATTGGAAAGAAGAAAATTAAATTAAAAATAATTGTTTTAAACAGTAAAAACCTATTACCTGTAATCTTCACTGGGATAAATACTGCGCATCGTATTTGGCACACAATTGTGCGATAATATACCTGTTATGGGATAAAGTGCTCTAAGAGTGAATCCTTGCAATGATTTCGCCTCAAAAGCATTTACTTCTAAAATTCCTACAACTTGCATAATGAGGTCTTCGGAAAAACGTTCACCCAGCTTGCATGGTCCTCTTAGATACTGTGCTATGTTAACTAGATCGGCATGCCAGACTTCGGCATTTTCACGGCGTTCCTTGTCATGGTATTCCATGAGAGCCACTTCCTTTTCCCAGCGCTCAGGATAGGCTTCTTTAGCCAAAAGTACTCTAAAATGATTAAAATGAGATACATAATATGTACATATCTAACTTTTTTTTTTGTTAATACTATTTATTGTATCTTCAAATATGAACTAACAATAAATATTCAAATCTTAAATCTAAAAAATAATTATTAGGCCCGACCACTGTCTGACATAAACTTATTAATAGTTATTAATAATAAGAGCCCGTGTGTCCCTCTTTTTTAGGCGGATGTGTCCAGTAAAGTTCAGAATATTACGAGCAAGCGGATTAGGATGTGATTCGAGTTTTGTTAAATATTTGCCTGCGTATTTTGCAATTTCTTCAATCACTAGTGGAATGTTTAAATCACGATATATATTAGAATTTTTGATGTACCATGGAGCCGATGTTATTAACCGTAAAATTTTGTTTTGCCTTCGTTGGATTCTCTCGACATTGGAAGCTGAAGCAGTGCCCCATAACTGAATTTCATAGCACCATATTGGCTTCAAAAGCGACTTGTATAGTAAAAGTTTACAGTCCAGGCTAAGTGTTGAATTTCTGCCAATCAACCGTTATATTGGGGTTAACTTCAGTTTCATCTGAGTTAACTTAGAGTCAATATGATGTTTCCCTGTAAGCCTTCGATCAAGGTGTATGCCAAGGTATTTCACGTGGGAATGTTGAGGAATATTTTGATTATTGATTCGAATAGGGTAGCAAGTATCTCTTCTTAGGGTAAACGTTATATGGACACACCTTTGTTCATTGACTTTAATTCTACAAAAGTTTTTGTCGAAATTTTGCTCCATATTTTATATAAAGAGATATATCAGTGATGCAAAATGTAGCACAATTGGGCCATTTGTAGTACTTTTGGATGTTTAATGGCCTTGTGGTATTCTATAGGTTATTTTGGGACTTCCAGCTCAAAATTCAACTAATTCCGTCAAACCCTTGACCACTGTTTTTAATGAAGTTTTCTTCGTTTTAAAAACTATTTTTATTTATGGAGATTTTTATTTAAACTGGTTTCCGAAACCTGCGCCAGATCATGTTTTAAGTGGGGAAGCCAATAGTATTGTACCACTTGCTATTTACATTTTTGTGCTTTTTCCACAGGAAATAGAACAAATAAATAATGAATATATAGGGTAAAATTGCAAGTTCCAGAAGCTAAAAAGCTCAATAATTTAAGTAGAAGTAAATTTTGATAAAAGATTTCTACAATACGAAATCGTTGAGGTAAGTAAATTTTTGCATACAAATTTATACAGAATCTTTCAAGGAACTCTTTCTGTTCCATATTCCTCAGCATGTGTGGAAAGAGTATTTTCTTTCAAAAGTAAACTTCAAATTTATATTGAAAATAACAATAAAATAAATAAAAATTGTCTTGGTTTCCAATATAAATTTTAAGTCGAAAGTTTTCTTTCGATATCTTGAAACAGGGCGTTATAAAAGAAATCGTCTTTATGCAAAATAAATACCGTGTCTTATTAATACTATTTAAAGATTCAATAAAATCTAATTCTGTATTATATTACTAATACATACTTTTGTTCTTATTTAAATAGAAAGATTGAAGCCAAATACACAAAAACGTTTTTTTTGGCCCCATCAAAGGTATTTTGGGCCTTTTAAATCGATAATTTGGCCCTAAAGCAAAAAACTCCAAATGCATCACTGGTATATATATATATATATATATATATATATATATATATATATTATATATTTATATGAACCCTTAATTATGAAAGTGGTCGAAGTCATATATTTCTTTTGACGATATATTTAGTATACTACAGATTACATTTGAACAAATCAAAAAAATTTTTATGTTATACAACATTTTAATTTAGAGTTGTCCAGCACAACTCGATCAATATAATTTTATTTAAAATTTGTTAAATATCCCACCAAAAAAATTGGAACTAGTTCCAAAGGTTTACCACTTCCATTGCATACCAATCAGTAGAGGTAAATAATTTAATATTCTAAGGCTGTTGTTTATATCAAAACTTATTTTAGACAACCTTTTAAGCACATAACATTCAGTTATTTGGATCACTTCCGTCCTATGGCAACCATGTGTTAAATTCATTGATGTTTCACCAGAAATGGAACTACTTGGAGCTGATTTCATCAATGCAGCAACTAATGATTTGTATTGTCATTATTTTGCTGGGATTTATTGAAGTTTTTTCAATATTTATTTAATATTTCGAAGCAAAAATGCATGTGACTTAGACCACTTTCATAATTAAGGGCACATATGTATTATGCATATGTATGTAAGTATATGAAGTTACCCTATAGGAACTCAAACCTATTTGTAAGTACCTTCAAACTGGTTTTTTAATAACCGCAACTGGTTGATTAAGTGACTTTTTTCCTTGTCGCAGACTCACTATTTTAACATAGGCATGTCATAGGCGGTAGTCAATTGGCCATCACTGCATGACTTTTAAATTGACTACTAACTACTTATTTTTCATTAAAATTTATAGTTAATTAATATTTAACATTTAAGAAATTCATTATTCGACATATTGTCATAATTAATAATTGTATAAAGGTGTAGAAAAATAAAATGGATTCATATCGAATATAAATTATTTGCTGGGTTTTGTATGAGTTACAAAGCCTACTAAGCTTATTTTGTCTTTGTGATTTTCAAAAATATTATTATTTTATGAATTCTCATATAGTTTCTGAAAGTCTGTGCATAAAGTAAGAGGTTTGTGGCTGTTCAAAATGTGTGGTTGAAGTCTACTGATGATTTGTTACAGCAGCAATGAAATGCGTATATAGACCAAGCTGAACCACCAGCAAATAAATATCAAGTTAATTAATATTGTAGTAAAAAAAAGATATACATATGTATATTTATATTACATATGTATATTATATACATAAATGTATATATGTACATACGTGTATATTTATGTGTATATTTATATTGTATATCTATGTAAATATATAAATACATATACATATATACATATGTATATATAAATATTTATTATTATTTTATTCACTAAAAATAAAAATACAAACCGCTCATACAAAATATTATACATATTAAGTATTGAAATTATTTAGTTTTTTTTTCAACACAAACATTTGGCATTTTATTTCATGACATGCTTCTTTTGATTTTTTTATTTTCTTTTCATTTACGTATTTTGCTTTTATGCATTTCTTACGTGTGCGTATGTTTGGTTGATATCTGCGTGAGATTTAAACCAATTTGTAGTCACTTGCAACATAATTAATTTATAAGTTAGTGTTTTTTGTCAATTGATTATTTTATTTACTACAGGGTAGTTATTGTTTTTTCCCTTAATTTTTGTATTGTTTTATAATAAAGCAATTTTATATTAAACTGTATATTTTTACTTAAAAAACCGGTTGACCGGTTTTCCATGAATTGTAAAAACCGAAACCGGGTTTTTTATAATTTCAAATATTCGAACTATCGAATAATCGATCAACCTAATACATATGTACATTAAAAATGCGAAGAGACTAGCGTTGAAGGGGCATAAAGGTTTTTTGTTACAAATATTTCGTAATACACTTGAATTAATGAATTAAATTGTGTTCCGTCTTTGTCAAATGGAAATGAACCAAAAACTTAAAATGTGTATAATAATACCTCAATGGTGTTATACAATCCAATTGTGGGCAACCTTTCGCATCACTCAGCATATTATAAAATTTAATTTTAGCTTTTGAAAACACTAGACATTCATTTCGGACATGATGCTGCTTTCCATTTCCATTTTCTTGGCATTCAACGCACAATGGCCAGGTACAGTTGGCACAACGTTCGCTTGAATATCCCTCATAATTGTCACAATTCACAAAACAATAACATTCCAGGCACACAACAGGACTGTTACATTTTGGCCCTAAAGCAAAGGGCTCCTCCTCAATAAGAGTGCTTGCAGCTGTTGTTAATTTTCTACCGTTTATTAAGCAACGACCCACAACCGGGTTGTAACGCACTTCTGTATGATTTATGCGAACGCACGGTGCATTGTATGTCATTTTTAAAACTGAAGCAGAAATACGACTACATGATTTCATATTGTCTATATTTTTTCAGAATACAAAAAAATCTAAAAATTTTGTGTCTGTGTTATTATTGCTGCCTATCAAAGAAACAAAAATATTATTTATTCATGCATGTATGTACATATGTAGCTATAAACTTTTATTTGTACGCATAGCGTCACTCAAAATGATAAGGACTGCAATAAATAACAAAATTAAAAATAAATATTTTGATTGATACAGTTGCACCAAATTTGCAAATATTGATTTAAAAAAGTATCTAGGGCGTTTTCATATAATTATATTCATTACATATCGCTAGTACTTTATGAAAATTTAACCTGCTAGCACTTCCGATTTCCATTTTATAGCCCCTTCAAGGCTGGTCATATCGGGAATTATTCTGAAAGTTTGGTAACATTTAAAATTAAATAACCTTTAAAATGAGAAAATCTCCTCTGTATTCAAACATCCTGAAAAAAATTATTTGCTCATCAGTACAATTCAACTACAATTAAAAAAAGGCTACAAATCTGTGGCAAAAAGGAAAAAGTGCTTAAGTCGAGTTAAGCTGATTTTGTGTTAATGGTAACTCCGTAATCGGCATATTTAAAAGTACACGTTGTTAAAATCTCAATTAATTTGTGTGATTTAAGCTGATTTTGCTCTCCTGCAAAACAATACAATATGACTTAAGCACTTTTTCCTTATTGCCACAGAAATTATGGTTGAAATCTACTGATGAGACGTGCTTCATCATACGCGTTAAATAAAAACAAGAAAGCTTTTGCATTTCGTTATATGTTTGCTTAGAAAAGACCTAAAAAAGGAAACACAACTAATTTGGGAAAACATTTGTTTATTTCTCAACATAATCTTGTTTTAGCTTTATACACTTTTCCCAGCGATATTCAATAGCTTTGATACCTTGTTTATAGTATGAACTGTCTATCTACTTTTTTTTAAGTTCGGAAATTGAAAATAATCTGAGGAAACTAAATCTGGTGTGATAAAGCAATCTGAACTTTAATTCATGGAAGATGTGTGAACTGGTGCACTGTCTTCTTTCTCTTTCGCCAAATGCGGCCTTTCATATTTTAAAAAGATACGCCATAAAATTGCTTGCAGATGAAACTGCCTTCGCCTTGTTTGGATACGATTCTGCCACTCCTGTTTTGACTCTTCCTTTGTCTCAGGTATGAAGTGCTGGAAACATCTCTCATCCATGGTTACGAATCGATGCAAAAATTCGACCTTATATACATATATATCTATATATATGAAGCCACCAGCACAGAAGTGCTGTAACCCACATCTAGTGTTTTAAACAAGTGCTATTTTTAATTATTTAATTGCTTTATTACTTTACAATATTATGATCTGTTCAAAAACGATTTTTAGCTCAATTTTCTTTAGAATACAAAAATGCGGTTTACTCCAATTTAGTTTGATAGCAAATTATGTATTTATCACCAGAACAGCAACCAAAAATCGAATGTGGGTTACACCACTTCTGTGCTTATAGCCTCATATGAGGTGTAAACCATCATTTCATCTAGCCTACTCATTTTCAACCGACGATCATCGAATACCATTTTGCGGATTTTTCTTAACCGTTTCTTAACCTTAATTTGTCGGCCACTACGGTGTTCTTGACAACTGGGGCACTACTCTGTATTTCAAAATGAAAGAAAATTGTTTCGAATTTGTATGTTATTAATATTAGAATTCCAAAGCATTTGTTTTCGTTTCGAATTACAGAGTAGATCCCCTGGTATGGTCTTATTTAAACCTTGCCAACGAATATTTTAGAGTCGTAATATCGGTTGGATTTAGACCTTTCAAATGAAAATATTGATTTGCTTCAATTGTGTAACTCAGAAAGACTAGCTTTGCGAAAAACGCGTTCAAAACTTTCAATTTGCATACAAATAATTTTTTTTTATATGCAACTTTAACACAATATAAAATTATAAACTCAAAAAAAGCAATTTTTTTAGTTATGGCGCTATTGAAGTAAATGAGTCATATGTATGAACATATGTTTTATAACGTCAGGATACCTCCCTCTTAAATCGGTTTAAAAGTTAAGAATTTTATATAATATGGAAACCATAAATTGCATAGGTCTATTTTGACATCAGAATTTCTGAAAAACTACTTTGCGACTTTAGCGACTAAACTTAAAATGAAAAATTTAAGAAATTTATTATTCGACATATTGTCATAATTATATTTTAATTTGAAATTCATTTGCTGGTGATTCAGCTTGGTCTATATGCATTTCATTGTTGCTGCAACAAATCATCAGTAGACTTCAACCACACATTTTGAATAGTCACAAACCTTTTATCCTATGCACAGACCTTCAAGAACTATTTGAGAATTCATTCATTATATGTCAAATTTTATATGAAACAGTTATTTGAAATACATTTCTGATCTATTTTACTCTTTCCAAATTTTACTTTTTGTATTTTCTTTTTTTTTTCTAACACCGTAAATATCGGCATTTATTTTTTCTAATATTTCCTCGCTCACACTGTATTTTCTTCATTTATAACCATTAAAATCACTTAAAATAAACTTGTTATTTAAATGTGATATACAAAAGCTCAGCGAATATTGAGTGAATGGTATGAAAGAAATCCATTCTTTCATGCTGCATCATTTAATTTCGCTGCTTGTGTTATATCGGCAATGTAATAATAGAGTGCGTATGAGCAATCAACAAATCGCTATGAATGGTATCATAGCAATTACATTTGTTATTGTTGTCGAATAAATGCATGGCAAAAGCAACGAATTTATGAATTGTTAGCAAATGTGAATGGTCTCATTCGGTTCTCTGGTATGTATACCGTATATACATACATATATGACATATGTATATTATACCTCATAGAATATATTTTTAGAATTTATGTGAAATTAATGAAACTTAAGGAAAATTAATTTCTAGGTTTTTTTCTTCTTAAAAAGCACATCGGTGTATATACATTAGGGTAATTCTCAAAAAACAAAATTTCTATTTTTCTTCTCAAAACCAGGTTTGTTTAGTTACAAAAGAGGCCAGTTAAAATATCTGCTCATAATATTAATCATGAGATGGTGCGCATCACACTTTTCGATTTCCCATGCGATTTACATGGTATAAATTGATTTTATTCATTCTGATTGTCGTAAGTAAAGAACATAATGTCCTACAGTAAACTTCTTGGTACGCTTTTGTAGAAAATCGAACGTTCTACAAAAAAAGTTATATACAGCCATGTCACAGGTTTACGAACGAAATTGATTTCAATTCGTATTTCCAAATCGTAACGTTTTACTTTTGCTTCTTCAGTTCTCGTACGTTTTTATGACAACGTAAAAAATGTATATCGTATTATTTATGTCAAAAATATGGTCACATTGAAATCAAAACAGCTGGTTCAGTAACCGGCGCCAACAATATCGGTCCGGCTTCAGACAAATTAAAAGAAAGTAAACAAACAAACTAAAATCAATTACGTAATTTGGCTTAAAAAGCGTTACGAACTTTAGCCCGTTCAAATCATAAATATAGAAACAAATTAAGTTCGAAAAATAATAATTCAAATTAATAAAAATTAATAGCCATGGGCCTGTGGCAAAAATTAAATAAATATACTTAATAGTCTCGTGGTACCTTCATAGCGAACAGTCGATTAGCGGAGTTTTTTCTTACATACAAACAAACAAAAAATTATTCGTAGTACATATTATTCGTAATAGGTACATACTGACTTTAATAAATAAGCTTTATTGCTTTGATAATATTTTTTACATAGTGGAAATAACAAAAACAAAAAAAACCGTAAGCAAAAAAACACAAAAAGTGCCCTTGAGGAATACTCTATATGAGTGCCTCAAATACAAAAAATTATGAAGTGAGTTCTAACGGCAGAAACGCCTATTTTACTGTGAGTTCTGAAGCTCTTAATGAAAAAAATAAAAATAATAAATCTAATGAAAGTGTTTTTTTAACGGCAAAACCAATTTTTCGTCAGCGATCAACTTCGCTTTGTCCAATGCCAAATAGTGATTCATTAACATTACAGTTGCCTAGTACTTCTTCATATAAGTCAGTAATATCATCCCCTTCAGGCTCGTATTCGTCACTTAACAAAGTTATTACTACAGATAACAGTATTTCAAAACCCAAGGTGCAAGTCGGTATGGACAGATATATAACCGTGGTAAAGCGTGGGCGAAGCCCGAATTCTTCAAAAATTTCATCCGCTCCAAAGATGTCTAGAGATAACAGCGCATCCTCAACTAATCGCCAAAACCGTTTTAAAATTTTGCAAGATGAGAACGACAAACCCGATGTATCCTCGAATAAAACATCCAAGCCGCCACCAATCTACTTGAGAGAGAAAAATTCAAATGCCCTTATTAAAAAATTAATTTCAGTCATTGGTGAAAATAAATTCCACATTGTCCCAATAAAACGTGGCAACATCGATGAAACGAAAATTCAAATTTATGATGAAAAGGATTTCCGCAAAATGGTTTCTGAATTTGAAACAAATAAAACAAGCTTCTACACATACCAGCTTAAGAGCGCTAAAGGCCTGCAAATCGTACTGAAGGGCATAGATTCTTATGTTGTCCCTGAAGAAATAAAAGATGCACTTTTCCTCCAGGGATTTAAGGTAAAGAATGTATCAAACATATTTAACAAAGAAAAAGTACCCCAACCCCTATTTCGTGTTGAACTGGAGCCAAATGATATACAGTTGAAAAAAAACGAGACTCATCCTATTTATAGCCTTAAATACCTTTTATACAGAAAAATCACAGTTGAAGAGCCACATAAGCGTGCAGGTCCCGTGCAGTGTCATAATTGCCAAGAATATGGCCATACAAAAGCTTACTGCAATTTACCTACAGTGTGTGTTATCTGCGGTGAATTGCACGGTACTGCAAGTTGTACCAAACCAAAAGATCAAGCGGAAAAAAATGCAGTAATTGTGGAGGTAATCACACCGCTAACTACAGAGGATGTCCTGTGTACTCTTTCGTCAAGCAGGCTATGGTGCAAAAACCTAAATTAGCTCCAGCTCAACCATTAAACGCGTACTCCGCCACTTTTGCTCCAGTGAGCCAACCAGTTACTTCACGTGTATCGTATGCCGATGCTGCTAAGGCTAGTTCTATTCCCACACCAAATGTTTCACCGCCAAATAATTCAACGAATGCAAATTCAAGCTTTAACTTTAGTCGCCTTGAAGCTACTATTGAGAATCTGGTGCTAACTATAAACAACTTTACAACAAATATGACTACCATGATGCAAGAAATGTTGAGAATGCAGAATACTCTGCTTCAAGCATTAATTAACAAGCCATGAACACGTTAAAAATATGTTTCTGGAACGCAAACGGCATTCGCCAACATAAAAATGAACTTGAGCACTTCCTTACGGAAAAAAATATTGATATAATGTTGGTCTCTGAGACTCATTTGACTTCTAGAAGCCTCTTTAAAATGAATGGCTACACTTTATATGACACAAAGGACCCTAGAGGGAGAGCATGCGGTGGATCAGCAATTCTAATAAAGTCAAGACTCAAGCACTATATTCTTGACAACATTTGTGAAGAACATCTACAAGCAACAAATATCTGCATTGAAAATTTTTGTACAAATTTCGTGATATCTTCAATTTACTCTCCTCCCAGATTTTCAATCACTGAGGACCAATACGAGAAGTTCTACAAATCTCTTGGACCTTGTTTCGTTGCAGCTGGCGACTACAATGCTAAGCATACGTTCTGGGGTTCGCGTCTTATTACGCCTAGAGGTAGGGCGTTGTTCAACACAATTTCAAAAATGGGTTTGGATGTTATTTCAAGTGGGGAGCCTACTTACTGGCCTACTGACGTGAGAAAAATTCCGGATGTTATAGATTTCGGCGTCATAAAAAGTATTTCTAGGGAATTAATTCACGTTGAAGCTTCCCTAGATCTGTCGTCTGATCACTCTCCCACGATCGTTACAATCTGTAGTCCACTGAGAAGCGCTTTACCTCACCCATATGTCAAGATGATAAACCGTGTTAATTGGCTGGGATTCAAAAAATATCTTAGTAGTCATTGCACGGAAAATATTACGCTAAGAACACCCAATGATATTGAATCGAACATTGCAAATCTTAACGAGAATATTAAACAAGCTTCTGAACATGCCACTACCTCCCATCCGTATACTGGGTTCAATAAAATTTATTCTACAGACGTTGAACATCTCGTACGTGAAAAAAGAAGAGCTAGAAGGGAATGGCAACAGCACAGATCACCTCAACACAAAATCAGATTTAAAGAGTGCACTAAACGACTCCAAGAGTTGCTTGCATCTGAAAAAACTGCATCTTTCAAAAATTATCTGGAAGGCCTTGATGTCACACCACTCTTTGTGGCGCGCTGCTAAAAAGCTTAAAACATCCGTTGAGTTTAAGCCACCTCTGCGCACATCTACCGGAGGTTGGGCAAGAAGCGATACTGAAAAAGGTAACATATTTGCTGAGCATTTAAAATCCGTATTTACACCAAATACATGTACCGGTGTTGCTGATTTGCCGAGTGTAGTTGCTCTACCCCCACGACCCTTAAAATTTACGATGTGTGATGTACAAAAACTAATTGCCGAACTCAACCCGAAAAAAGCTCCCGGTATGGATGGAATTAGTAACCAGATGCTGATTAAGTTACCTCGTACTGCAATTAGAATCCTGTTATTCATTTTTAATGCCATTTTACGACTGGAGTATTATCCAGACTGCTGGAAGCTTGCCAAGGTTAAAATGATTCCAAAGCCAGGTAAAGATCTTTCCAAGGCTGAGTCATATAGGCCAATAAGTTTACTATCAACAATGTCAAAGCTTTTTGAAAAGCTACTCATGACAAAATTGTCTTCAATTTTAACTGATAATGGGTGCATCCCGGACCATCAATTTGGTTTTAGAAGCCAGCATAGCACCATTGAGCAAACGCATAGATTGGTTCAATTTATCAGAGAAACATTTGAGGAAAAGAAGTATTGTTCTGCCGTGTTTATTGATGTTTCTCAGGCATTTGATAAAGTGTGGCATGAAGGCCTGATTTTGAAATTGAAGACATATTTACCAATAAACATTCTAAATCTTTTGGAAAGTTACATTGTTGCACGAATATTTACAGTTGTGGAAGGACACTTTATGAGTATGCCTGAAACTATCTCATCCGGTGTGCCACAGGGGAGTATACTGGGGCCATTTTTATATTTGATTTATACTTGTGATATGCCTGTGAGCAGTAGTATCCACACTTCTACATTTGCCGACGATACCGCCTGCCTTAGTATGCACGAAAACCCTGATGAGGCATCCCGAAAACTCCAGGAACACATTAGCCAGATGGAACTATGGTTAAACTTATGGAGAATTAAGGTAAATGAACAAAAGTGTGTCCATATAACATTTACCTTACGAAGAGATACTTGTTCCCCCATTCGGATTAATAATCAAGTTGTTCCTCAACATTCACATGTGAAATATCTTGGTATACACCTCGATCGACGGCTTACATGGAAACACCACATTGACTATAAGTTAACTCAAATGAAACTAAAATTAACTCAGGTACATTGGCTGATTGGCAGAAATTCAACACTCAGCCTAGACTGCAAACTTTTAATATACAAGTCGCTTTTAAAGCCAATATGGTGTTACGGTATCCAGTTATGGGGCACTGCTTTAGCTTCCAATGTAGAGAGAATTCAACGAAGACAAAACAAAATTTTAAGGTTAATAACATCTGCTCCATGGTACATTAAGAATTCAAATATACATCGTGATTTAAATATGCCACTAGTGACTGAAGAAATTGCAAAATACGCAGGCAAATATCTAACTAAACTTGTGTCACATCCTAATCCGCTTGCTCGTAACATCTTGAACTTTACTGGACACATCCGCTTAAAAAAGAGAGATACAAGGGCTCTAATACTAAACACTCCGAATGAAGTTGCTTGAAAAAAAATTTTTTTTTTTGCTTATCACCACTTATGTATTATTTACAACTATCACTTAGTTATGTCTGGCATTGGTCGGGCCTATTAATTATATGTTAGATTTAAGATTTGAATACTTATTGTTAGTTCATATATGAAGATACAATAAATAAAAAAAAAACATGCATTAAAAAAAAAAAAAAAAAAAACTTAATAGTAACAAATCAAAAAAGTTTGTCTTAAGTAAAACAAAAATAAGCAAATTAACTAGCATGTGCATAATTAGTAAGGAATAAACGACAATGGTAAGTCTGTTATAAATTAGAGATGGTAAATTTTGGGCTTTCATTACAAAACACGTTTCAGCAAATTGAAATACGATGAACCAAAACAATTCACGTATTCCATTTGCAAGAAAGTTTCGTATATAAGGCAGAAATCTACATCAACTGACAGCACACACAGTGGACCAACAAAGAAGAACGCTGATGATGAAGGTTTAGTGGCCTTCGAAAACGGCTGGTTGTTCCGTTCAACTATGGGTTGTCAGAATACTTACAACTAACTTTGATGTTATTTGTTCATTAATAATTATCACATGTAATTTGGCTTAAAAAGCAATACGAACTTTAGCCCGTTCAAATCATGACTATAAAATCAATTACGTTTTCAATTTGTGACCACTGTTTTATACGATTTACAAGAAAATTCAAATTTTCATACTAGAAGTATTTAAATAAAAATTCTTTTAAGTGAAATTAATATAGTAATTAATTTTGAGTACAGTTTTTCACATTTTTCGAGTTTAAGTTATTAAAAATATAAATTTCACTTAATATTTTAAGACTGTTTTCAAAATGAATTTTTTGATCGTTTTACATTTTGTAGAGAAGCAAAATACGTTTTCGTTTTCAAAATCGTACAAAATTTTTTAGATTCCTTAATTGAACTGTAGTGAATTTTAATCAGAAATAATTCATAGTCAGGCTCAAGTTCAGTAATTTCAATTCTTATTGAATGAAATATTTTTATTAATTAATGTGAGTTTCTAAAGAAGAGAAGAAAAATTAAACTTAGACTTTAAGCTGGGGGAAATACCGAAACTTTTCTGTGCAGCCACGCACTTCATCAGCACAAAATTTCACTCTGTGACATGGCTGATAATATTGTTTTGATAAGTTAGCTGGATCATAACGGTCAAAGTAAAATTTACCCTAAACTTATACGTTTTATTTAAGAAAACAACAGAAATATTATGTTATCCCACAAAATTTTAAAAAAATTTCATAGAAAATACAATTAGGCCTTTTAAAAAGTGCAAATGAATAGTTTTTTTCGCTATAATAAAGAAAAATAAAACAATTTTATAAATTTTTCAATTTAATTTAGCCATAGCTGTAATAAGTGAATGGAATGAAAAATAAAAATATTTTTATTTCAGCTTTTCAGAAAGAGAAGAAAGGAGAAGGAGATTCAGTTCTTTACTTATGATAATCAGAATCAATAAAATCAATGTATACCATGTAAATCGTATAGGAAATCGAAAAGTGCGATGCGCACCCTCTCATCATTAATATTATGAGCTGACATTTTAACAGGCCTATTTTTTACCTAAACAAAAGTTTGAAACCTGGTTCTCAGAAAAAAACCTTTTTATTTTAGAACCACCCTAATATACATACACATACATACATAGATACATATGTGGTAAAAGATTTTTTTAAATACAGTCGAACTTTTATATAGTGAATTTCTATAAAATAAAGCTCTCCCTATTATGAGTTGATTTCAAAAACAATTTTATTGCATTTTGTTTGATATTCTATAATGAATTTCCATATAGTGAAGTTTTCTTTATAATGAATAGATTTTGCAAATGTATGACTCACATGCGTTTTTGTCTACATACAATTAATTATTTTAAACCATTTTCTGTTACACATACTAACAACACTATATATCGGGAGAAAGTGAAATAAACGCCTGATTATTTTATATAAAATATACATAACTTGCTTTTATAAAGCAAACTAAAATACTTAGAGGTATATAATAATATAATCATGATTCTTCTAAATAAAGTTTAACAGCCGTATTCATAAAAATTTTAAATAGCGTTTCATTAGTTGTTTAAGCAATATTCGCTAAAAATGTATTCATAATAGAATTTTAGCTTAAAACCCGATTTTTAAACCTTGCGTAAATCAGCAAATTTTAAAATTGACTGCTCCCATGTTTAAACCAATTTTAAGATGACGTTCTTGTGATTTTGCTTCGTGTTTGTCTACATTTTTAGTTTTGACTGCGTGTATGTGTGTATGTATGTACTTATGTACATACATACATACATATGCATAAGTGAATGTTATTCAGAAGAAGAAATGAAATTGTATTTTTTTTTAAACTCATGACGAAATTTCAAATGGACTCCAAATAAATATTTACCAGAGAAGGAGCAATCAGCTTTCCATTCCCATTTCGTGTTTTCTCAATATATGTGTAAGGAAAATTAAAAATAATAATTATAGTGATGTATAAAAACTCACAACAAATAAAATAAAACTTGTTATTCTAGTGCTTCTTAATATGCAATAAAAAATCATATAAAAAGCACTTTTAAGAAAGATTCGCTGTAAACTCTTTTTATTTTTTTCAATTTGTACGAGTTGGAACACATTTTTTATTATATAAAAACAATAGTTTTGAAAAAATGGACAAAAACCAAATACAGATACGAGTACTTTGTGAACTAATAATCGTTGTTTAGCAGAACTAGTATGCAAGTGACAAATAGATAATACAGTGTTGCCACGATATTTTTAGAAAAGCAAGTTAATTGATTTTTAGTTAAAACACTGATTATGAATACTAATATTTAAAAAACCTTATTTAGCCTTAAAATGTTTTTTAACTAATATGGTTTTTAAACCTCAATCAACTTTTTTTATGAATACGGCTGTAAGAATATAATGCAGTTTCTATATAACGAAGTGATTTTCTGGTAACATGCACATTCATTATAGGAAAGTTTGACTGTAATATTTTATGACAGTTTTATAACAAGCATTGTTGCAATTTTAGTATTTTTACTGCTAGATCTGGCATTTTCATTCGTTAAAAACCATTAAACTTTTAAAAAATTCTGCTAAATGTTTTTTTGGCAGAATATGTTTCAAATAAAAAATTTTGATTTGAATCAGGAATAATTTCTTAATCAGGCGTAAAGCCCTTGTATATTTAATTTTACACGGAAAAATAATGAGAGTTTTTTCATTTATTTTTTAATTTGCAACGCACAAAAATAATAAAAATGAATTACAATTTGCGAAAAATAAGAAATGTCAAGAATTTTGTGACCAAACCATTGAATAAACATTAATTTTTGTTTCAGTTGACTGAAAAGAAGTCTCCACTTATAGTTATAATATATTTACCTGTAATAGACAATAAATTTAGAAAATTCCAGTGCTTTTCTTTTAGAATTCTGTACGAGCAAAAGGAAATTTCTTTAAGAAATTTGCCACCCTCCATTTTCGTAAGTTTTTTTTTGGCATGAACCAGAATTCCCATAAGAACTCCGTACCATCCATCTTTAAGTTCAGTATTTTTCAATTCTTATAGAATGAAATATTTTTATTAGTTATTGTAATTTTCTAAAGAACATAGGAAAAATTAAACTAGACTTTTAGCTGGGGAAATGTCGACTTTTTTCTTTGCCGCTACAATTTCAGTCAGCACCCATGTCTATATGCTTGGACAAACATTTTTGTTACATCAGATATTAACATTACAACGTGTGTATAAAAAAGATATGAGTATGGAATGTAACGAGCAGGCCTTGTGCATACAAAATGAGGAGTACATAGTTATTCTAGAACATATATTTACTCCTTGTTTTTTCCCGCTGAGAAATGAAACTCGTCCATGGAACTCGTACACATTTAACGGAAAAATGCCTCTGTATGTATGCACATATGTATGGCTGTGCTATAAAAATACCTGTAAATATTAATAAGCAAGGCACATTAATTTCCAGGTAATATTACAAAATTACAAAAATGCAACAAAGAAGGAAACAACATGGCTTTTTAGTTGATTTAAAATGTCAAAAATTTAATATGTTTAACAAAATAAAAATAGAAATTATTTACATAAAGCTGAACAAATTTCTTCACGGCAGCTACCATTGCAACGTTTATCACTTTTCACAATTTTTGAATAGTTTTTTCTTATTTTTAAATTTGTTTACAATTTTAGCAGCATTTTTTTTGCCGATTTAGCATTCTCTCATCATCATTTTCTGATAACACTAATAAAAAGGGTGGGATCGTTAGCAAAGCAGCCCACAGGCGAAGGAGCATTGGCATGTAGAAACATGGGTATGTTGCTTAATGTTTCTTGTTAAAATTAGTGTTTAATTTTTCGTTTTTAAAATACCAATTTTTATATTTTATGCTTGTATCGATGTTTACCGTTTTTTTTATTGAAAGCAGTAGTTTCGTATGGTGATTTTGTAATATGAGAAGTAATATGCTTTCCATATTTCGATTTGTTTAGCGAAAATAGTGATAGCATATTTACATATGTATGTGCTTAGATGGTGTAGATTAGGGACTGCCTTTCGCTTTTAACCGAAATTGAAACCGCGGTTTTTACATTACTAAGCATTGGTAAGAAAATTGTAAAATTAAAAAAAAAATTATAAAATTATAATTCTTTGCAGAAAGATTGTAATTTGTTATTATAAAAGCTCTAATAGATGTAAAGCAAAAAGGCGATAATTTTAACGTTCTTTGAAATGAATTTGTATTTTAGAAAAAACGAACAACAAAACAACCATCATATTTACTTTCCTAATATACATAAGTACCTGAATTGAATTCCAACCAGAGAAACTTTACCACCCCTATAGTAACAATTTGTCTCTCGAAAATACTTCCCAGAAATGTTTTCCGTTTTTGTTTGATTCCCCTTATCATGAATAATATTTTTCACGTGAAAATTTTCACTTTTCCCTTGGTTTTGTTCACTTTAATAATTTCGATATTTTTCGTCGAATTATATATTAAAAGTTATAAATATTTATTTCTAGGACAAGATTATTAAGTAAAGCTTACGATTTTAAACAATAATTTCCTACAACTCATTTATTCATAGAGTATGAATATCTTTGTTTCACAGACAGTAAACTTCATGGAGGTGCACCACGATGGAATACTTAATGAAAAAAGCTAAATAAACAGAAGCACAACTTTAAAGTTAAATAAATTTCATTTAGAAGCAATAATGTGTGTGATTTTTTTTATTAAACTTAAATTTGTCCGATTTTCAATTAATTTTTAAACTTTACAAATACTCTTCCCTTTTTTACATTCACGTGGACTGATGGTAGCGGGGATAATTTCACGTTATATTCAAGATAGCATTTTTCCCATCGATGGGAATGAAAATTGCACGTGAAGAAACATTCCATTTGTTTTTCACGAAAGGGATGATTATTTTTAACTCATCATTTATCTTTCCAGCATACATACCTATTTATATACATGCATACTTTTAAAACCAAGATCGAACCGAAACCGACCGGTTTTAATAGCTTACAACCGGAAACCGCGGTTTTTTTAATTTCCACGGTTCTTGGCAAACCCTAGTTTATACACGTTATTTCAACAATTGTCAAAGTATGAGGAATATATGAAACAAAATCGTCAATCGTCTTTTCGGAAAGTTGCAATAAAAAATTTCAAAATGACGTAAAATCATCATATCTAACAACACTGACTGTACCTACCAATATTAACTTTTTATGAATTTTTAAGTATTGAATAACAAATTTTTAATATTTTTTTTTTATTTTTCTCCATATATAACCTGACCAGACATCCCGTTTTAGGCGGAACTATCCCACTTTTCGTAGGTCGATCCCTCTTCGAATTTCTATCCCGCTTTTTAGAGTTTTGAAATTTTCAATATCATGTTCTATTTTTATTAATATTTCAGTCATAAAAATTCATACCAAATATTTTTTTCAGTTTAGTAATTGCTTAAGTACCCGAAACCCTGTGTGTTTTGCTACACCCCATAAAGGTTTTGAGATGAAAAGAGAAATTGTGCTTGCGGTTCAACCTTCACTATTTTCTATAATATTTATTAACATAAATAGTTATTAGTTTCCAAGATATTTTTTTAAGTAAACTTTTTCTCCGTTTGACACTCACTTGTCCAATAGCGATTATTTTCTGTCGTCGGCAGAACCAGCAGAATTTCAAATTACCAAGATATTAAACAATTAGTATTTAATTTACTTAGAAGCTGATACACTCCATTATTGACACCTTTTTATAATACTATTACCTTTACGAAAATATTTAAACCTTTTTGCTCTTTTGGGTTTCAAAATATCGTGAAATAGATGTTGCTACTCTATGGGAAGTTTCACGACAACGTAGGCATTCAAAAAGTAATAGCCTATTACTCCTTCTAGACCATCAGTAATACGCTGTGGGCAAATCAGCAATATCAGTATACTGACTATAGACAGAGTAATCCCTACAAAATTTCTCTTTTCACACTATATCACTTTTCGTGATATCTCAAAGTAAATATTTTTCTTTATTGGAGGCTTCACCACACCTACATGTCTAATTCAACCTTTTTTTGTGATAAAAATCATTACTTTGGCTGGGTTTAAATCTGTGTGCCATGTGCCACACATGCGTGACCACCAAAAAATGAAAATGAAAAACTGTTTGATTTCCACACTTATTTATTAAGTTAAACAGTTTCATACATAACTAATAGACAATTTTATAGAATCCAACATGATTAGAAACAGTTTAAATCAATAAACATGTCTGAACCAAACAGTTTATCATTAGTAATTAGTGGTTACGAATTTTTGGGCACATGGCATACAAGAAATGCCAGATGTCAACTCAGTCTTACAAAAAATTTCAAGTTTGTTTCTCAAAGATATTCCAAAATAAAAAAATTATATGGGAGGAGCCACATTAAAAAAATAGAAAATCGGTGCAGCCGCTCTTAATTGATTGGATTACCAATGCACGATATTTGATTTCTATTCATATAGATCCTAAATACAAACGAAAGTGTGTATGTGCATATTACACATCCTGCTTTCTAAAAGGTATTTATTTTAAAACCCCGCTTTTTCGCGGTATTTTCTTTAAAATCCCTCCTTGATAGATCCTATCCAGTGATGCCAACTTTTTTGATTCTAAAAGCACATCAAAATTTAAAAAAGCACTAAAAAGCGTACTTTTGAGATGTAAAAAGCGTAAAAAGCACTAACGTGAAAAATTAATAATGTTTAATATTTTCTAAGATATGCTCTATTTCTTCAATAGTATCGAAATCTTTAATGAAATATATCAGACGAAAAAGGTATGCTTTACAATAAAAAAATAAATAAGCCAAGTTTTTATTAAAGTAATTTTAGGAAATACACAAATTTCTTAAAAGCACTACTTAGTGCTCTTTCTTAATTTGTCACTATCGCTAAAAATTTGGCGTTTTGAGTCTTCAAAAAGCACTAAAAATAGTGCCACAAGCACCAAGTTGGCATCGCTGATCATGTCCCGATTTTTGCAAAAACCATCTGGTCACGTTATATATACAAGTTAAGGTACGGAAGCGCAACCACATCAAATTCTTTGCAAAATTGGAATATTGGCAAAATAAGCGCTACACGCGCAACAAAAAATATTAAAAACAAAATATTAATTTTTTAGCAAACGCTACCTTGCATTTTATTTAACATTCCGTTCACATGAAATGTGAATCCCGAAACATTTCTCTAAAAATTATCGCTGCACGCGCAATAAAAAATATTAAAGGTAAAATATTAATTTTGCAGTAGACGCTACTTTGCATTTTTCATTCACATGAAATGTGAATCCATTTTGCTGACAAGCATAATTGTCGTCACCTTTACTTTTGCATAAAGTTATGGAGCTCTTTATAATTATAAAATGTTTCAGTTAAATTTCGGCACTCAACTCAAGCTCGCATAGCGAGATTAATAATTTGTACTTATATTAAAATATTCAAATAAGTTCGTATTAATTAATAAAATCTAACTTGCAAATAAATAATATATATAATAATAATAAAGCATAATTACTGTTTCAATATTAATTTCTCGGAATTGGGCAGAAGATTAATTTACATACTAGTGATGCACGAATATTCGTATTCGTATTCGAATTGCCGAATATGTTTCTAAAAATAATTAAATAAATAAATGCAGAAATCCTAAACGAAATTTAAAATAAAATAAATAAATTGTCATCAAATTGTTTATAGAAATTTGTGGTTTGTATCATTTTCAAATGATATTAAATTACTATCATTAAAATGTTGGGAAGTTTTTATTAACTATAAAGTACGCCAACATGAGTATGAAGTTAGTTTTCATAACAAATTTTTCATATTTCAGAAACAGAACCCCAATTTTATGTCTATAAATTTCATGTATAATATTCGTATTCGTATTAGTATTCGCGAATATCAAAATTTCACATTCGTTACATCACTAATACATACATACATATAAGAACGTATGATTAATACGTATGAAGAATAACGTATTACTCATACGTACTAATATGCAAAATGGTGAATAAAGGCCCAACTATAATAGGAATAAGCGGACTTAAGCAACTGTGCGGTTACATATAAAACGTATGTGACAAACTATAATGTACTTTTCGTCAAGTTTCGTCAAATGTCATTTGCTTAAGCTAAGTGCCAAACTGAACGCACATTCCGTACGGAAAACACTGTTTGTGCATTCTTTAAACTCAAACCGAACAACATCAGAAAATATTCATTGATTTTAAATATTTTTTTATTGTTTCTTATTTTAAACTCAGAAAAGAAAGCATAACTTTTATTTTCATTCTTTGTTTTACAATACACATATACACACAACACATGAGTTTATTTATGTATGTTCATTGTTGTACTTTTTAGTAGGCAAAACAAATGAAACAAGTAATAAATTGCTGGATATAATTATATGTGAATTTTTAATAGATTAAGACATTCCAACAAGTTAATTTGATTCAATTGCATTCATTTAGTAGTTATAAGAAGAAAGAAAATTATAAAAAAAAATTTGAACAATACCTATATGTGCAGCTGTGGCCAAAGAATACTTAAGTGCATGTAAGTACATTGTGGCCATCTAAAAGTCACATCTGAATTGCTTAAGTTTTTGACAGACTTATCGTTCAATTCTGGCATTAGCTTAAGCCAGCTCAATCATATTATAGTTGGGCCTTAAATGTTTTCTTGTATGTTAACTTAACCGATATTTCAAACATTAAACCAAACAGCTAATATATACATACATGTAATGCTGTAACGGAATTTTTCTCCAAGGTCGCTAGCTTTTGAGTGCATGCTATGACTGACATTTCATGATCAGCTGATCTATTTATATTCTTAATAATTACATTATTCAACTAAAATATGTATGTGTATGTATATGTATATGTACGTATGTGTCTCAAATTTTTGAATTTCGCGTATAAATAAAATTTCAATTACTTCATATTTAATTGGTGTAGTCACATTTTTTAATACAAAACGGTACGTACGCGCAGTAATTTGCATCTGTAGCATCTCAAAGTGAAGAACAGCGTGTAAATAATACTTTGGCTGCTTGAAATGCCATGACAAGTGGTAGGGCTCTGCGAAATCCAGCTCCACGTGCGTATGTGCGACGTACTTTGGAGCATGCTGCATTCAACTATGATGCAAACTTTGATTGTGTTTCTCTTGGTAAGGTTTCAATTGGACCAATGACTACTGTTTGCAGTCCTTGCAAGGCATTGAAGTTTAAACCTGATGTATCTGGATTGTGTTGTTCAAACGGACCAGTTAAATTACCAGAATTGAATCCACCACTCGAGCCGTTCCATAACTTGATAACTATTGGCACACCAATTTCAAAGCATTTTCTGGCAAACTTCATTTGTAGCGACAAATATAAGTCGGGACAATTTTTGCGTACAGTACATTTAAATGTGAAAATATTATTTCATTGTACTGAAAATACGTATCCTGCTGCTAACGCAACACTTTTTGCTCTTATTTAGGTATGAGTGAATGATCACTAATAGCTGGAGAATATTTTAATAAATTTTGATCAAGAACAACTGTTGCCAGAATTGACGATTTCTCTGCATTTTGACGATTTTTACCTCTCAAAATGCACTAGTGACGATTTTAGGTCCAGAAATGACGATTTTTCTAAATTTAATTTCCAGAATAATAAAAAAGTATATACATATATATGTTTACGCTGCAGAAGTTCTTTCAAATTCAAATCTTTGCGAAATCGATGTAGAAGAAATAATGAATAATTGTATACCTACAATTTTACATTGAACTATGTGACCAGATACTTAAAAGATTTGATTTTGAAAGTCAATATAAATCTTTAAACATAATTCATCCAAACCTAATATTAAATGGCGAATCCAACTCTATTCTGGACATTGCAAAGACTTTTCCAAATTTCTTAAACGGAAATGATGGGGAATTGTAATTTTTAGATTTTAAAACTATTTTTGAAGGAAAGGAAACAAACTTTACAGAATTTTGGAAAAAATATCCGAAATGAAAAGATGTGATTCAAGTCTGGCTTTCCCAATTTTAACAAATTTTATTCGCAATATAATGATTTTACCACATTCATCGGCAAATGTTGAAAGGATATTTAGGTGAATTTAAATAAAACCAAAGTTTGTAATCGTTTACAGAACGATTCTTTAGAAGTCATCCTATACACAAAGGACTATTTAAAACTTAAAAAGTCAAACTGCTATGACACTGAGATCAGTTCAAATTTGTTAAAAATTTCAAATTCTGATATTTATATATAAAATGTTTCTATAACATAAATGCTAAGTATTTTTTTTATAAATTTTCTGTTTTAAAAATAAATACATATGTATGTATGTACGTATGTGAATTCTGATTTCATTTTAAGTTTTTTTTAACTTTTATTTTTAATTTTAATTGTTTTCATGTTTAGATTATATACATATGTGTATATTAATGTATATGTGTATATTTGTTGGAAGCATAATTAATAAGTTTGAATCATTGTAATAATTTTTGTAATAAAACAATTAAAATACAAAAAAATTTAATATTTTTGATTTGACGATTTTCTAAAATGAGTTGACGATTTTGACGATTTTTTTCACAGAAATCTGTAGTTTTTGACGATTTCACCTCTAGAAGTTCTGGCAACAGTGTCAAGAACTTGCCCTTCTCCAATATGAGCATTTAGGTCTCCTACTACGAAAAAACTTTTAGGGCTTAGATTTTGTCAGCTTATATCGACTTAAGCACATTTTCCTTTTTGCCACAGAATTAACAGCAAAACAAAAGTAAATGCAATTCCGTTCCTAAATAATTGTTAGTAAATTATTTTCGTTTGATTTGACGGAATAGTTTCTGTTTTTTTTATGACATTTCCAAGGCATTCATTTCCAGGTAACATCAAGATTACAAAAATAAAATAATAAAAAAGGCTATATATATGTATATGTATAGGCTTCAATGTTTTCTTTTTTTTTATTTGTATAGTTGAAAATGTTTACAAATACAGTTAAATCCCGATAATTCGTAATCGCAAGGGGTCGGCCATTTCTTACGACTTATAGGGGTTTTCGATTTAGCGGGGGTTCGATTTGGCGGTGTTTCGATTAAACGGGGTTAAAATAATAAATACGAATTAACTGGGGTTTTCAATCTATTTACTAAAACGATAAAAAAAAACCTTTTTATTTATTATTCATTAAAAAACTGATCTTAAGAAAATAAACACACACAAGCAAAAGCAAAAACCTGCGCAAAAAATAGCGGTGAACAAAAAATCATTCGTTCCATGTTTCTGTTGTTGTTATTTCGAATTATAAGTTGTAGTTAGCAAACAATTACGATTTATAAGAGGTAAAGAAGATATTATTAAAAAAAAAATACGAATTAGCGAGGGGACCAAAATTTATGGACATTTTACGAATTAACGAGATTTTTTCAAGGTACCGACAGTTTATTAGGAATTATCAGAAATTAAGATTTATCAGGGTTCGAATTATCGGAATTTGACTGTATATGTATAAATAATTTTGTTTGTTTTTCTTTTTGCTTAATATATTAATCGATGTGAAAAAAACAATATTTTATATCGTTAGCTGATTTTAAATTTTATAGGAGAGAGCAAAAACAACAACGTTATTTAAGTGAGAGGTAAGACAATTTTTAGGGGCATGTGTTTCAAGGTAATACGCAATAATTAATCAAAAATACGATTTTGCATTTTTTGTTAGTTAGGTGGATTTACATTTTAGCTGACGATATATGAATATTTCATTTAACATTTTATTTCAGTTTTGGTTTATGTATGCACGCAAACTAAAATTTTAGTTTCCTTAGAATATCTGACCATATTTCAAATAAACTAAAAAAAAAACTCTTAACTTTTTTACAATAAACTTTTATACATACATACTTTTTAAATATTCTAGGAATACTAAATATAATTAATGTAATCTTTCTAACATATGTACATACATATATTCATACATATGAGTAATTCCAGAAAAATGTCAAGGTTTTGTTTACATTTATAAAGCATAAAGGTCTATACTTTAGATATCTAAAAGCATTTTTAATTTTAGAAATTTGTTTACCGAACGAAATATGGGACATTTAAAAGAAATATTTTCTTGGCTGATCTTTTTCTTAGCAATTATTTAAAGTAATTTGTAATATTTTTCTTTTTTGTAATTTGCAAATTTTATACTAACAACAACCTACGCATTAGCAGAGAAGATGAAGAATGGAGTTCTAATAAGGGAAGTTGTTTGAGTTTGCTTCCACTAATACCTTAATGTCGGATACGTCGCATAAAATCAATATTTATTAATTTCATTATTTCAGCAGTAAATGAGCATTGTTTAATTAATTTTTTTCAATCAATATTAGGAAAGTTACTGCATTACTGTTACTGCAATTAAAACAAAATTTTCATATATCATAAATCTACACATAAACGATCTTCTTTCACCTTCATTTCCACATTTACAAAAAAATCTTCATAAAATTTCGCTGAATTATGTACAAACAAAATTTTTGTCGCTACGTTTTGCGAGATATAGCCATATCTGACAACACTGCTATCGGGGAAAAATTTACTTTCCAGTTCCTGGAAATGGATAAAGTGTGGGAAATAAACCCTAATACAATCATACGTATGAATTTGAAATGTTTGCTTTTAGATTTCTAAATTTGAATTTTTACTGCGCACTAATTTCATCTATTGTGTTTTAATAAGCAAATAAAATTTAAATAGTTATCAACTATGTAAATTTTGTAATAAATATTAAATTTAACTTTCTAATACATACATATGTATACTAACCTCAAAGGTGTTATGCAATCCAACTGTGCACAGATTCCATCTTCACTTACATTACCAGCAAATCTTACATTTGCTTCCGAGAAAACTCTACATTCCCCCAGATGATCGACCGAATCTACACATGCACTACACAAGGGCCAATCACATGTGACGCAACGATCCATAGAATCGCCATCTTCATCGAACTGTAAATCACGATAGCATCCCAAACATACAATTCCGCTGTTTTGCTTGGGTCCCCAAGCAAATGGTAGTTCATCGACCACAACGTCGCCTTTACGAACCTGTTCAGTGGTTACAAGACTCCTGCCGTAACGTGGATCAATTTCTATACGTGACTTAAACATTTCACCACAACTATTTTGTTTGGCACTCATGGGTGTTACATTAGTTACTGCAGTATTTAACGGTTTAATTTCAAATTCTTGTAATTCAATAATTTTTACAAATTTTTAACACTTTATCAAAAGAAAATATAACTATGTATATACTGGAACTATATCCATACGTATTATTTACACAAATATATTTTTTCTATTTTAAATTTTGTTTAATCTACTCAATTGTTTTTAGTAATGGTAAAAAGTGTTGTCTGTCTACGTTCGTTGATTGTAATTAATTGAAATGCAAAAATTTGATGTTGTTTGTTTTTCAATGTGTTGCTTGCTCTTCTAAATTTTTCTTTTATTTTATCTATTTCCTAGAATATACAAGACATAAATGTATGTATACAATATATATATATGTACATATATATTGACATTTTCTACGAGAATAGTATTGAATCAATACGATGTATTGACTGAATACTTACATATGTACATACTTACATCCATACAGACAACTGTTTTCTTTATCTGTCAGTATACTTTGAAATCTTTTTTTGTTTTTGTAAATACATCCCAATATACCATATATTAATAAAACTTCAACACAACCTGAGAATAAGCTTATAAAAATTGTGATTTTGAAGCTTTTCATAATTTCGTTTATATTAATTAATCTTTTTAAAATTTGAATTTAGAAACAGTTTTTAACAATGCTTGAGAAACTATTATTATAAACATATACTGACGATTAAAAAAACTTGGCGGTAGGAACTAAGTCCCCAATGAACTAAGTCTCCAAAACATAAATGAACTAAGTCCCTAAAGTTTTATATGGATGGCAACAAAAACAATTTTTGGAGAATTAGTTCTCTTTTTGTTAAATTTTTGGGGGCCTAGTTCATTTTTATTTTTGGGGACTTAATGCATAGCGAACTAGCTCCCCAAACTTTGGGGACTTAGTTCAAATTTGATTTCGACCAAAGTTCATTAGGGACTTAGTTCCTACCGTCTGAAGGCCATAGGAAGTAAGTCCTTTATGAATTAAGTCCCAAAAAAAACGAACTAATTCCCAACCAACTGAAAGAGTTATAGATATCATCGAAGCATTTAATATTGAAAGCGTGTGGAACGGCTTTGGCTTGTCGAAGGACAGGGCAAAACCCAAGCATTTCTTCACCGCGGCAATTAAGGAGGAAAATTTTTCATTCTGCTTGTTTTCATCATTGAAAACAATAGAATTAATAAAACCAAATATATCTCCAACTAAGAGAACATATCTCATTGATGCTACGTTTAAAATAGTACCACATGGCTGCGTTAAGCAGTTTCTTTTTATTTACATACAATATTGTGAAGAGGTAAGTAAGTAAAATTTATTCTAGCGACAGAAATAACAATTTCTTTTCTAGATTTTCCCATATTCTTTGTTCTGATGGACAAAAAACAAATGAAATTTACAAAGCACTCTTTGAATATATTACGGAAAATATATTTAATTTGGATCCAAATATATTTATAAGCGACTACGAACAAGCGCTAAGAAATTCGTTAAGTGCAGTTTTTACACGAGCAAGACTTGTAGGATGCTGATAAGTAATTTTTTGACAATTTAAAATTTAGGAAGATATGTAGTGAAATTATAATTATTTTTGGTCAAAACTTTTAAGTGATTAATTTTTAATCCACTTACATTAAAAAGTTCTTAACACTAAAACCGAAAAGTTTTAAAACGCATTTTATCACATACTATATAAAAAGATAATTTATATAATTACAATAATGTTATCTATGTTGATAAAACTTCAATCATTATAGTGTTTGTGAAAAAAAAACTGGTTGAGTGCAAATGGGTTGTAAATTAAAATTTCGCGCGAATTACTAAAAATTTATTAATTTTGTATGGAAAGAAGTTATTTAATATAAATACAATAATATTACCTATCGACATTTGCCTGAATCACAACAGTGTTTCTAAAAAATTATGTGAGTGTAGCATACATAATTATAATTTCACTACATACCTTCATAAGCTTTAAATTAATATATAAATCTCAAAATATGGTTTCTTAATTATAGGTTAGATTTCTGCCAGGCAGTTAGACGAAATGTGACAAAACATAAATCCTTATTAGATTTTATTAGGTCATCAAAATATGCGTCAATACTTTACCACAAAATTTTGGCACTTCCTTTATTACCGCCTGATTTAATAAAAAGTTCTTTTGTGGCATTAAGATCCAAAATACTATTGATAGATACCAAATGCTTATTGGGGTTTGAGTTCATTGGGGACTTAGTTCCTACTGCCAGTCTCGGTAGGTGATACATCTTTAATGACCAAACACCCCAAAACAAATATGAACAAAGCCCCCAAAGTTTTATATGAAAAAAACAACGACTTTTGGGGAATTAGGGACTTAGTTCATTTATGTTTTTGGGACTTAGTTCATTGGGGACTTACTTCCTACCGCCAAAAAACTTAGCAAATTTATTAAGTATTTTGCGTATACAATTGGTTTTAAATCTTAAAGTGAGTGTGCGTGTAAGTTTGTGAATTAATCGCATTAAATTTTGAAAAAACAAATAATCAGAATAAACATATTTATGTATGTATGTAAATTATGACATAAATAACAAAAATTAAAAATTTCAAAAACCACCAAATATTTCTAAAAAAGATGTGATATCTTCTAAACGTCTGGACCGATTTTCTTAAACATAGCTAAGAACCTTCTCGATCAAGTCACCTTTCAAACACAAAAATCTAAATCGAAATCAGTCCAGCAGCCGTTTGGTGTGTAGGTTGACTCGTACAGACACACATATAAAAATTATTTGTTACAAATGAAATTGAAAAAAATAATTAAAATTTTTATTTTTCAACAGCCAAAAAATATTTGTGAGGCAATAGGTTTGTTCATTTACTAAAAATTGTTACGAATTTAACAATTCGTCGTTCGCAAGTTGTTGTGTTCTATACCACGAAATATAAAAAATTGAGATAAGATTGATTTTTAGAAAAAACTTTTAGAGATCTGTCGATCTGTGTAATCAGTTTGCTTTTATCATTTATAGTTTTCGAAATATGGGATATTGACTTTGTGCTATACAACTATTTAGTGACAAGCTTCGTAACCTATTGTGTTCTACAGTACATGTACGTCTTTTTGCAACGAACCAAAAAAACAAAAAAAAAAGAAATGTTTTTTTTTTATTTTATTCTACATATATGAAAGTCTAAATAAAGTTTGTAGCAATTTGGGCCTCTTTGCAATATCTGTTTTTGCTTTATTTATTTTTTGTGACTTCACATTCCACTTGGCAAATGAAAAAACAAAATCACAAACAATCAGTATACAATAGCCATTTATTTTTAATTAGCTTCTGGTGTTTTCTAATCGATTATATCAATGAAATGTTAATGTTACCAACTGCCATATTCATAAAAAATATTTCAGGTTTATTAAGCGCTTATCTGACATATTTCAATGGGAAATTTGTCAAATAAAACAGTTTGCAATCATGTTGGATTCTAAAAAATTGTCTATTAATTATGTATGACTGTTTAACTTAATAAATACATGTCTGAATCAAACAGTTTATCATTAGTAATTAGTTGGTTACGCTCTTTTTACGCTTGTGTGGCACATAGCACACAGCTGTAAACCCGGCCTAAGTAACTAGTCTTGTTTTTTTTTTTTTTGCTAAATATGATAGTTGCAAATTCACATTCTCTTAGCAGTTACAGATTTCTTCATATTTTCTTTGGTATCAGTTGCTCGATTTTGCCCGAAAATTAGTGTGTTGTTCCAAAATATGAAATAACTGTTGAACAAAAACGAAACATTTGACTAATCGTTAATCTTTCCTCAAAACACTGACGTGATGTACTGGCTTATGCTTAACAGTTGCCCTTTCTTAATTCATCCACAACACATGTGGATGGATCGCAAACGTGCTTGAAATGATAATACCCTTCAAAAAAGTTTGGTGATAATTGTTCCAAATGAGAAAATGGGAGGACATATGCTGTAAATGATTATATGTATATTCACCATTGTTGGGATTTGACCTAGTATTATAGCAAAAGACACTGAAGAAATTCGCTGTGGTTGGATCCAGGACCTATCAAACAGTATAAACAGTCCCGTAACTATGCTTAGATATTAACCTAAGCTTAACTGCAGCCCGTTTCTATAACTTTCGTTACGCATTATAACTAACGATATAACGAATTTAGTGGTGTAACGAACGGCGATGTTTCTATAAGTGTGGTGGTATTCATTTTCGTTATAATTTTCGTTAAAGTTTTCGTTATTATATGTTTAACAGAAAGTGTAGTGATATTTAGAGCAAAAACAAACATGAGTGAGGTAAGGTTGAAAAATTATACTATTGTGTGCAAATTATAATTATTAAAACATATTATGTACAGAAGAAAGTACGTACTGGTAAAATTTCCAGAGGCCAAAAGCAAAAGCTTTTGGAAATTTTACGTAGCCACAAAAATGTGGCTATGGGGCAGTTTGGTGGACCAAATAGCGGCAAATTGGCACAGGCTGTTTGGGAAACAGTGGCAGCAGAGCTTAATGCATGCGGACCAGCATGTAAGACGAGTGACCAGTGGAAAAAGGTTCGTTAATTTTTTTATTTATTTATATGAAGTTGTATTCAGCAAATGAAAAACAGTATATTTATATTATATATAGTGTGTATAATATACATATACACTGTATATGTTTGAATTTATCATATATTTATATTTATTATATATTTTTTAAATCTAAAAAGCTCTTCAAATTGCGCTTCCGGTAGGTAGAAAGCGTCTATGTACACGCAGAATATTTCGCTGATCAACTAATATTGCTAGCGCGGCAGCTGCAAGCATAGTCACAATCTTCAAAAAAATTAAATAAGTAAACAATTCACATTTACACACTTACTTTATTTATCTATACTTACTTTTTTAAATGAATAATTAAGCAAATCAATACAATACAATATGTTCAAGTAAAATGTACAAGTAGAATTGAAGTAAACAAAACAACTCAGCTGTTACACATAACGAACAGTGTTTCGTTTCCACTGTTTCATACACTTTATAACAACTCCCCACGCTCGTAACGAAAGGTAAGTTTTCTGAGTTGTAGAAACACTTCGAAGCAAAATTTCGTTATGACCCATTCGTTATGAAAAAAAATCCTTCGTTATCATAACGAAGTTATAGAAACGGGCTGCTGGTGTTTATACTTTTGAAATATGAGTGCCTCTTTGTTCGAGTGGGTAGTGTGCAAGCCTGTCATGTTGGAGGTTATCAGTTCAAGTCCCAAAAAATATCTGTTTAAAATTAAATTATAATTACATTTGTAAAAATAAAAAAAATATAAGTTGTCGTTGTTACAGTTAAATGTCGGAATGAAATTTTAAAAAATTTATAATATTCCACACCGATTAGGTCCCCATGAGATAGTTCAGTGGCAAGTCACAAGGTGCATACAATATATTAATTAACCCCATCCTAGGTCATCCCCATATAAAAGTGACTGGTCCGCTTCATAGGAAGTGGTAGAAATCGGACTAGTCCCTATCACTTTGGGACCGATCACGTGACTAGTCTTGTCTCAGGGAAATAACCATGATATACTTAAAGTATCTAAAACAAACAAAAAATATTGCCAAGTTAGCATATTATCTAGAAATTATATGACACTCTTACGGTTAAAAATTTATAAAATGCATAGCATATTACAGTGATAGGTATTGTGCCAAACAAGAACTTGGTCAAAATTTTTATCTCACTACTTTTAATGCCCGAAATTTTGGAAAGGAACTTGGCCTTTTTTACATTTATGTTTTTGTGAGGATCTGACTACTTTTTGAAAGGTTTTCTTAATAAAGCTTATAAAACTTTAAATTTCTAGTATGTTATAGTTCTATTCATAATGATTGCGTCAGTTTAAAAGGGCAGACCTACATACATACAATAATGGGTTAGAGTGTGATATGTGCACCATTGTGTCATTACAAGGACCGACTGATGTACTTAATTTTTTAAGAATCATCAGAGTAGAAATATGTAAAATACAGTGTTCATTTTAGTGGAAGTGACCCCGCCTATTTTTCTAAAGTTTGCTTTGATGTAGTACTTTCGAAAATGCAAAATTACAGGCTAGCATAAGTGAGATGTGCATATAAAGTTTCAATACAGTAGCTTGTGTTTTAAATATTTTCTAGTTGGTAACTTACCCAAGTCAATTTTTTCCAAATTTCAGTTCTCTGAAGTATAACATTGATCTAAGTTTTTATAAACATGGCCCTACATTCCTAATGTAACAACCAGTGATTTCTGATTTTTTCTGTACGCAACTCACCCCTTAACTTAAGGAGTATTGAATTTAAACTCTCTAGTTCAAATTCTACCTTTAAATATTATGGCTGTTACCCCCACTCTCCCTCACTTTTTTAAACTCAAGATTTTGTTTTAAGTTAAAGTTTCATTTAAAAGCTTCAGTACAGTATTAGCGTGGCTCCTGCCACTCCTGGTTTAAATATTTGGCTTTTTAGATTTTTCTAGTTGATTTCTCATCTTGACCTACTGGCGTATCAAATTTCAGCTCTCTTGCGCAAATATAATTATTTTATTTTTATGGCGTATTCCTCCCCACTTGTTTAAAAGAAAAAAATTTTTAGTCAGTGCCAATCATACGTGTCAAGTTTCGATGGAAACGGACAATAATATCTACATAAGTAGTATAAATCTGCTGATCCGAAGTACATGAAAGAAGAGTCTTAAATTTTATTGTCATGTTAACGCCCACTTTTTTAAAGGAACATTTATAGCCTTTCATTATTAAAACGTATGCCGAATTTCAATAAAACTGCTTACGCCAACGATTTAAATTTAGTGTTTTAGTTATAAACTTAATGGGCGTAGCCCCGCCCTTATGGCTATATTTTCCTGGCTTTAAGATTTTTCTAGTTAGTTTCTAGCTTAGAAAAACCTTTTCTATCAAATTTCACCTCATTAGCGAAAATTTAAATTTTTTATTCTTATTTGCGTGATCAAGCCCGATTTTTCCAACTCAAGATTTTCTTTGCGAGTGTTTATCTCTCCTGTTGAGTTTCGCTGGGAACGTGTAATAATGAATACATAAATAGTACATTTAAATGTGCTGAATCGAAGTACATACATTAAATAAGAATGCAAATTTTGTGGGGTTTTAACTCCCATTTTGTTTAAAAAACATTTATAACCTTGTATTATTGCAACATGTAACCCAAATTACAATAAAATCGCTTGAGTTAAACGCATTGGATTTTTTCTTTCAATCCTGAGCTGTTTGGACGGCGGGGCTACGTCCTTGGGTATAATTTTCAGGTTTTTAGATTTTTTTTTAGCTAGTTCCTTATCGAATTTCAGCTAACTAGCGCAAATTTTATTTATATTTTCTAATGGGCGTAGTAGTAGTTATTATTAGTTATTTTCTTTCCAACGAAACTCGACAAGAAAATATATATGATGTATATGAAATAGTAAGCTTAAAATTTATGGGCGTGTTAATGCCCACTTTTTTCAACGTAAATTTATAGCCTTGCATCATTGCAACATGTATGCCAAATTTCAATAAAATCGCTTCAGTTAAAGGCCTTAGATTTGTATTTTAAATTCTGAGCCTCATGGGTGCATCCCCGCCCACCTTGATAACATTTTTGAGTTTCCAGATGTTTCTAGTAATTTGCTAATCTACAACTACTCATATATCAAATTTCAGCTCAATAGCGCAAATTTAAATTTTTTATTATTATGGGCGTGTTTCCGCCCACTTTTTTTAATCCAAAAAATTGTTTTGGCTAGTGTTTATCTTTCCTGTGTAGATTCGTTGGAAACGGATAATAGTAGTTACATAAATAGTACATTTAAATGTACTGGCCGGAAGTACATGAAATAGGAGGTTTAAATTGTATGGGCGTGTTAACGCCCACTTTTTTTATAAAAATGTATAGCCTTGTATTATTGTAACATGTGTGCCAAATTTCATTAAAATTGCTTGAGTTAAACGCTTAAGATATGTGTTTTTAATTCAGAGCTTTATGGGCGTAGCCCCGGACCTTGGTAAAAATTTTCGGGCTTTCAAATTTTTCTAGGTGATAACTCACATAGTTCTACTTGTGTACCAAATTTCAGCTCACTAGCACAAAGTTTAATTTTTATGGGCGTAGCCCCGCTCCCCCTGGTTAAAATTTTCGGGTTTTCAGATTTTTCTAGTTCATCGCTCACCTAGATCTACTTGTGTACCAAATTCCAGATCTGTATCTATAGCGGAAGTGCTTCATAGTATTGATGAGTGTGTCAGTGGTCAGTGGTCAGTGAGTATGTCTTAAAATATGCACTTTTTGCACCTCCATATCTCCGGAACCTTTCATTGTAACTTTCAAACTTTGCATATGAGGTCACATGAATTTATTCTAATTATGGTTTAAATTTTATAATTTTACGATTGCGGGGAACAAAATTATGAGGGGGATAAAAACAGCTCGAATGGCTTCCTGTAAATATACACACTGCGTGCATTGGCCGGAACTTGGCCTGGCGCACGGCCGTGCGCCTAGATAGGTTAGATGACAAAACTTATCAAAATAAAAACCAAAAGGTTTATAAGGATCAACTAATACGTAGCAAGAATACTTTTAGATCTTTGGACGTTCTAGTTGACCCTACGGACAATTATATCGAAGATGCAGTCTCAGAAGATGTTGTTGGTGACGTTAATGGTGTTTGCGACCTGCGTAACACCCGGACATAAAATTGATTTTAGAGACCCGACTATAGGAAACGGAGTCAGCATAATAAAATTGGGACAGAGGCATTTGATTGAGAGCTATTGCAACATTTTGCATCTGTTTAATACTACTAAGTATGAGGAATATATTGGGGATCTAGAGAAAAACGTGACTGCACTGAATGATGAACCATAAAATACAGCACTTAAAGACATCGTTGAAAGGTCTTACTCCTCACAGACAAAAGAGAGAGAGAGAGCAAATGTTTTTGGTGCGGGAATGAAATACTTATTCGGAACAAATGTGTTCAAGATTTCCGTCAATACCTGCCAGTATGGCCTAACTTGACGGTGCTCTTAACACTGGGTAGAATCAATGCGTCTACCAATGCCCCCACACATAACTGGCTGTTATGCATAGGTACCAAATAGCTGACATGTATTTGGACATGATCAACCCCCCCTTGGTTTGGACCGGAGCCTATCTAAAACTCCTTCCTAGATATGGACCCAGGCAGCCGGTCGCAATGCAACTCCACACCGAGCAAAAAATGCTCTACCCGCGATTAGGGCACAACCACAACCACAACCACTACACAGCAACAACCCAAACACCGCAACAAAACAACACAGCAACACAGCAATACAGCAAACAAACAGCAACACAGCAAGACAGCAACAAAATACACAACCAGGCAGCAAACACTCAATCCAAAATCCAAATCATTGTCCATACACATTGCAAAATTCTTCCAAGAGTTGCCCACAGTACGCCCCAATACTACGCTGAGGCACCCAACCAATCTCAATGAGACTGAGAGGGAGCCCCCACATGAAACCATGGCCGCAAGAGAAAACCCCAGACACCAATCATGGCCAGAAGGGCTCAGCAACCACACCAAACCCGCGCGTCCACACAGGTACTACCAGACTAAACACCGGAAAGCCTCCGACTGAAGGCAATACGGGCAAAATTGCCCAATCCAGAAAATGCTACTGCATCAGTCAATACTCGACTGACATCAAAACTGCACCCATCCAATACAACGCGCATGGCCGGCAAGTCCCTGATATCGTCATACAACGGACAATACATCAGAACATGCCGCCAATCTTCAACGCCCGCACCATACCGACAAGCAGGAGAATCAGACAAGCCTCTTTGATGCAAAAAGGCATTCAAGGAGCCGTGCCCGGTCAGTATGAACCCCAGATGCAAGCCGAAGCTAAACTCTGGGCGCTCACGCACAAAGGTGGGATCACGTATAAAATTATACGTTACCCTACCATTGTCACTGTTCTCCCACGTTTCCCTCCAAATGGACCCTAGATGAGCATCCAATTCCCTCGCGATTTCGCCCGATTACCTACCTACAAGACCACTAGCAGAAAGCCAGTCATACCCAAGAAGTGGTAGCCCACGCTTTATCTTGAAGGTGATAGCACGACGTATCACCTCCAAGTCAAGCGGAGCCACACCTAGCAAGACCTGAAGAGCATCAGTTGATACAGTCCGACAGACTGGCATGCAAGCCAGCATGGCTACCCTCTGACAAGACAATATCCTGTTTCTACCAGCAACAGTCATCGCCACTTCATACCATACAGGCGAACCATATGCTGCTTGTCCCTCACATAGACAGGATGAACTAAAAAGTTCAACCTCTCAGCCACCATTATTCCCAAATATTTGACCTTGGTCACATATTTGAGGCTAACACCGCCAAATCGAATGAGTGGTGGACGACCATGTGATAATTTGCCCTTGAGCAACATCATCACAGTTTTATCCATGGCCACCCCAACCCCGACACGATTACCCCACTCAGTCACAATACCCATGACTTGCTGACCCTTTATCTCCAGTTCAGCACGAGACTGACCTTCAATAAAAATCAGCAAGTCATCATTGTGCAGTGGGTAGTTGCAAGCAAAATATGAGCAAAAAAATTTTTGTACTTTTATTATTTTTCGAAAATGGAGATATTTGTTTTCAAAAATTTCAACACGCAGAAAGAAATATAAAAAGATTAAGTGAAAACTAATATTATTTTTTGGCATTTTAAGTTCTAGTTCAAAAGTCGAAATTAATAATACTAAAATGTTCATAATACGTATAGCTGGCACATACATACATACAAGCAAACGATTTGCAGTAATACAGTGTTTAATATCGTTTGTGGTTATTTCGGTAATATATGTGCTTAAAATTAGTAATACCAGAGACGATATGCTACACGCAAAATATTTTATGTTCAAAAATACGAAAAAAAAATTCGTAATACAATTTTTCTGTAGTAAACGACAATTTTTTACATATTACAAAAATGTTAGCGCGTGCAAGGAAACAGATTTTGTTGCTTAACGAGTTTCGTTATGTTACAAATATTAATTCTTGCAATTATTTTCATATATGACTATATATTACCATGTTTTCCGTTTATTTTATTGAAATTTCATAAAATAAACAAATTTGTATGCTGTAATTTTTTTTATAGTACAAAGTTATTCCTTAATCTACACATGTTTCTTGGATTTTTCGGAAACAATTTTCATATGTATATATAAAAACTGCTAAAATTATATTTTCTCATAATTTTTACAACCTTCAATTCCAAGATTTATAGATTTTTCTACAAACTTATTATTCAAATGTAAGAAAAAATATTATGTTTGCAGATTTTTATATTTTAACCATTTTATCTAAAATTTCGTATATGACACGAAATTGTATTTTATCATTCACGAATCTCTTTTATAATATAAACATAATTTTTGTAAATTTACGAAAAAAAAAATACTTGTAAATGTACAAAATTTTATATATATATGATTTATTGACATACAATTGAAAAAAATGAGACACACCCAATTTATAATTTAAAATACCTCTTATACCGAAAAATCACATTTGAAGAGCCACATAAGCGTTCAGGTCCAGTACAGTGCCATAATTGCCAAGAATATGGCCATACAAAAACATACTGCAATTTACCCTCTGTTTGCGTTGTGTGCGGGGAATTACACAGCACTGCTAGTTGCAATAAGCCAAAAGATCTAAGTGATAAAAAATGCAGTAATTGTGGAGGGAATCACACCGCTAACTACAGAGGTTGTCCTGTATATACTTTCGTTAAACAGACTATGGGTCAAAAACCTAAATTAGCTCCAGCTCAACCATTAAACGCGCACTCCCCCACTTTTGCTCAAGTGAGCCAACCATTTACTTCACGTGTATCGTATGCCGATGCTGCTAAGGCTAGTTCTATTCCCACACAAAATGTTTCACCTCCAAATAATTCAACGAATGCAAACTCAAGCTTTAGCTTTAGTCGCCTTGAAGCTACCATTGAGAATCTGGTACTAACTATAAACAACTTTACAACAAATATGACTAACATGATGCAAGAAATGCTGAGAATGCAGAATACTCTGCTTCAAGCATTAATTAACAAGCCATGAACACGTTAAAAATATGTTTCTGGAACGCAAACGGCATTCGCCAACATAAAAATGAACTTGAGCACTTCCTCATGGAAAAAAATATTGATATAATGTTGGTCTCTGAGACTCATTTGACTTCTAGAAGCCTCTTTAAAATGAATGGCTACACTTTATATGATACAAGGGACCCTAGATCCGTGGATCAGCAATTCTAATAAAGTTAAGACTCAAGCACTATATCCTTGACAACGTTAGTGAAGAATATATGCAAGCTACGAATATTTTTGTAGAAAATTTTTGTACAAATTTCGTGATATCATCAATTTACTCCCCTCCCAGATTTTCAATCACTAAGAATCAGTATGAGGATTTCTACAAATCTCTTGGACCTTGTTTTGTAGCAGTTGGCGACTATAATGCAAAACATACGCTTTGGGGTTCGCGTCTTATTACACCCAGAGGTCGAGCATTATTCAACACAGTTTCAAAAATGGGCCTAGATGTCATTTCGAGTGCGGAGCCCACTTATTGGCCTACTGACACACAAAAAATTTCGGATGTTATAGATTTTGGCGTCACCAAAAATATCTCTAGGGATTTAATTCAAGTTGAAGCTTCTCTAGATCTATCGTCCGATCATTCTCCCACGATCGTTACAATTTGAAGATGATCAGTCGTGTTAATTGGCTGTGTTAATTTTTTTAATATTAAAAAGAAACAAGCTAATGACCAAAACTGTTAGACATCTACACAACTAATTATCAAATTTGCTTAAGAATATATTCATTTCTCATAAACCAATTCCTTTTATTTAATTTTTCATCTAGAAGTGTTTGTTTCTTTCCATAGCATTTCATATCAGGGTTCTGTGCAGGCTTGCCATTTTAGCACTTTTAGTGCTAGATTTAGAACTTTTTTTCTTCTTTTAGCACTTTCTTTAAACTATTTAGCATTTTTTGCACTTTTTTATTTCATTAAATTCATAAATTTTCCACAGATAAAGTTCGATCCAATTAATATTATATGTTTTTATACATATATATCTGTGGCAAAAAGGAAAGAGCGCTTAAGTCGAGGTAAGCTAATTTTGAGTTAATAGTACCTCAGTAATATGCATATTCGAAAGTACTGCTGGTCAAAATCTAAATTAATTTGTGTTATTTTTCAGGAAGTTATAGCACTATGGATTGCGACTTATATTTCTTAGACTTCGAATCTTATTTGGAAGGTTATACATACTTTGGTATATTTTAACTTAAATGTATTATTTATAGTGAGTAGAACGATGTTTACTTAAAAAAATAAAGGTTAACAGATAGTTTAACAACTTAACTGCAAAAGAAATACTTTTCTGAAAATCGACTTGAACGCTTAAAAGTAAGTGCTCTCCCGCAAAACAGAAAAATATGACTTAAGCACTTTTTCCCTATTGCCACATATATTATATAATTTAACCGCTCTGAGATGCACATATGGGTAAAAATATATTAAAGTACATACACCGTTTGAAATATTAAATTAATAAAACTTGTTTTAAGTTTTATTCTTTTTAAGAGCTTATAGTGTTAATAAGGTTATTGTTTATCTGTCAATTAAATCGGTTCATCTGATTTATCTATGCAGAAAATAAATATATTTTTACTTAACTTACTTACTCTATGTAATACTCTTAAAGATTTTTCCTTTCTTGGTATTCCAGTCGCAGCTTGATTCAAAATTTATATATTAAATAAATCAAGCGTTCTATATATAAAATATTATTGCATATGTTATTATTCACATCGTTTCGGTTACGTAAAAAAGGTCAAATGTCGCACAATTTACACAAAACCATCATCTTTATTATTGTCCGTCTGACCTATACTAAGGAATCATTGACATTACACAATATACTTAATTCTATTTTCTTTGTTATGAAAAAATGTATCGTGCAACCTATGAATATGATATACACGTTAGCGATGATATGGTATACAAAAAATTCACAATTTCATTGCAAGTGTATGGTCCGCTTAAGAAATTAGAGAAACTAAAAATTTAGCACTTTGTTGTGTGTGCTATAGAACATTTTAACACTTTTATTTCTACAATCTAGCACTTTTCCTCTTACAACTTATGGCAACACTGGTTGTGTGCAGGTCATTACAAGAATATATAATATATTAAAATAGTTTAAAGATTTATATTATTTAAAAATGCAAATGACAAATTAAAATATGTATTACTAATATGTATGGTATGTATATATGTACTTAGTTATGTATGTATGTGTAAAAGTTAAAACTTTAATATAAAAGTGAAACCTATTACACATGTGCGACGCATACAAAAAAATTCCATGATTTCACTATATTGGCAACATTGCTATTGCGAGTTAATAACAAAAGATGAGATGAGAGAAAGCAGCATGAACAAAAGTCGTTTCAATGCGCTGATTTACACGGGCATAATAGTGCTGGCATAACATGCCAATTTGTGGGTGAGAGAGGCAAAGAGAGTGGTTTTGTGGTTGGCATAACTTTTCAACCAGCTTCAACCCCGCATTAGCAGCATAAAACCAATACACACACATTTTAAAAAACAGCAAATATTAAATGAATACGAAAAACACTAACACACACAAAGCTGTGTATACGTATACATTTTATTCCAGATTAATTAGTCTCGTGTAATTTGCAAAAGAACAAAAATTGTGCGGCTTTAAAATTGTTCTCGTGTAAACTACCTCAATGAACAATCTCTTTGTGTTAACAGTACGAAAAGAAACGTTTTCACTCACAGTATGATAAAATGATTAAACAGAATTCCGGCCTAAACACATTCCCCATACAATTTGACACAAAAAAACCAGCCGCAGAAAGCAGTCGTGAGATAGAATCTATTTTATTTTGAGAGCGTTTTTTCTTATGCTCTCGCATAACAATACTCATTCTCACAAAAATGTTACCATACTTTTGATCAATTTCATACATTTTGTAAACAAAACTACTAAGAAAAATAAGCACAAAAGAAAATAAAATAAAAATCAGAGAGTATTTGAAGTTACTGCCGTCGATTTTATTATGGGCTTAATTAATTTGCCAGCGATTTGCCTGAAGTTGCAGACTTTAATGATGAAACAGAGTAAAGTCTGCAACTTCAGGCAAATCGCTGACAAATTAATTAAGCCCATAATAAAATCGACGGCAGTAACTTCAAATACTCTCTGATTTTTATTTTATTTTCTTTTGTGCTTATTTTTCTTAGTAGTTTTGTTTACAAAATGTATGAAATTGATCAAAAGTATGGTAACATTTTTGTGAGAATGAGTATTGATATGCGAGAGCATAAGAAAAAACGCTCTCAAAATAAAATAGATTCTATCTCACGACTGGTTTCTGTGGCTGCTTTTTTGTGTCAATTTGTATGGAAAATGTGTTTAAGCCGGTATTCTGTTTAATCATTTACTCTGTTTCATCATAAAAGCAACAGTTTGTTGTAGTGTTGTGCTTATCAGCTCTTTTGAGTCACCGCTCTTTTCAGCTCAGCTCACTTTACTGAAGTATTTCATTCAGTTAGCTCAGCTTGTTTGTAGTGAACATTGTTGCCAACTTTTTTCCAACAAATATCGCTAAAGTAGACAAGAAAATAGCTAAATTTCAAAAACATTTGAAAATTTAGCGATAAATAACTAAAAACAATTTTATTTTTAAATTTTTTCAAAAATTTTACGGTAATTTGTTCATTTTTTCACACTTCCCGAATTTCTCTTAAAGTTTTATCAAATACCAAATAAAAGCAATGTAATAGGGTCATTTTATTGAAAAACATGTACATACGTATGTATGTATTCATTATATACATACATATTTATATATGTATGTTTATAAAAATTCAGAACTTTCCCAGTAAAATTTTTTTTCAAATATAGCATGCTCCTGCTATCAAGCGCTGACACCTGCTGCTGATTTTTATATGGCGATTTCCCGGTTTGGAGTACTACATTTCTGCTCACAAAAGCCCTTTGAATTTAATAAAACACGTAAACATAGCAGTTATCTGAAGTGCTATTTAAAGGATTAATAACATAAACGTTTTTGCTTATACATACATATATGAAAGCGCTTCCCAAGATGGATTAGTTAACTTTTTGGCTTTAAAACTTGCATTGTTCTGGCGCTATTCAATAATTTTTTCTATAGTTTGCCTCTTACTTTCAGTGCATCTAAACAAGCTCACATTTTAAAGCGAATTATGATGCAAAAAAATCGCTAGAATTCCCGCTAATAGCTAAATCATAATTTCTCCCGCAAAATGTACTTAAAAATAGCTAGATTTGACGAGAAAATAGCTGAATTGGCAACAGTGGTAGTGAAACATTTTTTCAAGCATAAAGAAAGACCGAAAACCGAAACATAAAAAGTGACAGATTTAAACAGAGTGTGTTTGTGTGTGTGTCAGACATTGCAAAACGAGGCAGATGAAGTATAAAAAATAGATAAAAGTAAAAGAGTTTAATGAGTGGAATTTGTTAATAAATATACATATCTACATATCGTTACCTGAAATGCAAAAGGGCGTAACAACATATTTCAAAATTTTACAGGAGAGACAAAAAACTCCAAAAAATCAAAGATTACGAAGCTGGTGTTGCAATTTCTTCAGTACAGCATTAAATTGCGATGATGCATTTATTTCGTAGAAAAAAAAAATTTCTTTAATCGTCATTTTTATTAGATGTGCGGGATGCGCCATTTTGCATTATAAAAAACTGAAATCAAAAGGGCGTAACAACAGAAACATGCTTAAAGTGAAAATGTCCTCATATGATTTGCTAGTCGAGTTTGAAGAAATAAAAAGCACAAATGTTTTTTAGATTTAATTTTATTAACTTAAATATACTCGTAAATGCATATTTTTAACTTAAAATTTAAAATAAAATAACATTTCATAAAAAAAACTAAGAAAAAATAAAGGTTAATATTCATTGCAAAATTCAAAAATCATAAATCAGTTCACTAATCACCTTAAATTTAAAATAAAATTATATTTCATTAAGTAATGGGAAAAATAAATATAAATGCATAGTTATTGCAAAATTAATTATTAATCTTCGAAAGGAATGTTGTCGTAAAACAAGTGACAGTCTGCAGGTATTAATCTTTTTAGATCTTGGAGATGTTGCCATTTCTTCTTCGAGATTTTTAGTCTCTCCTTATGTAATTGTGAAGGCTGTTCAACGACGAAATATCCTTTTTAGTTCTTTGTGGAAGTTGTTGATATTCATTTTCTATATAATAGAAATACAAATGTATCAGTGTTGTCAGAAGTTGTAAAAACTTTACAGCTGTAAAAATTTTAATTATGTTCAATGCTGCCAGTTTACGAGACTTATCGTCAGACGGGGATAAAAATTTGATTTGGGGATGAGGAGATTTACAGGGTACTGATTTTAAAATATTCGGAATTCCAATTACAAAAATTATATGTACTTTTGCTTTGCTTGACCCTAATTTAACACAGTAGTTTTGTTCAAGTACAAATTTCTCAAAAGTAGTAAAAAAGAGAAATTTTGAAATTATTCTTAAAATGAAAACTCATAAAAATTTGGAAAAAAATGGGAGATCTAGACTGCCTATTACCTAGCAACGAAAACTGCATTTCAATTAGAGAGTTTTGGCAGTTAACTTTTGCTTGGTGTGGGTTGCGCCCTTTTGGTTTAAGAAAAAACCAACTTTGTTGTTACGACCTTTTGATTTTTTTTAATAAAATGGTTGTTATTGACAGTAGGGCTGTAAAAATGTAGGAGGACATGTAATTCGATTTGCTCTACAACAATAAATGAAAAAACCCATTTTGAATTTTTTGGTTGTTACGCCCTTTTGCATTTCAGGTAACGATATGTATGTACATACATATGTATACTTTTTGTTTTGTATGTACATGTACGACACAAAAAAATTGCTGAAAAATCACAAAGACTTGTATCGAACTCTTTCATTAGGTCGTTTTAGACACAAACCCACTTAAATTACATAGTTTTGTGTCTAAAACGAGCTGCTGAATAAATCCACATGTTAATTAAATGAGTTTGATTATAGGTTTGTGTCTAAAACGAGCTACTAAAAGTTTTGGATACAAATGTAGAAACCACTCAGTACTGAGCTGACAGCGCTCAGTGAATTGAACGGCTCAGCGCTCAGTTAAGTGAATCGTTCACTTGAACTAGTTCGTTCATGAGCTACATAACTCTAGTTTGTTGTGTATTAACATATTTATTCGGAGTTGGGCTTTAGTAAACAAACATTTCAGTAGTTTCATGGATGAAATTGTTCATGCAGCCAGCGTTACCTTTGACCGACTAATGTGGCAAATTGCCACTTTTTCCACTGCCTTGCCACTTTTTCGACTGCCTTACCACTTTTTGCGCTCATTTTTTTTTTGGAGTGAATTATATAAACATACATTAAAAATAGTGTAGTTTTCTCTTTTTTTTTTTAATTTTCCCCTTTTTTTTGATAAATCTCCTTTTGGTGCCACTTTTTGAAAAATGTCATCGGTCACCCTGCATGTAACTCTATAGTTAACATAACTATTCTCGTTGGCCAGAAGTTAACTAAAATTATAAACACTTATAATTTTAATGTAATGGGTATATCTACATTATTAGCGCTTGTGTGTATGAGGTTGTACTTTACAGAACATCCCAGTAAAAAATATGATCATCCAAAGATTAATCTTGGAGCGCTCCTTTGCGAGTAATGGATTACTCCATAAAACTCCGGATTTCATTGGATTTTTAACACAGCATGTCCGCAGAAACGAGTACTCCTTTTAAGCTCCTTATGGAGTACTCCCTTTGATCTTAAAAATGACGAAAGAGGGAGCATTCGCTTTTGTCTCCTAAAAGAGCATAAAGGGAGTAATCGTTTTTGTCTCCTAAAAAGAGCATATCCCTTTATGCTATGTAAAAATTCATATAACATACAAATTTGTTTATTTTTCCAATTTCATTTTCAACTAGTCATCTTAAATGACGCTTAGAAACTAAATTAAACTAAATTAAAACTAAACTGACTAAATAGAAAAACAAAACAGAAACAACAATTAACAGTCATATCAATGAAAAAAAACCAAAAACGAACTGAAACATCTATTTTTTACAAATATTTAATTTTTACTCAAAATTTTTCACATTTGAACAATTATTGTGAATTTTATTTTCTAGTTTTTATGAACATGTGCTTGCAAATGCAACATATAGCTATTGCTTTTTATACATGTAGAAAAGTTTAGTAAGATAAAAACATATGATTCAAAATGTAAACAAATGAAATAAATTCAGTGAAGTGCGACTTTGACCCGGGCACGAAGGGTTCTGTACGGACACAAGATATGTAATTCAATACGAACTTTAGCCAATATAAACTATAGTTTTGGCATTTTTTTCGTTTTTGGATTTTTTCGGTTTTAAGCGTTTTTTAGTTTGGGGGTTTTTCTTTCAGAGTTTTGGCACTTTTTCACGTGTTGGCTATTTATTTTTTTGGTTTTTGAAGTTTTTTTAATTTTGGCGATTTTTATTAGTTGGAGTTTATTTTTTTTATTTTGGCGCTCTTTTTTTGCGATTTTTTTAGTTTTGACACTTTTTTCTCGTTTTGAGGATTTTTTTATTTTCAATTTTAGAGATTTTTTTGTTTTGACGATTTTTTTTAAATTTGGCGGTTTATTTAATTTTTCGATTTTTTTTTTCATTTTGGCGATTTTTTTCACATAAACAATTATTTTGGTTTTGGCGCATTTTTCGCGTTCTGGCTATTTTTTCAATTTTTGGCGTTTTTTTTCATTTTGGCGATTTTTTTTCATTTACACGATTTTTTCGGATTTGGTGATTTATTTTAGTGCTAGAATTTTTTTTAATTTTTTCGATTTGGCGACTTTTTTTAAATTTTGGCGATTTTTTTCAGGTTTTTTCGGTTTGGCGATTTTATAATTTTCGGATTTTTTAGTTTTACCGTTTTTGAAAATTTCAAGAGCTCCAAGATATAGCAAGTTGTCAAAATTACATAGTCAAAATTGCATTAACTGATGGACCACCCTTTAATTTAAATTTTTTAATATTTTAATGTTAATTGTTGTAGTCTATATAAAAATACACTAATTTTACAAATTTCAAGTGTCAATATACATATTTACATACAATTGTATGTGTATTACATGGGATTTTAACATTTTTCGTTGCTCGTTTTTGAGCACCCTTTAATTTTTAATTCTCATGTATTTGTTGTTGTAGTGGTCCAAATTTCAGGTCCGTAGCTCTTACGGTTCCTGAGAAAATACCGTGTGACGGACAGCGTAGCGAAAACAATAGGGTTCCTTTTTTCACCTTTGGTGTACGGAACCCTAAAAAGTAAGCAAACGAAAATTGTAAAAATTTGAGAAAAGGTTAAATAAAAATTGTGAAATTAATTAAAAAATAATTATTTTACAAAGTATGATAATAATTACTGTCAATATACGATTAAATACACATATTGTAATTTACTTTATTAATCCTTTTGTTTTGCAAATTATTCTAATTACTCAGAGTTCTAAAACTGTAAAGTATCTGGTTACCTAGTATTGCACTTGCTTTTAAGGTAATCAGTAACATTAGCAAATAGTCATGTAATTTTTATTAATTTAACCAGCAACAAAACAAGGAAATCAAAAAGAAATTAATTTAAAATATTACAGGAAATAAATTACAACATTTATTCTTAGATTTTTTGTGTTCTAAAAATATGGTATCGAGTATGGTAAAAGAGTTGAATAGTCAAAAGTTTATATATTTTTCAACAATATGTGGAGTTGGAGTCAGCTGTTTCTTTAATCTTACTCATTTTTACTATTTTTCCGTTCGCGTACTTTTTTCGGCAACAGCTCTTTTTGAGAGTAAATTTTAAAATGTTTGCATATTAATGCAAACACACCTTTTGTCGCCGTGAATAAAATTTCTCAAAATGCCTGCAATATTTCACTTAATATTTATTAAAAAACTTTTATTTAATAAAAACATCAATATTTTTTATTTTTATGCTAAAAATTACGTAAAAATTGTATTTTCTGCAAGTAAATTAAAACGTCAAACAGTTTGTTTACGTTTTTTTTTTATCACGACAAAGTTGTCTGAGCTGAAGCAACAAAATTCTTTAGACTCTGCAATAACACTAATAAATACAGCCTACACCTGATAACGAATTGACTTTTGTCATGATAAAAATTTATCAGGTATAGACTCACTGTTGTAGTAAGGCTTGATATTTATAAAGCATTGAATATCGATTGTCATACACTTACAACTTGTAACTGCTTTTTATTATTTTTTTTCATGTATAAAACGTTACACAGGGTAGCGCAGAATGAGCTATACGCTTTGAATTCTTTATAACTTTTTTAATTATTATTCTTCCTTTGATTTTACAGCATTTTGTGAAGAAGACTTGAACAACGTATTTTTCAAACCAACAGTCTATTGTGTTGACACAGCGTGCATATTATTATATCATGCGCAAGCGATTTTAAGTGGCCTCCACGTTCCGCAGATCTTAAAGTTCCTGACAGTTTTCTTTGGGGATATTTGAAAGAAAGAGTGTACGTTAACAAACCAAAAACCATACTCCAACTAAAAACCAACATTCGAAACGAAATCATTGCCATTACACCCCAAATTTTTTATGGAAAATATGCTAAAAAGAGCCTATTAGAGAGGGTGGTGCTATACCACACAAGCACTTGGAGACACAATTGGTTCCATTGTGACCCAACTGTCGAAATAAAAATAATCCTACAACAATTTTGTACGCATGTTGTTGTAATAGTAAGGCTATTTGGGACTCGCAGAACAAATTGTGATTTTTTTCATTATTTTAGAAAATTTTTTTATGTCTTTGCATTAATTTGGCTTAGTTGTAATGGAAAAAATCTAATTTGCATAAATTTTCTTCTCGTCTCTTAGAAAAATTTGATCGTTAAAAAATGTATACATATATTTATACGTTTTGTTTTATTTTAACATTATTTTTTATTTTTTTATAATATTTTATTAGTGCTTTTTTCATTATAACTAGAGATGGGAAAATTTTAAGATTTTCTTAAATCACGCAGATTAACATTTCTTATTTTTATTACTTGTTTGATTTTTAAATGAAATATTTGAATTAAATTAAAGATTTTGTTTTAAATAAGTTAATATATTTCGAATATACGAATATTTCCATATCGAAAATATGCATACCAAAACATAGTTTTTGCATTTTATTTTAAACAAAATGTACTTTTTTGTTTTATTTTAACAAAACGTGCTATTGGTATGTTAAAATTCCTTTAATTTTGTACTTTCTTAACATTTATTATTGCGACTTATTGTGGTCTGATGCATTTTATAATAAGGGATGAACTTCTTATATATTCTGGGTTCATGCAAATAAATAATCTGGTGAAAAAATAATCTGATTTTCGAAGAATTTGAAATAATCAAAAAGGCACGTTTCGTTTTGCGACTCCTCATTTACTTAGGGTTTACAAGTGCAAGTGCACTCAAAGTCAAAAATTACAAGTCTGCACGAGGACAAACTTTGACTAACATATCTACACTTTCGGCACTTGCAGTCTACTTCCAACTGTCAAGGAATTTTACAAGACAGTGACTTGTTGAACTTGTAGTAAGTAAATGGAAAGTTAGCTAACAGTGTTGCCCTATTAATACTTTCGTAGAAATTAACTGGATTTCAGTGTAATGTTATACGAGTTTTTACTCATTTTAAATACATTTAAAAGCTAATTTAATAATTTTTTTTCTGAAATATTCATAAATCAAGTAGTTAATTAATTTTTTAGACATAAATAACATTGAAACAATACGAATAAAGTTCAACACTATCTGGTTCCCTTAAAATTATACTTTTTTATGTTATGGACAACTCTGCACTAAAAGGTTAACTTGCAAGTTGCAAGACAGTCGGGCATTTGTGCGAAATTTTCGTTGATAATACGTGCACAGATCTTGCATGCAAGGTAGTTGCATGCGTAAACGCAGTGTTAGTATTAAACGTTTTGCTATTTCCATGTAAACCAATGATGCGCACACAATGCCCCCGGGGGCCGAACACTTTTCGCGATTTACACATACACAACAGGAGTGTTGACGAAGCGCACTGCAAAGAGTACAAAAGTTATAATTTTATTCAGTTGTATGCCAACTTTTAAGCAATAATTTTATGTTTACATATTAACCATTTTTTTTATTATTTTGAAATAAGGAAGGCATATTAGGAGAACAATTTTGTATTTTCACTAAACATATTTAATGAAGCTGAGTGCCTTGTATGCAATCAAAAATTAAAAAGCGTCATTATGAGAAAAACATTTGCCCAAATAAATATGGTGTTACTAGAGATTTAATATTAAAAGTTTTTTCAATGATTCCTACTACATACATATGCGAGCAAACGTTTTCGGCAATGACGTATATAAAAACAAATATAGAAACAAATTAACAGATAGTCATTTAGAAACTCTTTTAAAAATAAAATGTTATGAAGAAGATATAACCATAGACGAACTTATTGATTTCGTTAATTCTAATAAATAACTTATTTAAATTTTGAGAACTCATTCTTAAAAAAACTTATTTTATATGCACAAACTTATTATTATGTGTGCAAATTCAAGCTAATAAAATCAGCCATGTCACAGAGCTTAATTCCGTTCGGAATCGGAATCCTTATTTTTGTGCTATAGAACGCAAAAGAAAAAAATATTACGGAATGAAATCATTTTTAATTTCTTGGACGGTTAATGCTTCATTTATACTTCAGTTCATGTTATTAATTAAACATAAAAAATGTTGTATACAAAAACATTATTCAATACATTTACCAGCAAATTTCTCCCAGTGCACTCACCACTACACACACATTTTGAAGCTGTTTCTCTTTGTGGACAACGCTGATGTAAACATACCTTTATAGCAATACGTACTTTGAATGATCTAATAAAAGCAACAGAAAATTCCATGTAAACTCGAACGGATTTAAGAAGGGACTCCAAAACGGAACTCATACATTGTCGCAACTCCGTCTCCAACAATGTAAACTAGCTCTGGGCCACATGAACAATAAATCAAACATCTGGTACCTCTAGCTGCTATTTTCAACGAGTAGAACAAAAGCGAATAAAGAATGTCTAATTTCATATCTCATTTTGCAATATTGTTACATTACTTTTGTGGTGTTGTTCGTGGTCGTATTTGTTCCTCGCCTTGCAAATTAAATATATTTAAAGAAAAGTAAGTAAAAAATACAAAGATAATTAGAAATTGAAATTTAATACAAATGTAAATAAAATGGATGAATTCAATTAATATGCGAAACAAATTTAATGAAAAGCTACCAATGTGATTTCCTAACCTAGAAAATGAAACGAAAAAGCAGCAGCAAAAATGTGATTTGTGTATATTAGGATATGTTGTGTGCGCTGCAGATGAAAAAGCACAAATTTCTCTTACTGGAAAATGTTGAAAACTAATTGGATGTCTCTTAAAATAGTAGGGAACAAGTAATGTATTTGTTAAAAATTAAATTAAATATTAGACTTAATTAACATCATCCATTTTAAAGAAATAACCAGCAATTTTTATATTAGCTGCCGGAACATTTTTTGAAGCATGTTAGCCGGTCAATCACTTTTCGTTAAAAGTTCTGCCCAAATGCTGTTAGCTTTGCTGTAAACGCTTGTCTACAAATGAATGATAAAACACATTACGTAACAATCACTTCTCACTTTATATTTAACAGAAAAGTAAAAAAAATTAAAGATGATACTATTAAATTTGATATATTGAAATAATTCTGTTCCGAAGTTAATTAAGACTTACAGAGCTTGCTGGTTGGGTCAAACTTCTGGATGCACAAAATCCTTTGAATCTGCATATATGTGCATATGTACATATACAGTAGCATAAAATAAAAATGGGACAATATAATTAAATGTTCAAATTTTAAAAATAATTTTGATATAAAATAAAGTATAACGTCAGGTGTATATGTTTATGATTCATAACATGACAGTACAAAGGCATATTTTTTGCAAGAACTTTGAGCGTACCTATATAAGATTTTAATAAAATACAATAAAACGTACCTCCTCCGAAAATCAATGAGTTAATAATTTTCTGAATTGAAAAAAGTGAATATACATACATACATACCTACCATTCTTGCTATTATTACAACCATTGAATTATTGGCTGGGTTGGTCACATATTACGTAATGCTATTTTTGCAGTCGTAACGTTTTTTATACTCATGAGATGCACCGTAACGATTACAATTTTTATTTTAAAAATTACTTTTTAATAATTATTTTTGCATTTTTATTTATTCCTCAGAAAATAAGTTATATTTTTATTTTTATTTATTCCTTAAAATAAAAGTTACTTCTTAATTCTTATTTTTTTGATTAATTTTAAAATTTAGAAAGTGCAATTTATCAGGCATGTGCTGTAAATCACTATATACTAAAGTGATTTGAAATTACTGAAAAGGTGTTCTACACACATAAATGTTTGAGATCTCGTGATTTGAAACCGGTCAACCAACTGCCTGACGATATCAAATCACTTGAAGCATTTTACTTTGAATTCGGTAATAAAACAAGTGTATATACACAATATGATTTGTTCTTTATTTGTTTTTGTAAAAAAATTAATTATTTTACACAAAAGAACATTAAAATTTAAAAATTTATGAAAATGTTATATTTTTTGTAGACACTAACATTATTCGTGATTTACTTTTCCTTTCCAGTAGTCAGCTGATATTGTTATAAAGTGATTTACAGAACATGCCAGATATACACACAATATGATTTTTTTTTGTAATAAAACTAATTATCAGGCATGTTCTGAAATCACGGTGATTTCAAATCACTAACGATTTTGAAATCACGCAAATGATTTTTGGGTGTTCTGAATATCACGAGATTTTTAGTTCTTAGTAGTGATTTTCATTGTGCTAAATAACGAGCAAAAAGCTTTTATTGTGCTGCCACAGTATTTAGTACTTATTTTTGCCATTTGCACTTATTTTTAACGATTGTATATTAAATATTAACCAATTGAATTTCATAATTATAATTATTATTGAACAAATTAATTATTATTATTATTATTGAACAATTAGATCAAGTTTTGTTCTGAATGATTAATTTAATTGAATAAATTAGGCATATGCTCCCACGACTTTAAAACTTTGTTGCTCTGGCAACCGCAAATGCCTTTTTGATAAACAATATCAGTTGACTACTGAAAAGGAAAAGTAAATCACAACGAATGTTAAAGAGTCCACAAAAAATATAGCACGATAAAATTAACAGCACATAAATTATTGTCGCTTAAATAACGACACAGCTGACATTAAACTACAGCGAATACCGTTAAAATTGTTACTTAATATCAAATTCGATAAATTGTCGCTATAATTATTTTAACGATGCGAATATCATTAAAAAAAAGTTAGTGAATCGCTCTACAGATTGGCACTTGGAATAGCATTGAGGGTAACACATACATACATATAAAAATGTTTTATTTAGCTGAATTTAAATTACTTTTAACATTTTAGTGCCTTAACATCACGTGAATTTTAACAGATTAAAAACAATTTAGGTATTTAACGATTTTTTTTACAAGAATTTTCTTTATAAAAATGCTTTGTCTGCATTTATTGGCTTACAAATTTGGGGTTTTTATTAAAATAGATTGCAAGGTTTCTGCCAAATATTGATCAGCCCGTAAAGAAATTGTTTCAAGAATCACCAACGTATTTCATTGTTATTTTTAATCCTTTTTTATCGGAACGATAAATGTGTTAGAATATGTAAAATTTTGATTTGTTGCTCCATTAACGCTCTAGCCGGTTAATTTCGGTTGATTAACCGTTTAAGCAAAATGTAGTATTTATTGTAATGTTTCAATAAAGGTATTCACGTCAAAAGTTTCACTGTTTCACGTGTTCGGGTCGTTTCGTGTTGATCGAAATTGACACGAAAAGCAAGAAAGATGATTTTAGATGTAAAATATGTATGAATTAATTTCCAGTAGAGAAAAAATTTAGTAAAAGTATTCACGTCAACTCTTGCAAATGTGCAAAAAAGCATAATTGCACTTTCTGACGTGAGCAACCCATTTTGTTTAGTTGTCTATAAAGCAACATAATATGTGCAAAGATATATTAAAGGTATTCACGTCAAAAGTTGCACTGTTGGGAAAAAGCAAAATTGCCAAATTTTTAAAAAAAAATATAACAACGGCCACATAGAAAATTATTTTGCACAAATTATGCAAAATTGTCATGGTCTGAGTAAGTGCAAGATTATCAGGGTAAATTTTGCAAAGTTGTGCAACTTTTTATGGTATTGCCAATCCAAAAAAATGGACAAAGTACCTAAAAAATCAACCATACAGCAAATTACAACACAGAAATACCTAAATGTTTTTCTATTTATGATTTCAACGGGCTAAAGTTCGTATCGCTTTTTAAGCCAAATTACATGTGATAATTATTAATGAACAAATAACATCAAAGTTAGTTGTAAATATTCTGACAACACATAGTTGAACGGAACAGCTAGCCGTTTTCGAAGGCCACTAAACCTTCATCATCAGCGTTCTTCTGTGTTTGGTGCACTGTGTGTGGTATCAGTTGATAAAAATTTCTGCCTTATATACGAAACTTTTTTGCAAATGGAATATGTGAATTGTTTTGATTCCTCGTATTTCAATTTGCTGAAAGGTGTTTTGTAATTATTATGATTTGCTTTCTCAAAAGTGAATAGTTTTATTTAACTGAATATTTTATCAATACAATAATGATTGAGAAACAAAAGCCAATTTTAAAACATATATGAAAATTAATTAAACAAGTAGTATAAAATAATATATAATATGACATCTCCTTTCTTTTAATCAAAAAGCATGTAGTCATCGAAACGCCTAGGAGGTTTAGTTTGTCTCACGGGCCTAGTTGATTTTGGGGGTCGTCTGATATTGTAATGAATCATTTTGGTGATGATTCTCTTCAATGTCTTGAGAGCTTGACGGACACTGTATGGTGATTGCTCTATTTAGGCATGGTGCTTCTTCCGTTGAAATCTGTGGCAATGAATCTTGTTCAGTCGGTGGTAATGTTATAGATTCTTCTTTCGCCGGAATCATGGAATTCGATTCATCTTCATAAATGATGTTTGTTATGTCATTTCGTTTTCTTATATGTATAGTATTACGTTGGTATAATTTGTTATTTGAGCTTACTATACACGTTCTATTTGACACATTCTGTTCTATTTTACCTTTACTCCATATATCATTTGGAACTCGTTTTATGTATACCTCATCGCCAGTATTTAAATTGTTTTCCTTTCTTGTTCCTTTATCGAAGTATTTTTTTTTATTTAACAAACGGCGTTCCTCAATACGATTTGGCACTTCATTTACAACTTGTTGATCAACGTTAATGTTTGGTATGTCACAGTTTAACCACCTACAGAATAATCTTTTCGATGGACTATATCCAACTTTGTTTGGCGTATTTCTCCATAGCAGAAGAGATTTGTAAAAATCTGTTTTGGATTCTATAGCATTCTTTAAAAGTTGTTTTGCTATTTTTACGGCAGATTCCGCTTTCCCATTTGCTTGCTGATGGTACGGGCTTGATGTCTCATGTTTGAATTCCCAATCTGCAGCAAATTTATCAAATTCAGTACTTACAAAATTTGTTCCGTTATCTGTTATAACTTTTAACGGAATACCATGTATACTGAAATTTTTCCGGCAAATTTGATTGTTGTTTTTGCAGATATATTTGTCAATTCATCTATTTCGAAAAAATCTGAATAGTGACCTACGGTTATTAAGAAATTTTTCTTTTCATCTTTGAAGTTAATTTCACATACGTCCATTGACACAATCTCGAACGGTGACCTAGGTATTTCAGTCAATACTAGCGGCTCTTTTTGTTGATTCCTAGCATATTTATTGCATACATCACAATTCTGAATATTTCGTTTTATAACCTCTGAAATTCCTCTCCAATATACTGTCTCCCTTGCCAGCTTCAAAGTAGCTTCAATACCCAAATGTGGAATGTGTAGACGCTCAATAATCTAATTTCTCATCTCTTGTGGAATTACTATTCTATTGCCTTTGAATACAAGTTTGTTATTAGATACTAATTCATCGCGGATATTCCAGTACATTCTAATGGTTTCATTTGTTTCAGACTTATTACCCAGCCACCCATCGTTTATGTATTTTACCAATATTTTCATAACATTGTCATCAGCAGTGGCTCTGAAGTTTTGTGATAATTTTATTGCTTATTCTCTAGTGTTCGAAATTATTGCATGCATCAAGTTCTTTTACTATTTTATAAATTTCAATTAGCTTTTCATCATTGTTGTTTTCGCTTGGAGCTCTTGACAAGGTATCAGCTATATACATTTGAGTGCCTTTGGTATATTTTACACTAAAATTGTACCGTTGCAATGCTAAGATCATAGATTGTAGTCTCTTTGGTGTGTTCAATAAAGGTTTTTTTAAAATAATTATTTTGTATTTCGTCTATTTGTTCTTCTTTTCTTTAAAAATAATTATTTTGTATTTCCACATCTGACACCATATTATGATTTGCTTTCTCAAAATTGAATAGTTTTATTTAACTGAATTTGAAATTTATTTAACTCTATCAAACAATATTTTTTCAATACAATAATGATTGAGAAACAAAATCCAAATTTAAAACATATATGAAAATTAATTAAACAAGTAGTTTAAAATAATATATAATATGACAGTAATGAAAGATCAAATTTACCATCTCTTATTTACAACAGTCTTACCATTGTCGTTTATTCTTTACTAATTATGCACATGTTAAATTTGCCTATTTTTCACAGTGAAAAAAATGGAAGTCATTCTAGTGGAACTACATTTTCATTGCTTCCAAAAAATCGATATTTTTAATTTGCCGAGAGTGAGCAAAAAACCATGTAGAAGCTTATTTTAGTCATACAAAACCTAATAACTCCTCCATAGTGTTAGAATTTAAATAAATTATTTTTTTTAAAGAAAGGCCGACTTCCTAAACGCAAGTTGCAATTCATATTTACAATGCATACACTTCGTAAACGCATATGTAAACTTTCTGGCAATGCCCAATGTTCCTAATCGTTTGGCAACTCATTTTAATGAGTATCAGTTGTCAAAATCGCGCATCATTTTTATTTTGTTGGCAAACATACATATGTATGAGTTGCATAGCGGCGTTCCTAAATGCCGATAAAATGCAAAAAATGTCTCCGCAACGCAAGGTTGCTCTTAATACATCCTTAGCATTGCATACGCATTTTATTAAATTGTGCATTGCAACTTGCGTTTAGGAAGTCGGCCAAATTTATGAACTAATTTTAGTCTAAAATTTAAAAGTTTTTTGCTTAAATTTACATGAAACCACTGTTTCAGGCTTAAATTCGTATAAAAAGAAACGAATTGTTAAAATATTTACCATTTTTCCTAGATGAAAATATCATAGAACACAAAAAAGGGAATTTTTGTTAATATCGCTTCCAATTCAGTGACCAGGCATCGAAAAAGAGAACTTCTTGCAATGACAACCCTATGCAAAAATCACTAAATCGGATCGAAATTTTCACTACTTCCAGATCGCAAACTCTACATTTTCTACATTTCTACATTTTTTTGGAGTCTCTTTTTTTTGCTGGGTTGTTCTACTTAAGACAAACTTTTTTGGTTTGTTACTATTAAGTATATTTATTTAATTTTTGCCACAGGCCCATGTCTATTAAATTAAGTTAATTTTTAATTATTATTTTTCGAACTTAATTTGTTTCTATATTTATGATTTGAACGGGCTAAAGTTCGTATCGCTTTTTAAGCCAAATTACAAATATCAATATTAATAGTATTGGTATTATTTAACAAAATTGTAATAACGATTTCAGACATATGTATGTATGTCTTTTGAAAACATCAAAAATATGTACTTGTTATCTTAAAATCGAATTTGAAGATTTCTTTATAATTTCTAGCTAAGAATTTAAAAAAAATTTATTTCATAATTTTTTAATTAATTTATTTGGTCTGAAAATATCTTCAACTACTTGTTTTTTTTAATCAGAAATACTTTTAAGTCAGGCTTAAGTTCAGTAATTTCAATTCTTATTGATTGAAATATTTTTATTAATTAATGTGAGTTTCTAAAGAAGAGAAGAAAAATTAAACTTAGACTTTAAGCTGGGGGAAATACTGATACTTTTCCGTGCAGCCACGCACTTCATCTTACTTGGGTAGAGATTATTATTAACATCAGCTATTTAACTTAAATTTTCTATGAAACGGAATATGAGAAATGATTGTTGTGTATACAATTGATTTACCTTTGGTAAACACATTTATAAGCATCACTATTAATTTTCTGTTTTTTCATTTAAAAGAAAAACATTTAGGCATTTCTGCGTTGTAATTCGGAGGTTCGTTGATTTAATAAGTACTTTTTGTCAACAACTTTGCAAAATTTACCCTGATAATCTTGCGCTTACAGTATCTGAGCCCTGACAATTTTGCATCATTTGTGCAAAATAATTTGTGGTTGTTGTTATACTTTTTGAAAATTTTGCAATTTTGCTTTTCCGCAACAGTGCAACTTTCGACGTTAATACCTTTAGTATTTTGTGTCGTCAAACACAACACCAGCATATTTAGTGATATTGTATGGCCCCTGAATCTTAAAGTTCGGTACGTAAACTGATAGTATCAGCTGTTGTGGCAGATAGTATCATCTGACATTGCCAACTCGGTGCCATTTTTTGAAAAGCAACTCTTAAAAAAGTCAATTAAATTTTCTGATCTTCAATACCATACCAGCTACGCCCTATACTGTCTTCTAAATAAGAAGCATAATTGATCAGTGCAAAAAAATAAGTAAAGCAGCAAAAATTAGAATAATTGCATTGTTTGCAATTTTACTCGTAATTATTTATCTTTTCGAAAAATGTGACGTCACTTCAGTTAAAAAACCGAAAATCAATAGCAAAGAAATGTTTTCCTTGCACAAAAAAACTGCATGTTGTTAGTACATACATACATACATACATACATGTATATGTATGCATATAAATTGTTATTGCTTTTTCAGCTCGTGGTGAGGTGGTGAGTGATACATGGTGTAAATAGAACATCTGTTATCTAAAATATTTAATGCAGGGTGAAAATCAACAGCAAAACTTACTTCTTCACGAAAAGTAAAATAGAAGTGAAAGAGTAAAATGAAAAAATCTTTTGCTTTTTTTATTGTTTACAATTTTACTCGTAATTATTTATCTTTTCGAAAAATGTGACGTCACTTCAGTTAAAAAATCGAAAACCAATAAGAAAGAAATTTTTTCCTTGCACAAAAAAAAACAACTGCATGTTGTTAGTACATACATACGTACTATGTATATGTATGTATATAAATTGTTATTGCTTTTTCAGCTCGTGGTGAGTGATACATGGTGTAAATAGAACATCTGTTATCTAAAATATATAATGCAAGGTGAAAATCAACAACAAAACTTACCCCTTCACGAAAAGTAAAATAGAAGTGAAAGAGTAAAATGAAAAAAGCAAAAGAAAGCTCTAAAAGTACTTTAGAATATTAATTTTCCTTGTAGTAGCTCGTTGGTGTCTACAAGTTGATAAAAAATTCGATTCAATTTTAAAATAAATAGTGAAAGATTATAATTAAGCTGTAAACAAAAAAGTACGTTGAACAGAGGATTTTAATATTTTTTTTTATAAACTTGCTTGGCTTTAAAAAGTTAAATAAATCTTTGAGTTAATTAAAAAATATAATTAATGTGCCAAAGTTGAAAAAAGTGCAGAATGTTTTTTTGAGTTGTATAATATTTGCTCTACACCACGAAATAAATCACTTATTGCTGTTTAGTTTTTTAATTACATAGCAAGACAAATACCTATAATATTAAAATTATGTCCATTTCATCTTTGGAGGAAAATCGAAAAGTAAACAAAGAAAGGAGTCATATTCCGCTACGTATCTTAGCAACATTTTATTTTCAACCTTCTACTTGGTTTTCAGTTAGAAATAAAGATAATTATAGAGAATTCAATAAGGATTTATTAATTTACCAAAACGATGAGTACTGTAATGAGGCAAGTCTGAGCATTATTTGCAAAAGGATTATAAATTTGTTCTATATTACGATATACATACATACATATGTATTAATAAAATTTTAATTTTTGATTACATCATCTTCTGTTATTTATCAGCTACAAATTATGACAGAAAAACACACATATTTTATGTGTATTAAAAATATGAATTTTTTCAGTTTCTATTCTTAAATATAAATTTTAAAAGCGAAAAGCAACCAAAGAAATCTGTTTTTCGCATTTATGTAAGTACATATGTATGTATGTGCATAGTCATTAGTACCTTCTTATTTATTTCTAGTTTACTTTTTATTTTCGTTTATTTTAAAGCATTTTTTTCTTGTTTGCTAAATATTTAGAACAGTTCTTGTACAGTTAAAATCCAAATATATACATACATTCATACATACATATGTACATATTTTATTGCTTTTCTGGAGTTGTGTTTAATTTTCTTAATTTTGTTTAATAACTTTAATCATACCAGTAATTTTTTAAGGATTTAAATTTTTTTGTACGAAATGATTTTATGCAGATTCATTCTCAATTTTTGGATAGTTGTAGTAATTTGTAATTGCAAAACGAATTCGAGGTCAAATTAATGAGAATGGGCAATTTCTCTAAATCGAACATAAATTTTATTTTATTTTTTTTTACACAAATTCTTGTATCGGCCGTGTGATTTCCGTTTCCGAACGGAACAGAACTCTGTGACATGTCGAATATTTTAAAAAAGGGGTGTTATAAGTTTATAATGTGTCTGTGGATCTTTGTGGACCATTTTGATTTAGTTTTTTCTGTTTGAAAGGTGACTTGATCGAGAAAGTTCTTAGCTATGTTTTAAGAAAATCGGTCCAGTCGCTTAGAAGATATCACATATTTTCTAGAAATATTTGGGGGTTTCAAAATTTTAAATTTTTTTTTTTTATTTTTGTACCAATTTTCCATTTTGATAACTTTGGTTACACATTGTAACCATGGTTACTGCGTCTGAATAGGTCTGCTAATGTGTAATGTCCAATAATAGGTGTGTTTGTTTACTTTTACAAAAAATTAAAAAATTTACTTAAAATGAACTCGGAGGGTAATTTTCTTAAAAGTTAGTAAGATTAAAGAAACTGCTCACTGCAAACAAATATATCGTTACCTTAATATAGAAAGGCCCTAACGCATAATTTTTTTAAATCGATTTGTTTGCATATTTTGATAGAAGAATACCTAATGTATCGAAAAATGTAAATATCTCGATTTGGATTCTTTCTGTATTAAGATAACGATATGTTTGTAGTGTTCTAAAATATACATATCGCTCATTTACTCAAACAACGTCATAACTAAAAAAAACCCAGTTTACCAGAAAGCGCGTTTGAAGTTTTCAATCTACACTCAACTAAAGGGAAAAATAAAATTTTATTTATGCAGAATTACTGCATCATTAAGTGAAAAAAATAAATTTTAATCAGAAATAATTCATAGTTAGGCTCAAGTTCAGTAATTTCAGTTCTTATTGAATGAAATATTTTTATTAATTAATGTGAGTTTCTAAAGAAGAGAAGAAAAATTAAACTTAGACTTTAAGCTGGGGGAAATACCGATACTTTTCTGTGCAGCCACGCAGTTCATCAGCACCCTAGTCTATCTACTTGGGTAGAGATTCTTATTAACATCAGCTATTTAACTTAAATGTACAATGAACGGAATATGAGAAACGATTGTTGTGTATACAATTGATTTACCTTTGGTAAACACATTTATAAGTATCACTATTAATTTTCTGTTTTTTCCAATTTTTCATTTTTCCTATTTAGGTTAGCACGAAATTATTTTACTCTACCTCAGTATGTTTTAACTATTCTTACTTATATTTTTACGATCATCACATTAATTATTTTTTTTTTACTTATTCGATGTACCATCGGTACATGCATGTAAGTATTTTTGTAGTGGTCTATGTTACTTGTTGTTGCATTCTACAGTTTTATTTTGGTTATTCCAGCGTTCTGAAACTGTGATAACCAAGTGAACAGTGATTGCCAAGTGAACATATTTTTGTCACGTGCCCATGATGTATTAAGTGAGAAATTTTTTTTTTTAAATAGGAAAAATGAAAAATTGGAAAAAACAGAAAATTAATAGTGATACTTATAAATGTGTTTACCAAAGGTAAATCAATTGTATACACAACAATCGTTTCTCATATTCCGTTCATTGTACATTTAAGTTAAATAGCTGATGTTAATAAGAATCTCTACCCAAGTAGATAGACTAGGGTGCTGATGAAGTGCGTGGCTGCACAGAAAAGTATCGGTATTTCCCCCAGCTTGAAGTCTAAGTTTAATTTTTCTTCTCTTCTTTAGAAACTCACATTAATTAATAAAAATATTTCATTCAATAAGAATTGAAATTACTGAACTTGAGCCTAACTATGAATTATTTCTGATTAAAATTCACTACAGTTCAATTAAAATATCTAAAAAATTGCTCACAAAAATAAATTTTTTGTGTTATGACGACGTTCTTTGAATAAATGAGCGATATATGTATGTATACTTTTAACTATTCAACTCTTTTTCGTATTGCTACTCGATAAAACGTTTTTTATGACACGACCATTATACAGATATCGCTCATTTACTCCAAGCAAAAATTTCAAATAAAATAAAGACTATGTCAAATGAATATGTGTAAATACATACATACATATGTTCTTCGGTATTTCTTAAATAAAAAAGAAAATTGTATACATATTTCTCTCTAGATTTGAGTAAACAAGATATTTGTATGAAATACACAATATGAAGATAATGAATATCGTTCTTCTATTTTGAGTTATGACTATGAGTAAATGAGTGTTGTGTATATGCGATAATGTATGTTGCAAATTTTGGTTTCTTAGAGTTTGTTGCTTTTCTTAATATACTGAAAATGTACTGAATTAAAAATAAAAAGAATGTTGACTACGCCAGACAAAATACCACTGCGTGTACGTTCAATGACCCGTTTGTTTTTTTTTAAATATCTAAAATAAAAACGATGCTGTAAATTAACTAAAAAGCTTAATGTGTTAAATGTAAACAAAAAATATATGTATGTGTATACATATGTATACATATATACATACATATGTATAAAATAAAATCGTCATCAATTTCCTTCTGCATGAATTTTCCGAATACATATGTATGTACATATTTGTGGTATATGCTTGTAAAAATAAGTACTGTTGAAAAATTGTAACATGCGATAAATTTGTATTTGTTTTTGCAAGACAAATCAAACATCTGGCATGAATCAAATATATTATATCATATGATCATACATACAGTTACTCCAAAAATCGGTGCTCACTAATTTGATTTGACTTTGATCAATAGTTTAATGAAAAACTGTTTGATTTAATAATTTATTGATTTTTATTTCTTGTGTGCAAATATAACAATAACGCTCGGAATATACATACTAGTAATGTAACGAATGAGAAATTTTGATATTTGCGAATACGAATAGGAATATTTGAAGCGATATTTGCGAACACGAATGTTATATGTGAAATTTATAGACTAAACACTTTGGTTCTGTTCACGCCGGCAAAATTAAATATGAAAAAATTGTTATGAAGAAGAACTTCATACTCCTGTTGGCGAACTTTAAAGTTAATAAAAACTATTCAAAATTTTAATGATCGTCATTAAATAGCATTTGAAACTGATACAACGCACAAATTTCTATAAAAAAATTAATGAAAATTTATTTTTAGCCATTTATTTAAATTTCGTTTAGGATTTATGCATTTAATTATTTATTTTTTTTGGAAAAATATTTGTATTCGTATTCGCCTGAATTTGTCGAATACGAATATCTAAGAATGGTCGTTACTATACATTACAATCGGCTAACTGAGCCTTTAGATGCAATTTACACTGTGCCTTTTCTGTTTGCCTGTGCAAGCAGGCTTTTTTAGTTTATTTTAGAGAGGGGTGAGAAGCTTGCGGGATAAAACAAAAAGCACGAAATGAAAATTCGAGGGGATTGATGACATCTCTCTTTGGATTTTTCGTACTCTCTGCATTAAGCATGTATATAAATGCAAAAAAGACATGAAGAAGAAAGCCCTAATGTAAATGTGCGTGACTTTTGGTAGGGGGCTTAAAAGAAAATTGTCAATACAAGGCAGGCTAAAAAGGCATAGTTTGAAATGGCTCTTAAACTGTTTCATACATAACTAATGTAAAATTTTATAGAATCCAACATAATTGGAAACTGTTTAAGGCCGGGTTTACATTTGTGTGCCATGTGCCACACAAGCGTAAAAAAGCGTAACCAACTAATTACTATTGAAACTTGATTCAGATATGTATTTATTAAGTTAAACAGTTTCATACATAATTAATAGACAATTTTATAGAGTCCAACGTCATTGCAAACTGTTTAAATAAATAAATACATGTCTAAAACAAACAGTTTTTCATTAGTAATTAGTTGGTTACTTTTTTTTGTGCAAATGACACACAAGAAATGCCAGATGTAAACTCAGCCTAAGTCAATAAATAAATGTTTGAATCAAACAGTTTTTCATTAGTAATTAGTGGTTACGCTTTTTTGGGCACATGTGTGCCAGATGTGTACTCGGCATAAGATTCAAAAAGAAATAAAGCATCAATAAGTCATCTTTCAGTGGAATTTAGTTTTTAAATTCGATCGAATTCCATCACATACCAAATTACCTAAAATATGTATTGGGAATTGAATGTGGATAAATTTAATATAAATTTTTCTTCTTCTGATAAATTAGTCATTTTGTAAAAACAGACTAATATTGAAATTACATTAATGTAAATTAAGTCTAAAGTATAAATAATAATGAATTTTAATTTCTTTCATGCTTTTATTTTTAGATGGCTCCCCCATCATTCTCTGATTTAGGTAAACAAGCTCGTGATATCTTTGGTAAAGGTTACCATTTTGGTTTATGGAAGTTGGACTGCAAAACAAAAACTGCCTCTGGTATTGAATTCAACACAGGTGGTCAATCTAATCAAGATTCTGGCAAGGTTTTCGGTTCATTGGAAACTAAATACAAAGTCTCCGATTACGGTTTGACTCTGACTGAAAAATGGAACACAGACAACACTCTATTCACTGAGGTTGCCGTACAAGACAAATTACTCGAGGGTTTAAAATTGAGTTTCGAAGGTTCATTTGCCCCTCAATCTGGTAACAAATCTGGAAAATTCAAGGTTGGATATGGACATGATAATGTTAAAATCGATTCCGATGTTAACGTTGACTTGAATGGTCCATTAATCAACGCTTCAGCAGTATTGGGTTATGAAGGTTGGCTGGCTGGTTACAAAACTGCTTTCGATACCAAGGATACCAAGTTAACCACCAACAACTTTGCTTTGGGCTACACCACAAAGGACTTTGTCTTACATACAGCTGTGTAAGTATTCACTAATGAAATTTTTCACGGGTTAAGCTTAAATATCATTTTTATAATCTTAGCAATGATGGGCAGGAATTTAGCGGTTCCATCTTCCAAAAATGTTCCGACAAAATCGATGTTGGTGTACAATTGTCATGGACCTCAGGAACTAACAATACCAAATTCGGTCTGGGTGGTAAATACCAATTGGATAATGATGCTGCCTTACGCGCTAAGGTAAACAACAACTGCCAAGTCGGTTTGGGATATCAACAAAAATTGCGTGATGGTATTACACTTACTCTCTCTACTTTAATTGATGGCAAGAACTTCAATGCCGGTGGTCACAAGATTGGTGTAGCCTTGGAACTAGAAGCTTAAGCCGCAGCTACCAATTCTTAAGTTATTTTTAATTAATTGTAACACTACAACTAAATCAGCTCCGTTCTTTTGTTCACAAAATATTTCAACGAGATAAACTAAAATTGTGTAAAAAAGAAGCATCACCATCTCAGCAGACTACAACACTTATAAAAAGAAAATAATGTTATAAATTATTTAGAAAAGTTAATAAGAAAAACATCAAAAAATTTGAAGGCCAGTTTTAATTTAGTTAAAAGAGAAAAAATACAACAAAAGACATCCTTAACGCCCACGCATATCCTTTAACTGCCTTCAATTTGTTAAGATATGCAATAATAATACATAACTATATTTTAAACTTCGTTTTTAAGTTTATTTTTTCTGGAAACAAGCAAAAAAGAAATATAATTGCTTTTTGTGCATTTAAAGTTATTTAATGGCTTTCTTATGTAGATTAGTTTGGCAATGCATTGCATTTTGTTCCCGCTATCAATGCGTAGTAAATACAAAAAACGGGAAGAAGACTTTAAAATTAAATTGTTTAATTGAAAATCAAACAATTAATAGCGGAATCCACTGTTCGTATTATTTAAAAAAAAACAATTTTAAATATGCAACGATTGGAAGCGAAGAAGAGTGAGTGATTTTTTCATCTGTATTGTAAAAAATGTTTATTGTTCAATTCAAAGAGACTGAGAGAATTTGTATGTAGCTTGCTTTTTGTACATTGTAGAAAGTCGTAAATAAATTCAGCTACAACGTCTACTACAATTTATAGTTCAGTAGATAGTGTAGGCATAGTTAATTTATTATGCATTTTGTTTTTGCCGTGTTTTAAATTTATCACGATTTATCAAAGCTACAATATGTAAAAGATCTACAATAGCCAACCGTGAATACCGCTAATAATCACCCTTATTCCAGTTGTCATCAGCGACGTCACTTTAACACAATACCAAAAAATTGGGGCTTGTTTACTCGCTCTCGAGAACAATTTTGCGCAACTGACAATCTATTTCCGTTCCCTAAGGTCTAGAAAATAGCATAAACCTGCCAACAGCATTCAAGTGTTTTCGACAACGGATATACGAACACCAATTTTATGGTGTTTTAATGTGACGTCGATGGCGACAACTAGAATAATTGAGAAAAATATTATTCATGATGAGGGGAAATCAAAAACGGGAAAAATTTCCGGCCGAAAATTATTCACGATTGCAATTTTGTGAAAAGTGAAAAAATTTGGAGGGGAAAAATGTTCACGATAGGGGGAATACCTACTTTTTTCCCGAGGAGTTTTTTATTCCCGCTTTTGGTAAAACAGGGAAAGAACAAATTGATGATAGGAGAAAAGGGAAAAGTGAAAAAACTCGCGCGGAATTTTTGTTCTTGATTGACCTGATTAAAAATAAAAAAATATATGTACTTCAGACTAATAAAATATGCATTTATTAAGTTATAATTAACACAATGCAAGTCTTATTGCTAAGCTGATTAGTTTTTTAGGAGAGTGACGAGGGGAAAAGAAATGTTATTGTTCCCCTCGTCACTCTCCTTCAAATTAATCACCTTAGCAATAAGACTTGCATAGTGTGAATTAGGACTAACTCTTTTTCAACACTTAAGGTGGAGGTACATACCACGAGTTACGCGGCAATGCTTTTCTGGCTTGTTAAACGTTTAAAGCTATACAAATGGAAAGTTGCACAACACGCTTTTGAAGCTGTTTTTGTTGTAAAATTTCAAGCCTTTGCCGGCTATTTTTTTGTCGTGTATTTAAGTTTTATTATTCTTTAAATGTTTAATGCATTTTTTATCCATTGTTTAATAAATAATTAATTTCTAATCGTTTTTGTGCATGTTAACATATGAATCTGGCAACACTAGCTGTCGTTTTGTACGCAACGCGTGAAAGTTGAACAATGTTCAACTTTTTGTGAGGTACGCGCCTCGCGAACTTCTGTATGTAACTTGCCTTATGAAAACACACTATTTCAACTTTTTTGACAGACGCGTGAATCGCACTAGCGCATTGAACTCATGTTATGTACTTCCTTTAAACTTCGTTTCGTTGCTTTTTTATCAAACATTTGTTCATTAAAATACAAAAAGCTCAGCTTCGATGCTTTCTTAACAAACATTTTGCCAATCATATGGAATACATAAGTCAATCTTTTATTTCCGTAAATGAATATTTGCTTTGTAAATTGACGAAAAAACTTATTTTTTGGAAAGAAACTTTTATGTAATATATGTATATATAGTAACGTTCCTCGTCAATTATTGGTGCATATAATGCTGCTAGTTGATTTGTGGAATATTCAGTTTCTAAATTTTCGTTTGTTCGAACTATAAAATATTGATGCAATTTATTGCATTTATTTTAAGTCCATAGTTTTTTTTTGTTTAATTTTATCTAATTTATTTTTGATTTCTTCATTTATTCTACCTTTCAGACCATACATTTTTTATCGAATCTTAAATAATAAAAACCATATACTTACATAATTGGGCTATAGTGTCAACAAGAAAGCTGTGTAAAAATATCAATTCAGTAATTAAGTATTTTTTTAACTTTAAAATTTCCTTATACTATGTTAATAGAAATATAGTACTCGACATCCTTCAACGACGCTCTCTATCTACTTAATATAGGCTGTGGGGGAAGTCGTATCCCTGATAATTGTCTTTAAAGGCTGCAACAGGTAAAGTAGCTTTTAAAAACCAGTAAAATTACTATAAAAAAAAATAACGCAAGCATGTTTAGGCTTAAAAGGGCATTTATCCCATTCTTATTTTCTGCGGTGTTGGTATTTTTTAGAGATGTGCACGTGAGCGTTATTTGGCTCACGCGGAAAAATATTTTAATCACGCAAGAGTAATTTAAAACTATCACCAACACGCACGCTCACGAAAAAGTGTATAATAAATTTGTATGGTTTTTGGACTGAAAAACAGGTTTTTACACATCCATTTGTATGTATGTATGTACATGTATATGCACGTGCATATGTAATAAATGGTTATAAATCTGGAATTTTTAAACTACTGATTGGATTTATATGAAACTTCTAACATCCGTAGTGGGGGACTTCGGCTTTATAAAACATAACATGACAGCCTTCTGGCTTGAGCTGGAGAGGAGTTACAGTTGACCACCTGGGACTCAATAAAACTTTTGATGCTTGTGACTTTTTAAAAATTATCCGGTTCTTACCGGATAAAGCATATTGAGCTAATTTTAATTTGAAATTTATTTGCTGGTGGTTCAGCGTTGTCTATATGCATTTCATTGTTTCTGTAACAAATCATCAGTAGACTTCAACCACAAATTTTGAAGTCACAAATCTCTGTGCAGGCATGATATTTCGTGAGAGCGTAAGAATTCGTGCGTGATTCTTAAAAATAGGTCACGCACGATTAATTTATTTTAAGTCACGCACTCACGCGTGATTAATTATAAATTTGATCACGATCACGCGTGACACGATAAAATCATGATATTTGCACATCTCTAGTATTTTTGACTTAAGCCAAAGTATTGAATTTTTATCCATGTGAAAATTGTTTTCGTTTTTCTCTCATTTGTTTTTACACAGTCGTAAAAACTGCAGCTTTTTTTACTTTACAACTAATCACAAAACACCAAAATTTCTTTTATAGCCTGAAAAGAACAAAAAAATTTATTAAAAATATGCTTTAAATCGATGCCATTTTGTCGCAAATTATAATAACACATTTCAATTTTTGCGAAAGCGAATGCAATTATTACAATACAAAAATCATACGAACATAAATTTTTATAAGAACGTGAAGTTGCACATTATATTTATGAAGTTATACATTGTATATTATATACATACATAGATGTACTACATACAATATTTTATTTAAATTGATAATAATTAAAAATAAATTTACAAAATGTTAGGCAATCAACGCATTTGTAATTTGGCCCTAAAACCTTGTACTAATTTCATGTTGAAAATACATATTAAGAAATTGCAATGAATTGTTCATGAAAAAATATTTTGGTGCAACGCTTATCGATGAGTGTGTGATATTTTAGTTATCAATACTCAGGTGAGTGACTTTAACTTCTCAAATTGGTGAAACACATAACTTTGCCCAATTTCGATAATTCGCTTAAATGCTAATGATAAGTCGTTGGTGCAATAGGGCCCTGCTCTCTACCCAATTACTGAGTTCCCTATAGTAATGACCTACCGGTAATGTCACCGATCTGTCACACATTCCCTCGTCTAACGCCGAACCAACCAACCAGCCAGCTCTTCGACAATTTCATTTCATGCTAGGAACAGAATTGGGACGAACGACGAATTTCGTCAGGTGGTTGGATAATTCTTGCAAGTAAAAATTTTACTAGTAATTAGGCATGTTCTGAAAATCACAAGAAAGGTGTTCTGCACACAAAACTTTTTGAATTTTTGTGATTTTAAACCGGTCAGCAAAACGCCTGCCGATTTGAAATCACTTGGTTATTTTTTTCAATCACTTTGGGTCTTATTCAAAAAAACTTAACAAAGCTTTGGCAAGCAATATTAAGTAAAGTTGTATTCAAAAAAAATATTATATCAAAATTCTAAAGTAGGCATCCACATTTGTTAAGAGTACTTTAAGTAGATATTTCCAAAATGTGTATTTTTTACCTAAAATATTTTTGTTAATATAGCACATATTGATTCATGTTACATCTGAAAATGAAGCTAGAAGTGCTAGCTCTTAGCTTAGGTTTATTATTTCTGTCATGTAATGGAAAACATCACCAAATTATCCAATTGATTCGAAATACATAGCAAAATCCATAAAAAAATATTAAAATAAATACAATTATACAAAAATGTTTTAGTGATGTACATTCAAACAAAACGAATCGAAAAAAACTGGATATTCAAATACTCATTTCGTTCGAATAAAATAAATTGAGATAATTTTTCTATGTTCATCATATTTTTTTACTTTTACTTCATAAAAATGTTTATCTGTTTTGCTTCCATGTCAGAAGCTCATATTTTTTAAATTAGGTTTCTTAACTTCAAGATAATAAAAATTTATTTAATGAAATAAAAAATTATTTGAACACTCGAATGAAATTGTATTCGATGTTGTACATCATAAGCTGTGAATTGGTTGTTGAACACGGTGGTGTTACCAGAATTTATTATTAAATCAAAAAATAATTAAAGTTGTCTTTTGAATACAATTTCTTAATAAAGCAATGTTAGCCTTAAAGTGCTTAGTAACTACTATGAACTTTAAAGCTCAAATAAAAAAATTTTTTGAATAAGAGGGTTTATCTTGAAATTCGAAGTAAATTAATTAATTGAATAACTTAATATCTTTTTTTATTGTTTTTAAAGTAAAATGAATAATTTTCTATGAAAGAATTTATAAAATTATGAAAAAATTAAAGACACTTTTTTTGAAAGAAATGTTATTTGCTTTGTGATTTGCATTTGTGATTTTGAATTTACAAAACAAAACATCAGCTGTTTTCTTGTGGTTTTTGAAAGGCTAAAATCACACTGAAAAGTTAAAACTTTTGTGATTTTCAGAACACCATCAAATCACAATTGGGATTTTAAAATCACAAAGTGATTGGAAACCTTGTGATTTACAGAACATGCCTGAATAATTTGTAGGAATTTTTTTGTCTCTCAATTTTTTTCTCTTTTGACGCTCTCTCCTTGCAAACTTTTTGAGATAAGGGTTGTTTCTTTACTTTTTGGGTAAAGTTCGGTAAAATGAGAGGAAACTATAATTTCGCTCAATAGCATACAAAAATGCACAAAAGTACGGGAACGCGAAAAACCAAAATTTTAACACGAAAATAAACGTCAATGCATGTATGCATATCCATACATATGTACGTATACATATAACTGAACACATGCTTATGTGCATACACACGCACGTATTTATTTACATAATCCAGCATACTTAAGTATATGGGTTTTTTATCTTAATTTCATATAAAAACTTATAAAACTTTGTCACCACTAGTTTTTAAACATTTTTTCATTAATTTTTTAATTTTTTTTAGTGTTTAGGCAAATGTAATTTTTCTTGTCACAGTACCCTACTTTTTTTTTTTTTTTTACAACCATCAACTCGCCCATTACTTTCCCAACTAGCTCAGTTTATTCAGGGGGGATATGACCCGCGGTTTCCGGTGTAGGGATGGACAAAAATATTTATACAGTAAAGAACAAAAATACAAAAGAAAAAAAAACTACATTGGACGGGATACACACTTAACTGAACCGTGATACACTTCAGACATATGGTAGTATTTGTCTTCTCTATCTGCCCTCCCTACCTGTGGTAACATTCTCAATCGTTTTTATGTTACCCCACAAACAATTCTTAAGTCACCTTTTTACATACTTACAACCACACGAAATTAATGACTTTAGCCGGTCATTTTATTTTCCAATTCACTTCAATTTTATATTTTTTTCTTTTATGCTAGTCAATCACAAAAGCTTGACAAATTTATTTTAATGTTCTAACAAAAACTAATTAAAATTTCTTTTTTCTTTACAATGATAAAACTTAACTTACTAACAAATTACACAAATTCCCAAAAATACCCTAACTCTTCTGGACACTACAGTCAAACAGAACAACGAACAAAACGACACTAGAATTTTCCCTATTTTAAAGAGCTCTCTAAAACAAGGTTTTATTGTTTAATTTTCTTATTATTTTTACTACTTTTTACACTCGCGACAGAAATATTTTTGGGCTAACAAAAAGGTATTTAAATCCTTACACACTAAACTAACGTTTTAATTATTTTTTTAACAACAAAAAATTTGGCTTTAACAAATTGAACTTGGCACAATCATAAAAAAAAAACTTTAACTATATGGAGGTAACACACGACGAAAATTAACTTGCACAATACTCGCTGTATATTTGAGGAAAATTTATGGAATTGTGTCTTAACAACTTTGTACATATATAAAATGTTTCTTTAACTATAATTCTAATACATTGTCTTTATGACTCATGCACGAATTTTATGTATGTAGGGGTATGTATCAAATAATAATAATAAAAAAAACTTAAGTAAATATGTGTAGGCCGACTCACCAAGCCACAAATAAATTTTATACTCTCCTTTTCTTGGTGATGATTTACCCAACTCCTTTGGCCTTCCACCCAATGACCACCAATTACTCGGTTGGCTTGTTGAATATGGTAACAGACTATTCCACCCACGGCATACAAAAATTCCACCAGCCTGATGCACAAGTGTAGATTTAGGGCGAATTCCAACCCTGTCCTTGTTGTTCCCACTGGCACCAAATTCACTCAATTCTTCCACAGATTTTCTTTTCGCTTTTCAGTATACAGTTTTCTACTTTTTTTTCTGCCTTTTTAATAATCTTTAATTTTTGACTCTTTTCTCTGCAAGTTCAATCTTTAATCTCATATCTTTCTTCAAAAAAAATTTTCTTTTTACTACCATACCCTTGATGCCTTCCAGTTCGAAATGCTCTCACTATCTGTCTCTTTCTATTCCTGTATGTATTCTTTCAACTAGTGGCGATTAAAAATAAAAAAAAAACCTTCTCGTCCCCCTCATAACATTTCATGTCTCGCCTACGCTAGCCGGACTCACCGCTAACTAACAGATTCAAAATTGAAGTCAATAACCTTTTGCAACTCTGGCCTTGAATTTGGTCAGTAGCCTGTGAAGAATAATTAGTGCGTTGCTTTGAATATACATATTTATTTAATATTTTTCCTCTTGTTTGTTTTGGGTTCATTGATCTCTTTATTATGTCTACTCCTATATCCAATCCACATTTTCTAATTGCTCCCAACAATCCAGATTTCATCCCAATTCGATCGCGAGTATTAGGTTCTCATAAAAACAGCAGGTCGTCATATCTAAATTCCCTTATTGTTTACTTTGTCATTCTATTGTGTTTTATTTTGTTTGTTTTCTTCCATATTTTGTTTATATATTTTTTTTTTTAATTTCTTTTTATTTTCTCTTCTTATTTGTTTCGCTCTTATTCCTACATGAAGTTGCCACTCCAAACGAACTATCAAAATCTACAATAATAAAGAATGACAACGAACAATAATAACACTCAACACAAACAAAACTTTACATCCGCTACAAATCTTTCGGTTTTCAATGCCCGTCAGACGAAAAGTGGAAGAGCGGATAATTTTTTTTTCCTTTCTTCTCAGCCCAACGTAGGCAAACGCCCACCCCTGAGACACTCATGCTACATCGACTGAAAGGCCGGGTATTTATATTGAAAATCGCTGAAATGATTATTTTCATCTGGCATCCTTATACTTCCTAATATTACTTTTTCTCTTGGTAACTCTGTTTATTAATCAGCCATTATCATACGTCAAAGAGCTTACTCGTGGTGTTTAATTTCGTACCTTTTCTTTCCACACATCAATAAATGTTTTTTTTATTACAACTTCATCGTTTCTATATAAGCTAAAAAAAAAAAATACCTACCCGGGCACACATTTTCAACTAACTACACCCTAGCATTTGCAGTACAAAACCAATGGATACACAGCTAAATCAACAAAAAAAATCAAAAGAGTGCATACAACACAAACACACATATGGCATTGTAAACATAAAGTTTATGCCAGTACAATTAATCTTGAGTTTTAAAAAAAATAAAATTGTGCAGTTCGAAAGAAATGTTTTCGTTAAAATATGGTCAGTTGATACGTGTACATAATTGTAAAGTTACTGCCCAGTGCGCGAATATCTTGGCTGACTATACTAACACCGGTGGCAGATTTCCACTGATCCTACTTGACATTATTATTTATTTTCCCCCTTTATCACACGCATCAATTCTATCGAATCTTGTTTATATTTGTCATTATTAATTTCTTTATTTTTATCATTTAAACGAGCGCACGTACGTGCTATTTATATATATATTGTAAAATATTCTTATTTCCTACATGGTCGTACTGCATTCAGATGCATTTTCATACAATCAAATAATATGAACTATTTGCTAATGAATCTGCACTTTGTAACAAGTACCACCATCAAATCTTTCACCAGTAAAGAAACATGGTTGTTTTAGTCCTGTTTATCAGACTTAGTTTCTTTTTAAATAAATTTTTATGTGAAATTAATCAAATCTTTTTTCTACGGTATGCGTGTGATATTTTAACCCCCCTATTTATGATGTCATGGATACTTTAATTCATTTATTTCTACTTCTGTATGTGAGACAATTTTATTATTTATTTATAATTACAGAGGCAACTACAAATTGGCTGTTGAGGGACCTGATTATTGAAGACGATACTCCGATACTTTTGCCACAAATTAGGCGTTTTATTGTCACAGAAGTTGGTACTTAAAGTGAATAAACACTTTATCATCAAAAGGAATCGTCGTTTGTAAAAGCAATTAAAACTGGACAACACTACAGGAAAAATAAGTAAGAAAACACAATAATTTGTAAAATCATAAGCTAAAGAAAAAATAAAAAAAAACGGGACAACACTAACAGACTTAACTTAATATTGCATATATCCCCTATTATCTCAGCTCATAATATCACAGCTATTGCTTCATATCCTTAGCATGAAAAATACCTAGGTCTTTTCCCTGCAGAGTCTCCAACTCGTAGCAACTATTTCCTATCACTTTACGTACCCTGCACCTTTTAAATTTTGGTGCGAACTTAGCATTGAAATTTTTCTTGAAACTGCTTTGCACAAAGTTTTTTACGTACACTTCTTGGCCCACTATAAATTGTATATCCCTACTCCTCTTGTCGTATTGTTTCTTACTCCGCTCGTATGCATTGTGTAAATTTTCAGGTATTGTGTCCCTAATAATTTTTAATTTGTCCTTTCTTTCTACTATTTCGAATTCATCGTCGCCTAAAGATTTCAGTTTTCTTGCCAAGGCGTACTCATTACCGGAAGTGTACATTTGTTGTCCGAACAATACCATATACGGGCTGGTTCCTGTGGCCTCATGTCTAGCTGACCTAATAGCGCACTCTATTTCACTAATGTGTGCATCCCATTCGGCATGATTTCCGTCTATATATGCCCTAATGCTTGCTAAAACTGTTTGATTAACTCTCTCCGATGCGTTAGATTGGGGAGCATATGCTGGAGTTCGGATATGTTTTATATGGTAGTTTTTTGTTAATTCTTGAAATTGTTGAGATATAAACGGTTTGCCATTGTCAGAATGAATAAACTCTGGGGTACCGAACATGTGGAATATTTTACGTATTAGATAATCGATTACCAGTTTTGAGGTTGCTTTTTTCATAGGTTTTAAAAATACATATTTTGAAAAGTGATCTAATACGATAAAAACGTATGCGTTTCCCCTTTTTGAACGCGGATACTTCCCCAGGAAATCAATGTAGATTCTTTGAAAAGGACGATATGTTTTAAATTCTTCACCCATTCTCGGTCGAGTTTCATAATTAACCGGTTTAATCTCTTTACAGGTCTGACAATTTTGGATGTAATTTTTTACATGTTTTACCATTTTCGGCCAGTAGTAAAATTGTCGCAAACGGTGTAAAGTTTTTGCTATCCCGCCATGAGATACTGTTTCTGCGTCATGAGCCTTTTGAATCAACGTTATGACCAAGTTTTCAGGGACCCACAGCTTCCATTCAGTCCCACTGTCATCTCTGGTAAATTGTGTTTTTTTGAACACCATTCCATCCTCCGTTTTCAGGTCAGGTAAACTTTGTTTATTTTGCTCAATTGTGTGTATTAGTTGCACATATTCAGGGGATTCAAATTCCGTTGTTTCGAATCCTAACAATTCTAAATCTTCCACATTGCATTCGTCCAATGATCTCGACAGCATATCTGCCACAGTGTTTTCTGAGCCTTTTCGGTGTTCAATTGTAAAATTGAATGCCTGTAGCTGCAGCGACCAGCGGGCTAAGCGACCACTTAGGTCTTTAAAGCTCATGAGCCATCTCAGGCTAGAGTGGTCTGTTATTATGGTGAACTCCATCAGCTCTATATACGGCCTGAATCGTTTTACCGCTAGTACTGCAGCTAAACACTCCTTTTCGGTTACTGTGTAATTGGACTGCGGTCCATTTAGCTTTTGAGAAAAAAATGCTATTGGTCGATCATTGTTCTCATTATCCCTTTGAAATAGTACCGCACCTACACCCACGTGTGATGCGTCACACTGTATATAAAATGGCCTCTTAAAATCAGGGTGGACTAACACAGGGGCCGTTACTAATGCTCTTTTCAGTTCGTAGAAGGCTTTTATGGCTGCTTCAGTCATGGTAAACTTACCGCCTTTTCTTAAAGTGTCGCTGAGAGGTGCTGCAATTATAGCAAATTCTTTGATGAACCGCCGGTACCAACCAGCAGTTCCTAAAAAGCTTCTTACTTGCCTTGGAGTTTTTGGAATTGGTATTTGTTCTATCGCTGTGATTTTGTCCGGGTCAGTTCGTAATTTCCCTCCGCCAATTATAAAGCCTAAATACTTTAACTCTTTAAAACAAAATACACTTTTCTTCATTCCTATAGTTAAGTTTGCGTCTGACAAGCGTCTGGCCACTTCTTTTAACAGTTCTATATGCGTCTGGAAGTCTTTAGAAATAATCAACAAGTCATCTAAGTATATGAATACATTGTTTTTTAGCGCTTGTGGAATAACCTTATCCATAAGACGACACAGGCGTTGAGCCGCATTACAGAGACCGAATGGCATTACTGTATATTGGTAGTGAGGTCTTCCTGGAACTGTAAAAGCTGTGTATTCTCGACATTTCGGCTCTAGACTAATTTGCCAAAACGCAAATTTAAGTTCTACGCTGCTAATAAAAATCGTTTCTTCAATTCTACTGAGAATACCCTCTATATTTTGTATCGGATAAGCGTCTTTAATGGTTAAACTATTTAGCTTTCTCGCATCCAGACATAATCTATTTTTGCCTGGCTTACGAACTAGAGTGACACGATTATTAAAAGGACTTTCGCTCTCCTCGATTACTCCTAATTTTAGCATATTGTCAACCTCATGATATAGGAGTTCCTGTACTTTTGGCGAAACAGGGTAATGCCTTTCCTTAAATGGTACTGAGTTTGGAATTAATTGTATATTATGTTGTTCTAAATGAGTTTTTCCTAGTCCACTATTTTCAAATGCTTTAAACAATTTTTTTACGTTATTTAGTTCTTCTTCTTGTTGTTTTGTCAATTCGTGTTTCTCTGGACATTGACTACGAACGGTTTCCAAATTCTGTCTAAGTTTTTCAAAATCAAGTTCGTCGGCATTTAATACATCAGGTGCTAAGTTAAATATTCGCCAAAAGTCAATTCCAAGGTACACTTTCTGTTCCAGCGATGGGCATAGGTAGAATTTAATTAGCTGTACCTCGTTTTTATAAGTGATAGGAAGAATGACTTTACCACATATTTTGTGGGCTTGGCCTGAAGCTGTCTTAACATTTGAATAACACTGAGAAGCACTAACTCCTAAGTCTTTTAACAATTCCTGACATTCTTTACCGAGTATACTCACAGATGCTCCCGTGTCTAGCAAAGCTCTCACCAATTTATCTCCTATGTAGATATTGGCAAATACTCGAGGATCTCTATTTTCTATCGCGGCTACTGTTAGGGTCACTTCTGCTCTCATGGCTTTTCTATTTTTATAACGTTTTCTGGCGTTTTCTATTTTCTTGGAAATCCTATGTGGCGACTCTATATCATCGGCAAAAATTCTATTTCTCACTACAATATAATTTTGTAATTTCTGAGCGTACGAACTGTTGCTTTTCTTGGCAAATACTGGTGATGTGTATGGAGCATTATGGCCGTAATTTGTATTGATGTTTTGTTTTAGATTATGCGTAGGTTTTATAATATATTTTTCTAGTTGTTGGCGGACGTTTGAGTTGAGCGTGACTCGCCCGCTTTGGTCAGGCTCCTCCGACGGTTTCCCTGCCTGTTGCAGTTTGGGCACTTTGGAGTTATAGTACGCTCATACCCACATTTGTAACAAAATATGTTACGCACTTCTGACTCACAGTCCATGTAGGTATGACCATTACCCCTACAATTCCAACACTTTAGCTCTTTTTTATTTGCATAATTTACTTCTTCCACGTCTAAAAAAGTTTGATGTTGCTCATAAAAAGGAATTTGTTCCTCCTCTTCGTATTCTATTTCGTTTATTCTAGGACGCGGCTGATAACGCATTTGGCTGTTATTTGGTGTATTAAATTTCACATCGCGCTTAGGGAATCTCTTCTCAATCTCTTTACACTCTTCTCTCAGCTGCTCTATATTATAAATTGCCATTGGGTATACTAATTTTGCTATATGCTCTTTTACATTACGTTTCAAAACCTTTATCATTTCGTACTCAGGAATTGGATATCGCAGTTTAGACCTAAGCGTCAGCATTGCATGGAAATAATCCTCCAATGTTTCACTTTGACGTTGGCGTCTTTCTACCATTTCCTGCATTATTTCAAAATCGCTACGATTCGCCTGAAATTGATTTAATAGACTATACCTTAAAGTAGGCCAGTCTGCTACCCCATTTTGTGTTTTTAGATACAACCAAAACCACTCTTTAGCCTGCCCTTTCAACAAACGATGGAAATCCCTAAGAACTTCTTCCCAAGGTATTGCATAACTTGCTTGTAACAATTCTATACGAAAAACAAAATCATCTATTGATACGCCACTTCCACCCCCTTCAAACACAACATCCCATTTATCAATTCTTATCTGACCTTCCACTGGACGAATGTTTAAATTTCTTTCATATGTATAGAAATTTGGAGCATATGACAAAATATTAGAAAACCTAGGGCCTCTTCCATGAGTTTTGCTAGCTTCATTTTGTATTGGATGCTTATTAATATTATTTGCATTGTTTATATTTTCAGAATTATTTTGTACTACGGAAATATTGCTTTGATTTCCCCTAGCATCAGAGGTTTCTACTCTACCTACGGTTTTCTTTATTGCACCCTGCGTTTTTCTTGGACCCGCTAAACTACTTTGATTCGAACTAGAATTAATTGGATCACCCGCATCCTCTAAAGAACTCGTAAGTGGTTTAATTGCTTTATCCACTTCTTTCATAATGCCTTGGAGGCCTTCACGCAACGAAGCCTGAATCATCTCGGTCATTTCCATCCGCAGTGTGTTCATAAGGTACCTATCTCCAGAGTTTACTACTGAAGTTGCCCCTTGGCTATCTAATCCAGGTAAAGTTACATTATCATTATCTATCACTGATTGCCTAACTGATTCTGCCAGAAATTCATTTGAAATTTTATCTCTGTCATTTCTTATAGTACCTGATAAATCTCTAAATTGGGGGTCTTGAAACACTGTGGACTGAGTCGGGGAATGCTGTACTCTGCCTGTCACTCCTGGCCTATTCCGATCAAATTCCAATGACCGTCTACTTTTATTTGCATCCGTCATATTGACTGCAATTCTAATTATAATGTTATAAATAAATTACTAATAATGTTTTAAATCCCAAATAACTATTTCAAACATATCTGTGTGTGTGTAAGCATGTAATTGTGACCATTTAATATGACAACTAATATTCTAATGATAGACTCCTAAATATATATCACAGTTCCTTTGTTTGTATATCTTAAATTATAAATTAAATTATTGATTTTCAATTCGTTACAATGCTGCAGACGTTATTTAAACTATACGTCAGGCCACTGTATACCGTATTAAATTTAAACTAAGCAAATATGGTCTATGAAAACTGCCATATGCCTTAATTTAACTTTAAATACTTTCTGTTAAATTCGTTATATTTGTGTATGTCTATTCCAGCGTATCAGATGTCATGTTAGATGTATATCCGGTGACCGGATCAAAACAATTAAGCAAATGAAGTCTCTTTATTTTGCCCCATGCCTTAATTGCCAATTTCTTTATTTTTATATATGTATATGTTAGTGTATATAAACGAACTTTTACGCACAAATATAACGAATACTAAATAAAAAAAATATATAAATTTAAAAACAACTTAATCTGTCATTTTGTGGTTCAGTCATCATTAATGCAATTGGTCTCTACCTGTACCAAGTCACGATGGTGAGTAAACCAACAAAATACAAAATATTTTATTTAACAAATATTTGCTTTACGTTTGGGCGCCATTTGTCACAGTACCCTACTTTTTTTTTTTTACAACCATCAACTCGCCCATTACTTTCCCAACTAGCTCAGTTTATTCAGGGGGGATATGACCCGCGGTTTCCGGTGTAGGGATGGACAAAAATATTTATACAGTAAAGAACAAAAATACAAAAGAAAAAAAAACTACATTGGACGGGATACACACTTAACTGAACCGTGATACACTTCAGACATATGGTAGTATTTGTCTTCTCTATCTGCCCTCCCTACCTGTGGTAACATTCTCAATCGTTTTTATGTTACCCCACAAACAATTCTTAAGTCACCTTTTTACATACTTACAACCACACGAAATTAATGACTTTAGCCGGTCATTTTATTTTCCAATTCACTTCAATTTTATATTTTTTTCTTTTATGCTAGTCAATCACAAAAGCTTGACAAATTTATTTTAATGTTCTAACAAAAACTAATTAAAATTTCTTTTTTCTTTACAATGATAAAACTTAACTTACTAACAAATTACACAAATTCCCAAAAATACCCTAACTCTTCTGGACACTACAGTCAAACAGAACAACGAACAAAACGACACTAGAATTTTCCCTATTTTAAAGAGCTCTCTAAAACAAGGTTTTATTGTTTAATTTTCTTATTATTTTTACTACTTTTTACACTCGCGACAGAAATATTTTTGGGCTAACAAAAAGGTATTTAAATCCTTACACACTAAACTAACGTTTTAATTATTTTTTTAACAACAAAAAATTTGGCTTTAACAAATTGAACTTGGCACAATCATAAAAAAAAAACTTTAACTATATGGAGGTAACACACGACGAAAATTAACTTGCACAATACTCGCTGTATATTTGAGGAAAATTTATGGAATTGTGTCTTAACAACTTTGTACATATATAAAATGTTTCTTTAACTATAATTCTAATACATTGTCTTTATGACTCATGCACGAATTTTATGTATGTAGGGGTATGTATCAAATAATAATAATAAAAAAAACTTAAGTAAATATGTGTAGGCCGACTCACCAAGCCACAAATAAATTTTATACTCTCCTTTTCTTGGTGATGATTTACCCAACTCCTTTGGCCTTCCACCCAATGACCACCAATTACTCGGTTGGCTTGTTGAATATGGTAACAGACTATTCCACCCACGGCATACAAAAATTCCACCAGCCTGATGCACAAGTGTAGATTTAGGGCGAATTCCAACCCTGTCCTTGTTGTTCCCACTGGCACCAAATTCACTCAATTCTTCCACAGATTTTCTTTTCGCTTTTCAGTATACAGTTTTCTACTTTTTTTTCTGCCTTTTTAATAATCTTTAATTTTTGACTCTTTTCTCTGCAAGTTCAATCTTCAATCTCATATCTTTCTTCAAAAAAAATTTTCTTTTTACTACCATACCCTTGATGCCTTCCAGTTCGAAATGCTCTCACTATCTGTCTCTTTCTATTCCTGTATGTATTCTTTCAACTAGTGGCGATTAAAAATAAAAAAAAAACCCTTCTCGTCCCCCTCATAACATTTCATGTCTCGCCTACGCTAGCCGGACTCACCGCTAACTAACAGATTCAAAATTGAAGTCAATAACCTTTTGCAACTCTGGCCTTGAATTTGGTCAGTAGCCTGTGAAGAATAATTAGTGCGTTGCTTTGAATATACATATTTATTTAATATTTTTCCTCTTGTTTGTTTTGGGTTCATTGAACTCTTTATTATGTCTACTCCTATATCCAATCCACATTTTCTAATTGCTCCCAACAATCCAGATTTCATCCCAATTCGATCGCGAGTATTAGGTTCTCATAAAAACAGCAGGTCGTCATATCTAAATTCCCTTATTGTTTACTTTGTCATTCTATTGTGTTTTATTTTGTTTGTTTTCTTCCATATTTTGTTTATATATTTTTTTTTTTAATTTCTTTTTATTTTCTCTTCTTATTTGTTTCGCTCTTATTCCTACATGAAGTTGCCACTCCAAACGAACTATCAAAATCTACAATAATAAAGAATGACAACGAACAATAATAACACTCAACACAAACAAAACTTTACATCCGCTACATTCTTTGTAATTGCTTATTTTTCAAACAGCTGCTTGATTTTGTGTTTGCCCAGACTAGCACGAAGAACAGCACGGGCTGTTTCGAGCAAGAAGAAGAAGAACATTACACTCACCAAACCTCTCTCATTTACCCAATTTTCGAGTACGGGAACGCGGATCCCAATTTGCCCGAAACGTTGTATGTGCAAAATAACAAACATACATGTATCAATAGTACTTCTTTGCATTGTTTGTTTAAACAAGACGTTTTGGCGGCATGGCTTGTTAACAGTACAGTATACACGTACACCAATACAACCATCGTGCTTCGTTTATACTACGACAGCATTTATTATTGGCTTAGTATAATGCATGCCACGAGAGTACATTTAAAAAACATGACTTATTTACATTTAAAGACTGCTTACGCAGGCCACTAGTAAGTACTCACCTAAAAAAATCTGAAAACCCTAAAATTTTAACCAAGAAATTATATAACGCCCTTACGATTACAAATTTATATAATGCATACCATATTGCTGTGATATGTATTGTAACAAACACGAGCTTGGTCAACATTCTTATCTCACTACTTTTGAAGGCCGAAATTTTGGAAAGGAACTTGGCTTTTTTCACATTTGTTTTTTTGAGGATAGTTTATTTGCTGATATATAAATGTTTTTATTATAATCCAAGGTATATTTATAAAGTATATTCAAGTCTACAACTAAGACAATATGTACAAATATAACAGGGATTTCGTCTGCGTAATAAAAACGAAATGATGTCAAAAATGTATGTATGTATGTATTAATATGTATATACATATGTATGTGTTTATATGTATGTATATCGCATACTAAATCATAAACAGTCACAACTAAAATTGATCAAAGCGATTTTTTTTTATAAACGAGCTACATAATTTAACAAATCTCTAACGACCGCAACAATTTCTTTTGCAATACAGACTTGAAGGTAAGCCGCGAATAACGTTGTAAGTGACAAAATAATAATTTTTCAATAGAGCCAAAAAACGTATTTTAAAGCAATAGTGATTTTTCGTTTAATTTTTTTATCTTATCGAAAACAATGATAATTAGCATTAACTTTTCTCTTTGTGTCTCTGTTACATTTACCAATTATTTTCGAAAATTTCGTTTGCATGATTTTGTTAGTTACTTACAAAGTTCTTCCACTGTCTGACATTTTGTAATTGTATTATTTATTTATTAAACATATTAATGCAAAGTAAATTTGCATAATATGGTGTTGCACAAATATGGGCGGAGTAACGTAGACCATATGCCCAAGATGGTATTAACAGTATTTTAAAAGGTTTTGTGACTGACTGTACACGACCTATGCCTTCACATATGAAGTAGGCAACGTGGTTGCTAAAGAAATTCCACAAAAAACCGCAAGATTATACGGTTATTCGTGGCAGATCAGTCAACCATTGCGAGCGAGACGAAAAGCTCTCGAAGGCCAAACAACACACGCGCGCCTGACCGCACTTAAGAAATAATCACGATGACGCGAGAGATGTTCTCCGGCCCAGAGCTGCTTAACGACTGCGCAAGAGAGTAATGTTAACGGTAATCTGCAACAAAAAAAACTGGTTTTGTAAAAATTGTTTTTACAACGTTATTCGCGGCTGTGCTTCACTTCTTGAAGAATATAAAATACCGTTACGCTTGTTTTTTCTTTACATACTTGCGTCATTTGGCCTCTAATAGGCATCTGTAATATTTTGAGTTGGGACTGTATGATTTCGTGTGCAATATGGATATGTACCCAGGCAGAAATTGTGACTTTGCCCAACACCACAACACTGTAAATACAAAATTACGGCTCTTCCAACATTTTTGTACGGCCACAGTACTGTAAACACAAAAATACGACTTAACATTTACAAATACCGCGTTCTTAGTTTCCCAATACCCCGTTTACAATAATTCTAATTCCGCTACAACTCCGTAAATACAAAAATTTTAGTTTAGTTCCCCAAATACCCCCATTACAATAATTATTTACCGCTTCAACACCGTAAATACAAAAATTTTACTTAAGTTGGGAAATTTACATTGTGACAACCTTATAAATTTTGTATTTAAAGTATTGTGACAGCATTGAAAACAAGAGTCGGAGGACAGTTATTCGGTGTTATCATTTTAATATTATGAGTAAATTAAAATGTTGGGAAACGAATGTTAGTTGTTACCGCAGACAATCGTAGCAACGTCGTGCTGATTGTCTTTTTCTGCCTGGGTATATGTATATAAAATTATTAATTTATATTTTTTAAGATTTTTATTTTTAAAGGTTTCAAAGGTTTTATTTAATAATGTAATGTATACACCTTTTATGTGCACATTTTCACTGCATAGCACATTTGTTTTGTTTTTATGTAGTAACTTTTTGTTATAAAGCTTGTATTTACACACATACGTATGTACATAAATATGTATATTAAATTTTATTTTTAAATGTTTACGAAAACTTTTTGACAAAATGTGCTGGAATTATAACAAAACAAAATAATGCAATGACGCACGAAAATTAAAATTTTTTTTTGACAATACATATATCGTTAAATGTAAACGAAAAAAATCAATCACTTGATGACTCCCGTATATCTTATATATAGTATAGACCTTGTACCTTATTGAGGTTAGCGTTGCTCGACTTGAAATTCGACTATTTGTAGTTGATTAAAGAAACCAAGCTACATTTTTCTTTAATCTAGTACAAAACGCCTGATTTTCTCCACAAAATTGCCAACCACAATAAAAGGACTTGTTATGAATGAAAAAATTTTTAAAACTAAACCTTAAAAGACATTTTTGCCAACTGTTGATTACGTTTGTCCATATTCTCTTTAACCCAAGTATGCTTCATCACATCCACTAAAGAAATGCGATCTTTAGCAGATTTGCGCAATAATTTCGATATGACGTCTTTAGCTCCAGCTGTTAAATGTGGTGGATAAAGTATTTCAACTCGTCGAATTTTATCATAAGTTTTGTCGGTATCATTTGATTCGAATGGAGCGGAACCTACTAGAAATTCATAACATAGAATTCCCAAGCACCACTGATCAACTGCGTCATCGTATGTACAACCATTCACCATTTCAGGTGGTATATAATCGAGTGTTCCACAGAAGGTTTTGCGCCTGAAACGTTAAGGAAAAAATAAAAATGTTTCATTGTTAATCAAATAGAGCTGTGTTACCGACGGCAAACGCCTTTTTTTTTATTTATTTATTTAAAACATACTTCGCAAAGCGAATTTGCAAAATATGGCTGCACAGAGTGAAGTTCCATAAACAAGACTTAAAAGTCTTATATTGCAGTAGGGACTTTAACGGCAAGTTTTGTATGGAGAACTGTCAGTTAAAGTTCACGTTAACTCTTAACCACACATTGTGAAAAGGGACGTAAATCAGAAACAATAAACAATTTTGTTTAGTTAACTAATTTTAAAATAGATTGAAATTTTTAATAAAAATATAAAACAAAATTTAGCTTTATGCCAGATTTTGCAAAAAATTCCGTTTGTAAACGTTTCAAATTTGTATGAAAAATTTCGTTTAAATAAATAAATATTTTTTCCACATAGATTTCTAAACGAAAAAATCTTTTGAATTTACAAAATCTACCCTTAAAAAAATCAACAAAACAATTTAACCATATTCATATAATACAGGGGATCGCACCAAATTCCTATTCACGGACCCCTTTGAAGACTACAGTCATATCGTATATGATATACATATGTATATTGTTTTTAAGTTGAATTAAAAATGCAAAAAAAGTAAAAGACAAAAACATGTTATTAAAAATAGCCAAGTTTTCAATCTTAATTATTTTTTAAACAAGATCTAACCTAAAAAAATGTTTAGCACCATTGGATTCAGCGTACTCGAATTAGGTTTATCCACTGGGTCCCCGGCTTGTTGCAAAAATAAAGTTTCTAATTCGAGCACAATGATATGAAAATATACCGTTTTTATTTAAAAATGCAAATCTAAATTTTGAATAATCTTCGGGTGGTTACTGGTTTACCGCAATAATAATGTATTCTTAATATTCTGTGAGCCAAAGCAGTAACCACCCGACGAAATTTAAGCTTCACTTCACATTCTATGAAACTAAATGATATGACAATAAAACAGCTGTTTTTGATGTTGTTAGATATTAGTAATTATTCTATTCAATGGTAATACCATAATTTTTTATTAAAAAAATTTCTCCTGTGTTGGAAATAATATTTCATGTAATTTATATTTGCTTTTCCCACCTGTGCATATTTTTCTTACAACTGTTTTAAAAATAATCCTAGTATCGTTTTGAATTTCATTCTAATAAATTGTAAAACTTTATACTATTTTTGAGTTCTAAATAAATTTTTTTCAAGGAATAGTTTGTGCTAGTCACATTATTTGGCGTTAGTCGCAATACCCAATTGTTCCCTTTATAAAATTGATAAACTAAACGAAGAAAACTATGACACTTGGTGTGTCTAGATGCAGTGTGTTCTCAGACAATCGGAACTATGGAGTGTAGCTAATGGAAGTAGCGAAAAGACAAAGGCTGCCGCAGAAGCTTTGATATGGGAACAACAAAACGAAACCAACATTATGCTTTCAGCCAAACCATCTCAACTGAGCTATTTAAAAAGTTGTGAAACAGCTGCTGATGCATGGAATAAATTGGCTGGTTTATAAACCTAGTGGACCACTAATAAATATCAGTCTTTATAAAAAATTGTTAGCACTTCGTATGTCGGAGGCTGTTAGCATGATGCAGTATCTAAATTTGTTTGTCGAAATTGCTGAAAAACTAAACGAAGTAAATATTACTCTGGGTGATGAGCTAGTAGCAATAATTTTGCTGTCAAGTCTCCCTAAAGATTTCGAAAACTTCGTTATCGCGAGGGACGTATTGCCGACGTGTGATGTTCTGAAGGTTAAGCTTTTAGAAGAGTGGGAAAGACGCAACCAGCATACCGAAAAAGAGGAAATTGTTTCTATACAATCATTTTCGTTAAAATCAAATAGTACATCAAATAATAAAAAGAGCTTTGGCAAGAATAACTTTAAATGCTATAAAAGCGTGGACACTATGCAAAAGAACTGTCGAGCAAAAGATGAACAAAAAAACCAACAACAACATTCATTTGCTTTATTAAGGCCATGACTCACTATGTCCTCGTCCAGACTTGGAATTTTAGTTGCAGCAAATTTTTAAAATTCTCCTTTGAAATTGCATAAGTGTCCACATTACGAAATTCTAATTTTGCTATTATGCATTAAAAAAATTCTATTACACCACAAATTTCCCTGAAAAATTAACAATTCTATTTATTTTTTGTTATATTTTTTATTTTTCACAAAACTGAATAGATATAATAATAAAAAACGTCAAATATAACTAACAACTTGATATAAACAATTACGAATTTCAAATCAAGAGAGCACATGAAACTGTGTACACCTCCCTAATCTTCTCAGCCCTCTCACCAATAAGCTCAAGAATTGCAGCAACAAAAATTGCAAATCTGGACAGGGACTAACATACAAAGTCGTGCGATCTACGAAAAAATACAACACTGGTGTGATGAATTGTTTTTGTATTTTGAAAATTTTCATAAATTCCATCATACCAGGGTTATATTTTTTCGTAGATCGCACGACTTTGTATGATAGTGTATCACGGTCTTTAGCTGCATACAAAACTTCTTGGTGCATTGACAACGGCGCAACGGTGCATATTTGTTGCGACCGTGAGGGATTTATTTTGTTTGTCGAATATAAAGAAAAAGTGATGCTAGCTTGTGATCAGTTCATAGAAGCCGAAGGGCAAGGGGACATAGTGATTATAGCTAAAAGCGGAAGCATAACAATAAGAGATGTTCTTTACGTTCCAAGTATGATGGGTAACTTCATTTCATTTTCTAGAGCTACAAATAATGGATTGACAGTGAAGTTCGAACGAGAATCTGCCATATTTATAGACAACTGTGGTAAAGAGTTACTTAAAGCAAATAAAAGCTCAAATTTGTTTGTATTTTCAGAAGTGTCGCTTAATTATTGCTTGAATGATAGCAGTGCAGTTCTTTCGCCTAATCGCAATGGTCACCTCAACTTTAAAGCCCTTAGTGATCGTTTCAATAAAAATTCCGTCTATGGTTTGAAATTGGATAGTATTCCAAGACATATATCGTGTAATACATGCTAATGTTTGCGGACCGATAAATACGCAATCAGTTGGAGGTGCGCGATATTTTGTTAGTTTTATTGACGATATGTCTCGTTGGATTTTGGTATATTTCATAAAACACAAAAGCGAAGTGTTTGAAAAATTTAAAGTATTCAAGACTTTTGTAGAAAATCACACCGAACACAAAATTAAGGCGATTCGCAGCGACAATGGTACGGAGTGTGTGAATTTTCTTGAACCATGTGACATTCAACGGCAATTGACTGTACCGTATACGCCACAGCAAAACGGTGTTGCGGAACATACCAACAGAACTATTATTGAAATATCTAGAAGCATGATGTTGCACGCAAGAGAACTACAACTAAAATTTTACATGAAAAAAACGCCTTTTTAAATGTGGCACTCAAGAAAACCAAACGTTAAACACTTTCGGGTTTTTGGCTCACCAGGTGTAGCTTTGGATAAGATTCAACATAAGAAGTTTGCAGCAAGAGGTAAGAGCTACATATTTGTAGGATATTCAACAACATCCAAATCATATATGTAGGTTATATGATGTCGACGCCAGAAATGTTCTTGAGAAAAGATATGTTAAATTTTGCGAGGATATGTCCAGAAGCTCACTCATACAATTTTGAAATTATAGCACAAAAAGAAGAAAATATCAAATTAAAAGATGACAACAATACACAAGATGATGATAATATTGATAACATTGACCGAGATAAAGAAAGTGGCGAAGAGTTTGAAACCTGCTGCTCAGACACTGATGGCGAGAATGAAAATGCATTTCCTGTTGAAGTTACAAGAGGAAGAGGTAGGCCAAAATTAATTCGTACGGGTACCAAAGGAAGACCTAAAAAGTTTACCAAGGAATCAGTTTTATGAGAAACGAAAATATTGAAATTCCCCAAACAGTGAAATAAGCTTTATGACAATCACAATCACATGGAATGTTGTAGATTTGCCGAAAAACAAGAAGATGATTGGCTGTAAGTGGGTTTTTAGTTTAAAAACAGATGAGAACGGTAACGTACAGCGATTTAAAGCACGACTTGTAGCCAACAATTTGGTGTCAATTTTAACGAAACATTTTCTCCAGTTGTCTGTCCGCTACTCAACAATTAGAATGATGCTATCATTGGCAGCAGAACATAATTTGCATTTGCATCTCGTTGATGTTTCAACTGCGTATCTGAACAGCAAGGTGGAAGAAGAGGTATTTATGAAACCACCAGATGGATTTGCAGATGAGTTTAAGCCAAACAAAGTACTTAAGCTGAATCGTTCAATTTATGGTCTTAAGCAGTCCGGACGTGCATGAAATACTACTCTTGATGCGGCTATTCGTGAAATTGGTTTCGTGCCTTGTAAGAACGAACCGTGCATTTACCGTGCGAATGATGGTAATAAATTTAACTTGGTAGCGGTATACGTTGATGATATCATGATTGCCTGCAGTGATAAAAAATACTTACGAGGTAGTAAAACGCAAAATAGCTGAAAAGTTTAAAATTGTTGATGGTGGTGAAGTAAAGCATTTTTTGGGGATGGGAATAGAAAGATCAGGTACATTGGCTGATTGGTAGAAATTCAACTCTCAGTCTAGATTGCAAACGTTTGATATCCAAGTCGCTTTTGAAACCTACATATATGGTACTACGGAATTAAACTATGGGGCACTGTTTCAGCTTCCAATGTCGCGAGAATCCAACGAAGGCAAAACAAAATTTTACGTTTGATAACATCGGCTCCATGGTACATCAAAAATTCAAATACATCGTGATTTAAATATGCCACTAGTGATTGAAGAAATTGCAAATATCTAACAAAACTGGAGTAACATCTTAATCCGCTTGCTCGTAATATTTTGAACTTTACTACACACATCCGCCTAAAAACGAAATATTTAAGCCACTTTTTTCTGCAAAAAAAAACGGCGGCAATCTACCATTTTCAAAATGTTGATGTTTGACGTAATTATGATTTTGATACCAATTTTTTTTAGTTTTCAAATTTTGTTCCTTATTTATAATGAGTTTCCTTTTCTAAATCAAAGAAGATTTGACTACTCGAATATTTCTTAAACTGTAAGCGAAAACCCATAATGTAGCACACTTTTTACCTCTTGGATAGAAAAAAACCCACTTGCAAAAACCCTTTTTTATCAAATAAAAAACATGAGCTTGGCAACGGTTTTAAATTTCCATTGACCCAAGGTTACCCACTTTGGTGCTTTGTGGCTCCGCCCCTTTAAAGATATATAGTCCAAATTCCAGACTTGAGCTATGTAAGTTCTTTAAATGCAGTATGCACTAGAACACACCGTCGGATCTAGCTAAAAATTAAGACCGCATTTATGGCAGCAACATCATATTTTAGAAAACGCACATACTATATGTATATCAATTAAAGAAAACATTTTTTTACATGTGTATATTAAAACCGCAAACTTCAAAACTTTAAATCTGCAAATTAGCTTGTGTATCTGGAACAGCCAATAAGCATTCGCGATTTCATATAACTGTGGCTTACAATGGGTAGTATCAATAAAAAAAAGTATTTACTTTTTACTTAAAATTTTTTTTAAAAAAACACATACAAATTTGGGGTTTTAAAACAAATTTTTAAATAAAAAGCAAATACTTTTTTTATTCATACAACCCATTGGCTTTGCTCAAGGTGTATCTAACTAGGTGGCAGCGGTACTTCAGCTGATAATTTTTTTCTCTATGTGCTTTGTAGCTGTATAATGTCAAAAACTACGTTTGTTTTGGTTTTGGTACAAAATTTTTTGTCCTTTGAAATTCTTCGGTTCTTTACACAGCTATTGTTGTATAAAAAATCCTTACGCAGTCACCTGTAAAATTACACCATGGCTTTGCTCTTTCCACCTATTTAAAACATTTAAATATATCTAGGGATATGTTTTTCGTTCCTAAAGGCTCACGAAGTTTGTTAGTATTAGGCAGTAGTGATGATTATGATATGGTTGCACTTTGTGGTTGATAAAAAAAATAGATATGTGCACGTGAGCGTTGTTCACGACAATATGTTCTTCTTTTTTGTTTTCATGAGAGTTTGGTAAAAGAAAATCCGTTCGACAATTGCACAGAACTGAGGTATGGACAAAATTCCGTAAGCAGCTCTCGATATATCAGAAAACATGTATTCATCTAACGCGTAGACCAGAAATTGTTTGGATATGTATACCTATCTTCTTCTTTGTCATTATTATTTTTTTTTATTACATATTTATTTGCAATCTATCTTCCGATAATAAGCAAATGGGTTAAGTTTAAAAAAATAACATGTCTGATTGCTTTCAATTGAAAACAAACATTTAAGTTATATATGAAAGTAATATTTACATATATAGAGTTAAATTAAATATTTAATATTATAAATAATAACGACTATAAACATTTTATATATACATGTATACATATATTTATATTTTTATTTTATTACTAACGCCTGTATATTTAAATGTAAGGGAGATCTAGGATATGATTTCGTTTAAGCCTTCTAACTTCATCAGTCTCATCTAAAAGCGTGATTGCTAGTATGTTTACATGATTACTAAGCCTTTCTAAGTAATTGGAGCTGAATCTTCTAATTTCGGATTTGACAAAAGGTATTTTTAGATCGTTGTGTAAAGCTTTGTTCGTTATATAAAACGGAGCATTTGTTATAGTGCGCAAAGCTTTGGACTGAAATCTTTGTAATATTTCTATATTGAAATTACTAGCAGTGCCCCATAATTCTATGCCATAAGTCCATATAGGTTTTATATGCCGACAAAAGAAGATGTTACAGTCGCTACTTATGCCAACGATACGGCATTCTTATGTTGTAGTGAATCCCCTACAGAGGCTTCAAGAATTTTACAGCTGCAGCTAAATAGTCTTTATAATTGGCTTACGAAATGGAACATTGTTGTTAACACCCAAAAATCAAGTCACATCACTTTTACAACAAGAAGAGAAAATTGCCCAGCTGTGTTCCTCAATGGCACTTTAATCTTACTTACTTACTTAGGCTTACATTTAGATAGAAGACTTACATGGAAAGCACATATTAGTGCGAAAAGAAGACAACTTGACATCAAATTGAAACAAATGTACTGGCTTCTGGGCCGTAAATCCCAACTTTCAATGGAAAATAAGGTCCTGCTTTGTCATTATAAAATCAAAAGTTGAGCAAGGAAAACTGCCGAGTCAAAAACCATAGTATGCTTTTCATTGGTTATTATCTAAATCATCAGTAAAATTCAGCCATACATTTTGAATTAGACTTGTATCGAACTTTTTTAGTAACTCGTTTTTGTAACAAACCGATTATCAAATCCGTTTAGTGGAAGTCACAAACCTCTTCTCTTATGCACAGACTTTTAAAAACCAATTGAGAATTCACAAATAATAATATTTTTGAAAATCACAAATAATATAAACGTAGTAGGCCCAGAAATCTATACAAAAACCAGCAAATAATTTATATATAATAGGAATCTATTTTATTTTTCTACACTTTTATACAGTTAGAAATCCATTTGATAACAATAAAAGTATTTGTAAGGGCACTGCTACACGTTCAATATACATTGTGATATTTGGATCGCGATCCATTTTAATTGATTGATGGATCACGAGCGTATGCTACACGTTCAATATTTATCGCGGCAGTATTTACGTTATTTTTGTGCTGTGTGTAACGTAATGGACACAATTTTTCTTTATAAAGAAATAGACGACTTTGAAATTTATTTCTGCATGTCTAATGATAATTTTAAAATCCCGCAACTCCGGCAATGCCTCCAAATTAAAAATTAAGTCTTTCAAAATAAATTTTTCCGTCGTTAATTCCGATTCCACCTGCAGAATCCGCTCGCTTTCAATATCTTCTGCCATTACCCTTTATTAAAACAAACTTTACACAAATGTAATAAACTTTTTTACTTTTTAGTTAATTTTAATTGTTATTTTTTTACTTTTTGTTTGTTAAAATTTTCAATGCGTCCTTTATTTTATTTCACTTCTTCAATATATATTGAACGCTATCCAGTATCGCGATATATATTGAACGTGTAGGATGCAGTATTGATGGATCGCGGTCCATATCGCAGAAAGGCCTAAATTATGGAATCCAGATCGCGGATCACGGATCGGGTGATAAATATTGAACGTGTAGTATTTTCATGCTATTAGATCGCGATATGTTAATAATAAGTGAAATAAAACAAATAAAATACGCTTGTGATCCACCAATTAATTAAAATGGATCGCGATACAAATATGACAATATATATTGAACGTGTAGCAGTGCCCTAAGGCAAAATGAAAAATAAAATCCAAGTTTAATATTTCGTTTCGCATGCACATTACTATTGGAAACAAATTTAATTTTTTTGTTTTTAATATAAGTAAATGTTCGATCGAATCTATTGTTCGTATTTAAATGTACAGGACCTTAAAAAATGAATTATTCTAGAAATGTTATCGCGTGATTTATAAAAAGAGGACAGCAGAGGGAAAACCCCGGAAATTTGGTTAAAAAGTAAGACTTAAAAATAAAATTAAATTGATTTTTACCCAACATATACATATGTACATACATATACATTTAAGTATACATATGCATGTGTACATATGTACACATTTGAGAATATTTGCATACATTAACGAACAAAAATATCACTTCAAATATCATTTAAAATGTTGGAAACATTTTTTGAAACTTATTTTATACTTATCGAAAAAGGTTTATAGCACAAGAATTAATTAAAAAGCGAACCCGCAGATGCGCCGACGGATTCGGCGGCGGCTTGACTTAAGAAAAATAATCCGCGGCGCGGCTTGCCGCCAGACGCGCCGACACGACTTGTATCTCTGCTACGGACCAGAACAGAGTATGTAGAAACTTGGCCGCAAAATAACAACAAATACATGAGAATTAAAAATTAAAGGGTGTTCCAAAACGAGCAACGAAAAATTTTGAAATCCCATGTAATTTACAAACAATTGTATGTACATATGTATATTGACAGTTGAATTTTGTAAAATTTGTGTATTTTTATATAGACTACAACAATTAACACTACAATTAAAAAAAATTAATTTAAGGGTGGTTCATCAGTTAATGCAATTTGACTATGTAATTTTGACAACTTGCTACATATATCTTGGAAACCGTAAGAGGTAAACTCTTGAAAGTCTCAAAAACGGTAAAACTAAAAAAAACAAAAATTATAAAATCGACAAAAGAAAAATATCGCCAAAAATTAAAAAAAAAACACCCAAACGAAATAAATCGCTAAAATTAAAAAAAAAATTCTAACACTAAAATAAATCGCCAAATTCGAAAAAATCGCCAAAGTGAAAAAAACGCCAAAAACCGAAATAAATCGCCAAAACGAGTAAAAAGTGTCAAAAGAAAATCAAAATAATTGTTTATATAAAAAAAATCACAAAAATGAAAAAAAATTGCCGAAATGAAAAAAATCGCCAAAATGAGAAAAAAAGTGTCGTCAAAACTAAAATAAGCGCCTAAATGAATAAAGTCGCCAAAATGAAAAACGCTCAAAACCGAAAAAATTTCTTAAATTAAAAAAAAATCGCCAAAATTAAAAAAATCGACAACGAAAAAAATCGCTAAATTAAAAAAACGCTAAAAACCGAAAAAAATCGCCGTAACGAGAAAAAAAAGTGCCAAAACTAAAAAAAATTGCCAAGATAAAAAAAACTCCAATAACCGAAAAAATCGCCAGAACCAAAAAAACGCCTATATGAAAAGAATCGTCTAAATTAAAAAAAAACGTGAAAATAAAAAAAACGCCAAAAATAAAAAAACGTCAAAAACCAAACAGAACAAATCACCGAAACGAGAAAAAAAGTGCCAAAACTAAAAAAGCGCCAATAAACGGAAAAACCCCAAAACTAAAAAACGCTTAAAATCGAAAAAAACCCAAAAACGAAAAAAATGCCAAAACTATATTTTATATAGGCTAAAGTTCGTTCGTATTGAATTACATATCTAATGTCCGTACGGAACCCTTCGTGCGCGGGTCAAAGTCGCACTTTACTGAATTTATTGTACTTTTTTCATCTGTTTTTTTTTGCTGGGTATCGATCAAATGAGCAGTCAATTGACTGGTACTGTTCTTGCAGGGTAGTCAATGTGACAGTTAAATAAAAAATAAAAATATCCAACAAATTGAAGATGGTGAATCAGTTAAAATGTCAACAAAAAATAAAAGTACTTCCTTACGAACTACTTTTAAATTACTTCGAAACTATCCAATGCTTATTTTTAGATGGTAAAGGAGTTATTTTTAAGCACATATAAAATGGAGTTTTAAATTACTTCTTTGTTTTCAACAAATTCATTACTTTTATGGCAAAGCCAAATATAATCGTTCTTTTATTACCCTGCAAAAAATAAAAGGAGTACTTCCTTACGAACCACTTTTAAATTACATCAAAATTATATAATGCATATTTTTAGATGTTAAAGAAGTTATTTTTAAACACATATCAAATGGAATTTTAAATCACTACTTTGTTTTCAACAAACTCATTAATTTTTTAGCTCAAGCCAAATACAAGTGTTTTTTTTTCTTACATTTAAGGCTTTGCAAATCAAAAAATTTTTAATTTTAAAAATAATGGAACATAACAAAAATATTAAATTATTTAAACTTTTTTCTTTTCAAACCATATACAAGGGATTTTTATCACTGAATAAAAATCACTCTTTTAACTACTTTTGTGAAGTGAATTATTTTCACAACCGAATTTCGGATTTTTATAGACCAAAAACATGATTTTTATTGAGTTAAAAAAATGTGAATAGCAAACCACTCCCCTCTAATGACCCGTCAAAGTAAAATTCATTGCTTTTTTACCTAAATTTGAAGTGGTTTGATTCAATAGATGTGGTACTTTTTCTACTGCTTTTGCCTCACTTTTGCTTGGTACATTTAAGGCTTTTCAAATCAAAAACTTTTTATTATTAAAAATAACAATGGGAATAAATAACAAAAAAATTAATTATTTAACCGTTTTTCTTTTCAAACCATATACAAGTGATATTAATCACTGAATAAAAGGCACTTTTCAAACAACTGAAAAAATATCTTGCAAACAGTGTTGTTTAGCGTTTGTTTTAGAATATTTCGCTGTAGTAAAGCATTTGAAAAATCTCTCGTCTTGAAAGGTCTTATAAATGGTCTTGTGCAGGACTTTAATGTAAAATCCATTCTTTTTTTACCTAAATTTGAAGTAATTTGATTCAGTAGATGTGGTGCTTTTTCTACTTGCTTTTCCTCACGTTTTTTTTGCTGGGATGACTAGTGCAAGCATGTACAAAATATGAACTGGTTTTAAGTTTTATGTAATTCATGTATAAAATATTATTTTATCACACATGGGTGATTCCATTCTGGCGTTACGTGACATTTGTACGACAAAATGTTGATCAAAAATTTGAAAAAAGTTTTTTTCTTACATTTGAGAAGCGTTTAAATAGCTATATTCAGTGAAAAAAGGATAAAAATCAAATCAAAGGATTTCAAGATATACCCAAAATATGACCTGGCGTTACGTTACAAAAAACAGAAGTGGGGTTTGTCTTGACCAACAAAATTGCTTAATTCTGCGAACTGGGCAAGTATTTTTAGACAAAATTGTACTTATTAATTTTATCCGAAGCTCTGCTCATGTTATATTGTGGACAATATAATTAAAATTTATGAATGTATTCTCAATTGTTTGTCGCTGATAAAGGCAATAAAATAAAATTAAAAAACAGAATAAAAACCGGTTTTAAGACTGGTTAAACAATCCAAACCGAATCGAAAATTACCCTTACCAGCCCAAAAATTTATTTAAATCCGTACCATATAAAAAAAAAGAAATGGTTCCGAACCGGATACAAAAAATATGCTTTGTTTGGGAATTGGTAATGTAGCTTTCCATTGGTGAAATAATTTAAAAATCGTTTTAGTGGTTTGGTCGTGAAAGCAAAGAAAACAAATGAACAAACTCAAAACCAAAATTTCAAGTAAATTTTAAACAAACATTGTACTATACAAAAAATTACTCACAATCTGGCGTTACATTACACACTTTTGAATATTAATATTAAGGGTTTTCTTGAGAATGTTCAAAAGTCTCGCAAACTGTGCAATTGTGCATTTTTACACTCTTGTAAATAAAATGTCAAATATTGTATAGAAATTTATTTACTCAAACCTGTTAAGTTTGCCCAATAATTTTGACTCGTAAACTTTAGTTGTGGAATTGTGCATTTTGTAAAAAACTTCTTGATTTTTTGCCTTTCTTTAGGCATTTTTAAACACAAACACAAGATTTTTTATTTTTTTAGAAATATATAAATGTGTATTTAAATTGAAAACTGCTTGAAATTTTTTTGTTTTAAATTTATCAAATTCATTTTTTTGACATTTCATTCAAATTGACTTAATCGTTTGCACAAAAGTTGCCAAGGGGCTTCATGAAAACAGTCTCGCAAGTTTGCCCAATTGCACAAATGGAAATTTTAAGAGTTCTCATGAAAACCTTATTATATTAAATATTTGTTTTATAAAAGATTTTTTTATTATTATCACATAAGCTAATAACCAGGGAAACCACAAATATGCAATTGCATGTTTTTTCTTGTCTGATATATCAATCCGGAATTAAGATGTTTATCCGTTTCAGAACTTTTAATGAATTCTGGCATCGATTTGTTAGTGCATATTTTTCCATATTTTACCCTTTAAAGCATGTTTTTGCATACTTCAGTCTAACGCGTATATTTTGAGCATTTTTCGAATTTTTAGAGCATATTTGGCATTTTTAGGGCATATTTTGGTACTTTTTAAAAAAAATTTACTTTAATATTTAAAAAAAATTTTTTTTGGTAAAATTTTCTACTTTTTTCTGTCAAAATTTTATTTTGTAGTGAAAGAAACAGTAGTATGGCGAAGCAATATTTTGCTACCATTATGAAGTAAAACTTTAAAAAAGAGCATTGTGCATGTTCTGGCTTCCGAATCGATTGCACACGTTTTCTTGTGAGTTCTGATGTTAAATCACATTCTACACGTGTTTAAGTTGAAATTTAGAATGTACTAATAATAATAAAATTAATAATAATAATAAAATTTTTTTAATTTTCAATCACTTGTAAGCAGTCTTGTGAAAGAAAAACGAAACAAGAAAATTAAAAAAAATTTAAATCTTAAGTATCCAATTTTTTCTGCTAAATTTTAATGCTGGAACAAATACTATTGATTTGCATATTCCAAATTTCAACTTAAACAGGTGTAACATGTGTTTTAACACCCTCACTGAACGCTAATTTCAATAAAAACTTGCTTTGGTAATTGTGACGCACGCTGTTCCGATTACATCAGTTGATGTTGAAAAAGAAAATTTTCAATGTATAAAAGTTTATTTAGATGTGACCGGCTGCGATTTTTATTTAAAAAGCTAAGTGAAGAGTTTTTGTTTATTGCAATAACAATTATAAAAAACTTATCTTATTCTTCAAAATTCAGTTCATGTTATGTTATTTTTAAGAGCATATTTTTTGAGTTTTTAGTGCATATTTCAAAGTTTTTAGTGCATATTGAATGCGCATAAAACACTTTTTTGGAGCATATTTCTGGTTTCCCTGCTAATAACACTTTGTTAACATGCAAAATTTCACGCACCAGCGATCGTCATCGTAGAGATAATGAAAACAAATGCTACTTTTTCTGGCGTTACGTTACACTGAAATATCATTTTAAGAAATACTAAATTTTACGGTTAATTGATATATAATGGCTTTCTCTATGATTAGTTGTTGTTGTTGTAGCAATAGTTTTGCAATAAAAGTCTTACTGTGCAATTGCTCCTAGAAGTATAAAAAGTAAAGAGGAAATGCTCTTGAAACTAAGTAAAACTTACAAAAACGAGAAGCCTAACTTTGTAGCCCATTATTTCGCATTCACAACTAAGGAAAGCTTCGAACTCTTAAATTCAGTGTACTTTAAATATTTCTAATTTATAATACAAGAAAACAAATCTATTGGTGAACTTTAAATTTGCCCGTCATGGTAATTTTTTTTTTTTGAAGTGCCCATATATGATTTTTTTGTTTAACTATTAACAATCAAATATTATGTGTTAAATTATAGCTTGATTTATATGCATATTTAGTGGTCGATTATTGCAACTTTTCGGTAAAAGCTCGTACTTTTTTACAATACAGAATAAAAAATGTTACTTACTTATTAGATATCGAGTGAGCAGACCAACCAAAGTCGGCTAATTTTATATCATCTGATGCAGTCAATAATATATTCTCCGGCTTTAAATCACGATGTATAACCTTATTCAAATGGCAATAGTGCAATGCATCCGCTACTTGATATGTGTACTTCGCAGCTCTGGGCTCATCAAAGTGATTATCAGGAGAGCTTCTTAGCAAAGTGTATACCTCTCCTTGTGAGGCCAGCTCTAAGGCCATGTAAATTCGTTCCCGGTCATGAAACCAAGTCAATAACCTCAAAATATGTGGATGTTTCAATCTTGATTGAATTTCAATTTCTCTTAAAACCTGTCGTTGCACATTGCCCTTGCGCAATTCTTCTTTAAATAAAACTTTCATAGCCACCATATAGTGACTGTATCGTTCGCGAGCTAAATAGACACGACCAAATTTTCCGCGACCCAAAGGAGCACCAATTTCAAAATCTGCTGTTGTCCACTCATAACTATTATAAATATAACAATGAAAGAAAATTCGTGATATAATTTACATATCGTTGGTTACAAGTAGAAAGGGCGTAACTCAAATAATTGTAATTTTACAGAAGGTAAAAGACATAATAATAAACAGTACAACTGCTTTGTAAACCTGCTTGTCAAAGTGTTATTTTTTACACTATAGCAATAAAAGGAACAAATCTACTTTAGTGAAGCTGCTCCAAATTAAAAAGAAAAATATCTTAAATGATAGAAAATTAAATTCTAAGAAGAAACTGTTATGTCCGAAAATTTTCGGAAAGGCATATTTACGGAGTTACGGACCTCCAAAGTTTTGGATGGTTTTTGGCATTTCGTGGTAAGTTTCTGATTTAGTATAACAATATGGGTATTAAATGAAAGATTATAAAAATTATGACACGGTAAACAAATTTTGAAGGTAAACCAAATAGTATTTTTCATATTTTTTTCGATTTTTAAAGTTAAAGGAAAATATTTACTGCTCAAGGGTTAATCTTGTTTTAAAATAAATAATATACATACATAAATTTACTTTTTTATAGGTACCCGACAGAAATTGTGACTTTGCCCAAAAAATATGTACCACCACAACACTGTAAACACAAAATAACGACTCTTCCAAAATTTTTGTACCACCACACCACACATCCGGCCGGGCTTAAAGATTATCTCCTCTATATTATATCCCTATATGGCGTGTAATAGTAAAGATTTCCTGCAAAGCCGGCCTTCGGCCGGTCTTAAAGATTTTCTCCTCTATATTAGATCCCTATATGGCGTGTAATAGTAAAGATTTCCTGCATAGCCGGCCTTCTGCCGGGCTTAAAGATTTTCTCCTCTATAATATTTCCCCGTATGGCATGTAATACTAAAGATTTCTTGCATAGGTCTTAAAGATTTTCTCCTCTATAATATATCTCTGTATGCCATGTAATAGTAAAGATTTCTTGCAATCCGGCCTTCGACCGGGCTTAAAGATTTTCTCCTCTATAATATTTCCCTATTTGGCATGTAATAGTAAGGATTTCCTGCATAGCCGGCCTTCGGCAGGGCTTAAAGATTTTCTCTATAATATTTTTCTGTATGGCATGTAATAGTAAAGAAAACTTTGGAGGTCCGTAACTCCGTAAATATGTCTTTCCGAAAATTTTCGGACATAACAGTTTCTTCTTAGAATTAAATTTTTTATAATTTAAGATATTTTTTTTTTAAATTTGAAGCAGCTTCATTAAAGTAGATTTAAGTCACAAAAGTAATACTCCTGCAGAAAGTACCTTTCTTGGATTTAAAAAAAGTAAAAAAAGGTAAAATACAACTTAATTTTCCTAGAAAATATGTTTATTATGTAATTAGTTTGAAAATCATGATACCCATATTCTTAAATTGAATCAAAAATTTACCACGAACATGACAAAAGACAGTCATAACTTTCGAGGTCCGTAACTCCGTTAATATGCCTTTCTTCTTAGAATTTAATTTTCTATCATCTAAGATAAGTTTTATTAAATTTGGAGCAGCTTCACTAAAGTAGATTTAAGCCCAATAAAATTTTGTGACGGGGTATATTGTGTGAAATGTCACACAATCACTGAAAAGCTCAATTTCGTGTAAATACGATTTAGGGCCTTTCTACTTGTGACCGTCGATATTTGTGTCATTATGTACATGGTCTATGTATACAATGCAATGTACTTACGCTTGACCGTATGATGGGTGCTGCATCATCTTCATGCACAAATTTTTCACATGTTCTTGATGTTCACCAGGTACATTTGTCATGAATTTTGGCAAATCCCCTTTTGTGGGTGGTTTAACTAAAGTTTTATGCATTTTATTTACACATAAAATATCAATACAAATTCCCGCTTGCGTCCTTTTTTTAAATATTTTGTAAGTATTGCCAGAAGGCGCGATTTTAGAAAAAACTTTGCAAAAAGTGTGGCAAGATTATTTTTCTATAAGCAGTGATGTCATTTCAACTATTTTCGCATAGAATGTAGCGATTTTAAGAGAACACAAATTACTGTGTGACTTCATTAGCAAATTGCCTTACAGTAGGAATAGACGAGCAATTTTTATTGATGAACATAAGATATAACGTCGGCAGAATGACGTCAGAAAAAGTTAGTGCTCAAAGTTATTTTAAGGGGCGGATAGACGTAAAATGCTAAAAATCAATATTTGAATTGTCGTATGCATACAAAATGCGCGTTCTAGGTTTTGATTTTTTAATAATTCTGCCACAGAACAAATATTTTATGCTTCTGCTTGATTTTTTTTATAATAAACTTATTGGTGTCTATTCTGAAATACGCGTCAACTTGGTGAAAGTTACATGGAAAACAAAAACAAAAATGTATAAATGTAACAAATTTGTTTTGTTTCTCATACAAAATTAACCGTTTTTTAAACGCGTTGATTTTCTCGCGTTTATTTTATTTTAGAAATGTATGTCAAACAAAAACAATTATCGAAAATTTGCTTTTGTTTTAATGTAAAGTTTCACTTCTCCGAAACGTTTTCCAGAACAGCCACCATTATTTCTAGTTTCAAAATATCATTTTCTACGAAAAAGGTAAATTTTGACTGCTTGTGTTCTTATATAATTGTTCAAACTTGTGTTGGAACAATTATTTTCAAGCATGTGTTAGCAACAGAATTTGAATTTTGCCAACAAAAAAATTTCCAAGCTTCTAGTGTCGTAACAATTTTGTCAGAGCTTCAGCTCAGACAACTTTGTCTTGATAAGAAACGTAAACAAACTAAATGACGTTTTCATATATTTGCAGAAAATTAATATGGCCCATAGCAAGGCGAATTCAGTATCAGGTGACCTTATCAGTACAACAATTTTACAACACAAAAAACAACATGTAGTTTGCTATGCTAGAAAACCAATCTGTCAATAAATTTCTGAACAAATTTTGACGTTTTGGTTCAAATTGCTCAATTTTGCATCAACAGCTGATAATCAGCTGCGCTGATAAGGTCACCTGATACTGAATTCGCCTTGACCCATAGGTATACATAATGAATAAATAAGTGAAATGAAATGAAATAAAAATATAAAAATAAAGAAAACTATTGATGTTATTATTAAATAAAAGCTTTTTAATAAATATTAATTGAAATATTGCAGGCATTGTGAGAAACTTTCTTCCTGACGAAAAAAATTATGATTTATGAGGTAGTTTACACGGGATTAATTATGCTGGCACAACATGCCAGTTTGTAGACAAATTCGGTGAAGAGAGTGGTTTTTTGGTTGGCATAGTTTTTCAACCCCGCATTAGCTCTGTTTTTTTACAGAGCGTATTTAGTCTTTAGTTAGCCATCGTCGTGCCAAAGAATACACAGAAGTGAAAAAAGTGACAGGTAAAAACAGCTCCAATCAGGTTTTTTTTAACTCGTGCAAAAAAGAGAAAAGTACTGTAGTGTGTTACTACTTACCAATTAACACAGCTAATAAAAATTTATTGCACTAGAAAGAAGTATCAAAACAAAAACGACGACAAAATTTGATGGAAAACGAATGAAATGAATAAATAAAACATTAACACACACAAATCTTTGTATACGTATACATTTTATGCCAGATTAATTAGTCTCGTGTAATTTGGAAAAGAACAAAAATTGTGCTGCTTAAAAATTGTTCCTCAGTACCTCAGTACAACAATTTTACAACACAAAAAACAATATGTAGTTTGCTATGCTATAAAGCCAATCTGTCAAAAGATTTCTGAGTAAATTTTGACATTTTTGTACAAATTGCTCAATTTTGCATCAACAGCTGATAATCTGCTGGGCTGATAAGGTCTCCTGATAGTGAAAGCGCCTTGCGCTTGCATTAACAAATATTTGACAAGGGTTCTGCCGACGTTTTGTTAGTTGTTATGAATAAATTTTATCAGGTATAGACGCTATGTTACATTAATGTATTCCCTACAGGAAGGCTACCACCCTACAAGAACACTACCAGTTAAATGATCGGTCATTTAACCGGTTGTGCTAACTGGTATCTCTGTTAAAGTTTATATTAGTTTATTAAGAGCAATATGTAAAATCTAACCGAAACTCTTGTGTACATCTGATTTTGCATCTCTCTCTATGTCATTAATTCCACCCGACTATGTAACATATATCTCTGCTGCTTACTCTGATTCCTTTTATAAGGTTATGACTGCGAAAATATGGGTTAGCTCTAACTACCCTAAAGAACACTACCAGTTAAATGACCTATCATTTAACCGGTTGTGCTAACTGGTATCTCTGTTAAAGTTTCTATTAGTTTATTAGGAGCAATATGAAAAACTAACCGAAACTCTTGTGTACATGTGATTTTGCATCTCTCTCTATCTCATTAATTCCACCCGACTATGTAACATATATATGTTCTGCTTACTCTGATGCCTTTTATAAGGTTATGACTGACGTACTCGTATACATGCTATTAGACAGTGAATTTTTGGTATGCCATCGTACATGTGTGCAGACAAGTATGCGTGTCTAATAGCCTTTACGAAAAAAAGAAACAACATACAGTCATATTATTGTATGAATATGCCTGTATGTACGCAGTTATTAACATAGCGTCTATACCTGATATTAACTCTGATATAATATGAAATAGAACGTCGGCAGAATGAGAAGAAAAATATATTTATATTAATTACTATGTAGGGCAACGCCAAGGCCTGACCTGATAAATAGGCCTTGGGCAAGGCATATCAAACATATTAAATGTGCCTTGATGTAGGGGAAAGCGTACTCTTGTAAATATCATATTTCATAATTAACAGGCAGCCGCGCAGTGAACATCTTCGTTTATTTTAATATTACTGTGTGTTTTATAAAAAATCTTGGCATTTCCTTAATACATCTTGTATAGTTAAAACATTTCAGCATTTGTTTACCAAAAAATATTAATTTTCATTTTAATACACAAATTTCTCTTCTCGTATCTATGTATGTGTGCGTTTTTTGACACTTGATATCATAATATTGTTTTCTAAATATATATTATGAAAACAATATTATAATATCTGATATAATATTAATATAATACTAATATTGCAGTCTACACATAATATCACTCTCTCTGCTATGAAATTTGACGTTTTTTGATAGAAATATATTTGATATTATATCATGTATAGACGCTATGTAAAGAAAATCACATATATATGTATGTATCGTTAAGCAGCTCTGGGTCGGGGAACATCTCTCGCGTCAACGTACTGGTTGACTGATCTGCCACGGATAACCGTATAATCTTGCGGTTTTTTGTGGAATTTCCTTAGTAACCACGTTTCCTACTTCCTATGTGAAGGCATAGGTCGTGTACAGTCAGTCACAAAACCTTTTAAAATACTGTTAATACCATCTTGGGCATATACGTTACTCCGCCCATATTTGTGCAACACAATATTAAGCAAATTTACTTTGCATTAATATGTTTAATAAATAAATAAATATGTATCTATTAGTGATGCATGAATATTCGTATTCGAATTGTCGAATATGCGGCCATTTTTTACGAATGTATTCGTATTAGCTAAATTCAGGCGGATGCGAATGTATTCGTATTCGTCAAATTCATGCGAATACAAATACGAATATTTTTCCAAAGAAATTAAATAAATAAATGCATAAATCCTAAACGAAATTTAAATAAATGACTAAGGGCCTGTTTCTCTAAATGCGAACGATATATTCGATCGAATATTAGTATTGGAAACAAAAACAAATTTCAGTTTTTTGTTTTTGTTTTTGATATAAATGTTCGAACAAATTTATCGTTCGCATTTAGAGAAACAGTCCCTAAACCTTTTAGTTTGCACAAATACATAAATTTTTTTTATAGAAATTTGTGCTTTGTATCATTTTCAAACATTATTTAATGACGATCATTAAAATTGTGGGTACTTTTTCTTAACTTTAAAGTACGCCAACAAGAGTGTGAAGTCTTTTTTATAACAATTTTTTAATATTTCATATTGCATATAATATTCGTATTCGCGAATATCGTTTGAAATATTCGTATTCGTATTCGCGAATATCAAAAATTGACATTCGTTACATCACTAGTATGTATATATATTTAGATACATGTATATATACATATAAATATGTATACATACATATAAATATGTATATACATACATATGCATACATACTATATTTAAATAAAAAGATTTAGAAATAAAGACACTTGTTTTAAATTGTTCACTCAAATAAACTTGTTAGTTAAATAAAATTTTGGATTGTTTTTGGTTAAACAAGTCGAAAAAGATTAATTTCATTGCTGCCAAGGCACATTTAATACAGGTACATGCATTAGGCAAAACTATCTGGCAATTCTGTGCTTCACACATAGCTTTACAAAGTACAAAAGGCACAAAAGTAATTGTCAAATGAATTCTTCGTTATAAACTTGTAAACAAAAAATCAGCGGATGAGCAATATGCCTGATACGTGTACCTGTTTGATATGCCTTGATTGCTGCATAAACAATCACCAGTAGACTTTAACAACAATTCCAAGGATATAAAATTTCACTTTTAAATCCTCTTCTCTTTAAGCGTGGGTCCAAAATTTGAGCTTTCAGCGTAAAGCGTATTTTTTCGTATTCCCCAAATCGATGTTTTAGTTCACATTGTATTTTGAAAATAAAGCCAATATTTTGGTATTATATGATGAGCAACTTGCAATAAAACCATCTAGAATGTAACAAATAACCGTCACCTTTGACAGTGTAACATTCTTTTCCCCACAAATTTCTACAGTTGTTTCGTAGAACGGCCGTAAAATCGGAATTATTTCTTGAATATACTCCCAGTCCTGCGAGGAAAGCAACAAATCAGGCTTTTTCAAAGATAGCGTGGACACAACAGCATTCTTCGTAGCCACGATTCTCTCCAACATAAGGTAGGTAGAGTTCCAACGTGTCTCAACATCTTGTTTCAGCTTCATCTCAGTCACTCCCATTTGCCTCTGAATTTCAAAAAATGCTTAAACCCTGAGAACTTCTATGAAAATACTCGACTACTCTCTTAACTTTGCCTACAGTGTCTTCAACTTCCCGTAATGCTGCCTGGACGACCTGGTTGAGCGAACGGGCAAACCAACATACGCTGTGCCACTGTCCCTGGCGAACAGCTGCAACAATATTTGCTGCATTGTCGCTGACTATTGCCGTTACTTTATTCTGCAGTTCAAGCTCTATCATTGTTTTTTTATAAAGTTGCACAAATTTTCTGCTGTGTGCCTTTTCGGAAATGTTTCACATGAAATTAAATATGATTTCATCTCTACGTTTTCATCTATGTAGTGTGCAGTTATTGCTACATAGCTGGCATTATTCCCTGACGTCCACCTATCCGTAGTCAGACATACTGCCACAGAGGTACGAATGCTCGATTTTACATTTTCGAGAACTTCTTCGTAAACACTTGGAAGCAAGTTTTTTGACAATGTCTTCCTTGTTGGCAATTGATATTCTGGGCAATGTGAAACTTCCTGAATAAGTTGCCTAACTGCAAACTCCTCCATCAAACGGAGGGGGTGGTTACCTTGCGCCACTGCTTTTAGCACCAACCTATCAATTTTGTCGACCTTCCGAATTGGTAGAGGCCTAGAGATGCATTGGGAAATGGTTTGCTGATGTAGTCGGTTTTGTGAGCTTGTAGTAGGATGTGATGCTGGAGAAAGCTGTGAGCTGGTACAGTGCTGTGGTGGATCCATGCAGGTCTCAGTGCATGGATCCACGTGTCGTTGTAGTGACCGATGCGTTAACGGATGCTTTAATTTTAAATGCCGACTCAGATTTCTTGTAGATCCGCCTGCAACACTTAAAGAATTTTTGCAATAATTGCATTTTGCGGGAGTTGTTCCTTCTTCTGAGAAGTGAAGCCATATATGTTGCGGATAATTTTTTTTGGCCACTTGGGATAACAAACCCAAAACCAGTTTTTTGTTATGGCTTGGTTAATTCATTTAACGCACGTAGGACTCAAGTTATATTGATATAGAAATAAATTTTCACATTTAGATTTTTTTTTAATTTTTCCTTTATTTATGTTTAGTTTTTTTCACTTGCCGCCATACTAGCCTAGAGTCAATTTTGCTGTCATATGATTGTCAATGAATTCGCCTTTATTGTTGCTGGCTATAGTGTTGTCATAAAATGTAGTAAAATTAACGGCAAAGCATGAACGTAGTAAATTAAATACAGGGTTGTCGTAATATTACTACGTAAAGAGTTAATTTGAAAATAAAATCAAATTATGAATGAAAAGTAGAAACTTTCTATATTTATGACAACCTGGTAAAAGGAAAATTCTAGGAGAGATGCTGGAGGAAGGATAAGCAATGAAATGACCTAGTTGTGTTGGTATCCATTTATAATTGTGGAAAACTGAAGGTAGAAACAATTCTTCTGAGGCTTGTGAAATCAGAAAATTTTGTTGCCATGTAAGAATATGTTTAATTTTTTTTTATAAATCGAAAATAAAATAAAGAAAAAGATGGCGAAATTGAGGGAAAAGAATAACATTTATAAAAAAAATTAATAATATGGCGAATCAGGAAAAATTGGTTCTAGAAAACCTGTGGGAAATTGGAAAAATTACGAAAATAAGAAAGTCAGGTTAATAAATGGGAAACAAATCTGTTGCGATGAGAATCAAAAGAGTGTTCTAAGTGTCAGCATTAAACTTGCTAAAAAATAATAAAAATAAAATAAAATAAAAATTAAAATTAAATATAAAGTTAAAGTTTTGGCTGAGAAGAGTGGTTCAATAAATGCTTATACAAGTGAGACCAGACCAGTGAATTTCAATTTTGTGCTAAGAACAATTAAGAAAATAAAATCAGGTAAAAGTTATCAAAAACATAAGTGAAAAAAACTTTATAGAAAAAAAGGTTAATGTTTGTTTTTTAAATGACACAGTTGGCTACAGAGCTGGTACATAGTGCCTGGATATTCAAAACCATCTAATTATCTGCTAAAACCCAAATTGGATGCGGACACTGGAACACAATTAGAGAATAGAAAAGAGGGGAGGCAAAAATATAGCTAAAAAGGCTAAGTCCAAATATCCAGGTAAAAACTTTTAACAACCTCCTGACAATAGATGAAAAAAAAGGGGAACATAATATAAAATTGAATCTTTGAAAACTGTGAAGAAAAAAAATAATTTATTTGTCAACCAAAAAATCAACACATAATTGTTGCGTGGGGTTGTCATCCATTGCCAGACCTATAAAAATGTTAGCAATCATTAACAAACACTAATAACTTGTTTTTTTAATTATATTTACCAAATTTGAGAATTTGAAGCACAGATATAAATTTTAAGTAAGTTGTCGCAAATTAGTAAATATTTACATTGTTCATCAGCTGTGGCATGAGATGTCAGTAAAAAAATTGGAATAGACTAACAAAAATAAGAGGTATTGCCAGCAGGGAGATTTAGTGTAAGAACAAAGAGACATCTCTGTCTCATTGGAATTTTTCGGAAAAAAAGAATTTAGGCTTTAAATTGTTGGTAGGATAGGAAAAATTAAAATGAAGAGGGAGACTATGAGTTCGGCTACAAGCGCCATTACCAAAAAAGTTATTGAGAAGTAAAGGTCACAGCCTGACCACTAAAAGAATAAAAAAATAAAACTACTGGTGAATATTAGAGTTTAAATAATAAATGTACTCCCCGGGTGTATTTCCGTAAAGTGCTGTGCTAATTTTGATCAAGATTGAGCAGAAAAAAGGTAAAGTAAGTAGTAAGTTGTTCAGTGATAAGGTTACTTATCGCGACATGAACACACAAGATACCCACACTTGCCAATTTTTTTTTATTAAAGGGTAATACGCTGATAAAAATAAAAGAAGAAAGAAGTGAGTCCGCCAGAGAATTTGTTCCTGGGGCAATAGTGCCAGTTGCCACGGAGTTAATACCGCACGGCAAACCAAAGAAGAAGAAAAAACCCCGCAAGTTAAGTACATAAGACCGCTATCTACATATATATATTTATACATACATACATGTATGTACATATATATGCTCATACATAAATACTGTTTTTTTGGTAAAAAAAATAATAGGTGATTTTTTTTTGTAACGTTATTTTATTTTTTTTAAATATAATTAAAGGTTAGGTATAAAGAAAATTTTTTTGAATGTAATACTGCCTAAATTTGTAGTAATTATTATAAGTGAAACTGTGAATAGGTCGGAAACTACATACAAAGACCGGGGAAAATTTTAGTAGCGTAATAAATAATTTCCGGAAGAATTAAACACATATGTACATGATTGCCCCCTAAAAGAGCTCATTTAGGTAGGAATTACATTTTGGTAGCTTGTGATTCGCAAGGTTGAAAAGGAAACCAACACTTCTTTGTAAGTGGGAAAAGACATATAAAGACAAGAAATTATAAAAAGAGAGGGTGTACGCAAATTCAGGAAATATAACATTATTTATATTTTTTTGTAATAAATTTCTTATAGTAATCAAAATGTAAAACTTATTATAACAATAGAATTCGAAGAAACATAAGTAAAGGAAATTTAATAGAAAGGATTTAAAAAAAAAAATTTTTCAAATTTGGTCAACAAACCGTTCGTTTAGTCTAATAAGACAATTCCTTTGTTATAATATATAATACAACAAACCAATTTTAATTAAAATTTTAGCATATATTTATTTTGTTCAATTGTATAAAGATTTAATAATAGATTTTAATAGATTTTGCGATTAGATTTAAAACTTAATTATAAATAAAATGATTCTGTAATAAGTTATAGTGAAAGTTAGCTATGTGCTGGTAATCATTTTTTTTTTGGGGTAGGGTTAGCGATGCGGGGTAAGTAAAATACGAGCGTGAGTACACAATGGGGATCACAGAAAATATATTGAGGCCAATAGTGAGTGATCTTGGTTGGGTGGGCGATGTGGAGGTAAAAACACCTGAACCTCTCTCTTAATGTCTGTCCTTTGTAGTGTCGATTTAATGTAAATATCTTATTGTTTTTGAATAATTGTTCATTATAGTTTTTTTCTATTTGTGCTAGCCCTGGTCACAGTGGTGGGTTGGAACCCTAAGCAGATGCTGAGCTTGCTGGCTTCACCACTGTGATGCAAATAAGGACATGTAACAATATGGCGCCCAAATTAAATGAGGATTCAAGTTGACGTATCAGTAATGGCCAAAAAGAAAAAAAATATCAAAGGCATTATTGGCGGTAAATGGTTGCGACAACTTGAAGTCTGAACGAAAGAATTAGGAATTTTAATAGGGTATATAGTCCAACTAAATATACCGGCAATAGTCCACTAGTTTTTGATGCAATAGCCCAGAATACATACCGCGCTCATATCGTAAAGTTACTTTGTATTTGTGGATCAAGATCCCCAAAACAGGAATTAATTCCGGTTTTGCGATACAGATACATGGTATCAAGGGTATTGACCGTGAGGTTTTGTAGGATATTAAATAGACTTAGTAACCCGGGACGTGAAAAGTTCACTGAATTGTTCATTGGGGGTATACAGGTCAGATACAGAAAGTAGATTATTAGTATTAAATTTTTGAAATAGAGTTGTGAACTGCAAGGGTAACACGAGTGATATCGTCACTGATCAGATTGAATCAGATGATTGTAATATATCCACTCAGTGAGTATCTAGGCATTACTTAAACTTGTCATTTCCATAAAAGGGAAGATATTGGAGTAATAGCTGCCAGCAGGGATCGAAGTTTTTTTTTAATTGTTGTTTAGTCAGATGATGGATGGACGTTAAGAGACCTAATATTTTAGGCACAAATTATATTTGATTTGAAACTCACTGCTCACTGAACTCGCATCTTAGGTTAACCTGACCCGAATGTCTTATTTATTATAATACAAACATACATATATTTGAATTACGTGTATGCGTTATAGCTGTATTTTTTTATTATAGCCGATAGCATTTGAGAGCGTTTTTTTTTATTGAATTTAATATCAATCTTTTTGGATTGTCAATATTTGATGTTGATGTTAGTTTTTTTTATTGTACTGTTTTTTGTACGAAATAATTAGCGGACTTACTACAAGTGCTAATCAAAAGGTCAAACGAAAGGGTTGAAATTTGTTATAAGCCATAAGTAACTACCATTTTCGTTTACACCAAATTATTATTATTTTTTTTTGAATACACTTATAAAAGCGCTATTTTTTTTTTTTTTATTAAAATTTTCGATATTTTTCTCGTTTGTTGTTCTTGAGTTGATAATTGTATCAGGTCTGTACTACGGATTTTTTTTAAAGTTTTTTTTTGTACTTGAAGTAATGGTCAGATAATTTTGGGATATATTAGACGTTTTATGAAGTAAGTAAGCGGTTAATTATTCAAATTTTTCACGGTTTAGTATAGTATACTGATTTTATATTTTGCTTTATTTTGTTATATTATATGGCCGGCGCTAAGGCGCCGCTGGCCAGGATTCGCAGGTTTATATGCATAATCCCTTATTTTAATAAAACAATGTGCCGATTTAAGGCATGAAATAGTTCTATTTTTATTTTTGACTTATACTGCCTTAAATACTATTTTACAAAAATATTCTTACACAACTAGTAACCTACATAATCATACTTTTAATTCATCAAAAACCCTTTTCACTAATTCAGCAGTTTATTGCAATTGCCAAATATTCAAGCTACAAAGTATTTGTTAGTTTATTAATAAAAGTTAGTGTGTCAGTACGATCAATGAAAATTGATCGTTTTGTTCCGTTTGTTTTTTCTTTTAAAAAGCAAAAGAAACAAAAGAAAATAAAAGAGGACAAAAGGTGCGTTCAGACGATGCTACACTACACCCTTACCCTTTTAGTTAAAATTTTACAATTTAGCAAGATTGCAAAATTTTAATTGTTTTTTAGTGCATTAATATGGTTACTGATATAGGTGGAAAATTTTGTATTGCTTAATCTGCTGAATATATGTGGGTTTTATATTTTGATTTTACAATTCTTAATTATAAAAAAAATTTTAAAAGCTTAAATGTACTTTTTCTTTTAATTTTATGTTATTTATGTTTTACATTATTTCTTAAAACTTACATATGTTAAACAAATTGTTTTTCTTTTTTCTTTCTTTTTTTTAAAAGATTCTTATGAACTATTTTATTTTTTCCGTTGATATTTAATTCTACATTAACTTTATCTATGTTTACTACCTCGTATGGGCCTTTGTATGGTGCCTCATATTTTTTCCTATTTTCTACCTTTAATAAAACTAAATCTCCTATATTAATTTCTATACCATTTATCTTACTGTATGATTCTAAGCTTATATTCCTTTTTGTTACTTCTATAATGCTTCTAGCATTGTTTATTGAATTTCTTAGCCTTATTTTTAATTCCTTAGCATAATTGTCCAAGTCATATACTCTATTATTATTCATCACGTTTTCACCTGGGAGTTCTGGTATTTTACCAAAAATTAATTCGAATGGTGAGTAATTAGTGTCTACGTGAGGTGTAATATTATATGCAAAAGTATAATATGGTATCCACTCATGCCAATTGTCATCGTTAACGAAAGATAAAAAGTATTCATTTAATACCCTATGGTTTCTCTCTACTGTGGCTAAAGTTTCATGATGATACGGTGTTGAAAATTTTTGTTCTATTTCTAATAACGTGCAAATTTCCTTCATTAGTTCGTTTACAAATTCAGTACCTCTGTCTGACTTTAAAACCTTGAAAATACCATATTTTAATATCAAATTTTCGATTACACATTAGCTATTGATTTTGCTTCTTTATTCTCCATCGGTGCTGCTATTACATATTTAGTCAATTCGCATTGCATTGTTAGTATATATCTATTATTTTCGGACGGTCTTAATGGTCCGACTGTGTCAATTACTATAGTTTCAAAACTGTTATTTGGCGTGTCTGTGAGACATAACGGTTCTTTTGTATGCCTTATTTGTTATTTTCTCTGACACAAATCACATTTCGAAACGTGTTCTTTTACCATTTTGTACATATTTTTCCATATGTATCTTTGTTTTAATTTTATTAATGTTTTCCTTATTCCAAAATGTCCTCCGCATGGTGTATTGTGATACAATTTAATTAATTCATATTTTTTGTTGTTATCTTTTATTATTTGAGGATTACTATATAACATTATTGTGACGTCACTTTCTTTACATTTATTTAATTTTTCTTTAAGTTTTTCAATGGATATCCTTTTAAATATTTCGTCGCTCTTTTCTAGTGCGAACTTATCATATTCCGTTCTGCCTAAAACAGAAAGTAGTTTCTCCATCACATTATCTAGATAATCGGGATTTTGGCTACATCTGACGCGCGTTTCATTTAGAACAGAATCATTTTCAATTTTAATTTCTTTTCTTAGTTTTTCAAATATAAATTTTAATTTTCTAGCTAGCTTTATATCATTAATGGATGTACAGTCCAAAATTTTGAGTTGGCCAAACTCATTAAGATCTGTAACACCATCTTGTTTGGATCCATATATTTTATCTTCATATTTTCATATTTTCCTCATTATTTGTTATACTTTTATTTTTCATATTTTCCTCATTATTTCTTATATCTCCTTTATCTTTTTCTTGTTGTATCATTTTCTTGTTCATACTTCTAGTTATCACTAGTGATCTTTTAATTGTTTCATCATTTTTTTCAGGAATCATTGTCCTTAATGTGTCAGAATCTATCTTTATTCTTGACAATGCATCTGCATTAGTATTGTTACTTCCTTTTTTATAAATTATTTCGAAATCGTAATCCGATAATTCTAGGCGAATTCTAGTCAGCTTTGAACTTGGATTTTTCTCTGTGGACATGTATTACCGAATTGTTTGTTAACTTGCATTCGTTTTCCAATTCCAGAGCAAGTTCTGTAGCACTTTGCAAATAATTGGGCTGGCTGCGTATATTGTTGTCTTGAAATTTTCATTTAGACCCTTTTTAAATGTATCCAAAGCCAATTTATTGTTTAATCGCATTATGACATTCTTTTCTGGTTCCGTTGCATTATTCCCTAATTCGTCTATTCCTAGTTTATTCAATTTGTCTATAATTGCAGTAATTTTATCCCCAAACAAACTTACCGACATTGTCCTTTGAAAAAGTGTGTTCAATTTGCCTTGTACAGGGTGGCCCAGAAAGACCGAAGTGGTGTGAATTCCTTATAACTTTTTATTTAAGACATATTTTTTTAATTTTTTGTTTTTTAAATGCAGTAAATTTATAGGGAATATTTTTAGATTAGTTATTAAAAATGATATCCCGCAAGTGGTGGACATTTTCTGCTTCGCACAAATGTGTTCTTTCCATTTCCATTATTCATAACTTAGTTATGAGTGACGAAGCCTCGTTAACAAACAAAACTTTAGGATATGGGATATTGAAAACCCGAGAGTACTTCATCAACGACAATTACACCCAGTTAAGTATACTGTTTGATGCGGTGTTTCTTCAGAAAGGATCATTGGCCCATATTTTTTTGAAAATGAACGAGGTGTCGCCATTTCCATCAATGGTGATCGATATCAGGCCATGTTGGAAAATTTGGTAAAGCCAACCGTGGAAAACCATCCGCAAATATGGTTCCAACAGGATGGACCCACAGCGCACACTTCCAGGGCCACAATGGCTCTTTTACGCGACATCTTTGGTGAAAAAATAATTTCGCGTAGAAGCAATTTTAATTGGCCTCCGCGTTCCCCGGATTTAACTGCTCCAGACTGTTTCCTTTGGAGTTATTTAAAAGGGAAAGTTTATCTTAATAAGCCTAGGACTATTGAGGAATTAAAAACCAATATTCGAGACGAAATTAACAACATAACACCGGAAGTTTTGCGAAAGGTCATTGAAAATGTGTTGGAAAGAGCACATTTGTGCGAAGCAGAAAATGGCCACCACTTGCGGGATATAATTTTTAATAACTAATCTTAAAATATTCCCTATAAATTTAATGTATTTAAAAAACAAAAAACTAAAAAAATATGTCTTAAATAAAAAGTTATAAGGATTTCACACCACTTCGGTCTTTCTGGGCCACCCTGTAATTCTGGAATTGTCTCCCTACTTTTGTATCTGTCTTGTAATAGTCTTTTTAGTGTTTCAAAATTTTCTGGTTTTGAATAACTTCCCAATGCTGTTCTAACGTTTGATGACAATTTAGCGTGATATACATATTGTAAAAAATCAGTTTTGCCCTCGGTTGATAAATTTTTATTAATTATTTCCGCTGTTATTAAAAAGCTATCTAATTCCATATAGTTGCCATCGAATAGTGGAAGTGTTTTCGATGCAGTTTCCAGATTAAACGCTGCCATTTTAGAATCTGTTACCAGTATGTCCTGTTTCTTCGTACAATTATATGTTACCTCTTCGTGTATTGAATCAGGTAATTCTATTTCTAAGTTTTTCTCTATTGCTAATTTATAAAGTCTACTTTTCAAATCTAAGAAAAATGCATCAGCCGCTGATTTTTGTGCTGAAGTTAATCTCTGATAATTTACGTTAAAAATAATTCGTACTTCCTCTAACCTTTTCAATAAATTTTGAATATGTAATTCTAAAGTTTCCTCTCTAATAGGTCTGTCTATATTTATGCATTTATGCGAACGATAAAAATCTTCTTTAATTAGTCTGACCTTTGTAATTATTGCTTGCCAATCCATTTATTTTTACTATCATTATACAAAAGTTTACAGTACTTTAAAGTAATAGATTGAAATATTATATTGTAACCGTATCTGTATTATTTCTATTTTGATTATATTTAAGTACATACTTTTTGAAATACTTATTTATTTTAAATGCTATAAACAATATTATAATTACTATAACTAAAGTTATTATATATTCAGGGATTACTTGTTTGCTGTTTTCGGCGTTGCCGTTATTAACAATGTTTTCCTGAATTTCTACTTTACTCTGGGGCTTTCCCATGTCTTTATTGTTATATCCCCAAATTGGGCCTTCCATCTAAATGTTAAAAATTTGTTTTTTTTTATTTATTTTTATTTTGATTTTCATAGTATGTAGATAACTCTTTCTCTATTTTTTCTATTTGCACCCAAATATCTGTTGCTATTGTCCAATGTGGTGGTGGCTTTGCATTTATTGTTTGCTGTAATGTAGCCAAATTTCTTCGTAGCCACACTAGTCTACCCCCTCTCTTCCTACGTTTTATCACGACTTTGGGTATCTGTATTAACGCTTCTTCTTTTCTTTTGAGCAATCTGGCTTTGTATTCATTTATTGTTAATTTTTTCGGTCCCTGTTCGGTGATTTTTGCTGGTACGTACTTCGGGATTTCTACATCGGATTTCCCATCTGGTGTATATTCTTCCATTTAAAATTTTTCAAATGCCTGGTTTGGCAGGATAATTAAATTTTGCAGGATTAAATTTTGCAGGATATTAATTTATTTTGCAGGATCTCGCTTTTGCAGGATCTTGGTTTGGCAGGATCTTAGTTTTGCAGGATCTTGGTTTGGCAGGATCTTAGTTTTGCAGGATCGCCATATACTGATTTTATATTTTGCTTTATTTTGTTATATGATATGGCCGGCGCTAAGGCGCCGCTGGCCAGGATTCGCAGGTTTATATGCAGAATCCCTTATTTTAATAAAACAATGTGCCGATTTAAGGCATGAAATAGTTCTATTTTTATTTTTGACTTATACTGCCTTAAATACTATTTTACAAAAATATTCTTACACAACTAGTAACCTACATAATCATACTTTTAATTCATCAAAAACCCTTTTCACTAATTCAGCAGTTTATTGCAATTGCCAAATATTCAAGCTACAAAGTATTTGTTAGTTTATTAATAAAAGTTAGTGTGTCAGTACGATCAATGAAAATTGATCGTTTTGTTCCGTTTGTTTTTTCTTTTAAAAAGCAAAAGAAACTAAAGAAAATAAAAGAGGACAAAAGGTGCGTTCAGACGATGCTACACTACAAAGGGCAAAGCTTTATTTCTGTTTTTATTTTTTTTTCTATACTTATATAGTACTTTTTGGCCTGACAAAAGGATAATTAATGCCTACTCCAGTACAAAAGGAGAAAGAGATTCTTAAAAGGCATAGGCACAGAAACGTTTCGTTTGATCTTAATCGATCATCGCCACAGGTCAAAGAAAAATACGTAAAAGATAATCAATCGAATAGAATGCCACCACCGCTTAATATTGATATGATAGATTTGTCTGGAACAATAAACGCGCCAAACCCTAATACTGGGACTATGCCAAAAGTAATGTCTGTTGAGGCAGGGGCAGCTGCTTTAGAGCGGAACGAAAATGTGACAGAGGAGCTTCCACATTCGGTTAAAGCAATGGTGTCGGAAAGTGTAGAGAATATGAAAAGGTCAGTCAACCAGTCCATACGAGATATGGTAGGAGAGAGTGTTAGTAGGGAAATGGGCAAAGTACATGAGACTTTGGCGATATTAAGTGATGCGATGAAATCTCTATCATTAAATAAAAATGTAGGCAACAGAGAGGACATACCAATAACAGGAAATCCAGGATTGCAGAATCAGCGCGCAAATACGCGACGGTATGATTTTCCACCGCCTCCTGCTTATAATGGCCTGGCCGCTAATGTCCATCACCCATATTATGCAAGTCAGCAAAATAATAGTTTACCACCTCAAGCTTTTCCGTCTCCAGGGCAAAACATAGCGTCGGCTAACTATTATGTAAATAGAACAAGAGTTGATAGATTTGGTTTAAAATTTGACGGGAATGAGACTCACCTATCCGTTGAATCGTTTGTTTTCAGATTAGAATATTGTCAGAGGCAATATCAGATACCCTGGAAAGAAATTCTGGACGATTTTCACCTGCTGGTAGTAGGACCTGCTCTTGACTGGTAGTGGCTATATGTGGAAACAAATCCGATCAATAACTGGGGAAACTTACGTCATGCATTATTGAGCAAATTTCGTACACTTCGAACTAATTTAGACATTATGCATGAGCTTGTAGAAAGAAAACAGAGATTAGGTGAGAGCATTGATAGCTACTTTTATCATTTAAATTTATTACGTTCGAAACTAGCACAGCCACTTTCAGAGTTTGAATTAATCAAGTTAGCTAAAAAGAATTTGAGGGAAAATATAGGGCGAATTGTCTACCCGATACGTTTCCTCACTTGAACAATTGAGGCTCGAATGTGTAGAGGCTGAAAGAAATTTTGTGAAAAGGGAATCTCGAATAGAACAACAACCACAACAACACCGAAAATATGTACATGAAATTGAATTAGGCCAAGAAAATGAAGAATTGGTACAGGTAGAAGAAATTAACAAGATTATCGTGTGTTGGAATTGTAAAGAACAGGGTCACATTTTTGTGGACTGTCCGTCTACCCAACGGGAACTTTTTTGTTATAAATGTGGAAAACCGGACGTCATAACCCCGAATTGTCCGATTTGTAAGACTCGGGAAAACCAAAAACGGGGCGTGGTTTCTACGGGGGATCCACGTCCTCAGAAAATAACCCCAAATCAACAAAGGAATTAGAAATAACACAACCATTTTGTAAACTTCGGCACTATTTACCTCTAGAAAAACGTCAGCAACACTATGACGTGATGCGCAAAAAAATATTTGGCGGGAGTAGCACCACTAGTTTAAGCATAGCCGAAGATTATCAGGATGATGAGGAAGTTGTTAAAGTTGTACCGCGACATGAAAATTCAAAAACAGTGAGTAAACAAATGGGCAAAAATAAACAAAAGTGTTCAGGAGATCATACTAGGATATTAAAGTTGAGAGCTGATTACTTAAAGAGAAGACATAAACGAAAATTAATACTAGAATCAATAGTCAAAGCCGCAAAAACTGATCCGCGTCCTTTCATCCAAATATTAATAGCTGGAGAAAGCCACAGGGGATTATTAGACTCAGGAGCGTCTGTGAGTATTTTAGGCCGAAAGTGTAGGGAATTAACAAATCGAATTAACGCGAAAGTTATATACCATTGGGCAAATGTTTACACAGCCTCAGGGCAACCATTCCGAGTATTAGGGCGCACAGAGTTAAAGGTTGAGTTTAAGGGAGAAGTAAAAATTATAAACTTTTATTTATGTCCAGACCTAGAACAGAAAATATATTTAGGAGTTGATTTCTGGAGGGAATTTAATATAGCACCAGAGATAATGCAAAACTGTGAAATTAGCGTCGAATCAGCAGAAAATTTTCAGTCCGTCCACGATTCCAATAGCGTGAAATTGCATGAATTAAGTCATGAACAAATACAGCAGTTGCGTGATGTTATAAAGAAGTTTCCGACTTTTGAAGAGATGGGTTTAGGGCGAACAAGTTTAGAAAAGCATACAATAAAATTAGTAGAAGGGGCCCAGCCTATTAGGGACAAACACTATCCCATTTCACCCGCAGTGCAAAACTTAGTTTATGCAGAAATCGACAACATGTTGAAACTTAACGTAATCGAAGAGAGTGAGAGCCCATGGAGCAATCGGACTACATTAGTAAGGAAGCCAGGAAAAAATCGTTTTTGCTTAGACGCGCGAAAACTAAATGCAGTAACTGTAAAGGACGCATATCCCTTACAGAATATAGATGGTATTTTAAGTCGTATTGATCAAACTCACTATATAAGCAGCGTTGATTTAAAATATGCTTTTTGGCAGGTGGAATTGGAGGAAGAATCAAAAAAATATACAGCGTTTACAGTACCAGGCAGACCGCTGTACCAATTCCGGGTGATGCCGTTCGGGCTGTGCAACGCGGCCCAACGCCTCTGTCGCTTGATGGATAAAGTGATACCAGCCAAGCTAAAATCAAATGTTTTCATCTACCTAGACGATTTGCTTGTAATTTCGGACGAATTTTCTACCCATTTAAAATTTTTAGAACAAGTAGCAGAATGTTTGAAAACGGCAGGCCTTACTATTGGTTTAAAAAAGTCTATGTTCTGTTTCAAAGAACTGAAGTATTTAGGGTTCATTATTGGGGGAGGAAGTTTGAGAACAGACCCAGAAAAGGTTTCGGCAATTCAGCGAATTTCCATGCCTAAATCGCCTAGGGAAGTGAGAAGTTTTTTAGGTACTGCCGGGTGGTATAGGCGATTTATAAAAGATTTTGCCACAATTTCAGCTCCGTTGACAGATACGTTAAAAAAAGGAAAAAAATTTCTCATGTCCACAGAATCGAAAGAAGCCATGGGAATGTTGAAAAATGCTTTAACCACCGCACCAGTCTTGCGCCATCCAGATTTCTCAAAAGTTTTTTACATCCAGTGCGATGCGTCAGAACACGGAATAGGGGCTGTGTTATATCAAAAGAACAATGACGAGTCGGAAAATCCTATAGCTTTTTATTCCCAAAAATTTAATAAGTGTCAAAAAAATTATTCGATTACCGAGAAAGAGTGTCTAGCAGCCGTGTTGGCAGTGAAGCGTTTTAGACCATACGTAGAGATGATGAAATTCACGGTGATAACAGACCACGCCAGCCTAAAATGGCTCATGTCAATGAAAGATCTTAGTGGGCGTTTGGCTAGGTGGTCCCTACAACTTCAAGCCTATGACTTTTCCATCGAACACCGTAGAGGTTCAGAAAATATTGTAGCGGACACTCTCTCAAGAATGGCAATCGAAGAATTAGAAACAGATGAGCAGCAGTGGTTTGAGTTTGAGACAAATGAGTTTGAAAGTGAAGAATACGTAGAACTGGCTAAAGAAATAGAAAAAAAATCATGAAAAACTCCCAGATATAAAGGTAAAAGAGGGAAAAATATTTAAAAAAATATATGCCCACTCAAATGAAATAATGGAAGAGTCCATATGGAAATTGTGGGTGCCACAGCAGTTAACCCAACGATTAATCGAAAAAGCACACAAATCGATGACGTCCGCGCATGGGGGAATAAATAAAACACTCAACGCGTTAAGGCGACTGTATTATTGGCCCCGGATGGCGAAACTATATAACAAACTGCCAGATCTGTAAAGAATCTTAGCCCACAAATCAAATCCTGAAGCCAACGATAGAAGAGGAGGTAAATACGGATAGACCGTTTAAAAAAATTGTACATCGATTTTTTAGGAAAATACCCAAGGTCGCATAGGGGGCACGCCTACATATTTGTAGTCGTGGATCATTTTTCAAAATTTACCTTCATTAAAGCAATGAAAGATGCCACCGCAAAGAACGTAATTAAGTTCCTGACTTTAGAAGTGTTTAATAAATTTGGGGTGTCAGAAGTCATACATAGTGATAATGGGCAACAATTTACGTCTAAAATGTTCAAAGAAATGATAGATGCGTACAATATCAGACACATGAAAACGGCATTTTATTCGCCACAATCGAATGCGTCTGAGAGGGCAAACCAATCAATATTGACAGGTATAAGAGCGTATTTGGAAACAGACCACAGAGATTGGGACTTGTATTTGCCTGAAATCGAATGTGCCTTACGCACTTCGTTGCACTCCGCGATTGGCACGACACCGTTTTTTGCACTGTTTGGGTATCACTGGTATTCCAACGGGGCAGATTACAAGTTAGCGCGTACACTAAAATCCATGAACGAGCATGAAATAGTGGCACTTAACAAAACTGACAAACAAGAAATGATACGCGAGCGTATTAAACAAAATATACATACCGCCTACAACAAAAGCGCAAAAAGGTATAATGAAAGAACTCGTATTGCAAAATTTAGACCCGGCCAGGAAGTATATAGACGTAATTTCACCCAATCAGATTTCAAGAACAACATAAACTCAAAATTTTGTAGGAAATTTATAAAAAGTAGAATAGTACGGCCAATAGGTAATAATATGTTTGAGTTAGAAGATGTAAAAGGCAGTTCAGTAGGAATTTATCACGCAAACGATATAAAAATATAATTGTGTAAAATAACCGGTAAGACACCAAGGGGTATTAGCATAGGAAGTCACCTGTGATAGTATGTAGAAAACGATAGTCAAAGGAACTAGGATATCGCAATACAGGAAACGCTATAAAAAAAAAACATAAGCTATTTCCAATGAGTAATAAAATAGAAAACAAAACAGGAAATATAAGGAAAGGCAGCAAATATGGCGAATTATGAACCATGCTGTTACATTTTATTTGGTTTGTTAACGATACATAAATACTCTACCTACAGCTGGTACAGTGAAACGCGATTCTGATGAACTAGGTAAGAACAACAAATATATGTTCCAGTAAATAGATGATTGTTATTTTTCTGAGTAGTAGGAATATGCCCGGAAATTTTCGAAGACACATACATATAGAAAATTACATACCATTGAAGTGGCATAAACAAAAAAGGCATTCGATTCGCACCTGATTTTCAAACGTTCAGCTATCGAACGGGTTAAAATGGCAAGTTATTTGTTTATCTCTTTTCTTTGGTTTTAGAGTCTTGTTTGTTTGTTTTTGGCCTTACTAATAAGGTTTGGAAAACGCATTTAAAAGATATTTTTTTGCATCACAGAGTCGGATGATTTATAAAAAGTTCTTCTGAAAAAAAAAACAGTTCAAATTGGTAGGTCAACTCAACGACAATAGTAGCTTTATTATCAATAGATAAGGTGGTGATGAAATGGGGGTTGAAAACAAAACTTTTATACCAAAATCTTTGTGTGTCAGAATCACACTTAAAATACTAAATCACTCGTTGTTTTTGTTTTTTTTATATCGAAAATATGTACTATGTTTTTTTAGTAACATTCGAACTAATGAAGAAGGGCCGGTTAAATATCGCAAAACGCAAAATAAAGAGCAATACAAATCATATATAAGCGTCTAGTTGGAAAAGCGAAATGATAGGAATGTTAGAAAACTTACGTTGAACATGGAAAAATGAGATACAGTTCTGGAACGTGGAGCTGCCAGTAAGATTTTCATAGTTGTAGAAAGAGCGAATGAATGATAGGCGAAACTATAAATAAAATGAGGAGGGAATACAATATACATATTTAGTATTTACAGATGCTCACGTGTATTTGCCCGGCTGGGTGAAATTCAGGGTGTGGGAGTTCCCCACGTGTTGTTCACCGATGCATGGATGTAAATACGGGCAAGCCCAAATTAGGTCGCACACCAGTTCTGCCAAGGTGAACCTCGCAGCACTGGAGTTTTGTTGCGTGGGGTTGTCATCCATTGCCAGACCTATAAAAATGTTAGCAAGCATTAACAAACACTAATAACTTGTTTTTTTAATTATATTTACCAAATTTGAGAATTTGAAGCACAGATATAAATTTTAAGTAAGTTGTCGCAAATTAGTAAATATTTACATTGTTCATCAGCTGTGGCATGAGATGTCAGTAAAAAAATTGGAATAGACTAACAAAAATAAGAGGTATTGCCAGCAGGGAGATTTAGTGTAAGAACAAAGAGACATCTCTGTCTCATTGGAATTTTTCGGAAAAAAAGAATTTAGGCTTTAAATTGTTGGTAGGATAGGAAAAATTAAAATGAACAGGGAGACTATGAGTTCGGCTGCAAGCGCCATTACCAAAAAAGTTATTGAGAAGTAAAGGTCACAGCCTGACCACTAAAAGAATAAAAAAATAAAACTACTGGTGAATATTAGAGTTTAAATAATAAATGTACTCCCCGGGTGTATTTCCGTAAAGTGCTGTGCTAATTTTGATCAAGATTGAGCAGAAAAAAGGTAAAGTAAGTAGTAAGTTGTTCAGTGATAAGGTTACTTATCGCGACATGAACACACAAGATACCCACACTTGCCAATTTTTTTTTATTAAAGGGTAATACGCTGATAAAAATAAAAGAAGAAAGAAGTGAGTCCGCCAGAGAATTTGTTCCTGGGGCAATAGTGCCAGTTGCCACGGAGTTAATACCGCACGGCAAACCAAAGAAGAAGAAAAAACCCCGCAAGTTAAGTACATAAGACCGCTATCTACATATATATATTTATACATACATACATGTATGTACATACATATGCTCATACATAAATACTGTTTTTTTTGGTAAAAAAAATAATAGGTGATTTTTTTTTGTAACGTTATTTTATTTTTTTTAAATATAATTAAAGGTTAGGTATAAAGAAAATTTTTTTGAATGTAATACTGCCTAAATTTGTAGTAATTATTATAAGTGAAACTGTGAATAGGTCGGAAACTACATACAAAGACCGGGGAAAATTTTAGTAGCGTAATAAATAATTTCCGGAAGAATTAAACACATATGTACATGATTGCCCCCTAAAAGAGCTCATTTAGGTAGGAATTACATTTTGGTAGCTTGTGATTCGCAAGGTTGAAAAGGAAACCAACACTTCTTTGTAAGTGGGAAAAGACCTATAAAGACAAGAAATTATAAAAAGAGAGGGTGTACGCAAATTCAGGAAATATAACATTATTTATATTTTTTTGTAATAAATTTCTTATAGTAATCAAAATGTAAAACTTATTATAATAATAGAATTCGAAGAAACATAAGTAAAGGAAATTTAATAGAAAGGATTTAAAAAAAAATTTTTTTTCAAATTTGGTCAACAAACCGTTCGTTTAGTCTAATAAGACAATTCCTTTGTTATAATATATAATACAACAAACCAATTTTAATTAAAATTTTAGCATATATTTATTTTGTTCAATTGTATAAAGATTTAATAATAGATTTTAATAGATTTTGCGATTAGATTTAAAACTTAATTATAAATAAAATGATTCTGTAATAAGTTATAGTGAAAGTTAGCTATGTGCTGGTAATCATTTTTTTTTGGGGTAGGGTTAGCGATGCGGGGTAAGTAAAATACGAGCGTGAGTACAAAATGGGGATCACAGAAAATATATTGAGGCCAATAGTGAGTGATCTTGGTTGGGTGGGCGATGTGGAGGTAAAAACACCTGAACCTCTCTCTTAATGTCTGTCCTTTGTAGTGTCGATTTAATGTAAATATCTTATTGTTTTTGAATAATTGTTCATTATAGTTTTTTTCTATTTGTGCTAGCCCTTTTCACAGTGGAGGGTTGGAACCCTTCCCTAAGCAGATGCTGAGCTTGCTGGCTTCACCACTGTGATGCAAATAAGGACATGTAACATAATACGTTATTCCTCATAATAATTATTAATTTAAGTGTTAAACTAGTCTTCGGTATATTTATTTTCTATGTTTATGTAGTTTAGGAGTTTTTTTTCGTTAGTACAGTGAACGGTTGAAAACTTGGATTTTTAGTTATTCAACAATTATCGCCGCCGCAAAGTAGGTAATTTTTTTTTATTTTTGATTGTACGTACTAAATTAGTTTTGTTTGCATTTAGAGCATACCGGAAACGAAAAGAATTTTTGTTTTTTTAAGGTTCATATCAATTAGTTTTGTTATTATACATTAGTAACGTTCCTAAAAATAGTGCAGGAAAATATCCAACCTTAGGGAGCTCCTTCAGGTTAGGTTTTGTTAGTAGAAAATAAATTTAATTTTTTAGAAAAGATTGATCTGAGCGAACAGAAAAGTAAAAATTTTACCGGTAATACGTTAGAAACTTATAAAAAAATTCAAAAAATTGAAAGAGAAAATAGTTTTAACCTTTTGCTGTACCAAAATAAGTATATAGTGTCAATATTTAATTTAAAAATTATAGTTAAGAAAATATTGTAAAATTTAAAACAAAAACAAGGAAAAGAAATTTAATAATTGTATAGTTGTAAGTATTGGGCGAAAATAACAAAATATGTATGTATATTAAATGGTGAAAAAAAGTTAAGTAAAAAAAAAATGTTGGCTTAATTTGTAGGAGGGTAATGGCATAAAGGTAAGACAAGGTTGAATGGTTTAGATGGTTTAGTGGGTCACAAAACAAAAACTTTGAACAGAAGGAGCCAATTGTGACATGGTTGGGAGGGAGTACCCAGTGGGAGGGTTGGAACCGCCTGAGGTTTGCTCGCTATTAAGCGCTAGTCGGAAATCTCACTGGCCCATTCGACCGTAACAATATATGGCGCCCAATCTGAAGTATACGAATTGAGAGAACAAGATATAATAGAATTTCTCAAATTACGTGATAATAACATGTAGAATCAGCTAAGCATGTAACAATAGACCATTTGTTTAAGTCAAATAGCCCGACGAAATAATAACTATACCATTACTATGTTTAAAATTCTTTTCTGTAGCCCTTACGAGCAAAGATCTTGCAAAGGTAGTACAGTGGGTTTTGAATTTTGGTATTTGGGAGGTGAAAAATTTCTACTAATTCATTTTAGAGAGTTACCAATAGCTTAGAAAAACTTTGTTGTGATGGTTTGTCTAATTGTATTGGTATCGTTTCTCTATGTTTGTTATTTATGTATATAGTTTTTAATAGTTTCAGCTTAAAAGTGCATTTATGCTACATTGAGATGATGGGTTTGACAACCACCTATGATTTTTTTTTGTCATAAGGTTTGCAGTATCAAATCACATTAGGAAATTAATCTCATAGTCTCCTGATAAGTTAACATCTTAATTTGGATCGTATGAGAAAATTCATTTGGATTTGATTAGTTTTGATTAATGCTTTGCAAATAATACCAAAATAATGTGTGATGAAATTTTCATTTTTTTAACCACTTCGACAACCGATACTTATTTTTATGCCAAAGCCTACACAACTAAAACTAAACATTGAATATACATAATTTAAAATAAATTTCATATATATAGCTTAGATTCTACGGCTACTAATAGCGAAGATATATAAAAAAGAAAATAATATTTATATTTCCTGCATGATATGTCGAAAATTTCCCCAAAGCTAATAGACCCAAAAAACAGAAAAAGAGAGAGACAAATAGAATTCGATTTGAATAGGTCCACCCCATACGCTTTTGGAAAGACTTACAAATCAAATACACCGAATAGAAGACCAGCAGAAAATAGAAATACTGTCATGGAACAGGGTGCAGGTAGCATAGGGCCACAGATTTTTGACAAATCTGAAACAATTCGAGTAGATAAGCTATCAACTAGTGCTGCAGCGCGTGCAGAATTAAAGGCTCAGTCAAATCAGAGGGGGTGAGAATGGTAAGAAAAAGAGTGACCAATCGGATGAAATAGGTGATATCAAAAAGACAAATGGCTGATATGACTGTTATGTTGGGGAAAATGAGCCTGGTGCTACAGCAAACCCAACAGGATAAAAAAAAGGCTGCAAGAAGATATTATACCGCACATGAATAAGAGCATCAGTAATTCAGCAAATAACTTTCAGGTGTCACGAGAAAATTCCGACCATTCTCCAAGATCTTCAAGAGCAAGTATTGAGGTCAGTAGATCACGGGATTATCATCAATTACGTATTGACAAATGGGGTCTATAATTTGACGGCAATCCGAGTAAGTTGACCGTCGAAGATTTCGTATTTAGGTTAGAAAGACTTCAACAACAGTATAAAGTTTCCTGGGATGAAGTGCTAGACAACTTTCACTTAATACCTACCCAGCTAAAAAAATTATATATGGTCCATATATTTTTAATATATGAATGTATATAACTATATATGAATATGTATGAATTCATGTATGGAAATATATGGGATTATACATGGCAAAACTATTATATATGAACTAATATATGGACTAATATATGAAATGTATTATAACATGTGAGCTCATATATATAATTTAATTATGAAGCTCTTCATATCTGGATCCATATATAAATATAAGATTTTATATATGGAGCCATATAAGAATTTATGCATACATCATATCTCACATAACATCGTTTTTGCAATCAAAAAAGCTTGGAATTTTATCACTGCTGAATTGGAAATCCATTAGAAAATACATACGGTATGCAACGTTTATATGCGTACCCTCAACGTTTAAAAAGAAAAACTTTTCGTTACAAAAAAAACCATTCTTGTATGATTTTATACATTGTGGCCCCATTTAATATATCAAATAATCAAAAGGATAATCCAGTCATTAATTTTATAGAAAATAACAAAATTTTCGAGATAAGAAACAAAGTTCATATTACTGTATTGAAAACTATTGTTAGAAGGATTATTTTTTCTTTTATAATTAATTGCATTAGTTTTTAATCTGATTTCTTAAGCTAAATGTTATGTACGAATATGATTTATGTGTTTTTTTAAATAATTGATTCACCTATTGATGAATGAAATGACTTTTCGTTCGTTTTGAATTATTTGTTTCATTAAATACAACCTCTCTCTCTCTCTCTCTCTCAAGTCTTAAAAAAATTAATTTTAGTAATTTAATTTATTGCACAGCAGTGCGCTTTTGTGAATCAATAGTGTATGAATACGAACTTTTCATACTGTGGAGGGAATTTACACATACATGTGTGAAAATATATCAATATATATAATCATATATGCCCATATACCCTCATTTTTCGGATCCGAACCATATATGGGATATCATATATGCTCCATACATATTTTTTAGCTGGGTAGTCAAGGGAGTTACGGAAAAATGGTACTGGCTGTATATACAGACGAACTTCGTCACAGAATGGGCTACTCTTAAAGATGCGTTACTGAAGCAGTACCAATCAACCAGATCGCGATTTGAGCTAATGAGTGATTTCGTTGAAAGAAAACAGCAGCCCAGGGAAGATATTGATGCATTTTTTTCTCGATGACGCAAATGCGATCAAGGCTCGATATATCCGTCCCTGAAAGAGAAATGGTAAAAATGACAAAAAGGAATTTAAGGGACGATATTAGAAGCCGAGTTTACCCAATAGCTGTTAGTTCTGTCGAAGAGTTGCGGCAGGAATGTGTTGAGGCTGAAAAAATATTCTGCCGTAAGGATGCCAAAACCACTCACCCTAATATCTCTATGAATAGATATACAAGGCAGGTCAACGAAATTTGTGAAAAACCTACAGATGCAGTTCTTTCTGAAGATGAAGGTGAAATAGCAGAAATTCATGGTAATAGACAGGAGAGGCAAAGCAATCGTGCAGCATTAACTTGCTGGAATTGTCGGCAAAATGGGCATACTTTTCAATTTTGTCCATCGACTGAGCGCTCGTTATTTTGCTATAGGTGCGGTAAGCCTGACGTCAAAGCAACGAACTGCACTGATTGTGCCACAAAAAACTTTCAGGGGAGCGAAGGAGCAGCAGGGAACCGTCGTTCCAGCGAAAATCCACTTGCAATCCTGCGTTAGAAATGAAGAATAACAATAGTTTAGTAAAAATAGTTAAGAATTTTAATAATTTTATTCCTCAATTGCGTCATAAATATTCACTGGAACAAAGAAAGTTGAATTATCACAAAGTTAGAGACAGAATCTTTAGTGAAAATGTAGAGATAAGTAGGCCGATATCGAATAGAATTTTAAAATTAAGAAATAAATTTGCCGAAAAGAAAAAGATTAGAAAACTAGTAGTAGAAGCAATAAAAACAGTTGATAGAAAAACTGATCCACGTGCGTTCGCAAAAATTTGCATAAACAATACTTACCTAACAGGTTTGTTGGATACGGGAGCATCGATTAGCCTACTGGGAAGAGGATGTAGAGAATTAATAGATAAGTGGCAATTAAGTTTTAAGCCCATATTTTCTAGTGTTACAACAGCAGCAGGAAAAAAACATAGGCTATTAGGAAAATTAGACCTGGGGGTTACTTTTAAGGACAAAGTCGAGTTAATTGAATTTTATTTGTGCCCTGATTTAGAGCAAGAAGCCTATTTAGGAGTAGACTTTTGGAAAGTATTTCACCTAGCGCCCGAAGTTTTTGATGTTGAAGAGTTAAAGATTCATAAAATTCAGGATAGTTTTGAGATAAATGATCACAAGTCCAACCCTCATATTTTGAGCGAGAGACAAAAGCAAGAATTAGATAAAGTTATTGAATTGTTTCCGACTTTCGAAAAGGAAGGATTGGGCTGTACTTCCCTGGAGAAGCACTCCATTAAATTAATAGATGGAGCGGTGCCTTTTAAAGACCGACATTATCCGTTGTCTCCTGCTGTACAGGAAATTGTGTATAATGAGATTGACACAATGCTGTCGTTGAATGTCATAGAAGAGAGTGAAAGTCCTTGGGCGAACAGAACCACCGTGGTTAGAAAGCCAGAAAAAATAGGTTTTGTCTTGATGCCAGAAAGTTGAATAAAATTACGATTAAAGATGCGTATCCACTTCAAAATATTGATGGGATATTAAGTCGAATCGAGGAGACTTATTATATAAGTAGCGTCGATTTAAAATTCGCTTTTTGGCAAATCGAACTTGAGAATGAATGTAGACCCTATACGGCTTTCACTGTGGCAGGTCGGCCGCTCTACCAATTTCGTGTAATGCCATTTGGTCTGTGCAACGCGGCCCAACGACTGTGCAGACTTATGGACAAGGTCATTCCCCAAAGATTAAAAGAAAATGTGTTCATATATTTAGATGACCTTCTGGTAATTGCCAACAGTTTTGAAAAACATTTGAAAATTTTGGAAGTAGTTGCGTTATGCCTGAGAAAAGCTAATTTGACCATAGGCCTCCAAAAGTCCAAATTTTGCTTTCAACAGCTAAAATATTTAGGGTTTATCATAGGTGGCGGGAATTTAAAAACAGACCCGGAGAAGGTGAAAGCTATCCGAGATATAAGGGTACCAAAGACTCCTCGTGAAGTGCGAAGTTTTCTGGGTACAGCCGGTTGGTACCGCAGGTTTATAAAAGATTTTGCTTCCATATCTGCACCACTTACCGATAGGCTCAAAAAAACAAAAAAATTCGAAATGACCACAGAGGCAATCGAAGCGTTCGAAAATTTGAAGAAAGCATTGACGTCAGCACCTGTTTTGAGACATGCTGATTTCACAAAGCGATTTTGGATTCAGTGCGATGCATGCGAATATGGGATTGGGGCTGTTTTATACCAGTTGGATGAGAACAGGGACGAGCACCCTATAGCATTTTACAGTCAGAAGCTTAATGCATGTCAGAGAAATTATAGCGTGACTGAAAAGGAATGTTTGGCGGCTGTTATGGCGGTAAAAAAATTCCGACCATACGTAGAAATGATGCCTTTCACTATAGTCACAGACCACGCGAGCCTTAAGTGGCTGATGTCATTAAAGGACCTGACGGGAAGACTAGCTCGATGGTCACTCCAATTGCAAGCCTTTGATTTTGATATCCAACATAGGAAAGGTTCCGAAAATATAGTGGCCGATACGCTTTCCCGCATGTGTGAAGAAAGTTCGAAGGTAGAGGAAATAGACTTGGAAGAACTTTTTGGATTCGAAACTACTGAATTTCAAAGCTAAGAATATTTAGAGCTGATTGAATGCATAAACAAAAACAAAAATGTTTTGCCAGATTTAAAGGTTGAAGATGGACTCATCTTTAAAAAAACGGACTTTGATAGAGAAGAAACCGAACACCAATGGAAGTTGTGGATTCCGACAAATATTACTCAAGTGTTGATTGAAAAAGAGCACAACAGTCTCACTGCAGCTCATGGTGGAGTGACAAAAACATTGGAACGACTGAAAAGATTTTTTTATTGGCCAAAAATGCCCACACAAGTTAGAGTATATATCAAAAGCTGCCAGACGTGCAAAGAGGTAAAGTCATCTAACCAAAACCTCCCTCCTGAAATTGGAAATCAATTTATAACAGACCGCCCGTTTCAAAAATTGTATTTGGATTTTTTAGGTAAATACCCACGATCGAAAAGTGGAAACTGTTATGTGTTTGTGGTTTTGGACTATTTCACCAAATACACGTTTATAAAAGCTATGAAGGAAGCTACATCTGGTAATGTTATCGAATTTTTAACGCATGAGGTATTCCATAAGTTTGGCGTACCAGAAATTATACACACGGATAATGGTGTTCAGTTTACTTCTAAAAATTTTCAAAATCTTATAAACAATTATAAAATACAACACATAAGGACTCCGGTATATCAACCAAGCAGTAATGCTTCAGAAAGAGTAAACCAGAGTATTCTGTCTGCTTTCAGAGCATATTTGCAAGAAGATCACCTTGACTGGGATATGTATTTATCGGAAATTGACTGTGCATTAAGGAATTCGTTTCACAGCACAATTGGTTTTACTCCATTTTTTGCGCTGTTTGGATACCATATGTATTCGAGTGGAGCAGACTATAAACTGAGCCGAAAACTACAGTCAGTAACTGATCATAGAGTGATTTCAGAGCCCAATGAGAAATTAGAATTTATTCGCGAACAAATAAAAGAAAATATGTATAAAGCCTATGAAAAAAGTGCTGCGAGTTATAATAAAAGAGTGCGTTTGGTTAAATTTGTGCCCGGACAGGAGGTCTACCGCAGAAACATGGTGCAAAGTAATTTCGCAAAGAACATAAACGCAAAATTTTGCCGGAAGTTTTTGAAATGTAGAGTGGTCCGACCTGTTGGCAACAATATGTACGAGTTAGAGACGTTAGGGGGAACGAAAATAGGAGTTTACCACGTTAAGGATATTAAGGTGTAAATAGCTAAGGAGAGAACTAACTAGTTTTAACGAGTTCAACTCGGAATGAAGTGCAATATTAGGACATAATATCAGTAATTATTTTACAAATTTATTTTGGTTATATCTAGCATAAAATGTTTGTGTTGTCCCACTTTTTAATCTACTTAGCAAATTTTACATATGTAAATATTTATGATGATTTTTTTTGTACCTGATAGATTTAGATTAAAAAAGTAGAATTATAGCTGGCGTAATTTTCTTAAGTGCAATATTAGATAGTAGGGAAACCATATGTGATCCATCTGTGATATAGATTAAGTATTCGGATATTAATAGCATCACTCACTTAGAGTTCAAAGAATCTATAAAAAAATAAAAACAAAATAAATTTTACACAAAGTACACTCTTGGCACATAGTGAATATCAAATAAACTTCCCATAATGAGTAGACGTTTATTGAAGAAGTTTTTAGAGCCACGTTCAAGGAAATAATATATCTCTAGGCCTTTTATACCATTAAAAGACGTCGTAGGGATTTTCCACACCATCAAAATAGCCATATGGTTGTATGTATTAGAAAAAATATAGATGTAATGCCCTAGAAACAACAAAGGATTTAAAATATGTAAATGACAAAAGAAAAATAAACATATAATAAAATGCATAAATAAAAAAAATACACGTATCTTGACAATTAAATAAAAATAAAAATCTCGTTTTTGCCTCAAAGCTACTTTGTGGGCGTTCGTTATTAGTTTGCACGTTGTGTGGTAAATTGGCAAGAAAGCCAATTACAATAAATTGACTAATATCCATTGTTATTAACGGGTAGCCACTATGAGTTTTCTAGACGGAAAATATCAACAGTCGGCTTAGCTCTAATAAGGAGCGAGTAATGTTTTCGAAGACGTAGGAAATTCTTCAATAGCGTAGAAATTTTTTTTATATTGCACTAATTCAAAGAAAAACATGTAATTTAATTTGTATTGACATACAAAAAGAATAAGCCCGGCTAAAAGCAAGTTGATTCTGAGACTCAGTCAGGGTCATGGGAGTTCCCCACGTTCAATTTCAGTTACTGTCATGACACGAAATCAATCCGCACACCGTTTCCGACTGCGAACACTTGTAGGACCCGGAGTTTTGTTGCGGATGATTTTTTTTGGCCACTTGGGATAACAAACCCAAAACCAGTTTTTTTTCGTATGTTTGCGTTCAGAGCTCTTATTTATAATAAATGTAATTCCAGCTTTGTTATGGCTTGGTTAATTCATTTAACGCACGTAGGACTCAAGTTATATTGATATAGAAATAAATTTTCACATTTAGATTTTTTTTTAATTTTTCCTTTATTTATTGTTACGTAAAAAGATTCCTACAGGGTTAATGCAAAGAACTATCTAGAAGTATTTAACTAAAGCAACAAACGTAGTACACACATATTCGCGTGCAAACACTGTAGCAAAGAACTAAATAAGCATGCGTAACACATAAACAAACAAAAGCAACAACAAAAAGCGTCTGCTTATTAAGAAGATTCGCATATTTACACACGCACATACATACATGCTAATTCAAACGAAAGGCAAAAGGTAAACAACCACCACGCATTGCTTAGTTAATGATGTACACACGTATGCATATACACATGTATGTACATAGTTACCACATGAACTTAATTGGGCACTTAGTAAACAACATTTAAGATGATAATGATCGTCTGGACTATGCTTGAAGCTTCTGGTGGTATTGGTGCACAGTATAAAAAGCGCGATGCAACCAATGGCAAGTCAGTCGTGAATAAGCCAGTTGTGTTGTGAACGAACAAGTCAGTCAGTGCTAATTGGAAATTAGTAGAGTGAACATCGTTGAAAGTAAAAGACATCGTGCCGTGGATAATAACGTTAAGAAGTAAATAAGAAAAGACAAGTTGTAATTGGTTTAGTCACTAATAAAAGGAAGTTCAGTTGCAAATAAGAAAATCGTGTTGTTATTTATTTTTATTTTTGAGCAATCAAAAGAACTCACACGTTTAATAAAATTTAAACGTAACATTATGTTTAGTTTTTTTCACTTGCCGCCATACTAGCTTAGAGTCAATTTTGCTGTCATATGATTGTCACTGAATTCGCCTTTATTGTTGCTGGCTATAGTGTTGTCATAAAATGTAGTAAAATTAACGGCAAAGCATGAACGTAGTAAATTAAATACAGGGTTGTCGTAATATTACTACGTAAAGAGTTAATTTGAAAATAAAATCAAATTATGAATGAAAAGTAGAAACTTTCTATATTTATGACAACCTGGTAAAAGGAAAATTCTAGAAGAGATGCTGGAGGAAGGATAAGCAATGAAATGACCTAGTTGTGTTGGTATCCATTTATAATTGTGGAAAACTGAAGGTAGAAACAATTCTTCTGAGGCTTGTGAAATCAGAAAATTTTGTTGCCATGTAAGAATATGTTTAATTTTTTTTATAAATCGAAAATAAAATAAAGAAAAAGATGGCGAAATTGAGGGAAAAGAATAACATTTATAAAAAAAATTAATAATATGGCGAATCAGGAAAAATTGGTTCTAGAAAACCTGTGGGAAATTGGAAAAATTACGAAAATAAGAAAGTCAGGTTGATAGATGGGAAACAAATCTGTTGCGATGAGAATCAAAAGAGTGTTCTAAGTGTCAGCATTAAACTTGCTAAAAAATAATAAAAATAAAATAAAATAAAAATTAAAATTAAATATAAAGTTAAAGTTTTGGCTGAGAAGAGTGGTTCAATAAATGCTTATACAAGTGAGACCAGACCAGTGAATTTCAATTTTGTGCTAAGAACAATTAAGAAAATAAAATCAGGTAAAAGTTCTCAAAAACATAAGTGAAAAAAACTTTATAGAAAAAAAGGTTAATGTTTGTTTTTTAAATGACACAGTTGGCTACAGAGCTGGTACATAGTGCCTGGATATTCAAAACCATCTAATTATCTGCTAAAACCCAAATTGGATGCGGACACTGGAACACAATTAGAGAATAGAAAAGAGGGGAGGCAAAAATATAACTAAAAAGGCTAAGTCCAAATATCCAGGTAAAAACTTTTAAAAACCTCCTTACAATAGATGAAAAAAAGGGGAACATAATATAAAATTTAATCTTTGAAAACGGTGAAGAAAAAAATAATTCATTTGTCAACCAAAAAATCAACACATAATACGTTATTCCTCATAATAATTATTAATTTAAGTGTTAAACTAGTCTTCAGTATATTTATTTTCTATGTTTATGTAGTTTAGGAGTTTTTTTTTGTTAGTACAGTGAACGGTTGAAAACTTGGATTTTTAGTTATTCAACAATTATCGCCGCCGCAAAGTAGGTAATTTTTTTTTATTTTTGATTGTACGTACTAAATTAGTTTTGTTTGCATTTAGAGCATACCGGAAACGAAAAGAATTTTTGTTTTTTTTTAAGGTTCATATCAATTAGTTTTGTTATTATACATTAGTAACGTTCCTAAAAATAGTGCAGGAAAATATCCAACCTTAGGGAGCTCCTTCAGGTTAGGTTTTGTTAGTAGAAAATAAATTTATATTTTTAGAAAAGATTGATCTGAGCGAACAGAAAAGTAAAAATTTTACCGGTAATACGTTAGAAACTTATAAAAAAATTCAAAAAATTGAAAGAGAAAATAGTTTTAACCTTTTGCTGTACCAAAATAAGTATATAGTGTCAATATTTAATTTAAAAATTATAGTTAAGCAAATATTGTAAAATTTAAATCAAAAACAAGGAAAAGAAATTTAATAATTGTATAGTTGTAAGTATTGGGCGAAAATAACAAAATATGTATATTAAATGGTGAAAAAAAGTTAAGTAAAAAAAAAAAAATTTTGGCTTAATTTGTAGGAGGGTAATGACATAAAGGTAAGACAAGGTTGAAGAAATAGATGGTTTAGTGGGTCACAAAACAAAAACTTTGAACAGAAGGAGCCAATTGTGACATGGTTGGGAGGGCAAATCCTGGGAATAACATCAGTCTCAAAAAAAACAAAAATGGTATTATTTGCAAGGTACATAGTTAAGTATAAATGTAAGTGTTATGTTTTTTTTGTGATTATCTTCCTAAATATTTTATATTGTGCGGAGTACCCAGTGGGAGGGTTGGAACCGCCTGAGGTTTGCTCGCTATTAAGCGCTAGTCGGAAACCTCACTGGCCCATACGACCGTAACAATATATGGCGCCCAATCTGAAGTATACGAATTGAGAGAACAAGATATAATAGAATTTCTCAAATTACGTGATAATAACATGTAGAATCAGCTAAGCATGTAACAATAGACCATTTGTTTAAGTCAAATAGCCCGACGAAATAATAACTATACCAATACTATGTTTAAAATTCTTTTCTGTAGCCCTTACGAGCAAAGATCTTGCAAAGGTAGTACAGTGGGTTTTGAATTTTGGTATTTGGGAGGTGAAAAATTTCTACTAATTCATTTTAGAGAGTTACCAATAGCTTAGAAAAACTTTGTTGTGATGGTTTGTCTAATTGTATTGGTATCGTTTCTCTATGTTTGTTATTTATGTATATAGTTTTTAATAGTTTCAGCTTAAAAGTGCATTTATGCTACATTGAGATGATGGGTTTGACAACCACCTATGATTTTTTTTTGTCATAAGGTTTGCAGTATCAAATCACATTAGGAAATTAATCTCATAGTCTCCTGATAAGTTAACATCTTAATTTGGATCGTATGAGAAAATTCATTTGGATTTGATTAGTTTTGATTAATGCTTTGCAAATAATACCAAAATAATGTGTGATGAAATTTTCATTTTTTTAACCACTTCGACAACCGATACTTATTTTTATGCCAAAGCCTACACAACTAAAACTAAACATTGAATATACATAATTTAAAATAAATTTCATATATATAGTTTAGATTCTACGGCTACTAATAGCGAAGATATATAAAAAAGAAAATAATATTTATATTTCCTGCATGATATGTCGAAAATTTCCCCAAAGCTAATAGACCCAAAAAACAGAAAAAGAGAGAGACAAATAGAATTCGATTTGAATAGGTCCACCCCATACGCTTTTGGAAAGACTTACAAATCAAATACACCGAATAGAAGACCAGCAGAAAATAGAAATACTGTCATGGAACAGGGTGCAGGTAGCATAGGGCCACAGATTTTTGACAAATCTGAAACAATTCGAGTAGATAAGCCATCAACTAGTGCTGCAGCGCGTGCAGAATTAAAGGCTCAGTCAAATCAGAGGGGGTGAGAATGGTAAGAAAAAGAGTGACCAATCGGATGAAATAGGTGATATCAAAAGACAAATGGCTGATATGACTGTTATGTTGGGGAAAATGAGCCTGGTGCTACAGCAAACCCAACAGGATAAAAAAAAGGCTGCAAGAAGATATTATACCGCACATGAATAAGAGCATCAGTAATTCAGCAAATAACTTTCAGGTGTCACGAGAAAATTCCGACCATTCTCCAAGATCTTCAAGAGCAAGTATTGAGGTCAGTAGATCACGGGATTATCATCAATTACGTATTGACAAATGGGGTCTATAATTTGACGGCAATCCGAGTAAGTTGGCCGTCGAAGATTTCGTATTTAGGTTAGAAAGACTTCAACAACAGTATAAAGTTTCCTGGGATGAAGTGCTAGACAACTTTCACTTAATACCTACCCAGCTAAAAAAATTATATATGGTCCATATATTTTTAATATATGAATGTATATAACTATATATGAATATGTATGAATTCATGTATGGAAATATATGGGATTAAACATGGCAAAACTATTATATATGAACTAATATATGGACTAATATATGAAATGTATTATAACATGTGAGCTCATATATATAATTTAATTATGAAGCTCTTCATATCTGGATCCATATATAAATATAAGATTTTATATATGGAGCCATATAAGAATTTATGCATACATCATATCTCACATAACATCGTTTTTGCAATCAAAAAAGCTTGGAATTTTATCACTGCTGAATTGGAAATCCATTAGAAAATACATACGGTATGCAACGTTTATATGCGTACCCTCAACGTTTAAAAAGAAAAACTTTTCGTTACAAAAAAAACCATTCTTGTATGATTTTATACATTGTGGCCCCATTTAATATATCAAATAATCAAAAGGATAATCCAGTCATTAATTTTATAGAAAATAACAAAATTTTCGAGATAAGAAACAAAGTTCATATTACTGTATTGAAAACTATTGTTAGACGGAATATTTTTCTTTTATAATTAATTGCATTAGTTTTTAATCTGATTTCTTAAGCTAAATGTTATGTACGAATATGATTTATGTGTTTTTTTAAATAATTGATTCACCTATTGATGAATGAAATGACTTTTCGTTCGTTTTGAATTATTTGTTTCATTAAATACAACCTCTCTCTCTCTCTCAAGTCTTAAAAAAATTAATTTTAGTAATTTAATTTATTGCACAGCAGTGCGCTTTTGTGAATCAATAGTGTATGAATACGAACTTTTCATACTGTGGAGGGAATTTACACATACATGTGTGAAAATATATCAATATATATAATCATATATGCCCATATACCCTCATTTTTCGGATCCGAACCATATATGGGATATCATATATGCTCCATACATATTTTTTAGCTGGGTAGTCAAGGGAGTTACGGAAAAATGGTACTGGCTGTATATACAGACGAACTTCGTCACAGAATGGGCTACTCTTAAAGATGCGTTACTGAAGCAGTACCAATCAACCAGATCGCGATTTGAGCTAATGAGTGATTTCGTTGAAAGAAAACAGCAGCCCAGGGAAGATATTGATGCATTTTTTTCTCGATGACGCAAATGCGATCAAGGCTCGATATATCCGTCCCTGAAAGAGAAATGGTAAAAATGACAAAAAGGAATTTAAGGGACGATATTAGAAGCCGAGTTTACCCAATAGCTGTTAGTTCTGTCGAAGAGTTGCGGCAGGAATGTGTTGAGGCTGAAAAAATATTCTGCCGTAAGGATGCCAAAACCACTCACCCTAATATCTCTATGAATAGATATACAAGGCAGGTCAACGAAATTTGTGAAAAACCTACAGATGCAGTTCTTTCTGAAGATGAAGGTGAAATAGCAGAAATTCATGGTAATAGACAGGAGAGGCAAAGCAATCGTGCAGCATTAACTTGCTGGAATTGTCGGCAAAATGGGCATACTTTTCAATTTTGTCCATCGACTGAGCGCTCGTTATTTTGCTATAGGTGCGGTAAGCCTGACGTCAAAGCAACGAACTGCACTGATTGTGCCACAAAAAACTTTCAGGGGAGCGAAGGAGCAGCAGGGAACCGTCGTTCCAGCGAAAATCCACTTGCAATCCTGCGTTAGAAATGAAGAATAACAATAGTTTAGTAAAAATAGTTAAGAATTTTAATAATTTTATTCCTCAATTGCGTCATAAATATTCACTGGAACAAAGAAAGTTGAATTATCACAAAGTTAGAGACAGAATCTTTAGTGAAAATGTAGAGATAAGTAGGCCGATATCGAATAGAATTTTAAAATTAAGAAATAAATTTGCCGAAAAGAAAAAGATTAGAAAACTAGTAGTAGAAGCAATAAAAACAGTTGATAGAAAAACTGATCCACGTGCGTTCGCAAAAATTTGCATAAACAATACTTACCTAACAGGTTTGTTGGATACGGGAGCATCGATTAGCCTACTGGGAAGAGGATGTAGAGAATTAATAGATAAGTGGCAATTAAGTTTTAAGCCCATATTTTCTAGTGTTACAACAGCAGCAGGAAAAAAACATAGGCTATTAGGAAAATTAGACCTGGGGGTTACTTTTAAGGACAAAGTCGAGTTAATTGAATTTTATTTGTGCCCTGATTTAGAGCAAGAAGCCTATTTAGGAGTAGACTTTTGGAAAGTATTTCACCTAGCGCCCGAAGTTTTTGATGTTGAAGAGTTAAAGATTCATAAAATTCAGGATAGTTTTGAGATAAATGATCACAAGTCCAACCCTCATATTTTGAGCGAGAGACAAAAGCAAGAATTAGATAAAGTTATTGAATTGTTTCCGACTTTCGAAAAGGAAGGATTGGGCTGTACTTCCCTGGAGAAGCACTCCATTAAATTAATAGATGGAGCGGTGCCTTTTAAAGACCGACATTATCCGTTGTCTCCTGCTGTACAGGAAATTGTGTATAATGAGATTGACACAATGCTGTCGTTGAATGTCATAGAAGAGAGTGAAAGTCCTTGGGCGAACAGAACCACCGTGGTTAGAAAGCCAGAAAAAATAGGTTTTGTCTTGATGCCAGAAAGTTGAATAAAATTACGATTAAAGATGCGTATCCACTTCAAAATATTGATGGGATATTAAGTCGAATCGAGGAGACTTATTATATAAGTAGCGTCGATTTAAAATTCGCTTTTTGGCAAATCGAACTTGAGAATGAATGTAGACCCTATACGGCTTTCACTGTGGCAGGTCGGCCGCTCTACCTATTTCGTGTAATGCCATTTGGTATGTGCAACGCGGCCCAACGACTGTGCAGACTTATGGACAAGGTCATTCCCCAAAGATTAAAAGAAAATGTGTTCATATATTTAGATGACCTTCTGGTAATTGCCAACAGTTTTGAAAAACATTTGAAAATTTTGGAAGAAGTTGTGTTATGCCTGAGAAAAGCTAATTTGACCATAGGCCTCCAAAAGTCCAAATTTTGCTTTCAACAGCTAAAATATTTAGGGTTTATCATAGGTGGCGGGAATTTAAAAACAGACCCGGAGAAGGTGAAAGATATCCGAGATATAAGGGTACCAAAGACTCCTCGTGAAGTGCGAAGTTTTCTGGGTACAGCCGGTTGGTACCGCAGGTTTATAAAAGATTTTACTTCCATATCTGCACCACTTACCGATAGGCTCAAAAAAACAAAAAAATTCGAAATGACCACAGAGGCAATCGAAGCGTTCGAAAATTTGAAGAAAGCATTGACGTCAGCACCTGTTTTGAGACATGCTGATTTCACAAAGCGATTTTGGATTCAGTGCGATGCATGCGAATATGGGATTGGGGCTGTTTTATACCAGTTGGATGAGAACAGGGACGAGCACCCTATAGCATTTTACAGTCAGAAGCTTAATGCATGTCAGAGAAATTATAGCGTGACTGAAAAGGAATGTTTGGCGGCTGTTATGGCGGTAAAAAAATTCCGACCATACGTAGAAATGATGCCTTTCACTATAGTCACAGACCACGCGAGCCTTAAGTGGCTGATGTCATTAAAGGACCTGACGGGAAGACTAGCTCCATGGTCACTCCAATTGCAAGCCTTTGATTTTGATATCCAACATAGGAAAGGTTCCGAAAATATAGTGGCCGATACGCTTTCCCGCATGTGTGAAGAAAGTTCGAAGGTAGAGGAAATAGACTTGGAAGAACTTTTTGGATTCGAAACTACTGAATTTCAAAGCTAAGAATATTTAGAGCTGATTGAATGCATAAACAAAAACAAAAATGTTTTGCCAGATTTAAAGGTTGAAGATGGACTCATCTTTAAAAAAACGGACTTTGATAGAGAAGAAACCGAACACCAATGGAAGTTGTGGATTCCGACAAATATTACTCAAGTGTTGATTGAAAAAGAGCACAACAGTCTCACTGCAGCTCATGGTGGAGTGACAAAAACATTGGAACGACTGAAAAGATTTTTTTATTGGCCAAAAATGCCCACACAAGTTAGAGTATATATCAAAAGCTGCCAGACGTGCAAAGAGGTAAAGTCATCTAACCAAAACCTCCGTCCTGAAATTGGAAATCAATTTATAACAGACCGCCCGTTTCAAAAATTGTATTTGGATTTTTTAGGTAAATACCCACGATCGAAAAGTGGAAACTGTTATGTGTTTGTGGTTTTGGACCATTTCACCAAATACACGTTTATAAAAGCTATGAAGGAAGCTACATCTGGTAATGTTATCGAATTTTTAACGCATGAGGTATTCCATAAGTTTGGCGTACCAGAAATTATACACACGGATAATGGTGTTCAGTTTACTTCTAAAAATTTTCAAAATCTTATAAACAATTATAAAATACAACACATAAGGACTCCGGTATATCAACCAAGCAGTAATGCTTCAGAAAGAGTAAACCAGAGTATTCTGTCCGCTTTCAGAGCATATTTGCAAGAAGATCACCTTGACTGGGATATGTATTTATCGGAAATTGACTGTGCATTAAGGAATTCGTTTCACAGCACAATTGGTTTTACTCCATTTTTTGCGCTGTTTAGATACCATATGTATTCGAGTGGAACAGACTATAAACTGAGCCGAAAACTACAGTCAGTAACTGATCATAGAGTGATTTCAGAGCCCAATGAGAAATTAGAATTTATTCGCGAACAAATAAAAGAAAATATGTATAAAGCCTATGAAAAAAGTGCTGCGAGTTATAATAAAAGAGCGCGTTTGGTTAAATTTGTGCCCGGACAGGAGGTCTACCGCAGAAACATGGTGCAAAGTAATTTCGCAAAGAACATAAACGCAAAATTTTGCCGGAAGTTTTTGAAATGTAGAGTGGTCCGACCTGTTGGCAACAATATGTACGAGTTAGAGACGTTAGGGGGAACGAAAATAGGAGTTTACCACGTTAAGGATATTAAGGTGTAAATAGCTAAGGAGAGAACTAACTAGTTTTAACGAGTTCAACTCGGAATGAAGTGCAATATTAGGACATAATATCAGTAATTATTTTACAAATTTATTTTGGTTATATCTAGCATAAAATGTTTGTGTTGTCCCACTTTTTAATCTACTTAGCAAATTTTACATATGTAAATATTTATGATGATTTTTTTTGTACCTGATAGATTTAGATTAAAAAAGTAGAATTATAGCTGGCGTAATTTTCTTAAGTGCAATATTAGATAGTAGGGAAACCATATGTGATCCATCTGTGATATAGATTAAGTATTCGGATATTAATAGCATCACTCACTTAGAGTTCAAAGAATCTATAAAAAAATAAAAACAAAATAAATTTTACACAAAGTACACTCTTGGCACATAGTGAATATCAAATAAACTTCCCATAATGAGTAGACGTTTATTGAAGAAGTTCTTAGAGCCACGTTCAAGGAAATAATATATCTCTAGGCCTTTTATACCATTAAAAGATCTCGTAGGGATTTTCCACACCATCAAAATAGCCATATGGTTGTATGTATTAGAAAAAATATAGAGGTAATGCCCTAGAAACAACAAAGGATTTAAAATATGTAAATGACAAAAGAAAAATAAACATATAATAAAATGCATAAATAAAAAAAATACACGTATCTTGACAATTAAATAAAAATAAAAATCTCGTTTTTGCCTCAAAGCTACTTTGTGGGCGTTCGTTATTAGTTTGCACGTTGTGTGGTAAATTGGCAAGAAAGCCAATTACAATAAATTGACTAATATCCATTGTTATTAACGGGTAGCCACTATGAGTTTTCTAGACGGAAAATATCAACAGTCGGCTTAGCTCTAATAAGGAGCGAGTAATGTTTTCGAAGACGTAGGAAATTCTTCAATAGCGTAGAAATTTTTTTTATATTGCACTAATTCAAAGAAAAACATGTAATTTAATTTGTATTGACATACAAAAAGAATAAGCCCGGCTAAAAGCAAGTTGATTCTGAGACTCAGTCAGGGTCATGGGAGTTCCCCACGTTCAATTTCAGTTACTGTCATGACACGAAATCAATCCGCACACCGTTTCCGACTGCGAACACTTGTAGGACCCGGAGTTTTGTTGCGGATGATTTTTTTTGGCCACTTGGGATAACAAACCCAAAACCAGTTTTTTTTCGTATGTTTGCGTTCAGAGCTCTTATTTATAATAAATGTAATTCCAGCTTTGTTATGGCTTGGTTAATTCATTTAACGCACGTAGGACTCAAGTTATATTGATATAGAAATAAATTTTCACATTTAGATTTTTTTTTAATTTTTCCTTTATTTATTGTTACGTAAAAAGATTCCTACAGGGTTAATGCAAAGAACTATCTAGAAGTATTTAACTAAAGCAACAAACGTAGTACACACATATTCGCGTGCAAACACTGTAGCAAAGAACTAAATAAGCATGCGTAACACATAAACAAACAAAAGCAACAACAAAAAGCGTCTGCTTATTAAGAAGATTCGCATATTTACACACGCACATACATACATGCTAATTCAAACGAAAGGCAAAAGGTAAACAACCACCACGCATTGCTTAGTTAATGATGTACACACGTATGCATATACACATGTATGTACATAGTTACCACATGAACTTAATTGGGCACTTAGTAAACAACATTTAAGATGATAATGATCGTCTGGACTATGCTTGAAGCTTCTGGTGGTATTGGTGCACAGTATAAAAAGCGCGATGCAACCAATGGCAAGTCAGTCGTGAATAAGCCAGTTGTGAAGTTCAGTTGTGTTGTGAACGAACAAGTCAGTCAGTGCTAATTGGAAATTAGTAGAGTGAACATCGTTGAAAGTAAAAGACATCGTGCCGTGGATAATAACGTTAAGAAGTAAATAAGAAAAGACAAGTTGTAATTGGTTTAGTCACTAATAAAAGGAAGTTCAGTTGCAAATAAGAAAATCGTGTTGTTATTTATTTTTATTTTTGAGCAATCAAAAGAACTCACACGTTTAATAAAATTTAAACGTAACATTATGTTTAGTTTTTTTCACTTGCCGCCATACTAGCTTAGAGTCAATTTTGCTGTCATATGATTGTCACCAAGGCATATCAAACAGGTACACGTATCAGGCATATTACTCATCCGCTGATTTTTTGTTTACAAGTTTATAAGGAAGAATTCATTTGACAATATCAATATTTGCCTTGTTTGATGCACACAAATTTTTGACAATTACCATGTAAAGCTATGTGAGAAGCAGAGAGTTGCCAGAGAGTTAGCAGATAGTTGCCAGAGAGTTTTGCCTAATGCATGTACCTGTATTAAATGTGCCTTGATTGTCACTGAATTCGCCTTTATTGTTGCTGGCTATAGTGTTGTCATAAAATGTAGTAAAATTAACGGCAAAGCGTGAACGTAGTAAATTAAATACAGGGTTGTCGTAATATTACTACGTAAAGAGTTAATTTGAAAATAAAATCAAATTATGAATGAAAAGTAGAAACTTTCTATATTTATGACAACCTGGTAAAAGGAAAATTCTAGGAGAGATGCTGGAGGAAGGATAAGCAATGAAATGACCTAGTTGTGTTGGTATCCATTTATAATTGTGGAAAACTGAAGGTAGAAACAATTCTTCTGAGGCTTGTGAAATCAGAAAATTTTGTTGCCATGTAAGAATATGTTTAATTTTTTTTATAAATCGAAAATAAAATAAAGAAAAAGATGGCGAAATTGAGGAAAAAGAATAACATTTATAAAAAAAATTAATAATATGGCGAATCAGGAAAAATTGGTTCTAGAAAACCTGTGGGAAATTGGAAAAATTACGAAAATAAGAAAGTCAGGTTGATAGATGGGAAACAAATCTGTTGCGATGAGAATCAAAAGAGTGTTCTAAGTGTCAGCATTAAACTTGCTAAAAAATAATAAAAATAAAATAAAATAAAAATTAAAATTAAATATAAAGTTAAAGTTTTGGCTGAGAAGAGTGGTTCAATAAATGCTTATACAAGTGAGACCAGACCAGTGAATTTCAATTTTGTGCTAAGAACAATTAAGAAAATAAAATCAGGTAAAAGTTATCAAAAACATAAGTGAAAAAAACTTTATAGAAAAAAAGGTTAATGTTTGTTTTTTAAATGACACAGTTGGCTACAGAGCTGGTACATAGTGCCTGGATATTCAAAACCATCTAATTATCTGCTAAAACCCAAATTGGATGCGGACACTGGAACACAATTAGAGAATAGAAAAGAGGGGAGGCAAAAATATAACTAAAAAGGCTAAGTCCAAATATCCAGGTAAAAACTTTTAAAAACCTCCTTACAATAGATGAAAAAAAGGGGAACATAATATAAAATTTAATCTTTGAAAACGGTGAAGAAAAAAATAATTCATTTGTCAACCAAAAAATCAACACATAATACGTTATTCCTCATAATAATTATTAATTTAAGTGTTAAACTAGTCTTCAGTATATTTATTTTCTATGTTTATGTAGTTTAGGAGTTTTTTTTTGTTAGTACAGTGAACGGTTGAAAACTTGGATTTTTAGTTATTCAACAATTATCGCCGCCGCAAAGTAGGTAATTTTTTTTTATTTTTGATTGTACGTACTAAATTAGTTTTGTTTGCATTTAGAGCATACCGGAAACGAAAAGAATTTTTGTTTTTTTTTAAGGTTCATATCAATTAGTTTTGTTATTATACATTAGTAACGTTCCTAAAAATAGTGCAGGAAAATATCCAACCTTAGGGAGCTCCTTCAGGTTAGGTTTTGTTAGTAGAAAATAAATTTATATTTTTAGAAAAGATTGATCTGAGCGAACAGAAAAGTAAAAATTTTACCGGTAATACGTTAGAAAAAATTCAAAAAATTGAAAGAGAAAATAGTTTTAACCTTTTGCTGTACCAAAATAAGTATATAGTGTCAATATTTAATTTAAAAATTATAGTTAAGAAAATATTGTAAAATTTAAAACAAAAACAAGGAAAAGAAATTTAATAATTGTATAGTTGAAGTATTGGGCGAAAATAACAAAATATGTATATTAAATGGTGAAAAAAAGTTAAGTAAAAAAAAAAAATTTTGGCTTAATTTGTAGGAGGGTAATGGCATAAAGGTAAGACAAGGTTGAAGAAATAGATGGTTTAGTGGGTCACAAAACAAAAACTTTGAACAGAAGGAGCCAATTGTGACATGGTTGGGCGGGCAAATCCTGGGAATAACATCAGTCTCAGAAAAAAAATGGTATTATTTGCAAGGTACATAGTTAAGTATAAATGTAAGTGTTATGTTTTTTTTGTGATTATCTTCCTAAATATTTGTGCGGAGTACCCAGTGGGAGGGTTGGAACCGCCTGAGGTTTGCTCGCTATTAAGCGCTAGTCGGAAACCTCACTGGCCCATACGACCGTAACATATATCACTGCTCTTCCTTGAATCCATTTATATAGCAGTTTTTAAAAAATTACAGACACTAACACAAATCACTAAATCAAAATACCAAATTTTGATTGGAAATAAGGAATTAACGAACGAATTATTGCAATTGCAAGCTAAAAAAATTTAACTCAGCTTTCGAAACTATTTTCAACTTCCCCTTTTTAAAAACTTTTTAATTCAAATTTCAAAACGGCAGAAAACCATACGCTGTAAAACAGCTCCGTACATAGTTGCAATTTAGAGTACCATCTTTATTCATTTAGTTCCGGTCCAGCCTTGCAAGTTTGGTTAGTTTAGGGGATTTGTCCCCAAATTGAGGATTTGGTGATTTGTTGGGGATAATAACCAAATTTTTGAAGATTTTTTTATAACTGATGGTAACAAGAATAATTTTTGAGCAGAAATGTGCGTCTGGCAAATCTAAAAATATGTGTTACTATTCATAAGCAAGCCACGGACCTTGTACCTTGTTGGTACAATATGAGGTTGGGTATGAGATTGTAAAGTGCGTGGGGTCGTTGTATGAAGTTGTGTCTCGGTTGTATGAAAGATTAAAAAGATTTGATTTTTTGGCAAGTTGTATAGACAGGTTGTATAATTTAGGAGTATGTTGTACAACTTCATTTCATTTTGTTTTTATTTTCGTAGTGTCATATAAAAAAAACGTCACGCACGAATTCAAATGTGCGTTTAAAATGTTATGCAAATGTAGTTTTTGTAGTATTTTGGCTCAATTTCTTTTAGTGTTTTTAAAAGTTTGTTACAATATGTTTCTTTTTATAGAAATCAATTTTTTTACCAAATTTTTTATGCACTTTTTTACATTCTTCTTCTTCGTTTTGCACGAAAAAAAACATCGACTACAATATGCGCAGTAGTACCCGATGTCATGTTTACTATAATTTTTTTTGTGAAATGAAGTTGTGCGCTAAGGTTGCACACGTTGTTTTATAGTTTGTGTCCAAAACACACAACTTGATAAACCAACGTGTTGTACCAACGGTCGCCAGGTCTGTGGCTTGCAATAGTGAATGGTTTCTAATAAAAAAGAAGTATAAAGGCAGATTAACCAATAATGAACAATACCAAAATCAGCTGAAGTAGCGCTGCCACCTAGTTAGATACACCTTAAATATAAATGAATTTTATTGAATAAATATGTTATTTTTCTCATTGGAATAAAATCAAAAAATTTAAATCAAAAAAGCTTAATTTAAGGATTTTCGGGGATGTCAAATCAAAAATTGGGGATAAGTTCTAAAAAAACTGGCAACACTCTCCCACATATTCGAGAATTGCTGCATCAAAAATTGAAAGTCTGGACAAAGACTTACTTTTCTTTTTATGTATGTATGTACATATAAGAAAAAACTTTTTAAGATTAAGATCGGTGATAATTAGAAAAACAATGGGCCTTATTTTGTAAAACACAACGTTTAGCGTTGACAAATTTTATATGTATTTTGTTTTTGTAATTAAAAATTATTCCACCGTTTGGCGTTGCGTTTTACAAAATTAGGCCCCATAAGTTTTGCAATGAAGTACAATTCATTTCATAATTCAAATTGTATTTTATACCTAGTACAAATTTAACAAATATATGTATACAACATACGTATATAAAAAGATTCTACAGTCTATTAAACATGAAAATATGTATTGTATTTATATATTCTTAGGAATAATATATCAAAAAATATTCATACTGCAAAAAGATAAGAGATTTTTGAATTAAATTAATCTTTATATATGTAATTTCAAAGTAAAATTTGCTAAAAAAGAACTCTTATAGCTAATAAATCACTGAATGTTTAAACATAGTTTAAGTTAATTTTCACAAAAAATTAAAATTGATTTAAATACACTTTAATTTTTTCAGTGGCTAATTAAAGTTAATATCAAATTACGTTGAAAGTACGGTAGCACTACAATGTTTCCAAATATTATGGAAAGCTTTCCATAGAACAGCTGTTCAATATAAATATGAAAGTTGATTTATAAATTTGCAGAAAAGTCAAATAGCAAAAAACACATTTTATGATATAAAAAGAGCATCAGAATGCATTTTTCTTTTTATATATTTTATTATATGAAAATATGTGTTACATTTGTTGTATATTTTCGAAAATTAAACGAAATTTATTTTAATACGACCACATAATGTTCATGTACATGCATTCAAAAAACACACACACAAATTTCATTTCGGTTAGAAAATACCGGTATCCAGAATACCGTTTACGTCTATACCGGTATGTACCGGCATACCGATTCCCACCAAAAATAAAATTTCAAAAATTTATTTCAATTAACTTTCTTTTATAAACACGTTTTTGTTCTCCTTTACACATTCTTATGAAGCGTATTTCTAGATATATAAATATTTTAAATTGGTGAAAAGAGCAAAACCACTGTAAGCGAGAGTTATTGTATATGAAATCGCGAAAATTAATATATTGGCTGTTATCGATACACAAGCTAATGCGAATATTTAAAGTTTTGAAGAGTGCTTTTTTAATATATTGCACATTAAACTGGTTCTTTAATTGATATACTACATATGCGCTCTGTATAAAATATGAGGTTTGCTGCCATAAATGCCTAGCGGGGCCTAAAGTAGCCGATACACAGTGAGGATTTTGTAAAAAACTTGTAAATAAATTTCTAAATTAGCTGTTCTTTTGCTATGAAATCTTACACAGCATTGAGGAAGGTGTCACAGAGCTTAAGTCTGGAATTTAGACAATATATCTTTAAAGGGGGCGGAGCCACAAGGCACCAAAGTAGGCAACCTTGGGTTAATGAAACATTAAAATCCATGCCAAGCTCCTGTTTTTGACCAGATAAAAAGGATTTTTTGCAAGTGTTTTTTTTTATCGAAGAGCTAAAAAAGTCTACTACATTTTCGCTTTCAGTTTAGGAAATATTAGAGAAAAAATATTATAATTTTGACTCTTTTACCAACCTTTGTCCACTGTTTTCCTAATGGAGAAATTAAATGTTGTTAGTTTAAAAAAATTAAACTCATAACTCATTATGAAAAAGGGACAAAATTTGTAATATTAAAAAAAATTTGGTATCAAAATCACAATTTAAACTAAAATTTTGAACAAAAGTCGATTTTCGCCGTTTTTGGGTTACTATTTAGCTATTATAAAAGAATTTCGCCAATCAGTATTTTCGTCTGAAAAGTCTCTCTTAGGTAGAAAAATATGCAATCAATATGCAGTTTGCTTTGAGTTCCCGGCAATTTCCAAGAAAATTAAATTAAAAATGGGACTTTTCAGTATTTTTGCAGTATTCTTCTCATTTTTCGCTGGACGCTGATTAGATTTTTGGATATACATATTTAAAAACAAATCTTGTTTTAAAGTGGCCTAATACATTTTTTGTTTACAGCTTTGCATTTTGATATTTATAACAAAAAATAGGTCTAATTCAAATATAGGGTTAATGGGTTGATAGAGATAATGGAGAAAAATTTTCGAAACTTTTATATCTGAAGTTAGATTGCCATTGTTACAACTTAAAGTTAATTAAAAGTAGGATTTTATCGGACTTATAAAAAGTTGTCCATTAGTTCAACTTTAACTTAACCTAAAGTGAGCGCTAAGTTAAAGGCAATGTATCCTTCCTGTTAAGTTAAATTAAATTTATAATAATGAATAGCCTAAAGTAGCGTTTTATACGTCCGACAAAATCCTACTTTTAAATATATTTAAGTTGTAATAATGGCCCTAAATGTTAATTGTACGAGAAATTTGTTTTGTTTGGTTTTAAGTTGGCTACAAGAATATTGTTTATTGCTTGATATCAAATATTCGTTTCGTCTGAATTTTGCGAGTACGAACACGAATATCAAAAAAAAGACGAATATTCGGGAATTCGAATACGAATATTCGCACATCACTAAGTGCATACAATTCTACATGTACTTCGTGTATAATGTACATACACTGTATGTATTTATTTTTATTATTTTGTTTAATTAACCAAAATGTATACTTTATATATATATGCACAGTTTCAACTGCAGTTTCCTTATTTTACTTTTTTAATAAATTATTTTTTAATAAAAGTATAAAAACGTATATAGAAACATATAAGTTTAAATGTTTTTATATTTTAATGTAAAAATACTCCCTTTTCGAAGTAATTTAATAAAAAAAGAGATGTTTTGCTATATCCACTGTCTGAACTAATAATTTAGCAGTCATATCGGTATACCGGTATTATAAACTCAATAACGGTATGTACCGGTAATACCGATACCGAAATAAATAAAATACCAATACCGGTACCGATACCGAAAATTAAAAAATAGTTGTACCGGTATCAATACCGATACCGTTATTTGTTTCGGTTGCCAACCTTGGTTTACAGTAATTTTTGTGTTAACAACAGAATTTGGTAATTGCCAGCACAAAAATTGAGAGAGTAAAGTGACAGTGCTTTCCTGAGTATTTAGCAAATTTTTACTGCATATATACATATACATATGATTCAAAATGTAAACTAATGAAAAGCAAGCAAACGAAAAGTGTAAAACTTTGGGAAAAAGGTTAAATAAAAATTGTCATTAAAAAATAATTAATTTATATAGCATAACAATAATAAATGTTAATACACATATTTTGCTCTTTATTTTATTAATCATTTTGTTTTGCAAATTATTCTAATTTCTGAGAGTTGTAAAACTGTTAAGTATCTGGTTATTTAGTATTGCTATTGCTTTTAAGGTAATCATTAACATTAACAAATAGTCATGTAATTTTTATTAATTTATATAACAACAAAACAAGCTAATTAAAAAGAAATTAATTAAAAATGTTTTATGAAATAAATTAAAATAAATTTACTCTTAGTTTGTTCGTGTTATAAAAATATTGTACTGAGTACCAATAATTAAGAGTTGAATCGTCAAAAGTTTATATATTTATCAACACTATCAGCCTAATTATGAATATTCCTGGGGAAATTTTTCCCTTCCCAATGTCTTGTTCACGGGGAAATCTCCCTTATTCTGATATTTTATTTTGTGCTATCGTGCGGGAATTAAATAAAAAATTTATAAATATTTTAAGTTACTTCAATAATGTACAGTATAGCTTTTCATATGGTTGTAGAGTAGATATAGATAGATATGGAGTAGAAGTCAGCTGTTTCTTTAATCTAACAATTTTTTTACCATTCTTCCGTTTGCGTTCAGTAACAGTAAATTTTAAAACTTTTGTAGTAACTGCTCTTTCACTGCAAAAGTAAAAAAATACACCTAATAAATAAACTTGTTTGTTATCAAATAAGTTTCTCTAATGTGAACATATGTAGTGTGTTATCGAACATTTTTAAAGAATTTTTTTTATTTGGTTCTGCAAAAATTCTCTTAATTTTATTTTTAAACTTTATTAATATTATATAATATCAAGTAAATTTCAAGTTATAGAGCAATAACATTAATTTTAATAAACGTAAAATACAATAAATAATATACAAAATACTCGCGTATAAAAAAGTAGAACTACTTTATCCGTCCTAAGCGACTGTACGTTATGTAACTTGCCACATACAATTACTTTGATTCTACTTTTTTGACTCATGCACAGCGTTGCCACAACCAAAATATTTTTGTAACCAAAATATGATAAAAAAGTTACCAAAGGCGAAAAAAGTAACCAAAATTTTTTTGTATTTAAGGCTCAATCAGACGTGACATGACCATAGCCATAGAAAACACGTCTAATTTACTATACTGACTTATTTGTACATCAGTTGAAAAATACATATATCTGCGATAGTATGGAATAATCACTTAAGTCCTCTTAAACAATTGATTTTTGGATGTTTTACGGACTTTAAACTGGTGCGTAATATAACGTAATAAAGCCTAATTTTCTCAAGCAATTATTTCATATTGCCACCGATATAATCATTATAAAATTATATAATATAAACTAAATTATTACATATAGATTTGAGACTTCCTAATTTTACCGTAAGCGACATGTAATCGACAATATACTTTTTTATTTGAATTACAATTTTATTGGCCTCCCCATAGTTTAGAATGATCAAAACGCCAAAATTTTGATAACTTTTAAGATAAGAGCCGTAAAATTTTATCTTAAGCGACAATTTACGTATGTAAAACAAATTTGAATATAAAAAAAAACCTTCTCCTGAAAACTCTAATTTTTGTCTCTTACGATTAAATCGAAAACAAAAATAAATAATAACAAAAATTAAAAAAAATCCCTGAATATATCTAGAGAAGATGCGATATTTTCTAAGCCACTGGACCGATTTTCTTAAAACATGGCTAAGAACCCTCTCGATCAAGTCACCTTTCAAACAGAAAAAACTAAATCAAAATCGGTCCAGCCGGTTGGTCTGTACGTGGACACGGACAGACACACAGATGCGCAGACCCACACTACAAACTTATACCAACCCGCTTTTAGTCGGGGTGTTAAAAATAATATCAAATAAAACACATTAATAAAAGAAATAAAGTTCTTTGCAATAGAAAAATTTAATTTTATTACATTCGTTGTCCAAATACATGAATGAATAGATAAGGTATTAAAAAAATACATATGCATTATAGAATTGGTTTTAACATCCAGCTCCCTGCATTAATTTTGATTAAGCTTAGCTACGAAAATGTCCTCTCAGATCTGTAAGGCAATCAATTCATTTGTATGTTTGGAAACTTTGTTTAAAAATACATACATATATCCACATCAATACTTTTTATTTTCAATTGGGAAAATCTGAGCAATTGTATTAAATTTTGAAAACACATCCACATTAGTTTTTTAGTTATCAAATTCATTTAAAAATGTGGTAGTGCATCATGATATGCAAATTTAAATGCCACATAAAAATGGTTATTTTTGTGTTACAAAAAAGTAACCAAAATAGAAAAAAAGTACACAAGTACACATTGGAAAAATAAGTAACCAAATTTGGTTAAAAGTAACCAAACCGGCAACGCTGCTCATGGATAAAACGCAACTACGCATTGAACGGATGGTATGTACCTTCAGCTTCTACTTTTGTATCCGTCGCATGCATCATGAGAAAAGGTGAAGCTGAAGGTCCATACCATCCGTTCAATGCGTACTTGCGTTTTATGAACGCGTCAAAAAAGTAGAATCAAAGTAATTGTATCTGGCAAGTTACAGAACAAAACGCAAAGAGCGTATAGACGTATAGGACGGATAAAGTAGATCTACTTTCTACTTTTGTATTCGTCGCATGAATCATGAGAAAAGGTGAGTTGTTTTTGAGAGCCAAATGTTAGTGTGGTGAATTTAAATTTTCTCTTTTTTTGCATTAAAACAGTTTTTGGTAAAAGAAACTGCTTTCGTAATAAAGTTTACAACTCCATACATACATATGTATGTATATTCAAGACTTAAATAAATTAATATAAATTTTTAACATAGTTCTTTCATGAACAAAATTTGCATTAAGAACTTATCAATTAATTTTACGTACTTATTTACTGACTGTCAACTCAATTGTATTTATTATTTTTTAGGAAAGTGCAATGGAAAATAATCTTATTTCAACTGTGATTAATATTATGTATTATATTTATTACAAAATACTATGTGCATTAAATCAATTAATTCCACAAATTATTTTAAAGTCATACTTTCACTTCCATTTTTCCTCAAAATTTTGTTTATTTGATAAAAAATATTTGCACTACAGATGATCACAACAAAAATTCCTGCGCATAAGACGTATTGCATGTAACTTGAATTTAGAATCAGAGAGTACGTACAGAAACGCATATGCAAAGAACGGATGGTATGGACCTCCAGCTTGAGTTCTTTTTGAGAGCCAAGTGTTAGTATGGTGAATTTAAATTTTCTCTTTTTTTGCATTAAAACAGTTTTTAGTAAAAGAAATTGCTTTCGTAATAAAGTTTACAACTACATATTCATATATATTAAATACATTAATATAAATTTGTAACATAGTTCTTTCATGAATAAAATTTGTGTTTATTATTTTTAAAGAAAGTGCAATTAAAAAGAACTTACATATATCTGTGGAAAATAATCTTATTTCAGCTGTGAAAAACATTTGGTGTATTCACATGGGTGTCTTAAAGTCATAAAGTCCTAAACTTTTAAACTAGTTTAAAATATGACTGCTGTGAGCAACCTCTCATGTTTTAGTATGTTAGTTGAAACCACAGAATACACAGAACTGAAGAAAGTGGCAGGTAAAAACAGCTCCAATCAAGTTTTTTTAAAACTCGTGGAAAAGAGAAAAGTATAGTGTATTTCTACTGTATTGTATTATTACTTACCAATTAACACAGCTAATAAAAATTGATTGCACGTAGCAAAACAAAAACGACGACAAAATTTGAGGGAAAACGAGACAAACAGAAAAATACCATTATCTTCCGTCTCGTGACACTTCTGTATGTTTTGTGGTTGAAACATAAACAAGACGATACAAAACAAATGAAAAAAATTTACAAAAATAAAATATTTGGTACGAATATGCAAAATTATTAGAATAAATATTCAACGGCTTCTATCTGTATCCGAAAATAATTTGCATATTTTTGAAATTTTCGCAATATGTAAAACAAAAGGTTTTCAAGCATTTATCCTGTTAAAATTTTAAGGCTTTGGAATTTATTTGCAAAATTTTGGTAAGTTTTCCGAATCAGGTAATTTTTGATAAAACTTAATGCTTTTGTGCATAATTTTAACAAATTAGGGGTGACTCAAGCCATTTCATTGTCTGATAGACTTATTTTTTTTTGCAGTTTTTGCCCTTTAAATACTTTGCTGCCTTTTTGATATTAGCAAGTTTTTGCAAATTTTAATTGTCGCGAATTTTTCCGCTTTTTTGGAATTTCTTATATCTTTAGGTTTTTGTATGTTTGGGCTCATTTGCAATTTTGACATTTCTCGCCAATTTTCGCTATTTTCGCGATTAAAGTGATATTAAGTCGAATCTTGCCTTCTTGCCATTTAAACGATTTGTAATCCAAATATCTATTTGATGTTAACAAATTTATGCCAATTTTAATAATTTTGCAAATTTTCTGCGATTTTTTGGAATTTGTAATATCCTTAGGCATTTGTAAGTTATTTAAGGGCTTGTTTGCAAATTTTGCAATTTATCGCTAATTTTTGCAATAAAAGTGATTGTTCCCAACTTTTTGTATTTTTGGCAGTTTTAAAATTTTTTTAATAAGTATCTGAATTTTTTTTGCATTCCTTAAAATTTTAGCGTTGTTTAAAATAAATTTTAATGTTTTTTCATTTAAAAAATTATTCGGGAATTTTCGCAATTTTTTTGCACATGAGGTTATTTTTATTTTTAAAATCCACTGAGTGTGTTCCTTTACAGTTTTTGCGGTTTTGGAACATTTTTAAAGATATTAGCATTTTTGCGATTCACGATTTATATGCTGTAAGCCTTTTCTCGACTTATTACTTTTTTGCGATCTATAGTCAGCTTTGGGAGATTTATTTCCGTTATTTTCATCCATTGCAAATTTTTATATTTTTTGCAATATATAATGATTTTAGTAGAAATTTTTCTAAAGAAAAACGCCGCGTATTTAAACATAAATGGCCATTTTGTCGAAAAAGAGAAGAAAAAAGCAAAATAATTAGTTATGACAGTAACAAATATATAGGTTGACGAATTGTATTAATATAGTACACCTTTTATATGAAGGAAAATAAAAATAATCTTAAACTGGTTTAAAAAGTGAGGACTTTATGACGTTATGACACTTAATACACCCTTCTGAATACACCAATTATGTATTACTTTTATTACAAAATACTATGTGCATTAAATCAATTAATTCCACAAATTCTTTTAGTCATAATTTCACTTTCCATTTTTCCCCAAAAGTTGTGTTTATTTGTTAAAAATATTTATACTAGAGAAACTCATACAACGCATATGCAAAGAACAGATTGTATGGAATTTCAGCTTTATACTAAATCACTCAAACATTTCTTATTTTCTTTGTTTACATTCTTAACCCACTCAAATTTGCTTGTCTTATTTGGTACAAACACAAGGCTTATTATTAGGCTTGTTTTTCATAAGAGAACTTTGTATTTTTTAAGTGAAGGTAGCATAACGCAAATTGAAAAAAACAGTGGCATACGAGTACAATATTTCAATGTAGAATTGCATATATATGCACATATTGGTAAATATTTTATAAATTTACTTTGTGCATTATAATGCATTTAAAACATATATTTGAGTGTTTTATTGTTTTGAACTCTTTGCCTCGAGTTGAGCATTGCGTTTTTCCATATTTTGCTTCACCCAAAAATGCTGCATAACGTCAACTAATGTTATACGATTACTTCCCGTTCGACGTAACAACTTCGAAACAAGATCTTTTGCGCCCACTGAAAGATAATTCGGGTAATGGATATCTAAACGACGAATCTTATCATACGTCATCTCAGTATCATTAGCTTCGAAAGGCGGCCCACCGATTAAAAATTCGTAACACAAAATTCCCAAACACCACTGGTCAACAGAATCGTCATAAGTTCGACCATCAACCATTTCCGGAGGCAAATAATCTAAGGTTCCACATAAAGTCTTTCGTCTTAAATACAAAACGTTAATACATTTACATCGAAAAATCAACTGCAGTACCTACTTATTTGATATTGTATGGGCGGACCAACCAAAGTCAGCCAATTTGACATCATCCGAAGCAGTTAACAAAATATTTTCTGGTTTAAGATCACGATGAATAACATTATTTAAATGACAATAATGCAAAGCATCCGCTACTTGATACGTATATTTTCCTGCTCTGGGCTCATCAAAACGTTTGTTAGGGGCTTTCCGTAAAATTTTGAAGAGTTCACCTTGCGAAGCCAATTCTAATGCCAAATATATTCTTTCGTTGTCGTGAAACCAAGTCAGCAAACGTAAAATATGTGGATGTTTGAGACGCGACTGAATTTCTATTTCCCTTAAAACCTGCCGTTGAACATTTCCTTTCTGTAGTTCGTTTTTGAATAAAACTTTCATGGCCACCATATAGTGGCTAAAACGCTCGCGTGCCAAATAAACTCTGCCGAATTTTCCTCTACCCAAAGGAGCTCCCATTTCGAAATCACGGGGAGACCATTCATATCTGTATGCACATATTACAATATATGTATATATATCGTTCCATGCATTTATTGATGTGATTGCACAAGATACTTACGATTGTCCATAGGCCGGATGTTGCATCATTTTCATACAGACTTCTTTGACATAATCTTTATGTTCATCTGGCACATGTTCCATTAAATGGGGCAGATCTGTTCTAGTAGGAGGTTTCTTTTTAAATCTATCCATTTCATTTATTTTCTCCCAATTGTAAAATAAGCCCAAATACCGCCAAAGTTATTTAAACCCGTTTCCAAAGCGAATTTATTTCGTGTAATTTCGCATTGCCAATTTTTTATTTTGATCATGACCAATTCTAGGTGCTTTAACACAGCAGGGATGGTAAAGTTAGTACAATTGTGCCTTTTTTTTTTGGTTCAATTTCAACTCGGAACGTACAATAGTCAACATAGACTAATTTGGTAAATATAAGTTATCTCCCCAGTTTCACTCGCATTACTTTTCCAACGATTTCATATGACAATTTTCACTTTTGAACGATGAAACTCATATTCTTCTAAATTGAAAACAATCGAGAAAATCAAAAAATGTGAACTCGTCCTTTTCCAAATAACTTTTCTTATGAATTCAGATGTGAAGCACATGCTATTAAGTTGTCGTCAGTTGGTTTCTGGTTTGCGGCACATTGTATTCAAAATACATTAAGTTTGCAGCAAACCAGAAACCAAGCGACGCTGTATATTTTAAATTTCAAATTAAACAGAAAAGGATTCGGTAGCCAGAAAAAAGTTGATTATTTTATTATTATTATTATTAACTGAAAACTAGTAACTATTTTGTTAAGCTTGAGGTCTTTTTTTAAATTAAATTAATTAATTTATTACACAATATTTCGACACGCCTTTGTGTGTCTTCTTCAGGTGAAAATTTTTGATTTGAAAAATAATTTGTCATACATACATTTAAACAAACATGCATACATATAAAAAATTTAAATAAACTCAAAAAACAATTCTTAAAAAATAGAGACATTCAAATAAATAAAATTTGGTTGGATAACATGTAAAACATACAAATACATAAATATATATATATACACATATATACATACACATACACATACATATATATATATACATATATTAACACATACATATATATATATATATATATACATACACACATATATACACATATATACATACATATTTACACACACATATATACATATATATATATATATATATATATATATATATACATCAACACATATATACATACATACACATACATACATATACACACACATACATATATATATATACATACATATGCAGATATACATATATATACATATATATGTATATATATCTTATTAACTATTTAAAGCTATATAATTATATTTCTGTCTAAGAAACTAAATATACATATTTATAAAGGGTCCTATTTTTTACTTATTAAATTTCTATAATTTTGTGCTACATTTTCTGTGTCTGTCTTATAATTTATTCTACGTGTTATTGGTGTATTAATTATTTGTAACATTTCTAGCATATAACGACGCTTATAGTTAAGTTCTGTGTTTAGTACTGATACATTTTCAAAGTCTGGATAGTGATTTAATGCTGCACTGAAAACAATATTTTAGTACAATTTTGTTCAAAAAGTACAATTTTGAAAGTTGTTGGAACAATATTAAAATTATCAATGCCGTCCCTGTAACACAGGCGCCAAGGCGCATCCACATCAATTCGCCTTTACAGGCCAGGGCTGCCAGAAGATTTCGCTGAAAATCTGCACTTATTAATATTAATTTCGAAAATCGTCAAGAAAATCGACATGAGTTTTTCATTAATTTTTATTAATCAGACAAAAATAACAATCATATTTATTTTCACGCATTTTATACAATAACAAGTAAGAGTGCTATATCTTATATACCCTTTACCAAAGTGCGTTTATGTAGTATAGAGATACATACATAAGCAAAGAGATATGTATGTAGATATTAATTTTGTGAAAAAGTTCATAATTTTTGCTCTTGTGCAATTTTTAATAAGTGACCTCTCGGTATTTTTCGTTTAAATATGTTTTTTTTTATATTAGCAATAAGTCGAATATCGATGCCTTACTTTCTAAACAAAAATACAATTTTTCAGGAGAGCAAAAAAGAAACGGTTCATCTCTTTATACTTCAGTGTTTGGATAAAAGTTCATATGCAATTATTAAGGAATTGATTACATGTATATATATATTAGTAGTAAGTTTAATTATGAAGCGCATTTATTGAGACACGAGTTTGGTGCATTAAGAGTAATTTTAATTATTGATACTTGATCAATAAGTTACTCGTTTGTTACACTTATAGCTAAACAAACAAATAATGCCGTTATATCAAAATTATCAAATGAAAACAATATTTAATATCGCAGATGACATGAGATTCGATCTAATGTTCGCTTAAGCTTCGAACTTCGAAAATAGTTTTAGTATTGTACCTCCATACCAAGTAAACTATGTATCCTTTTTAATTTAATAATCTTTGATTTTGCAAAATTGTTAATTTCCTCAATTTTAACATCCCATTGGAGGTATATATAGTGGTATTATGTAAACGTTTATTCCTAAAAAATTTTTTGGAATTTCTTGAGCTCAAAGGAACGGTTACAGGGAAATGAAACAGAACATGTTCTTTATTTAACTTTATAGTTAGGACTGTAATTTAGCGATACATTTTATTTCCATCTCCATTTACTAAAAATAAATTCAGTAAAGTGAGACAAGTCAGAGTCTCACACACGAAGGTTTCCATAGTAATACTATATGAACTTTAGCTTATATAAAATACAATTTTGGCATTTCTTTCGTTTTTGGGTTTTTTTGGTTTTAAGCATTTTTCAATAGGGGTTTCTTTAGTTTTGCCGTTTTAGCGTTTTTGACGTTTTTTTAATTGAGCGATTTTTTTTTAAGTTTTGGTGCTTTTTCTCGTTTTAGCGATTTTTTAGATTTTTGGCATTATTTTTAATTTGGTGCTTTTTAAATTTTGGCGATTTATTTTATTTAGGCGATTTTTTTATTTTTTGGCGATTTTTTTTTCATATAGGCAATTTTTTTTGTTTTGGCGATTTTTTCTGTTTTTGGCGTTTTTATTTCTTTGTGGCAATTTTTTGGCGTTGTTTTAATTTTCGCGACTTTTTTTTTCGTTTTGGCGATTTTTTTGATTTTTCCGATTTTTTTTCATTTAAGCGATTTTTTTAATTTTTGGTGATTTTTTTCATATAGGCAATTTTTTGTTTGTTTTGACGATTTTTTTCGGTTTTTGGCGTTTTTTTTTAATTTTGGCGATTTATTTTCATTTAAGCGATTTTTGCGCGTTTTTTTTTCATTGTGGGAATTTTTTTAGTTTTGACAAGTTTTTCTCGTTTGGCGATTTTTTTCTGTTTTTAGCGTTTTTTCTAATATAGCGATTTTTTTAATTTTTGGCGATTTTTTTTTCATATAGGCAATTTTTTCGGTTTTTGGCTTTTTTTTAATTTTGGCAATTTATTTTCGTTTTGGCGATTTTTTTTTATTTTGGCGATTTTTTTTTATATAGGCGATTTTCTTTTAATTTTTGGCGATTTTTGTTCATATAAGCATTTATTTGCTTTGGCGATTTTTGCGGTTTTTGGCGTTTTTTTGTCATTGTGGAAATTTATTTTTAGTTTTGACACGTTTTTCTCGTTTTGGCGATTTTTTTCGGTTTTTGGGTTTTTTTATTTTATATAATTAATATAATTAATTTATATAATAATAATAATATATAATAATAAAAATAATTAACTAAATGAATAAGAAAATTAACTAAATCAAATTATATAAAAAAATAGAAAGAATACTATAAAACCGAAAAATAAATAAATAACTTGGGCGGCTAAGTGAAAAATTTAAATAAACGTGCATATTCGTACGTGCATACATATGTATGTACCACGCTCATGTGTATGCATAAAACTTGGAATTAGAAATCCAGATTTTTTTTGTACAATAAAAAAGGCTAAAGTGGAAAAAGTGCGTGAGGGTCATACCTAGAATCAAGATAGAAGAAAAGACGCGTCACCTTGAACAATTGTAGTAGCTACTGTTCGCAATATTCGCACACAAAATGTGCAATTTACGGCGAAACCGTATCATATGCCTAAATTAGATCTAACGATAGCAAAACAAAAAAACAAGAAAGGAACTTAGGTTCCATGTGCGTCTGGGTCTCCTCGGCCAAAAGTGATATGAGTGGTGGTGGGAATTGTCACAAGCTAGGCGAAAATCATGTACCAATTATTATTTTCTCATTCGAGCGCGCATGACAAAAACAAAATGCGTAAATATGCAAGTAATAAACCTGTGTAGATAAAATTTACTTACTTTTATTTAAACGTTAAAATATACGCTGAGGGACTTACTAAGAAAAAGAAAAAGACAATGGAAAGAGTAATATGCGTATGTAAAATTAAAAACACAGGGTGATTTTTTTTGAGAGGCAGTCTGAAACCGAAATATTTTCCCAAAACTTGTTAGGACCCTTTCACATTAGGCAACTTTACTTGCGCAAGTCTTGTGTTTGTGGGTATGAGAGGAAAGGTCGGTTGAAGGGGAAAGAATTGCCGAGATTTGAGTACAGACCTGCTTGAACTTGGCAATTCTGCCACAATTCTGTTTCAGCTGTCATTGTTGGCTTGGGATATTGATTTGTTTTTGACATTGTCTTTTATTTCTTCTTCGGTGTGTTGTCTAATTAATTAATTTTGTGTTAAGAAAATTTTATTTGTGAATAAAAAGTTAACAAAACGTCAACAAATTAAGAAAACTCGAGCATAAGAAAATTAAACTTGCTCAACAAATGAACTGAATGTGAACATAGAAGCAAGTTCAAAAGAAAATAAATAAAAATGAAAATTATACTTGCGCAAGTAAAGTTGCCTAATGTGAAAGGGGCCTTCATGTGTTATTTACACACAGAAGAAAGTGTATAAAGGGAATGAAACAAAACTGAAAGTCGTAAAGAAAAAAATGAACGCAAGTATCGGGAAATGATAAATTGCCAATTATATTTAATTATGACTATATTTATAAAAAAAGAAGAGAAATTAACACCAAAATTAGAACTAATATTCACCGTATTGTAACTACCCTGTAAAGAAATTAAAAGCTAAATAAATAATACTTACTTAACCTGCTAATAAAAACTGAATATAATAATAATACTTACCGTAATAACAACAAAAACAAAATCAGAGAATTACATGGAGCTAAAACAAATCAACATAAACAACAAAGGAAAATCAGCATCCTGCAGAGAATGAAAACAACAAATACCAGCCAAGACATAAGAAACAACAATTACCAGCCAAGAAACAACACCAGCATCATCGAGAACCCGTTCCCAGTTACATCGTCCGGCAAGAACCTTAACTTTAGTATTTCTTTTTATTGGCTTGAGGTATTTATTACAAAAGGAAGTTCAGATGTTTATTGTTCAATTGTTCAATTCAGACTAAGAAAATTTTTTTATAACAAATTTCATTTACAAAACATATATTGAAACGATTGCTTATATAAAAAACTACTTGTATTTCAACACCCTCCTTCAATCGTTGACCCCCATTTTACCACGGAGTTCATTGAAACGTCTAATATCCAAAGATTTTGTAAACATATCAGCTTCTTGATCCTTAGAACTTATAGATTCAATTTTTATAAATCCCTTAGCCACATTATCACGAATAAAGTGGTGTTTAATATCTATATGTTTAGCTCGTTTATATTCAGAAGTGTTTGCCATTCCGATACAACCTTTATTGTCTTCATATATTGTTGTTACGTTTTCATTTGTTATTTCTTGCAAATCTTGCATTAAGCCTCGCAGCCATAAAGCCTCAGACACTGCAGAGCTCAAAGCAATATACTCTGCTTCGCTTGATGAAGTTGCCACAGTTTGCTGCTTCTTTGAAGACCAGGATACACAACCTCCATAAACTTTAAACATATAACCACTGACCGATTTACGATCATCTTTATCATTTGCCCAATCAGCATCGGCAAATCCCTCAATTGGAATTTTATTACTTCGTACATAAGTGAGTTTCATATCCTTGGTTCCCTTTAGATAGCGTACAATTCTTTTCAAATGTTGCCAGTGCGCTTCGTGTGGATTTTGTTGAAATCGTCCCATGTAAGCCACACAGAAACAAATATCAGGCCTATCAAGCATTGTATACATCAAACTGCCAAGTAACTCACGATATGGTTCATTGAATTTCTCATTTATATGCTTTTCAGCTGACAGTTGAAGTCGTTTTTCCATTGGTGTTTTTACAGGATTACAATCGCTCATTCCAAATCTATTTAAAGCTTTTTCAATACCCGATTCTTGTGACAACTTTATTTTTCCTTCTTCATATTCAATTTTTATTCCAAGGAAATACTTCAAAGAACCGCAGTCACTCATTTCAGCAATCAGTAAATCATCCACATATAGAACAACTATAAGAGCTACATCTTTTTCGAATTTAGTGTACAAACAATAGTCTCTACTTGATCTTTGAAACCCAAACGACAATAAGAATTCGTTAAATTTGCTGTTCCAACTACGAGGAGCTTGCTTAAGTCCATACAGGGACTTATTCAGCTTAAGAACCATATTTTCTTCCAATTCAACACCCTCAGGTGGTGCAAGATAAATATCTTCATCCAAGCTCCCATGAAGGAAAGCGGTCTTTACATCTAATTGATGAAATTGATAACCCCTATGCAGTCCAACAGCAAGGACTACACGTACTGTACTTAACTTGGCTACTGGCGCATATGTCTCATTATAGTCTACTCCATGCTTTTGCAAAAACCCTTTTGCTACAAGATGTGCTTTATATCTTGAAGGCCTTCCTACTTCGTCCTCTTTTATACGAAAAATCTATTTTGGACCTTAAAAGTTTTGATTTTGGAGGTTGTTTCATTACTGTCCACACATTATTTATTTCCATTGACTTTAATTCATCATATATAGCATTCCTCCATTGTTCAGTATCAGGTCTTCCAAATATACCATTATAGTTTTCAGGTGCAAGCTTAAAAACATCAACAGCAGAATCTGCTTGTAAGCCAGTAATATAGTCAAATAACTTACTTGGAAATCTGCGCTCCCTATCGCTACGCCTAACAGACTCGTCTCTGTTCTCTTCCTGCAATGGGAGCGCTGCGAATGAAATCGGTTCAGCTCCATCACAATCCTTTTCTCCATCTTCTACATCAGCTCCATCACAATCACTATATTCTGCCACAGCGCCACTGAATGAATCTTCAACATCTTCACTAATACGCAGTTGAGATTCAGCATTAGTATCAGCACCCTTTTCATCATCACTACACTCCTCTTGCTGATGACTTACTACAATACATGTATTCTCTTCCTTTGTTTTATCTTTGTAGGGAAAACTTGACTCGTCAAATTTAATATCACGAGCTGTAAAAACTTTTCTTTTTTCTATGTCCCAAAGCCGGTACCCATTTGAAGTGTAACCAATCATTATTGCCTTACGACTTCTACGATCTAGCTTCTTTCTGCACTGACTCGGAATCCATACATACGATTTGCACCCAAAAACACGTAATTTTGACATATCAGGCTTATTTCCATACCAGATTTCAGCGGCTGTTTGAGAGTTTTGCAACGAGCTTGTAGGACATCGATTAATTGTATATGTTGCAGCTATTGCTGCTTCATTCCACAAATATTTTGGAATATGGGATTCAAATATCATAGCTCTTACTTTTTCCAATAAAGTACGGTTAAAACGCTCAGCAACTCCATTCTGTTGAGGACTATACGAATTAGTTGTTTCGATTTGAATGCCTTTTCGCTTATACCATTCATGCTGTTCATTTGAGAGATATTCACGACCTTGATCTGCAGTAACTTGTGATATTTTAGAACTGAACATAGCTGTTGCCATAGCCTCATATTCTTTGAACGCATTAAAGGCTTGTGATTTCTTTTGTAGGAGATAAACAACGGTAAAACGACTAAAATCATCAATAAATGTAATTATATAACGCGACCCATCTACAGCAACTGGATTTATTTGTCCACAAACGTCGGTATGAATTCGCTCCAATATTCTTGTAGCTTTATTTCTAGTGCCATCAAACGGAGATCGAACATGTTTTGCTTCAACGCATATATCACAAAAACGAACTTTCTCTGAGTTCACATTTAGTTCAAGAAGAATATTGGTTTTAACCAGGGAATCTAAGCCTTGTTTTCCGATATGACCAAGACGACGATGCCACAAATTTACATCGTCCTTACAAGACATCAAAGCTTCACATTTTTCGATAACGATTTCAATTTCATAAAGGTTTTCACGAAGATAGGCTACACCAACCAATTTTGTATCTTTTAATATTAATGCCCGGTTATCAACAAACTTCACTTCAGCACCAGCTTTCGTTAACTTTCGAACTGACATAAGATTATCTCTTAAATCCGGTGCATATAGAACATACTTCATTGTAATGCTATTACAAATATCGGTTTTGCATTCTATTGTTACGTAAAAAGATTCCTACAGGGTTAATGCAAAGAACTATCTAGAAGTATTTAACTAAAGCAACAAACGTACACACATATTCGCGTGCAAACACTGTAGCAAAGAACTAAATAAGCATGCGTAACACGTAAACAAGCAAAAGCAACAACAAAAAGCGTCTGCTTATTGAGGTAGTTTACACGAGAACAATTTTTAAGCCGCACAATTTTTGTTGTTTTTCAAATTACACGAGACTAATTAATCTGGCATAAAATGTATACGTATACACAGCTTTGTATGTGTTAGTGTTTTATTTATTCATTTGAAGTTTGGTTTTCGTTATAAACGTATCGGAACACACTTGCAGGAAAAATGGTAATAAATGAGCAATTATTTATTATTGGCAATATTTACTAAAAAATTTAAATGAAAAAATTGGTTTCATTATCTTTTCTGAATTAATACGAAAATGTATTCCTATTTTTAAGGAGTTACATTATCCAGAAGTACTTTTTGTAACTTAAAAAAAAATTAAATAAAATCTCTTTAATTTTATTTTCATACAGCCTTGTTTATAAAACTTATTAAGGCTTTAAAAAGGTTTTTTAAAACAAATTTTCATAAAAAAATTTTCTTAAAAAGTCTATAAAGCCTTAATAATTTTTATAAATAAGAGTGATATAATTTATTTAACACGAAAAAACAATAAATTCACTTATTAGTTTTAAAGTTTGTTGACGTGACCAACCCCCTTCTTCTTTTAAATTCATGTTTCCACGACGATGGCCAACTAAAGACTAAATATGCTCTGTAAAACAAAAAACACCGAACCTGTGGTTTAGCAATTGTATATATATTGGTTTTGTGCTGCTAATGAGGGGTTGAAGCTGGTTGAAAAATTATGCCAACCAAAAAACCACTCTCTGTACCGAATTTGCCTACAAGCTGGCATGTTGTGCCAGCATAATTAATCCCGTGTAAACTACCCCATTGTTCCAGATTTTCAATTTTATTTAAATGATAATTTTTATTAAGATGATTAGAAAATACGATTTTAATTAATTCTAATAAGTATGCTCGACTATGCTCCACGTCAATTCGTTGTTCTTCTTTGTTTTTATATTCTAAGTAGAGACAGCAAAACAGGTGGCCAGATGATTTATATTTATGAAGGGCTACCGATAAAGCGATAAAATCCTCAACATACCGCCCACCTCGTCTTTGAACGAAGACGAACTGGCACTATTATCTTAAATCATTCGTGCCGCCCACCATTGGGACCCCCGTCATCCACAGTATCAGCTTCACCGGTGGAATCGTCATCTCGGCTAGACCCACCGATGGGAAGTGGCGATATCTTACTAATTGGGCGTCGTATTTCAGAAGAGGCAGTTTTAATACTAACCACTCGGACCAGTCCATCAGTACCAGGATGAACAGCAGTAATCCGGCCCAATAACCATCGAGCTGGTGGATCATTGTCATCTCTTATTAGCACAATTTGACCTAACTCCACATTTTTTTGTACCGTGCACCACTTCGTACGCGTTTGCAGTTGTTGCAAATACTCAACCGACCATCTACGCCAAAATGTCTGTTGCATTTGTCGCAAAAGCTACCACCGATTAGTTAACTTGGGTTTTGCATCTAAAACACTGGCCCCAGGTACTGTTAAAATAGCTCTACCTATCAGGAAGTGAGCTGGGGTTATGGGACAAAGATCGGATGGATCATCGGTTGCAACCGTTAATGGGCGTGAGTTTAAACAAGCCTCCACTTGTTTTAATAACTTGTATAATTCTTCGAATGTCAATGTAGAAGTGTTGACAGATCTTTTCAGATGATATTTCATGCATTTCACCCCGGCTTCCCAAATTCCACCAAAATTAGGGGCAGCTGGTGGAATGAAATGCCATTGAATTCCACATTTTGCTGCGTAAACAGAGGCTGCATCAAGTTGTGCATTAAAGGCTTGCAGTTCAGATTTCAATAGTGTGTCTGCGCCAACAAATGTTGTACCTCGATCACTGAATAAGTTGGAGCATATACCTCTACAGGCGGTAAATCTTTTCAAAGCCGCGATAAATGATTCAGTTGTCATATCGCTGACCAGCTCCAAGTGGATAGCACGGGTGGCCAAGCAAATAAACAATGCCACATATCCTTTATAACTTCTATAGCCCCTGCCTTTAGTGGTACGAATATGAAAAGGACCGGCATAGTCCACCCCTACATTCAGAAATGGCATTGCGGTGTTGCACCGTTCAGATGGCAGATTCCCCATTAACTGTGTTGATGGTACGCATGTTTGGCGGAAACAGATAACGCAGTTTTTAATAATTTTTTTTACGGGTGGTCTGCCATCGATAAGCCAATATTTTTGACGAATGTACTGCAAAGTTACTTGGACACCCCCATGTAAAGTCCTCTCATGTGCTTGAGAGATGATTAAATTTGATAGCGCGTTGTTTTTTGGCAATATGAGCGGACATCTCTCATTGAAACTTATGTTAGCATTTATCAAACGACCTCCGAGTCTCAACATACCATTAGAATCTTTTATAGGGCGCAATTTCCAAATTTTGCTCTTTTTTGAAATGGCTTCACCCTTTTGAATCGAGCTCATCTCATTAGCAAAGCTGCTTTCTTGGACATGTTTTATGATTTGACGAAGTATAGCATTACGCTCATGCCATGACAAATTTTTTGATGTTATCTTGTGAGTATGTCGTGAGTTGTGTATAAAACGTTTGCACCATGCCCCCACAGCAAGTAGTTTGTCTAAATTCGAATAACGCCTTAGTAATTGGTCTTCAAAAGTTATATTATTGACGTTTGTTGTTAACAATTGCTTAGATTTTATTTCTGGAATGATGGCCATATTGAGTTCGGGCATTTTTGGCCAGTTACACTCATGCGACTCCAACCATTGAGGCCCGTGCCACCAGAGTCGTTGATTAAGAAACTGTTCTATTGGAAGACCCCTCAAAGCTTGATCGGCAGGATTATCCATACTTGGAACATAACGCCATTCGCTTGCTGTACTATACTGCTGAATTTCTATTACTCGATTGGCAATAAATTCTTTTAATTTACCAGGATCCGTACGTATCCAACAAAGAACTGTGTTGGAGTCTGACCATAGTGTTGTATTAACGATATCAATTTTTAGAGCTTCTTTTACCTTATACAACAGCTTTGTGCCTAAAAAGGCAGCACATAGCTCGAGTCGAGGAATCGTTAACTTTTTCAGAGGTGCCACCTTCGTTTTCGCCGTTAGTAAAGTTGTACGGATTGCCTCCTCCGATGAAATTCGAAGGTACGCAACTGCTGCATATGCAGTGCTCGAGGCATCAGCAAATATATGAATTTCACAACGTTGATGTGAACTTCGAACACCTATCCACCGTGGAATTCTTAATGTACTTAACTGTTGCAATTCAGTACGAAACGCCTTCCACTTTTGTAGTAATCTGTCAGGTAAGGGGTCGTCCCACTGGAGACCTGTAAGCCAAAGTTGTTGTAGAAAGATCTTACCGCGTATTATGACTGGAGCTAATAATCCAAGTGGGTCAAACAGCTTAGAGACATCAGATAACATCTGTCGCTTCGAAAAATGTTGGATAGTGTAATCTAACGACACCTTGTAACAAAACTCGTCGGTTTTAGGCAGCCAACCGATACCCAAAGCTGTCGTTTTTTCTATTGCATCTAAATTATATTTGTCGCCCTCACCACGATCAGATGGTTCGATGTTTTGTAAGACTTTCCAAGAATTAGAATGAAATTTGCGTAACGTAAATCCTACAGAGTGCAATAAAGTTTGTAGTTCAAGACGATTTTTTGTGACTTCCTCTTCAGTATCACCGCCTGAAAGAACGTCATCCACATAAAAATCATTCAACACTGTTGCAGCAGCAACAGGATAATTAACTTCTTTGAATTTGGCTAAACTATGAAGTACCTTTATCGCAAGGTATGGCGCGCAATTTGTACCGTATGTTACGGTTAGCAATCGGTAGATATTAGGATGTTCAGATGAATAAGCTTTCCACAGAATTCTCAGTAAATCTGTATCTTGCTTGTTCAGCCATATCTGGCGGTACATCTTCGCGATGTCCCCAGTGAAAACAATTTTATGTTTTCGCCATTTTAGGACTATAGTCCACAAGTCATTCTGCAGTTTCGGTCCTATATGCAAGCAATCATTTAAGGAAACACCGACATCATTACGTTTAGCAGCATTAAATACCACCCTTAGTTTGGTAGTGGTGCTGTTTTCCTTATATACGCCGTGATGTGGTAAATAGCAAACCTTTTCTGGCTCCCACCTTTCGTTGTTGACAATTTCCATATGACCCAAATCGTGATATTCTGTAAGAATATAATGTCTTAAGTTGCGAATCACGGTTGAGTCGTTTTTGCATGTGCCGAAACAGTACTAAAGCGTCTTGCTTACTGGATTTAAGTAACGAAAGCTCAGCGTCTTCTTTAATTGGCAAACGAACGATGTATCGACCATCAACATCTCTTGTTGTTGTCGTTTCAAACCAATTTTCGCAAAATTGGTCATCTTTTGTTAAAATTTTTTTAAAGTCATTAGAAAAACTCTCGATTTCCCAGAAGTCACGAAGGGCTTTATCGATTTCCAAATTTGTAGTTAAACAGGTAACGGATTGTTCACATTTTAATTCATGGTTTGCGATGGACCCAAATACAACGTAGCCAAAATGAGTACTTTGTGCAACGAGCTGACTATTCGAGCTGCGCTTAATATCATTTAAAAGTATAGCAACATAGTCGCCTGCACTTAGAATCATATCAATAGATCCTGGTATATGTAAATTTGGGTCTGCTAAATTTAAATGCGAAAACTGTTTTAGGTTATTATCTGAGACTACAGTAGTAGGAGTCAGATTGCCAATTTTTGATAAGACAAGTGCTGTGCAGCACAGTTCAAAATCGGATTGTAAGGACCGTAGAGTGACAGATGTGACACTTTTTGCCGTAGCTATACGAGCACCTGCAGCACCATTTATCGGGACATTTACAAAATCTTTTCTCAGTTTTAGTTGCTGCACGACATATTCACTGATAAATGTGGATTCAGCGCCACTATCAATCAATACGCGTAAAATCATTTTCCTGCCATTTGACGAACTTGCTTCAACTACTGCGGTACCAATTAGTACCTGTGGCAAGACAAGGTGGGAAGGACAATTCGAATTGATGACTGTTGAATTATTAGCGGCCATTGATTGTTGCCTGTTATTAACATTTTTATTAACCGTATTTGATTTCAGATTAAAACAATCATGCAAAGTACTGTGGTGCGCCTCTTTGCATGTGTGACACCGATGCTGCGATGCACATGTACTGCTAAAATGCCCTTGTCGTAAGCAATTTCTGCAAAGGTTATGTTTTTTTACTATTTCTAACTTGCCCGGACCAGTTTTATTTTTAAATTGTGAACAAAATAATATGAAATGCTTTTCTTTGCATAAAGGGCATTGATTTGGTGTTGTGTAGTAGTTGTTAACTGGAGTTGTTTTGGTTTTGTTATTATCAGCCATTTTAGTAAGTTTCGGTTCATTGTATGTTTGCACTATTTCCAGTGAATTAGTGCGGTTTTGTAGAAATTGTTTTAATTCCTCAAACGATGGTAAATCATGATTGGCGTTTAGAGATAGCTCCCACGCTTTTCGGGTTACTGGGTCCAATTTGTGGACAACTGTATAAATTAACCAATCATCCCAATGTTGTACTGGTCGCCCTAAGTGCTCCAATGCTCGCAATGATGATGTTAAACCGTCACAAAATGACCGAAGAGTTGCAGCGGTTTCTCGTTGCATTGTAGGTAAATTCAAAATTGCTGCTATGGGCATTAATTATTATTCGTTTATTCTCATATTTACCTTTTAGCAAATCCCATGCCACACTAAAATTACTGTCTGTTGTAGTAATATTGTCCAACGCATGTACCGCTCCTCCAGTCAAGGAGTCTTTTAAGTACTGTAGGCGCTGTGTATTTGTCAACGCAGGATTGTTGGTTACGATGGACTCAAAAAATTCCCCATTAACTGTGTTGATGGTACGCATGTTTGGCGGAAACAGATAACGCAGTTTTTAATAATTTTTTTTACGGGTGGTCTGCCATCGATAAGCCAATATTTTTGACGAATGTACTGCAAAGTTACTTGGACACCCCCATGTAAAGTCCTCTCATGTGCTTGAGAGATGATTAAATTTGATAGCGCGTTGTTTTTTGGCAATATGAGCGGACATCTCTCATTGAAACTTATGTTAGCATTTATCAAACGACCTCCGAGTCTCAACATACCATTAGAATCTTTTATAGGGCGCAATTTCCAAATTTTGCTCTTTTTTGAAATGGCTTCACCCTTTTGAATCGAGCTCATCTCATTAGCAAAGCTGCTTTCTTGGACATGTTTTATGATTTGACGAAGTATAGCATTACGCTCATGCCATGACAAATTTTTTGATGTTATCTTGTGAGTATGTCGTGAGTTGTGTATAAAACGTTTGCACCATGCCCCCACAGCAAGTAGTTTGTCTAAATTCGAATAACGCCTTAGTAATTGGTCTTCAAAAGTTATATTATTGACGTTTGTTGTTAACAATTGCTTAGATTTTATTTCTGGAATGATGGCCATATTGAGTTCGGGCATTTTTGGCCAGTTACACTCATGCGACTCCAACCATTGAGGCCCGTGCCACCAGAGTCGTTGATTAAGAAACTGTTCTATTGGAAGACCCCTCGAAGCTTGATCGGCAGGATTATCCATACTTGGAACATAACGCCATTCGCTTGCTGTACTATACTGCTGAATTTCTATTACTCGATTGGCAATAAATTCTTTTAATTTACCAGGATCCGTACGTATCCAACAAAGAACTGTGTTGGAGTCTGACCATAGTGTTGTATTAACGATATCAATTTTTAGAGCTTCTTTTACCTTATACAACAGCTTTGTGCCTAAAAAGGCAGCACATAGCTCGAGTCGAGGAATCGTTAACTTTTTCAGAGGTGCCACCTTCGTTTTCGCCGTTAGTAAAGTTGTACGGATTGCCTCCTCCGATGAAATTCGAAGGTACGTAACTGCTGCATATGCAGTGCTCGAGGCATCAGCAAATATATGAATTTCACAACGTTGATGTGAACTTCGAACACCTATCCACCGTGGAATTCTTAATGTACTTAACTGTTGCAATTCAGTACGAAACGCCTTCCACTTTTGTAGTAATCTGTCAGGTAAGGGGTCGTCCCACTGGAGACCTGTAAGCCAAAGTTGTTGTAGAAAGATCTTACCGCGTATTATGACTGGAGCTAATAATCCAAGTGGGTCAAACAGCTTAGAGACATCAGATAACATCTGTCGCTTCGAAAAATGTTGGATAGTGTAATCTAACGACACCTTGTAACAAAACTCGTCGGTTTTAGGCAGCCAACCGATACCCAAAGCTGTCGTTTTTTCTATTGCATCTAAATTATATTTGTCGCCCTCACCACGATCAGATGGTTCGATGTTTTGTAAGACTTTCCAAGAATTAGAATGAAATTTGCGTAACGTAAATCCTACAGAGTGCAATAAAGTTTGTAGTTCAAGACGATTTTTTGTGACTTCCTCTTCAGTATCACCGCCTGAAAGAACGTCATCCACATAAAAATCATTCAACACTGTTGCAGCAGCAACAGGATAATTAACTTCTTTGAATTTGGCTAAACTATGAAGTACCTTTATCGCAAGGTATGGCGCGCAATTTGTACCGTATGTTACGGTTAGCAATCGGTAGATATTAGGATGTTCAGATGAATAAGCTTTCCACAGAATTCTCAGTAAATCTGTATCTTGCTTGTTCAGCCATATCTGGCGGTACATCTTCGCGATGTCCCCAGTGAAAACAATTTTATGTTTTCGCCATTTTAGGACTATAGTCCACAAGTCATTCTGCAGTTTCGGTCCTATATGCAAGCAATCATTTAAGGAAACACCGACATCATTACGTTTAGCAGCATTAAATACCACCCTTAGTTTGGTAGTGGTGCTGTTTTCCTTATATACGCCGTGATGTGGTAAATAGCAAACCTTTTCTGGCTCCCACCTTTCGTTGTTGACAATTTCCATATGACCCAAATCGTGATATTCTGTAAGAATATAATGTCTTAAGTTGCGAATCACGGTTGAGTCGTTTTTGCATGTGCCGAAACAGTACTAAAGCGTCTTGCTTACTGGATTTAAGTAACGAAAGCTCAGCGTCTTCTTTAATTGGCAAACGAACGATGTATCGACCATCAACATCTCTTGTTGTTGTCGTTTCAAACCAATTTTCGCAAAATTGGTCATCTTTTGTTAAAATTTTTTTAAAGTCATTAGAAAAACTCTCGATTTCCCAGAAGTCACGAAGGGCTTTATCGATTTCCAAATTTGTAGTTAAACAGGTAACGGATTGTTCACATTTTAATTCATGGTTTGCGATGGACCCAAATACAACGTAGCCAAAATGAGTACTTTGTGCAACGAGCTGACTATTCGAGCTGCGCTTAATATCATTTAAAAGTATAGCAACATAGTCGCCTGCACTTAGAATCATATCAATAGATCCTGGTATATGTAAATTTGGGTCTGCTAAATTTAAATGCGAAAACTGTTTTAGGTTATTATCTGAGACTACAGTAGTAGGAGTCAGATTGCCAATTTTTGATAAGACAAGTGCTGTGCAGCACAGTTCAAAATCGGATTGTAAGGACCGTAGAGTGACAGATGTGACACTTTTTGCCGTAGCTATACGAGCACCTGCAGCACCATTTATCGGGACATTTACAAAATCTTTTCTCAGTTTTAGTTGCTGCACGACATATTCACTGATAAATGTGGATTCAGCGCCACTATCAATCAATACGCGTAAAATCATTTTCCTGCCATTTGACGAACTTGCTTCAACTACTGCGGTACCAATTAGTACCTGTGGCAAGACAAGGTGGGAAGGACAATTCGAATTGATGACTGTTGAATTATTAGCGGCCATTGATTGTTGCCTGTTATTAACATTTTTATTAACCGTATTTGATTTCAGATTAAAACAATCATGCAAAGTACTGTGGTGCGCCTCTTTGCATGTGTGACACCGATGCTGCGATGCACATGTACTGCTAAAATGCCCTTGTCGTAAGCAATTTCTGCAAAGGTTATGTTTTTTTACTATTTCTAACTTGCCCGGACCAGTTTTATTTTTAAATTGTGAACAAAATAATATGAAATGCTTTTCTTTGCATAAAGGGCATTGATTTGGTGTTGTGTAGTAGTTGTTAACTGGAGTTGTTTTGGTTTTGTTATTATCAGCCATTTTAGTAAGTTTCGGTTCATTGTATGTTTGCACTATTTCCAGTGAATTAGTGCGGTTTTGTAGAAATTGTTTTAATTCCTCAAACGATGGTAAATCATGATTGGCGTTTAGAGATAGCTCCCACGCTTTTCGGGTTACTGGGTCCAATTTGTGGACAACTGTATAAATTAACCAATCATCCCAATGTTGTACTGGTCGCCCTAAGTGCTCCAATGCTCGCAATGATGATGTTAAACCGTCACAAAATGACCGAAGAGTTGCAGCGGTTTCTCGTTGCATTGTAGGTAAATTCAAAATTGCTGCTATGGGCATTAATTATTATTCGTTTATTCTCATATTTACCTTTTAGCAAATCCCATGCCACACTAAAATTACTGTCTGTTGTAGTAATATTGTCCAACGCATGTACCGCTCCTCCAGTCAAGGAGTCTTTTAAGTACTGTAGGCGCTGTGTATTTGTCAACGCAGGATTGTTGGTTACGATGGACTCAAAAATATCCTTAAAAGGAAACCAATGCAAGCAATTTCCATCAAATGGGGGTATGGAAATGCGCGGCATGACACTTGTTTGCGTTTGAATAATTGTGGGCGCTGTTGCTTGCATGGTAGTATTTTGGGTGGAACTAGATGCCCTTTCAAGGGTAGTTAAATTATATAGTGCATCGTTCAACTCGCCCATAGTTTCTGCGTATGTTATCTCCATTTCAGCAAAACTCTCGCTGCTCAGTTCGCCTGCTTGTGCCCCGTTCTTATTTTCGGGACTTGATGAAAGTTCTTCAAACAAATTATAGTATTTTTGCCAGTAACTTTCAAGTAACGTTTTTCTGGCTTCCAAAAAGCCTTTGCCTTGTTTGTTTTTGGCAGTTTTCCGTGTATTTGTTGCAAAAAGATGAATGGAACTTTTAACTTTAGTTAAAGCAGAAAGTTTTGTTTCCATTTTGGCTATTTAAGAAGTTGTATGTTTGTAGTATAAATGTCAAACGTCAGATGAACGAATACAGTATTGCCAGTTTAAATACTGTAGCGAGCTACCACCATTTGACTGTGGTGAGTATAGTCATTAACACCTAGGTGGCGTTGCTAAACACTGATTAGTGCTAATATCTACAATGCAACTGATGAGCCTGTATCTTATGTACAAACCGGATTGTATTTGTTGTATTGTGAACTAATTAAATGACGATAGGCCTCAAGACAGCATGCCCAAAGTAAGGTTATGTTTTCTTACAGTAAGATAGCCTTATCACAGAGCACCACCTGTCCAGACTCTATAGTTTTCCCTGATACGCACTACCAGATTCCAATTTTCAGCTTCCAGCGCTGACTTTCAATGATAATATCAGCACACGATTTAGAAGTGTGCCTGTCGATGTTGACGAGAGCCGTGACCACTTAACTATTTCAAGACTACTTTGCCTTTTATTCACAAGTGGGAGCAGAATCAAGTATAAATCGTATTCCCCGCAAGGGATGCCAATGTTCCAGATTTTCAATTTTATTTAAATGATAATTTTTATTAAGATGATTAGAAAATACGATTTTAATTAATTCTAATAAGTATGCTCGACTATGCTCCACGTCAATTCGTTGTTCTTCTTTGTTTTTATATTCTAAGTAGAGACAGCAAAACAGGTGGCCAGATGATTTATATTTATGAAGGGCTACCGATAAAGCGATAAAATCCTCAACACCCATTAAGAAGATTCGCATATTTACACACACACATACATACATGCTAATTCAAACGAAAGGCAAAAGGTAAACAACCACCACGCATTGCTTAGTTAATGATGTACACACGTATGCATATACACATGTATGTACATAGTTACCACATGAACTTAATTGGGCACTTAGTAAACAACATTTAAGATGATAATGATCGTCTGGACTATGCTTGAAACTTCTAGTGGTATTGGTGCACAGTATAAAAAGCGCGAAGCAACCAATAGCAGTCAGTCAGTGCTAATTGGAATTTAGTGTAGTGAACATCGTTGAAAGTAAAAGACATCGTGCCGTGGATAATAACGTTAAGAAGTAAATAAGAAAAGACAAGTTGTAATTGGTTTAGTCAAGAATAAAAGGAAGTTCAGTTGCAAATAAGAAAATCGTGTTGTTATTTATTTTTATTTTTGAGCAATCAAAAGAACTCACACGTTTAATAAAATTTAAACGTAACACTATTTTACCACTTGATTTAGCAACTACTGATAAATCGTCTTTAGCAATATTTATTTCAATGGGAACTAACCAACTTTCGTTAAGGAGATGGTCGCTGGCACCCGAATCTAATATAAATCTTATTTGATTTGAACCTTCAACATGTTTATTGGAATTTCGATAAGCCATAAAACAAAACTTTTTATCAGTAGTACGAGCTTCACGACTTCTACAATCTTTGGCTTGATGACCGAACTTGTTACACTTGTAACACTTACCATTGAACTTATTTTTGAAATTCTTCTTGCTTGAAAATGCGACCTTCTCTACCTCTTCAGTATGAACACGATTATTTAGTTTGATTTCTTCAGCAATTAATCGTTCCTTCACAAGTCCAAATGTTAACTTGTTGTCATCAATATTTTGCAATGCTGTTACCAAAGGGTCAAATTTTTCAGGTAGAGATAGAAAAATTTGAGTAATTAAATCACTATCTTCTACATTAGCTCCAGAAATCTTTAGCTGTCTGATTATGTTATCAAAATGTTCTAAATGCAATTTAATGGAATCTCGGGGATTCATACGTAGTGTTGCTAGTTGTCTTCGAAGAAGCAATTGATTTACCAATGACTTCTTGGCAAAAGCTTGCTCTAAGCTGTTCCACATTTCCTTAGCTGTTTCCTTGTCTCTTACATAGCTTAAACAATCAGCATGAATATAGTTTACTAAGCGGTCTTTGGCCTTCTTATCTCTTTTTAAAAACTCGGCTCTACCATTAGCTGCTGCTGGCGGACCGTCAGTCAGAACATCCAAAATGTTTAGTGAATCCAAATGAATCTTGACTCTAAACTGCCAATCATCGTACCCACAACCGTTAAATTGTGGAATACCATTTGCCAATTCCTTATTTTCGCCCATAACCTATTGACTTGAGGTATTTATTACAAAAGGAAGTTCAGATGTTTATTGTTCAATTGTTCAATTCAGACTAACAAAATTTTTTTATAACAAATTTCATTTACAAAACATATATTGAACCGATTGCTTATATAAAAAACTACTTGTATTTCAACACTTTTATATTCGTATCATTTGCATTTAGATTTTACACATATATGTGCATATGTACATATCTGTATATTTATATACACATGTACATGCATATACGCATATATGTACATATATATTTATACATGTATATAAATTATTTTATTAAAGTATATGAATTATATTAATAATACAAATACCCAGATGTTAAATTTTATTCCCATTTACTAACAAACTAATCCCCAAAATTTCTTATTTTTGTCCACTATTTTTGAATTAAACATTATTTGCCTGTTCATTATTTGTATTACCTAAATAAACACTTGTGTTCAAATTTTGGCAGTATGATGGTTAACTTAAATATGCACTAATTTATTTTATAAAGGAATGCTAGGAAGAACAGCAGGTAAGAGAGCTCTGTAAATTTTTGCTTTTGTAAGCGAGAAATCCAGAACTCATGTTATGGGACTTCCCAGGCATTCGACTTAGTCGACAGGGTGGGAACATTTTTACCCCGTGGCACAACAACTAGCCATAGCTATTCCTCCTTGGTCGATATCAACTTCCAATATGATCTTCCAACTTTTCAACAAAACAAAAGATTAAAATAAGCACAGTGGTTTAATGTGGCAAGTGTGTTTATTTATGTGTTATTCGTCGGGTTAAGCGGGTTGAGAGCCAAATGACCACTGGCTGAGCTAGTTCGGAAATCTTTCTTGCCTATTTTTGACCACTGGCGATAGCCCTACTGAAAGTTAACAATTTTAAAATCTTGTTTTTCCATGAGCAAACAATTGACGCGTAACATATATGGCGCCCAACGAACAAGGCCTCGTTAAAGGTCTAAATTATTCGGAAACTTTACGTAAAATAATATGTTTTATATTTTACACCTTTTCATTTTCATACATGATATAAGAACATTACATGTTTAGTTTCTTAGCATTAGGTTGGAAGATTATATTGTTAAATTTTAAATAGAATTGCTTTCGGGCATTATTGTTTCGCGTAAGTCTTGGCATTGGGTAACAAAACTCGATTTCAATTGCGATGCAGGCGTAATGCATGAAAGTTGTTCGTAAAAGAAACTTATTTTAAAATATCTGAAAATAATAGCTATCGAATGGAATCCTTACAAGTCCAGAACCGACGTCAGCGAAAAGATCGGTTGCTGTTGAGGTAATGATTTCATTTCGACACTTTCGCTACCATGCTAACATGCTAGATCGTTTCAGTCCTCATCCAAGCATTGATGGTAATTGGCGGATGTGCTGCGAGACTATCGAGGTATTTTTTTTCCATGGCAGCAGGAAAAAGCAATCTTTGTGTCAGTTCAAATACACACGCAGTGCGTTATTTTCAGTATAGAAGACAGAATTAGAACACAGAATTACAAGATCGATTTATTTAACTCTCGCTTGTATATACCTAGCCTGTATCTACCTAGCATTCCGGAAATTTACAATATATTATAAAACACATACACTTTCCTTTTTCTTTAGTGTATAACAAAATCATAATTTTACTTTAAAATATTTTGCTTTTAAATTTATATTAGAGCTTTGCGAATTATCAGGGCTGTAAACAATATTACGTTCTTTCCATAATTTTTTTTGTAGATGGTAAGCCGACCATATTCTTTTTTTTGACTTAAGTAGATTCGAACAGTTCATGCTACTGAGTACCTTGTCTAACAGGCAGATTCTTAAGTGTGGTAGTGCGGTATGCACAAGCATAACACGCGCTCTGGCCATGATCAGAAAAATATGAACCCTCGTGGCAAAACTCCTAATCAGGTTTCGACAAGTAATAGAGGCAGACAGACCAAAGGGCCAATCAATTTAGATTTATCTGCATTAGTAGAGGACGTGGTAAAAGTATGACACCTCATAGATCGGCCAGCTTAACGAGTCAACACAGCTCGAAATCGAGTACAAGCACAAAAATAGTTAGGGCATCACCCGTTCCAATATCTTTCAATTCCAACACACAGTCGACTGTCAGCGATACTCAAGCAATATATCCTGCCCGGAACAACCCGTCACTCACTGTAGGCACAGATCTTAGGGGGAACGTATCATATTCTACCGATCCAAGCGGTAGTCAAGAAAATTTAAACAAAAGTACCATAATGGCTACCAGAGGCAGTCCCGATGCTCCACAGGAGACAGCAACTGTGGATACAAGTTCAATGGAGGTTTTAGCTAATTACGTATGAGATACGATGAGGGATGTTCAAGAGGAATTCCGAAATGAACTGAACGACCTCAGAAGGAATATCGGTCAGCCACGCGAAAATTGGGAAACAGTAGAATCCCCTAGGGTAAACTCACAAATATCAAACTCTAACGCTTCCACAGCATCCTATTTTATAAAGCTAAAGGTTTGGAACGTATCACTCAGCGGTGATGAGGACGTGACTGATTTTTTATTTAAGATAGACACTCTTACAGAGCGAAGCCAATGTCCTACAGACTATCTAATGGCAAATTTTCATATTTTCCTGAAGGGAAAAGCCGAAACTTGGTTTTGGATGTATATCAAACAAAACCCACGTGTAAGCTATCAAATGCTAAAGAGAGCCATCACAAAGCAATTTGGCACGTTAGAAAGTGACCTTGATATTCTATTACGAATCTCGGCTAGGAAACAACATCCAAAGGAAAGCTAGGACGATTTCCATTCTTCCTTGGTCAGGATGAACTTAAAATTAGAGAATCCTATAGACGACAACGCCTTAATCAAGATTATTAGGAAAAATATTATGCCGTAACTCTTGAATATGACCTTCGTATCTAGACCGAATGACTTAGACGCATACCGTGATCTGCTCCGGGAAGCTGAGAAACCTCTCAAGGCGAACAATGCTTTGAAAAATCCGCAAAATTGGCAGCGCCAACACCGAAGGAACTGCCGCAGAATTCGACCTGAAAATAGAGGCCCTAAAAGCAAATAGACAATATGTAAAAGGAGACTATTCCAAAATCCTATGTTGGAATTGTTAAAATTCTGGTCATAGTTGTATTTATTGCCCTGAAACTTCTTGATGCCTTTTCTGTTTCAAATACGGCCAAAAGAGGGTTACAACTCTTGAGTATAGTAACCAACATTTGGGAAACAGACGTGGGAGCGAGAGGGCGACCGCGGACTCTCGTTCCAACGAGTAAATTCCCAGTATACTTTACCTTACTCTCAAAATTTCATTTAGACCCTGACATACAAAACGAAAAGTTGCACTTCCAAAATCTAGACCATGTTTTAAGTAAATCATCTATTAAAAGTAAAGTATCGCGGCGGATTTTAAAATGTAGGGCCCGATATACTCGTAGGAAAAACTTTAGGAAATCTCTTGAATCTTCTTGTCTTTCAAACTCGGACGATGGTAGACCATATGCCAAAATAAAAATTTTTTGACACCAAATTACCCTGTATTTTGGATTCTGGGGCAATTGTGTCAGTTTTAGGGAAGGGGAGTCGAGACTTCTTACAGAAATACAACATTCGGATAGAAGGGCTTAGGTCGAGTATTTCAAGTGCTAATAGTTCCAAAAATCAAATTCTAGGGTATTGCACGCTTCCTGTAACATTTGGGGGTTGCACCAGATCCATTGTTTTCTATATCGTGCCGACTTTATCCCAAGAGGGATACCTTGGCATTGATTTTTGGAAAATGTACGCTCTAGATCCACAGATAATCCCTACGATTGAATGTCTTCAGCCCGATACAAAACTTGAGGCCTTGTATCACGAACTAAATCCCGAGCAGAAATTGCGCCTCAAAAACGTAATTTTGAACTTTCCTTCACATGAAAAATTAAGCCTCGGATGCACGCAACTCTTGGAACACCATATTGACACAGGCGATGCAACCCCCGTAAAATCGAAACATTACCCACTGTCCCCTCCGAAACAAGCTGAAGTTTGCGAAGAGCTGGATAGACTACTAGCCTTAGGAGTTATAGAGGAATCAAATTCCCCAGGTAAGACAAGAATATGTTTGGATTGCCGGAAATTAATTCAATTGACAAAAAAGGATTCGTATCCACTACCGCATATTAAAGGGTTATTAAGTCGTCTTAAAGATACCCATTTTATCAGCGGAATAGATTTAAAGGTTGCGTTTTTTCAAATCAAGTTTTCGGAGAGCTCTAAGGAGAAAACTGCCTTCGCCGTACCCGGCAGAGTTTTATACCAATACAGAGTAATGCAAGTCGGTGCCTGCAATGGTCCTCAGACAATGAGCCGGCTGATGGACAAAACCATGCCAGCCAAGTGACAATGTTTTCATCTATCTGGATGATCTCCTGATATGTAGTTCCGATTTTGATAGCCACTTACGTATATTATCTGAAGTTGCACAGTGCCTCAGATCCGCCAGTCTGACAATTAATGTAGGCAAGAGCAAATTTTGCCAGCGCGAAATCAAGTACCTCGGGTATCGAATTGGCAGTGGGGTTCTAAAAGTAGACCCTGACAGAGTCATTAGATAAACTCTCGATTTCCCAGAAGTCACGAAGGGCTTTATCGATTTCCAAATTTGTAGTTAAACAGGTAACGGATTGTTCACATTTTAATTCATGGTTTGCGATGGACCCAAATACAACGTAGCCAAAATGAGTACTTTGTGCAACGAGCTGACTATTCGAGCTGCGCTTAATATCATTTAAAAGTATAGCAACATAGTCGCCTGCACTTAGAATCATATCAATAGATCCTGGTATATGTAAATTTGGGTCTGCTAAATTTAAATGCGAAAACTGTTTTAGGTTATTATCTGAGACTACAGTAGTAGGAGTCAGATTGCCAATTTTTGATAAGACAAGTGCTGTGCAGCACAGTTCAAAATCGGATTGTAAGGACCGTAGAGTGACAGATGTGACACTTTTTGCCGTAGCTATACGAGCACCTGCAGCACCATTTATCGGGACATTTACAAAATCTTTTCTCAGTTTTAGTTGCTGCACGACATATTCACTGATAAATGTGGATTCAGTGCCACTATCAATCAATACGCGTAAAATCATTTTCCTGCCATTTGACGAACTTGCTTCAACTACTGCGGTACCAATTAGTACCTGTGGCAAGACAAGGTGGGAAGGACAATTCGAATTGATGACTGTTGAATTATTAGCGGCCATTGATTGTTGCCTGTTATTAACATTTTTATTAACCGTATTTGATTTCAGATTAAAACAATCATGCAAAGTACTGTGGTGCGCCTCTTTGCATGTGTGACACCGATGCTGCGATGCACATGTACTGCTAAAATGCCCTTGTCGTAAGCAATTTCTGCAAAGGTTATGTTTTTTTACTATTTCTAACTTGCCCGGACCAGTTTTATTTTTAAATTGTGAACAAAATAATATGAAATGCTTTTCTTTGCATAAAGGGCATTGATTTGGTGTTGTGTAGTAGTTGTTAACTGGAGTTGTTTTGGTTTTGTTATTATCAGCCATTTTAGTAAGTTTCGGTTCATTGTATGTTTGCACTATTTCCAGTGAATTAGTGCGGTTTTGTAGAAATTGTTTTAATTCCTCAAACGATGGTAAATCATGATTGGCGTTTAGAGATAGCTCCCACGCTTTTCGGGTTACTGGGTCCAATTTGTGGACAACTGTATAAATTAACCAATCATCCCAATGTTGTACTGGTCGCCCTAAGTGCTCCAATGCTCGCAATGATGATGTTAAACCGTCACAAAATGACCGAAGAGTTGCAGCGGTTTCTCGTTGCATTGTAGGTAAATTCAAAATTGCTGCTATGGGCATTAATTATTATTCGTTTATTCTCATATTTACCTTTTAGCAAATCCCATGCCACACTAAAATTACTGTCTGTTGTAGTAATATTGTCCAACGCATGTACCGCTCCTCCAGTCAAGGAGTCTTTTAAGTACTGTAGGCGCTGTGTATTTGTCAACGCAGGATTGTTGGTTACGATGGACTCAAAAATATCCTTAAAAGGAAACCAATGCAAGCAATTTCCATCAAATGGGGGTATGGAAATGCGCGGCATGACACTTGTTTGCGTTTGAATAATTGTGGGCGCTGTTGCTTGCATGGTAGTATTTTGGGTGGAACTAGATGCCCTTTCAAGGGTAGTTAAATTATATAGTGCATCGTTCAACTCGCCCATAGTTTCTGCGTATGTTATCTCCATTTCAGCAAAACTCTCGCTGCTCAGTTCGCCTGCTTGTGCCCCGTTCTTATTTTCGGGACTTGATGAAAGTTCTTCAAACAAATTATAGTATTTTTGCCAGTAACTTTCAAGTAACGTTTTTCTAGCTTCCAAAAAGCCTTTGCCTTGTTTGTTTTTGGCAGTTTTCCGTGTATTTGTTGCAAAAAGATGAATGGAACTTTTAACTTTAGTTAAAGCAGAAAGTTTTGTTTCCATTTTGGCTATTTAAGAAGTTGTATGTTTGTAGTATAAATGTCAAACGTCAGATGAACGAATACAGTATTGCCAGTTTAAATACTGTAGCGAGCTACCACCATTTGACTGTGGTGAGTATAGTCATTAACACCTAGGTGGCGTTGCTAAACACTGATTAGTGCTAATATCTACAATGCAACTGATGAGCCTGTATCTTATGTACAAACCGGATTGTATTTGTTGTATTGTGAACTAATTAAATGACGATAGGCCTCAAGACAGCATGCCCAAAGTAAGGTTATGTTTTCTTACAGTAAGATAGCCTTATCACAGAGCACCACCTGTCCAGACTCTATAGTTTTCCCTGATACGCACTACCAGATTCCAATTTTCAGCTTCCAGCGCTGACTTTCAATGATAATATCAGCACACGATTTAGAAGTGTGCCTGTCGATGTTGACGAGAGCCGTGACCACTTAACTATTTCAAGACTACTTTGCCTTTTATTCACAAGTGGGAGCAGAATCAAGTATAAATCGTATTCCCCGCAAGGGATGCCAATGTTCCAGATTTTCAATTTTATTTAAATGATAATTTTTATTAAGATGATTAGAAAATACGATTTTAATTAATTCTAATAAGTATGCTCGACTATGCTCCACGTCAATTCGTTGTTCTTCTTTGTTTTTATATTCTAAGTAGAGACAGCAAAACAGGTGGCCAGATGATTTATATTTATGAAGGGCTACCGATAAAGCGATAAAATCCTCAACACCCATTAAGAAGATTCGCATATTTACACACACACATACATACATGCTAATTCAAACGAAAGGCAAAAGGTAAACAACCACCACGCATTGCTTAGTTAATGATGTACACACGTATGCATATACACATGTATGTACATAGTTACCACATGAACTTAATTGGGCACTTAGTAAACAACATTTAAGATGATAATGATCGTCTGGACTATGCTTGAAACTTCTAGTGGTATTGGTGCACAGTATAAAAAGCGCGAAGCAACCAATAGCAGTCAGTCAGTGCTAATTGGAATTTAGTATAGTGAACATCGTTGAAAGTAAAAGACATCGTGCCGTGGATAATAACGTTAAGAAGTAAATAAGAAAAGACAAGTTGTAATTGGTTTAGTCAAGAATAAAAGGAAGTTCAGTTGCAAATAAGAAAATCGTGTTGTTATTTATTTTTATTTTTGAGCAATCAAAAGAACTCACACGTTTAATAAAATTTAAACGTAACACTATTTTACCACTTGATTTAGCAACTACTGATAAATCGTCTTTAGCAATATTTATTTCAATGGGAACTAACCAACTTTCGTTAAGGAGATGGTCGCTGGCACCCGAATCTAATATAAATCTTATTTGATTTGAACCTTCAACATGTTTATTGGAATTTCGATAAGCCATAAAACAAAACTTTTTATCAGTAGTACGAGCTTCACGACTTCTACAATCTTTGGCTTGATGACCGAACTTGTTACACTTGTAACACTTACCATTGAACTTATTTTTGAAATTCTTCTTGCTTGAAAATGCGACCTTCTCTACCTCTTCAGTATGAACACGATTATTTAGTTTGATTTCTTCAGCAATTAATCGTTCCTTCACAAGTCCAAATGTTAACTTGTTGTCATCAATATTTTGCAATGCTGTTACCAAAGGGTCAAATTTTTCAGGTAGAGATAGAAAAATTTGAGTAATTAAATCACTATCTTCTACATTAGCTCCAGAAATCTTTAGCTGTCTGATTATGTTATCAAAATGTTCTAAATGCAATTTAATGGAATCTCGGGGATTCATACGTAGTGTTGCTAGTTGTCTTCGAAGAAGCAATTGATTTACCAATGACTTCTTGGCAAAAGCTTGCTCTAAGCTGTTCCACATTTCCTTAGCTGTTTCCTTGTCTCTTACATAGCTTAAACAATCAGCATGAATATAGTTTACTAAGCGGTCTTTGGCCTTCTTATCTCTTTTTAAAAACTCGGCTCTACCATTAGCTGCTGCTGGCGGACCGTCAGTCAGAACATCCAAAATGTTTAGTGAATCCAAATGAATCTTGACTCTAAACTGCCAATCATCGTACCCACAACCGTTAAATTGTGGAATACCATTTGCCAATTCCTTATTTTCGCCCATAACCTATTGACTTGAGGTATTTATTACAAAAGGAAGTTCAGATGTTTATTGTTCAATTGTTCAATTCAGACTAACAAAATTTTTTTATAACAAATTTCATTTACAAAACATATATTGAACCGATTGCTTATATAAAAAACTACTTGTATTTCAACACTTTTATATTCGTATCATTTGCATTTAGATTTTACACATATATGTGCATATGTACATATCTGTATATTTATATACACATGTACATGCATATACGCATATATGTACATATATATTTATACATGTATATAAATTATTTTATTAAAGTATATGAATTATATTAATAATACAAATACCCAGATGTTAAATTTTATTCCCATTTACTAACAAACTAATCCCCAAAATTTCTTATTTTTGTCCACTATTTTTGAATTAAACATTATTTGCCTGTTCATTATTTGTATTACCTAAATAAACACTTGTGTTCAAATTTTGGCAGTATGATGGTTAACTTAAATATGCACTAATTTATTTTATAAAGGAATGCTAGGAAGAACAGCAGGTAAGAGAGCTCTGTAAATTTTTGCTTTTGTAAGCGAGAAATCCAGAACTCATGTTATGGGACTTCCCAGGCATTCGACTTAGTCGACAGGGTGGGAACATTTTTACCCCGTGGCACAACAACTAGCCATAGCTATTCCTCCTTGGTCGATATCAACTTCCAATATGATCTTCCAACTTTTCAACAAAACAAAAGATTAAAATAAGCACAGTGGTTTAATGTGGCAAGTGTGTTTATTTATGTGTTATTCGTCGGGTTAAGCGGGTTGAGAGCCAAATGACCACTGGCTGAACTAGTTCGGAAATCTTTCTTGCCTATTTTTGACCACTGGCGATAGCCCTACTGAAAGTTAACAATTTTAAAATCTTGTTTTTCCATGAGCAAACAATTGACGCGTAACATATATGGCGCCCAACGAACAAGGCCTCGTTAAAGGTCTAAATTATTCGGAAACTTTACGTAAAATAATATGTTTTATATTTTACACCTTTTCATTTTCATACATGATATAAGAACATTACATGTTTAGTTTCTTAGCATTAGGTTGGAAGATTATATTGTTAAATTTTAAATAGAATTGCTTTCGGGCATTATTGTTTCGCGTAAGTCTTGGCATTGGGTAACAAAACTCGATTTCAATTGCGATGCAGGCGTAATGCATGAAAGTTGTTCGTAAAAGAAACTTATTTTAAAATATCTGAAAATAATAGCTATCGAATGGAATCCTTACAAGTCCAGAACCGACGTCAGCGAAAAGATCGGTTGCTGTTGAGGTAATGATTTCATTTCGACACTTTCGCTACCATGCTAACATGCTAGATCGTTTCAGTCCTCATCCAAGCATTGATGGTAATTGGCGGATGTGCTGCGAGACTATCGAGGTATTTTTTTCCATGGCAGCAGGAAAAAGCAATCTTTGTGTCAGTTCAAATACACACGCAGTGCGTTATTTTCAGTATAGAAGACAGAATTAGAACACAGAATTACAAGATCGATTTATTTAACTCTCGCTTGTATATACCTAGCCTGTATCTACCTAGCATTCCGGAAATTTACAATATATTATAAAACACATACACTTTCCTTTTTCTTTAGTGTATAACAAAATCATAATTTTACTTTAAAATATTTTGCTTTTAAATTTATATTAGAGCTTTGCGAATTATCAGGGCTGTAAACAATATTACGTTCTTTCCATAATTTTTTTTGTAGATGGTAAGCCGACCATATTCTTTTTTTTGACTTAAGTAGATTCGAACAGTTCATGCTACTGAGTACCTTGTCTAACAGGCAGATTCTTAAGTGTGGTAGTGCGGTATGCACAAGCATAACACGCGCTCTGGCCATGATCAGAAAAATATGAACCCTCGTGGCAAAACTCCTAATCAGGTTTCGACAAGTAATAGAGGCAGACAGACCAAAGGGCCAATCAATTTAGATTTATCTGCATTAGTAGAGGACGTGGTAAAAGTATGACACCTCATAGATCGGCCAGCTTAACGAGTCAACACAGCTCGAAATCGAGTACAAGCACAAAAATAGTTAGGGCATCACCCGTTCCAATATCTTTCAATTCCAACACACAGTCGACTGTCAGCGATACTCAAGCAATATATCCTGCCCGGAACAACCCGTCACTCACTGTAGGCACAGATCTTAGGGGGAACGTATCATATTCTACCGATCCAAGCGGTAGTCAAGAAAATTTAAACAAAAGTACCATAATGGCTACCAGAGGCAGTCCCGATGCTCCACAGGAGACAGCAACTGTGGATACAAGTTCAATGGAGGTTTTAGCTAATTACGTATGAGATACGATGAGGGATGTTCAAGAGGAATTCCGAAATGAACTGAACGACCTCAGAAGGAATATCGGTCAGCCACGCGAAAATTGGGAAACAGTAGAATCCCCTAGGGTAAACTCACAAATATCAAACTCTAACGCTTCCACAGCATCCTATTTTATAAAGCTAAAGGTTTGGAACGTATCACTCAGCGGTGATGAGGACGTGACTGATTTTTTATTTAAGATAGACACTCTTACAGAGCGAAGCCAATGTCCTACAGACTATCTAATGGCAAATTTTCATATTTTCCTGAAGGGAAAAGCCGAAACTTGGTTTTGGATGTATATCAAACAAAACCCACGTGTAAGCTATCAAATGCTAAAGAGAGCCATCACAAAGCAATTTGGCACGTTAGAAAGTGACCTTGATATTCTATTACGAATCTCGGCTAGGAAACAACATCCAAAGGAAAGCTAGGACGATTTCCATTCTTCCTTGGTCAGGATGAACTTAAAATTAGAGAATCCTATAGACGACAACGCCTTAATCAAGATTATTAGGAAAAATATTATGCCGTAACTCTTGAATATGACCTTCGTATCTAGACCGAATGACTTAGACGCATACCGTGATCTGCTCCGGGAAGCTGAGAAACCTCTCAAGGCGAACAATGCTTTGAAAAATCCGCAAAATTGGCAGCGCCAACACCGAAGGAACTGCCGCAGAATTCGACCTGAAAATAGAGGCCCTAAAAGCAAATAGACAATATGTAAAAGGAGACTATTCCAAAATCCTATGTTGGAATTGTTAAAATTCTGGTCATAGTTGTATTTATTGCCCTGAAACTTCTTGATGCCTTTTCTGTTTCAAATACGGCCAAAAGAGGGTTACAACTCTTGAGTATAGTAACCAACATTTGGGAAACAGACGTGGGAGCGAGAGGGCGACCGCGGACTCTCGTTCCAACGAGTAAATTCCCAGTATACTTTACCTTACTCTCAAAATTTCATTTAGACCCTGACATACAAAACGAAAAGTTGCACTTCCAAAATCTAGACCATGTTTTAAGTAAATCATCTATTAAAAGTAAAGTATCGCGGCGGATTTTAAAATGTAGGGCCCGATATACTCGTAGGAAAAACTTTAGGAAATCTCTTGAATCTTCTTGTCTTTCAAACTCGGACGATGGTAGACCATATGCCAAAATAAAAATTTTTTGACACCAAATTACCCTGTATTTTGGATTCTGGGGCAATTGTGTCAGTTTTAGGGAAGGGGAGTCGAGACTTCTTACAGAAATACAACATTCGGATAGAAGGGCTTAGGTCGAGTATTTCAAGTGCTAATAGTTCCAAAAATCAAATTCTAGGGTATTGCACGCTTCCTGTAACATTTGGGGGTTGCACCAGATCCATTGTTTTCTATATCGTGCCGACTTTATCCCAAGAGGGATACCTTGGCATTGATTTTTGGAAAATGTACGCTCTAGATCCACAGATAATCCCTACGATTGAATGTCTTCAGCCCGATACAAAACTTGAGGCCTTGTATCACGAACTAAATCCCGAGCAGAAATTGCGCCTCAAAAACGTAATTTTGAACTTTCCTTCACATGAAAAATTAAGCCTCGGATGCACGCAACTCTTGGAACACCATATTGACACAGGCGATGCAACCCCCGTAAAATCGAAACATTACCCACTGTCCCCTCCGAAACAAGCTGAAGTTTGCGAAGAGCTGGATAGACTACTAGCCTTAGGAGTTATAGAGGAATCAAATTCCCCAGGTAAGACAAGAATATGTTTGGATTGCCGGAAATTAATTCAATTGACAAAAAAGGATTCGTATCCACTACCGCATATTAAAGGGTTATTAAGTCGTCTTAAAGATACCCATTTTATCAGCGGAATAGATTTAAAGGTTGCGTTTTTTCAAATCAAGTTTTCGGAGAGCTCTAAGGAGAAAACTGCCTTCGCCGTACCCGGCAGAGTTTTATACCAATACAGAGTAATGCAAGTCGGTGCCTGCAATGGTCCTCAGACAATGAGCCGGCTGATGGACAAAACCATGCCAGCCAAGTGACAATGTTTTCATCTATCTGGATGATCTCCTGATATGTAGTTCCGATTTTGATAGCCACTTACGTATATTATCTGAAGTTGCACAGTGCCTCAGATCCGCCAGTCTGACAATTAATGTAGGCAAGAGCAAATTTTGCCAGCGCGAAATCAAGTACCTCGGTTATCGAATTGGCAGTGGGGTTCTAAAAGTAGACCCTGACAGAGTCATTAGATAAACTCTCGATTTCCCAGAAGTCACGAAGGGCTTTATCGATTTCCAAATTTGTAGTTAAACAGGTAACGGATTGTTCACATTTTAATTCATGGTTTGCGATGGACCCAAATACAACGTAGCCAAAATGAGTACTTTGTGCAACGAGCTGACTATTCGAGCTGCGCTTAATATCATTTAAAAGTATAGCAACATAGTCGCCTGCACTTAGAATCATATCAATAGATCCTGGTATATGTAAATTTGGGTCTGCTAAATTTAAATGCGAAAACTGTTTTAGGTTATTATCTGAGACTATAGTAGTAGGAGTCAGATTGCCAATTTTTGATAAGACAAGTGCTGTGCAGCACAGTTCAAAATCGGATTGTAAGGACCGTAGAGTGACAGATGTGACACTTTTTGCCGTAGCTATACGAGCACCTGCAGCACCATTTATCGGGACATTTACAAAATCTTTTCTCAGTTTTAGTTGCTGCACGACATATTCACTGATAAATGTGGATTCAGCGCCACTATCAATCAATACGCGTAAAATCATTTTCCTGCCATTTGACGAACTTGCTTCAACTACTGCGGTACCAATTAGTACCTGTGGCAAGACAAGGTGGGAAGGACAATTCGAATTGATGACTGTTGAATTATTAGCGGCCATTGATTGTTGCCTGTTATTAACATTTTTATTAACCGTATTTGATTTCAGATTAAAACAATCATGCAAAGTACTGTGGTGCGCCTCTTTGCATGTGTGACACCGATGCTGCGATGCACATGTACTGCTAAAATGCCCTTGTCGTAAGCAATTTCTGCAAAGGTTATGTTTTTTTACTATTTCTAACTTGCCCGGACCAGTTTTATTTTTAAATTGTGAACAAAATAATATGAAATGCTTTTCTTTGCATAAAGGGCATTGATTTGGTGTTGTGTAGTAGTTGTTAACTGGAGTTGTTTTGGTTTTGTTATTATCAGCCATTTTAGTAAGTTTCGGTTCATTGTATGTTTGCACTATTTCCAGTGAATTAGTGCGGTTTTGTAGAAATTGTTTTAATTCCTCAAACGATGGTAAATCATGATTGGCGTTTAGAGATAGCTCCCACGCTTTTCGAGTTACTGGGTCCAATTTGTGGACAACTGTATAAATTAACCAATCATCCCAATGTTGTACTGGTCGCCCTAAGTGCTCCAATGCTCGCAATGATGATGTTAAACCGTCACAAAATGACCGAAGAGTTGCAGCGGTTTCTCGTTGCATTGTAGGTAAATTCAAAATTGCTGCTATGGGCATTAATTATTATTCGTTTATTCTCATATTTACCTTTTAGCAAATCCCATGCCACACTAAAATTACTGTCTGTTGTAGTAATATTGTCCAACGCATGTATCGCTCCTCCAGTCAAGGAGTCTTTTAAGTACTGTAGGCGCTGTGTATTTGTCAACGCAGGATTGTTGGTTACGATGGACTCAAAAATATCCTTAAAAGGAAACCAATGCAAGCAATTTCCATCAAATGGGGGTATGGAAATGCGCGGCATGACACTTGTTTGCGTTTGAATAATTGTGGGCGCTGTTGCTTGCATGGTAGTATTTTGGGTGGAACTAGATGCCCTTTCAAGGGTAGTTAAATTATATAGTGCATCGTTCAACTCGCCCATAGTTTCTGCGTATGTTATCTCCATTTCAGCAAAACTCTCGCTGCTCAGTTCGCCTGCTTGTGCCCCGTTCTTATTTTCGGGACTTGATGAAAGTTCTTCAAACAAATTATAGTATTTTTGCCAGTAACTTTCAAGTAACGTTTTTCTAGCTTCCAAAAAGCCTTTGCCTTGTTTGTTTTTGGCAGTTTTCCGTGTATTTGTTGCAAAAAGATGAATGGAACTTTTAACTTTAGTTAAAGCAGAAAGTTTTGTTTCCATTTTGGCTATTTAAGAAGTTGTATGTTTGTAGTATAAATGTCAAACGTCAGATGAACGAATACAGTATTGCCAGTTTAAATACTGTAGCGAGCTACCACCATTTGACTGTGGTGAGTATAGTCATTAACACCTAGGTGGCGTTGCTAAACACTGATTAGTGCTAATATCTACAATGCAACTGATGAGCCTGTATCTTATGTACAAACCGGATTGTATTTGTTGTATTGTGAACTAATTAAATGACGATAGGCCTCAAGACAGCATGCCCAAAGTAAGGTTATGTTTTCTTACAGTAAGATAGCCTTATCACAGAGCACCACCTGTCCAGACTCTATAGTTTTCCCTGATACGCACTACCAGATTCCAATTTTCAGCTTCCAGCGCTGACTTTCAATGATAATATCAGCACACGATTTAGAAGTGTGCCTGTCGATGTTGACGAGAGCCGTGACCACTTAACTATTTCAAGACTACTTTGCCTTTTATTCACAAGTGGGAGCAGAATCAAGTATAAATCGTATTCCCCGCAAGGGATGCCAATGTTCCAGATTTTCAATTTTATTTAAATGATAATTTTTATTAAGATGATTAGAAAATACGATTTTAATTAATTCTAGTAAGTATGCTCGACTATGCTCCACGTCAATTCGTTGTTCTTCTTTGTTTTTATATTCTAAGTAGAGACAGCAAAACAGGTGGCCAGATGATTTATATTTATGAAGGGCTACCGATAAAGCGATAAAATCCTCAACACCCATTAAGAAGATTCGCATATTTACACACACACATACATACATGCTAATTCAAACGAAAGGCAAAAGGTAAACAACCACCACGCATTGCTTAGTTAATGATGTACACACGTATGCATATACACATGTATGTACATAGTTACCACATGAACTTAATTGGGCACTTAGTAAACAACATTTAAGATGATAATGATCGTCTGGACTATGCTTGAAACTTCTAGTGGTATTGGTGCACAGTATAAAAAGCGCGAAGCAACCAATAGCAGTCAGTCAGTGCTAATTGGAATTTAGTATAGTGAACATCGTTGAAAGTAAAAGACATCGTGCCGTGGATAATAACGTTAAGAAGTAAATAAGAAAAGACAAGTTGTAATTGGTTTAGTCAAGAATAAAAGGAAGTTCAGTTGCAAATAAGAAAATCGTATTATTATTTATTTTTATTTTTGAGCAATCAAAAGAACTCACACGTTTAATAAAATTTAAACGTAACACTATTTTACCACTTGATTTAGCAACTACTGATAAATCGTCTTTAGCAATATTTATTTCAATGGGAACTAACCAACTTTCGTTAAGGAGATGGTCGCTGGCACCCGAATCTAATATAAATCTTATTTGATTTGAACCTTCAACATGTTTATTGGAATTTCGATAAGCCATAAAACAAAACTTTTTATCAGTAGTACGAGCTTCACGACTTCTACAATCTTTGGCTTGATGACCGAACTTGTTACACTTGTAACACTTACCATTGAACTTATTTTTGAAATTCTTCTTGCTTGAAAATGCGACCTTCTCTACCTCTTCAGTATGAACACGATTATTTAGTTTGATTTCTTCAGCAAATAATCGTTCCTTCACAAGTCCAAATGTTAACTTGTTGTCATCAATATTTTGCAATGCTGTTACCAAAGGGTCAAATTTTTCAGGTAGAGATAGAAAAATTTGAGTAATTAAATCACTATCTTCTACATTAGCTCCAGAAATCTTTAGCTGTCTGATTATGTTATCAAAATGTTCTAAATGCAATTTAATGGAATCTCGGGGATTCATACGTAGTGTTGCTAGTTGTCTTCGAAGAAGCAATTGATTTACCAATGACTTCTTGGCAAAAGCTTGCTCTAAGCTGTTCCACATTTCCTTAGCTGTTTCCTTGTCTCTTACATAGCTTAAACAATCAGCATGAATATAGTTTACTAAGCGGTCTTTGGCCTTCTTATCTCTTTTTAAAAACTCGGCTCTACCATTAGCTGCTGCTGGCGGACCGTCAGTCAGAACATCCAAAATGTTTAGTGAATCCAAATGAATCTTGACTCTAAACTGCCAATCATCGTACCCACAACCGTTAAATTGTGGAATACCATTTGCCAATTCCTTATTTTCGCCCATAACCTATTGACTTGAGGTATTTATTACAAAAGGAAGTTCAGATGTTTATTGTTCAATTGTTCAATTCAGACTAACAAAATTTTTTTATAACAAATTTCATTTACAAAACATATATTGAACCGATTGCTTATATAAAAAACTACTTGTATTTCAACACTTTTATATTCGTATCATTTGCATTTAGATTTTACACATATATGTGCATATGTACATATCTGTATATTTATATACACATGTACATGCATATACGCATATATGTACATATATATTTATACATGTATATAAATTATTTTATTAAAGTATATGAATTATATTAATAATACAAATACCCAGATGTTAAATTTTATTCCCATTTACTAACAAACTAATCCCCAAAATTTCTTATTTTTGTCCACTATTTTTGAATTAAACATTATTTGCCTGTTCATTATTTGTATTACCTAAATAAACACTTGTGTTCAAATTTTGGCAGTATGATGGTTAACTTAAATATGCACTAATTTATTTTATAAAGGAATGCTAGGAAGAACAGCAGGTAAGAGAGCTCTGTAAATTTTTGCTTTTGTAAGCGAGAAATCCAGAACTCATGTTATGGGACTTCCCAGGCATTCGACTTAGTCGACAGGGTGGGAACATTTTTACCCCGTGGCACAACAACTAGCCATAGCTATTCCTCCTTGGTCGATATCAACTTCCAATATGATCTTCCAACTTTTCAACAAAACAAAAGATTAAAATAAGCACAGTGGTTTAATGTGGCAAGTGTGTTTATTTATGTGTTATTCGTCGGGTTAAGCGGGTTGAGAGCCAAATGACCACTGGCTGAGCTAGTTCGGAAATCTTTCTTGCCTATTTTTGACCACTGGCGATAGCCCTACTGAAAGTTAACAATTTTAAAATCTTGTTTTTCCATGAGCAAACAATTGACGCGTAACATATATGGCGCCCAACGAACAAGGCCTCGTTAAAGGTCTAAATTATTCGGAAACTTTACGTAAAATAATATGTTTTATATTTTACACCTTTTCATTTTCATACATGATATAAGAACATTACATGTTTAGTTTCTTAGCATTAGGTTGGAAGATTATATTGTTAAATTTTAAATAGAATTGCTTTCGGGCATTATTGTTTCGCGTAAGTCTTGGCATTGGGTAACAAAACTCGATTTCAATTGCGATGCAGGCGTAATGCATGAAAGTTGTTCGTAAAAGAAACTTATTTTAAAATATCTGAAAATAATAGCTATCGAATGGAATCCTTACAAGTCCAGAACCGACGTCAGCGAAAAGATCGGTTGCTGTTGAGGTAATGATTTCATTTCGACACTTTCGCTACCATGCTAACATGCTAGATCGTTTCAGTCCTCATCCAAGCATTGATGGTAATTGGCGGATGTGCTGCGAGACTATCGAGGTATTTTTTTCCATGGCAGCAGGAAAAAGCAATCTTTGTGTCAGTTCAAATACACACGCAGTGCGTTATTTTCAGTATAGAAGACAGAATTAGAACACAGAACTCTCCTTAGAACACAGAATTACAAGATCGATTTATTTAACTCTCGCCTGTATATACCTAGCCTGTATCTACCTAGCATTCCGGAAATTTACAATATATTATAAAACACATACACTTTCCTTTTTCTTTAGTGTATAACAAAATCATAATTTTACTTTAAAATATTTTGCTTTTAAATTTATATTAGAGCTTTGCGAATTATCAGGGCTGTAAACAATATTACGTTCTTTCCATAATTTTTTTTTGTAGATGGTAAGCCGACCATATTCTTTTTTTTGACTTAAGTAGATTCGAACAGTTCATGCTACTGAGTACCTTGTCTAACAGGCAGATTCTTAAGTGTGGTAGTGCGGTATGCACAAGCATAACACGCGCTCTGGCCATGATCAGAAAAATATGAACCCTCGTGGCAAAACTCCTAATCAGGTTTCGACAAGTAATAGAGGCAGACAGACCAAAGGGCCAATCAATTTAGATTTATCTGCATTAGTAGAGGACGTGGTAAAAGTATCACACCTCATAGATCGGCCAGCTTAACGAGTCAACACAGCTCGAAATCGAGTACAAGCACAAAAATAGTTAGGGCATCACCCGTTCCAATATCTTTCAATTCCAACACACAGTCGACTGTCAGCGATACTCAAGCAATATATCCTGCCCGGAACAACCCGTCACTCACTGTAGGCACAGATCTTAGGGGGAACGTATCATATTCTACCGATCCAAGCGGTAGTCAAGAAAATTTAAACAAAAGTACCATAATGGCTACCAGAGGCAGTCCCGATGCTCCACAGGAGACAGCAACTGTGGATACAAGTTCAATGGAGGTTTTAGCTAATTACGTATGAGATACGATGAGGGATGTTCAAGAGGAATTCCGAAATGAACTGAACGACCTCAGAAGGAATATCGGTCAGCCACGCGAAAATTGGGAAACAGTAGAATCCCCTAGGGTAAACTCACAAATATCAAACTCTAACGCTTCCACAGCATCCTATTTTATAAAGCTAAAGGTTTGGAACGTATCACTCAGCGGTGATGAGGACGTGACTGATTTTTTATTTAAGATAGACACTCTTACAGAGCGAAGCCAATGTCCTACAGACTATCTAATGGCAAATTTTCATATTTTCCTGAAGGGAAAAGCCGAAACTTGGTTTTGGATGTATATCAAACAAAACCCACGTGTAAGCTATCAAATGCTAAAGAGAGCCATCACAAAGCAATTTGGCACGTTAGAAAGTGACCTTGATATTCTATTACGAATCTCGGCTAGGAAACAACATCCAAAGGAAAGCTAGGACGATTTCCATTCTTCCTTGGTCAGGATGAATTTAAAATTAGAGAATCCTATAGACGACAACGCCTTAATCAAGATTATTAGGAAAAATATTATGCCGTAACTCTTGAATATGACCTTCGTATCTAGACCGAATGACTTAGACGCATACCGTGATCTGCTCCGGGAAGCTGAAAAACCTCTCAAGGCGAACAATGCTTTGAAAAATCCGCAAAATTGGCAGCGCCAACACCGAAGGAACTGCCGCAGAATTCGACCTGAAAATAGAGGCCCTAAAAGCAAATAGACAATATATAAAAGGAGACTATTCCAAAATCCTATGTTGGAATTGTTAAAATTCTGGTCATAGTTGTATTTATTGCCCTGAAACTTCTTGATGCCTTTTCTGTTTCAAATACGGCCAAAAGAGGGTTACAACTCTTGAGTATAATAAACAACATTTGGGAAACAGACGTGGGAGCGAGAGGGCGACCGCGGACTCTCGTTCCAACGAGTAAATTCCCAGTATACTTTACCTTACTCTCAAAATTTCATTTAGACCCTGACATACAAAACGAAAAGTTGCACTTCCAAAATCTAGACCATGTTTTAAGTAAATCATCTATTAAAAGTAAAGTATCGCGGCGGATTTTAAAATGTAGGGCCCGATATACTCGTAGGAAAAACTTTAGGAAATCTCTTGAATCTTCTTGTCTTTCAAACTCGGACGATGGTAGACCATATGCCAAAATAAAAATTTTTGACACCAAATTACCCTGTATTTTGGATTCTGGGGCAATTGTGTCAGTTTTAGGGAAGGGGAGTCGAGACCTCTTACAGAAATACAACATTCGGATAGGGCTTAGGTCGAGTATTTCAAGTGCTAATAGTTCCAAAAATCAAATTCTAGGGTATTGCACGCTTCCTGTAACATTTGGGGGTTGCACCAGATCCATTGTTTTCTATATCGTGCCGACTTTATCCCAAGAGGGATACCTTGGCATTGATTTTTGGAAAATGTACGCTCTAGATCCACAGATAATCCCTACGATTGAATGTCTTCAGCCCGATACAAAACTTGAGGCCTTGTATCACGAACTAAATCCCGAGCAGAAATTGCGCCTCAAAAACGTAATTTTAAACTTTCCTTCACATGAAAAATTAAGCCTCGGATGCACGCAACTCTTGGAACACCATATTGACACAGGCAATGCAACCCCCGTAAAATCGAAACATTACCCACTGTCCCCTCCGAAACAAGCTGAAGTTTGCGAAGAGCTGGATAGACTACTAGCCTTAGGAGTTATAGAGGAATCAAATTCCCCAGGTAAGACAAGAATATGTTTGAATTGCCGGAAATTAATTCAATTGACAAAAAAGGATTCGTATCCACTACCGCATATTAAAGGGTTATTAAGTCGTCTTAAAGATACCGATTTTATCAGCGGAGTAGATTTAAAGGTTGCGTTTTTTCAAATCAAGTTTTCGGAGAGCTCTAAGGAGAAAACTGCCTTCGCCGTACCCGGCTGAGTTTTATACCAATACAGAGTAATGCAAGTCGGTGCCTGCAATGGTCCTCAGACAATGAGCCGGCTGATGGACAAAACCATGCCAGCCAAGTGACAATGATCTGGATGATCTCCTGATATGTAGTTCCAATTTTGATAGCCACTTACGTATATTATCTGAAGTTGCACAGTGCCTCAGATCCGCCAGTCTGACAATTAATGTAGGCAAGAGCAAATTTTGCCAGCGCGAAATCAAGTACCTCGGGTATCGAATTGGCAGTGGGGTTCTAAAAGTAGACCCTGACAGAGTTGACGCAATGGGCGACTTTCCTTTACCTTAAACGCCTCGGCAAGTCAGACGGTTTAATGGCATGGCTAGTTGGTACCGCTCCTTTATCAAACATTTTTCAAGCCTCGCAGGACCCCAGACTGATTGCTTACGTAATTCCATGCAGCCATTTCGGCTTAGCTCTGAAGCTATTAATTCCTTTAACACTTTGAAATCAGTCTTTACTAGTGCCCCAGTCCTTGCCCAGCCAGACTTCGATAGAGAATTTGCTATCCAGTGCGATGCGTCGCGTATCGGCGTAGGCGGAGTTTTATTTCAAGTAGACCTTGAAGGCAGGGAACATCCAATTGCGTTCATGTCCCAAAAATTAAATAGGACACAACGTAATTATACGGTAACGGAACTGGAATGCCTGGCGGCCGTAATTTGTGTCAAAAGGTTTAGGCAATACATTGAGGGACAGCCTTTCAAGATTATCACCGACCACTCGAGCCTTAAATGGCTCATGAGCCAAAAGGACCTTCATGGGAGACTAGTGCGGTGGAGTTTAACGCTCCAAAATTTTGAAGGGTTCTTTGAATGTGGTGCCAGACGCCTTATCTCGTTTCGATATAGACGAAGTATGTCTAAACTGCCCTGAAGTTGATTTAAAATCCCCCGAATTTAGCAACCAGGAATATATAAACCTAGTTCAAGAAGTCACTAAAAACAGTGACAAACTACCAGACTTACAAGTACTAGAAAATCGCGTATACAAACGTGTCAAGTTTAGGAACAGAGATGACACTGAGGAAGATCTTTGGAGGCTGTGGTTGCCACAAACATTGTCACGATGAAGGGTGTCACGGTGGGTACCAAATAACTTTTGGCCACGCATGGCAACAGACGTCAAAAGGTTCGTCCAGAATTGTGACGACTGTAAAGTTATAAAGCCATGCAACCAGATTTCACGCCCACCTATGGGAAATCAAATTTTGACAACTCGTCCATTCCAGAGGTTGTACTCCGACTTCTTAGGGCCATACCCTTGTACTAAAGCGAAAAATGTAATAAACTTTTTTCAGAATTATATATTTTGTACCTATGGCGTGCCCCAATACGTTCATAGCGATAACGCGAAACAATTCACTTCCAAAGAGATGAACGATTTTTTTCTGCGTATGGAATCTCTCAGATCACCACGGCGTATTATTCGCCGAAGGCGAATGCCTCGGAAATGACCAATAGGGAAATTATTTCCAAAATTCGTTACTTCTTGAGAAATGAGACTGATCACACAAACTGGGATAGAAATATACCCAAAATACTTCAAATTATACGCAGTGATTTTCACACAGCCACAGAACCTCAATATCGCCCATGAAAAGGCTTCTAGAACCTACAACACTAGAGCAAAACCTGTGAACTTCACAGAAGGTCAGGAAGTGTTTCGTAGAAACCATACGCAAAGCGATTTTAAAAAGGGCATAAATGCCAAGTTCAATCCTAAATTTGTCAAGTGCAGAGTACGGAGAAAATTGGGAAACGCACTCTACGAAATTGAAGATTTGCAAGGTAAATATATAGGGAAATACCATGCCACTGATATACGTCAAGGATAACTAAAACCAAAACGGTGATAATACTACAGTTTATATTGCCCGGCTTCGTGGGTCGTGCCACACGTATAATTTTTTTGTCCTTGCACTGATTTTCCCAAATGTCAGGCTGAATGCTCAGTCTCGACACACTATTTCGCAAATCCTCCCTATTCGATCTTAACATATACCTATGTAGATGCGAAGCAGTTTTGTTACGGATTTTCTCCGGCATTAGTACCAAAAACGTTTGTTAGCTTGTTTATTGAATGCCCCATACATGTATCAAATACGGTTCCCAAACCCTGACATCGATGACGTCCCTGTAAGATAGAATGTTCTAGAAGTTATTGCACTTATTCCTTTTCTTTAACACATTTGATATGGCATGATCGGTTACCGTTAGTACTTTTAACAAATCAGAAAGCGACACGAGCACAAAAATTAAGGATGGCAATTACTATAATAGTTGAAGGTGAAGAAAAATTAAAAAGGTCGATATTAAGTAGAAAAATATCAAACGGTTCGGTTGTTCTCGCGGGTCAAGAAAGTATAACTTAGAAAGGCAAATGTGTTTTAAATAAAAATAATTAACTAAATGAATAAGAAAATTAACTAAATCAAATTATATAAAAAAATAGAAAGAATACTATAAAATCGAACAAAAATAAATAAATAACTTGGGCGGCTAAGTGAAAAATTTAAATAAATGTGCATATTCGTACGTGCATACATATGTATGTACCACTCTCATGTGTATGCATGAAACTTGGAATTAGAAATCCAAATTTTTTTTTGTAATGTGTCCCTAAACGTAAGCCCAAAGAGCCAACATCTAGTCCTACAAAAAAAGAGGCTAAAGTGGAAAAAGTGCGTGAGGGTCATACTAAGATTCAAGATAGAAGAAAATACGTGTCACCAGTGTTGCCAAAACGGCGGTTTTCTCGCTATATATGACTGTATTTTGTTGTCATTAGCGGTAAGTCTATTTAAAAACCACTAGTGGGAATTTTAGCGGAAGAATTTCTTAGCTGACGGATTTTCAGCGTTTTTCTGAAACTTATAAAGAAAGATATTAAATCAAAATAAACTATTTTTAACGCAGCTATGCGACACGTATCCTGGTATGTATGTTGAGTTTTTTTTCCATATTAACACGTACAGCGAAAAGAAGCTAAAATCACTTTTTTTGCAAATAAAAAATTGTCATATTGTGGTCGTGTAGTATCGGAAAACAAACCGAAAACTGAGTGATTGGACTAGTGAGTATGAAGAAAACATAATATCAACCAAAACCTCTCAAAACAATAACTTTTTCTGAATAATTTGTTGTTGATTAGAGACTTTTTATTGAAATTTTATTTCGAAATTAAACTTCAAGAATGTGAAGTGATTCACAGAGTTTACTTCATCAACACTATTTTTTTATTTCAGATAGTCAGAAAACCAGGAAATTTTAACAATATTTTACAAATACTTCAAGCAAAACGGCAATTATTCCACACGTGTAGAATAATTAATGCGCGTCACCTTGAACAATTGTAGTAGCTACTGTTCGCAATATTCGCACACAAAATGTGCAATTGCCGGCGAAACCGTATCATATGCCTAAATTAGATCTAACGATAGCAAAACAAAAAAACAAGAAAGGAACTTAGGTTCCATGTGCGTCTGGGTCTCCTCGGCCAAAAGTGATATGAGTGGTGGTGGGAATTGTCACAAGTTAGGCGAAAATCATGTACCAATTATTATTTTCTCATTCGAGCGCGCATGACAAAAACAAAATGCGTAAATATGCAGATTTTTTTTGCAAGTAATAAACCTGTGTAGATAAAATTTACTTACTTTTATTTAAACGTTAAAATATACGCTGAGGGACTTACGAAGAAAAAGAAAAAGACAATGGAAAGAGTAATATGCGGTTTGATTGACCTGTGCAAATGCAAAATTAAAAACACGGTGATATTTTTTGAGAGGCAGTCTGAAACCGAAATATTTTCCCAAAACTTGTTAATGTGTTATTTACACACAGAAGAAAGTGTATAAAGCGAAAGAAACAAAACTGAAAGTCGCAAAGAAAAAAAATGAACGCAAGTATCGTGAAATGATAAATTGCCAATTATATTTAATTATGACTATATTTATAAAAAAGAAGAGAAATTAAAACCAAAATTAGAACTAATACTCACCGTATTGTAACTACCCTGTAAAGAAATTAAAAACTAAATAAATAATTCTTAAATTATATAATAAATAATTTCCGGGATTTGTAAAATTCAAGCCCGGATTTCAATTTCGGGATTTCTTAGCAATTTTTATATGAAAACCATTTATAAATTGAATTTTTCGTTGATTTTATGGTATTTTTTTTATAAAATATAAAAGTCCCATACAATTTTTTACCTGCAGTTGTAACAATTTAATGACTATTCGTGACATATTTCTTATTAATTAACAACAAGAGCAACATAAATTAACTACTTTTTTACTATTATTTTCATCAAAGGGGCTACAATATACAAATAAGAATTATTTTGAGAAAAAAGAAAAGCTCATATGCGCTTTGGAAGGGAAATAACATTTGGAAAATTCACAAGTTTGACAAATTTATTCCGTTTTATTCTATATTATGAGGGCAATTATGAATAAAAGCCCACGAGAATTTTTCCCCGGGGAATAGTTTCAAGCAGTAACAAACAATTAAAGAAAAGCAAAAAATTTATTTCGAAAAGGGAGAAATTTCTTGCGGAAATTTATTCATTGTATGTCGCCTACTCAACGCTATAAAAAATTTTCGCTTATCTAATATTCGGTAACAATTGAGTACTATTGACAGCTCCTTACAATTGAAGTAGAATCCAAAACATGGCACGTGCAAACTTTTTGTTGTCGGGTTGACGTAAACGTAAGAAATATTTACCGAATAATGCGCCCCGTTTTTCAAAAATTCCATAGATATATATGTATGTTCGTTTTTGTTAAGATTATAGAAAAAGTGTACATATATTGAAAACAAAAACAAATTTACATATTTATGTTGTTATGGTTTTCAGTGTAAATTCTCTAATATCAAATGTGATTAATCAACTTAAAGTTTTCAAATGCACAAAATTTTATATTAAATTAATATTTATTAAAAAAATAATTTATTTTACCAACAAAATTAAGATCCCGACATCTCGAAAATCCCGAAGTCCCGAAAAATCCTGGGATCCCGAAAATCCCGAGACCCCGAAAATCCCGCGATTCTCGGGATCGGGATTTACAAAACCCCGAATCTCGGGATTTACAAAACCCCGAATCTCGGGATTTACAAAACCCCGAATCTCGGGATTTCCAAAAATCGATCCCGATTGGCATCCCTATATGGGACTTCTCAGGCGTTCGACTTAGTCGACAGGGTGGGAACATTTTTACCCCGTGGCACAACAACTAGCCATAACTATTCCTCCTTGGTCGATATCAACTTCCACTATGATCTTCCAATTTTTCAACAAAACAAAAGATTAAAATAAGCACAGTGGTTTAATGTGGCAAGTGTGTTTATTTATGTGTTATTCGTCGGGTTAAGCGGGTTGAGAGCCAAATGTCCACTGGGTGAGCTAGTTCGAAAATCTATCTTGCCTATTCTTGACCACTGGCGATAGCCCTACTGAAAGTTAAAAATTTTAAAACCCTTTTTTTCCATGAGCAAACAATTGACGCGTAACATTAGTGGGATCAAAAAAATTTAGCAAAAGAACAAAACGTGTCAATTCGATTGTGCTGTGTGTGGTCGAGTCTATTGATTAGCTATCAAAATTTATGTTTGTAGCTTTATTTTGTATAGGAAAAGTTATGTAGTTTTAAAATTGTATTTAATTTTAAATAAAAAATAATAAAATTAATGAATGAATGCAGTAGAAATTTTTAATTTTTTAAATTTGTAATTGTGAAAAAAATATAAGTTTGACAGTTGAATGAAAATCTTTCAATTCAGTTTATTAAGTGTGTGGCCAATAATCAATTCAATTGAAACACTCAATTGAAAATTGAATTGAAACGTGTATGGGGTGCTTTAAATATTCATCAAGCAGTAAATGAATTTTTTTAGACATAAATAACATGGAAACAATACGAATAAAGTTCAATACCATGTATCTGTTTCCCTTAAAATTAATGTTTTTTTATGTTATGGACAACTCTGTACTAGAAGGAAAACATGCAAGTTGCAAGACAGTTGGGCATTTGTACGAAATTTTCGTGGATAATACGTACACAGAGCTTGCATGCAAGGTAGTTGCATGTGTAAATGCAGAAATAATTGTAAAAAAATTATTGAACTAAAAAAAGTACTTAAATGTTTGTCGCAATGAATAAGATTTTTGCGAACTCCAGTCAAATGTCATTCAGTACATGCATGAACACTTTTGATTTCGTTTGTAATTTGAGCTTGAAAATACTTAATTTCGTGTCAGCCTGAAAGGGCTATTTCATATGTTACTAGGAAGAATACCACAAGGTTGCCACACATACAAATACATCTATGAAAAAACTGCAAATTTTTTAAATATAATTAACAAATAACTTCTGAATTTATGTACATATTTCTTAAATTGACGAAAAGCTACTTTTGTCCTTTATCGATTGGTGTACGGCTTTTTACTGTACAGCGAATGGTTTAAATTTTATAGGTGAAATATTTTTCCCTAATTTTTTTACTTTTTTTGCTGGGCCATAACTTCTGAATGTAAGTATTTGGAAAATGACAATTACTTGTTCTGAAAATTATTTTGATTCCCTTTTGATTAGTACTAGTTGCTTTATGGTACATGGAATACTTTTTCATTTATAGGCAAAACAATTTTATCCTAATTTTGGTGACTCTAAAAAGTTTTCTGGGTGTCACTTCTGAACAAAAGCAGGCAGGAAAATTATCATTACTATTTCTGAAAGATATTTTCATTCCCTATTGATTGGTATTAGTCGCTATATGATACATTGAATAGTTGAATAATTTGTATACTTTGAAAAGTTTTCTGGGCAATAACTTCTGAATGCAAGCTTTTGGGAAAATGCTCATTAGTAATTATGAAAGGTATTTTAATTTTTAATTGATTAATACTAGTCGCTATATGGTAGACCGAATAGTTTTTCATTTATAGGCGAAATTTTTTTTCTTAATTTTAGTGACTTTAAAAAGTTTGCTGGGGTATAGATTCTGAACCAAAGCATTTAGAAATAATACTGGCAGTTACTTGTTCTGAAAGTTATTTTAGTTTTTTAACAATTGGTAATGATTAATTAATGCTACAACAAATAGTTTTTTAAGTGAAAGAACAGTTTTCTTTTATATGGTACATCGAATAGTTTTTATTTTATGGGATAGCTACTTTTTCCAGAGTGCTATTTTCAAGTGGTCTTGTTGTTGTTGAATATGGTAATGAATAAAATTACAGATTTTAAATTAGGTTATACGCCCTTTGATGTACCTAATTCAGTTATTGTATATTTTTAATTTCGTTATATAGCGTCTATACATGATATAAATTTATCATAACAATTGTTAACTAAGAAAGCGTCGGCAGAGCCGTTGTCACATTCTTGTTAATGCAAGCATACATGCGAAGACGTTCTGGTTTTTTTTAATGAGATAAATCATAATTTCTTTGTCTTCGTGAAGAAAGTTTCTCACAATGCCTGCAATATTTCATTTAATATTTATTAAAAAAACTTTTATTTAATAAGAACATCAATATTTTTTATTATTTCTAAATTTTTTTCTAAAAATTATGTAAGAACTGTATTTTCTCCAAATAAAATAAAACGTCAAACAGTTTGCTTACGTTTTTTATCAAGACAAAGTTGTCTGCAATAACTTTGCCGCTTCACGTTCAATAAATTAATTTACATTTTTTCACAAATATGGTTTGTCAAAATTTGCTAAAATTGAAGTTCTGACGTAGGCTGCAAGCAATTTGATTTCCAATTTTGTGTTCAAAATGCCGTCGTCGAACAAACTATTAAAAATTCTTGCCTCACATATTTTGTTTCTGCAAAGAAAATTACTTCTGTCCTAAAGTTTTTACAATAACAAAAATTATATTAAAATAGCTGTTTGAATGAAGCGTTGAAAGAAAAATTGAAGTCCACCTGGTATTCAATTCCCAAATGTATGAGTGTGGTAGTAAAAAAGTGTGAACGTATTGAACTTTGAAACAGAAATTGAAGCAAAAATTGAACGTGTAGCCTTCAAGTAACATTAATAAATATAGTCTACATATGATAAATTTTTCTTTTGATAGCGATTTGACTTTTATCATGATACAAATTTATCAGGCATAGACTCACTGTTAGTCCACTTTTATAATTGGGATATTGAAGGACAGACATGTTAAATCTTTTACAATAGGGAAATTGTAGTTTGTTTACTTCTGCACGCTTGCTACTCACATACACTCACACATAATTACACACATATGCCTTGATACACATCAAGTATGCATATAGCCCCTAAAAGAAGAAAACTCATGTGAAGCAATAAGAATAATTTACGAAAAGTAGGAAATAGAAACAAAAAATTTCCGGTACAGAGGTTCGTGTACTACACTATCTACTTCTTCAACCCCTCGCGTACAAACTTCTTCTGTCTACCATTTAATTTCTTTATTGTAAAAGGGGACTTGTTATTATTTATATCCTATGCAATAAATATGTTAATTATATAGCTACAAAAAAGTTGTTTACTTTAAAAGATACTTTTTTTCCAACTCTGCAAAAAGTTTGTCAAGTACATAAAGCTTGCTAAAATGTTAGATGTGCGCTATTAATTTATATACATTTCCATGGAAGACAAAAGTAGGTATCAGAATTATTAGATGCAATTTTTTTAATTACTTGATTTCGAAAGTTATAGCCCAGAAAACTTTTTATAAAAAAAAGTAGTTTTCGTCCCATAAAATCAAAATGATTAAGTGTGCGCTATTGAAATATAAACCAATCAATAGGAAATCTATGTACACTTCAGAAAAAGTGACTGTCATATTCAGATTTACTTTAGTTCAGAAGTTATAGCCAATCAAACATTTTATTAGCAGAAAAAAGTTTTCTTCATAAAATCAAAACCGTTACTTGTGCGATATTGATATATATATATATCAATCAAAGGAGAATAAAAATACCTTTAAGCACTAATTATTATCGTATCCAGATTTACTTTAGTTCTGGAGTTATTGCCCAGCAAACTTTTTATTGACAAAAAAACTTTTGTCCTATAAAACCAAAACGGTTTATTGTGCGCTATTGACCCATATACCAATTAATTAGGAATCAACAACTTCAGAACTAAAGTAAATCTGGATATGGCAGTTATTAATTCTAAAAGACATTTTAATTCTTAATTGATTGGTACATGTGTCAATAGCGCACAATAAACCGTTTTGGTTTTATAAGGTAAAACTTTTTTTGTCAATAAAAAGTTTGCTGGGCTATAACTTCAGAACTAAAGTAAATCTGGATATGACAGTTATTAATTCCAAAAAACACTCAAATTCTTAATTGATTGGTATATGTGTCAATAGCACACAATTAACCGTTTTGGTTTTATAGGACAAAACTTTTTTTGTCAATAAAAAGTTTGCTGGGCTATAGCATCAGAGCTAAAGTAAATCTGAATATGACACTTACCAGTTATTAAAGGTATTTTTGTGCTTAATGCATTGGTACATGCAGCAATAAGGCACAATCAATATTTTCCATTTAGCACTTCAATTACTATATGAGCGTATATATATAAATTTATTTCATATGTTTGAATTGATATTGGCATTGCACATGTTGTAATGTTTACTGAAATGTTTTTTTTTCTTTAAAACGAAATTTCATGGTATTTTGCCAAGCACGTGCTTTTAATGTAAACAAAAATTGTAACGCGCCCACGAGCACGTGCATTTATTGTAAACAAAGACAAAAATACTCCTTTTTTTGCAACTCTGCTTGAAAAAAGTTTTTTTTAGAAAAGTTTTTTTCTTCTCTCCCGTTGTTCGCCAGTGTTTTGTTCATGTTGTGCGGCGTTAATAAAAAAAATTAATGTATCGATATATCGGATTTTAAAATAGCGGCGATGTAAGTATATCGATATTTTTTGCCCATCCTTATTACTCATTCTGTAACTTTTCATCTGAAAGATAAAACGTAGCAGACAGCATGAAAAAAATAGTGAAAATTTTCATGGAAATTTAATATATCTAAAAAAAAAAGAAAAAATTAATTATTAAATAAAAACTTTAAAAAAGAAATTATTTTAGCTTAATAGAAGCTAAAATAGTATAACAGGGCCAATCAAGTCGTCAAAGGTACATACATACATATGAAAACAAAATGGCGGATGTGAAAAATTTTAGTGTATTGAAAATATTTAGAATTTCTATTATGAGTTCATGGTATTAAATGTTACTTGTTTTTTTCGCTTTAGGTTATTGTAAAATTTGTTAAGACAATAAGGTAAGTTTTTATATAAGAACTGTGACAGTTTGTGCAACTTAAAAAGAAGTTGGGAAAAAAATCGATACATAGTTGGTGGGTTGTCCTCTGTTTTCTACGGGACTTTGTAATGACTGAAACTTTAGTGGCGCCGCTAATACCCCAACTACAAGAAATGCAGCAACCAAATATAAATGTTAATAATGGCAGCCAACAGCAACAAGCCAACCAGTGGGCCAATTATAATGCGTGGTATCAAAACGGGGCATCCTATCAGCAACAATATTCGCCCTATTATCAATATTACATGCGCTATGGCATGAATAAGAATCAGCAACAACCTTCGAGTGTCGCTTCGTCCATTTCCAATAGTAATGCTCCGCCTGGTTTCAGTAATGCCATAATACCTCAGGGTGATAAACATATGCCTCCTTTGCCATCATTGCCTCCTCCTCCACCTCCTAGCAGTAACAGCATTAATCAACAACAAAAAAATTTTGGTGGCATTAAGTTTAATCTTAATCAACAAAAGCGTTTGTCGAATGCTCCAAATCCTCTGCAACAGCAACAAGGAGGTAATGGAAATTTTAATGGTATGTTTCAAAATATCCTCGGTAATAATCAAAGCGGCAATGGAAACACTAACAGTAATAAAAAGAAACGTAAACGCAACAAAAATAAACAAAATCAAATGCAGCAACAGCAACAGGCCATGTTCGATGCTCATTTTGATGAGAATCAAGTACAAATGCAAAATGGTACAATGGATGATCCCAGTTTTATAAACACTTCCATACCACCTCCACCACCACCTCCAATAATTGCCAACGTAGACTTAAGTAAACCACCACCACCTATTGGTAAACCATTAAATAACGATTTGAACTTGGATTCAAATCAACGTTCTCAAATGTCTGTCAGCAGTGCAACAAACTCTTCTTCGACAACTTTCAAAAAACCTAATGCATTTCATAATCCAAATGATGCATGGCCTGAGTCTTTGAATAATTATGTCGCCCGTTGTTATGCCAAGTGTACAACTGACTTGGATAAAGACCAAATAGATATTTGTTTAAAGGGAAAGATTATAGCAGCTGCTAATCGCAATGAACTTTGGACTCGAGATTGGGATAATGAGCCAATACCTAGCGTCTTTAGTGAACGTAATAATCTTAATGTTAAACTTCATAATACGTCGCCATCAACGTCACAAAATCAACGAAATCCCTTTCAGCATAATCATAAAAATAATACAACTTCTAGTATTCCTATGGATCATTTAAAAAATAAATCGGGTTCTTGCGGTCTCTCGCGTAATTTAAATGCTCGTCTCGGGCAACGTAATTCATTTGGTAACAATAAATCCAAGGATTCCCGCAGTCGTTCGCGGTAAGTACTGGTTTTTTAAATATACATATGCATACATATGAGGCAAACAGGAAAAAGTAATTAAGTCAACTTAAACAAAATCACTAAAAATTTAAAAGTGCTCTCCTGAAAAACTTAAATTAGACAAAAGCACCTTTTCCTTATTGCCACAGATATGTACAAATATGTTCAGCTAAAATGGAAAACCACATAACTTAGGAATTCTAAATCGTATTTAAAATTAATTAGTATGTGTTACATCAAAATACATGTTCCCTAAAAATTTTCAAACCTTTATCACTGCATTATTATTATTCATCAGCCGTATTATAAATGAAAATAAAGAAACTGGAACAAATGCAGTTTAGTGAAGCAGCTCCAAACAAAATAAAAAGTAGCCTAGCCTACGTGATAGAAAATTGAAAAATAAGAAAATATGAAATAAAAAAGTTGGCTGCGACGCATATATGAGGCTCTGAACATTTTTATAGGAAATTGCGAGAAATCTCCACAAAAAATTGTATTTATTTATTTTTTTTTTATTTATTTATTTATTTATTTATTTATTTATTTATTTATTAATTTCAATACAAAGGAAGCCTTATGGCCAATTATTTATGTATTGTATAGTAAGTATCTATAAATGTATGTAGGTCTTAAACATAAGTTATTTATAAGAAGAAAAAAAAGAAAAAAAAACTAAGCAAGCAGTTAATTAATTAGTGATCCCCAGATTTATAAACATTGCAAAATGAAAAATAAAAATAATTACTTAGAAGAAAGTGGATGTTTTCTATAGCCAGCAGATAATAAATAGGACAAAAACTTTATGATACAGCTTATTGATTATTCAAATACTCAAGAAGCTTTTTTTTTAAATGTTGAAATTCCAAACGCGATAGATTCTTACTAAGAAGGATCGGTCAAACATCGAAAGATGCCTACGTGGCACATTTATCTGGACATTTCGTGTTGAACCTATAAATGAGAATTCCCTTACAAGAATATGAGGTTGATTTTATAAAAATGTAACAAGATGCGTAAATTCAAGTATTTATGAAAATGACAACCTAGGAATATAGGTACTAGCTCTGAAACTAGATTATGTTCAAATATTGTAACATTATAAATATAACGGACAACTTTTCTCACAATTTTTTCTATCCTACCCAAATTGTATGCGAGAGTCCCAGAGTAGACTTCTAAACAGTAGTTTACTTGAGACATTATGAGAGAAACTGCTTAGTGTTTCCTTACATGTCTCGTTGTATATGCTTTTTTATATTTTATTATTATTATTATTATTATTATTAGTATTAAAAATACTTTTACAATATTCATATATACATGATTTAAACTTCCTATCATTATAAATCAACATAAAATCTTACAAAATTAATACATTTTTTTCTAAATACATTCTCGTTATTTTAATTTTTCATATTATTTGGTAGTGTATTATACAGTTGTAAGCCCTTGTAAAACAGTGATCTCTGCATCTGCGTTGACATAACCCTGTTTAATCGAAAATCTTTCACATTTCTTAGTCCGTACGGTTGGCTCCTACATATCTTAATTGTTCACAAAGCGAATTGATTAGAATGCATAAGAGAAAAGCGTTCACAGTAAGAGACGATTTGCATTTTAATAATATTCTCAATAATCTTTCTTTTTTTAAACATTTAACATTTTTTTAACCATTTTCTCAACTATGCCCAGCAAAAAATAAATGAACGCGTTCAAAATGAAGTAGTGTTTCATGATTTCTTGAGCGGACTTTTGTCATGGTGTTCTCTGACACAGCACAGCATAGTAAGATTTTCTGCCTAGCAAAGTTTCCTTGCCTAATAACGTCTTATTGCACAGCATAATAATTTTCTTCCTTGCAAAGTTCCCCTGCTTAATAAAGTTTTCTTATGCTTAAGGATTTCTCCACCATGCCGCTGCTTACTAAAGATTCTATGCACAGCTCTTAATTAATTCAAATAATAATAATTAAATTAACTAAAATTCAAATAATAATTATTCAGGGGGCAATAACTCGAGAAATAAGGATCAGAGAGCCAATTTTTCTACATAATTTTTTCTATTTCCTATCAGATAAGCTTCTTATAGAAAGTTTAGTGCCAAATAACTCGGAAAATATGCGTACCGCAAACTTTTTGATGCAATATTTTTTTCTGATTTTTAAATTTTCTATCGCGTAGACTGCTTTTTATTTTGTTTGGAGATGCTTCACTAAACTGAATTTAAACCAGAAACGGCTTAAGTCACTTAATATTTTTCTTCAGTCTTTTCTCCTATAAAATTTAAATAGTGTAGTTGAGTGATTTTGCATTTCAGCTAACGATATGTTTAATAAATGTTTATTTAATAACGGTCTAATTCATAAAAAATGTTTTAGGTTTATTACAGGTTTATTTGACAAATTTACTATAGAAATATGTCAAATAAGCGCTTAATAAACCTGAAATATTTTTTATGAATATGGCTGTATATTTTTATTTATATTCATACATTAAATTGTTCCTTAATATGTAAATGTCAGAAATGTATGCGAATCCTCCTCTCCGTTAATGTTTAAATTATTTGTAAATAATATTAAATTGTTTATCTAATTTTTCGACCTTTTTTATATGTTCAATGAAACTATTTTTTTAAGCTTTAGGTCAGTAAATTTTATAAATTTCTTTATATTTTTATTTTTATATCGATATTTCGTTAACCTTTGGTTAACTTCTTCAGGATTATTATTGTTTTTATATTTTGATAATTAGTTTTCGTCTTTTTTTCTTTTCAATCAAAAATATTATTTTATAATTATAAATAACAATGTGTGTCATATAATTTAAAAAAAAAAAAAAAAAAAAAAAAAAAAAAAAAAAAAAAAAAAAAAAAAAAAAAACTTGTTAAAAAAATTATATGACACACATTGTTATTTATAATTATAAAATAATATTTTTGATTGAAAAGAAAAAAAGACGAAAACTAATTATCAAAATATAAAAACAATAATAATCCTGAAGAAGTTAACCAAAGGTTAACGAAATATCGATATAAAAATAAAAATATAAAGAAATTTATAAAATTTACTGACCTAAAGCTTAAAAAAATAGTTTCATTGTAAATAATATTATTAAAAAAATAAACTCCATGAGTGGAGGAGTTTCAAATATAGCTAGTTTTATTGTGAGTTATTTCCTGAACAACTGTAGAAAAGTGCATTAATTTCGAATGCACAAGTACTCATTTTAAATAATTTAATACAAAGGAACTACATACATACATATACATATACATATATGTTAAGTTTTAATTAATCTTTTGTAGCTCCAATAAAATAATGTTTCTAATTTCCGAGTACATATGATTATTTAAATTAAAATAACTAAAAATTTTTAAAGATATTCTAAATAGAAAATGTTTTAACTTGTAAAAACTTGATGAAAAACTAATGCTAGAAATTACGAATTATAAGAGGAGAAATTTTCGAAGTGCACTAAAGTGTACATCCTCCACTCACACACTTGTTACTCTTACAGATGTCGGATTCTTAGTCAGATCAAAACAGAATGCGCTCTCATAGAAATTGTGTCACCTGACATTGACGCCATACAGCATTAAAATTTTAAACCCATAGTGCCTTTTTTTCACATGCTGCACTATCCAGACGCGCAGCCAAATTTTGTTTGTTTTGCTTTCATAGTACTATTGAATTGTGAACATTTTTTAAAATCTTAATTTATTTTCGCATCATATATGTATTTGTATATATGTATATAGGAACATTTATTTACGTATATTTACTTGAATTGTAATTGCTACCTAACTAATAGTATTTACTAAGTTAAATTCAATACTAAATGCACGAAATAATATCAATTAATTAATTATGAAATCAATTCCTCTTTGCAGTTCTCCCTCTTCGTCTAAATATCGTCATAAACGTGCTTCCCGGTCGCGTTCGCGGTCACATTCGCGGTCATCGTCATCTTCACCAACTCGGCCCCATAAGATGCGCCGTTCCTCCTCTTCTTCGTCTTCTTCCTCTGGTTTTATACCACTTTCCTCTTCCTCCAATAATACATCTTTTCTTAGTAAAAGACAACAAAAACTACAAAATAAAAAAAATAAAAAGCATGATCCTAACACTACAAACGGTATTGGAAAATCCAAAGCTCCCTTTTATTCTTCTTCGATTGGCGGAGCTGTGGATGATGATTCTGCTCGTCTTCAGCAAAGAGCCGCTCGTTTTTCGCAAAATGCTGGCAAAAAAGCCATAGTATCAGTAGCTAGCTCTCCGTTTGGGCTGACGACCAAAGGCGCAAATAACAAAAATGCTAAAAAATTTAATGATTCTCGTTTGTACATTGACGACTTGGAAAATGGTGAAAATATTGATCTTTTTGATTTACACATTGTTGGCACGTGTCGTGATTTGGAAAAGTCTTTTTTGCGTCTGACCAAAGCCCCAGCACCCTGTGAAGTCAGACCTGTTGAAGTGTTGGTACACTCACTGGAAAATGTCAAACAAAAATGGCGTAGTAATCAGGATTATTTCTATGCTTGTGATCAATTGAAATCTGTTCGGCAGGATTTAACTGTAAGTACCTTGATTTATTTATTTATTTTATTTTTAAATTGAAATTTATAAAGTCGTCACAATGTATTTATTTATTTATTTATTTGCTTTAGTCTTACAAATTAATTCTAAGACTAAAGGTTTGAAGAGCGCTAGCTGCCAGGGCTATCGGCTCTAAAGTTTATATATAAAGAATTTTTTTACCGCTGCATTATATGTATATATGATCATGTTACAAGGTTAGTTTGTTTTATATAGTAGTAAATTTTGTTGATGTTTGAAGTGGATGGAACTTGGAGGATGATATAGGCCGACTCGTGACCAAAAAACTTTCTTCTTTGGGCATTGAGTGGTGGAGAGTCGATGAGAGTGCATACCGAGGTCATGCTGGGATGTTGGTTTTCTTAATCCTGTACTGGTGAGAGAATATCGACAAAAGCAAAATAAGAATTTTCTCAAGACTTCGGGGCTCGGTCATAAGTCTTGAGAAAATTCTTATTTGCTTTTGTCGATTGTAGCCGGATATAGGGTGTATCGAAGTTAGGGTTTATATTGTAATAGGGGTGGTGATGTGGTTGGTTTTCGTTTGTTTTGATTATTATGAAATTTTTAATATGGCGACGGATGTCTATTTTTTCAAGTGTAGGGCAAGGAGAATCGGTGCATAGGAAGCGTATTTAGCTGCAATGTCTGCCATTTCGTTGCCCAAAATGCTAATATGACTAGGGATCCAATGTATTTGGATTATATCTTCGTTACCGATGAAAGCATCTCTGATTTTTATTACTGTATTCCAGTTGTTAAAAGGGTTGGATATAGCTTTGAGAACGAAGAGACTATCTGTGAAAATTATGGTTTTCATTTTACTGCTAATTGCAATACGGACAGCGCGCTGTATAGCACATGCTTCAGTTGTAAAAATCGATGAGTATTGGTTTAAAATGTTTAGAAACAAGTGGTTCCCGTCGTCATCTACAACAGCGTAGGCTGGGAGAGATGACTGTGGTTTTGTACCGTCTGTGTATATAAAGCGCCATCCATTACTTTGTAACATCTTCTTCTTTAGATGACGTGAGGTATATTGAGATTTTGTTGAATTTCCACGGTGGCTTGCTTATCGTCTTTTTATGAAGTGAAAGAGGGATGTACATTTCCGGGGCAACCTCTAAGGCATTGTCTATTGACTTGATGCGTTTAGGTCTTCTGGCTGCAATGCTTGACGAGATGTCTTTATCGATTATAGAGTTGGTGCTGGTTAGCAGTTTTGGTAGTAATCTCCCTTTTGATTCATAAATTCTATTTTCTATTGAATTTTATATTATTATATTATATTATGGGGGTTGTTCTGTACGCGCAAACGGAGGCTCTGGCGGCTTTGTGGTATGGTGGCTTTATAATGTTTAATGTGGATTTACAGCTGCTACCGTAAAGGAACAAGCCATAGACTATTTTGCTCAATACCAATGTTTTGGCAATGTAAGTAAGCGTGTTAATATGAACAAAACTTTTCCTTGATAAATAACATATTATATTGGCTCTTGCTAAGAGGGAATTCTTGAGTTGAGTGCAGTGGTCTCCAAGAATTTTTAACTCGTTAACATTTTGTATATCAAAGCCGCTAGTATGAATTATGTGATTGTCAGAGTCACAGTTATGTTTCCTGCAAATATGCATTTTTTTTGTTTTTTGTAGTGAAATTTTGGCCCCGGAGTACTTGGTCCAGTTAATTATTTTATTTAAGGTTTCTTCTAAAATCTGTGTTGTTTCGTTGTTGTTCTTTCTCTTACATAAGATATATAAATCGTCTGCGTATAAACAGTGGTCGATGGTGGGCGTGCTGTTTAAAATTTTGCTCACTTCATTAAATGCTATTTGAAACAAGACTACTGAAAGCGGCGATCCCTGTGGGATGCCGTTTCTCAGCGGAAATGTTTTTGAGAATTGACCATTTATTCGCACCTTAAATCGCCTATTAGACAGGCAGGATTTTACGAATGAATACATTTTAGGGCCTACAAACCATGATTTTAGAATGTTTAAAATTACGTGAGATCTTATTCTGTCGAACGCTTTTTCAAAATCGATTGAGAGTACTGTGACGTGATTTCTGGCTGAGAGCGATTTGGTAATATAATTGGCTAAGTGAAGAAGTGTATCACCGCATCCTTTGTTAGCTTTAAAGGCAACTTGTTCTTTGGCTATTAGTTTCTTTCTTTCCATGAACCATGATAATCTTGAAGCGATTATTCGTTCGATTATTTTTGAGATGCACGGTAACAGCGAAATAGGGCGAAATGATGCTACAGACGAGGAGTTATTAGTTTTAGGTATTGGAATTACTATGGCAAGTTTCCACGATTGGGGTATGTCTCCATTAAGAAATATTGCATTATATAGTTCTACTAGTTTTAATTTGGTGTTGTAGGTAAGAGGTTTAATCATCTGGTATGATATTCGGTCAATTCCAGGGGTCGTGCCCTTCACATTTTTTAAACAGTTACTTAGCTCTAGCATTGTGATTGGTTCCTTCATAAAATATGCAGATTTGTCGGTGGTGGTGCGAGGTGCTTCTGAGTTTGTTGTGTTTTTAGATGTGATAAATATTTGCTTGAAATTGTGGTCTGAGGCATATTCTGCCCATTCACTGCCGAAAAAAATTGCTATTTTTTCGGGGTTGATGAGTGTGTCGTTTGCAGTGTTTATTGCTCGTATGTTAGTTGAGGAGCCTTTTTCGGTTAGTCTATTGATACTGTTCCATATTTCAGAGATGGGAGTGTTCCTGTTAATATTTTTTGTGAATTTTTCGAAGCTATCTTTTTGGCTTTTTTGGCCTCTTTGCGGAATTTGGCGTTGGTTTTTTTTTTGTAGGCTAAGAGATTTTCTTGTGTGGGGTTGGATTTGAAATTATGCGATAGGAACATTTTCTGGTTACGTCAATTTAAGAGTGATTGGTTCCACCATGGAACCGTGGGTCTCTTGTGCTTATGTGGGTTATTTCTTGTTTGTGGAATAAGCAAGTTTACTGCAGTACGGATTGATTTTGCTATAATTGCTGCGTTTCTGTTGCTGGAGGCTGAAAACTGCCTAGTGAGAATTTCATGCTCAGCTTTATTTATTTATTTATTTATTTATTTATTTATTTCAATCCGATACATAGGAAGCCTAAAAGGCCAATTATACATGTACCTATAAAATTATATTAATAGTCACTTAACGCTACAGAAAGTAAATTATATGTTATATTATATAAAAAAATAAAAAATTATAAATTAATTAAATGAATAAGTCTCAGTGTCAGTGACTCCCCAGCCACACAAAATTAGTAAGAAGGAATTAAATTTTAAATAATAGTAAAAAAAGATCCAAAAAATTGCCGCCGATTTGTTAAATGTCATACAATCATATTATATTCGGGAGGAAAACCAGTTCAAAAGCATCTTTTTATAGATAAAAATAGAATATGAGAATAGTTTCAAAGGTGATGGTAAGCTATTCCAAGCCCTGCAGACTCTTTATTTTAAATGACCGTTCAAAAATAGAGAGGAATATACGAGGAATTTCAATCTGAACACTACGTTACATTACGTGTAGAGTCAGCTTTTAGGGAATAATTTGTTAAGTCACCTAAGTGAACCAAAAACTTGTTTATTTTATTCGGGCTGGTCTTTTGTATTGAAATCTTAATGGAAAACAAATTTTATTTGTTGTGTTGAAAAAAATATCCTTTATGGGGGAATTGCATTGAAATTGTGTGGGCAATGAGTTTCTTGCAGTGATATGAGGCACGGATCCATTTCCCTCATTAATAGTTGCAATTCACAGTAATTATTTGTGAAGCCTTATATTCCATTACAAAATAACAAATTGTATTTATATGTGTTGGTTATTCGCTTGGTTTAATTATATAATTGTTGTGTTTTAGAGCTGATTCAAAAATTATTTTATTGTTTGGTTTTCTTTGGTGTTGTTGGGGATTTGTTGTTTTGAAGTTGAAGGTTGCGAATTTAATATATTGATGCTTTCATCTGATTGGAGATTATTGCTTTGTTGTGTTTTCGGGGTATCTTTTCTTTTTGTAGGAGACTTGGCTGTGATCCAGGCATAAGTGTTTGTAGAGTTGATTAATGGTATAGGATTGATTTCTTTGTATTTGCGGCGAGCATCCCTTATGCTGCAGTAGTCTTATGTTCTTATTTTTAGGATCTCCTTCATTTGCACGTACCGAGGGCAGTTCCTATCCGTTGACGAGTGTTCGCCAGAGCAGTTTGTACAAAATGTTCGCGAGCATTGTTCAGTAGTGTGCGGATGCAAGCTGCATTGAGGGATGGTGGGGTTTCCTTTGCAGCGCTTCATTGTATGACCCAGTCGCTGGCAGTTTTTAGACATCATTCCACTTTAAACTTATACCAGGCTACGTCTATGGTAGATGGTAGTCGGTAGAGTTCAAAAGTGAGTACCATTTTTCCAGTTGCTCATCTAGTTTTACCGTCATTAAGCTTCGTGAATTTGTATACGTCAGTTACGCCTTGTGTCTTCATTTCTTCGATAATTTCAGTTTCTTTCACATCTTTTAAGCAAGGAGCGTAAATGACACCCTTCACCAAGTCAAGCGTTTCATGAAGTTTGCATTTAATTTTACACAAATTAGAAAACGAGTGAGTTTTTATAAATTTGTCAGCAACACGTTGTTTGTTAGTAAGAATGAGTAATTTCCATCCCGCAATGAAGTTATTGATTTAATCTCGGTGCTTATACCGTCAATACATTTTTTGATAGCAAATGGGCTCTGGCTGGAAATAGTTGTTTTTGGGTCATCAGATGATATTAAAACATATTTTGGATTGCTGGTGTTATTATTTCTTTGTGTCGGCAATTCGGGGTAATCGTTTGGTTTTGCTTTTTGCTTTGGTTATTAGTGTAATCTCCCAATATATGGAATATATTTTTCGAAAGTTTGTCCGGTGGGCCCGGTGCCATAATTAAAGATGTATTATTATTTTTTATCTAGTTTCTTAATATCACTTGTAGGTTTAAAGAATACCAAAAGAGTAAAAAGAATGAAAATTCACACGTGGGTAGAATAAAAAGCAGAAACAAAAATATTATTTGTTTTTGTAAGATGAGAGAAAATGTTGAATAGGAAACAACCGTACGCTTTGAATGATAGTCGAAGACTGCGTCACAATGTAAATTTCCCAACTTAATTAAAATTTTTGTATATACGGTGTTGAAGCGTTAATACCTATTGTAAGTGGGGTATTTGGGGAACTAAAGTAAAAAGTATTGGGAAACTAACGTCGAATTTTTCTATATACAATATTGTAGTGGTATAGCATTACTAAGAACGCGGTATTTGTAAACTTAAAGTCATATTTTTGTGTTTGCGGTAATGTGGTGGTGCAAAAATTTTAGAGTAGTCGTAATTTTACATTTACAGTGTTGTGGTGGTACATATTTTTTGGGCAAATTCACAATTTCTGGCTGGGTATTTAAATATGGGCATTTCACAGAATTTCACGTACGATAACCAGTTAAATTTTTCCTTATATTTTAAGCAAGATAGAACTACTTACGCTCCCAAAAATTACATAACGAAATAAAGAAAAATTTAAATATTTTCTGAAATACAGGCTTAGTAATGATTTTGATAATTGGTCATTGATTTTGCGGAATTGCCTATATATGTATGTTAGCACATCATATTGGACCAAAATGAGCTGGACTCTAACTTTCTTTCCTTACCAGCAGCCTGCTAACCATATAAGTATGTATGAATGTGTAGCAAACTTAAACTTCAACTTAAACCATAGCCATAACTATGGACATGACCAAAACCTTCTTTTATGTTCTTTAAGGCCCAACTATAATATGAATAAGCTGGCTTAAGCTAACGTCAGAATTGAACGATAAGCCTGTCAATTGCTTAAATAATTCAGACGTGACTTTTAGGTGGCCACAATGTACTTACATGCAAATTAACTTGTTGGAATGTCCTAATCTATTAAAAATTCACGTATAATTATATTCATCACTTTATTACTTGTTTTATTTGTTTCTACTAAAAAGTACAACAATGAATAAACATAAATTAACACATGTGTATGTGTTTATATGTATGTGTATTGTAAAACAAAGAATGAAAATGTAAGTTCTGGGGGCGAATTACGGCATTCGATACGATTCGAAATTTTAAAATATTTCGATATAAACTCTATTGAAATGTTTTGTAATTTCGTTCGATAACGAGCACCGTAATTTGCCACCTGCTTTATTTTCTGAGTTTAAAATAAGAAAAAATAAAATAGTTAAAATAACTGAATATTTTCTGCTGCTGTTTGCTCGAGTTTAAAAAAAATTCGCAAACTTTGTTTTCCGAACGGAATGTACGTTCAGCTTGCTTAAGCAAATTACATTTGACGCAACTTGACGAAAAGTTTCATTAATTGCGATGAAAAAATTTGGATTTCAGTTCTACAGTTTCGCCTTTTCGTCCAAGTTTACAGCTTATTAATTTCCTGTTATAGATACTACAGAGCTTGCTCTTAATACAATTCGAGATATCACACTCATTTACAGAATTTTTTAAAGAAAAAATGCTTCGCACCCTGATCTATAATGTAATGTTTTCTGAAGTACCTCTGAGCTATAGTGATTGGCTATATAGATTATTTGACTTAGAGTAAGAAGCGCTGCAGATCTTAAAAACAATAACATAGAAGAATGTGCAAAAAAAACTGCAATAAATGGGAAAGAATTTTTGCGTTTTATGCAGAATTCTTTTTAACTTTCAAACACACAATTTTTTACTCACTTTTTTTTGATAAATAGAAAAATATTAACAGCCGTATTCATAAAAAAATTTATACAGCGTTTCATAAGTTGTTTAAGCAATATTCGGTAAAAATATATTCATAATAGAATTTTAGCTTAAAAACCGTTTTTAAACCTTGCAAATTTTAAAATTTACTGCCCCCATGTTTAAACCAATTTTAAGATGACGTTCTTGTGATTTTGCTTCGTGTTAGTTTACATTTTTAGTTTTGACTGCATGTATGTGTGTATGTATGTACTTATGTACATACATATGCATATGGGAAGTTATTCAGAAGAAGAAAATGAAATTGTATTTTTTTAGAAACTCGACGAAATTTCAAATGGAATCCAAATAAATATTTACCAGAGAAGGAGCAATCAGCTTTCCATTCCCATTTCGTCTTTTCTTAATGTATGTGTAAGAAGAATAAAAATAATAATTATAGTGATGTATAAAAACTTACAACAAATAAAATAAAACTCGTTATTCTAGTGCTTCTTAATCTGCAATAAAAAAATCATAGAAAAAGCACTTTTAAGAAAGATTCGCTGTAAACTATTTTTATTTTTTTTAAATTTGGACAAGTTGGAACACATTTTTTACTGTATAAAAACAATATTTTTCCAAAAATGGACAAAAAACAAATACAGATACGAGTACTTTGTGAATTAATAATCGTTGTTTAGCAGAACTAGGATGCAAGTGACAAATAGATAATAAAGTGCTGCCACGATATTTTAAAAAAAGCAAGTTAATTGATTTTTAGTTAAAATACTGATTATGAATACCAATATTTCAAAAACCTTATTTAGCCTTAAAATGTTTTTAAACTAATATAGTTTTTAAACCTCAATCAACTTTTTTTATGAATACGGCTGTAAATATATTAATAAAAGTACATGCAATAATAGGTCTGTTCATTTACTTTCCCAGCAGAAACTAGCAACGAAAGATTTTTTTTTCTGAATTTCCATTAAATGTGAAATTCTTTACACAGTTTTCATGTATTTTTAAAATTTTTATAAATTTTTCATATTTTAATTTTTTTTTAATTTCAGATAATTTTTAATTATTATTTTTCGAACTTCATTTGTTTCTATTTTATTTATTTTATTTTATTTTATTTACAATATATTTTACAAATAAATTTACAAAATATATACAAGGCGCCGGGTGACTAGACCATATGCGCTCATTAAATCTAAGATGTGTGTGTCTGTATGTACATATGGTATATATATTATCATGTAACACACATGCACATACATATATATATATATTTGCATAAACATACACTATACATACATATGTACACGCATGCATATCATGAAGTATATTACAAAAAATCAAAATTCTTCAAATCAAATCAAAATACAAATAATGACAAAGATTTATGAAAGTTGAAAAATAAAATTTAAAAAAAAACAAAGTTTTTCGCGAAAAAATAAAATAAAAATTAATATAACAACATAAGAAAACATGAAAAATGGATCAATCACACAACTAGAATATTGTGCTTCTGTAGGCTCGTTTTTATAGATGGTAAGTAACTGGTCGTAGTGCAATCAATGATTTTATCTAAGGATTCGTCTATTTTTGAAATATCACACTCGGTTAGTATATGTGTAACGGAAAGAGAAACACTACAGAATGCACATTTCGCCTGGTCCGTGCCATCGTAGTAATGCTGAGTATTGAATCTGGTTTTGCCCACCCGAAGTCTGCTTAGGAGTATGCAATCACTTCTTGACATGTTGATATTATATTTCGGTCTAACAGAATCAGAATGGAGACTTCTTTGTGAGGAACGATATTGATTAAAAATTGTTCTTGCTGTACAAGGAACTTCTGTGACGTTCGGTAACTCCTGAGCCTCTTTAGCTGCTGCATCAGCATGTTCATTACCCTCGATGCCTATGTGCGACGGTACCCATATAATTAACACCTGTTGGTGTTCATTGGGCAAAGCTATAATATGATCGTATCTTCTATTGTCGTTTTTATTTAATGCTCTTATTGCGCTAAGGCTGTCTGTACAAATCAAGGTTTTCGTATTACTGCAGGCTGCATGTGAGACTGCCGCTCCAATCGCGGCCATTTCAGCCTCAAAGATACCGACGTCATTTGGCAGACGTGCTTTTTTGATTGTATTAAATTGAGAGGCATAACTTTTTTGTACAATTCCATACGTTGTTACTCCTCCCTGAAAAGAACCATCTGTGAATATTACGGTTCCAGGAGCGAATGATAGTATTTTTTGTTGTAGGGCCTTTTTGAAGATCAGTGGGTTGGTCGTGTCTTTATTGTATAAGCTTAAGCTTGTATCCGTCATGGCGAAATTCCCGCAATTAGATGTAACTCGAGGCCGTTCTGGCAATAAAATGTTGTGTTGGTGTAAAAGTCTAGATATCATGCAAATACCAGACGTTGAGTGATGAATGCGGTGATCGTGATGCTTCCAAAATAAATTGTAGAGGCCATCATTCAAATTCGTGAACGATCTTGCTGCTACATTAATTGCGGATTTTTCCAATATATATTCAAATTTTTGGTAACGTGCTTCAAACCTCAACCGTTCTAGAGGCGTTGCCCTTAATAGTCCCGAAGCTGTTCTGAAGCAGTTGTTCATGGCGGTATTTATTTTCCTTATGTTTCCCTTTGAGGTCCAACCAAAGATCGTGATGCCGTGCAGTAGGGTACCTGTTACCAGCGATTTACATATATTGAGTGCAGTGTCGATATGAAGGCCCTTTGATCGAGAGCAAATCAATTTCAAAAGATTGTTTATCTTACTCAATTTAGGTGACAAATATTTAGTGTGTATATTCCATAGCATATTTTTCGTAAAGAAAATACCCAGTATTTTCATTTGGCTGGCAATTCTGATTACAACATTTCGGATTGTTATAGTATCAGCACCACAATCTCTTTTTCGGCACACATGGAGTATTTCAGTTTTATTGGCTGGTATAATTGCGCCTTTGCTTTTTGCCCAATTATGAATGGTTTGATCTAATTCGTTAAGGCTAGTGTAAACTTCATGATGGGTACCCGAAGAAATCGCAAAAATATTGTCCGCGTAAATGCCTACATAGTCAATGCCAGGCAAATGTTCCAGAGTCTTCGCCAGGGAGTTGGCATATATTGTATATAGTACCACTGAAAGGGGTGAACCTTGTGGAACGCCATTATCCAGTGGGAGACTTGACGAAAAATATCCATCCACTTTGACGATTACCCTACGATTCAAAAGAAAAGATCTGAGCAGTTCTAAAATACATACCGGGACTCCCCACTCGTTCATTTCCTTTATAATGGATGTTAGCACAACTCTGTCGAAGGCTTTTTCAATGTCTTCTGAAATTACCAGGCTATGTAATTTTTTTTTAACATTCACTCTCAATTTGTCTTCTAATTCATGACATAGGCTGTGCACGCCATGCCTTGGTACGAATGCGTGTTGAATTTTTGAAATTTTGTCGATCGTAAATTTTCAGAATCTCCGTGCCAAAATTTTTTCCAAAATTTTGGAGAGAACTGGCAGTAAAGATATGGGACGATATCCACACAACCGGCCAGGATCTTTGCCCGGCTTCGGAATCGGTGCCAGAATTGCAATTTTCCAATCATGGGGGAATATTCCTGTTGCCATAATGGTGTTATATAGTGCACAAAGACGAAGTTTAAGTTCTATTGGTGCCATTTTTATCATAGAGTATGTAATTTTGTCGCGGGATGGGGATGAACCCTTTAAGGTTTTCAACACGTCATTGAGTTCAAGAATTACTATTTTGTCTGCTATACCATTAAGTTGCGTTTTACACTGTTGTAGATTTCTGATGTTCAGGTTTCTTTTTTCTGATACAATGGTTGCATCCAGCGATGCGTCGGAACTTATTGATGTCCAAAATTCGGCAAATTGTTCGGCAATTAGCTTCGGGTGTGAAATATTCTGATTATGTATGCTTATCATTGGGAACGAATTTATCCTATCCGTTCTCAAGTTATTTACTCCACTCCATAAGTGCCTGACATCCAATGTTGGGTTGAGCGAGTTTAAGAAGTTTTCCCATGTCCGTCTTTTAGCATTTTTGCTTTCTTTTTTCACCTTGGCGCTTGATCTTCTGTATTCCAATATATTTTCCGGATTACGAACCCTTTTTAATTTTTTCCATGCCATCTGTCTTAGACTAATTAGTTTGGAAATTGTGGAGTTGAACCAAACTGGAGTTTTTTTATTGTTATGTACTTGGCTTAACGGTATGCTTTCATTTGCTGCCTTCCTAATGAGGCGTTTTATCTGAGCAGCCTCTCTGTTTACGTTGTGTGATGGTGGGAATACTTCATTAGTTAGAAGAACTTTTTTGTCATACAGAATCCAGTCTGCCTTTTTGTGATTAAAACGTGGAATATATTTTTTCCTGATGACATCTACGTTGTTAGAAATTAGTATAGACAAACAATCCCATCTAAGCGCGGGAGCAAGGTCAGTGCTAGCCATTGTGACGTCAACTGACGTGAGTGTGTTTCGAGTATTAAGCAAAGTTGGTGAACCGTCGTTCAATATTACCAGATTTCTATCGTTAGCGAAGTCCTCCCAAATGTTTCCACTTGTAGAGTTGGCGCTTGATCCCCATAAAGTATTTTGGGAATTTAGGTCGCCCAGTAAAAGATGATGAACACCTTTACGAAGTGATATGTTTTCCACCATGGCTGGGGAAAGGTTTATATCACACTCCTTATAAATATTTGTGATATGAATTTCCTTATTGTGCTTAATGATAATAGTTTGGTAAAGCAAACTGTCGTTGGATGTAATGTGGTGTGTAACATTCAAATTATTACTTACCAATAAAGCTATTCCAGCCTTAGCATACGAGCTATCCTTATTATGTTGAAATATATTGTAACCAGTTAAATGTAATAGGTGTTCGTTTTTCTTTATTATATGGGTTTCTTGTAATGCTATTATGTTTGGTGTGTGTTTAGCGACGAGTAATTCTAATGCGTATTTGTTGTTAAAGAAACCTTGAATATTCCACTGGAGAATGGAAATCTTAAGTTCATGATCCATTTTTAAAATTTATATTTATTTTTTGTCGCTTTTCTTAGAATTTTTTTTTCTGAATGTATCTGGGGAAATAATAACGTTTAGTTCGGGATAATTATTAAATAATTGCGAAGTAGGTGTTGTTTCAAAATTTTGACTCATATGAATAGGTCTTGGTGGGGTTGTTAGAAGTAATCCTTCGGTGATGTCTTGTATGATGTTTTCTTCTGTTATGTTTTTATCAATATTCATATTTGAGCTAATTTTGTCGTTAAACCAATCGTCGTCGCTAAGCTTGTGTATTCTTCGTTATTGTTTGTTTGTTTGGTAATTTCTATTGTTGTTGTATTGAGAGATTTATTTTGTTGTGGAAGAGGGGGTGATAATGAAAAGTTTTCGTTGTGAGTATAATTATTACTTCTTTCTATGTTACTTATTTCCTTTGTGGTTGGTTCTAAATTGTTGTTGTGGTTGTTGTTGTTGTTTTTGTTTTGGTTAAGTAGTGTATTTGGGACTGTGTTAACATCGAGAGAGTGTGGTGTGTATGTTGAGCAGGCTGAGTTTTCTGTTGTGTTCGTATTTTCTGCAGCAATTGCTGCACGTTTTCTGCTGTTGGTCTGTAAATTAGTTGTTGTACCGTTTGATGTGGATGAGGGATTGAGTGATTGTTGTTGCTCACTTAAAATTTTTGCGCATGAAGGTGTGTTTTTGGTTTTTTATTAATAGGTTTGAGAGTGTTGAATGTAGGATTGTTGTTGTAGATTTCCCATGCTTCGCGATTAGTGCACCTTTTGGACAGCCTTATGAAGTTAACGGATTTATGTTTCCAAAACGAAGGGCAATTTGAGTCATAAGAAGTATGTGTTTCAAGTTGGCAATTCACGCAGTATTTTCTGGTACATGTGTTATGAGGTGTTGGTGTGCCACATTCTTTGCAGATTTCAACATTTCTACAGCGCTTTTTGGTATGGCCTAATTTTTGGCAATTTTGGCATTTCATTGGATTGGGGACGTGTTCCTCTACGGAAACTCTTTCCCATCCTAATTTAAGCGAATCCGGGCGGTATATTAAGTCGAATGTTAGGATTGCGGCGCCAGTTGGCACTGGTTTTCCGCCATCCAGTTTTGTTATTTTGCGAATTTCTATTACCTTTTGTGCCTTAAGGGATTCCAGCAATTCATCTTCGGGAATGTCAATGATCTTTCTAGAAAATATACGACCTTGAATGGAGTTAAGCGTTTTGTGGAGAAATATCTTGACTGGTATGCAATCAATGTAGTTAGCTTTGAGGTACAGTTCTGCTACTTTGTTGTTTGGTACCTTAATCAAAAGGTCCCCGCTTCTCATTTCGGTAACTTCTAGTCGATTTTTGCTAATGAAATCAAGACCACGTTCAACTTGGAACACATTGTAAGACGAGAGAGGCGCACTTTCGATATCTGGTTTAGTGGACGTAGCTGTTGCACAAAGGCATAAAGGCACAAAATCTTCAGGACGAGGGCGTTTATTTTTGTTGTTTCTGTTCTTACCAGTTAGGGAATCCAGTTCCCTAAACCGGTTGAAGTTCGGGGGGTGAAGCCCGTCCATGATGAATCGATTCCTCGGTAAAGTATTTGATTTTAATTTAATAGAACACAGATATAAAAAGGAATTTGAAAAAAAAGTTCTGCAAAGTAAAAACCGTATGTGTGTATGTACACTACTATTAACACAATTATAAAATCACAGTCAGAGCGAAAAACGATGTTCACGCGGCAAATGCCAGGCATTTGTTTCTATATTTATGATTTATTTGAACGGGCTAAAGTTCGTATCGCATTTTTAAGCCAAATTACATGACATGTCACGACATGTCATGACATTTCACATGACACGGAACAGCCAGCCGTTTTCGAAGGCCACTAAACCTTCATCATCAGCGTTCTTCTGTGTTTCTTATAATTTCTATTTCTCATAATTTGCATTTACATTATTTTCAGTTGTCAATCTGTCATAATCGCATTTTCGATAACTTTTTGGCAACTGGAGAAAGTTGCCATACATAATACCAATTTTAGTTTCAGTTGCGTTGCTAATTAACTCGGCAACTGAAGTTCGGTTGCCATCCATAATCGAGCCATTAATGAAAGAAAAACGAAAAATTAACAAAACATGTTTTCTTTTTTCATAGTTGTATGTACATGTTTTTTTTTTTTTTAACAAAAAATCACATTTTTTCAGTTTTTTTAAAATATTTTTTAAATAATTTATTTGACAACAAAACACACAACAGGTGGTTGGATAATTCTTCAAAGTAAAAATTTTACTAGTAATAATTTGTAGGAATTTATTTGTCTAATTTTTTTTCTCTCTTTTGACGCTCTCTCCTTGCAAACTTTTTAAGTTAATGAACACTTTCCAGTACGAATTTGTAACAATTTTTCATTTTGAAACCCCTTTCAGTTACAGTACAAATAAGTACAAGTTTGATAAGAATTCATTCATTCATTCATTCAATTTCAAAGCGAATTAACAATAAAAAAATCATCCACAATTATGCTTTTATCACGGTTTCGTAATAGCAAAATGTGTTTCAAATTTGATTATAATTTATTCCGCTGCTTTGAACAAATAAATTTCAAGTCAATTTCTCCGAGAGGTATGTAGACGGGAACACCTTAAATAATTTCTTTTGAGTTCGGAATATGCTATTTCTCCACATTTTTCCAGAACTCAATTATATTTATTTTCTTTGGAGGAAATAAATCGCTTCGAAGAATTATACGGATGGGAGGGGTGGAGCTGACCCTAGCAGATGCTGCTAAATACCTGAGTTTTTTTCCTAGATACATGCAGGAACTGCTAAAGAAAGAGCTCAATGCCTACTACGCGTGCAGGAACTCCAAAGGAAGGAACTGTTGTCTACAACCGAAGGTAATAAACTGGATTTGCACATCGGTTGTCAGGACGATTATTTCCTATTGTTGTGTAGTGTGGTGGGAGGCATTGAAGAAGGAAAGTCACAGGACATTACTAGCTAAGGTTCAGAGATGTGCCTCGATAAGCATCACAGGTGCTCAGAGGAGCACACCTCAGGCTGCCTTGGACATTATTTTTCATCTACTTCCTATAGAGGGCATTTTGGTGGGACCAGCGACCAGAAGTCTCCTTAGACTCGTAGAAATAGATTTGGTGAGGACAGGAATATCCGGTCACACATCTATCTTAAATAAGATAGGTTTTGGTGATCAGGAATCTGTAACCCCTTGGTTTACGGACTATAAGGTCGCTGAAATCGATTTTAGTAGAACACCCTTAATGGTAATTCCGGATAGGGACTATTAGGTGTATGAGGGTAGTGCGTCTTAGACACGGATCAAAAATGGGGGAGGCACAGATATTGGTGTCTATATCTTGGGAACGAACATTCGTAGTTCTTTCAGACTGCCGAATGAATGTAGTATTTTCCAGGCTGAGATCTTGGCGATCCTCAGGGCCACGGAATGTAGCTGAAGGTGAGAACGTAACGTTCTACGTCGACAACTAGGCAGGGCTAAAAGCTTTGAAGGAACACAATGTCAAATCGAAACTTGTTAGTGACTGTAAGAAAGCCCTCAACTTGCTTATGGATAAGTATAGTGTCATACTATGTTGGGTTTCTGGCCATAGCCGTGTTGAGGGAAATGGAATTGCCGATGAGCTGGCAAGAATAGGGTACACGTTAGATGAGAGAATGTCGGACAGGTCGGTGAAATTAACGATAGGTCATTACTATAAAGAACTCAGTAATTAAGTAGAAAGCAGGACCAACAGTCCATGTCCAAATAGGGAGAATAGTAGAGTCTCGAGGGGTTTTTGGCCAAAACTAGACTGAGGAAGATCTAAGCTACTACTGGACATGAATAGGAAGGCGATGCGTTTCATGATAGGCGTGTTGACAGGCGACTGCTCGGTCAGAGCAAGAACCAGCATTTGGGAGACTGGCACTCCTGATTTTTGTATTATGTGCGGGGATGAAGAAGAACCAGAAACCATTGAACATATTATCTGTCATTGCCCGAAGCTGCAGCGTCATAGAAAAAAAATTAAAAAATGGAAATACAGAAAATTAATAGTGATAGTTATAAATGTGTTTACCAAAGGTAAATCAATTGTATACACAACAATCATTTCTCATATTCCGTTTCATTGAAAATTTTAATAATATTGATTAAAAATCTTCAAAACTGTAAGGTATTCAAACAATTCAATAAAAATCGCGAAAATGACTAAAATTCGCAAAAAGTCGCTTTTATTGCGAAGTTTGCAAAAATTCGAGAATTTTCAAAATCGGAAGGAAGCTGGAATAAGAGATATTATCTTCTTCAGAATCGCATGTTTTTTTTATGAAATTGTAATTTCCCTTATTTTTTGCTCACCCGAATCCACCATTAACATTTCTGGAGTATATTTATTACATTTACCGTTTCGTTTTAATCAATGGTACCATAGGTTTAATATGCAGTAATTTGCCGAATTTAAGAGAAAAAATTACAAATCAGGAAACACTACATATATGAAAATATAATATATGTATATATATAATGAAAGTTAAAATATAAATTCTATTTGCTATCAAATTTGCCGTATGCTGAAAAGCTTAAATAGGCTTTTCAACAAATAACATACATATGTACAGTATCGGCCAAAACCTAAGCACCCCCTCAGTACATTTTTTTAAAATGATAATTTTTTTAAGAAAACAAAGTTAATACAATTTTTATTTTAATTTTTTTATTTACTTATATCTTTATTATTGAAAAACACAAACTTAAGGAATTCAGAATTTAATTAAAAAAGACGTTAAAATTCAAAAAGCATTTTAAGTCGCAAATATAAGCGGACTAAACTAAAGCACCCCCAATTTAAGGTGCAAAAAAAAACTATTGAAATCAATATTTCTTTGCGAATCCTTTATTCTGGATGACACATGCACATCTTTCAGCCATGGAGGATATTAAAAAATATTAATTATATCAGGTGTTATTGCTTCCCAGGCTATTTTTGGGCCTCAAATAAATTTTCTTTGGTTTTGCAATTTTCTCGGTTAATTTTTAAGTTAACGATCTCCCACAAGTTCTCGATTGGGTTAAGATCATGACTTTGGGTAGGCCAACGGATAACTTATATTAAATTGTTCTGGAAAAACTAATTTTTTTACACTTTTGACGCATGTTTTGCGTCGTTATCTTGCTGGAATGTCCATTTAAGTAACATCTCTTATTCAGCATAAGGCAATATCGCGTCTTTGAATATGTCACGATACATGAAACCATCCATAATTCCATCAATCTTATGAATTGGCCCAATTCCTTGCCCAGAGAAATAACCCCAGACCATTATGTTGTCGCCTCCATCCTTCACAGTGCCTTTGCAATATTTAGGATTCAACCGTTGTTCATTTGGTCTGCCTTATGCTATCTGAATCCTTTAAATTTAACTTAGATTCGTCAAAAAACATCACAGTCTTAGATTTTTGGACATTCCAGTTGAGATCGGCCTTGGCGAATTCAAGTCTGGCTTTTTTATTTTTTGACGATAGTCGGCTGGTCGCCGACTGCATAATCCGGCCTCTACCGCCCTTCTGCGAATCGTTCTTTCACTAAGTTTTAAATCTAAGCGGTTTCGTATGTGACTAGAAGATGCTTTGGGATCATTTTGGATTGTCGTTTTGATTAAGAAGTCTTCATGTCGCGAAGTTTCACGTGGCCTTCCTCCAGAATGGCTGGAAGACGTGCCACCAGTCTGCAAAAACTTTTTAATTAGCCTAAAAATAATTGATCTGTTGATCGAATATTTTGCATTCAATTCATGTCTTGATAAGCCGGCTTTCCAATTATCCAAATATCAAGAGAAAATTTGCAAAACCAAAGAAAATTTATTTGAGGCGGCAAAAATAGCCTGGGAAGCAATAACACCTGATATAATTAATATTTTTTAATATCCTCTATAGCTGAAAGATGTGCATGTGTCATCCAGAATAAAGGATTCGCAAAGAAATATTGATTTCAATATTTTTTTGCACCTTAAATTGGGGGTGCTTTAGTTTAGTCCGCTTATATTTGCGACTTAAAATGTTTTTTGAGTTTTAACTTTTTTTAATTAAATTCTGAATTCCTTAAGTTTGTGTTTTTCAATAATAGAGATATAAGTAAATAAAAAAATAAAGATAAAAATTTTAATAACTTTGTTTTCTTAAAAAAATTATCATTTTAAAAAAATGTACTGAGGGGGTGCTTAGGTTTTGGCCGATACTGTATATATATGTATGTCAGCATACATAACAAATTTGTTACAAAGTAAAAATATGGTGTCTATACGATATGCTGAAATCTTGAACAAACTTTGTGGGCAACTTGTAACAATTGCCTTTCATATGTAGTTAAGCCTACGTATGATGAAAAAATATTGGGGGCTATTCTGGAAAACGCGTCGAAGAAGTGAAACTTTACATTCAAACAAAAACAAATTTTCAAAAATTGTTTTTGTTTGCCATGCTATTCATAAATGAAATAAACGTGAGAATATCAACGCGTTTCTCTTTCTTTCAAAAACGGTTAATTTTGTATGAGAAACAAAAACAAATTTTTTACATTTACACAGTTTTGTTTTTGTTTTCCATGTAAGTTTCACCAAGTCGACGCGTATTTCAGAATAGACACCATTGTGTCTATAGGATATGTTGGCACTGGTAACAAATTTTTCACCATAAATATGCTGATTCAACATATTGTCTAGACTCTGCTTAAGAAGAAAAACTAAAGCTAAGGGTTAACAAAAAAATATATATATTGGGAATTTTGACATTTTCTCAGATAAATTCAGAAATTCAGCAATCGTATGCAGTCTTTGCGTTGAGTAATTCCAAGGGAGATTAAAAATCATTTTTAAAAATTTGTTCTGAGCCACCTGTAGTTTTTTACTATGATATGTAGCTGACGTGTACCATACAGGGGTACAAAATAGAAGATTACTGGATGGAAAATGGATTTGATTAATATCTTTTTGTTTTCTATTGAAAGATCCGATTTTATAATTATTAATGTGTATAGAATTTGTGTAGTTTTGTTGATTTTGTTGACAATATATGAAATATGATTTTTATAACTTAATTTTGGACCAAGAATAACGCCTAAATACTTAACATTTTCTTACCAGTTAATATCGATGTTGTTGAATTTTAGAGGATGAAAAAAATAGCGTTTGTTTTTTCAGGATTTATCATTATTTTCTATTTCAAAAAATATTTGTCAAGGACGAATAATACAGACTTCAAATAATTTATTATGTTATTAGAATAACAAATCCGAGCATCAGCAAATATTGAAGATACACATCTCGGAAGTGGGTGGGATATCACCGATTTATATGTTGTATAGAATTGGAGACAGACAAGGACCTTGTGGACATCCTGCCGTTAGTTTAACTTCACGCGATTTAGTTTGTCCAATAAAAACGTTGAACTATATTTCACTGAGGAAAGTTTGAATGATTTTAATAATCTCTGCAGGAAAATTAAATTTTATTAACTAAGGCCGACTTTTTGGGTTCGAGATTAAGATTAGTTTATTTCTCTAATTAGCTAATTCGAAAATTAACTTAATCTCGCATAATTGAGTTTGATGTTTTTGAGTGGTAGTTTAAACTTCTTGTTATGTGCAGTATTACCATACTGAGAAACAAAATAGTGGCAACAACTTCTATGCAAAAGTCATACATGTTATCAACACACTTTGATTTTTTTGTTGGAAGAATAAGAAACTGTAATATTTTATTATTTACAAGTAAATATTTCGCGTGTTAAAGGAAATATATAAATAATATAAAATACATATGTATATTTATGTGCTTTAAATTATTTTATCATATAATTTTTACAAAAATTTATATGTTTCACAAGTGTTTGTTGTCAATACTAAAGTAAAATTAAAACACCACGATTGGTCGCATAAACTAGCAAGTAAACCAATATAATCGACTACCTAAAAATTGCAAATGAAGATTAAGGTTAATTTAATCTCTAATCTTCAACTCAAAGAGTCGCCCTAAGTAAGTACTTTATGCCAGACAGTATCAACTGCTGATTTTATGTCGAGTAGAACCATTCCAGTTGATTTCCCTTCGAACTGATTTTAACTAGTTTCCTGATTTTAATCAGTGGGTGGGTTGTGTTATGCTGTCTTCTGAAACAATACTGATTACGTTTGATTCAGTGAAGCGAAGTATTTTTTCTTTAATGACTTTTCAAAAATTTTATTAATTGATGGCAATAGAATAATAGGTCGATATGACTGTGGAGATTTGGCAGGCTTATTTGGTTTGAGTATAGCTATAGCTTTGATATTTTCCATTTATGTGGGAATTAAACATTTTGATAAAACAAGTTTTATCTCCAACAAATAACAAGAGTACAGTAGCTCAGTGGTAGAGAGTGTGCCTTGAGAGTGAGAACAGCACGGTTCGTATCTTGCGACAAAAGTTTTTATTTTTTGTTTGTTTTTTGTTTGCGTGCAAAGAGGCAAAATGTCAAATATACAAAAATTTTAAATAAATAGTGAATATTACCTTTTAGACCATTTGTGAATAAAGAAAGAAGACAAGTATTTCCAATATTTAAGTTTAATTAATTTGTACTTATTCCAACTTAAACATTTTGTATTTACGTGAAAAAAATATCATTGAATCAACAATGAATGTATTACTTTTATATTTTTAAATTCTCGCACAAACACATGATCTCCAATGACAAGCTAATAAAAAAATATTGCATGTTTCACCTAAATGCGTCATAACTGGAACTGCTGGGTAGGAATATTTAAATCACCATTTAATTCAATCTCATGTGGTATCTCTGTATAGAAAATGTCAAAATAAGCGCTAAGCACAACGAATAAAAAAAGAAAAACTAAATAAATTTGAGCTTCTGAATATCGTTAAGATATGTAACTGAATAGCGAAGTCGATAAATTTTCGTTATATTTATTATAGCGATAAGATTATCGTAATAAAAGTTACTGAATCCAGGTACTGATGACATATACAATAATTTTTACCACAAAGTAAATTACACTAGCAGTATTCACGGTTGGCTATTGCAGATCTTTTACATATTGTAGCTTTGATAAATCGTGGTAAATTTAAAACACGGCAACAACCAAATGCATAAATTTTTAACTACACTGAAAACTGTAGTAGATGTTGTAGTTGAATTTATTTACCAGAGTTTGTACAAAAGAAGAACATGATACATACAAATCGTCTCAGAGAGTGTCTTTGAATTTAACAATAAACATATTTTACAATACAGAAGAAAAAAATCACTCACGATTGGACGTTTAAAATCGTATATTTAAAAGGGTTTTAAATTTAATACGAACAGCGAATTCCGCTACTATTACATAAAAATAATCAAATTGTTATACATACATACACACATAGGTACATATTTGAAATGCTTTTTAGAAAGTTCTAAGAAATTTTTGAAAAATATGCATTTCTGTATATAATTTTTTCCTAAAACAACATTCTTTCGATATATGGATTTATTTATTTATATTTTATTTTTAGGTTCAAGGTATACGCGACAAATTTACGGTAGAGGTATATGAAACACATGCCCGCATTGCCATGGAAAAGGGTGATCATGAAGAATTCAACCAATGTCAGACACAATTAAAAATGTTGTACAGTGAAGTTGGTACTAGTACAAATACCTTGGAATTTACAGCTTATCGCATTCTGTATTATATATTTACTAAAAATACCTTGGGTAAGTGCTCTTTCATCGTACATAAACCATTTGAATAAAATAATGTTTTTTATGTTATCAGACACTACTACCGTTTTACGTTCCATAACACAAGCTCAACGAGAAAATCCTGCTATTGCCCATGCTATGGAATTCCGTTCCGCTTGGGCTATGGGCAACTACTGCAAGTTGTTTCGTTTATATAAAACTGCACCTTTAATGGCTGGTCACCTTATTGATTGGTTTATCGAAAGAGAACGCAAAGCTGCTTTAAGAACAATTATCAAAGCGTAAGTTCCTTCCACTAAGTCTCGATGAGCTATCGTTCTGTTATAATAGTTAAAAAAAATTTTGTTACGTTCTTTTTATTTTCATCTTGTCAGAGATGACGCGAACAAACACGACTCAACACGAAATGTTCCTGCCCAGCTAAAAAAATTATATATGGTCCATATATTTTTAATATATGAATGTATATAACCATATATGAATATGTAAGAATTCATTTATGGAAATATATGGGATTATACATGGCAAAACTATTATATATGAACTAATATATGGACTAATATATGAAATGTATAATAACATATGAGCTCATATATGAAAATTTAATTATGAAGTTCTTCATATGTGGTTCCATACATAAATATAAGATTTTATATATGGAGCCATATAAAAATGTATGCATAATTGATATCTCAGATAAGATCGTTCTTGCAATCAAAAAAGCTTGGAATTTTAGCACTGCTGAATTGAAAATCCATTAGAAAATACATATGGTATGGAAAGTTTATATGCGTACCCTCAACGTTTAAAAAAGAAAAACTTTTTGTTAAAAAAAAAACCATTCTTGTATGATTTTATACATTGTGGCCCCATTTAATATATCAAATAATCAAAAGAATAATTATAAAATAACAAAATTCTCTAGATAAGAAACAAAGTTCATTTTACTGTATTGAAAACTATTGTTAGACGGATAATTTTTTCTTTTATAATTAACTGCATTAGTTTTTAATCTGATTTCTTAAGCTTAATGTTATGTACGAATATGATTTATGTGTTTTTTTAAAAAATTGATTCACCTTTTGATGAATGAAATGACTTTTAGTTCGTTTTGAATTATTTGTTTCATTAAATACAACCTCTCTCTCAAATCTTAAAAAAATTTAATTTTAGTAATTTAATTTATTGCACAGCAGTGCGCTTTTGTGAATCAAGAGTGTATGAATACGAACTTTCCATACTGTAGAGGGAATTTACAAATACATGTATGAAAATGTATCAATATATATAATCATATATGCCCATATACCCTCATTTTTCGGATCCGAACCATATATGGGATATCATATATGCTCCATACATATTTTTTTTTAGCTGGGATGGTAGTAAAATTTAAAAAGCTTGTATATATGTAAACCAATAGTATAAGTGCCAACATGCCGCCACAGTTTGAAAGGCGACACTTGAAAAAAAGCAATTAACTTTTGTGATTTTCAATACCATACCAATTAAATATACAGGGTGGGGCAAAAGACGCAAAGGGATTTGAAAACTTAATAACTTCTATATTAATTTTTTTTATATTATTCAGTTACTTCAGTCGCCGGAAATTTTTCTTATTCTCTTTAGGACTTGTAAAACAAATCTGGGAGATTAATTATGGAAGGTTACAACTTTATTTCGAACATAATAGATCAAACTCAACGAACGTATCATCCATGGCAATTATGAATAAAATTTTGCGAGAAATTTCCCCCTTTTCCAATTAAAATTTTTTGTTTTCCCTATTACTTGCTATAAATTTTAATTGTTCCCAGGGAAAAATTTCTCACGGAATTTTATTCATAATTGCCCCATTCGTCATTTTAATGTGCGGAATTCACCCTAAAAATCAATTATTCGACGCTTAGTGACACATGTTCAGGAAAAAGTATCAGTGAGGGATCTTCTACGAAGCAGAATACCATGTCCAGTAATTAGTGAAGCAAATATTTAACGCGTTCAGGAGAGAGTTGAAGAGAATGCTGAAACATCAACTCGATGTTCAAAATAAAGTTCTATGATTTTGTTTCGCTGGATAACGTTGTAACCTTGCATAATTAATCTCCCAGATTTATTTTAAGTCTAAAAAAGAAAAATAAAAATTAAATTAGATAAGTTATTAATTTTTCAAATCCCTTCGTGACTTTTTCCCCATCCTGTCCCATTGGTCTTAAGGGGATATTTTCTTTATGAATCTTCGGTAGTCCATATAGTTCGGGAGCTGCAGCTGTATATGTTGTCATCGACATTTTTCATATTTTGAAATGTGTCCATTTTTAAATAATTCTGTGATTATTGTATTATTTTTACGTTGTAGTTTTTCTGTTGGATCTTCTCTTATTATTTTATATTTTTTGTTTTTCACTCAAGAGATTCGTCATTTTCTTGGAATATTCGTCTTTGTACATTACTACTGTCCTGTTTCCTTTGTCTGCAGGTGTTATTAATATTTTATCTTTATTTTTATCTATTATGTATTTAGTTTATTCATAAATACAAAGAATAAACTTTTCCCTTTCACTACTTTTCAAATTTCTTTTGTAATTTGCGATTCTATTTGCTATTTTCGATCTTGTTATCTCTTTTTTCGTATCGTCTTTAATATTTTGTACCCACTGTTCCATGTCTGCGATAAGTGGTATTGTTTTGAAACTCTTTTTATCTATTGGTAACGCGAATTTGTTTCCTAGTGACAGCAACCATTTACTTTCCATACTGAACTCAACATCCGTTTGTAAATTTTAATTTGAAATTTATTTGCTGGTGGTTCAGCTTGGTCTATATACGTATTTCATTGGCGCTTGAACCAAATCATCAGTAGACTTCAACCACAAATTTTGAACAGTCACAAACCTCTTACTTTATGCACTTACTTTCAAAAACTATATGAGAATTCATAAAATAATAATATTTTTGAAAATCACAAAGACAAAATAAGCTTAGTAGGCTTTGTAACTCATACAAAACCCAGCAAATAATTTATATTCGATATGAATCTATTTTAAAATATAATTATGACAATATGTCGAATAATAAATTTCTTAAATTTTTGTAAATTTTTAATCCATTTCAATTCATTCGAAATAACTATGAGGTATTGGGTGTGCTCGTAAATGCATCACTGCTCTGCATCATACCTGCAAACTTTTATTTAAAATGCAATACAAGTTCGCTGATAATCTCTTTTAGTGGTAATCATGTTTGTAGCCCATATTTAACATTTATTTGCGCGTTATCTACTTCAGTGAACGAGTTTAGAACATTTAAATTTACATTTGCAGCGCAGTGATGCATTTACGAACATATCCATTGCCAACTAGTAAAGGTAATAAGGTAAAATAAGATATTAATATATATCAAATATTAAGCAAATTTAAAACTCTTTGACTTCAATTACTTGTAGGAATGCGCGATATTTTTTGTGTATGTTGCAATCTAAACTTTTTGATAACCTTATTTTTCGCTTCAGTTGCTTCCTCCGATAATTCACCTATTGACACTAATGCATGCTTGAGCACCTCAGCTCCATGGATCTGAATTTTGTGTATCGATGGAGGGAGGTAGTACCAGGGATATTCCTTTACAAGTTTCCAAACTTTTCGGAATCAATTTCAAATCATTTTAATTCCTTTTATTTTTTTATGAAAGATCGACATTTTGAAAAAAATCTTCGCGCTGTGTTGCCCTCGTTCGAATTTCCGCAACCACCAGCTTTTGGTCTATCTACCAAATTCCCATTTCGGGCAGAAATCGTTGTTGTAAAAATTGTTTTCTCTTCAAAACACTCGACTTTTCGTTCTAATTTGTACGATAAGTGAATGAAGTACACAAACAAATCGTGTGTTGGCATGTAATTAATGGTGACAGTCCGAATTTTTTTATTATTTTGTATTCATAGTCAAATAAAATTGCAATATAAAGTTTAAAATAACAATGATTAAAAAAAAATATTTATCTTTACACATATTCTTTAAAAAAAATATTACAAAACAAAATGCGATTTTTCATTATTTTTCGTCGAATGACTATATAGATTACATCCATATGAGAAAATATACAAAAACTCGCGGTCACAATATTTTTTTAATTTAAAGAGGGGTAAACAATCTTCAATTGGTGGTATAAGAAGTTGTGGGTGGATGTGGGCCAAGTAACTAAAAGTAAAAAAGTAATTTTTAAAAAAAAGTGTGTTTTTGCAGCTTTTATTATTTCATTTGGTAAAAGTAATTTAAAATTTAATGTTTGTAGGGAGACTTCTGCCACAATATCGCGAATAACATTTTAGATAAACTTTATTGTTTTTTATGACTATGCAACCACAATATATGCAATATAAACATACCTCCACTTTCAACGGACACAAACATTAACTCTCGGAAAAAAACTAAAAAAATTGTTAGGTTCATAAAATTTACAGTAAAGGTATTCACGTCAAAAGTTGCACTGTTTTCAAAAAATATAACAACAACAAACAACTTAGAAAGTTATTTTGCATAAATGATGCAAAATTGTCAAGGTCTGAGTAAGTGCAAGATTATCAGAGTAAATTTGGCGAAGTTGTGCAACTTTATAGGGCATTGCCAATCCCAAAAAATGGGGAAAATGTACTTAAAAAATCAACCATACATCAAATTACAACGCAGAAATCCATAAATGTCTTTAAATTAAAAAAAAAACTAGTGGTTGAAGATGTCTGAGTCTGAGTAAGTGCAAGATTATCAGAGTAAATTTGGCGAAGTTGTGCAACTTTATAGGGCATTGCCAATCCCAAAAAATGGGGAAAATGTACTTAAAAAATCAACCATACATCAAATTACAACGCAGAAATCCATAAATGTCTTTAAATTAAAAAAAAAAAACTAGTGGTTGAAGATGTTTTCGCTACAAATAATTATAATTTTATTAAATAATACCAATATGTTTAATATTGATATTATTATTAGTGAATTAATTACAGAATTAATCAGCGAAGTTCCAACACTTTGTTTCAGCATTTAAAAAACTATTTTAACAATTAAGAAACATACGTTTACAATATATCTATGCACATATTGTGTTGCTTTATAGACAACTAACCTAAATGGGTTGCTCACGTCAGAGAGTTGACGTGAATACCTTTAGTGTTGTCAATAAATTTAGTGTAATAAAGATTAGAAAGAAAAAGAGTATTAATTTTTTTTTTAATTTTTGGCCAATCCAGGAAATCACTGTGCAGCGGTCTAGACAAGGCAAATGATTTGCTAACAGAAATTTTTCTGTTATATCATGAATTTTTTGTTTTGCCAAAACGCATTGCTAGATTTTTTTTAATTCACACATATCGAAATCTTGAAAAGTAAAGTTTATTATAATTACGTTTATAAATTTATATGTACGTATGTATATTAATACTTTTTTCTTTACTAAATTTAAAATATTTCGTATTTGAATAGAAAAAATAATAATAGTTTACTATTTGTCTCTTTTCAGCTATCGACCAAATTTACACATCGATTACATAACCGAGTTGTTAGCCTTTGAATCAAGTGAGAAATGTAAAGAATGGTTGATAGGTTTTAGTTTACCATTTGTAGGTGCCGATGAAAGACAAATTGATTGCAAAGTTGCTTCAACCTTAGTAATATGAAGAAAGAAAACTTCTACTTTCAAAGGCAACGTCGTCTAAACCACGTTAAGGGAAATAAAATACAACAAAATTGGAAGAGTAAACTGTTACATTTTGTTGCATACTTCGTTTTTATTCGCGCCTCCCTCAATGTAACAAAAACAGTTCAACTCTTTTCAAATATGATACATACAACATCATCTTAAAATTTGAAGATTTTACATAGCGTTCTCTATTCGAAAAACTAAAACTAAACAATATATCAAAATCTGCGAAAATAATACAAAGAAAATGATTCATAAATATCAATTTATTCCCTTCAAAGAAAATGTGCCATAATAAATTCAGTTTAGGACTTGATATTTTACTTAATCCTCCTGATACCAAAAAAGAAAAGAAAAAAAATCTAAAAAGTGCTTCAATTTAAAATTTTTCGTGATCTATTCTCTATTTAATGTTAATTTATCAATTTATATTGGACTTATTTATCTACGTGTTTCTCGTTCGTTTATTTTACAACAATTCATCGCATAAATTCAAGTGATGTTTTCATTTCAAGATGTCAACGTTTTTTTGCTTTTAATATAAAAAGGACAAACTTTAGCTACTTTTTAAAATATAATATATAAAAAAATCCTTTAACTATATTAAATAGTAAAATCTGTTTGTAAAATATTCGGAACCTGTATAAATGATTCATATGGAATACAATTTTGCCAAATGCGTCAGTTAGAGTCATGCAGACTTGACGGATGGTTATAACGTTGAAGGCTTCAACGTTCCAAATCGAAAAATTCAAGGCAATAATTGCAGCAAGTTGTAGCTTGAAAAAACGTTTTGAAATTATAAAGTCGGCGAATGTTAAGAAATTTCGCAAAGGAATATCAAATGTTGTACTTAAATGAGTTTGTTGAACGCTGTCCTGCCACATAGTAATAGTAGCCTATCAACCTGAAGCTTGTTGTGGAAATAAATTGTTTTCGAAATGTTATTGAATATTGGTGTTCAGAAGATTCTTCGTGAATCATATCAGACATCAAGCTTTTCAAACATTTTTTAAGGAAATACTTATAAATTGCAACCAATTCATTTAAACGAAAAATATGTATTGAAATTGCCACAGAGAAATGGACTAAGTTTTAAGAAATCTGAGTACAGCTGAGAAAAATTGCTCGTGAAGATGTGGGGAGCCTTAATTGGATTTAAATTCCAAAAGAAAAGACATATACAGGCTAATGACATCATTAAGAACATCTGAATAATTGCTCAGGAATGTTAAAGCAAATATAAGGCTTTTTAAATTCGATTCCAGAAACAGTTGCAACAAAATTGGAAATAAGAATAACAAGTGAAATCATGATGGAAATCAAAATATTTTTAACTAAAGTAAAAAAAAAGAATTCTTTTATATATGCCTGTATTTTTTAATAAATGAAAAATACTGAAATACAAAAAAAAAAACTATAAATAAATAAAATACATAAATAAAAACAGGTGGTTAAATGAAAAAAAGAACTATTGAATAACAATCCATCTCACACTAGATAAAATAATTAAAGTAAAAGGGATAAATTGATACAGCTAGGAACACTCAACCCAACAAAGCAAGAACAACTTAAAAAATGTGAAAATCTTTAAACAACCTCATAAAATCGATCCATCAATAACTCATCATCTTCCCTCTTCCAGAATTTAGATAAAACTTAATATATATTTCCATTCTTTATGTTAGAAAACGATGCATCTTTTCCTGTTTTCACTAACATTTTGTTTAAAATTTCTATCCCTTAACAATCTTTATTAATTTTTTTTATATATACACATATTTATTTCATTTTATTCTCTTTTATTTATTGTATTGATTTTTGTTTGTTAAAAATTTTGTAGAAACAATACAAATTTTTGCATATACATACATACTATATTATGTTTGAAAAACTTTCAATTAAAAACATTGTTTTGGCAAAAAAGTTACTCTAGATATAATAATTACAATTACATATACTAAAAACACAAAACAAAATCTAAAACTAAACTAATCAAATGTTTGTTTTCTTCTCTGAGAAATGCAATAAAGAAAAATAATAATGCTGCTGCCAGTATGTAACCCAAGCAACCAACCAACCAACCACTAGATGAAACTGAGAAAGATTTATTCACCAATAACTCACCCTTTTAATAACAACCTGCATTGCTAGAAATGGAAAATATTAGCCGTAAACTGTAGCAAAATTGGAAAAGATCTAAACGGAAACGTACGCCACACAAGTCATATCAACAGCCAGACAGCCCTCAACAGTCGTAAGCATGTCTGATTTTTTTACTTTGAGTTTATGTAAAAATAATACAATAATGTAAATATTAGATTATTGTGTATTTCGTGACACTACTATATAAGAGCCTCATTTATTACATTAATTATTTTTAAATATTTAAATCTTAAAATGATTTACATATATTCTTTAATCTTATTACAAAACATATACATATTTATATATATATATATTTCTCTTATTATACAATACAAAAATAGGAATTTAAGCGCATACATTGGCGTATGTTTCATTTGTAAATTTATTTAACTCTATTAACCATTATTTTTATTTTTCATAGTTTGTAAGTTATTTTGTTAATTAATTTTAAATATATGTATGTAAGTATATAATAAGTGAATTTTTAAAAGATCAAAGAGCGTACAACACACGAAAAAAAAATAAACTAACTTACATTAATCATATATTAAGTGTGTGTGTGTGTGAGCGCCCAAAATTTTATTAACACATTTCTATTGGGTGTTAGTTTATCAAGTGGTGGCAAAGATTTGAAAAACCACTAAACATAAAAAGAAAATTGGTTTCAATAAAGCGTTTGAATAAATATAAAATAATATGTGTGCGTGTCATTTTAAATCATTTTAGTATCAAAATATGTATATAATACTAGGTTTTACTATCTGTTCAAAAAGTACATAAAAACCGTTTTAAAACTGGGAGTCTACTGTGTAAAAGCAAAAGCTTTCGAATCTGTATGTTTATAACATGTAAATTCGAAAGCATTTTCTTTCGAATCGAATTACAGTTAGGCATCCTGGTTAAACTTATATTGTTTGAAACGAAAATTAGCCCAACGACGCCACAAATGTGTTTTTAGGAAAAAAAATCTATATCGCACCTTATCAACAAGAGGGGGTATTAACTCGAAATTTTTGAAATTTGACTTTTTGTAAGAAATCAACTAACAACATCAATATCTATCTACTGTAAAAATTTCGACGTATTCCGATTGCTCTTTCATCTCGAAAACCACATTTGAGACCATTTTTGTGATAGTGTAGTGACTACCTTTATATAATCAAAAAGGTATTATTTTGAGTTAGTACAAAAGTGAACATAGAAATGTATCATATATTTTCATAAAAAATTTATTATTTTGATTTGAGCCTTTATTCACGTTAAAAATAATCCAATTTTTTTTATTAATATGTAGTTTCTACAAGTGAGGCAGACGACTCGTCTAGAAAATTTGTATGAAAATCACTTAAAAATATGAGTGCTTTCCATATAAATTTTATACTCAAGTCGTCCGTCTAGGTTGTAGAAACGGGGGGTAAAATTTTGTTGTATTTTGAGTTGATACTGTTTTGTTGATAAAATTTGTTTTATTTTATGATTTTAATTCGAAATGTGACTCTTTTTATGATAAAATTGCTCACATTTTTTTTGAGTTGTGACTCTTTTTATGAAATAATTCTATTCTTTAGTAACCTACCATTTTTATGATATCGTCCTTATAATAAATTTACTGTAACATAAATACTTGCTGATAACGAAATCAATTAGCCATTGCAGTAATAATAAAAATATTAAAATATAAAAAATTATTGTGTTTTATATTGTACGAAAAAACAGTAGTTGATTAAAGTTTAATATGACGTGTCTGAGTCTTTGCATTTACAAGATATACACAGTGAGAATAGCTCTGCCGATCCATTCAGCGATGGTTCGAATGACGATTCCAATCCGTCTTTAGTAAGTCGATGCAGTTCTTCAGACTTTGAAATGCAGGAAGTGATTGATGGAAGAAAAAAAACGTAATAATTATAAAACACAAAACAAGAAACAAAAACGTCAACAATGTTTGCGAAACTCAGGATACTCATATACTTCGCTATCTAATACTTTACGAAAAATAAAAGAAAAGTGCTTGCGAACTACTTGTGGAGAAAGAAACCTGCCGTTTTATGTGCAACGAAAAAATAAATGAATCTTCACGTTTTCAAATATTTCAAAAGTATTGGGATACAGCTGACTTACAAAGACAGAGGGAGTTCATTTCTAGTCACATAAAACTGATAAAACCTAAATATAGATATCCCAACACTCAAAACTACCATAGTTTTAACAACGCATTTTTCTTTGAAATGGAATCAAAACTTATCCGAGTATGCAAAAATTTTTTTAAAGCAACTAGATATAAATGATCGAGTTATTGCAACAGTAATTAAAAAAAAGAACGAAGAAGGATTTGTGGAACCTGATTATCGGAGAAAGCATAATAAGCACAAGAGTGTTAGTCCAGAAATCAAGGATGGAATAAGGCAATTTATAAAAGATATTCCCAAAATTGAGTCCCACTACTTACGTGCCCAAACATCCCATGAGTTTATAGAGAGCGGTAAAAGCATTGAAGACTTATACAAGGACTATAAAGAAATATATGAAAATAACCATTTAACACCCGGAAGTAGCATCATGTTCCGCAGAATATTCAAACAAGAATTTAATACTTAATTTTTTAAGCCGAAAAAAGATCAATGTGACCTCTGCGCATCCTTTTCCAATTCCGACGCAAGTGGAAAAATAATTTTAAATGAGAGTTATACTTCACACCACGAAGAAAATTAACTATGCGCAGAAAAGAAAAAGATATAGATAAACAATGTGGTAATGTAGCTTTATAGGATTTCCAATCAGTTCTTCCATTGCCAAAAAGGGTTAACTTCAAGCTTTTTTTATAAAAGTAAAATAAATTGTTACAATTTTACCATAAGTGACCTTAAAGCCAAACACGTAGAATGTTTCTTCTGGACTGAAGACGAAGGAAAACGTGGGTCGAATGAAATTGGAACGTGTGTTCTCTTATATGTATATACAAAAAATTGTGCAAGAAGCAAACAAAACTAAAGATTTGGATTTAATTTTTTACTCCGATAACTGTTGTGGACAGCAAAAAAACAAATACTTGCTTTCGATGTATTTCTATGCTGTTCAAAAATATAACATACGAAGCATAACTCATAAATATTTAGTTCAAGGTCACTCCCAAAATGAAGGAGATAATGTTCATAGTGTTATAGAAAAGCAAGTAAAAAGACATCTTTTAAGCAAACCGATATATACGACAGATCAATAGATCACATTAATAGCCACCGCTAAAAAGACTGCCATACCATATGAAGTTTATGATTTAAAGCATAATAGATTTTATGATCTAAAGAGCTTACAAGAGCAATGGGGCCAAAAATTTGTTAAAAAATGATGCAAATAAAAAAGTTAACTGGCATAATATCAAAGTTTTGCGAGTCGAATAGAAAAATCTCAATTCATTTTTTTATAAAGATTCCTATAAAGATAAAGAGTTTTCAAAAGTAACTGTCCAGAAAAACAAATTCAAATGCACCAACCATTGGGAAAATCTTAAGTAAGTTTTTAATTCATTAATGTCTTTATCCTTTTCTGCTATAACCAATAAGTAAACATTTCATTAACTTATTATTAATTTAGTTTATCCTCTTATTTATTCGGAAATGCTACCCTTGTGTCCGAGAATAAGAAAAAAGATCTTAAGGAACTTGTAAAAAAAAATATAATTCCAAAACATATATATGAGTTGCCAGTCTTGGTCTGGCAATTGCCGAGAACACCAGCTTTTCTTACGCGCTGTTTGAGTCAATATTGTGCTTTTTGGTGTTACTTGCTTTACTTTTATTGTAAGATTTTTGTTTCTCTTTTGCATTTTCCTTCGCTTTGTTTTTTTTCTACTAAGTGTTGATTGAAAGTACCGTACAATTGATTTTAGTTTTTGTTCGCCGGGATGAACGGGGTTCATCCTCCGAACGAAAACCGTTTTCAGGAGCTTGCCTCCAACGGGAGAAGTAAAGCGAACAGGAACAAGCGGCCGCGGCCGGATGACTTTGCTCCTTTACCTCCTGTACCTTCAAATGAACGCAATGTGCCTCGCTACTTAGTGGCTACGGCTACTAACGCTGATGAAAATGGCATCTCTCCATCGCTAGCATCATACAACGTATTTCGTGTTGAAAGAGGTTTGAACTACATCTCCACCGAGCGCCTTGAAGTAAACAAGATGAGAAGCGGTGATCTGCTTATAAAAGTAGCTGATCAAAAAACTGCTGATAAATTCCTAAAAGCAAAATTCATCGACAATATCCCAGTTAAGATAACTCTGCACAAAACACTAAATACCACTCAAGGCCGCATTTTCTCCCGTAAAATAATTGACATACCAGAGGAAGAACTGCTAACGTCTTTGCATGATCAAAACGTAGTTGAAATCCACAAAATAATGAAGAAAGATGGTGATAAAATGACAGCAACGGGTGCTGCTATTGTCACTTTCGACCTCCTAAGACGCCCTGCTAAAATCAAATTTGGTTGGGAATTGGTTGCAGTCGACGAATTCATCCCAAACCCCATGAGATGCCTGAACTGCCAACGACTGGGTCACACTAGAAAAAGGTGCCGTAGTATAGAACAATGCAGGGAGTGTGGCTCTAATCCTCCCCACGAGCAATGTTGCCGCAAATTTTGTGTAAATTGTAATACAGAAAATCACACATCATACGATCCAGATTGCACAACTTTTTGGAAACACAAATCGGTTAATTATCTAAGAATAACACGCAAATGTACAACAAGAGAAGCCTGGAGTATCTTCAACGATAATCCTGCTATTAATACTCTCAAACCACCACAAAAGAAAAACAAAACATACGCAAACATTTTGGCTAATAACGTCTCTGTAATTAATCAAACCACAAACGACAAAACGAACCTAACCTTTCCCAAGCAAAATTTAGAATCATCAACAGTTTTAACTAATACACAACTAAATAAAGCAGACATAAAAAAACAATACTCAATAACAAAAATACAAGCACACAAGAAAATACCATCATGCCAAACACACACCATCACATCAAACAAACAACTCAAGAGAAAACAACACAACAAAATGCAGAAATTAGCGATCAAGAACAAAATAAATGTACTGAAAAAGAAACCTCTCAAAATTTTTTACTCAACCCTTCAGACGAAGCCTCAAATCACTCAACAGACAAAATATCTTCAACTCATAATAACATGGACAGAGGGTTTTCCAGTGATGATGATTTTTTTAATTCCGAATACATTTTAAATGAAGCATCCACTGCAATGATTATCGACAGGAACGTGACTGAAGAATCACGGACGATATTATTGACGGCCTAGGGTTTACTACCCCCAAAAGGGATAGTAAAGACGAGCCTGAAGAAATATCGCCCTGCTCCCAACTTTATGTAAAATTTCCAGACTTAAATACAATTATAACACCTAAAACATTTAAAGAAACTCTTCCAAAGAAAAAAAAAACAAGCTAAAAAATAAAAAATTAAGAGAAATGGATATTGGTTTGAGTATTAGAATACTTCAGTGGAATATTCAAGGATTCTTAAACCACAAGTACGCCTTAGAGACTATAGTTGCCAAACATAAGCCAAATATTATAGCCCTACAGGAAACTCACATAACGCATAACAGTTTACATCTTTTCCATCTTCCAGGCTTTACCATCTTCCATCACAACAAAGACTATACATATGCAAAAGCAAGTATAGCTTTTCTAGTCAAGAACAACGTTAACGTAACAGAACATTTCACTTCAAGTGGTGACTTGTTATTGTTGTTGTTATTTCAAACAATCGTTATTAAAGGCCGAAAGGATCTACAGTTAACCAACATCTATAGAGAACACGACGTAAGGTTAAATGCTCAAATGGTTGAAAACATACCACTTAAGGCGAACTGTTATCAGGTATTGCTTGGTGACTTTAATTCCCATCATTCCCTTTGGGGCTCGGCAGATAACTCTCCTAGTGGGTTTATCTGGGAGAAATTTGCGGATGATCACAATTTCGCAATTCTAAATGATGGATCTCCCACGTTATTTAATACCAGCGGTACACTAACGTCGGTAGATGTCACTATGGGCTGCGTGGATATTGCGCCCAGTTTAATGTGGCGCTGTTTATCACTGTCAGAAGTTAGTGATCATTTCCCCATTGTAATTGAGAACATTATAAGCACGAAAATAGCCAGAAAATTCATACCACGTTTTCATGATCAAAAAGCCGATTGGGCACTTTTTAATAAAAAGGCAGAAATGTTCGACGTTAGATTCAAAAAATCTATAAATATAAATAAGGAAGCTGCACAAATCAATCGTATACTCAGATGCGCTGCGAACGAGTCGATTCCACTCAGTAGAAAGCCAGCGCAGAATGGCAATCCAACTTGGTTTAACTCTGAAATTTCGAAATTAATTCGCCTTAGACAAAACGCATGGAACGTCTGCAAGAGAACTCGCAACCAACAAAACGCCCTTGAATACAGAAGATTTTGTGCCAAGGTAAAAAGGGAAATCAAACTTGCGAAAAGGCTAACTTGGGACAACTTTCTTAATTCTTTGAACCCTTTCATGGATATGCGTTATTTGTGGAAAAAGGTAAGAAACTTAAGGACTGACAGAATCGAAAATTGCCCTACTATAGTCATAGGGGAAGAAGTGTTATCACACCCGCAACACATAGCAGATGGATTCGGCAACTTCTGGTAATCACTAAGTGCAGATAACGCGTTTGATTCCAGTATAATAGCTGATAAGAACAACTTAAACGTCAATAGTTTTATTCAGTCTAACTACGAACTTGAGGGTATGAAGGTTAATATTGATATGTTTGAACTGGAACAGGTTTTGGGTTCATTGAAAGGTTCTACACCAGCAAACGACAAAATCACCTACGCCATGATCAGGAATTCGCCTTACAGTATAAAAGCTCGTATTATTGCTATATATATAAAAATACAATGTCTAGCGGCATATTTCCACATCAGTGGAAGACAGCCACACTTTCTCCAATCCCTAAACCAAATAAAGATCCGAATCAGGTTGGCAGTTATCGTCCCATCTCACTCTTACCGGTCACTTCTAAAATTTTTGAAAAAAATTTTGTCGAAAAGATTTTGGAAATACTCTAAAGGTAAAATTAACATAAATCAACATGCCTTCTTACCTAGGCGAGGCGTTAACAGTATTGTCCATCAACTAGAAGAATCTTTGAGAATTAATTTGAAAAATAGAAGGCATTCCCTAGTGCTCTCAGAGGATATAGAGAAAGCATTTGACCGAGTCATAAACACATACATATATATTGAAGGAGCTTATAGATTGGAATATGCCACTACAAATCTTGAGAATTTTAAAGTCCTTTCTTACCAATCGAAATATGCAAGTTAGAGTGGATGGCTATTTGTCATCAACATATCCACTTGATAATGGGATTCCACAGGGATCACCTTTGTCTGTAGTCCTTTATGCTATATACGCAAATTCTCTTGCAAGGGCGGTCGAAAATGTTCCCGGTATTGACTATGTAGGGATATATGCCGATAATATTTTTGCAATTGCCTCTGGAGAACCGGAAGAGGTGCGTGACAACCTAAACATACTTGATAGTAAAATAAATCAGTGGGCAACAACCAGAGGTGCAGTCATACCTGCAGATAAGACAGAGCTACTACATATCTGTAAAAAACGTAATTGTCGTTGCAGTTCGATATGCATTGGACGTACAAACATCTTTATAGCAGACGATATGAGAATACTCGGCATTTTGTTTACAAAAAACCTTCTTTGGAACAAACACATTAAACACTTGGCTAACAAACTCATTAAAACAAACAACTTATTGAAACTTATTTGTTCACGTAACAAAGGCCCTCATCTGGAAACTGCCTTAGGCATCTGCAAGGCTCTTACTCTCGGTAGTCTACAACATGGCATCACGCTTTATGGGTGGACATCAAAGAGAAATGTGAAAAAACTCAACACAGCACTGAACAACTGCTTTCGAACAGCTTCTGTGTTACTTCGTGCAACACCTTTACCGCCCTTAAAAACTGAAGCCGACTTTTTAGATTTCGAATCTCTCCGTGGAAAATGCGCGGTCGCCATGGCATCAAGAGCAATTACTATAACCACAGATGGCCTTCATAGCACTTTTTGGCGTGGGTTAGATTCTCCAGTGACACCACCGACTGCTATAGGAAGGACTATTGATCTTTTAAGGCTCTCGGGCATTCCAACACCAGAAAAGCCACAACCTCCAGTAATCACAGGTAACAGTTTAGTCATCGATGACAGCCTTTCCATTTTCAACAAAAACTCCACAAGTCCTGAATGCTTCAAAAAATTATTATCTGAAAAAAATTTTCAACTTCTCACCTAACTTGCTGGTGTTTACCGATGGCTCGTTCCATAATGGAAAATCGTCTTGTTCAATGGTAGAAAGCTTAGATAACGCAACATTTAGAGTTATATTGGCAAAACGCCTTCCTGACCACACCGGTGTCTTTATATCCGAAGTATCTGCAATAAAAGATGCAGTGGACCACGCAATTAATAAGGAAGTCAAAACTCTTATTCTATCTGATAGTCTTAGTGCCATTAGGGCTATCAAAAAGAACGACAAGTGTTTGTACGATGGCATTACCAATCTCCCTCTAAATGGTAGTAAAACTGTTTTACTGTGGATTCCGTCTCACATTGGCATTCATGGCAACGATATTGCTGATAAAGCCGCTAAACATGCCTTAGAATTGGATGTAATATCCCTAATACCATGCTTTCCTAAAGCCCTTTCGAATCCTTTCCGACCCATTTGCAGAGAGCAAACGTTAGAAACTGCAAGACCTAAATACTGCCAACTTTTTACACGTGCGCAGTGCATCATGTTAAGTCGACTGAGAGTTGGGAAGACAGTTTTCACTACGCAACATTATTACAATAGATCTGATCCAGGTCTATGCAGTTTTTGCAACGTCACGCTTACGGTAAAACACATCCTCACAGAATGTCCCAATTCCAACTTAGGCTTACCTCTCAACGTAATTCTTGACTGCACTACAAATAAAAACCTACCCAAGATAATGGGTAGTTTACAACACCACGGTATTCGCGATATCTAAACCAATATCCATTCTTAATTTTTGTACATACATATGTACATAAAACATATATTTAATAATAACTTTGCTTTTACTTATCCTTCTCTATTTTACATTTTGATTTTGTTAATTTTTTCGACCTACACATATCAAATGAATTTTTTATGCTTTTTTTACACTCTTTTTTTATTTTTTCTGCATTTTTATTTTGTTATTTTAAAAAACTTAAACTCTTTCTGTACATACAAACCTATCCTTTAACTTATTAAGTTTTTAAATTAATTTTTCGTGCGCATATGGTCTAGCTACCCGGCGCCTTTGGTTATATTTTATAAATTTACTTTATGAAATATAAAATGTAAATAAATAAATAAATAAATATATGAGTTGTATTACAAAAAATTAATAGATACTTAATTTAAACCAAGGTTGGCAACCGAAACAAATAACGGTATCGGTATTGATACCGGTACAACTATTTTTTAAATTTCGGTATCGGTATTTTTTTATTTCGGTATCGGTATTACCGGTACATGCCGTTATTGAGTTTATAATACCGGTATACCGATAAGACTGCTAAATTACACTGTACAACAAAATAACATTTTTTGGCTGTCCTTTAGATAAAATTACGCGGACTATATGGATTTCGATGCGTTAAATTCAAATCTGCTTTCAGTTTTTCTCTATCACGTAGATATTTTTTTATGGGTGTGGCTAATTTTGCCCCCTAAATTAGTCGGCCATACTAATATATTTTACTATAACTCGAAACCCGCTATTTCGATTTTAATAAATAATAAACCAAAAGACGCGCCACAAAATTTTGTTAAAAAAAATTAATAATCATTTTTTACCTAAAAAAGAAAAAATTTTTTTTTATGCAAAAATCGCGTAATTTTTTTACATGAAAATTGCAATAAAAAATCAGAAACTCAATAGTTTTATATTTTTTACATTTTTCTTAAAACCACATATCCTAGGAATAAAACAAGCTATAAAACGTGAAAATCCAGCAATAAATCTTGATTTTGTTGGCAATTTAAAGCAGGTACCTAAAAATGGAAAAATGTGTGTAATGCATTAAATGCTGATCCAATGTTTTTTTATTTCAGCTGCTAATAATTTCTCAATAACTCCGAGTATTCAGAAATTATTGGCGAAATAAATAATTTTGGTTTAATATTAATTTTTTTTAGCTCTCAAAATATAATGAAAAACTTTTAGTCGCAAATATTTTTCACTTTATGTATTATTATGTATGCTGTCAATAAACTAAGCTAGAAGCGCTAAGTATGTATATTCAGTTTTAAGAAAAAGTGCTAGCTTGAACTACAACACTTAACTATTTGAAATAAAACACCATTTTTGTATGAAAAATATTTGTGCTTTAAAAACGTTTTAAAATTAAAAAGTGTCTTGTTATTTACTAATTGACATTTTTATTCCTATTCATATCTTCAATTAAGTTTCTCGTCGAATGGACCAACAAAAATCTGCAAGCATTACTTCTAATGATTTTCCATTGTAACGCTTTTCTATATATATCAAGTCTTGATGAAACCTTTCACCATGTTCATCTGATACGGCACCAAGATTTTCGGGGAAAAAATCCAAGTGCGAGTTTAAAAAATGAATTTTAAGCGACATATGGCATTTTAGAGCCTCATAGGCAGAAAGCAGTTCTTGAATGATTTCATGGTAGTTTTCACTTTTTTTATTTCCCAAAAAATTGTTACACACATTCACAAAAGCCGTCCATGCTCTTTCTTCCACGCCGTTCAACTTCGTCTTAAAGACTGCGTCCTTCATAAGCTCTCGTATTTGTGGACCAACGAAAATTCCTTCTTTTATTTTTGCATCACTGATTCGAGGAAATTTGCTCTTAAGATATAGAAAGCCATCACCATCCTTGTTCATTGCTTTAACAAAGTTTTTTATTAGGCCTAGCTTTATATGAAGAGGTGGTAAGATAATTTTTTCCTTCTGAACTAGAGGTTCTTCTGAAACATTTTTTTCTCCTGGAATAAAATTTACTCTCTTTGGCCAACTTTTAACTTTATAGTGATTTTCTTTTGAGCGACTATCCCATTCACATAAAAAGCAACAGAATTTGGTATATCCACATTGCAATCCATTTAACATTGCTACAACTTTCAAATCAGCACAAATGCTCCATGAGTACTGTGTGTATTTAATTTTGTTAAGTAACACTTTCATATTATAATAGTTTTCTTTCATGTTTCTTGAATACGCTAGTGGTACTGATGGATATTTGTTGCCATTGTGAAGCAAAACTGCTTTCAAACTCGTCTTTGATGAATCAATAAAAAGTCGCCATTCTTCAGATTTATCACTGAACGAAAGTTCTCGCAGAAGACCATCAGCATTATTACAAAATATTAAATCCCTGTCTTTGCTGAAGTATTTCAAATATTCTTCTTCTCTGTTTCGAAAGTATGTGACTCACGTCTTTATCTACCAGATTCCATTGCTTCAATCTGGATGCAAGAAGTTCTGCCTTTGTTTTTGAAAGTCCTAAATCACGAACTAAGTCATTCAGGTCGCACTGCTTCGGAAAATAACGTTTGCTCGTTGGACTTGTAAATGTTGAACTTGCAGAAGCAGCCATCGTGGCGTAACTGGATTCAGTACTTGCAGACTTAGCATCTTCTTCCTCGTATGTAGGGGACATTGGAAGTAAATCATTACTTCTTAGAGGAACTGGTCGTTTGGCGGATGAAATATTGGGATATATGACTTTATTTTTGTTCTTTCTGGAAAACCCACGTGTTGTAGTCATACAAAAGTAGCAATCATTTGTATGGTTTTTTGGTTCGTTCCAAATCATTGGTGTCGAAAATGGCATAGACTTGCGATTTCCTTTGATCAAACCTCTTAAAGTCCTTGAACAGCTATTACAACATATTTTTGGTAGCCAATATTTATCTCTTTCATCGATAGGAAACCCAAAGCATAGCTTATAGGCGTTCTTAACCTGGGAAGTTATTGTCTGGCGTTGCGATTTTAAAGTTAAATCACCACATACATAACAGAATGAATCAGCAGAATTTTTACAAAGCCTTGGCATTTTGAAACCTGCAACAATTTGATACAAAACTATTACTTCGCATCATAAATACAACATTTTGAATTAGTAATAATAATACTTACCAAAAAATAGATGAAGAAATTATCACTTTTTAAATTCAGCTTATGCTAAAATTTTTAGCTATTTTTTTTTTTAATTTTGTTGCGGTTGAAAATTTACTTTTCGGTTTCACAAACAGTTATTGTATGGCAACTGATGAGTGAACATACTTATGTATACCCAAAATTCTTTATTTTATATTTTCTTTTAGTTCTGTTACCTGCCCGCAATGCCCTTTCAGTAGCATTACCAGATGTACTTAAATGTGACTGCATTTAGTGCATTACACACATTTTTCCATTTTTAGGTACCTGCTTTAAATTGCGAATAAAATCAAGATTTATTGCTGGATTTTCACGTTTTATATCTTGTTTTATTCCTAGGATATGTGGTTTTAAGAAAAATGTAAAAAATATAAAACTATTGCGTTTCTGATTTTTTTATTGCAATTTTCATGTAAAAAAATTACGCGATTTTTGCATAAAAAAAACTTTTTTCTTTTTTAAATTCTGAATAACTCCGAAACCATAAAAGATAGGTAAAAAATGATTATTAATTTTTTTAAACAAAATTTTGTGGCGCGTCTTTTGGTTTATTATTTATTAAAATCGTAATAGCGGGTTTCGAGTTATAGTAAAATATATTAGTATGGCCGACTAATTTAGGGGGCAAAATTAGCCACGCCCATAAAAAAAATCTCTACGTGATAGAGAAAAACTGAAAGCAGATTTGAATTTAACGCATCGAAATCCATATAGTCCGCATACTTTTATCTAAAGGCTATTTTGGCTGTTGTACAGTGTTATTAGTTCAGACAGTGGATATAGCAAAAAATCTTTTTTTTATTAAATTACTTCGAAAAGGGAGTATTTTTACATTAACATATCAAAACATTTAAACTTATATGTTTCCATATACGTTTTTATACTTTTATTAAAAAATAATTTATTAAAAAAGTAAAATAAGGAAACTGCAGTTGAAATTTTGCATATATGTACATATAAAGTATACATTTTGGTTAATTAAACAAAATAATAAAAATAAATACATACAGTGTATGTACATTATACACGAAGTACATGGAGAATTGTATGCACTTAGTGATGTGCGAATATTCGTATTCGAATTCCCGAATATTCGTCTTTTTTCGATATTCGTATTCGTACTCGCCAAATTCAGACGAAACGAATATTTGAATATTTGATATCAAGCAATAAACAATATTCTTGTAGCCAACTTAAAAACAAACAAAACAAATTTCTCGTACAATTATCATTAAGGGCAATTATTACAATTTAAATATATTTAAAAGTAGGATTTTGTCGCACGTATAAAACGCTTCTTTAGGCTATTCATTATTATAAATTTAATTTAACTTAACAGCGCTCAGTTAAAATTGAACTGATGGACAACTTTTTATACGTCCGATAAAATCCTACTTTTAACTTACTTTAAGTTGTAACAATGGCAATCTTTAACTTCAGATATAAAAGTTTTGAACATTTTTCTCCATTATCTCTATAAACCCATTAACCCCATATTTGAATTAGACCTATTTTTTGTTACAAATATCAAAAAAAAGCTGTAAACAAAAAATTCATTAGGCCACTTTAAAACAAGATTTGTTTTTAAATATGTATATTCAAAAATCTAATCAGCGTCCAGCGAAAAATAAGAAGAATACTGCAAAAATACTGAAAAGTCCCATTTTTAATTGAATTTTCTTGGAAATTGCCGGGAACTCAAAAGCAAACTGCATATTGATTGCATATTTTTCTACCTAAGAGAGACTTTTCAGACGAAAATATTGATTGGCGAAATTCTTTTATAATAGCGAAATAATTAACACACTTTTTTCTTAAAAAACGGCGAAAATCGACTTGTTCAAAATTTTAGTTTAAATTGAGTATAACTTTTGACTTAATTGTGATTTTGATACCAACTTTTTTTTTAATATTACAAATTTTGTGCCTTATTCATAATTAGTTCAATTTTTTTAATCTAACAACAATACAATATCTATAAAACTACATTAACTAACAACATTTGACTTCTCCATTAGCAGAGCAGTGGACAAAGGTTGGTAAAAAAGTCAAAATTTTAATATTTTTTCTCTAATATTTCCTAAACTGTTAGCGAAAACCCATAAATGTAGTAGACTTTTTTTAGCTCTTGGATAAAAAAGACACTTGCAAAAAATCCTTTTTATCTGATCAAAAATAGGAGCTTGGCATGGATTTTAATTTTTCATTAACCCAAGGTTGCCTACTTTGGTGCTTTGTTGCTCCGCCCCCTTTAAATATATATAGTCTAAATTCCAGACTTCTTTAAATGCCAACGATATATTCGATCCAATATTAATATTGGAAACAAAAACAAATTTTAGTTTTTTGCTTTTGTTTTTGATATAAATGTTCGATCGAAACTGCCCCTTAAGCTCTGTGATACCTTCCTCAATGCTGTGTAAGATTTCATAACAATAGAACAGCTAATTTAGAAATTTATTTCCAATTTTTTTACAAAATCCTCACTGTGTATCGGGTACTTTAAGGCAGCAAACCTCATATTTTATACAGAGCCAGTGTTGCCAAAATGTTACAGGCATTTCCCACCATATAACCCCTGAAAACCCGCTAAAAACCGCTAGCTGAATAAAAATAAACGCTACATTAACCGCTGAATTTTTTATAACCAACATATGTCTTTTTTATGGTTTATTGGTAAAAAAAAGAATAAGATAAATTTTACAAAATATGTATACATATGCATAGATGTATGTGTGTAATTCCCCAATTTTTGTAAGCAAAACTCAGCCTACTCTTTAAGTAGGTATTTTATTTCCTGCAGAGTTTCCATACACAAATATCCAGCCAGGAAAAAGTAGAATCCAAGGGACTATTCCATCTTATAATATTAATGTTTAAGCTGATTCAGTATATTTTCAATATTTTCTGCGATAGACCCTAATTATTTTACACGTGTGGAATAATATCTTGCCGTTTTGCTTGAAGTATTTCTAAAATATTGTTAAAATTTCCTGATTTTCTGACTATCTGAAATTAAAATAAATAGTGTTGATAAAATAAACTCCATGGCTCAATTCACATTGGCTTGAAGTTTAATTTCGAAGGAGAATTTCAAAAACAAATTATTCAAAAAAAGTTATTGGTTTGAGAGATTCTGGTTGATATTATGGTTTGCTCATACTCAGTGGGCCAATCACCCAGTTTACAGTTGGTTTTCCGTTTGTTTAAAGATTTGTTTACTATTTTTTTTAATACGAAAAGAATGATTAAATTGGTTTGTAATATAATTATAATCGAATTAAATTTTATTCACTAATTATGAGATTTATTCACTTTTATACTCGTATGTATATACATATGTATGTATGTATGTTACTATTTTTAACCTCTTAAATTTTCACATTATAATACACGACCACAATATGTCAATTTCCTATTTGAAAAAAGTGACGTACGTTAGTTTCTATCGAAAAAAAAATCAGCATAAATACCAGGGTACGTGTCGCACAGCTGCGTTAAATTTACTTTATTTTGATTCAATACCTTTCTTTATAAGTTTCAGAAAAACGCTGAAAATCCGTCAACTAAGAAATTCTTCCGCTAAAATTACCGCTGGTGGTTTTTTAAATAGACTTGCCGCTAATGACAACAAAATACAGTCATATATAGCGGGAAAATCGCCGTTTTGGCAACACTGTACAGAGCACATGTTTACGCACGGGAATTTCGTGAGTGTAATCACTCCTTATTATTTGTCTTTTGCTTTGCTTTCAAACCTATTAACCTAATTAAATACATACATACATGCATACTTAATGCTGTAAGAGAAAGAAATAGGTTTGAAGGCATCGCTCATGAGCAAAACGATTGAGTTGACTTTTAACTAGCACACCCAACAGTAGTGCGCGGCATATTTTTTTTGAAGATACATACATTATCAAACATTTTAAACCACTGGTGGGCGCTGTGAATGTATTGGTTAACTGTCAATGTGTTGAGGTTGAGAACTACCCACCAAACACAAAGCCACACAGTTAAAATATTAATTGAAAATAAAAGATTTTATCAGCAAACAGTCAATTGTAAAAAAAATTTTCAAACTTTATTTTGGTATGGTCCACTGATAGCAAATATTTCTTAATTTTTCTAATATATATGTTTTTAATTTTATTTAAAATTTGTCTCTTTCATTACCATTTAACGTATGAATATCGCTATGAAAAGCATCATATTGTCTGTTTATGACATATTCCCGTTTTTTCTTTAAATCTTGATAACATAAAAGGAATTGTATGTTACCAAATGCGTTACTTAGAATAAAATATTTTTCGCATATTATCAATTTGATATGATACAAGTATGTTTGCTGGACAAGTATTCTTAAAAAAAATATAAAAAAATATGTAAGCATCCGGCTGATGTGCATTCGTCGCTGTCTGATTGACGACTGAATTAAAGAGGGTAAGAATACGTGTGAATGCTCTCGCCACAATTGCGCAAAGAAACGCCCTTGTCTGTTTTAAACTCTGACAAATCTTTCTTTAATCTCAAAATAGTTTGTGTTATAAAAATATTACTTTGAAATTAAAAAAATAAACAAAAAGAAATGAATTTGAAAAATAAATCAATATAAATTTTTTGTGCAAAAAAATATTATTTTAAAACCACTTTGATTTTGCTTCGAAACAATATAAGAACCTTACATGTAAAAACAAACAAACAATGATATATGAAATAAAATAAAAAGGATTTAATAAAAGCAAATGCAAAGATTAGCCTAAAACTTAAACAAATGAAGTTTTTGGTGCTAATTTCAAGAAATGACAAAACTTTTTGAGAAAAACTAAAAGTAAAAACTTAAGTGTAAAAAGCAAGTGACACCTGGATATTTTAATTTTTTGGGCACCTCCAACAGCCATCCTCCCCTGTCCTAACATTTTTTGGTCCTTTGAGCCGGATTTTTTCCGAAGTAAGTACCCGAGAAATTTTATATATGAGTCACCTGTATATGCCCCATAATCCTGTCCCACGGACACCCCTTAATATAGAATAAAGCTCCCTAGACTTTTGTACGTCTACCCATACATACAGACATCCATTAATTCGAGGTACAGTTGATTCCGTTGACTTGTCCTCATAACGGTTTTTAAAAAACCGAATTAACATGCCCATGCATATACAAACCTCACATACTTAAAACCATACGTACATACACACACGCATTGTGCCGTCGGTACAGTCAACTCCGTTAGCTAAAACGTTCATAAAATCATCAAAAAAAAATCTACATACCAACGTCAATATGTCCTATGTAAATACATACATAGTGCATGTATACATACGGTCATAATAAATAGTACATACAAACATACATTAATCTTATGACTTTGTGTAACGTTCATATCAAAAAACCTTGAAATCAAAAGTGAAACCGGTGCATATCTTAAATAAATGATACATATACATACATATGTGTGTACATATACATACATATATATAAATACATGTCATACATACATACTTATGTATGTACATGCATAAATTTCTATAAACCTAACTTATCCAAACCGTTAGGAATTTTTGCTCGAAAACAAATAACGATTTAAAAGAAAATAGAAAAATATTTCAATTTGGTTTGACATTGAACTTGACCTACCACAAAATTTTGCATTCTTCTTTATCCATAAACGTACATAGCTTTCAACATTTATTTCGTTCAACCCGTCTGCGGTTTGATTGTCACCAAAGGAGATCACATTTCAACGAGAGAAAATAAGGGTTGGTATCGAACCTTCTCTTTGAAATCAATCATCCAACTTGTGTGGGGCATGTATGTATGGCATCAAACAATGTATGTACATATGTATGTTTCTTAAGAATTGACTAATAAATCAAATTTGTATGTATGTCTAAATGTTAAAGGGAATTAAGAATTAACTCATCTTACAATTCTTAACCAGGCAATTTACTGTATCCCCTCTGCGAACGTATGTACATACATATGTATGTATATACATGCAAAAATAAATAAATACCGCTTAAAATTTCTTAAATGTACCTACATATGTACATACATATGTATACGTTTATACACTCATAGAAAAAACAGCAGAAAATCAACAATTTCAACCTTAATTCAACAAAAAACAGCTATGAAAAGCAGCGAAGGTTGGAAATTGTATATTCAACAATGTTCAACATAAAAACAATGTTTACTGGAAATCAAGGTGGATTCAACGATAATTTAACAATGCTGGGAGTTAAATTAAAAAATTGGCGTCTTTAAACAAACAACGAATAACTTTAAATCAAAAATTTTCTACGTTTATTTAAAGAATAAACATTTTCAAATCAAATAAGAACATTTTTGAATTTCGACTGCTCTGCTTCGTTTTAATGTGGTAGCGTTCTTGAATTTAAAACCTCCACCTTCGATTTAAAGTTTAGGCCTTTCCACTACAGTGGTAAAGTGGTATCTATTTTATAAAAGAAATACTTACATAATATATTCTTTACCATTCATAAATTAAAAAATAGATTTTATAATTTTTTTAATTTTATTAAAAAATATAAAAAACATGGTTAACAAAAACAGGAAATAATTATAATAGTAAAGTTACAAAAAGTTTTTTGCTCGTATATAAGTTTTTGCATTGTTTATAAAATATGAATGAATAGGAAAGCTATTAAAATATTTTATATTTAAAACATGAATTTCTATTTGTGTATTCATAAATGTTAAAAGAGAAGTTATTTTAGAAGACTTCAAATCATGAATAGTAGATATTTCAAAAAAGAATTTTTGTATGAAAACCCAAGATGCTTCACATGCTTGGGGGTACTTAAGTGAAAAAACATGAAAGATTTTAAAACATAAGTCTAAACTTTCAATAAAAGAGCTGAATTTGTAAATAGTTCTATCAAAATACACCTAAAATGATTTAACTGTATCATCAGAAGACCCTTCCGCAGTTATAAATGGTTGAATTGTTAGACCAACAGAATAATACTTGCTTATACGATCTGTAATTTCGTTTTCGTAATTACTGAGTGATAACAGACGAAGCATAAAACTTTCCTGTGCATCAATAATAGTGATTTTCTTCTTAAATTTGCCTTCTTCATCTTTAAAACGTATTGATGGCAAAATTACCCCAGCTAGAAATGTTGCGAGTATGTAATCTTCAGCATCTAGAAATGAATTTCCGTTTAAATATTAAACTAATTAATAAAATTAAAAATTTTTAATACATTTGTTTTTTGTTTGAAAAGAAAATCAGTTTACCTTTGCAGCCACCTCACTGGGAAAGATCTCACAAATGTCATCAACAATGCCATGGAAATCATTTGGCTTAACCGATTTTTTACTGCATACAATCTCTTCGATTATAATGTTTATAATGTCGTCGCGTTTATTGTCTGCTAATATTTTTAACTCTTTATAAAAATCTAAACAGGATTGACCTTTGAAGCTTGCAAATCCTTTTAAAATTAATAAAATAAATTTTAATACACATTTACTATACATCTGATATTCAAGTACATATGTATGTATGCTATTGCAATAACAAAACAAACCTTGTTTAAAACACGTCGTATTGAAGACAATAATGAAGATGGTGAAGGGACATTGGAACTGTCCCTATTGATCCAGTCCTGAACTTTAGTTGGATTTGAAATTGTTTAATCGTCAATTCCAAACTGCAAAAAGAAATTATATATATATAATTTTCAAATGAGTAGTGATTTTACTTACTTCTTTTTTACGCCACATGAACAATTTTTCCCTAAACTCAGTTCGAAGGCCGAGGTGTGGAATGACTTCGACTAGGTCTTCTTTCCTAATAAACTGCAAGCATCGTTACGTCACGTTAGATGCTTAAATTATTAATATATTATACAATGTGCGGCTACAAAATTGTGTGTTTAAAACTTATATACTTACCTTGCAATACTGGTAATAATTGTATAACTCGAAGTCCTTTAAAAGCGTTTTTAATTTGTCCAAATCATCATTAGCCTCACAATCTTCCACAAATGGTTCAATGACAATTTCATTCATGGATTGTGAGCCAACTAAATCATCAATGATAATTTGGCGCCCACTTATTAATAAATCATCTGTTATTTGAAAGTTTTCCATTTCGTTTTTATCTGCGTCACAAATAAGACTGAAAATTTTACACTTTTTCTGCTCAGAAATTAATTTTAGGTCTATTTTCACTGACTCTCAATAACAAATGACAAATGAATGTACAATTACAAATTACTATGTTCATTGTAAACTTTTTCAACTTATTTCAAAGGCGTCCAACATGAATTCAACAATGCGTTGTTTTCTTAAGCATGTAAACGCATTAATTTCATATTGCTTCGAATTAAAAGGAATTTTAACAACGCGCGTTATTATAACAAGGCTGCCACTTTCTTGAATCCATCATTTTATTTATAAATTCGAAGGCGCACGTTTTAAATGCTAGCGCATGCGTTTTAAAATTAAAGTTTCGGCTTATTTAAAAGATGTTGATATATTTATGAATCAAAGTTTACTTTGTTAAAATAGCATGTCATATAATTTCATGTTGTTCTATCTTAATTCAATGTTGAAAGTTTTTAAATTAAGAAAGTACTTTGTTGTTTTTTCAGTCAAATGTTAATTTTATCATTTACTACGTTAATTCCATGTGGTGTTTATTAATTTTGAAGTTGCTCTGCTTCAAGTTAAAGTTGAAATGTTCAAAGTTGAAAAATTTTATTTGCAACAACGATATGCTTCGATTTTAAGTTGCGACTTTTCTCTTAGTGTACATATGTAATTAAATAAAAAATCAATTCATTTGAACCCTTTACCATTTGTTTCATACATACATATGGATGTATATGAATAGATAAATAAGCACGGCTTAACAACTTTAATGAACATATATGTACATATGTATGTATGTATGCAAATAAGTAAGAACTCATTTCGTCTAAATTTTTCATTTCATATACATACTTATGTATGTATGTACATAAGTATATTTGCATTCTTGCAGAATTGTTATTATACATACTTACATGTAAATAACTTTATGTAAATATATAAGCTGTGAATACATAACGACAACCATAACGCTTCTACGAGGCTCATCCCAAAAGTGTCGTTTGAAAATTTATATTATTTTCAAATTTAATTCTATGTGAATAACCATATGTACATACATATTGTAAAATTTTGAATACATATAATTAACGATAACGCTTCTACGAGGCTCAATTGAAAAGTGGCTTTAAATTTTCTGGTATTTCTCCTCAAGCAATATTATGTATTTTCAAACTTAATTTTTAATTTTTTTTAATACGTATAATTAACGATAACGCCTCTACGAGGCTCAAACGAAAAGTGGCTTTAAATTTTCTGGTATTTCTCCTCAAGAAATATTATTTTCAAATTTAATTTTAAATTTTTTTTGATACGTATAATTAACGATAACGTCTCTACGAGGCTCAAACGATAAGTGGCTTTAAATTTTTTTGGCATTTCTCCTCAAGGAATATTATTTTCAAACTAAATTTAAAATTTTGAATACGCATAGTCAACCATAACGCTTCTAAGAGGCTCAATCGAAAAGTGTTTTAAATTTAATTATATAGAAGAAATTATAAAATTGTCGCTTTTCCAAGGCACAACCCATATATTTAAACATATTATTTTTCCCACTGTCCCTTGCGCGACAAACGAAACCCCATTTCTACCCATACTTCTCTCCGAGAAATTCAAACTCTCGTTAACAACGGTGAGTGATTACCATTACGACCAGGCGGATCAGAAAGTACGTTCGATTCATCTTGCAATTCATTGGAAAACTCATTACTTTAACTCCCTTGAATCTCACTTCTCCGAGGGTCATCTACACGTTTCCAAATTGAATTTTTTTTCTCGGTTTTTTTATTTTTTTGAGAATTTATCGTAATTCATAACGACGACTCGTTTGCCATATAAAATGGCGTTATTACAGGCCCTGATTGGAGCTTCTGATCGTCTAGTTGATTTCCGAACCTATTTCGAAGGGCGCGATGAAGCCGAACATACAATTCATACTCTAGAAATTCAAAGGAAGGAATTCCTGGTGCTATGGTCTACCTTTCGGACAAGCTACGACAATGCCTTAGATAAATTTGAAGAATTGAAAAAGGAAATTGATCTGGAAACATTGAAGGCACGATTTTTCGCGTCCTTCGATGTTCATACTAAAGTCCTATCGCAAATCAATAAACATATTGCACACCTTCGCTCCGAAGCGGACACAAGTCGTAATAGGCCTCCATTTGACAATACCTCTTCAATCTCTTTACCCCCATGCGATACCGAAATTTTCCATGGAGACTACAAATCTTGGCCTACTTTCCGTGATATGTTCACGTCCCTATACGGAAACAACCTACGTCTATCACCCGTTGAGAAAATGTGTCACTTACTCAAAAAGACACAGGGTGAAGCTCGCGATTTACTTAAAACCTGCCCCGTCACTAATGAAGGTTTCGACATGGCATGGAATAATTTAGTAAATCGCTATGAAAATAAAAGAATACTGATAAATTCTCAACTCAAAGTTCTTTTTAACATAAACCCCCTGGTCAAGGAAACTGGATCAAACATCCGACGCATACAGCGCACTATCAATGATTGTGTCGCGAACTTAACTTTACTCAACATCAATACGGCAACGTGGGACCCAATTTTTGTGTATATTTGTTCCACTTGTTTACCCGATGTCACTCTCAGCCTCTGGGAACATTCACTCCCCCCTAGCTCCAACTTGCCCACGTGAAAAGACATGGATGCTTTCTTAACATCTAGATTCCAAACTCTAGATTCTGTTGCTGATATCAGATCCACCTTTTCAAATGCACCTTAACGCAGCTATGCGACACGTACCTTGGTATTTATGTTGAGTTTTTTTTTGTATATAAACACGTACAGCGAAAAGAAACTAACGTTACTTTTTTGCAAATAAAAAATTGACATATTGTGGTCGTGTAGTATAATGTGAAAATTTAAGAGGTCAAAAATAATAACATATGTACATACATACGAGTATAAAAGTGAACAAATCTCATAATTAGTGAATAAAATTTAATTCGAGATTAAAATTATATTACAAACCAATTTAATCATTCTTTTCGTACTAAAAAAATAGTAAATAAATCTTTAAACAAACGGAAAACAACCCGAAAACTGGGTGATTGGACCACTGAGTATGAGGAAAACTAATATCAACCAAAATCTCTCAAAACAATAACTTTTTCTGAATAATTTGATTTTAATTAGAGATTTTTTTATTAAAATTCTCCTTCGAAACTAAAGTTCAAACCAATGTGAATTGAGCAACAGAGTTTATTTTATCAACACTATTTTTTAATTTCAGATAGTCAGGAAATTTTAACAATATTTTACAAATACTTCAAGCTAAACGGCAAGATATTATTCCACACGTGTAGAACAATTAGTCTAAAATATTGAAAATATACTGAATCAACTTCAACATTAATATAATAAGATGGAGTATGCCCTTGGATTCTACTTTTTCCTGTGCCTATGTTCTGTAATTTTGGTGAGAACTTTTCCAAACGAAAAGTTTATTGTCATTCTTTGAAACACAGGATGACTAACGAAAAATTTAGTTGCTCCATGTTTCTTTTAAGCTTATTTCAGGTTGTATATAAATCAGCCTGCGAAAAACAGGACAACCAATGTAATTGTTTGATTTTTTTCGACGCGAAAACTTCTCGCAAGTTACAGAATACAGGTACTGGTGCGATGTTTGTGTATGGAATCTCTGCAGGAAATAAAATACCTACTCAAATAGTAGGCTGAGTTTTGCTTACAAATATTGGGGAATTATGAGATTCCAACATACATAAATCTATCCATATGTATACATATTTTATAAAATTTATATTATTTTTTTTTTTACCAATAAACCATAAAAAGACATATGTTGGTTATAAAAAATTCAGCGGTTATATTAGCGTTTATTTTTATTCAGATAGCTGTTTTAGCGGGTTTTCAGGGGTTATATGTGGTGGGAAATGCCTGCAACATTTTGGCAACGCTGGTCCCTGCTGAAGTATCTAGCACCCCCTATCAACTAGATACCTCTCCATCTACATCAAAGGAAGCTGCTCATCGGAATTTGCAGTCATTTACGAATCATGCATTCTACATCCTCCGTCATCCTCGGCACCGCTCTTGTGGACATATATAAAGATGATGTAAAATGTACAGTTCGTGCATTAATTGACTCAGCATCTGAAGCCACTTTTATCTCAAAACGGCTTCAAAACAAATTGAACCTCATAACACATTCCTCTCAAGCCGAAGTTCGAGGATTAAATGATTCCATCACGGCTACCACTACTCAAATATGCCACCTCAAACTCGGCTCTCCAATTGACCCTTCGGTGGTTATGCCAGCGGACGCTTATTTCGTCAAAAAACTCACCAATAAACTCCTTTATTACCCTATATCCGACTTGAGGAAAAACGATTTCGCACATCTTCAAATGGCTGACACATACCGACATAATCAGGTATGTGATGTAAATCGTTTCGATTTGAAATGAAATCGTAAGCTCAAAACGTAAAAAATGGTATTAGGTGTGACAAAAAACGTATCGATTTCATTTTCCAATTTTGTTTCAATTTCAGTTAGTTACAAAAAAATCAACTCTGTTGTTTTTTTTTATTTGCTACAAACAGAAGTTGAAGCCAATAATGCTGAAGCCGACTGCAGGTTGCCAAACATATTTTCGGCGTCGACTAAATGCAAATCTTTGGATCGCCGTCCGCTGAAGCGAACGTTTTAATGAATGTCATATTTTTTCTTAATTTTAAATATCTAGTTTTATATTGAAAACTTTTTTATTTTTAAACAACGGAAGTCTTGCGAAAAAGTTGGACACGTCGGCGGCGGCTAAGTGTTTTCAATACATGTCGGCGGTGGGTTTTAACCGATCGGCTTCATCTTATATACAATTAAATTTAACTGTTTGAAATAAAAAAATAAATTAAAAATGGCTTTTGTTGTGGTTTCATCATTAATGCTAATTAATCAAGAAAATAAATATGAAAATATTAAACGGAGAAAGCTGCGGGACTCATCCAATCCATTAGATTTACCAGATAAAATGTAAGTTTAAATCATTTATCAAATTTAATAAATTGTTTAAAATGCTGTTGCTTTTTTAGTTTTGTAGAATGTTTTCGGATTAATAAAGAAGCTTTCTCATGGATATTGGATAAACTAAGACCACATTTTATATGCTCATCGATTCTGTAGAGTCTGATGACTGCTCTATGTTCTCTTCTTCACGTTGAAAGCCATAGGAAACACTATTGTCTATGCCGTCGACAATATCATATAGACCACATATCTTTGCGATAGCTTCATCTCTCGCCGAAATGTAAAGCTGATTGTGAGGCCCTCCTCCAGTAGCGCGTGATTCTCTTTTGTTGGTTGCTAGCTTCCTTTTTATTTGCGTCTTCTTATCACTCCATGCCTATGAAATCAATGTTGAAATATTTTAAGTTAATAATGAAAAAATACCTTTTTCCAAGCATCTGGTTTCTTCAATGGTGGCCCAATAATATTTAAATTATCCGAAAGTGTTTGCCAAAGTTTCTCGATTTCTATACGATCTCCTTTGGCAAAACCCTTTGCTAACTGCGGATACTTTTCCATAAATTGAATAATCATCTCTTCTTGTCGAGTATTTATATGCTTTCCCCTATAAATATTAATATGTATATAAATTTGTAGATAAATTTGTCTTAATTATTTTAAAGGATTTTACATTTTAACAAAAGTTATTGCACGCAAAATTTTTTTTCCAAATACACAAACAATTTTAAATCGTGAACCCCCGCTTAAACGATTTAAAAACGCAAAAACAATACAAATTCCGTTTTTCATCACATCTTTTTTTTACTCAGATTGTCATAGAACAATATGGGAAATGAAATCGATATCGATTTAAAGCAAAACCGGAATGAAATCGAAATAAATGTGTGCATCACAACTTTGTACGTTTTGCAGTCGATTTTAAATCGAAAACGATTTACATCACATACCTGTATGTCTCTGAAATTGACTTATTACTCGGCGGTGATATCTATCCCAAAATAATTCAAGATGGTCTACAGTGGAATAGCACGCAATCTCTCGTAGCCCAAAAGACTGTATTTGGGTGGATTCTCACCGGTCGTATTAAAACCTCGTCTACTAACAATAAATTAATCTCATCATTTTTTAATGAACTCGCTCTCTCGGAACAGTTGCATCGTTTCTGGGAACTTGAAGATGTGTCTAGGCCACCCAAACGCGCTCCTGAGGACTCGTATTGCGATGAACTATATGAATATACAACTTTTCGGAATAATGAAGGACGATTCGTTGTATCCTTGCCTTTCAAACGTGAAGTCTCGGAGAAACTTAACGTTGGTCATTCTCGAAGCATCGCGTTGTCACAATTCATACGAAATGAAACGAAACTCCTTAAAAACCCTCAACTTAAATCGGAATATGATAAGGTCATCACTGAATATCATACTCTACGTCAAATGACCCCCGTAACCACTATTACCCCTGCTGGCAACTCGTATTGTTTACCACATCAAGCGGTTTTCAATCCCGATAGTACTACTACCAAATTACGGGTAGTGTTTAATGCCTCCAGTCCCTCGTCAAATGGAACAAGTTTAAACGATCTCCTCTACCCCGGACTATCTTACAAGCCGATCTGACTGTCCTTGTGCTACGATGGAGATTTTTCCGCTATGTTTTTAACGCGGACATTGAGAAAATGTACCGCCAAATTCTAATAAATACATCCCATACACCATATCAACGGATCATATTTCGTACCACCCCTGATCAACCCCCTTGTGACTATGAACTAAACACAGTAACCTTTGGTGTCAACTGTGCCCCATATCTGGCCATCAGAACTTTACTCGAACTCGCCAAAGAATGTGAGCCCAATTTCGCCCATGTATCCGATATTCTCCGGAACCTTATGTACGTCGACGACGTTTTAGCCGGACACCACACCATTTCGTCGGCCATAAAATCTCGCAATGACCTCATATCTGTACTGAAATCAGCTGGCTTCCGGCTGAGTAAGTGGACAGCAAATAATGATTTGCTTTTAAAAGATTTACCCCCAAACGATCTACTTGATAAAGAATTTCTAAAGTTATCGGACTCAAGTACTACTAAGACCCTAGGACTTAGATGGAACGCTGGTACCGATCAATTTTATTTTAAATTGAAATCCCTTTCGATCAAAAGATGACTACAAAAAGAGCTGTGCTTTCAGAAATAGCCAAATTATTCGACCCCGCAGGGTGGCTTTCACCTAAGATTATTGTCGCAAAAATTATCATGCAATAAGTATGGAAGGACGGCACTTAATTGCACGAGAATCTTCACCCTTCTACACTTTTACAATGGCAAACTTTTTTAAATGACTACACGCAAATAGAACAAATTAAAATACCTCCCTTCGTCGATTTCAACCCATCATACTCTATTGAACTGCATGGCTTCTGTGACGCCTCAGAAAAGGCTTACGCAATGGTTACGCTTAATGCAATGGTTTTGTCAGCACCCATCTTTTGGTCGCCAACACCAGAGTTGCCCCCGTGAAGTTTATTTCTTTACCACGTAAAGAACTTTGCGGCGCAGAACTAATGGCAACTATGATTGACTCCATCCAGACTCAACTCAACCTCAAAGACTATAAACTTTTCTTATGGACGGACTTCACTATAGTCTTGGCATGGCTCCAAAAACCCCCCGATAAATGGAAAACCTTCGTTGCAAACAGAGTTTCCTCAATAATTGATAAAGTTGGAAATGACTCATGGTGTCACGTAGAGTAAAAAAACAACCCCGCTGACTTGGCCTCACGTGGACTCACGGTTTCTGAACTCGTTTCAAATGATCTATGGTGGCACGGGACCCCGTGGCTGCGCCGCCCCGAAACGAATGGCCTGCTCAAACACACAATTTTGCTACTGAAGAGGAAACTAAACCGATTCGTGTTCACATTAACATGATCAGAAATGAAGATATTCTGAAGGATTTTTCAGATTTCCCCAGGGCATTACGAGTTACGTGTTATATTCTCCGTTTTTTCCATCGTTTAAAAAATTCCCTTAACCACGAAAATGTAAACCATAACGAAATTACGTCATCCGAGATTAACATAGCCAAACGTCGCCTAATAATCGCCAATCAGACAACCTACTTTTCCGAGGAGTATCAACAACTATGTAATAATCTACTCTTGTCCCGGAAGAGCCCACTCTTAAGTTTCAACCCTTTTATAGATGCGAATGGAATAATGAGAATCAATGGCAGGTTGTCTAACTCCCCTACATTGACTTATTACAACAACTTACGCCTTGCCGATCCAGATTTTTTCACCAATGGTACGATCAACATGATACTGGGAGCCGATGTCTTTCCGCCACTCATCAAACCTGGTATACAACCTGCATCTTTGGCGGCGCCCATGGCGCAAGATACTGTACTTGGCTGGACTCTCATTGGGAAATTTGGTTTTTAAACAAATTATTGTCCAAGTCCGCATTTGAGACGCTGCATTCAAATAATTATTATCTACTGTATTTTTTCCTTTTGTGCCATTGCATTGAAATTATTGAATTTTTTTTGACAGTAATACTTGAATGCAAAATCTTTCAAATTCGAACTTTACAAATTTCTTACAACTTTTTTCCAAATTTGAACGCAAAATTTAAGATGAATTATTCACTCTAATTATACATTTATATATATTTACAATGAATTATACCCTTACTATTTCAATTATACAATTATCAATTTATCTAACTGTTTTTCAAAGGAATTAATAACCTTATTTTGTATAATATATATCACGCACTCTTACTGCCATCATTAAGATGCTCTTGTCACTCTACCATCCCAAACCACCTTGTGTTAATTGCATTATAGCAAGGGGGCGGGATGTTTACGCACGGGAATTTCGTGAGTGTAATCACTCCTTATTTGTCTTTTGCTTTGCCTTCAAACCTATTAACCTATTTTTACGTTTTTTTTATCTTGGCGATTATTTTATTTTGGCGATTTTTTTAATTTTGGCGTTTTTTTTCATATAGGTGATTTTTTTTGTGGTTTTGGCGATTTTTTTAGTTTTAGCACTTTTTTCGTTTTGAGGATTTTTTCGGTTTTTGGCGTTTATTTTAAATTTGGCGATTTTTTTCGTTTTGGTGATTTTTTTCAAATTTGGCTATTTTTTTTTTAATTTTGGCGATTTCTTTGCATTTTGGCGATTTTTTTTCACATAAACCAATTTTATTAAAAACTACACAAATTGACTATTAGACAATCGAAAAAACCGACAATAGTATTGTAAAAAATGGGCTTTAAAACTGGTTGAGAAACCGAGTCGATCACCCCAATATGTATACATATGTATGCCCTTTAAAGGCAATGTTTATTTAATTAAACCTTATTGTCCGACATTTGTTTTACATCAATATCAAATATATTTCTTTATATTTTTTAAACTAATTTTCATTTAAAATAACGTTCATTTATCATTTCCTGCAACCATTTATACAAATTTTCAATCCGAAAGCTTTTCAACAGCTCTAACGCACTTTTGCTATACACAATTTTCTAATATGAGGAATTTTTATAGGAAAACCAAGAAGAAGAAAATACATTCCACTATTAGGTTTTGCTGCTTTAATCTGTTCTGCCTCTGCTGGCGCACGCACCTGTATGAATTCATTCATAACTTGGCACACACATATACACAGACGCACACAACCCAAACAGTATTGTTGCCTTTTTGTTTACGAAAGAAACAAACAATTTTGTTGAAAATATTTTCGGCTATTTAAGGATGCTGCATTTGTTTCAATACAACAGTTGCTGCGCGACATTCGCACGTGAAGGATCTCTAAAGAAACGGTTCGAACAGTTAAGAGTAGAGTGAAATATAACGGTTTGCTAAAAGCAAAATAATTTAAAAGTGAAACTAAGTTCATTTAAATAATAAAAGTAATATTTCTTGGCAAAATTCATACTATGTGGTGAAAAATTAAAATAAAATAATTAGAAAAATTGTGTTTAAATAAAAAGAAAATTATTATGCGAAGGAAACAAAGAAATTTGTAGAAAAATATATTTATGCAATTGTTTAATATACATACATACATACATATGTATGAATAAGTACACACATTCACATGTTCGTGTGAGTTAAAAATTTAAGTGTCTCCATATCACGTTGTGAAATTTTCAAAGATGTGTTTAACGAAAATAATTTTCTGTTTGCTTTAAAAAAAGAAATTATTAAAGAAGGTCTTAATCCTTAAAATTATTAGCATCGATTTTTTCAATAGCATTGATTTAGAGCAGTTAGATTTTAATTTCTTTTAAGGATTTGTATATTTTTATGTAATCGAATTTAGGAGCAAATCTCTGATGATGATGGTGGTAAAAAATATTTTTATTACTTTAATATGGATAAAATAAATAAATTTTTCTATTAGTTGTCTTCACATGGGGGCAACAGGCTTTTTAGTGACAACATTGACCAAATTAATTTCGTTCAACACAGTGTTTTTGTGCATAGTTCGCATCTCCATCGACATTTGCAGTGTTAAGCAATTTATTTGCTATCCATTCAGGATTATGACCATTCATTGTAATAATAATAACAATAATAACAATAATAATACTGATAATAATAATAATAATAATAATAATGGTAATGATAAAATAAGTATTTTCTTTTCGCGTCTTATACCATATTTTTAATTTTTCTGGTAGATGTATAAAACCAAAATTTCGTCACGACACTAGTGCTTTTTTTTGCTTCTATTATCACGAATGATACGTTGGGCAGTATGATTTTTCGAAAATATTTGTGAAGTGTACTGTTTCGTTTTCAACTGCTAAATTTGCATTAATTATTGCCTTATATCGTCCCTACCATGTCAAACCATCTAATATGCAAATTTGTGCTTTTCAGAAGACCGCACAAAGTCGTCAATTGTGAGCGTAAAGTCGGCTCGGCGTTTAAAATATTTCTTATTGACTTATTTATCGTCTATGGGAATTTCAGCATTTTGAAACGAGGCATATCCTAAAAATTGGGGTGCCAGGGTAACGAATCTAAAAAACAAATTTTACATATTTCATAGTTTTGATGAGTAGTAGAAGCTCTCTATTATACGCACTATATTTTGTCTGCGCTTTAGAAAGTTTCTTAGAAAAAAAAAAGGAAATGGTAAATATCTCTTTACATCTAACTGCTGTATTAGAAGCGTCATTGAGGGGGGAGGGCAAAACAAAATCTTTTTTCTTATTTTTAATGCGGTTATGGGTTTCCCTAATATGTACTCAGAATACTACTTAAATAATTGATTATTTTTAATAACAATGCTTAAAAAATTTTTATTAAATGTGTTCGTTTACCCCAAAACTTGCAACATTTCTAGTAAATTCGTACTGGATTTTACTGAAATTTGCAAAAGAGAGAGTAAAGTGGCCGTTGTTTGACAGACGGTCCGCAATTTTTTACTGGACAAATTTATGCCAGTCAAATCCAGTAGAAAGGCAAAATGAATAACTCAATAAAATAAACAAACAAACAAACGTACGCAATCAAAAAGAATAAAATTTTTAATAAAAGGGTTTAAAAGATGGAAAGCTGAATTAAAAGCACAACAAAAATTAAAAATAATTATTTTACATACCGAGCCTTGAGCGCAACGTTATCGTAAGCGACATCCGGTAAAATTTTTTTATTTTAGAAATTAAGATTTCATGACATAGCTCAAAATTGTCAAATATCAAAATAGCTTATAGTTTCAAAAATACAACGGCTGAGATTTTATCGTAAGTAGATGTTTACATTAAAAAAAAAAAATAAATATTATCGTAAGCGACACATATGTATTTATTGTAAAGGTGTATTGGTGATCTAAATTAGACCATTTGACACGTATGTAAACATATTGCTCATTTACTTCAATAGTGTCATAACTGAAAAAATGGGTTTTTTGAGTTAATAATGCAGAAAGATTTGGAATTTTGTATTTTATCTTGTGTCAAAATTTCATACAAATAGCTTGTACCATAGTTTCCTGAGAGAAGATTTTTATCATATCTCCTTTGAGTTGTATGCAAATTGAAAACGCGTTTTCTGCAAAACTGGGGGCAAATTACGGTACTCGTTATCGAACGAAATTACGAAATATTTCAATGGAGTTTATATGGAAATATTTCGAAATTTCGTTCGATAACGAGTGCCGTAATTTGCCCCCTGATTTTTTTGAGTTGTGCCACTATTGAAGTAAATGAGCGATATGTGTACATGTGTGTACAAAAACAAAAATCAAACAGAAATTTGTTTTTTCATGCAAATTTAAAACGCTTTTTTAGCACTTTTATGCTAAGAATTTTGAAAAAAATTTATATTGTGCATATCTACACAAAAAGAAATTTGAAACCACGGATAATTGCCAAATGTTCGTGGGTGATAAAATACTTCAAAGTGTACGACAAAAAAATGTGTGCTGTATTTATATATAAGATATATTATTTAATAGAAATATTGAAATGAATGTAGTCACCTAAAGCAAAAGTCTTAACGATTTTACTAGTGAATAACCGCCATATGTATAAGCAAAAACTTACATGAATTTAGCATAAGTGACTATGGTAACTTCATGCCAGTTTTTGCTTACACATATACATATGTATATACAATGTGTGGTGGTTTTTTGACATTTCCTCTGATTTTCGGTAGTAATACATGTACGCTAATATCAGGTAACTACTTGCATGTGACAACGGGGGGTTATTAAGGGAAAATTTTTGTTTTAAAAATTTAATCCACATTACTTTTTTATAACCGTTTTCCTTATATACGAAATATTTCAAAATAAATAATGGCCATTTCTGTTGCGAGCTGTGTTTGTTTCTCCTATGCAATCACCTGACGAGGTTCCCAGTCAGCTCTCAGTTCTCAGATAGGTTCCAAGCAGAACATTTAATGTAACAAACAAATCAAACAAAACTGACAAACTAAAAACACTGCATATCACAAACACATTTCTTCACATAGAGAAAGATGACATTTCCTCTATTTGCCCGCCCAACCTTGTTATGGTAGGTACCAAAAAAATATTGACCATAACCCTCGCATCCACTCGACCGTTTCCTTCCACTTACCATTCCATTATCACCAAAACTTTACTGAATCACTCTGCCATACTGATTTTCTTTCAGACACTTAAATCATAATTTATTTAACAAACAAAAACTAACGAGAATATAAAAACTAAATTACAATAGGTACATATTTTACATTCAGACAATTTTTAATTTAAATATAATCTTAAACTAAAAGGGGCATAAATTTCTGTTTTTTTTTCTGTTGTACTTTATATATTATTTTCTTTTTTTTGGACTATAAAGCTCAAACTAGTTAAACACCTAAATATAGGTTAACGACTTACTACTATTTTCTCACTGAAGGAGCTCCCTAAGTTCGAATTTATATAACCCTTTTCTAATGAAATATAAATGACTACCGCGACTAATTTGAGCACCTACAGTTCAAACGTTTTGCAATTTATCTTTCTACTTTTATTTATTTCTATGGCAATACTGAAATTTATGTTACCTTTTTTTTTCTTTGTAGATGAGTGTACTTATAAATACTTAAAACTATCCTAAAGCTAAAGCAGACAAATAAATACTGTTAGCGGATACTTAAAGAGAAATATCGATATATAACAAAATATATTTCTTCAAGTATGGACCCCAAATAATTTAAGGTGATAATTGAATAAGTTAGTAAACTCTAGTGACACTGATGATTCTTACACTGTAGATAATTTAATTGAAGGTTTTTTTTTGGTGTAAGAGGAAGAAAACTAGGTCGGAAAATTAAACCAATCTGTACCTTGGCAAAAGAGGTAAAATCAAATCCTTGCGTTGGAATAAAGTGCCAAAATAATTGTGAATTTAAATTTAGTGAAACCGATAGAGTTGAAATTAATGAATTTTACTGGGGATTAGCCAAAACGATTGGTTTAAGGCATGTGTAAGGAAGAGAGGAATTAGACGAAAGCGGGTTTTGTGTAGCATAAGAAAAGTCTCGTATTAATGAATACTCTCTTAATTTTCGAGGAGAAAAATACAAGGCATGTCAACATTTTTTATTGGAAACGCTTGGAATTCCCCAAATGCATTTCCGATACACTTAAGTACATTTGCTAAATTAAGAAGAATCAATATAAAATTAAAGAAAAGAAGAAAGTACATAATCGGGCCTATTCTCATTACAGTATCGTTTTAAAACGAAACATAAAAACGACATTTTACATTGAAATGGTAATACGGTGCTAGGGTAAAACGGTATATTTTCCAGATAAAATTGCCGTTTTTATGTGTCGTTTTAAAACGTTACTGGAACGAGAATAGGCCCGAATAAATTTAGTGAAGAACAAACGCGATTAGTGTGTGACCAGCGATTCCACAGCATACAGATACAGCAATAAACTGTATTTATCAGAAGAATTGCGTAATGTGGCAAATTTGTACAAAGTTTATCTCACCAACAAACATTAACTGTGTCATTATTTATGTTTCGCAAGATATTTAAAACCAATTATCATTTGGGTTTTTACAGCGCAAAAAAAGGAAAAAGCAATATATGCGAAAAATATAAAAATATGAATACGGAAGTCCGTAACAAATTAAAATATTCCGATATTTACAAAAAACCACTAAATACTTTGTGAGGACCCAAAATTTATATAATTTTGGCCACACAAAGTTAAATTGGATTTAAATCCATGCAAAGGGGTGGCAGTAGATAGGTAATGGTGGCGGGCGACATGTTTTGGGAATTAAAAACCGGGAAAATGTCGTCCACCCCCATTAATACAAAAACGATGGCAACCCTGTTACAAATGGGGGGGGGATTTTGGGGATTTTCATGCCGAGATTTTATGTCTGTGTGTGGTTGTGTGTGTGTGGTTGTGTGTGTGTGTGTGGTTGTGCGTGTATGGTTGTGTGTGTGTGTGTGTGTACACTTGTGTGTACAGCTTGTTATTATTGTAAAGAAACGTTGTGCTTACAGTTCATGGATGTATGTATATGTGGGTGTTTGTATGTGTGTATGTATATATGTGTGTGTGTGTGTGTACATATGTGTGTGTGTTTATGTATTTAATTGTGTGTCTGCCTGTGTCGGATACTTTTGTTGTAGTGGTAGACAAATATTATACCCCTGTAGGAAATATAGATTTTGAAAAATGTATTGACTCGCTTTCGACTTGTCACCAGTACTACTCTAGAATTATCACCCATACAATACTTTGTGGTATAGACATCTAGCATGTGTCATTGAAACCCTACAAATAACACTGAAACAATTAAGTAGGTATTGACTACGAAGTTCTTATGAGACATGGAGACAAACCAACCAAACAGTTAGTTCCAGTAATTTGTGTACATACAAATGCATATATGTATATAGACAAGTTGTTGACAATTCCACCACAAATATACCATATTTGTTTTCTATATTTCTTTTATAATGAGGGATAGAACAAACTTATTATATCAAAATTGCCACTAGAATTTTAATGTTGCTACAAAGACATTTGGTTCCCAGTGTGACTGTAGGGTAGTGACAAGAAATTTGTGTGTATGTAGTAATTGTGATTTGATTGATTTTGGTTTGCTGTTGTGAGTTCTCGTTGCTATGCGTATGTATGGTTATTGTATGTATGTATTAATTTTTATTTTTTATTTGTATATCTGGGGAAATAATCTAATAGGTGCAGAGAGTGGCAACCCTGTTGTAAATGGCAGTGGATAGGGAATGTATTTGGTAATGTATGTTTATGTTGTTGGGTTTGAAGAATATCATTGCTTGTGGGAATTATATCATCACTTTTTCATACATATTTACAAATGAATGTAAATATGTTTTCAAGGCTATTGACGTTGCTATTCTTATGGAGATAGAAAATATTGTGTTGACATAGGCTTTATATGTGCAAGGGAATTTCAGATGTTAAATGCTTTGAATCCAGTCAGGTTGATACGAAGAGCTTTTGACTAGGGGTAATGTTATTTTTTTTTTCTTTTCAATATATTTTACTTTAATGAAACAATTATATAAAATAGCTTTTAGAGTAATATATTAAAAACTGCTCGTACCTTTGTATTACAAACTGATGCTAGCGATTTTTTTCTTCTGGTTGTTGCTGTGTATATGAATTTCATCATATATCGTAATACCAAAAGAGAATTGTGGAAATGTATATGTGTGTGTGAGTATGTACATATATATGTGTGTGTTCGTGTGTGTGTGTATGAATTTCATAATATGTCGTAGTAAATTAGATTTGATGACTACTACGCGATTCTCATATAAAGTATATAAGTAGAATAAATAATGTAGACTGTCCTCAGTCTGCTCTGATATCTCAACAAGTGACAACCTATTTCCCCAACAAAAATTTCTAAAGTGTTTAAAATCCAAAAACTGTAAAAGTGCTAGAACTAACTACTGTTTGATAAACAAGCTTATAGTGTATAAAAAATAATTAAATAAATTGTTTATAGCTGAAATAAATTGTTTATAAATAAAATAATTAAATAAAATAATTAAATTAACTAATAAAACAAATAAATAATTAAATAAAATGAATACTACAAGTTGTACCATCTGCAATAAAGTCTTTATGACTCAAACAAAACTAAATCAGCATATGGAAACGCACTCGTATGCTAACCAATCAAAGGCTGTCCATGGAATTAGTAAGCTAAGTCTTCAAAACAAATATTGTGAGGATTGTGATGAGATGATCCCATCAAATAGTTATATGGCTCATGTCAGAACCACAAAACACAAAAACAGTTGCCACCAAGAACGGATTGATGATTTTCTCACTAAAAGAGTAAGCAACTTCAATGGAAGGATCGAGACATATATCCTCCTCAACAAAAATGTGGCTATCTTGTTTCCGGAGGAGTTTCTAAAATCTGCCAAGAGCTCCATAGTACAACAACTCAATGAATGTAGTAGGATACATACTACATTTAAATTTAATATGGAGCTCACATGTGATTATATGAAGATGGTGAATGATGAGATGAATGTTTCCCAACTTGTACATATTTCGAAAATGATGTTGGTGACTTTGTCTGACGACATAGAAGACATGTACAAGAAACAGACGGAGGAGCTAAGAGCCAAAATGGAAGAATTTCAAGAGAGGGATAGCGGATGGACTTTGACTTCAATAAATTTTCTTGAAGTTAATATAAACAAGGCGTCCATAATAAGAGGATCGAGCTTTATCCCTCTCCCAAAAAATATTGCAGCAAAATGTGCATGCATAAATGTCGAGAACAATGATATTTATTGCTTTAAATGGTCTCTAATTGCTGCTTTGTACACAGATAGCAGTCTAGATCGAAGACAACGGAAAAATTATAGAAATTACAATATTGCTAACATTTCTGATGAGAATATTAATATAGGAGCAATTGCATTAAATTTTGAAGGCCTAGAGTTTCCACTCCCATTGAAGCAGATAAAACAATTCGAGAATCAAAATGATATGAGCATAAATGTATTTGGTCACAATGGAACATCGCTTATAGGGCCATACTACATAACAAAAGGAGAAAAACACATTCATATTAATCTATTATTGCTCCAGTCCAATGAGAACTTCCACTATGTGCTCATCAAAGATATATCAAAGTAAGTTTCATTTGTGCATTTATCCAAAATATATTCTCTATTTAAAAAGTTACTTCTTATTGTTATATTAATTTACATATTATTTTATTTTTCTCTCTTCTTTAGACTTCTTCGTTCCAGTATAACCTCTCACGTTAATAAAATTAATATCTGTAACACCTGCCTTTATCATACACATGATGCTTATGTGTACAGTCAACATAAAAATTTTTGTGGTAAAAAAGTCATCAGGATGCCTGAAGATGGATGTATTATTAAGTACAAAAACTACTACAAGCAGCTAGATGTACCATTTGTCATCTACGCAGACTTCGAGTCTATTTTAGAAAAACTCCATGATCCTGTAAGTAAAAGCACTACAAATGTACAGAAACACCATGCGTGTGCATTCGGCTATTTTATTACTTGTAGTTTTAAGAAGGAAAATAACTTATATAGACATTATTTTGGTGAAGATTCGGCAAAAGTATTTATCAAAAAACTAGTTGAAGATTGTTCAGTTATCTATATAAATTATTTACTAAACGTTAAGAAAATTCTCATGACCCCAATAGAAATAGCTCAATATAATAATGCAAAAAATTGTCACATATGTAAGAAAATATTAAATAACGATAAAGTTAGAGATCATTGTCATCTTACAGGCAATTATCGTGGGGCAGCTCATAGCGAATGTAATTTAAATTATAAAACACCTCAGTTTATTCCGGTTATTTTCCATAATCTTTCCGCATATGATATGCACCTATTTTTCAAAGAACTTTCTACTATAAAAAATGGCACAATAAAAGTGATTCCCCAGAACACAGAACGTTATATTTCTCTTTCAATTTTTATCAGATTATATGAAAAACAGGGATTCGAAATAAGATTTATAGACTCGTTTAGATTTATGGCTTCGAGTTTAGATACGTTAGCAAAAAATCTTGATAGCAATGATTTTAATACTATTCGATCATGTTTCGTTGATGAAGCTCATTTCAACCTGATTAGAAGAAAGGGTATATTTCCGTACTCTTACATGGATTCCATGATTAAGTTTAAGGAAATTAAACTTCCTAGTAGAGAAGAGTTCTTCAATATTCTAACGAATGAAGAATGTGATGTTGTCGAGTATGAACATGCTCAAAAAATATGGAGAGAGTTTAACTGTAAAACCCTCCTTGACTATACTGAACTATACTTAAAGACAGATGTTCTTCTTCTAACTGACGTGTTTGAAAATTTTAGGAAAATTTGTAGAGGTATATACGATTTGGACCCCTGTCATTATTATACAGCACCAGGCTTATCCTGGGATGCAATGTTAAAAACCACAGAAGTTTCACTGGAACAGTTCACTGATTCCGAAATGTATATGTTTATGCAAAACGGAATTAGAGGTGAACTAGTTCAATGCTCACAAAGATATTCGAAGGCGAATAACAAATATTTGGAAGATTTTGATGCGTCAAAACCATCAGAATTTCTCGTCTACTTAGACGCAAATAACCTTTACGGTTGGGCGATGTCGGAATATCTTCCTTACGGTGAATTTGAGTGGGTATGTGATACTGATTTTGATGTTATGAAAATTTCTGATACTGCAGAGTATGGGTACATTTTGGAAGTGGATATAGATTATCCCGATTCAGTGCATGATCTACATAATGATTTGCCATTTTGTCCCCAAAATAAGCCAGTGGGGGCATCCAAAATCAAAAAATTAGTTGCGGACTTACACGCAAAAACAAATTACACCATGCACTATAGAGTTTTAAAACAAGCCATTTCAAATGGACTCATCTTAAAACAAATCCATAGAATACTCAGATTTAAGCAATCCCCTTGGCTTAAAAAATATATTGACTTAAACACATTACATAGGACAAACGCTAAAAATAATTTTGAAAAAGATTTCTTCAAACTTTTGAACAACGCTGTTTATGGGAAGACAATGGAAAACATTGAAAAACGTAGGGATATTAGAATTGCTTCATCTTGGGAAACAACAAACAGGAATCATTTAGGTCTCAGAGCATTAATTTCGAAACCAAATTTTATGCAGTTGACAAAATTTTCTGATGATATGTATGCGGTAGAGTTAGAAATAATGGAACCACTATATGATAAACCCATATATGTTGGCTTTACAGTACTGGAGTTATCCAAGTGGAGAATGTATGACTTCCATTATGGCTTCATGAAGCCATAATGGAAGAGAGAACATTTCTCTCAACTATATGGATACTGACTCGTTTATTTATTCAATTAAAACTGATGATTTTTACGATGACATCCGTAATGATATTATTTTGAATTTTGATACGTCAGAATATCCTATAGATAATCAATTTCGTTTGCCGCTACTCAATAAGAAGGTTTTAGGTATGATGAAAGATGAAAACAGTGGGGATATAATGACAGAGTTTGTTGGTTTAAGAGCAAAAATGTATTCTCTGTCGACTCTTCGCTCGGAAGCTGTTAAAAAATCTAAAGGGGTCAAAAAGTCTGTAATTAATAAGTTGTCCATTAATGATTACAAAAGTTGCTTATTTGAATCCAAAATTATCTCAGATGAAATGTTTTTGTTTAGGTCTAAAACACATCAACTATATACTCAAAAACTAAATAAAATAGCTCTTAGCTTTTCTGATGATAAAAGAAATATAATGAAAGATAAAATAAAAACGCGTGCATGGGGGCATTACATAGACCGAAATAATGAAACAATGGATGTAGAATAGAATGCTTCCTACTAAATTGCATGTAAGATGACAACAAGAATTTAATTTTGTACCAATTATACTTATTTAATTATTTATTAATTTATTTATTATTTACTTATTTGTATATAAATTTATTTATGTATTTATTTCTGTATTAATTTATTTATTGGTTATATATATATCTTTGTTTATGAATGTATCTATTAATTTTAGTATTTTATTCACACAAAAGCATGTTAAAATTTAATGGTCTAAAACTTTTATCTTTTTTGCCTGTACCTAAATTATTTGTAAATAAGAATCAAATATTAGATTAATGATCTTTTTTTTTCTCTCTTTCTTATTATATCATATATTATGTTTTTTATATATACATAGAGTTAAATTTGTATTAGTACTAAGATTTTTAATAAAAAAATAGAAATAAAATATTGAAAAAAGAATTAAATATGTGAATGGTTTTCATTTCTTTATTGGCTTTACTTCGTTGGATCAAAAAATTTTTGCTTTTTCCTTATATGCAAATTTCTGTTTTTATATTGCTTAAACATGCACAGTCTTGTTTTCAGGTTACTTAAAACATGCGCAATCATGTTTACTTTGAGAGGTTCTATACAAGAGGAATTGAATTCCACAATATTATGCAATTCCATTAAATTTCATCAGATATTTTCTTATCGACATTACCTGCTTTAACACCATATCATTATTCTTTGCTAACAGAAAATAGCAGAACAGGTATCAGCTATCAGATCAGCTTTTTCAGCTATCAGATCAGCTTTTCAGGACATGATCTGTTTTTCAGATCAGCTTTTCAGGCCCTGGTCTGGTTTTCAGATCAGCTTTTTAGGACCTGGTCTGGTTTTCAGATCAGCTTTCAGGACCTGGTCTGGTTTTCAGATCAGCTTTTCAGGACCTGATCTGGTTTTCAGATCAGCTTTTAAGGACCTGGTCTGGTTTTCAGATCAGCTTTTCAGGACCTGGTCTGGTTTTCAGATCAGCTTTTAGGACCTGGTCTGGTTTTCAGATCAGCTTTTCAGGACCTTGTCTGGTTTTCAGATCAGCTTTTCAGGACCTGGTCTGGTTTTCAGATCAGCTTTTCAGGAGCTGCTCTGGTTTTCAGATCAGCTTATCAGATATCAAATCAGCTTATCAGATATCAAATCAGCTTATCAGGTAGCTGGTCTGGTTTTCAGATCAGGCTATCTGATTCAGATTGAATTATCAGTTTACAAGTAGCTAGGCATTTATAGCATTTATATGAATGAAGTTTCAGGACAGCTGAATCAACTAAAGTCAATCTTTTATTACCAGTAATTTTTTTATGAAAACATATAAAACCTGAAGAACCTTAAGAAAATATTATATTATTTTTCCTTCCAACACTCTCTACAAACTTCTTAAAACTTTTAAAAATTCATATTACATACAACATGATGCCTATAAACGTGCTTAATTTTTTTTCTCATCTTGCATAAACATTATAATTACATTTGCATTGTCTCTTATTAAATGCTTACAACCATATTCATAAAAATATTAAACAGCATTTCGAATTTTGTTTAAGCAAAATTCACTAAAATTGTATTCATAATAGAAATTTAGCATAAAAAACATTTTTTAAACCTTATATAAATCACATAATTTTAAAATTGACTGCACTCATATTTAAAATAATTTTGAGTTGACCTTGGTATAATTTTGCTTCATGTTTATTTGTATATTTAACTTTGCCTGTATGAATGTGCGTATGTATACATGTATGTATTAGGAATAATGCTACAAGTTTAGCACAAGTACAATGATGACTCATTCTACTTGTGCCCCATACAAAAATATACACGTACATATAAATATGTATATTATTCTGCTTCTCAGATGCAACATCAGCAAATATCATAATTAAAATGCTTTAAGCTTTATTATAATATCTCATTCTTTTAAAAATGAAATTAACTTTTTCGGATATTCATATTTGATTTGATATAGATAATTTGAGTATAAATAGAAATATTCGGACTTGATTAGTAGTAGTGAAATACCAATTCGGCGCTGATTAAACTTGTTTACGTTTTTAATGTCCACATTACGAAAAAATCATTTTTAGGATTTTCCGTTGGCATTAGGAAAAATATTTTTATTTCTTTTCTTACGTTTTTCCCGTCGGCATTACAAAAATATTTATTTTCATGTTTTTCCCGTCGGCATTACAAAAATATTTTTTGTTCACGTTTTTGCCGTCAGCATTACTAATTTTTTTTTTCACTTTTTTTCTGTCCACATTACGAAAAATCAGTTTTATGATGTTCCACTGGCATTAGGAAAAATATTTTTTTTTTTCACGTTTTAGTAATGCCGACAGCATTTTTCACTTTTTTTTCACTTTTTCCTGGTCCACATTACGAAAAATCGTTTTCAGGATTTTCCGTTGGCAATAGGAAAAATATTTTTTTTTTCACTTTTTTCCCGTCGGCATTACAAAAATATTTTTTTTTCCTGGTCCACATTACGAAAAATCATTTTCAGGATTTTCCGTTGGCATTAGGAAAAATAAAAAAAATTTGGACGGACTTATTGAACCACCCTCGCAGGTATCAAATTTCACAAATTTCCAAGAATTTAACAATTTTCAAATTTTAATTACCCAAATTTAACAATTTCAGCCACAATTTAACAATTTCAGCCAACAATTTTGCAAGTTTAATTGGCGCCGAATTGGTATTTCACTACTACTAATCAAGTCCGAATATTTCTATTTATACTCAAATTATCTATATCAAATCAAATATGAATATCCGAAAAAGTTAATTTCATTTTTAAAAGAATGAGATATTATAATAAAGCTTAAAGCATTTTAATTATGATATTTGCTGATGTTGCATCTGAAAAGCAGAATAATATACATATTTATATGTACGTGTATATTTTTGTATGGGGCACAAGTAGAATGAGTCATCATTGTACTTGTGCTAAACTTGTAGCATTATTCCTAATACATACATGTATACATACGCACATTCATACAGGCAAAGTTAAATATACAAATAAACATGAAGCAAAATTATACCAAGGTCAACTCAAAATTATTTTAAATATGAGTGCAGTCAATTTTAAAATTATGTGATTTATATAAGGTTTAAAAAATGTTTTTTATGCTAAATTTCTATTATGAATACAATTTTAGTGAATTTTGCTTAAACAAAATTCGAAATGCTGTTTAATATTTTTATGAATATGGTTGTAAGCATTTAATAAGAGACAATGCAAATGTAATTATAATGTTTATGCAAGATGAGAAAAAAAATTAAGCACGTTTATAGGCATCATGTTGTATGTAATATGAATTTTTAAAAGTTTTAAGAAGTTTGTAGAGAGTGTTGGAAGGAAAAATAATATAATATTTTCTTAAGGTTCTTCAGGTTTTATATGTTTTCATAAAAAATTACTGGTAATAAAAGATTGACTTTAGTTGATTCAGCTGTCCTGAAACTTCATTCATATAAATGCTATAAATGCCTAGCTACTTGTAAACTGATAATTCAATCTGAATCAGATAGCCTGATCTGAAAACCAGACCAGCTACCTGATAAGCTGATTTGATATCTGATAAGCTGATTTGATATCTGATAAGCTGATCTGAAAACCAGAGCAGCTCCTGAAAAGCTGATCTGAAAACCAGACCAGGTCCTGAAAAGCTGATCTGAAAACCAGACAAGGTCCTGAAAAGCTGATCTGAAAACCAGACCAGGTCCTAAAAGCTGATCTGAAAACCAGACCAGGTCCTGAAAAGCTGATCTGAAAACCAGACCAGGTCCTTAAAAGCTGATCTGAAAACCAGATCAGGTCCTGAAAAGCTGATCTGAAAACCAGACCAGGTCCTGAAAGCTGATCTGAAAACCAGACCAGGTCCTAAAAAGCTGATCTGAAAACCAGACCAGGGCCTGAAAAGCTGATCTGAAAAACAGATCATGTCCTGAAAAGCTGATCTGATAGCTGAAAAAGCTGATCTGATAGCTGATACCTGTTCTGCTATTTTCTGTTAGCAAAGAATAATGATATGGTGTTAAAGCAGGTAATGTCGATAAGAAAATATCTGATGAAATTTAATGGAATTGCATAATATTGTGGAATTCAATTCCTCTTGTATAGAACCTCTCAAAGTAAACATGATTGCGCATGTTTTAAGTAACCTGAAAACAAGACTGTGCATGTTTAAGCAATATAAAAACAGAAATTTGCATATAAGGAAAAAGCAAAAATTTTTTGATCCAACGAAGTAAAGCCAATAAAGAAATGAAAACCATTCACATATTTAATTCTTTTTTCAATATTTTATTTCTATTTTTTTATTAAAAATCTTAGTACTAATACAAATTTAACTCTATGTATATATAAAAAACATAATATATGATATAATAAGAAAGAGAGAAAAAAAAAGATCATTAATCTAATATTTGATTCTTATTTACAAATAATTTAGGTACAGGCAAAAAAGATAAAAGTTTTAGACCATTAAATTTTAACATGCTTTTGTGTGAATAAAATACTAAAATTAATAGATACATTCATAAACAAAGATATATATATAACCAATAAATAAATTAATACAGAAATAAATACATAAATAAATTTATATACAAATAAGTAAATAATAAATAAATTAATAAATAATTAAATAAGTATAATTGGTACAAAATTAAATTCTTGTTGTCATCTTACATGCAATTTAGTAGGAAGCATTCTATTCTACATCCATTGTTTCATTATTTCGGTCTATGTAATGCCCCCATGCACGCGTTTTTATTTTATCTTTCATTATATTTCTTTTATCATCAGAAAAGCTAAGAGCTATTTTATTTAGTTTTTGAGTATATAGTTGATGTGTTTTGGACCTAAACAAAAACATTTCATCTGAGATAATTTTGGATTCAAATAAGCAACTTTTGTAATCATTAATGGACAACTTATTAATTACAGACTTTTTGACCCCTTTAGATTTTTTAACAGCTTCCGAGCGAAGAGTCGACAGAGAATACATTTTTGCTCTTAAACCAACAAACTCTGTCATTATATCCCCACTGTTTTCATCTTTCATCATACCTAAAACCTTCTTATTGAGTAGCGGCAAACGAAATTGATTATCTATAGGATATTCTGACGTATCAAAATTCAAAATAATATCATTACGGATGTCATCGTAAAAATCATCAGTTTTAATTGAATAAATAAACGAGTCAGTATCCATATAGTTGAGAGAAATGTTCTCTCTTCCATTATGGCTTCATGAAGCCATAATGGAAGTCATACATTCTCCACTTGGATAACTCCAGTACTGTAAAGCCAACATATATGGGTTTATCATATAGTGGTTCCATTATTTCTAACTCTACCGCATACATATCATCAGAAAATTTTGTCAACTGCATAAAATTTGGTTTCGAAATTAATGCTCTGAGACCTAAATGATTCCTGTTTGTTGTTTCCCAAGATGAAGCAATTCTAATATCCCTACGTTTTTCAATGTTTTCCATTGTCTTCCCATAAACAGCGTTGTTCAAAAGTTTGAAGAAATCTTTTTCAAAATTATTTTTAGCATTTGTCCTATGTAATGTGTTTAAGTCAATATATTTTTTAAGCCAAGGGGATTGCTTAAATCTGAGTATTCTATGGATTTGTTTTAAGATGAGTCCATTTGAAATGGCTTGTTTTAAAACTCTATAGTGCATGGTGTAATTTGTTTTTGCGTGTAAGTCCGCAACTAATTTTTTGATTTTGGATGCCCCCACTGGCTTATTTTGGGGACAAAATGGCAAATCATTATGTAGATCATGCACTGAATCGGGATAATCTATATCCACTTCCAAAATGTACCCATACTCTGCAGTATCAGAAATTTTCATAACATCAAAATCAGTATCACATACCCACTCAAATTCACCGTAAGGAAGATATTCCGACATCGCCCAACCGTAAAGGTTATTTGCGTCTAAGTAGACGAGAAATTCTGATGGTTTTGACGCATCAAAATCTTCCAAATATTTGTTATTCGCCTTCGAATATCTTTGTGAGCATTGAACTAGTTCACCTCTAATTCCGTTTTGCATAAACATATACATTTCGGAATCAGTGAACTGTTCCAGTGAAACTTCTGTGGTTTTTAACATTGCATCCCAGGATAAGCCTGGTGCTGTATAATAATGACAGGGGTCCAAATCGTATATACCTCTACAAATTTTCCTAAAATTTTCAAACACGTCAGTTAGAAGAAGAACATCTGTCTTTAAGTATAGTTCAGTATAGTCAAGGAGGGTTTTACAGTTAAACTCTCTCCATATTTTTTGAGCATGTTCATACTCGACAACATCACATTCTTCATTCGTTAGAATATTGAAGAACTCTTCTCTACTAGGAAGTTTAATTTCCTTAAACTTAATCATGGAATCCATGTAAGAGTACGGAAATATACCCTTTCTTCTAATCAGGTTGAAATGAGCTTCATCAACGAAACATGATCGAATAGTATTAAAATCATTGCTATCAAGATTTTTTGCTAACGTATCTAAACTCGAAGCCATAAATCTAAACGAGTCTATAAATCTTATTTCGAATCCCTGTTTTTCATATAATCTGATAAAAATTGAAAGAGAAATATAACGTTCTGTGTTCTGGGGAATCACTTTTATTGTGCCATTTTTTATAGTAGAAAGTTCTTTGAAAAATAGGTGCATATCATATGCGGAAAGATTATGGAAAATAACCGGAATAAACTGAGGTGTTTTATAATTTAAATTACATTCGCTATGAGCTGCCCCACGATAATTGCCTGTAAGATGACAATGATCTCTAACTTTATCGTTATTTAATATTTTCTTACATATGTGACAATTTTTTGCATTATTATATTGAGCTATTTAGTAAATAATTTATATAGATAACTGAACAATCTTCAACTAGTTTTTTGATAAATACTTTTGCCGAATCTTCACCAAAATAATGTCTATATAAGTTATTTTCCTTCTTAAAACTACAAGTAATAAAATAGCCGAATGCACACGCATGGTGTTTCTGTACATTTGTAGTGCTTTTACTTACAGGATCATGGAGTTTTTCTAAAATAGACTCGAAGTCTGCGTAGATGACAAATGGTACATCTAGCTGCTTGTAGTAGTTTTTGTACTTAATAATACATCCATCTTCAGGCATCCTGATGACTTTTTTACCACAAAAATTTTTATGTTGACTGTACACATAAGCATCATGTGTATGATAAAGGCAGGTGTTACAGATATTAATTTTATTAACGTGAGAGGTTATACTGGAACGAAGAAGTCTAAAGAAGAGAGAAAAATAAAATAATATGTAAATTAATATAACAATAAGAAGTAACTTTTTAAATAGAGAATATATTTTGGATAAATGCACAAATGAAACTTACTTTGATATATCTTTGATGAGCACATAGTGGAAGTTCTCATTGGACTGGAGCAATAATAGATTAATATGAATGTGTTTTTCTCCTTTTGTTATGTAGTATGGCCCTATAAGCGATGTTCCATTGTGACCAAATACATTTATGCTCATATCATTTTGATTCTCGAATTGTTTTATCTGCTTCAATGGGAGTGGAAACTCTAGGCCTTCAAAATTTAATGCAATTGCTCCTATATTAATATTCTCATCAGAAATGTTAGCAATATTGTAATTTCTATAATTTTTCCGTTGTCTTCGATCTAGACTGCTATCTGTGTACAAAGCAGCAATTAGAGACCATTTAAAGCAATAAATATCATTGTTCTCGACATTTATGCATGCACATTTTGCTGCAATATTTTTTGGGAGAGGGATAAAGCTCGATCCTCTTATTATGGACGCCTTGTTTATATTAACTTCAAGAAAATTTATTGAAGTCAAAGTCCATCCGCTATCCCTCTCTTGAAATTCTTCCATTTTGGCTCTTAGCTCCTCCGTCTGTTTCTTGTACATGTCTTCTATGTCGTCAGACAAAGTCACCAACATCATTTTCGAAATATGTACAAGTTGGGAAACATTCATCTCATCATTCACCATCTTCATATAATCACATGTGAGCTCCATATTAAATTTAAATGTAGTATGTATCCTACTACATTCATTGAGTTGTTGTACTATGGAGCTCTTGGCAGATTTTAGAAACTCCTCCGGAAACAAGATAGCCACATTTTTGTTGAGGAGGATATATGTCTCGATCCTTCCATTGAAGTTGCTTACTCTTTTAGTGAGAAAATCATCAATCCGTTCTTGGTGGCAACTGTTTTTGTGTTTTGTGGTTCTGACATGAGCCATATAACTATTTGATGGGATCATCTCATCACAATCCTCACAATATTTGTTTTGAAGACTTAGCTTACTAATTCCATGGACAGCCTTTGATTGGTTAGCATACGAGTGCGTTTCCATATGCTGATTTAGTTTTGTTTGAGTCATAAAGACTTTATTGCAGATGGTACAACTTGTAGTATTCATTTTATTTAATTATTTATTTGTTTTATTAGTTAATTTAATTATTTTATTTAATTATTTTATTTATAAACAATTTATTTCAGCTATAAACAATTTATTTAATTATTTTTTATACACTATAAGCTTGTTTATCAAACAGTAGTTAGTTCTAGCACTTTTACAGTTTTTGGATTTTAAACACTTTAGAAATTTTTGTTGGGGAAATAGGTTGTCACTTGTTGAGATATCAGAGCAGACTGAGGACAGTCTACATTATTTATTCTACTTATATACTTTATATGAGAATCGCGTAGTAGTCATCAAATCTAATTTACTACGACATATTATGAAATTCATACACACACACGCGAACACACACATATATATGTACATACTCACACACACATATACATTTCCACAATTCTCTTTTGGTATTACGATATATGATGAAATTCATATACACAGCAACAACCAGAAGAAAAAAATCGCTAGCATCAGTTTGTAATACAAAGGTACGAGCAGTTTTTAATATATTACTCTAAAAGCTATTTTATATAATTGTTTCATTAAAGTAAAATATATTGAAAAGAAAAAAAAAATAACATTACCCCTAGTCAAAAGCTCTTCGTATCAACCTGACTGGATTCAAAGCATTTAACATCTGAAATTCCCTTGCACATATAAAGCCTATGTCAACACAATATTTTCTATCTCCATAAGAATAGCAACGTCAATAGCCTTGAAAACATATTTACATTCATTTGTAAATATGTATGAAAAAGTGATGATATAATTCCCACAAGCAATGATATTCTTCAAACCCAACAACATAAACATACATTACCAAATACATTCCCTATCCACTGCCATTTACAACAGGGTTGCCACTCTCTGCACCTATTAGATTATTTCCCCAGATATACAAATAAAAAATAAAAATTAATACATACATACAATAACCATACATACGCATAGCAACGAGAACTCACAACAGCAAACCAAAATCAATCAAATCACAATTACTACATACACACAAATTTCTTGTCACTACCCTACAGTCACACTGGGAACCAAATGTCTTTGTAGCAACATTAAAATTCTAGTGGCAATTTTGATATAATAAGTTTGTTCTATCCCTCATTATAAAAGAAATATAGAAAACAAATATGGTATATTTGTGGTGGAATTGTCAACAACTTGTCTATATACATATATGCATTTGTATGTACACAAATTACTGGAACTAACTGTTTGGTTGGTTTGTCTCCATGTCTCATAAGAACTTCGTAGTCAATACCTACTTAATTGTTTCAGTGTTATTTGTAGGGTTTCAATGACACATGCTAGATGTCTATACCACAAAGTATTGTATGGGTGATAATTCTAGAGTAGTACTGGTGACAAGTCGAAAGCGAGTCAATACATTTTTCAAAATCTATATTTCCTACAGGGGTATAATATTTGTCTACCACTACAACAAAAGTATCCGACACAGGCAGACACACAATTAAATACATAAACACACACACATATGTACACACACACACACACATATATACATACACACATACAAACACCCACATATACATACATCCATGAACTGTAAGCACAACGTTTCTTTACAATAATAACAAGCTGTACACACAAGTGTACACACACACACACACACAACCATACACGCACAACCACACACACACACACAACCACACACAACCACACACACACAACCACACACAGACATAAAATCTCGGCATGAAAATCCCCAAAATCCCCCCCCCCATTTGTAACAGGGTTGCCATCGTTTTTGTATTAATGGGGGTGGACGACATTTTCCCGGTTTTTAATTCCCAAAACATGTCGCCCGCCACCATTACCTATCTACTGGTGGCAGATTTATATCTACAAAATTCCAAATAAGTATATGTACTTTAATCGCGAAGCAATGGGTCAGTTCTATAAAAGTGAAACAAAAGGGTTAAACTCAAAGCAAAACTACAACGACGACAAATTACATACATATGCACACGAAATTCTACTAAGCGACAAATAAAGCCATCGTGTCAGACATCGAACATGTGAGAAGAGAAGATTGTGGTCGAGCATCAGAGAGGAGAAAACTTCTAAGCGACAAATAACGCCATCGTGTCAGACATCAAACATGTTAGAAGAGAAGTGTAGTAGAGCGAACTCACCAGAGAAGCAAAAGCGACAAAGCAACAAAAGTGTAGCGGGCAGAAAAGTATAAAAGGAGACAACACAACGAAGGAGGGCTGGCTTACGCAGAGTGATTCAGAGTGGTGACAACGACAAGTGGTAACAAGTGACCAAATGCAACAGTTTTTTTTTCTTTGTGTACACAGGCAAGAAGGATTTTCATCCAACTTGCTTCATAAGTCATAAATAATTCTTGAGGAGTCAGGTGGTAGGAATTCCCGGAGGTTTTCACCCGGAATACTAGGTCTCCAGCTTGTCAGCGGAGTGAGTAGTCGACGGATTTTTATCCGGAAGTGGAGGAGCTAGTAGATTGTAGAGTAGGGCATCGCCTTGGTCACCAGTTGCCATAGCTGAGCAAAAGTTAGAAACTGGTAGATAAATAAATAAATAAATTAAAAAGTAAAAGAAATTAAAACGTGTTTAATTTCACAATTTTGGAGTGAACCCTGGGCACGGTGAGCATACCCCAGCTTCAAACCGGAGTAACCGTGGTCCGTTACAACTTAACATAATTATTAATAAAACACTTTATATTATTTAAATAATACTGTTTATAATAATACCTATTTGTTACCAAAACAATATTGTTGTTGTTGCTTTTGGCAACCGAATTGTAATCAAATCAGATTTAAAAAAACGGTCTGTACCAATTTCTTTTTCCATTAAATAAGAAAACATAAAAAGAAATAAATCGTAAGCGACAAAATTTTTTTAATTCCTCCATTAATATGAAAATTAAAAATTATCGTAAGCGCCATAACTAGTGCCAAAAATGAAAATACAAAGTTGTTTTTGCTCCCAATCCCCGGCCAGGACAAAATTATCACGAACTGAATTAAAACATTTTCAATTTTAATTAAGTGAAACATTTGTAAATTTTGATTGAACTTTTAGTGATTTTTAATCAGAAATAATTTTTAGTCAGGCTTAAGTTCAGTAATTTCAATTCTTATTGAATGAAATATTTTTTATTAAATAATGTGAGTTTCTAAAGAAGAGAAGAAAAATTAAACTTAGACTTTAAGCTGGGGGAAATACCGATACTTTTCTGTGCAGCCACGCACTTCATCAGCACCCTAGTCTATATACTTGGGTAGGGATTCTTATTAACATCAGCTATTTAACTTAAATGTACAATGAAACGGAATATGAGAAACGATTGTTGTGTATACAATTGATTTACCTTTGGTAAACACATTTATAAGAATCACTATTAATTATCTGTTTTCCATTTTTTTTTTAATTTTTCTATTTAGGTTAGCACGAAATTATATTACTCTACCTAAGTATGTTTAGTTATTATTGCTTATCTTTTACGATCATCACATTAATTATTTTTACTTATTCGATGTACCATCGGTACATGCATGTAAGTATTACTGTAGTGGCTTTATGTTACTTTGTTGTTGCACATATTACACTTAAACCACTATAACTTAGCCATTTATTGGCCGATTTACAAAAGATATGTCTTGTTTGAAAGATAATATCAGCTTCTTTAAACAAACTAGAAATCCATTGGGAAACAAAGAAGGTATGACTCTCTCAATTTGAAATTCTAAAAACACAGTTTTTCTCCATACTTACCGTTATAAAATCACTTTCCGAAGTGATCTAAAAAGCCAAAGGTATTTTCGTTCTCTATGGACTCCAAGAAAACAGAATTGGTATGTGAGAGCCCCTGAATAATTTTGGTGTTGCACAGTGTAATTATCATATGTAATTTGGCTTAAAAAGCGATACGAACTTTAGCCCGTTCAAATAAATCATAAATATAGAAACAAATGAAGTTCGAAAAATAATAATTAAAAATTAACTTAAATTAGTAGCCAGGGGCCTGTGGCAAAAATTAAATAAATATACTGTATAGTAACAAACCAAAAAAGTTTGTCTTAAGTAGAACAAAAAATAAGCAAATTAACTAACATGTGCATAATTAGTAAATAATAAACGACAATGGTAAGTATGTTGTAAATTAGAGATGGTAAATTTGGGCTTTCATTACAAAACACGTTATCAGCAAATTGAAATACGATAAATCAAAACAATTCACGTATTCCATTTGCAAGAAAGTTTCGTATTTAAGGCAGAAATCTACATCAACTGACACCACACACAGTGGATCAACACAGAAGAACGCTGATGACGAAGGCTTAGTGACCTTCGAAAACGGCTGGCTGTTCCGTTCAACTATGTGTTGTCAGAATATTTACAATTAACTCTGATGTTATTTGTTCATTAATAATTATCACATGTAATTTGGCTTAAAAAAGCGATACGAACCTTAGCCCCTTCAAATAAATCATATATATAAAAGTTATTTTGTTAAAAAATATTTTCTATTTTTAATTCTTGCTAGCCTACTAACTCTCAGAACAATTACTGATTACTGGGAATGAGATGTATGTACACAGAAAAAAATATAATACCGGCATTTTAAAAAGCTAGTTGAGTATTTACAAATATTTTATTTGCAAATAAGACGAGTATAAACGTAGTGTAGATAGCTACTAAATATAAAAAAACCATAAAATCTATCATAATAATAAAACAGTGGTCAAACTGCGGCATTTGATTTCTTTCGAAATTCCAAGGGAAAATATATGGAAATTTCGTTCGATATCTAATGCCGTAAATTGCTCCAGCTCCTTAGTTTTACATAAAATCAAAGAATATATAAATAAATTTTTGTACATGGTTTACTTAAAAACCAGTATAATTCAAAAAATTTACTTAACCATTAAAAGTTTTGATAAAAATTTTAAATTTCGATTCTGAAGATGATATTACGAGTATTATTTTTTTTAGGCATTATGAACAGTTCTGTGGCAAAAAGGAAAAAGTGCTTAAGCTGAGATAATCTAATTTTGAGTTAATGGCACCTCCGTTATCTGCATATTCGAACGTACCACTGGTCAAAATACCAATTAATTTGTGTAGTTTTTCAGGAAGTTATAGCGCAATGACTTGCGACTTATCTTTTTAGACTGTATTACTTATAGTGTGTAGAACGATGTTTGCTTACAAAAATAAAGGTTAACAGAGAACTCCCCAATTTAACTGTAAAAGAAATATATTTCTGAAAATCGATTTGAACGCTTAAAAGCAAAGTTATTGTATATACGTATATAGACCAAGCTATACCACCAGCAAATAAATTTCAAGTTATTAATGTTCACAACATTAAATAGTATTTAATAAATACCTTAAGTACCTATTCTTTTGAAATTGTACATCTGTATTTGTTAATATGTTCTTCACTTGGAATCCATTCTTCCAAATCGTTTTGAAATAAATTTAAAGCAGACAGCATGGACTGGCAAGTGTCTACTTTCAGTATATTCAATATTTTTTAGTAAAGCTAATTTACGTTCATTCTTTGTGTGTTTTTTTTTCGTTTTATTTTATAAAGATGAAGATAAAAGGTGGAGCTTGTCGACTTTGCAACTGCTGAATCTAGATATTTGTTTGCGATTAATTTGGCCAATTCTTCCATTGCCTTAAACGAGTGGTTGCAACTTATCATTTTTAAAACAAGCTTCATTTCAGCAATAGACACTTTCTTCCGAAAATCGGTGTTTTTTGTGGCTGTTTCAGCATGATATTCCAAATTATTAATTTGGCAGATGATTTTGCAGAAAACGCAAATTGATATTTTGGTATCTGCATCCATAGACTTGCATATTGCTTTTTTCGATTTTGCTATTGTTTTTCCGAGATGAACTAATTTCATCGTAACTTATATCAAAAGCATTACTTCATGATAGCAATTCAGTGTATTAGTTTCATATAATATTATTTCATTTATCACAAAGTAGTTAACCTTTTAAATTATGTACTTTTATCAAATTTGGCTTTCATAATTACTGCGGAAAATACAGTTAGAATTGTCTATGTATGTATGAGTGCATGTAATTTTAATATTTAAAAATCTTAATCACAAATAATATACCGCCATACTGTCAATTTCCCAAACAAAACTAATATTCTTGTATGTTCTTATATGAAGTTTGACACATAGGAAATTAAATCTTGTTGTCGAATGTGGTAGAATCTGTACGAATCTGCGTACATATACAGGGGCATAAAAAGTGGCAAGGCAGTCAAAAAAGGGGAAAAATGCGACATTAGTCGCACAACGGTAACACTGTATATGAGTTTTGTGTATGCTGTCTTATTTCCTACGCACATAAATACAAACGTACACATGCATTGACATTAGTTGTGTGCGTTTGCTTAAAAAAAACTCCCTTTAACACACAATAGCTTACCATATACATCTTACACACACACACATACATACGTACAATATGAAAAATAACAAGCATGCACGCATCAACACTACTTCTTATGATTGTTTGTTAGAGTCATTTTAGATGAAGGGTGGCCTAGCTGCGACAACGCTTACGTTCTCTTTTGGAGTCCCTTCTTAAATCCACGCGCGTTTACATGAAGACTTGTTTTCGCTTTAGTCAGGCGGCTTTTTGATATTAAATTTATGAATGCTTTCAAGGCAATTTCATATAAGGCAGGGTTACCCAAAAGTTTCTTATGGAAGAGTAAGCACTAATGCATTTAAAGAAATTAGTTTTTCTTGTTTTAAAAACCAATCCATATTCCTAATTTACATTATGCAAGTCCTATTGCTAAGCTGATTAGTTTGCGGAAGAGAGAGACGAGGGGAACATAAACGTTTCTGTTCCCCTGGTCTCTATCTCCTAACAAACTAACCAGCTTAGCAATAAGACTTGCATAGTGTAAATTAGGACATACAAAGAAAAAAGAAAAAGTGTTGTTGCTTTGCGCTTGCGTGCGTGTATACAGTGAAGAACAACGAAAATAATAATAAGACAAAGTTGTTTGTGTATTTCGTATCACTGATGGGAAATGTGGCACAATTGTGCCATTTTCGGCAATATTGGACGCTAGCTGGCACTGTGACACTATCGCTACTTTTCTGGAACTTTTTGCCGATTTATATGGAAACTTTTCTTATTACAATAATAAGTATTTTTTTTTTAATTTATAAAATTTTAAGTATTGTAAACTTAGTAGGATTTGGGGCTGACGACTCCAAAGAATGTTTCCCTATAGCATAGCTGGCCAAAGTGGTACAAAAGCATCTTATGCAAATTAATACATATACGAACATATTACTATCGTTGGCCAGCACTGGCCCAGAGACATTGACGATTTATTAAAAGGAATAAATGAACTTTTTTGCAACAGCTCATGTCGAAAAGATGATTTTATAAATTTTCGGATATAAGTATTTCAACTAAGAACTTCATTTAATTCTTAGGTATTCTCCAAAACGTTGGCTGTCTTAGTCCCAATTTACACGAGGCAATTTTACTTGCGCAAGTCATGAACTTGGTGAACAAAGAAGTGAGGAAGAAGTGAAGAGTGTAAAAACCAGCAGAATTGCCGTACAGACTTACCCGTACTGGCAATTCTGTTTTTGCTATCATTCCCTCTATATCAAATTTGACATTTCTTTGTATGTATATGTATATGTATGTATAAGCAATTATATGTATAAGCAATCGAAAAAGACTTGCGCAAGTAAAGTTGCTCTATCTAAGCGCTACAGCAAGTTTAATAGAAAATTTTATGACTTGCGCAAGTAAAATTGCCTCGTGTAAATTGGGACTTACAAAATTGTTGTAGATAGAGCCCTTGAACAGTTGTATGTAATGAAAAAACTCAACATATATAAAATTGTTTGATGGATGATATAGGTTAAGAAGGGTGGTGGCTATACCGCACCTCCACCCAAAATATATTGATGATGATCATATTGATAAATTCTCACCATCTTCACATGGAAGAATTTTAATGCGGAGCTGAAGTTGAACTATTAATAACCAAAAACTCAGCTTCCCAGCATACAGTTATATAACCAAAAATAAAATAAAGCCTTCTTACATTTATTTTATGTCATATTTGCAAACTATACACGTATTCTGACAAATTTTTTTGTCATAAAATTTTGTAAAATTTTTTGTTATATATTTTAAAATAAAATTGAGCTTAAAAAGCTTTAAAAAAAATTTAAAAAATAATATTAAAAAATTTGTAATGAAATTTATTTTTTTTATTACATGAGCCTGGCTCATACATAAGTTTGATTATACAACCAGAGGGTAATAAAACCCTCTACCACACAAATCTTAGGAGCTAAAAAATAATTTTTTACACTTTTCTTTGCAAAAATTAAGGAGCATTTTTTCACTTTTTTCAGAACAAATTGCAGGGACTCCTAATGTTTTGCGAACAGTATTTGGGAAAATTGTATCTACGGTAAAGCTGGACAAATTCTGTGAACACATCAATACAACCTAAACGTATCTAGGTGCACTATTTATGTACCACATTAAACCACTTTGCAACTTAAAAACGTTAATTTTTACTTTTATAGCATTTTTATTCCCTTCTTTGATATTGTTGCATTTATTGTGTTGCAGATTTTAGTCTTTACTAATTTAAGGTTTTGTTATTGCTTTGCCAAAAAGTGCAAACGAAAATTGAGGTTTTTTGCCAAAACCTGAAAAAAAATCGCCAAAAATTTAAAAAAAATCGCCAAATCGAAAAAAATCGAAAAAATTAAAAAAAAATTCTAGCACTAAAATAAATCGCCAAATTCGAAAAAATCGTTTAAATGAAAAAAAATTCGCCAATATGAAAAAAATGCCAAAAACCGAAAAAAATCGCCAAAACGCGAAAAATGCGCCAAAACCAAAATAGTTCTTTATGTGAAAAAAAATTGCCAAAATGAAAAAAAGTCGCCAAAATTAAAAAAAAAATCGCCAAATTTAAAACAAAAATCGCCAAAACGAAAAAAATCGCCAAAATTTCAAATAAACGCAAAAAACCGAAAAAAATCCTCAAAACGAAAAAAAAGTTCCAAAACTAAAAAAATCGCCAAACCAAAAAAAATCACCTTTTTTAAAAAAAAGGCCAAAATTAAAAAAATCGCCATAATAAAAAAATCGCCAAAATTAAAAAAACTTCAAAAACCAAAAAAAAATCGTTAGAACGTGAAAAAAGTGCCAAAACTCAGAAAGTGCCAAGAAATTCAAAAATCCCCCAAACTAAAAAAACGCTTAAAACCGAAAAAACCCAAAAACGAAAAAAATGCCAAAATTATAGTTTATATTGTTCGTATTGAATTACATATCTCGTGCCCGTACGGAACCCTTCGTGCGCGGGTCAAAGTCGCACTTCACTGAATTTATTTCTCTTTAATTCTCACACCTTAAAAGGAAATTAAAACGAAAAAAAAAGTTTTGTTATAATTTTATAACTTCAAGGACTATTAAATAAATTGGTTTCCAAAGTTTGCATCATGTTCTATGTAAGTGGAGACAAGAATAATGTTATTCGTTTTGTTATAAAAATGTTACCAAACGAAACAAAATACACCCGAAATTGTAAAGTGAATACAGATCCCTGTACCTTTTATCAACTGAGGAAAGAATGGTTTCAGCTTGAAATTTGACCGAAAATAAAATGAAAAATAGACTGCAATCACAAACTTAAGCATCTTTAATACATGCCAAAGACTTTTTGAAGTCTAACAATGTATCTGTGTGTGCCTGTTTTACGGACAGAATCTTTGTTGGATTAAAATATATAGCTAACAATTATTATTATATTTACCGTGCACGAATTTATACAACTTATCATTACATACATATGTATATTAACAATTTAACAAAGCACAAAACATAGATATATTTGTGTCTAAATATATAAATCTGTACCTGGATTCACTAACTTTTATTACGATGATCGATCGTATTGCTACAATAAATACAATGAAAGTTAATCGATATTGGCTGTTGGTCGGTTGAAGTAAAAAAGGAAAATTGCAAGTTCAAAATCATTTGGTTTTTTGGTTATTTTGACATATTGTAAATAGAGATGCCGTATTATATAAAATTAAATAGTGAGGAAAACATAGATGTACACTATCGTAAAAACGAAATTAGAGAATGATGTTATCGTTACTGCAAACGAATAGATAAGTCGATAAATATTGCGATTTTCGGTTCGCAAAAGTTACTGAATCCAGATACTGATAAGAATTTAAAGTTAGTTTCGTATTGCTAGCAGAGAGCAGAAATGAGTATTGAAAAAGTGAGTAGAGCATAGATGCCCATTTCATTCAACAATTTTTAATTGGCTCCACCCATCACTTTGTTAATGATGAAACAGAATAAAGTCTGCAACTTCAGGAAAATCGCTGACAAATTAATAAAGCCCATAATAAAATCGACGGCAGTAACTTCAAATGCTCTCTGATTTTTGTTTTATTTTCTTTTGTGCTTAATTTTCTTTGTAGTTTTGTTTACAAAATATATGAAATTTATTGAAAGTATGGTAACATTTTTGTGAGAATCAGTATTGATATGTGAGAGAATAAGAAAAAACGTTCTCAAAATAAAATAGATTCTATCTCACGACTGCTTTCTGCGGCTGGTTTTTTGTGTCAAATTGTATGGGAAATGTGTTTAGGCCGGAATTCTGTTTAATCATTTATGCTCGTTGAGGTAGTTTACACGAGAACAATTTTTAAGCCAAATTCCAAAAAATGTCCAAATTACACGAGACTAATTCATCTGGCATTAAATGTATACATACACACAGATTTGTGTGTGTTATGCTAGGAAAACAATTGGGACGAACGACGAATTTCGCCCACGTAAACAAATTCGTCAATTAGCATTCGCTGCGTAAACTCGTCCTGTGAAGCACAATACCGACGAATTTACTCACCGAATTCCTCCTTCATATTTGATAAATTTGGTTGTTGTGAGTAAAAAACAGAGAGAGAAGGAGAGAATTTTCTCTCAATTTTGTTTTTTCGTCGTTCGTCAGCGTACAAAATAGAATTAATGCTAGGAACACAACTGGGACGAACGAAGAATTTCGTCCACGTCGACGAATTCATCGACAAGCATTCGCTGCGCAAATTCGTCGTGTGAAGCACAATAACGACGAATTTACTCACCGAATTCCCCTCCCATATTTGATAAAGTTGGTTGTTGTGTGCAGTGCTACCAGATTAGGGGATTTGTCCCCAATATGGGGATTTCGCCTCTCATTTGGGGACAGCATTCCGTGGGGAGGGATTTGGGGACTTTTAATTATAATATAATATAATATGATGATATAATATATTTTATCTCAATACATCATTTACGTTTTATGGGTTTTCTTATAATTTTTTTAAAATAGTATTAGCACTTAATGAGTTTGATTTGCTTGTATAAGGATAAAAGTTAATCGTGGGTGTTGACATACTAGTGGTGCATTCATACTATTTAATGAAGATGGTAATACCACACAAATAAATATTTACATAGGCAAAACCGTATTCGCAGCTATAGCGAGTTTTAAGTTTAAAGCATTAAACACATTCAACACAGCAAGCTACCGACTACAAAATGTTAACGATAGAATACACATGTTTATATGAGAAGGATTCTTTTAACGGCAATAAGGCAACAGGCTCAAGACTGATGTCCGTGATACATTTGTCGTTGTATTAAAATTAAACTTATTTTTATTTTTGATAACTACAAATCAGAAACAGTTTTGACAACAACACATTTTTAATTGCAACATAAAAAAGAAACCTAAAAAGTTTTAATGTTAATTACAAAATTAATTATATTTAATCGTGGTTTTCGCTTTATAAACCACGATAATTTGCAAAATTGTTAGGAAGCTAAAAAAATATCCAAAACCCCACTTTTATGGGAACTTTGCAAAAATCCGCGAGAATTTGCAAAATTTTAAACAATCCATTATATTGATTAAAAATCAATAAAAGTGTAAAAAATGCAATCAATTCAAGAAAAAATCGCGAAAATTGCGAACATTTGCAAAAAAACAATAATTAACGGCGGGATTGTAAGAAAGTCTCTCAGTAAAAATCGGCAAAACTTTAAGGAAGCTAAAAACCTGCAAGAAGTCACTTTTAAGCGAACTTAAAAAATTGTAATCAATTTTGATAAAAATCGCCAAAACTGTTAGGAATACAAAATATAAGACAAAAATTGCGAAAACCGCTGAAATTCGCAAAAAATTAGTAACATCAAGATGATAATAAATTTTAATATTGTTAAAAAAACTGCAAAACAGTTTGCAAACATTCGCGTCAAGTTGCAAAATCGGAAACAAACCCCTACACGGATATCGCCAAAGCCATTAAAAATAAAGAGTTTGGTAAAAACGAAAAAATCGCAACTTGGCTAAAAACTACAACTTTTTTGTCAAACCACAGCACACTATAAAGCAAGAAGGCTATCTGGAAAGTATTACCCATAGTGGCTCTGGTTTCAACTTTTTCACTGATGGTTCAAAGATGGATGGAAGGTTAGGAGTTACGCTTTACTGTCCGGAGCTCGGTATAGAGGAATATTATAAACTTCCTGATCATTGTAGCATCTTCCAGGCGAAAATCTATGCAATCGAAATGAGAAAATTTAGGCCCAACTATAATATGAATAAGCTGGCTTAAGCCAAAGTCCGAATTGAACGATAAACCTGTCAAATGCTTAAAAAATTCAGACGTGACTTTTGAGGCGGTATCACATACAACTTTCAACATTCAACGCTTTGCGTGACGTTTCTATCTTTGGAAAAAAAGCGTGAAGCAAAATGTGTATGACACAATAAAATCTTTGACAACACTCACTGTTTTGTTTTATGCATAAAACTCAGAACAATACGATTACTCTAATTCAACTAACTAATTTTTTATGTAAATTTACCGACATTTTAATAAAAATTTCTTATTTACATGCGAGTTTGGTCAAACAAATTAAGAAAAGTATACCAACTGATTGTCAAAGCACGCAAAAAGTTGAGAGTTTCCTAACTTTTCGCTTCGCTTTGCGTTAAAAGTACTTTATGTACTGCATGTACATTTGATCTTATATGTCAAAGCGAATCTTCAACGCAACGCGAAGCAAAACTTTTATCTGACATGGCCTTTAGGTGGCAGCAATGTACTTACATGCACTCAAATATTCTTTAACCATAGCTGCACATCTAGGTATTGTTCATAATTTAGTAGTAATTTAGTTTCATCTCATAACTCCTAAATGAATAGAATTCAGTCACTTGTTGGATTAATCACAATGGACCCACTCTTCCTAACCTAACTTGTTGAAATATCCTAATCTATTACAAATTCACATGTAATTATATCCATTACTTGATTGATTTGTTTTGCCTACTAAAAAGTACAACAATGAATATATGTACATACATACTAGTGATGTAACGAATGTACATTTTTGATATTCGCGAATACGAATACGAATATTTGAAACGATATTCGCGAATACGAATATTTGAAACGATATTCGCGAATACAAATATTTGAAACGATATTCGCGAATACGAATGCGAATATTATATGCAATATGAAATATTAAAAAATTTTTATGAAAAAGGACTTCACACTCTTGTTTGTACAAACTAAAATTTTTAGTAATTTATTTAAATTTCGTTAAGGATTTATGCATTTATTTATTTAATTTCTTTAGAATGCGAATACATTCGTATTCGCCTGAAAATGACCGAATATTCTACAATTCGAATACGAATACGAATATTCGTGCATCACTAATTCATACATACATAAATGAACACATGAGTATGTGTGTGTATATGTGTATTGTAAAACAAAGAATGAAAATAAAAGCTTTGCTTTGCTTGTGTGCCAAATGCCACACAAGCGTAAAAAAGCGTAACCAACTAATTACTAATGAAAAACTATTTGATTCAGACATGTATTTATTAAGTTAAACAGTTTCATACATAATTAATAGATACTTTTATAGAATCCGAAATGATTGCAAAATGTTGAAATATACATATATGCATTTATAAATGTTTAAATATATGTCTGAATAAAACAGTTTTTCATTAGTAATTAGTTGGTTACGTTTTTTTGGGCGAATGAGACACACAAGAAACAAAAAAATATTTCAAAGCAAGGAATATATTCTGCTCATGTTTGCTTGAGTTTAAAAAAAATGCATAAAAAGTGTTTTCCGTACGGAATGTGCGTTCAGTTTGCCACTTTGCTTAAGGAAATAACATTTGACGAAACTTGACGAAAAGTTCCATAAGTACATTATAGTTTGCCACATACGTTTTATATGTAACCGCATAGTTGCTTAAGCTGGTATATTCATATTATAGTTGGGCTTTTAGCATCCACCCCTCTAACCATGAATGCGCGTGTAAATATGTATATAGAAAGCAGTGTTGCCAAAATATTGTAGGCATTTCCCACCATATAGCCCCTAAAAACCCGCTAAAAACCACTAGCTGAATAGAAATAAACGCTAATATAACCGCTAAATTTAAAAAAAAAGAACAAGATAAATTTTATAAAATATGCATACATATACATATGTATGTATATTGGAATCTCATATTTTCCCAATATTTCTAAGCAAAACTCAGCCTACTCTTTAAGTAGTTATTTTATTTATTGCAGAGTTTCCATACACGAACATCGAACCAGGAAAAAGTAGAATCCAAGGGATGGAATAGTCCCTTGGATAATATTAATGTTTAAGCTGATTCAGTATATTTTCAATATCTTCTGCGATAGACCCTAATTGCTCTACACGTGTGGAATAATATCTTGCCGTTTTGCTTGAAGTATTTGTAAAATATTGTTCAAATTTCCTGACTTTCTGACTATCTGAAATTAAAAAATAGTGCTGATAAAATAAACTATGTGGCTCAACTCAAATTGGCTTGAAGTTTAATTTCGAAGGAAAATTTCAATAAAAAAAGTCTTTACTCAAAAACAAATTATTCAGAAAAGGTTATTGTTTTGAGAGATTTTGATTGATATTATTATGTTTTCCTCATACTTAATTGTCCAATCACCCAGTTTTCGGTTTGTTTTCCGTTTGTTTAAAAATTTGTTTACTATTTTCTTATGCGATTCCACAATCACTCAGAAGTTTCCCTGGTCTCGTCTTGTGTCTTTCGTAATTCTTTTTTCTGCCATATAGCTCTATTTCTCTTTCTATTTCTCTATTTCTATTTTCAATGTTAATTTTTACAAACAAACGTTCCTTCTATTTAAATACTGCTAAGCATTTTGAATTATTCACTATGTATTGATCTAGTTTAATTTAATAATTCAACACTTATATACATATATATATTGTTACCATTTATCTTGATCCCATTTATCTCGAGCAAATGTTTGATCGTCGTTGAGTTTACCACCAAAGTCTGTGTAATTTAAGGCATCTAAAATAGCTCATTAAAAACTTGCGCTGTCTAGTAAATGTTGGTGTACAGAACAACGTATACTTTTAAAAATTTAATTCAGTATTTTGAAATTAATTTAGGTAAAACAGCTTTCCAATATCAATATACTTCCTTCAAACTGCCAAAAAGGTGTCAAACTGTACTCTTGCTAATACCGGCTGCGCCAAAATGTTGTCTTTGAATTCAAATACGGATTTTTCTTCTAATGTATTAATTGGTTTATTTTTTTTTAAAGGCTTCGTCTACAATAACTAGTTTTGGCGATTATTTTTTATTTTGAGGATTTTTTTCGGTTTTTGGCGTTTATTTCATTTTTGACAATTTTTTTCGTTTTGACGATTTTTTTTTAATTTTGGCGATTTTTTTTTTAAATTTGGTGATTTTTTTTTAAGTTTGGCGATTTTTATTCTCATAAACAATTATTTTGCTTTTGCGCATTTTTCGCTTGTGGCGATTTTTTCGGTTTTAGGCGTTTTTTTTCATTTTGGCGTTTTTTTCATTTGGGCGATTTTTTCGAGTTTGGCGATTTATTTTAGTGCTAGAAATTTTTTTAATTTTGTCGATTTTTTTCGTTTTGGCGATTTTTTTAAATTTCTTGCGATTTTTTCAGGTTTTGGCGATTTTTTTCCACTTGGCGATTTTATAGTTTGACCGTTTTTGAAAATTTCAAGAGTTTACCTCTTACTGTCTCCAAGATATAGCAAGTTGTCAAAATTACATAGTCAACATTACATTGACTGATGGGCCACCCTTTAATTTAAATTTTTTAATATTTTAATGTTAATTGTTAAAGTCTATATAAAAATACACTAATTTTACAAATTTCAAGTGTCAATATACATATGTACATACAATTGTATGCATATTACATGGGATTTTAGCATATTTCGTTGATCGTTTTGGAACACCCTTTAATTTTTTATTCTCATGTATTTGTTGTTGTAGCGGCCAAGGTTCTACATACTCTGTCGTAATTTCAGGTACGTATCTTTTACGGTTCCTGAGAAAATACCGTGTGACGGAAAAAAACGCCAAAACCTGAAAAAAATCGCCAAAAATTTAAAAAAAAATCGCTAAATCGAAAAAATTAAAACAAAAATCCAGCACTAAAATAAATTGCCAAATTCGAAAAAATCGTCTAAATGAAAAAAAAAATCGCCAAAATGAAAAAAAAACGCCAAAAATCGCCAAAACGCGAAAAATGCGCCAAAATTTTTTATGTGAAGAAAATATCGCCAAATTAAAAAAAATCGCCAAACGAAAAAAATCGCCAAAATTGAAAATAAACGCCAAAAACCGAAAAAAATCCTCAAAACGAGAAAAACAAGTGCCAAAACTAAAAAATCGCCAAAATAAAAAAACGCCAAAATAATAAAAATCGCCAAAATTAAAAAAAACTTCAAAAACAAAAAAAAATCGTCAAAACGTGAAAAAAAAGTGCCAAAACTCAGAAAGCGCCAATAAATTCAAAAAACCCCCAAACTAAAAAAACTCTTAAAACCGAAAAAACCCAAAAACGAAAAAAATGCCAAAACTATAGTTATAGGTTAAAGTTCGTATTGAATTACATATCTCGTGCCCGTACGGAACAATTCGTGCGCGGGTCAAAGTTGCACTTCACTGAATTTATTTCACCTTTGGTGTACGGAACCCTAAAAATGTCTCCGCAACGCAAGTTTGCTCTTAATACATGCTTAGCCATTGCACACGCATTTTATTAAATTGTGCATTGCAACTTGCGTTTAGGAAGTCGGCCTATCTTGTTCTTTTAATTTACAATTTTAAACCTGGAGGGACCCGTGGGAATCGCAGGTATAGCTCTAAAACTTTAATTGTCTAAATAAAACTAAAAACTCTCTAATTACAACTGCCTGATTACAACTGACAACTTACAACTAACTAATTGCAACTGATCATTTGGTTTCTTAAAATGAACTATTTATACAAACTTAATCATAATTTAATACATTTCAACATTAATATTATGCTTAATAGTTAATATTATTATGCTTACTTGCTAACCTATTTTATATTATTATTAAGCTTTTGAGTCAATTACGAAATATCGCTATTGCACAATTTGTCAACGCAAAGAATTTAACAAACAACCAAGTGAAAGAACTGGCTGCTCCTGCGTTAACATATTAGCGTTGTTCAATTCTGATTCACAACATATGATCGTCCGACACTGGTTGATCCTAATAATTATATCTGTGGCAATAGAGAATAGTAGCTTAAGTAGACATAAGAAAGTTAAGCTTATTTGTGCTGTATTATATTCCAGTTGGAATTTGCAGGGGTTAAAATGTTACATATGTAAAGAAAGAATCACAAGAAAGTGGAATCATGCATTATAGCCGTCTAATCTCTTAGTGGAAGCGTAAAATCTTCCGAACTGCACTGCTTTGCTTAAGTCGACTTAAGCTATTATTCTATATTGCCACAGATATATACTAGTATCTAGACTTAAGATTTGAACACTTATTGTGAGTTCATTTTTGAAGATTCAATAAATAAATATTAGTGTGCAAAAAAAACTAATTCCATTCTTCTCAATGTTTCAAACTCAGATTAGAAATCCAAAATACGAGTATTTTAGAAGTTAGTTCCAAAACACCAAGATGTCTAAATTTTTTTTCTGGTAGCTGCATTAGTAAAACTTTTCTATATTTTAATAATATCGATAGTAGTTGCTCTATTTTTGCTTTAGTAATTTGTTGAAAAATTGCATTTTAAATGACTGAATTAATTAAATTTGAAATATTTTCACAGATGTTGTGACAACCGTTTGTGTGTTTCTAAAAAATTAAAACGTCAGCTTAATGCTTTGAATTCATTTGCCTCAATCAGGGACTCATAAGAAGAGAAAATAAAAAAATTAGTTTTTAATACAATATGGTGCTTTTCTGCTTTGAGGATGTGTATGTATGTACATATGTAGATGCATAAAATACTTTTCTTGTTTTAAAAATTTAAAAGAGCTTTTAAAACAAGGAGAATAAAAGAACTGAAAACTTTTTAAATAAATAATAATACATAAATTAAAGCGTTAAATAAATTCGCAACGTTAATTTATATTGAAAATAAAAACTAGTTTTTATATTTTATTGCTGTTTGTAATATCAATTCTTGGATGGAAACTATTTTGCGTTTTAAAATATTAGACATGTTTTAATGTTTTTCCTTTAACTGAATATTAAGCATTTTGTTTGAACCTTTTGGTTTCCATTGTGGATGTTGGTTGAATCGTTTTTAGACAAGATTTATTTGCATTTTCACTGAATTTGTTCGAAAGGAAATGAAAACAAAATCTGCTAACATGGATGATCCATATTTTGAAACACTTAACTTGAACTAACAAAAATATTATTTTACAAAATCTAAAATTATTTCAAAGCCTTCTTAATGTAATATTGAATATTCATATTCAATTTTATACGGTGTTTTTTTATATATTTTTTGTTTTAAATAAACATATTATTAATTTTTCTTAACCAAAAAGAAAAAAACTTCATCGCCGTTGGTGTGTGCACTTTTTTGAACATAGCGAAAAAGTAAATATACGTTCCCTTATAGTTTTTTATGCTCTATCGGACTGTGCTATGCTTATTTAAAAAAATTTAAAAAGTTGCCTCCCTAATGTAAATTTACGTACGTTTATAAAAAAATACTTAGGCCCAAACTCACAGTCATTAGTTAGGTAATAGCAATAGTTTAATCAATAATATTTGATTCACAGCATTTTGCTTACCATTAGTCAAACAGCCACATATCGTTGATTAACATATAGTTAGACAACAGCTGATTCATTGTAAACTTTATTATAATTGTTGTTGTTGTTTTTTTAATACATGTATTTATGTATTGAATTGTCCGACCAGTGTGGGACATAAACTTCGTGATATTAATTAATAAGACATAATTGTCATACTAAGGACAACAATATTTTCAAGAATTGGCATCTAAAGTCATTGTGTCCCTCTTTTTTAAGCAGATGTGTCCACTAAAATTGAAGATATTACGAGCAAGTGGATTAGGATGTGATTTGAGTTTTTGTAAATAGTTGCCTGCGTATTTTGCAATTTGTTCAGTCACTGGTTGAATATTTAAATCGCGATGTAAATTCGATTTTTTTATGTACCATGGAGCCGATGTTATTAACCGCAAAATGTTGCTTTGCTTATTTTAGATTTTCTCTGCACTTGAAGCTGAAGCAGTGCCTCATTGCTGAATTCCGTAGCATCAAATGGGTTTCAAAAGCGACTTGTGTATTAAGAGTTAACAATCTAGACTGACCGTTGTTTTGTACGTTGTAAAGAATCTTCTTTGTATTTAGCTGTAACACATCCTTTTATTTATTTCTTTGTATTATATTTTGGTTTTCCCGAACCATTTGCAGCATTAATTCAATAGGTGTTTTCCAGATGCATAGCAAAACAGTCCAAACTTGCACGAAGTTGACCAAAAGCGTTGCAGATAGCAATTTTTGTGCAATTTTGGGAACGAACGAGAGAGTAATTTTTCTCATTTCCTGTACAAACTAGTAAGAACTTTTTCTTCAGAGTAAATTTGGACAAAAATTTAATAATCAGCTGTTTTATTGTTTACATATAAGACTAAAAAATTAATTAGAAAATTTGCAAATACATGAAAATCGTTTTGACATAAAAATTTATTAAAAAGCAAAATTTGTACATATTTCTCAATTTCTTTAATATAAAAAATATTTGTTTTTTAATAATTCACGTAGCTTTTACTTTTTTGGAACTTATTTTCGTTTACTTTTTACAGCTGTTGCCAATGATCCAAAATTTTTGCTTTTTTTTAATGTTATGCATTTTAAGCGAATAAATTAACCATTTAAATTAAATTTAATGTAAAAAGTAAACAACATTAGTATTTAACAAGTAAGAGTGCTATATTCGGCTGTACCGAATCTTATATACCCTTTACCAAAGTGCGTTTATGTAGTATAGAGATACATACATAAGCACGGAGATATGTATGTATGTAGATATTAATTTTGTGAAAAAATTCATAATTTTTGCTCCAGTGCAATTTTTTATATTAGCAATAAGTTGAATATCGATGCCTTACTTTCTAAAAAAATACAAGTTTTCAGAAGAGCAAAAAAGAAACGGTTCATCTCTTTATACTTCGCTGTTTATTTGCATTTTCGCTTTTCAAAAGAAAAACGATTTTGTATTGCTCTGACGAAATTTATCTTAGAAATTCTGTTCAAGCATAAATTATGTTTCTATTCTTGTCGTTTTTGTTTTGCTTTCCAATTGAAAGTATGCAAGTATGTATCTCCGTAGTTGAGGTTTTTATACCCCCTTGGAGTATTAAGACATTTATTTGCTTTTATTTACTATATTTTAAATGTTGTGTTTTTAACGATTTGGTGTTGTTTTAAGTGGGATTATGTTTTATTCTAACCAGCACAGCAAGTGGTTAGGGAGGGTATATGTACATTAGGGGTATAACCAATTTTTTGGCATAGTACCATGCCAAAATAATATTTTGTAATTTTTCTCAAAAAAGTTCACGCACCAATTGGCCTTTCTAAACATTTAAAGCACGGACTTGAACTAACAAAAATTTTATTAATTTTTAATTATAATTTTTCGAACTTCATTTGTTTCTATACTTATGATTTATTTGAACGGGCTAAAGCTCGTATCGCTTTTTTTTAAGCCAAATTACATGTGATAATTATTAATGAACGAATAACATCAATGAATAAAAACAATTCACGTATTCCATTTGCAAGAAAATTTCGTATATAAGGCAGAAATTTACATCAACTGACACCACACACAGTGGACCAACACAGAAGAACGCTGATGATGAAGGTTTAGTGGCCTTCGAAAACGGCTGGCTGTTCCGTTTACTGAAATGGATTTTTATGTTAAAAGTAATAATTGAAATGAAGACTTTTAAATAAACGAATAAGCAAGTTTATTAAGAGTTTATTTCAATTATATTAAAAATATAATAAAAATGACAATTACTTCATTTGATCTTTAAATATATAAAAAAGATATTTGAAACTTATTTTTCATTTACATTTAGCATATTGAAGTATTTATGGTGAATAGGTGGTATGTAAGGTAATAAATTTATCATATCGTTATATTTCTCTCTTGTTATGCTCCTTGAAGTTTTATAAAGTGGTAAAATATTAATTTGGCTGAAATTTTTTGATCTTTCCTTTTTCCAAAATTCTAATTCTCTTCTTAGTTTTTAGAAATCTTGAATTAATATTGCTCAAATTGTTTTCCTCGTCCGATTCATAAATTAGTCTTCTTTTTCAAATAATCATGGGTCTTATTTCTGTAACAAATAAATTTCAATATTCCCTGCAAAAAAATGATTACTCTTACTTACCATTATCACTTTCAGACCGAATTGACAGATTTTCGTATGTTTTACACCGAAAGAATTTTGCTTCATAAATCCAATAAAACAATTCCATTAATTTATTATTTCGATGAAGTTATAGCACTGCATTAATTACACTTTTAAATAAATTTGATGAAGTTTTCAATAAAATAATTTTAACGAAACTGGTTTCATTAATACAATGAAGCGTGACGTTGGTTGAATTTTAATGAATTTTTCAGTAGATTAATGTTGAAATTCATAGAATTTCTGCTGAAAATTCTTTCAGTGTAACAAATAATTAAAAAAGCTGATGCAGTTTGATTTGTAGTAAAAACGATTTATTTTTAAACGATGCGTAATGTATGACAATACAACTAGAAGAGAGAGAATGGTGGACACAAGCCAAACACCCAAAGTAAAACATTGCCACCTGCCTATTATAATCATATGCTGGCTCACGTTGCCACACCTATATATGAGGTTAAGTAATGTAGGGTTCCAACACTTGCTCATCCATCGTTCTGCCAATAAGAATTGCAATAAGAAAGTTGTTTTAATAATAATTCTCAGGAATGGACTTATTTCACTTTCAAAAGAAATATTTGTGCGATAGCATTGTACAACAAAACTGTTTTTTGTTTGTTTTTTAAGTCTAAATAGAATTCTATTGAAATTGTGATTGTAATTGTCAAGAGATGGTGTCTATAGCTCATCAAAATTACCATTAACTTAAAGTGGACTTATACCACTTTCAAAAAAACCAGCTCAATTATCACATGTAATTTGACTTAAAAAAGCGATACGAACTCTAGCCCGTTCTAATAAATCATAAATATAAAAATTTTATTATTTCGTGGCTATAATGCTGTATTGAATATTTATAATTTTATACTTTATTTTTATTTATTTTTTGTTTTAAATAAACATATTGGCGCATATTCAGAAATGATCACCAAGTTTTAACTTTTTTAAGTATATATTTAAGTTATTCATAATTGATTACTTTCAGCAGTAAAAGTTTACACTTAATTATGGGTAAAGCTGTAACTAAATGTCAACTAACTAATACATTCAAAGAACAGCTGATTGATTCTATATACAATTTATTTGAAAAGTAAAATCTATTTGCGGCTATCTCGAATGCACGAAACAACAAATAATTACATACTCCTTATTTTCTAACAATTTCTTATATAATAAGATTATATTATTATCTTTACTTCTTGCATTCGTTTCTAATGCGTCCAAAAAAGAAAACATTTCTCTCTGAATTTTATTCATGATTGCCCCCTTGATATAATTTTATTGCATTGTTATTTAACACATAAACTTTCTTTTTTATAAAGCTAAGCAGCATAGCTCTAAGACACCTCTCTCTTCCCTTTTTTTCAATTCCAACTGTTATATTTAAATTCGTTAATTCATAATTGATGTAACAAAGGTTTTTAAAACATATTTCCATTATAAATTTTGCTTATTTAGCCCTTATAGAGCCTTAATAATTTTTTTAAAAATGGCCTATATTTTTTAAAGTAGAAATAATATATAGAAATAAAATCCCCTTATTTTTGAATTTTTTTTAACTTCTACCGCTTTTTCGAAGAATAAAACTGGCAACCCTTAAAACAACTGTTATTCAAACCACACATTCAATTATCAAGGGTTGAATTATGCTTGATTTACATTCTCCAGTGAAAATGTAACTTGAATTAAATGTGAGCAATTCAATTGTAGTGCAGTGTAATTCACGCCTTGAATTATACTACAATTAAGCCTTGTATTACAATTGAATTCAAGTGTATTCCAAGCTGCAAAAGAAGCTGTTAAAATAGAAAGCTAAATACAACATATAGTTAGACAACAGCTGATTCATTGTAAACTTTATTATAATTGTTGTTGTTGTTTTTTTAATACATGTATTTATGTATTGAATTGTCCGACCAGTGTGGGACATAAACTTCGTGATATTAATTAATAAGACATAATTGTCATACTAAGGACAACAATATTTTCAAGAATTGGCATCTAAAGTCATTGTGTCCCTCTTTTTTAAGCAGATGTGTCCACTAAAATTGAAGATATTACGAGCAAGTGGATTAGGATGTGATTTGAGTTTTTGTAAATAGTTGCCTGCGTATTTTGCAATTTGTTCAGTCACTGGTTGAATATTTAAATCGCGATGTAAATTCGATTTTTTTATGTACCATGGAGCCGATGTTATTAACCGCAAAATGTTGCTTTGCTTATTTTAGATTTTCTCTGCACTTGAAGCTGAAGCAGTGCCTCATTGCTGAATTCCGTAGCATCAAATGGGTTTCAAAAGCGACTTGTGTATTAAGAGTTAACAATCTAGACTGACCGTTGTTTTGTACGTTGTAAAGAATCTTCTTTGTATTTAGCTGTAACACATCCTTTTATTTATTTCTTTGTATTATATTTTGGTTTTCCCGAACCATTTGCAGCATTAATTCAATAGGTGTTTTCCAGATGCATAGCAAAACAGTCCAAACTTGCACGAAGTTGACCAAAAGCGTTGCAGATAGCAATTTTTGTGCAATTTTGGGAACGAACGAGAGAGTAATTTTTCTCATTTCCTGTACAAACTAGTAAGAACTTTTTCTTCAGAGTAAATTTGGACAAAAATTTAATAATCAGCTGTTTTATTGTTTACATATAAGACTAAAAAATTAATTAGAAAATTTGCAAATACATGAAAATCGTTTTGACATAAAAATTTATTAAAAAGCAAAATTTGTACATATTTCTCAATTTCTTTAATATAAAAAATATTTGTTTTTTAATAATTCACGTAGCTTTTACTTTTTTGGAACTTATTTTCGTTTACTTTTTACAGCTGTTGCCAATGATCCAAAATTTTTGCTTTTTTTTAATGTTATGCATTTTAAGCGAATAAATTAACCATTTAAATTAAATTTAATGTAAAAAGTAAACAACATTAGTATTTAACAAGTAAGAGTGCTATATTCGGCTGTACCGAATCTTATATACCCTTTACCAAAGTGCGTTTATGTAGTATAGAGATACATACATAAGCACGGAGATATGTATGTATGTAGATATTAATTTTGTGAAAAAATTCATAATTTTTGCTCCAGTGCAATTTTTTATATTAGCAATAAGTTGAATATCGATGCCTTACTTTCTAAAAAAATACAAGTTTTCAGAAGAGCAAAAAAGAAACGGTTCATCTCTTTATACTTCGCTGTTTATTTGCATTTTCGCTTTTCAAAAGAAAAACGATTTTGTATTGCTCTGACGAAATTTATCTTAGAAATTCTGTTCAAGCATAAATTATGTTTCTATTCTTGTCGTTTTTGTTTTGCTTTCCAATTGAAAGTATGCAAGTATGTATCTCCGTAGTTGAGGTTTTTATACCCCCTTGGAGTATTAAGACATTTATTTGCTTTTATTTACTATATTTTAAATGTTGTGTTTTTAACGATTTGGTGTTGTTTTAAGTGGGATTATGTTTTATTCTAACCAGCACAGCAAGTGGTTAGGGAGGGTATATGTACATTAGGGGTATAACCAATTTTTTGGCATAGTACCATGCCAAAATAATATTTTGTAATTTTTCTCAAAAAAGTTCACGCACCAATTGGCCTTTCTAAACATTTAAAGCACGGACTTGAACTAACAAAAATTTTATTAATTTTTAATTATAATTTTTCGAACTTCATTTGTTTCTATACTTATGATTTATTTGAACGGGCTAAAGCTCGTATCGCTTTTTTTTAAGCCAAATTACATGTGATAATTATTAATGAACGAATAACATCAATGAATAAAAACAATTCACGTATTCCATTTGCAAGAAAATTTCGTATATAAGGCAGAAATTTACATCAACTGACACCACACACAGTGGACCAACACAGAAGAACGCTGATGATGAAGGTTTAGTGGCCTTCGAAAACGGCTGGCTGTTCCGTTTACTGAAATGGATTTTTATGTTAAAAGTAATAATTGAAATGAAGACTTTTAAATAAACGAATAAGCAAGTTTATTAAGAGTTTATTTCAATTATATTAAAAATATAATAAAAATGACAATTACTTCATTTGATCTTTAAATATATAAAAAAGATATTTGAAACTTATTTTTCATTTACATTTAGCATATTGAAGTATTTATGGTGAATAGGTGGTATGTAAGGTAATAAATTTATCATATCGTTATATTTCTCTCTTGTTATGCTCCTTGAAGTTTTATAAAGTGGTAAAATATTAATTTGGCTGAAATTTTTTGATCTTTCCTTTTTCCAAAATTCTAATTCTCTTCTTAGTTTTTAGAAATCTTGAATTAATATTGCTCAAATTGTTTTCCTCGTCCGATTCATAAATTAGTCTTCTTTTTCAAATAATCATGGGTCTTATTTCTGTAACAAATAAATTTCAATATTCCCTGCAAAAAAATGATTACTCTTACTTACCATTATCACTTTCAGACCGAATTGACAGATTTTCGTATGTTTTACACCGAAAGAATTTTGCTTCATAAATCCAATAAAACAATTCCATTAATTTATTATTTCGATGAAGTTATAGCACTGCATTAATTACACTTTTAAATAAATTTGATGAAGTTTTCAATAAAATAATTTTAACGAAACTGGTTTCATTAATACAATGAAGCGTGACGTTGGTTGAATTTTAATGAATTTTTCAGTAGATTAATGTTGAAATTCATAGAATTTCTGCTGAAAATTCTTTCAGTGTAACAAATAATTAAAAAAGCTGATGCAGTTTGATTTGTAGTAAAAACGATTTATTTTTAAACGATGCGTAATGTATGACAATACAACTAGAAGAGAGAGAATGGTGGACACAAGCCAAACACCCAAAGTAAAACATTGCCACCTGCCTATTATAATCATATGCTGGCTCACGTTGCCACACCTATATATGAGGTTAAGTAATGTAGGGTTCCAACACTTGCTCATCCATCGTTCTGCCAATAAGAATTGCAATAAGAAAGTTGTTTTAATAATAATTCTCAGGAATGGACTTATTTCACTTTCAAAAGAAATATTTGTGCGATAGCATTGTACAACAAAACTGTTTTTTGTTTGTTTTTTAAGTCTAAATAGAATTCTATTGAAATTGTGATTGTAATTGTCAAGAGATGGTGTCTATAGCTCATCAAAATTACCATTAACTTAAAGTGGACTTATACCACTTTCAAAAAAACCAGCTCAATTATCACATGTAATTTGACTTAAAAAAGCGATACGAACTCTAGCCCGTTCTAATAAATCATAAATATAAAAATTTTATTATTTCGTGGCTATAATGCTGTATTGAATATTTATAATTTTATACTTTATTTTTATTTATTTTTTGTTTTAAATAAACATATTGGCGCATATTCAGAAATGATCACCAAGTTTTAACTTTTTTAAGTATATATTTAAGTTATTCATAATTGATTACTTTCAGCAGTAAAAGTTTACACTTAATTATGGGTAAAGCTGTAACTAAATGTCAACTAACTAATACATTCAAAGAACAGCTGATTGATTCTATATACAATTTATTTGAAAAGTAAAATCTATTTGCGGCTATCTCGAATGCACGAAACAACAAATAATTACATACTCCTTATTTTCTAACAATTTCTTATATAATAAGATTATATTATTATCTTTACTTCTTGCATTCGTTTCTAATGCGTCCAAAAAAGAAAACATTTCTCTCTGAATTTTATTCATGATTGCCCCCTTGATATAATTTTATTGCATTGTTATTTAACACATAAACTTTCTTTTTTATAAAGCTAAGCAGCATAGCTCTAAGACACCTCTCTCTTCCCTTTTTTTCAATTCCAACTGTTATATTTAAATTCGTTAATTCATAATTGATGTAACAAAGGTTTTTAAAACATATTTCCATTATAAATTTTGCTTATTTAGCCCTTATAGAGCCTTAATAATTTTTTTAAAAATGGCCTATATTTTTTAAAGTAGAAATAATATATAGAAATAAAATCCCCTTATTTTTGAATTTTTTTTAACTTCTACCGCTTTTTCGAAGAATAAAACTGGCAACCCTTAAAACAACTGTTATTCAAACCACACATTCAATTATCAAGGGTTGAATTATGCTTGATTTACATTCTCCAGTGAAAATGTAACTTGAATTAAATGTGAGCAATTCAATTGTAGTGCAGTGTAATTCACGCCTTGAATTATACTACAATTAAGCCTTGTATTACAATTGAATTCAAGTGTATTCCAAGCTGCAAAAGAAGCTGTTAAAATAGAAAGCTAAATACAACTCCTTTGTTTTTATACCCTTTACCAAAAAATGGTAAAAAGGGTATATACAGGTTTGTCATTCCGTTTGTAATTTCTACAATATTAATAAGCGACACATAAAGTATATATATTCTGGATCCTTATGCATAAGGAAGACGAACAAGCGATGTCCGTCTGTCCGTCTGTCCGTCAGTCTGTACGTGAAATCGGTTTTCCCAAGCTCCCAGAACAGCTAGAGACTTCGTTCTTGGACTGGTGTGTCTGAAAAATCAGCAAAATCGGGAAGACGGTTTCAGAGCTGGAAAACTCAAACTCTATTTTCTCATAGAAAATAACTACCGAAAACAAGTTTTTATTAGTTTTTTCTTAAATTAACTTATTTTATACTTCCGTATGAATAAAATTGGTATTTATAATTAAAAAAAAATTTTAAAAACTTAACAAGTTAAAAAACGTTTCCAGGGTTGGAAAACTTTAACTTTTTTCCTAATAATTAAACATATTTCATGTTTTAGGAAGAAGGCTATTTTCTCAGGAACGGTAAAAGTTACGGGTCTGAAATTTGGACAGAGTATGTAGAACTTTGGTCGCTACAACAACAAATATATAAAAGCTAAAAATTAAAGGGTGTTCAAAAATGAGTGACGAAAACTTTTAAAATCCCATGTTATATACATACAATTGTATGTATGTGTGTACATAAGTATATTGACACTTGAAATTTGTAAAATTAGTGTATTTTTATATAGGCTAAACAATTAACACTAAGATTAAAAAAATTTAAATTAAAGGGTGGTCCATCAGTTACTGAAATTTTGACTATGTAATTTTGATTAATGTAATTGCTATATCTTGGAAACCGTAAGAAACTCTTGAAATTTTCAAAAACGGTCAAACTAAAAAATCCGAAAATTATAAAATCGCCAAAAATTAAAAAAAAATCGCCAAAACGAAAAAAATCGCTAAAATGAAAAAAAAAACGCTAAAATTAAAAAAAACGCCAAAAACCGAAAAAATTCGCCAAAACGAGAAAAACGTGTCAAAACTAAAAATAAATTTCCACAATGACAAAAAAACGCAAAAAATCGCCAAAACAAAAAAAAAATGCTTCCATGAACAACAATCGCCAAAAATTAAAAAAAATCGTTTAAATGAAAAAAATAATCGCCAAAATCAAAAAAAAAAACGCCAAAACGAAAATAAATCGCCAAAATTAAAAAAAACGCCAAACACCAAAAAAAATCGCCAAAACTTAAAAAAATTGCCTATATGAAAAAAAATCGCCAAAAATTAAAAAAATCGCTTACATGAAAAATAATCGGCAAAATCAAAAAAATCACCAAAACGAATAAAAATCGCCAAAACGAGAAAAAATAGTGTTAAACAAAAAAAAATTCCCACAATGACAAAAATCCGCAAAGATCGCCAAAACAAAAAAAATTATTATATGAAAAAAAATCGCCGAAACAAAAAAAAATTGCCTATATGAAAAAAAATCGCCTAAACTAAAAAAATCAGGAAAATAAAATAAATCGCCAAAATTTAAAAACCACCAAATTAAACATAATGCCAAAAACCTAAAAATTGCACTAGAGAAAAAAGTATGCAATTTTTCACAAAATTAATATGTACCTACATATGTATATCTGTGCTTATGTATGTATCTCTATACTACATAAACGCACTTTGTTAAAGGGTATATAAGATTCGTCACAGCTGAATATAGTACTCTTACTTGTTATTTCTGTTAAGGAATAATTCTTACAAATAGAAAATATTCGAATTTACGATATTTTAAATTATTTTTGTTTTTGCACTCTCCAATGTCCTGAGTTTCGTTCGCATTAACAATTACAGCCTTATTTACGAACTCCTTTTATTTGCATATTCTCATACTTTGCACAAATCTTTGGTGATTTTTATACAGAATTAATTCTTACTTCTATTAAGCAATTAATAAATTTATTATGTTAAGATTTCTAATACAGATGATAATAAATGATTGTTTGTCGCACAGAAATATGGAAATATGTTCTATGGTATACTTAGTACATTTTGATACACAACAAGCAAAGTAAAAACGTTTGATTAATATACTTATGCAAATCAGAGAATGAGAAAAATATCGTTTAAAGTACTCTAAGTATTGGAAATCAAACAACCTTAAAAAACATACTGAACATGCTTAAATTGAATACGTGCAACTATAAACAACCCACGACTATGTTCATACACGTTCCTTGAATTATGCAGCACTGTAACAGCTACAATTGTACGCATAAGTATTAAAATACTCTGAGTATTTATTCGACTACACATGAGTATAGACAAATGTGTCTCAGATTTACTTGTTATTAATCAAATAATTTTGTTTACAAAAAAATTACATACCTCGTTTATACATGCCTCGTTTATTTGCAAATAAAACTATTTGTTAATACTGAAGTCACCGTTTATGTGTTCATATATAGCATACATTACTATCTTTGCACTATGTTGCCACACATTGTTACCTGTGTGTTATATTTCTTACAAAACAAAAATAATTAGCAATATTTTACAATTTCACTTGTAAAAAATTGCGTTATTTGCAAATATTTTTCGTGAGTTATTACTTTCAATTAAAAACTCTTACGGCAACGATTTTGACTTTTATTTGCAAATATGAAGTGCGTGTAAACGGGATACACATAACAGTGTCATAAACTATATTTATAGGGGAATACTAAGTAAGCAACACAAAATCTGATATAGCCTTTTTATATACAACAATTTGTAAAAAAATCGATTTTCAATTTATTGTGGCTACTTGGTTTAGTATTTTACAAAGGAAGAAACGTATATTTTACTAAACAAAATAAATGAATTCAAAAGTTAACAACTGATACATGAATTTTAGATATCAAAACAGTTCTAAACAACTATTGTGTGAATAAAAGGAGAGGAGCCAAACGCATTCTATATATTTTTTGAACTGCACCCTACAACCGGAATATCTCAAGAGTAGTTAAATATATTTTTATAATTTTTTCAGGCGTAGTGTACAAACTCATATGAAATTAAAAGATACCAATTAAGGAAAATAATAAACAATAAATTGTTGTATCAGTTGTTAACTTTAATTACTATTGTTCAAACTTCATTTGTTTTTATATATATGATTTGAACGGGATAAAGTTCGTATAGTTTTTTAAGCCAAATTACATATGATAATTATCAATGAACAAATAACACCAAATTTAGTTTGTAAATATTCTGACTAACACATAGTTGAACGGAACAACTATGCTGTTTTCGAAGGCCACTAAACCTTCATCATCAGCGTTGTTTTGTATTTGGTATCAGTTGATGTAGATTTCTGCTTTATATACGTAACTTTTGTGGAAATGGAATATGTGAATTGTTTTGGTTCATCGCATTTTAATTTGCTGAAAACTTTTTTGTAATGGAAGCTCTATTTTATTATTTCTAAATTTACAACAGTGTTGCCATTGTCGTTTACTAATTATGCACTTGTTGGTTAATTTGCTTATATTTGTTCTACTTAAGACTTATTAAGTATATTTATTTAATTTTGTTGTTACGTTTATACGTTTTAAAGAAAATTTGTATAAACAATCGATAGAACAGTTAGTATACCTTTTGAATTGCATATATAACAAAATTAACATAGCTGTTTCCTACTGTTGCAGTTACTTTACTCTACAGTCGGCTAACTGAGCCTTAATTCATCTGGCACAAAATGTATACGTATTACGTATACACCAGAACTGCTAACAGAGAGAGCCTGGGTGTATACCAGTGTTGGGATATGGCTATTCTTAAATTGTACCATGAAAATGGTAAAATTGTACCAAATTAACATAAATTTTACCAAAATTTTGTCATCTGCTAACTAAGCATACAAAATAAGAATTCATAACAATTTTTCATTTATTGAAAACAAAAACATAAAAAATAACTAGAACTATCGAACAAAACAGGTTTTCAAATATCGTTAACTTAATACGAAAAGGCCCCAACTCATAATTTTTCGAAATCGATATTTTTACATATTTCGATAGACCATTACTAGATACACCTGCTCCAAAAATATAACATATAATATAACACTAAACTTGCAAAGAATTTTTAATAAAAAATGGCTTTCAAAAAAATTTTGTATCAATATTGCATCTTTTTTTATTTAGTTTTTTTCCTCCTGTAAACTATGAAAAGCATGAGTTAGAGCCTTTTCGTATTAAGTTAACGATATGTAAGTATACATACATATAAGTCTAATAGTGGGTACACACTTTGCAAGGTGTTTCCGCAATAGGTTTTTATTACATGCTGCATACTTTGACACAGACACTGCAACCTACAATGCAGCCTATGAGCATAAAATCATTAAGATATTTTCGAAACTTCGAATGCAATTTCGAAATCAACTATAAACAAGACTACACACTGTGCGACCGACAATGCAACCTGCCTGGTTGCATAAACACGTTGCTAAGTCTGTACATGCCATAAAGAGTGGTACTCTGTTCGAAGTTGAGAAAAATTTTCAGTACAATTGATTATTTCGCGTGAAAAATTTGACATGTACTAAATGTAGCCCAACTCGCGGTTTTTTTTATAAATTTCTAGCTTTTGTTGCTTGAAAGTATGCAACATTGTCGAAATACCGTGCACGAAAACACTGCTGATGCTGTTTCGCAGCTAAACTAAAATGATGCCAGACTAATTTTGTGTGGAAAAACATGCCAGATAGATTTTACGTGTTTTTTCGCAACAAGAACAGAGTACTACTTTTGCGAATTTATTTCACAAATATTTCATACCAAATACTTTTATATGTACGTAGGTTAATAGCATTTCGCACGAAATTGTGAACAGAGTACCAGGCTTAAATAACTGGGGCAAGTGCTACCAAAGCAAATGAAAAATATGAGAATAAACTACCAATGTAGCAAATTTTGGTACTTATGATCAGTGTTATGTATTAAGGCCCAACTATAATATGAAGAAGCTGGCTTAAGCTAATGCCAGAATTGAACGATAAAGGCCCAACTATAATATGAATAAGCTGGCTTAAGCTAATGCCAGAATTGAACGATAAGTCTGTCAAATACTTAAACAATTCAAATGTGACTTTTAGGTGGCCACAATGTACTTATATGCACTTAAGTATTATTTAGCCACAGCTGCAAATAAAGGTATTGTTCACAATTTTTTAGTAATTTTGTTTCTTCTTCAAACTACTAATTAAATGCAATTCAATCAAATTAACTTGTTGGAATATCCTAATCCATTAAAAATTAACGTATAATTATATCCTCCACTTTATTACTTGTTTTATTTGTTTTGCCTACTAAAAATTACAACAATGATCATACATAAATAAACTCATGTGTATGTGTGTATTGTAAAATAAAGAATGAAAATATAAGTTTTGCTTTGTTTTCTGAATTTAAAATAAGAAACAATAAAAAAATATTTAAAATCAATGAATATTTTCTGATGCTGTTTGCTTGAGTTTAAAAAAATACACAAACCGTGTTTTCCGTACGGAATATGCGTTCAGTTTGGCACTTAGCTTAAACAAATGACATTTGACGAAACTTGGCGAAAAGTTCCATAAGTACATTATAGTTTTCCACATACGTTTTATATGTAACCGCACAGTTGCTTAAGTTCGCTTATTCACACGCTTATGGCCACAATTAAAAAATATTTTAATGCTAAATGGGGCTTAAAACAATGCTAAAAATGCTAAAAAAATATTTGAAAATGCTAAAATATAATGCTAAAATCTTTGAATGATTTTTTGATAATTATATCGTTATAATTACGAATCAATATTTTATTTAATTTTAATAAAACAAAAAAGTAAAAAACAACAATTCAGGAACATACAAAATACAATTAATGAATTTATGAAACCTCTTGCATCTTTGACGTTTAAAACACATTAAAGTGGCTATTAGACGGCCAGTCTCTGTATATGAGCAAGACAGACTTTTGTGCATATAAATAAACACCTTTAAAAATGTGTCCTCTAACCAAGTCATCTTTACCCCTTTCTTAAAATATTGTCCACAAATATTTGCAAAATGCTTGCAAGAAATATCTAATTTGGGTATTGTTTAATTTTTTGGTCACAAATAATTGTTTTCCCGCGTAGTTTTTAATAAATAAATGTTAAATGCACAGCAGTGTTGTCAACTTTTAAATTTAAAAAGCACTAAAACTATGAAAAAAAAGCACTAAATTTAATTATTTTATTATATTAAAAAAATTGTTATACATATATAGGGTCCGGTTGACCTTGCATTTTATACCTAAAACTTCAAATTTGAGGCAACCGATACACGTTTTAATTCTAATTAATTATTAGTAAAATAAAGTGATAACTATTGTTTAACTAATACTTTTTGATTACATTTACTATATTCTTTCTTAAAAATTGATAAAAATAGGTGCTCGCTCATCTAAGTTTATCGTGAAAGATATTAACTTAGTGCAGAAATTGGTTCGGGAAAACCAAAACATAATAGAAAATCAAAAAAAGAATGTATTACAGCTAAACACAAAGAAGATGCTTTACAACGTACATACATATGTATGAAATGTATCCAAAATTGTTCACCACAGGATATTATGTTGTTCAGAAAACATCAATACTGATAAAGTTTACAACGAAGCAGCTGTTGTATAAAACTATTTCTTAACCAATGACGTTTGGCGGTTTAACTAATGTTAAACCAAAAGCTGTGAATCAAATATTATTGATTAAACTATTGCTATTAGCTAACTTAATGACTGTGAATGTGGGCCTAAGAGAATAAAACGATCTAAATTTAAGAACAAAATTCTTCAATTTAGATTGCAGAGATCTCAATATTTCAATCTTGAAATTTGGTCAGTAAGATTGACGTTCTCAAATTTAACATAAATTCTTAATTCATAGAATGAATTCTTGAAATAAAAAACGTGGTCTTAAACTTTAATAGCGCAGTCTTAAAATCAAGAACGTAATATTAATTTTAAGATTATATCCATAAATTGTTAAGAATATGATCTTAATTTAAGATTTTTATTAAGAAAAAAATCTTGAATTTTATCTTAAAAACATCAACATTTTATTCTTGAATCAAGAATTTTCGCATTTAACAGACTATAAATATTAAAATGATTTGAGTTTTGATCGTAAAATCTTGATTTTAGCATGTTTTTCCCCTGAGTGTATAAAAAAGTATATTCACAATTCAATTTTCTTGTTTCAGACCTTTTTTATTATGAAGCGAAGTTATAACAAAGTGTAAGAATATATTGTTACGTTTGTTAGACTTAAATAAAGTCGTAAAGGTAAAAAATCTACTTCTGCGCGCTTAAGCATTGAAGTGACAAAAGATTGATGGAAATGCAATTTTTGATAATGCCTCAAACGAGTTTCTATCCATTAACTTTACATAAACTTATTAGATTTTACTTCTGCCCAAAACTAGACATTGGACTTAAAGTTTCTCCATTCTCCATCCATTGTTAAAGTAGCTAGACAAAATGATGCTATTAAACTATATTTGGGTACCTACTTGCTTAATGTCTTCTTTACATTAATTATGCTTAAAATGTTAAAGTTTGAGGGTATTTCTGCAACCAAGCATTGTACAACCTTATTCGAATTTTTTGAAATGTTCTGCTTTTTGAAGGATAGCCTTCCTCGAAAAAAAAATAGATATGGAAATTTATTATGGAATTTTGCGTCTAGTGCCAGCGCCACGAAACAAAAAGCACTAAAAATTAATTTAAAAAGCACTGAGCACTAACTTCAAAATTTCTCGCGTCGATAATTTCAAAAAGTACTAGAAACGGTGCGAAAAGCACCGAGTTGACAACGCTGATGCACAGTAACACATAAATTTACATTTGATATCAAGTTGAATTTATCAGGTCGTGAGCTCTGATGATTATATCATAACACTGCCATAATATTAATAAATTGAGTCTATCTATACGTGATGAACTTTCATGATGATATCTATTAGAGATGAGTTCATGAGCGTTTTTTGACTCACGACACGCACGCTCACGCGGAAAAATATTTTAATCACGCACGTTCATGCACGAATGATATTAAATATTTTAACGATCACGCACGGAATAAAATATGCTTAATCCCGCACGAGTGGTTTGCAATTTATCACGATCACGCACGCTCACGAAAAAGAATATAATCAAGTTTGTATGGTTTTGGGGTTGAAAAATAGGGTTTTACACATATGTACATATCTATGTATATATGTATGTATGTATACATGTATTTACATGTATATGTAAAATTTACATTGCACAGTGGGGACTTATAAAATAAATTATAATAATAAATCTGTAATTTTTAAACTATCGGATCGGATTTATATGAAACTTATAACACATGTCATGACAGCCCTTTGGCTTGAGCTGGAGAGGAGTTACACTGGGAAAAAATTGACCACCTGGTACTAAAAAAAACTTCTGAGGACTGCAAATTTTTTTAAAAATTATTAGATTTTTACCGGATGAAGCATTTTGAGCTAAGCTTAAAAGAAATAATTTCCTAAGATGTTCTTCCGTATCTCTTATAACTTAGAAGATATTTTACTTAAGACAAAAAAATTTTTTGCCTTGACTTTTTTATTATTTCGCCTATAACTTTTTAATTAATTGCTGGATAAATAAGTAAAAAAAAATTGAATATCTACATTCGTGAAATCGGGAAAAGCCTAAAAATCAAAATTTAAAAATTTCCCTGAAAAAGTCATGTTTTATTTAAGTATCTTAATAATTTTAAATTTTGTAAAAAACTTTGTTTAATACATTCACTTTCTAACTACATAGCGCTAAATGCATTAAGAATGTCCCTAGACCCTATTATTTTGTATTTTGGTCATGTACCCTACATTCAGCAATGTCCCAAAATAGTCTATTCTAAAACCTTTTTTGTGTTTAATCGCTTATAAAAAGTTGTGACGGTTGATTTTGAAAATTTCAACTACCACATTTTATTATGTAGATAGTTTTAAAAATTTTTAACCAAAACTTAAAAGTGCCTTTTCATAAATACGCACATTTTCAAAAAAAAGTTAAGCTTTAGGGAAAATATAGTTGTGTACCATAAAAAAATATAATCTTTTAACTTTTATTTGACCTTTTATTTTAAAAATAGTAACTATTTCATTAAGCTTGAGGTCTTTTTTAAATTAAATTAATTAATTTATTATTCAATATTTCGTCACGCCTTTGTGTGTCTTCTTCAGGTGAAAATCAAAAATCAAATTAAAAAAAAAATTTTCACCTGAAGAAGACACACAAAGGCGTGTCGAAATATTGAATAATAAATAAATTAATTTAATTTAAAAAAGACCTCAAGCTTAATAAAATAGTTACTATTTTTTTTTTCCTAAATTGGTATCTTTTAATTTCATATGGGTTTGTATACTACGCCTGAAAAAATTATAAAAATATATTTAAATACTCTTGAGATATTCCGGTTGTAGGGTGCAGTTCAAAAAATATATAGAATGCGTTTGGCTCATCTCCTCTTATTCACACAATAGCTATTTAGAACTGTTGTGATTTCTAAAATTCTACATAAATAGAAAAACAAAATATTATACAATAAGTAACTATATGTACACTTTTCGCAATAAAAAATATATCTCATAATTAAAAGATGTGTTTTTCCATTAAACTGTAGTTAATGCTAATAACAGGTAGCTAAATGCTACTGTTATTATTATTTTACAGCGGCATCGGTAGGTGTCACCTGATTATTCTGCTGGCTTTTATATAAGGCCGGGCTTACACCTGTGTGCCATGTGCCAAAGAAATTTACTTCAAAAGATTCAATACAGTTACATACCTACATACAGGAATGATATCTCGTGAGAGCGTGAGAATTCGTGCGTAATTCTTAAAAATGTCTCACGCACGAGTAATTTATTTTAAGTCACGCT